>JAKSZU010000011.1:12591984-13791984 GCA_026018925.1 Tupaia tana
GTGTTCTCACAGGAGTTGCTTTGCTGGGTCAGAACCTTGGCTTCTCCAGCCCCTCTTCCCTCTGAGCATCTATGAGCCAGCAGAGGAAGGATACAGGAGGGGTTTAGGGGAAGAGATGATAAGGCATCTGGCATGTGAAGACCAACGCATGGCAGTGAATCTGCGGTTGTGTTCAGCCAACAATTTTAAAATAAGGGCAAAAATTTAAGTAATACTTTTCAAAACAATCTTGAAAATACTCCAAAATGATCTTGGTAGCTTTTATGCCTTGATTAGAGAGCCCCCAGAGTATCCACTCTAGTACAAAACTGAGGTAACAAGTACACAGAGAATCTTCGCCATGAGGAAGTAGAGGAATTAGACTCTTCCATGTTCCATCAGTTCTGAAACGTTAACTTTCAAGGAAAAGATGTGTCACCCATGATTAAATTTTAAATGTGGAGTTGCTTCACCAGATTGTAACACAGTCAGGGCCAGTCAGTATGTCGTTCTATATTCTACGTCTGGAGTCTCCCTGTTGAGTCAGAGAACCACAAACATCTAGTTCCCATGCCTGCCACCTAGGCTGGCTGAGGATCTGGGACCAGGATGTAGGACTCATCTGGGCTATATTACAACCCCGGCACAGTGTCCTTTAAATATAGTTCTTCTTGGCCCAGCCACCACAGCACAGTGATGGCACAACTCTCTGTGGTGCTAGAAGCCACACAGAAGATCAGGGCTCAGTTCAGCCTGAACACTCTGGGTGCACGCACATGATGGGGGAATTTCAGAGTAAACTATGCTGAGAGTGTTCAACCTGAACACTCTGGGTCTACACACATGATGGGGGAATTTTAGAGTAAACTATGCTGAGAACATTTTTTTCTCTCTCCCTCCCTCTCTCCCCTCCTCCCCTCACGAAAGAAAGAAAGAAAGAAAGAAAGAAAGAAAGAAAGAAAGAAAGAAAGAAAGAAACTTAACATGAACACACACACACATACACACACATATATATGGACCTTCTTGATGGGCTAACTGAGCCAGAATGTATACTGGCCTCCAATAAAAGACTGTCAGAAATTAACCATTTATCTAGTCTAAAGTTTAGGAAAAGCTAGACTGGGAAAGGGGACTGCTAACAAAAGGTCTCTTAATGGCTTTTCCTACTGCTCAGATTTATAGACATTTTACTTTAAGCACAGACCTGAACTACAAAAATCCTGAAGGCAAAAATTACCCTGACTTCATCACTGAATAGTGGTTCTCAAAGTGTGGGCCCTAAAGCAGTAACATCGGCATTACCTGGGAACTTGTTAAACATGCAAATTCTCAGGCCCCACCCTAGGGCTTACTGAATCCTAAATTCTGCAGATGGGGTCCAGGCAATATGCTCTAACAAGCCTTCTGCCTGATTCTGATACTTGCTTTTAAAAATGTCTGAGTTAGCAGAATAGCTTTATGTTTTTAAGGGTTTTGCCATAGAGTGTGTGTGCTTACCAAAGAGAGACAGACACACAGAAACAGAGAAAGTGAGAAATCACCTCCCAGGGAGGATGGCCACACTGCAATCCCTTCTCCATTCTCTTTGAAGGATTTTGGGCACACATATATGCCTGGAGTGATTTTTTTTCAAGCCACCAGGTCCAAGACTCAAACTATAGTTGGCCATGTGGGAATCGAGTGCCTTAACCACAATGCCACCTGTTGGTCCCTCAGAATGGTTTTTAATATTAATCATCTGTACAACAAATATCCAAGAAAATAAGCTTGATAGTTCCAAGAACCAAGACTGAATGTTTTATGCCTTAGCACATAAAGAGTACTTTCAAGTCTATAATTCATAACATCTAAATAAAATTATGCAAAGCACTACTATACCTGAGCATGTACCCTGGCCGGATGATGGAGGGGCTTGGAAAGCATACACATTATCTCCCTCTGCAATGGTATTCAGGTCTTCTTCATCAAAGAAAGACCGTTGGAATCCACTGGGGTACAATTCAACCAGGATTACCTAGAACAAGAAAGTTCATTTTCCTTCTTGATTTCTCAAAGGGAACTTAGATAAGAAATACAAAGGTCACTAATAGACTTAAATCTCCTTTTACCCTTTCCTTTCTTCTGACTGTGGCTACATAATTTTAGTAATAAAACACATTGGATATAACAATTAGATTGATCACAGACATTTCGCTAGAACAAAAAAGAAAACTGAACATCTGAAGATTTATACCCAGATAAACTATCATAAAAATAGGGACTAAAATAAAGCCCTTTGCAGATAAACAAAAAGTGAATGTTACCACTAACAGAATTCCACTGACAGAAGTTCTAAATAGTGTCACTAACTTTTTACATTTGTCATATGTGAAAATATCTTTTATGTAACACTATGGTAAACAGAAGACATTTTTTAGTGGATGAGAGAGATGACTAACTCCACAGACCCAACTCTCCTACCCTAAGGGCTAAAGGAGTTGATATATCAGTACTTTATAAACCAATTGAGGTACACTGGATAGGAAGCTTTCTCTTAAAATATATATTTCGAGATTAAAAAAAAAAAGCTGAATCAAAGAAAACTTGAATTATAAGAAGAAATGATGAATCAAAGAAAATGGTAAACACTGCTAAATGTAAACATGCATGGACTATATAAAACTATAATAATAACTAATACTACTGCAACAACTGGCAGGAGAAGAGAAGAAGTATTAAAATATTGGATTGGGACCAGCAGTTGGAATGGCTATGTCACTGGACTCCTATGTAGTCGACTGCAGTTCAAGTCCCAGACCTGGTGGCTTAAACTCAATGACAGCCGCGTGTGCGTGTGTGCCCAAGATCCTGAGGGGAGAAGAGATTGTGGTATGGCCATCCTCCCTGGGGGGTGATTTCTCGCTTTCTGTCTGTTTGTCTCTCTCTGTCTTTCTGGCGAGCGCATGTGCCCTATAGCAAAAACCTCTCAAAAAAAAAAATATATATATATATGTGTGTGTGTGTGTGTGTGTGTATATATATATATATATATATATATATATATATATATAATTGAATAATAATAGTATCCATCTGTAATGATATCTAAATCAAAAAGGTACAAGAGAAATAAAGGCACACAAGATCCTACTGTTGAATGGGAAAACTAGCACTAAACTATACAATTATATATGTTGAAATTTTAATAATAATCATTTAAAAATAAAAATACAATATATGTCCCAAACCAGAAGAGATGAGATAAAAGAAATTTGCTCGATCCAAAAGAAGCAGTAGAGAAAAGACAAAACAAAAAATGGAAAAGCAGAGTAAACAGAAAGCATAAAATAACAAAAATAAATCCAAATATATCCATGATCAAAGATAAAATAAGTAGAATAAACTTGCCAGTTAAAGAAAACAAAATAAATTTCAAGTTTCCATCAAAGTGCCCATTCTATACTAACATCCCAAGTGATCCTTGAACAAACAAATCACATCTCTCAAATTCCTAACTGTCCTTCTAGGCTCTTAATCATTTAAACTCTACCTCTCTCAGACTTCCCTCTTTTGATCTCTTATTACTGCCACTTCACCAGTAAGACTCTCATTACTGTCTGTCTCTCTCTGTAGATCCCTATAGAACACTTTAGAATTTACAAAGCAAGATAAACACACTTTCCCCCATTTAAGAGCACCATAAAAGTGCTACAAAATAGTGATAGAGGGATTAATCAGGTGGGGGCAGAAAGAAGCCCACTGAAATAGTGTGAGGCTCAGTAACCATGGTGCTTACATGGATATAGACATATGGGAAAATGCAACAAGATGAGATGAGCAGATGGTGTAATGGTTACATCGCTGAACTCCCAGGAGGCTGACCATGGTTTGAGTCCCAGACCCAGTAACTCAAAACTCATGCCAGGTGCATGTGTGTGTATGTGTGCCCAAAATCCTGAGAGAATGGAAGAGAAGAAATTGCAGCATGGACATTCGCCCCAGGGCGTGATGTCTCACTTTCTGTCTCTCTCTCTCTCTGGTGAGCACATGCACCCTATAGCAAAAATCTCTCTCTAAAATAAATAAGAAAGAGGGGCCAGCCAGTGGTGTGGTGGTTAAGGGTGCTGGACTTCCACATGGCTGACTATGGTTCAAGTCTCAGACCTGGTGGCTTACTTTCTCATTTTCCTTTTCTCTCTCACTCTGTCCCTCTCTGATCAAATTAAAAATAAGTAAATTAATTGGGACCAGCAGGTGGTGTGGTGGTTGAGGGCACTGGACTACCACATGGTTGACCATGGTTCAAGTCCTGGACCTGGCAGTTTGTTTTCTCACCCCCCCCCCCCCGCCCCCCGCCCTCTGATCAAATTGAAAGAAAGAAAGAAAGAAAGAAAGAAAGAAAGAAAGAAAGAAAGAAACCATGAGAGCTGAGATCTAGAGCTTTCAAGGATAAGAGCAATAAAGATGTTCTGCTGAGAAGTCACCCTGGTAGAGCCCCCTCTGTCCTTTTCTCTCTGTCTCTGTCTTTTCATTTTTTCTTCTTTTTTTTTTTTTTTTAAATTTTTAAGGTAAAGTATTTTCTTCACGCTGAAATCCTTCTTTATCTTGGTAATAATCCCACCCCCTTTCCTCCTCTCATCTAAGAAAGACAAAAAAAGAAGGCCAGAAGAATTTTTTGATTGTTTGCTTTATCCGTTTTTTCTTTTTTCTTTCTTTCTTTCTCTGTTTTCTTATTCTTTTTTTTTAAACCTCATCACTTTGCTGCTCAGCCTCCACGCACTGAGTGTTTAGACGGGTCTAAGTGAAACATAGCCAAGCATCCACATACTATTGGGGTCCTCATATTCCTCAATTCCCACTGAATCTGTGACACAAAGGAAGAAAAACGGAATGCCAAAGAGTTTGCAGAGCACCCCCTCCTGTGCTCCTCTGATCGCTCAGATTGAACTTGTAGAAATTAGGAAGAAACAAATAACCCATCAGATGACTAGAAATCACTGCAAAGGTACAAGAAATATGAGAAACCAAGTATTAAGCAAAGTCCTCTTAACATTTTTAAATTTTGATTTATTAAAGCTAAAACTACCTTTCTTGAAATTAAAAAATATATATTTAAAAAAGAGAAAAATAATTCTTTAAAAAATAGTTAAATAATTCTTTAAAAAAAGAAAAGGAAAATTCAAGACATACTTTAAGATATATATTTTTATTTATTGTAAATGTGCCATGCCTAACACAAAGATTTAAAATATTTTTAATTTGAAAAATTTCAATCAAGTAGTCATTGCAAAATTCCCATTTTACAGTTAAAGAAACAGAGACTAATCACTTACTTTGTCTGAAACCAAAAACTAGAGAATTACTGAATTAAATTCAATGAAAAGCCCCATCGGAGCCCCTCACAACCTGTCTCCACCATCTCCCCTACACTACCCTTTCACTGAACCACTCCAATCACAGTGAATTTAATCCTTTGTCAAGACTCCTTAACAAGAAAGGGGTGGGGGTGGGGGTGGGGTGGAGACTGGCAGGCAGTTGTACAGTGGTAATACAACTAGACCCACATGGGAAGGTCCTAGATTCATGACCTGCGACCTCCTCGTATACAGCAGGCAAACACAGGCATGCCCATGATCCGAGGTGGCTGAGACTGTGAGTGGATTGCAATGTGAAGACCCTGTCAGAGGTGCATTTCTCTGTCTCTGCGTGTCTCTCTCACACAGGAGAAATAAATACATTTTAAAGAGGAGAAAAGTAGAAGCCAGCCTTTCCTCCTTCCCAGGTCTCCTCTGTCGTGTCACACATCCTTGGTTCTCTCAGCACTTCCTCCTATTTCAGTTATCGTCCCTTTTGTATTCTGGTTTGTAGCCTCAGGAATGAAAACAATGAACAGTAGCTTAGGCTCTGAATTCAACCATCTATGTTCAAATCCCAGCTCAGCCCAGCTGTGTGACCATGCAAAAGTCAACAAAACCCTTCAGATTTCTTTTTCCCTAACTGTAGTCTCTGTCTCAGAATGATTGTGAGTAAATAAGCTATGAATGTAAGTAAAGATAAAATTCACAGACGGGGTTGGCCAGTGCTTAGTAAGCACTGAGGGTTAGCTATTGTGGACAGCATTACAATCCTAGTCATCATCACCTTCTTGGAAGGCAAAGGTGTGTTTTCCTGGTCATTCTGAGTCAATGCAGGGTGAAGCCAAGTCATCACACACAGGCACTACTAACCAAACAGAAACACGTGAGTCATACTGGAGTCACCTGGGAACCACAGATTACTTAAACAGTCTCGACAGATGGCCCACTTAGCATTCTGTCTTCCAGCGACCAAGCCCGGATGCAATGCCATCATTACCTCATCTACAGGGATGCCTCCTTCCTCTGCCACCATCTTCCTCAGGGCTGCCACTGTGCTGAGGATGGGCACGGCCAGTCCAACCCGCAGGAACCGCTGGCTCTTGGAGGGGAAGACCAACGTAACACTCAAGAATCTAAAAAATAGAAAAGGGGGAGGCACATCCTTAAAGGATTGACAGGAACACTCACCAGCACCATTGACCAATGGCTCAAGTTGAGTACTTAACCTCCACTTCCTGTCCCTACACTTTTGGTACACTGCCACCAGGTGGTAGTCATGAGTCAAATCGCCTCTCAATTTTCCAGAGTTGAAAATAAAAAATATTTGATTAAGAATCACCATCTAGATCTCCAGTCTCAGGCTCTACTTGTCTATAGAAATAATCCTAAGCAAAAACAAATTTTGATATTTGAAAATGAAAGCAGTCAAGTGACTTCTTCCAGGACAAATCAACACTATCGATGCTCTCCTTTTCTTAATGAAATTCTTGGAAATCCGGTTTCACTTCCCACTCTCCCCACAGGTACACCGAGGCCCAGTCCGCAGGCTACTGTTCCTCCCGCTCTCTGTTGCAGTGATTGTCCAAGTCCCACAGCGAAGTTAGCGGTGCTGGAATTTGAACATGAGTAGTCTGGCTCCACTCTGTGCAATCCTGCACCAGGCCAGGAGTCTAAGATCACATCAACCAGCAGACGTTATCTGATGATGGCACCAGTGACAGTGGAGCCAGGTTACAGTATGAGCCAGGAGTGACATCTGAGGTATGGATGACTCGCAGCGCAGGATTTCAGAGCAGGCCCGGGTACAGTTGCCAAGGAGGCTTCATGCAGACATCCGTCTTCAAGTGAGATCTTACTGCCATTTTCCCACCAACAAATTCCACCAATGGAGGACGCTGACAGGCAGAGGGGCAGAGGAATGGCACTCAGGAGGCAGAGAACATAAAGAAGAAATACCTCCATCTTAGTGCAAGCGAAGGGAACCCGAACAGGAGCTCGTGAACATCCTATAACATGGCCGTTGGCCAGCTGCCTGATGGCCACTGCTGAGACTTGGGCTTCCAGGAAGCCCTTGCTGGCTTCTTACTTTCACAGAGCTAGGCCTCACCTGGCTCCTTCTGATAACTCTGTCTCCACTTTGCTTTCTCTCTCCTTCAAATAGAGGTTCCTCTCTATTTGCTTCTTAAAGAAATCTTTTTTTCCCCTAAATCTTCAAAAGAATGAAAGGGACCTTGAAATGATGCAGAGAGAAGCAGGTGGTAACACATTTTCTCTGGTTTGTCCCTGTCTGACCAAGGGACACCAATAGGCTCAGGCCAACTGCTGAACAGGCCCAGGACTGGGCCTGGCAATAGTGCTGACAAACAAAAGCCTTCTGGCCAGGACCAGCTGGTGGTATAGTGATTAAGGGTCTGGATCCCACATGGTCGATCATGGTTCAAGTCCTGGGCCTGGCAACTTGAAAATCACATTGGATGCCTATGTGTGCATGCCCAAAATCCCAGGAGGAGAATGGAGGAGAAGGGATTACAGCATGGCCATCTCCCTGGGGGCTGATTTCTCACTTTCTTTCTCTCTGTATCTCTCTGCAGAGACTGCACATGCCCTGTGGTAAAAAAATAAAATAAAGGGACCAGCAGTTAACGTAATGCCTATGTCGCTGGACTCCCAAGTAGCTGACTGCGGTTCAAGTCCTGGACCCGGTGGCTTAAACTCATGCCAGACGCGTGTGCGTGCGTGCCCAAGATCCTGAGAGGAGAATGGAGGAGAAGGGATTGCGGCATGGCCATCCCCCCTGGGGGGTAATTTCTCGCTTTCTGTCTCTCTATCTCTCTCTGTCTGTCTAGCGAGAGCACGCGCCCTATAGCAAAAACCTCTCCCAAAAAAAAAAAAAGGAAAAAAAAAAGGAAAAAAAGAAAAAGTAAAAACATAAAATAAATAAAAATTTAAAAATGTAATTAATTACATTTTTAAAAATTAAAAAGAGACATGGCCACATTTGATAACTGAGTCTCATCCATCTTCAAGATTGATTTCTGGGATCAGCAGTTAGCGTAATGGCTATGTTGCTGGACTCCCACATAGTCGACCACAGTTCGCACCCCGGACCCAGTGGCTTAAACTCACGCCGGGCGCGTGTGCGTGCATGCCCAAGATCCCGAGAGGAGAATGGAAGAGAAGGGATTGCGGCATGGCCATCCCCTCTGGGGGGTGATTTCTCGCTTTCTGTCTCTCTGTCTCTGTCTGTCTGTCTGGCGAGCGCACGCACCCTATAGCAAAAACCTCTCCAAAAAAAAAATAAGATTTATTTCTGTGAATGCCCACGTAGTTGACCGTGGTTCGAGTCTCGGACCCGGTGGTTTAAACTCACGCCGGGCCCGTGTGCGTGCATGCCCAAGATCCTGAGAGGACAAGGGATTGCAGTATGGCCATCCCCCAGGGGGATGATTTCTCACTTTCTGTCTCTCTCACGAGCGTATGTGCCCTATAATAGCAAAAAAAAAAACTTTCCAAAAGAAGAAAAAGAAAAAAGATTGATTTCTGGATAAACACTGCTGAGAAGCAAAAAGAAAAACAGGTGCAAGGCCAGAAGCTCCCAGTACTACGTGGAGGCAGAAGTCACCATCCAGGCAAGGAACCAGATGAGGCAGGGGGAGTGCAACTGGACCCACAGGGGAGGACACTGGTTTGTGTTGTAGGGCCTATCTCTACACACCAGGCCCTGTGCACATGCTCAGAATCCAGGGCTGACTAAGGCTGGGGGTGGATCATGCCTTGGGACCCTTGAGAAGGTGCCCATCCCTCTGTCTCTCTCTGTCTGTTTGTGTCTCTAACTACTTCTCTTTCATGAAGGAAATAAGTAAATACAGTTAAAAAAAAAAAAAAAAAAAAAAAAAAAAAAACGGGGCCAATAGGTGACATAGTGGTTAAGGTACTGGACTCCCACAAGGCTGACTAGAGTTCGAGTCCCAGACCTGGTGGCTTGCTTTATCACTTTCTCTGTCTCTCCTTTTTGTGAAAGAAATAAGTAAATGAACTGAATAAAATGAACAAAAACCAGCTCGCTGGGTAAGTTGTGACACTCACATACCTCGTCTGTCGCAGGGGGATGGGTAGGGACACACACAGGAAGGGATCGAAGGTGTTGCTCTGCTTCAGGCAATGGGGACACGTCAAGGAAGACCTGTGAGGGTCGAGAACAGAGATGAGCATTTATGCTGTAGAATTGCAAGGAAACAATTGGGCGGGCCCTCAAAAAGTTAAACATGGAATTACCCTTGCATTTCCACTGCCAGCAATTCTATTCCTAGACATACACCGAAAAGAACTGAGAACAGGTGTTTGGGCCAGTCAGGTGGCACGGTGGTTAAGTGGCTGGATACCACATGGCCAAGTGTGCACTTCGAGTCCCAAGTCTTGCAGTTTGGAAAACGCACTGAGCATGTGTGCATGCATGCCTGAAGTCCTGAGGGGAGTGGAGGAGAAGGGATTGTAGGGTGGCCTTTCTCCCTTTCTCTATCCCTCTGTCTTTCTCTGGTGAGTGCATGCACCCTATAATAAAAACAAACAAACAAAATAGGTGTTGAAGGAGACACTTGCCCATCATGTTCACACGAGCACTGTTCACAGTAGACACTGTCCACCAATGGGCATGTGCAGAAGAGAACTGGTCTCTCCACACAGAGAAATACAATATAGCCAGAAAAAATAAATGTGGTCCTGATACCTGTCTCTGTGTGGGTGAACGTGACGAAATTATGCCAAGTGAAAGAAGCCCAATCAAAAAGGCCAGGCATTGCATGATTCCATTGATATAAAACACCCAGAATAGGTAAAGCCAAGGAGACAGAATGCAAATCGATGCTTGCCAGGGGCTGGGGGAGGGGGTAGGGTGGGACCACCTTTACTTCCAGGGTGATGAAAATGGGTAGGGACTAGAAAGAAGTGGTGGTCACACGACATTGTGAACACACATGCCACTGAGCTGTACACTTTATTTATAATAATTATTTATTACATTTTATTTATTCACTAATTTTATTTTAATTTGACCAGAGAGAGACACTGAGAGAGCAAAAGAAGGAAAGTGGGAAAGCAAGCTACTAGGTCCAGGATTCAAACTGGGGTCAGCCATGTGGGAGTGTACAGTGCCTTAACCACCGCGCCACCTGCTGGTCCCTGTGCTATACACTTTAACCTGGTTAGTTTTATGTTATTGGCCTTTCACTGCAATTCAGATCTTTAAAGAGAGAACAGAAAGTTGAGTCACACACCTGAGTGCACCGAGAACGGGAAGGGAAGCTCAAACCCTTTCAAGTAGAATCACATCCTGCTGATACCAAGATGCGAGGCCCTCAGGACCATCTTTCCCCTGTTCTCAGCCTCACTGCTCCCCAGAATCACACAGAAAGCTTTCAAAAATTCCAGTGTTGGGACCAGCAGTTAGCGTAATGGCTATGTCGCTGGACTCCCACGTAGTTGACCGCATTTCGCATCCCAGACCCAGTGGCTTAAACTCACGCCAGGCGCATGTGCATGCGTGCCCAAGATCCTGAAAGGAGAACGGAGAAGGGATTGCGGTGTGGCCATCCCCCTGGGGGGTGATTTCCCGCTTTCTGTCTCTCTGTCTCTCTCTGTTTTTCTGGTGAACACACACGCCCTATAGCAAAAACCTCTCAAAAAAAAAAAAAATTCCAGTGTCCAGGCCCTACGTCCCGAGCTTCTGTGTCAAGGAGGGCCAGGAGAACTCTGGACATCAGAATTGTAAAAGCTTCCCACCCAGGTGACTGGTGACTGCAATGTTCACCCAGGGTAGAAAAGCACTGAGGCAGTCCATCCTCCTCCCTGCACAGTTGAAGATGTGATAAAGTTTGGAAAATACCACCTAATAGTAATAGGTAACACCAAAACAGCATGTACTAAGACCTGGCATCTGAACAATGAGCATGTATTAACCTGTTTATCACTCACAACTATAGTATCCCCATTTTATAGAGAACGCTAAAGCACAGAGAGGTTAAGTAACTTGGGGACAGATGCACAGGTCTGAATGACAAAGCATGGGTCAGTTTCTAGAGCCCATGGTCATCATCATTTCTGCATTCTTTAGTACAAGGGGTTTGCAAAAAGTTCATGGAAATATAATCAAAACCACTGTGCATGGGGGCCAGTAAATGGCATGGTGCATAAGGTGCTGGACTCCCACATGGTTGATCGCAGTTTGAGTCCCGGACCTGGTGGCTTGTAAATCACACAGGGCGTGTGTGTGTGTGTGTGTGTGTGTGTGTGAGTTTGTGCCAAAAATCCCAGGAGGAGAATGGAGGAGAAGGGACTGCGGCATGGCCATCCCTTCTGGCGAGGGAGCAGGTGGGAGGGAGTGCAAAGGGGAGGGGGATTTCTTACTTTCCCTCTTACTGTCTCTATGTTTCTCATTCTGGTGTGAAAAACCTTAAATGAAAAAAGAGGGGTTAGCAGGTGGCATAGTGGTTAAGGTGCTGGACTCCCATAGCCAACTCCATTGAGTCCTAGACCCAGTGGCCTCAAACTAGACACACGTGCATGCATGACCAAAATCCTCAGAGGAAAATGGAGAAGGGACCGTGGTGTGACCATCCTCCGGGGGAGTGATTTCTCACTTTCTCTCTGTCTCTGTCTCTGGAGAGTGAGTGCACCTTATAGCAAAAATCTCTCAAAAAGAAAAAAAAAAAAAAAAGGAAAGAAAGAAAAGGAGAAAAAAATAAAAAAGCACTGGGAACCAGCAGTTAGCGTAATGGCTATGTCACTGGACTCCCATGTAGTCGACCGCAGTTTGCATCCCGGACCTGGCGGCTTAAAACTCACGCCGGGCGCATGTGCGTGTGTGCCCAAGATCCCGAGAGGAGAATGGAGGAGAAGGGATTGCGGAGTGACCATCCCCCCTGGGGGGTGATTTCTCGCTTTCTGTCTCTATGTCTCTCTCTGTCTGTCTGGCGAGCGCACGCGCCCTATAGCGAAAACCTCTCCAAAAAAATAAATAAATAAAAATTAAATTAAATTAAAAGCACTGTGCTGAATTTCAACTGTTTTTTCACCAAAGTAAACTTGCACTTTAATTCCATTTTTCCACAAATTTTTTGAAATCCCCTTGTATAAGTGATTGAGATATCACTTGTTTTAGGTAGATATATATGTTTGTTTATATTCTTTCAACTCTTTTTTTAAAAAGAATTATTTATTTAATTTTATTTATTCATTCATTCATTTTAATTTGACCAGAGAGAGACACAGAGAGAAAGAGATGGAGGGAAAGTGAGAAAGCAAGTCACCAGGTCCAGGACTCGAACCGTGGTGGACCATGTGGGAGTGTCCAGTGCCTTAACCACCACACCACCTGCTGGTCCCTCTTTCAACTCTTTTAAATTTATTATTATTTTTTTAAATTTGCAAGAGAGTGCATGCACTCTACTGAGAGAGACACAGTAAGAGGGAAAGTGAGAAAGCACCTCCCAAGGGGGATGGTCATGTAGGCTCTTCTCCTCCATTCTCCTCTCAGGATTTTGGGCACGCGGGCATGCGCACATGCACACACACACACACCCAAGTTTTTCAAGCCACTGGGCCCAGGACTTGAACCGCATAGTCAGCCACATGGCATCTAGCAACTTAATCACCATGCCATTGGGTGGTCCACCAACCCTTTTAAATTTCACAGTCCCTGGCCTTAATATGGATCTCTCAAAGTGAAATACAACTTTAATATTCCACACGGATGCTCTAATTTATTTTTACATAAAGCATCCTATTCTTCCGAGACGGAAGAGATTTCTGCACTACTTTATCCTAAAACCGACAATGACTTTCTTGCAGATACAGAAGGACAAACAGCTGCTGGCAGTCTCATGCTCTTACCACTGGACAGCCCTAAGTCAGCAAGTAAATTGGAGCTGGCGTCAGAACCAGGTTCCTGGAGTCCCCGTGGAACGCTCCTGCTGGGTGGGTTTTCCAGTGAGCACACAGAACGGAAAAAACCAGGGTGGTACGATGTAGTGGTAGCAGATTTGCCACTGTGAGAGGCTGACCCACAAGAGAGGGCTCCAGGAGCATGTCCGAGACCCCTCTGTAAGTCCTGGATCATAGGCACAGCCCCCCGCCCCCATGATCCAGGGCTGCCTGAGACTGGGAGTAGATCAGAGAGTCAGGACCACATTACGGGGCTCTCTCTCTCTCTCTCTCTCTCTCTCTCTCTCTCACGGAAGAAAAAAAAAGTGTAACATATTAGGTCATCGGAAGTCATGCATACTTTTCTATATTTTTCTATGCAATAAAATGTGTCATGACTTTAATTATCCAATGTGTGTGTGTGTGTGGAGAGAGAGAGACAGAGAGAGAAAGAGAGAGAGAGAGAGAGAGAGCTGTCTCTTTCTGTATATTAAAAAAAAAGAAAAAAAGAAGAAAGGGCCAGCCCCATGGCCTGGTAGTTGAAGACACTACAAGGAGCCTATACGTGGCTGGCCACAGGGTTCAAGTCCCAGCCCTGGCAGCTTGGGAAACACACTGAGCACAAGTATGTGCGTGCCCAGATGCCCAACAGATGGAGAAGAGGTTGCAGCATGACCACATCCCATGGGGGGAGGGGTCCTTTCTCCCTTCCCCTCTGTCTCTCTGTTGAGTACACACGCCTACTGGCAAAAAAAATAATCATAAAGTTCATGGGAAAAAATAGTGGCCCGCCCTGTAGCTCAGTGGTTAAGAGAGCCAGATCCCGCAGCTTCAAAAGTACCCTGGGCCCATGTGCATGCATGCCCACAGTCCCACAGGGGTAGAGAAGTGGAGAAGGAACTGTGGTGTGATCACGCCCCATCGAGGGGTGTTTCTCCTTCTTTCCTCTCTCTTTCCCTCTCTCTCCCTCTCTCTCTCTGGCAAGCACATGTGCCCTCCAGCAATTAAAAACAGAAAAACTAGAGACAGCAAGAACACCAACCTCAGGGTGCTACTCAAGGCGAGCCTAAGTGATCTGCTTGCTGCAAATTGGCCCTCCTGGTGACAAGTCATCAGAACATCAACCGTGATTTTAGAAAACAGACCCCACAGTTACCGTTCACTCGCTCGTCCTGTCTCTGGTAATTTCCCTGGGGGAGTGTTCTAGTGGACGCGGTGTGGCAGACAGCGAGAGCCAGCCAATGGCAGACTTCACGTTTGCAGGGTCCCCTCTGCCGCCCCCCACTTCCAATCACATGCTGAGGCATAAAACAGACCTGAAAGATGGGGTTTTGTCCCTGGGAAATTTCCAAGCCCCATTTCACATTTACAGGACATAGTGAAAGAATATTTTTTGTTGACTTTTTCATTTTTGTCAGCCTAATAAATGGAAGCTGGGTTGCATTTTTCTCATAGAATTGCATGGCATGAAACTGGTTCACAGATACGCCCTTTATACCAAGCCCCCAAACTCTCAGACAGCAAGAGATGGGAGGCTTGGCAAAAACATAGGATGGCCTAATTTTATGTTTAAAGAACAAAGACAATATACTGTTTTTATAATAAATTATAGAAGGGATGCAAAATACACCTGCTTTTCAAAGGCTGAGAAAAGAGGACCGAGGGAACCAGCAGTTAGCGTAATGACTATGTCGCTGGACTCCCACGTAGTCGACCGCGGTTCGCGTCCCAGACCCGGTAGCTTAAAACTCACGCCGGGCACGTGTGCGTGCGTGCCCAAGATCCCAAGAGGAGAATGGAGGAGAAGGGACTGCGGCGTGGCCATCCCCCCTGGGGGGTGATTTCTCGCTTTCTGTCTCTCTGTCTGTCTGGTGAGTGCACGGGCCCTATAGCAAAAACCTCTCCAAAAAAAAAAAAAAAAAAGAAAAAAGAAAAGAGGACCGAGTGGATGGGACGAGCAGATCTGGAGAGGACAGAGAAGCTGCATCACTTTTACAGGATATTCTGGCTAGGGGCCAGCCTATAGCAATACCCCAAATGAGGCCAGGAGGTCCTTGTCTTCACCATCCCCTCCAGAGCACCGTCCTGTCCCTTTGCCCTGCAAGTGCTCACAGAGAGAAGCAGCTGAAAATTACCCACTGACTTCAATGTTCCCGAACTTGTTTCCTGGAGGTATTTATTCTCCTTGTCAAATCGCTTTTGTTACAAAGCTGACCTAGTCGGCTGCTACTAAAACTCCGTGCTGGTTGCTTTCCTCCTGCCGCGAAGACCCAGAATGAGCCCCAGGCTTTGACCCAGCACGTTTGCTACTCAGTCCTTAACCGGTGTAGACACACGCAGCTACACTCTGACCTGGCTCAATAAGCCTGCTCACTGGACAGTGGCCCAGTGTCTACACCACGGATAACCATGGAAGTACCTGAGCAAGAGTCCACTTTTCCAAGTCTGCTCTGAGGAAACCTTGAACATCATGCTCTGCCCAGGCCCATGGCAGGGGCGAAGTAGCGAGCAATGCTCTGTGATGCTGAGGGCACGAGAGGGTCCCAGGTTCACATCTCAAGGTCTCCCTGCACAAGTGACGTGCCGTGACCCTGGCTGGCTGAGGCTGGGGGGTGGGTCGGCATGTGGGCACCATGTTAGGGATGTCTGTCTCTGTCTCTTTTTCTCGGGATGAATGAATGAATGAATAAACAAACAAACTTTTATAGAAAATCATACTTGGGCCGGCCCCTAGTGGTATGGTGGTTAAGGTGGCTGGATCCCACATGGCTGACTGCATGGTTTGAGTCCCAGACCTGGCAGCTTGGGAAACACACTGGGTGTGTGTGAGTATGTGTCCAAAATCCTGAGAAGAACATGGAGAAGGGACTGTCACATGGCCATTCCTCCAGGAGCTGATTTCTCACTTTCCCTTTCTCTTCCTGGGGAACACAACATGCCCCCTATAGCAAGCTTTTAAAAAAGGAAAAGAAAATCATACTCTTTTTTTTTTTTTTTTTTTTTGAGAAGTTTTTCGCTATAGGGCGCGTGCACTTGCCAGACAGACAGAGAGAGACATAGAGACAGAAAGCGAGAAATCACCCCCCAGGGGGGATGGTCACGCCGCAATCCCTTCTCCTCCATTCTCCTCTCGGGATCTTGGGCACGCACGCACACGCGCCCGGCGTGAGTTGTAAGCCACCGGGTCCGAGACGCGAACCGCGGTCGACTACGTGGGAGTCCAGCGACATAGCCATTACGCTAACTGCTGGTTCCCAAAATCATACTCTTTTGAAAAGGAATGCTGGCTGTAATGCGAACAACAGGTCAAACTCTGAATAAAGGCTACGAATGCCAGGAAGGATTCGAACACGCACACAAAATCCCTTCCCCAGCCGAAAGTCAACACAGCAACATCCTCCATTATTAGACCTGCCAGTGTGCGTAGGCTGTGGTAATAGCCACACAGAATCATGACCAATTTTCCCTTCAGTCCATAACCTCCAGCACCCGAATACTGTCCCATCTGCTCTCTTCCAGCCAAGGTGAAACTCCCAGCCCCTGAAAGAGGCATTAAAAGGCCAGCCGGTGGCATGGTGGTTAAGGCGGCTGGATCCCACAAGGATGAAAGTATGGTCTGAGTCCTAGACTCAGTGGTTTGAAAAACACATGTACCCAATGGGACCAGCAGGTGGCGTGGTGGGTAAGGTGCTGGACACTCCCACATGGCTGACCACGGTTCGAGTCCCAGACCTGGCAGCTTGCTTTCTCACTCTTCCTCTCTCTCTGTCTCTCTCTGGCCAAATTAAAATAGATGAATGAATAAATAAAATAAAATAAATAATTATAAAAAAGAAAAACACATGTGCCCAAAATTGTAAGAGGAGGGAGAAATGAAGGAGAAGGGATTGCAGCATGATTATCCCCCATAGGGGATTCTTTCTCTGTCTCTGTCTCTGTCTCTCTCTCTCGTGAGTGCACACACCCTCTGGAAAAAAATTAAAAAAAAAAAAAAGCATTAGGAGAAGTGGAGGGAGAACCACAATAAATGGAGCCCTCTGAATTAGCCCATAACAACACCTCCACTTCCCGGTTAAATAAAGAAGGCTGATGCCACCCCAGGCCAGCCTCTTCCATGGAGAGGAAGCTGAGGGCCAGGACAGCAAGGCTCACCACTGAGACCACCTGCCTGTAGCCATTCCCCCGACCACTGGAGGTTACTTCCCAGACCTCAGAAGCCCCACCTCGCTGGGCTTCCCAACAACGCTGCCTTACCACAGACTGACAGGCACGGGCAGGTATCTCACTATCACCAGTCCATTGTTAGCTGAACACCTTGTCTCTTACTCATTGTCTTACAGGAAAGGGATCCACCCAAAGAGCACTGATGGTCGTTAATAGCTGGTCAGCTCAAATGTCACTTCCTCAGGGACTCCCCCTCATCCCCACCTCACCCCACACTGAGTAAGAGACCTAGAACGTGCACTGCCAGGCACCCTCTACTTCTCCAAAGCACTCATACAAACCCAGGAGTCACCACAGATTCGTGTTTTCTTCCTTAATCCCTCCATCCCAAACCTCTCAACCCATGAGCAAATCCTGGGGACTCCATAGCCAAAACAGCCTCCAAACACACCCGCTTTCCTCCATGGCCACCTCACCCTTCACAGTGGTTCCAGCCACCACCGCTCTCCCACTGGGACCACTGCGGCAGCGTCATCTGCTGCTCCTGTTCCCTCTCTCACCTCCCTTCCCGGCCCATAACAACCACGCTCATCTCTCTCTCTCGTTTTTAGTTTTGCTATAGTACACATGCACTCACCAGAGAGGGAGCGAAAGCATCCCCCAGAGAGAATGGTCAGGCTGCAGTCCCTTCTCCCTTCTCCTCTCAGGACTTTGGTCATGCATGCACATGCGCCTGGTGTGACTTTCAAGCTGAGCCCTGGACTCGAACCATTGGGTCAGCCATGTGGGCCGCAGCTGCATTAACCTTCACACCACCTACTAGCCCCAACACACTCATCTCTTACGTTGAGGAACTATAGTACATCCTCCTTTTATATTTTTAAAGTGAGACTTTTGCTATAGGGCACATGTGCTGAAGAGATAGAGATGGAGAGATAGAAAACGAGAAATTACCACCCCCGAGGGGTGGGGGATGGCCATGCTGTGATCCCTTCTCCATTCTCTTCTCAGGATTTCAAGCACACATGCCTGGCATGCGTTTTAAGCTGCCAGGTCCAAAACTTGAACCGTGGTCGACTACGTGGGAGTCCAGCTCCGTAACCATTACACCATCTGCTGGTCCCACACATCCTGCTTTAAACTCCTCAGTGGCTTCTTGTGCCCTTTAGATTAAAACTCACACTTGGACCAAAAAGCCTGTCTTACCAGGTCCCTGCCCGCCTCCCCAGCAGCCCCATCTCCCATCTATTCTCCGCTTGGCAGTCCCCTTGGCCTCCCTTCTCCTTGAACTTGCCATGATCATTCCCACCTCAAGGAATGTTCTTTTCATCTTTGCTGTTTCCCTGCCTACTTGAATGGTGGACTCCTTGTCACTCACTTCTCAGCTCCGATGTCCCTCTGACCACCTTATCAAATGCTGGCTGCCTCCTCACCTCCCAAGTTACTCCTTATCATCTCACTGATCACTATCACAGTTATTTGTTTACTTGTGCTTTGTCTAATATCCCCCCAACAGAACATGAGCCCCATGAGAATAGGGGCTGGATCTTGTTCACAGCACCTAGATCTCTGGCACACAGTAGGGCATGAATGAACTTGCTAGAGAATGACTGTACAGATGCACCTTGACTTGTGATAGAGTTACATTCTGATAAATCCATCGTACGTTGAAAATATCGCAAGTTGAAAATGCATTTGACACATTTAACCTACTGCTCTGGTTTAGATGGTGATTTGTCCCCCAAGAGTTCACCTGTTGCAATTTGGTCCACACATAATATTGAAAAGTAGTGAGACCTTTAAGAGGAAGGCCTGCCTTCAGGGTGTACTGGCACTATCCAATTGGCTGGGAGTGTGGGAGGGACAAACACAGGAAGTAGAAAAGTTCTTCTCCTGTTCCTTTCTCTCACTGTCTCTCTGCATGGCTGCCAACTGCTAGCTTCTCTTGGCCATACCAAGACTTAGTACCAGAGGCCAGCCAAAAGCCAAGCCCATGCTCTTGGACTTTTTAGTCACCAAAATCATGAACCAAATAAACCTCTATTCTTTCTTTCTTTCTTTTTTTTTTTTTTTTGAGAAATTTTTGCTATAGGGCATGTGCGCTTGCCAGAGAGACAAGAAAGACAGAAAGCGAGAAATCACCGCCCAGGAGGGTTAGCCATGCTGCAATCCCTTCTCCCCCATTCTCCTTTCAGAATCTTAGGCACGCGCACGCACACACACACACACACACACACACACACAGTGTGAGTTTTAAGTCACTGGGTCCAGGACTCAAACTGCAGTGGACTGTGTGGGAGTCTAGTGACATAACCGTTACGCCATCTGCTGTTTTCTAAACCTCTATTCTTTATAAATCGGCCAGGTATTGGGTCATCAGAAAAGTCATGACATCAGAAAAGTCATTTTCTATGCAAAAATGTGTCTGACTCTTCCAATGATCCCATATTTCTATTTAGTGACACAATAATGAACTAAAACATCTGCCAAACATCATAGCTTAGCCTAGCCTACCTTAAACATGCTCAAAACATTTCATTAGCCTCCAATGATGGGAAGAATCATCCAACACAAACACCTCATTAATTTATTGACTACTGTAAGTGAAAAACCAGATGGCTATATAGATACTTGAATGATGGACACTAGAGACAAAGTGGAAAGAGAGTGTGGGAGGGGACGAGTGTAGGAAAGGAAATTTGGGGGGAAATGGAGAGGTAAGACATTTGTGGGACACAGATAAGGTTTATTATCTGTTGACAAGAATGTGCATAATAGTCTCAATAGTCTCTGTCTGCTGGACTGAGGTGTATATCATGCTGGGTAAAGTCTCTTCACAATCTAAATGATGTATAGTGATTTAATGTATGAATAATAAAAAAATAAACTATATATATAAAAAAAAGAAATACAGTATCAAGGGACCAGCAGATAGAGTAATGGTTACGTTGCTGGACTCTCATGTAGTCAACTGTGGTTTGAGTTCCAGACCTGGCAGGTTGAAACATTCCAGGTGCCTGTGCATGTGTGCCCAAGATCTCAAGAGGAGAATGGAGGAGAAAGGATTGCAGTGTGGTCATCCTCCCTGGAGAGAGATTTCTCACTTTCTGTCTCTCCAGCAAGTGCACATGCGTTATAGGAAAATCTTCTCTAAAAAAAATTAAAATTACAGCTTCTGGGACCAGCAGATGGTGTAAAGGTTATGTCACTGGACTCCCATGTAGTCAACCACGGTTTGAGTTCCAGACCCATTAGCTTGAAACTCATGCTGGGCGCATGTGCACATGTATCCAAAATCTTGAGAATGTAGAAGGAATTGCAACATAGCCATCCCCCCTGGGAGATGATTTTTCACTTTCTGTCTCTCTGTCTCTGTCTCTCCAGTGAATGCACATTTCCTATAGCAGAAATCTCAAAAAAAAAAAAAAATTACAGTTTCTACTGAATGCATATTGCTTTTGCACCATGATAAGTCAAAAACTCCTAAATTGAACACCATAAGCCAGGGACTGTCTGTATAGCTGGTTGGAATTTCTCTCTTGTGGGCACAGAGTGATGGGCCTCAGGGCAACCACGGGGCCTAGCAACAGCAGGACTCAGATATTTGGAAGGGAGAGCATGTATATGAATAACAGGTGAAAGGAATAGAGAAATGAGTGGATTTCTTGTATGAGGACGTCAATGAATGTCACCTGGTGGTGATTACTGGTGACCCCTCCCCACTCATTAACCGCCCTCCCCTTACACTCCCCTTTCCCTCCTCCTAAAGGTTCTCTGCCTCTATCCTCCTTTTCCTCTGTCTCCTCTGTTTCTAACAGCTTTTCCTTCTGATATCTGAAGATAAGACAGATGTCCTATAGGTAGCATTTGAGCCTAGACATGGCATTTAAGTTTTCTTGAATCTCAAGAAATCGGTGGGTCTGGGGCCAGCAGCTGGCATAGTGGTTAAGGCACTGGACTCCAACATGGCTGAACACAGTTTGAGTCCTGGACCTGGGGGCTTGAAAATCATGCCAGGTGCATGTGCACGCATGCCCAAAGTCCCAGGAGGAGGATGGAGAAGGGGTTGCGTTCTGGCCATCCACCCTGGGGTGATTCTCACTTTCCCTCTCACTGTCTCTCTCTGGTGAGTACATACACCCTATGGCAAAAAAAAAAAAAAAAAAAAAAAAAGAAAAAGAAAAAGAAAAGAAAGAAACAAATAGGTGGGCCTTCAGGCACAACAATAAAATCTCGGCTCATTCAGAAGAGATGTTTGTTACCTAATAGTCTAAGTGACCAAGAGCAGAAAAGGAGTGCCCCAAAGTCACTCTGATTGTTTCCTCGGAGTCCTCCTCCCCAGAAGGGCAGAAAGTGACAGAAGTTCCTGTAGATTTCTCTGTGCCAAGGAAAGCAGCTTGGGCATTCTTCCATCGTGTTTCAGAGATTATTCAGTCTTCTTTAATAAATAATCACCCTCCGAGAAGGTGATCACACCCTGCTTATTTTATCAGTGATGACTGAACGTACTCTTAATCCAAACTGCAACAAAATTGCAAATGTAAATGACCTCCTCCTATTCAAACACACAATACAAATCCCCCATAGGAATGGAAATAAATAGCCATCAAGAAGGGATTTCTCAGGCCAGCAGATAGTGTGGTAGTTAAGGTGCTGAATTCCACAGTTCAAGTCCCAGTTCCAGTGGCTTAAAAAGTACATTGGGTGCAAATGCATGCATGGCCAACATCCTGAAAGGAGAATGGAGAAGGGATTTGGGCATGGCCATCCCCCCCTAGGAAGTGATTTATCACTTTTCATCTCTCAGTCTTTCTCCAGTGAGAGCATGCGCCCTGTGGCAAAAATATCTAAAGAACAAAGAAAACACACACTCTCTGAAGTCAAACACCGTGTAACTATATACATCTTTACATCCTCCATGATGCTAGGAACTCAAATTCAGAATGACTGGTTAAACTGGGCTCTTCGGCTATAAAGAACAAGTGATAAGTCTCCCCATCATCAGGGTGATTGCTCACTGGTGAGTTCCTGCATATGCATCCTCCATAGAATGGCCTTTTCATCACCCCCCCTTTAAGGGGGATATGGAAGGCCCACAAGCCAAGAAAGAGGAGAAGAAGGGATACTATAGATCAGAGACGGTAGGAGTGTGTGGTTAGTTAGGATTTATAAAGGGAAACGAAGGGTGTGATGGGCTTTGTTGCTCTATGATCTCAGGATTATCCCCCAACGGGAGAATGGTTACCAGCAATGAAGTCTGCTGAGCCCCAGGTGCGACATTCAGATCACATCAGGTCTTACCTATATTGTGCTTGAAAATGGCTTTGCACAAAGCTTTGACCCAGAGGAAGCTGCGTGGACGGCGGCAGGAGGTTCTCAGAGGTTTTACTGATGTCAGGAGAAGGCTGCGAAGAAAGGAAGCAAAATCAGCTACTGTCTTGGTTCCCTCCTCTCTCTGCTTCCAGGCCGCTGAGCCCATCACTTCCTGCTGGGGCCCCCCTCCATCCCTTTCAGGGTCTCCCAGGCCTGTCTGTCAATACTGCCTGCCATAACTCTATGCTCTTTCAGCCCTTTGACTTCTCAAACTCCCCGGAGTGTGGAAGTATCCAAGAGGGAAACTGAAGCACCAACCTGGCGAGTGCTCACTCGTTCTCATCAGCCTCAACCATTCCCTCTGGGTTGAGGCCTAGTCATTGCTGGGCCTCAATGCCTAAATGCTTCTGCAGCTTATTCGGAGCGGGGGTGGGTGGGTAGGGGGTGCTGCTATCACCTCAAACACGGCCACTCCGCATCTCTACATCTTCCAACTGCTACGCTGTACCTGTCCACACTTTTCAGCAAGGTTTTTCCCAGTTTATGTAAGTACCATCTTTCATAGACAAGACACGCTTTTTCTTCTACATGGAGCATGCACTCATCGGAGAGAGAAAGAGACAGAGAGTGAGGGAGAGAAGAAAACAACTCTCATGGGGAATGGTCATGTCATAATTCCTTCTCCTCCATCTTTGCTGCCTTTCCAAATGTTGGACACACATACATACATACTTGGCAGTTCCTCAAGCTGCTGGGTCTGGGACCTGAACTGTGTGGTCAGCTATGTGGGATCCAGCCACCTTCACTACCAGGCCATGGAGCCAGCCCAGGCTTTAAATTGAAAGATATGATGCATAAGCTTCCTTCACTCCACCTATCTGTCACTTGCATTCCTTTGCATATCAGATTCCTGCAGCTGCTATGATTATCACAAACTAAGCCAGTCTGCAGCACGGTGGTTAAGGAAGCTGGATCCCACATGGCCAACTATCTGGTCTGAGTCCCAGACCCAGTGTGTTGAGGAACATGCTGGGTGCATGTGCATGCATGTCCAAAACCTAGAGGAGAACTGAGGAGAAGGGACTGTAATGTGGCCATCCCCCTGGAAGTATTTTCTCATTTTCTTTCTCTCTTTCTCCCCCTCTATCCCTCTCTCTCTTCTCCCTCTCTCTCTCTTTTTCTCTCTGGAAAGTGCACATGCCCTATAGCAAATTGAGAAAAAATAAAAACAAAAAGTAAAGTGGACACTGATATTTTTTAAAACACAAAAATTAAAAAAAAAAGATGGAGTAATGAGTGGATAGAAGGATGAAGAGACAGGTAAAATACATGATAAAGCAAATTTAGTAAAATATAAATTGTAGAATCTAGGTCTGTGGCCCCTAACTTTTTTGCCAACAGGGACAAGTTTTGTGGAAGACAATTTTTCCACAGACAGGATTCGGGGGGAGCAATTATGAAAGCATGCAACCTAGATCCCCCACGTATGTACTTCAAAATAGGGCTCACACTCCTATGAGAATCTGAGGCCGCTGCTGATCTGACAGGAGATGGAGCTCAGGCAGGAAAGCAGGCAATGGGGAGGGGCTGTAAATGCAGATGAGGCTTCACTTGTTCACCCAGCGCTCACCTCCTGCTTGTGTCCCATTTCCTAACAGCCCATGGACCACTCAGTACCAGGGAGTTGGGAACCCTTGGTCTAGGTGGTGGGTATGAGTGTTCACTGTATCATTATTCAACTCCTCCAGATGTTGGAAATTTTTCATAATAAATCCTGGGACAAATATATGAGAAGTACCTGTTCAGTTAACAGCATAGTACTAGGTTCAAGCATATAAACTCTGCAGTCAGACTGCCAGAGTTCAAATCCCTGCATTGGTTCTAGCTGTGAGAGATACTCAACCTCTCTGATCCAGCTACATAAGTTATTCAGTCTCTTTACTCCATGATTTCCCAAGAGTAATATAAGGAGAATGACTATCTTAGTCTGCTTTCTGCTACTATAACAGAATACCTGAGACTGGGTAATTTATAAAGAATAGAGATTACTTTTCCCCTAATTTTTCTATAGGTTTGGAAGTTGAGGAGCCCCCTTCTGAAAGGCCCTGGATGCTGTGTTATCTCATGGTGGAAGGTAGAAGAAAGGGAATGAAGCCAATCTCAATCTTTTATCAGGAACTCACTTTCTCGATAACTAATCCACACCTGCAATAACAGCATTAATCCATTCACAAAGGCAGAGCCCTCATGAGCCTCTACCTAATCATGTCTAAAAATCTCACATCTTGGGCCAACTCATTAGCATAATGGTTAAGTGAGTTGAATTCTACGTGGGTGACCATAGTTCAAACCCCAGCCCTGGCAGCTTAAAAAACACATCAGGCATGTGTGTGTGTGTGTGTGTGTGTGTGTCCTCAAAATCCCAATAGGATGGAGAAGCAGAGAAGGGATTGTGGTGTGACCACACCCAACTTGGGGCTGCTTTCTCCCTCTCTCTCTGACAATTAAAGCAAACAAACTCATCTGTTATTGCTGTTATACTGAGAATTAAATTTCTAATATACAAACTTCACAAGACACACCCAAACCATGTGTGGTTCCTATCTGATATGGATGTTTTCTGGGCTAGTTCCTATCTGATATGGATGTTTTCTGGGCTTAAAGAGTTACTATACATGGGAACCAGCAGTTAGTGTAATGGCTATGTCACTGGACTCCCACGTAGTCGACCGCGGTTCGCGTCCCGGACCCGGTGGCTTAAAACTCATGCCGGGCGCATGTGCATGCGTGCCCAAGATCCCGAGAGGAGAATGGAGGAGAAGGGACTGCGGGGTGACCATCCCCCTGGGGGGTGATTTCTTGCTTTCTGTCTCTATGTCTCTCTCTGTCTGTCTGGCGAGCACACGCGCCCTATAGCAAAAAAAAAAAAAAAAAAAAAAAAAAAAAAAAAAAAAAAACCCTCTCAAAAAAAAAAAAAAAAAAAAAAAAGAGTTACTATACATAAAACATATAGAAGAGTGCCTGGCACAAAATAAGCAGTGTGTCAGTGGTCACCATTGTTACACCACAGGGACTATCTGGTGGTTTTGAACCAAGGAAGCAGCAACTTGCTTAGAGAGAGGAGCTAGGACAGATTAGGAGGCTCAAGGGTCCAGGTAACAGGGTGATCTAGAGCAGCAGTCACGCAAATGAAAAGGAGGGGTGAGGTACCAGCAGATGGTGTAGTGATTATGTCACTGGATTCCCACGAAGTTGACTACAGTTCAAGTCCCAGACCTGGTGGCTTGGGGCTCATGCTGGGTGCATGTGCATGTGTGCCCAAAATCCCAAGAGGAGAATGCAGGAGAAGGGATTGCAATGTGGTCATTCCTCCCCCCACTCCCTGGGGGAGGGTTGATTTCTCACTTTCTGTCTCTGTGTCTCTCCAGCGAGCATATGTACCCTAATAGCAAAATCTCTCAAATAAAAAAAAGAAAGAAAGAGAGAGAGAAAGAGAGAGAGAGAGAAAGAAAGAAAGAAAGAAAGAAAGAAAGAAAGAAAGAAAGAAAGAAAGAAAGAAAAGAAAAGAAAAGAAAAGAAAAGAAAAGAAAAGAAAAGAAAAGAAGGAAAGGAAAGGGAAGAAAAGAAAAGAAAAGAAAAAAGAAAAGAGAAAAGAAGGGGTGGATTCAACATACCCTGTGGATGTAGCTCACAATTCAGCACCTGCCTTGGGGAGCAGAGAGTGAGAGAGGAAGGAGGCAAATATGACCAACCCCAAGACCCCACAGAAACTGCTATATTTTGCCTGCCCAGGACTCAGCCCACCTCCTCTGTTAGCAGCACCTCTTTTGGAACACTGAATTTAACCCGTGAGTAGGGAGGGCTCTTTAACCTGGAGTCCTCCCCTCCCTATCAAGGGACGGGCCTACGACCTCAGCAAGTTACTCCAATAAGAGGTTCCTGCCCTGAGTGTGAGTCTGGCCAGGCTGGCCAAAAGCTGAAAACATCTATTCTAGCAGGACTGTCCAAGAAAGAGAGTTGAGCAGTCCACCGAGACACCTTCCCTTCCCCAGAGCTGTCTGGTTCTTGACTGTTCCAGGCCTAGTTCTCCAGCCTGCCTTATTTAAAAAAAAAAAAAAAAAAAAAAAAAATTTAAGAGAGATTTTTGCGATAGGGTACATACACTCACCAGAGAGACAGAAAGCAAGAAATCATCCCCCGGGGGGACGGCCACACCTCAGTCCCATCTCTTCCATTCTGCTCTCAGGATCTTGGAGACACACACACACACACACACACACACACACACACACGTCTGGTGTAAGTTTTAAGCCACCAGTTCCAGGACTGGAACCACAGGTGACTACATGGGAATCCAGTGACGTAACCATTTAGCCATCTGCTGGTCCCTTCTTTTCTTCTTCTTTTTTTTTTTTAAAGAATTCTTTATTTGAGGCCAGCAGGTAGCATAGTGGTTACGTTGCTAGAGTCCCACATGGCAGAACGCAGTTCGAGTCCCAGACTCAATGACTTGAAACTCACAGCAGGGGTGTGTGCATGCTTACCCAAGATCCTGGGAGGAGAATAAGAGAATAAGAGATTGCAGCATGGCCATCCCCCCTTCGGGGGGGGGGGGGGTGATTTCTCACTTTCCCTCCCATTGTCTTTCTCTCCAGTGAGTGTATGCATCCTAAGGCAAAAATCTCTTAAAAAAAAAAAAAAAAAAAAAAAAAAAATATATATATATATATATATATATAATTAATTTTATTAAAATTAATTATACATAAACAATTTTATTACAATGATCACTTTTTTAATTTGCTATAGGGCACATGCACTAGCGAGAGAGAAAGTGAGAAAGCAAGCCATCATGTCCAGGACTCGAACCACAGTCAGTCATGTGAGAGTCCAGCACTTTAACCACTGTACTATCTGCTGGGCTGCAGCCTTTCCTTTAATCTTGGGTATTCCACTATGGCCATCTCATAAAGTTTCTTCTTGTCTGAGTCAGCTTAAGTTGGTTGCTATTGCTTACAACCAAAGAACACACAGGTCACAGGAGGATTCTGGACGGCTGGGGGAGCAGCTGTGGACAGGATCACTGAGGGTCGGAAGTGGGAAGAGGAAATCCTCTTCTTGGAGTGAGGTCACTCACAAAGCACGGACGGTGAGGTCACAGCTGCCGGCTCTACTCTCTGCTACCCAAATGACCTTGAATAGCTCTCTCGACCTCGTTCCGCATCTAAGAGGAACAGGAGTGTCACATCACTTTATGGAACTATTATTAAAATCAAAAGCGATGACATATGTGTCTTGCATGGCACATGGTAGGTGCTTAACACACGTTAGCTTCCTAGCCCTCTCCCCAGCCTCATTCCCTCCGGCATTGTCTGGAAAATAAACTGCCAAAAAGACTGTGTGTGTGTGTGTGTGTGTGTGTGTGTGTGTTAGTGTTTATAGCGTAGTAAATAAAAACCCTTGTCGCAGGATGAAAACATTTGAGAATTGTTAAAATAATGGAAAAGAAAGCGGTCTTTATGTTTTCTATTCCAGCTTCAAATAAATGTAACTATATGGTTTTCCTGTGTCTTGAAAACAGAAATAACCTCAAAAAGAAAAGCCATTCAGAGTTACACAGAGGGCCATAGCTTTCCTTTTTGGAAAGGGAAAATGAAGTTCCCTGCCAAATTATCCCAATAGCTCTTCTTTTTACCTTCAAATGTCCACACCAGGCCCCCGTGGGCAGTGCAATTTTCTGAGAGCAAATTTCAGGAAAGGCTTTGATTCAGACAGAGAAAAAGCTCTCTTCCGGTTTTAAGCAGGTCAAATTAAGGGCTGGGCTAGCTCCTCTCTGGCCACAGCCGCCTGCTGGTCTGGTCTGGGTAAAGGCACACTCCTTGGCCTGTCAAGGAACACAAACAGCTGGGGTAGTCGAGGGCAGTGAGCGGGGGGCAGAGGGGTCTGAAGTCAGGCTGAGGGGCTGGCAGGCCCAGGCAGGAAGCGCCCTGTCAGTCACACAGGAGTCTGTACCTTGTTCTAAATGCAATAGGAAGCCACTGGGGCAATTTAATGAGAGTGACATGAACTTATTTCCTTTCTAATAAGATCTGACTGCACTGAGAATAATATAGTAGAAGGAATCAGAAGACCAACTATGGCTGCTTTTACTTGTGTCACAGGATGCTTAAAAAATGGCTCAGTCCGGGGACCAGCAGGTGGCATGGTGGTCAAGGTGCTAGACTCCCAAGTGGCCAACCACAGTTTGAGCCCTGTACTCAGTGGCCTGAAACTCACACTGGGTGTGTGTGTGTGGGTGCGTGTACACTCAAAATCTTAAAAGGAGAATGGAGGAGAAGGGATTATGGTGTGGCCGTCCCCCGGGGGGAGGGTGATTTCTCACTTTCGCTCTCTCTGTCTCAGTCTGTCTCTCCCAGGAGCACACACACACTATGGCAAAAACCTTCAGAGTAAAAATGGCTCACTCATGGTGGCATAGTGGTAGTGCAATGCCCTGCAATGGAGGAAGACACACAGAGGATTGGGGTTCGGTTCCCAGGTCAGCTTCTGCCTGCCAGGTGAGAGCACATGTGCCCTTGATTCTGGCTGGGAAAGCTGAGAGGAGGACCATGGTGTGAGACTGGGTGCTTTTCTGTCTATCCTTTTCTCTCTCTCATGAAAGAAAGAAACTTAGAAGGATATATTAACAGATCATCTTAGGTTAAATAAACTCAATGTCACGTTAAAGTTTGGGATAGTGCACTACCGTTAGGAACACTGTTTGAGAACAGGGCTTCTCTCTCTTTTTTGGAGAGGTTTTTGTTATAGGGCACGTGTGCTTGCCAAAAAGAGAGAGACAGAAAGCGAGAAATCACCCCGCAGGGGGTATGGCCACACCGCAGTCCCTTCTCCTTCATTCTCCTCTCAGGATCTTGGGCACGCACGCATACGCACCCAGCATGAGTTTAAGCCACTAGGTCTGGTACTCGAACTGCGGTTGACTACATGGGAGTCCAGTGACATAGCCATTACACCAATTGCTGGTCCTAAGAACAGGGCTTCTCAACTGGGGGATGATTTTGTGCCCCAGAGGTTATTTGACAATGTCTGGAGAGACAGTGTGTGTGTGAAATATATATTTATGTGTTATTATATTTATATATATTTATATATTATACATACATATCTATGTATACACACACTATATATCTATAGATATAGATATATAGTCTTGTTTGGTTTTTAGTTTTTTGTTTCTTTTCGATGCCAAAGGGCATGCACTCACCAGAGAGAGATAGAGAGAAATCCTAATGGAATATGCTCATACTACAATCCCTTTTCCTTCATTTCTCCATGCTGACAGAATTTGGGGCACCCACACACATTCACTCAACGTGTTTTTCAAGCTTCCAAGCTGGGATTTAAACCGTAGTCAGCTATTTGGGATCCAACTCCCTTAACTTCTAGGCCACAGAACCAGCCTGGTTTTATTTTTAAGACAGGGTCTTGCTACGTCATGACCCACCTGCCTACACTGCCAGCTAGCAGGGACACAGGAGCATGCCACAACCTGCTCTTACAGAGAGGGGTTTGTTTTGTGGTCAGCCCTAGCCAAAGCTTGGACTCCTCACCTGCGCTCAGCCTCCTGAGCAGCAGCAACTACAGGTGCACACCATCCCACCAAGCTTTTTTGTTAGCTTAGGGTGGGAATTGAACCCTGGCCTCTAAAGTGGCCTCAACCTGCTGAGCAGCAATGTCCAGCAATGCTCTACCCTGATCAGACCTAGAAACATTTCAGTTATCACAACCAGGAGGTGCCGTTGGCATCTAGTTGGTAAAGGGATGCCACTAACATTATAATGATCAGGACAGTCCTTCCCAACAGAGAAGTCCCTGACTCAAAATGTCAAACATGTTGAGGTTAGAAATTTCTAGTACAAGTTGCATTCCCTCGATTTGGGTTCTAGCTCTCCCACTTATGAACCATGACTTTGAGCAAGTTACATAACCTCTCTGATCCTCTTTACTCTTAAGCTCAATGACTTTTCCTTCTACCAAGGGATAGAAGAAGAAAACTGAAAGGCAATTTAGAAGACTACCTATTTCACTTCCTTTCTAGGTAGGAAGAGCTGCCTGGTATAGCTAGGGATAGTGCATGCAGGGATGCAGGCTAAGAGTGCTTTCCAATATAGCCAGCCTTAAGAGGTGCCAGCTATCTGGGTCTTCTCTATCCCCTGGTGAGGAATGAAGAAGGCATGAGCCACTTACATTAAGGAAAGGTATCTATTAGGTTGTCAGAAAAGTCAGGACGCATTTTTGCATAGAAAAACACACTGTGACATTTCCAACAGCACACTGGTTTTGGAGGAAACAGACCCAGGTTCAACTCTATTTCCATCAAGAAGTCAACAGACCTTGAGCAACCAACTGACCTAGATGTCCATTAACAGCATGAGTTAGCTTTACAAAGAGTAAAGCATGGTAATGGTTTAATTTATTCAGTCATTCAAGAGTTGGTTGAGACCGGCAGAGGGTGTAATGGTGATATCACTGGACTTCTACATAGTAGACCACGGTTCGAGTACTGGACCTGGTGGCTTAAAACTCATGTCGGGCACGTGCACATGTGTGCCCAAAATCATGAGAGGGGAATGGAGGAGAAGGGATTATGGCCATCCCCCCTGGAGGGGTGATTTCTCACTTTCTGTCTCTCTGTCTCTCTCTCTATCTTTCTGGCAAGTGCCCTATAGCAAAAATCTCTCTCTAAAAAAATAAATAAATGAAAGTTTATTGAAAGTCAGCAGGTGGTGTGGTGGTTAAGATGCTGGACTCCCATATAGCCAACTGTGGTTCAGGTGCCGGACCTGATGGCTTGCTTTCTCAGTTCCCCACTCTCTGTCTCTTCTCTCTGGTCAAGTTAAATAATAATAGTAAATAAATAATTCTTTTGGGGAAAAACTAGTTTATTGAGTACCTACTATGTGTCAGATTGTGAACTAAGTCAAGAAAAACATGAAGTTAGATGCCCAGCATATAGCAAACATTCAATAGACAGTAATTTTGTTTGTTTACTACATCATTCCAATTTAAAAATGTGTTCACGATAAACTTACAGGATACACAATGTAGTGGACACGTGTTTGTCTGCTCAGCATTCCTTCCTTGGGGTTAGCAACCTGTTCCAATTCTGCAAAAGCCCTCCTTGGCCCACACTGACCCCTTACACTCATATGATCCATGTGAATATTCCATTCTTCTGGCCACATGGCCAGGAATGGACAAGTGAGCCAAACTGGGACAAGCACTCTTCGCTGGGCTTTCTCCGGAATCCTAACCTTGAAAGATGATATGAGCATTGCAGAAGGCCCTCTTGCTACCATATGGGCAGAGTCAGCCTGAGAATGAAGCCAGAGACAAGAGATAAGGAGATTGAGTTGGGCCCAGTTTCTATGGTGTAGTTGGTAGCAAACTGAACTACAGAGCTGGAAGCCACATGACTGACTGATCAGATTCCCAGGTAAGAGCCAACAGTTGGTATAGTGATGACGACACTGGACTCTCATGTGGCCTACAGTGGTTCAAGTCCCAGACCTGGTGACTTGAAACTCACACCAGACATATGTGCATGGGTGCCCAAAATCCCAGGAGATGAATGGAAAAGGGATTGTGGTATGGCCATCTCCCCTGGGGGGTGACTTATCACTCCTCCCCTCACTGTGTCTTTCTGTCTGTCTGTCTCTCTCTCTCTCTTTAGTGAATGCAAGTGCCCTATGGCACAAACCTTAAAAAAGATTACCTGGTAAACTTGAACACATAGCAGGTATGGGTACAAGATCCAGACCAAGTAGAAAGTCAGGGAAAAGGGATTGTGGGATGATGAGACCCTGTCAAGGGTTCTTCTCTATGCAAGAATGTGATACCAGAAATAAAATAAATAAACTTAAAAAGAGAGAGCGCCTCAAAGGACTGGTAACATCATCCAAGTCCTTGGATCCAGCCGTACCTGAAACCAGTCAACTCTTGGATTTACATGTTATAAAGTCAATAAATGCCCTTTCCTTATGTTGGGTTAAGTTAATGATATGTCACTTCCAACTAAAAGGATCTGAATAAGATAAACAGAAAATTACTGTAAAGAAAAGTCAGCCATAATCCTACAGCCTAAGGAAACCAGCACGAACTTTGTGTGGTCTTCCCAGATGTCACTGTGGTGATCATTTGTTTTATTTCATTGGTATGTTTTAGAAGTGACTAATATGATTTGTTTTCTTTTTTTAGTTTTTTTTTCCCCTCCTTCAGTTTTTTGCTATAGGGCATGGCAGCTCACCAGAGAGAGGCAGAGAGAAAGTGAGAAAGCGCCCAGGGATGGTCACATCATAATCCCTTCCATATTCTCTCAGGGTTTGGGGCACACAAGCCCAGTGTGTCTTTCAAGTCACCGGGTCTGGGATTCAAACCACATAGTCAGCCATGTGGGATCCAGCACCTTAACCACCACACCACCTGCTGGCCCTTGGGGTGATTATTTTTTTATTTTTTTATTTTTTGGAGAGGTTTTCGCTATAGGGTGCATGCGCTCACCAGACAGACAGAGAGAGACAGAGAGACAGAAAGCGAGAAATCACCCCCCAGAGGGGATGGCCACACCGCAATCCCTTCTCCTCCATTCTCCTCTCGGGATCTTGGGCACGTACGCACATGCGCCCGGCGTGAGTTTTAAGCCACCGGGTCCTGGACACGAACCACGGTCAACTATGTGGGAGTCCAGCAACATAGCCATTACGCTAACTGCTGGTTCCCATGGGGTGATTATTTTTAAAATAAGAAATTGTCAGTTTTCAAGCCAGACCTCCTTGGACTTAAAGGCTGACTTGCCTTCTTCAGTGGAGTTGCTACTAAAATAGAAAGAGGAAAGGAGGAATCTAAGAATCTAGATTTCAAGACGCAGTTTTGAGAAATCAAGAAACTCTTCAATGGAAATAAAGAGATTCCCAAATAACGCGGTGCTTTGCGAGTGACCGACCTTCTCGGGCCCCGGCCCTCTGGACGAACCCTCCAAGTCTTCGTGCACGCGATCCAGCAGCCAGAGCAGGAACTCCAGGGCATCGTGCTGAGAATTGCCTTGGAACTGAGAGCCATACTTGGAAACGGCATTCTGGAAGGGAAAGAAAGAAAAACAGAAGTCAACTTGGCCCTTTATACAATGAAATGGAAAGCCTCTAAGCACCCAGACTACCCACGGGTCATTATTCAGCCTTGACCTGGGATGACAACACACAAACAACGTGGGGTCAAAGTGTTCCTTCTGTCTGAAGCCTGTCATTCTGGGAAACTGTCTCAAAATGGCAATGAGGGTCCTCTGTGTAGCAGAAGACACCTTCTTTCCAGGATTACAAATAGATGGCCTAGCCTTTGGAAACTCACAGGGCTGTGTCCTTGAGTATTTGGATGCTGTTGACCCCCTGTCCTCCCTAAAGCACTTGTCCTTTGATGGCTGGGGTTCCAAGTTCTACTGGTCTTCTCTCCATTGGGCTATTCCCACAGTCTCTGTTTACCCCACAGGTAGACCATCTTCTCACCCTACTCTCTCCCTTGCTGACTGCATTCATTTCTATAGCTTCAACTCTCAGGAAATGACCACCCTTGCAGTAAAGAGGACTTCCTTAAGTATGATGTATATACAAGAGGTCTTTAAAAAGTTCACGAAGGGAGCCAGCAGATGGCGTAGTGGTTACGTTGCTGGACTCCCACATAGCCAACTTCAGTTCTAGTCCTGGACCCAGTGACTTAAAACTGACGCCGGGTATGTACATGTGGGCCCAAGATCCCAGGAGGAGAATGAAGAAGGGACTATGGAGTGGCCATCCCCACTGGGAGTGATTTCTCACTTTCTCTCTCTTTCTCTGTCTTTCCAGCAAGTGCAAAAAAATTATAGCAAAAAATTCGCTATAGCAAAAAATAACTCTCCCCCCACTCCCCCCAAAAAATAAGTTCATGATGGGTGGGCAGACAATATGGGGCAGCACTGAACAAAGTACTCTGAGGCAATCCCATATGGGAAGTTTCCCATTTCAAGTCTGGAGACTTCCCTGAGTATGCCAGACACATGCTTGTCCATAATCTGGGAATGATTGAAGGCTGGGAGTGGATCACGGCAACAGGACCCTGTTGGGATTGCTATCTTCCCCCGCGCGCACACACATACACACACACACACACACACACAAGGGAAAGAGAGAAATAAATAGTTTTTATAAAAAGCTCTGAGAATGTACATTATGAAAACATTATGCATGGATTTAAAAATGTTTCAGCACCAAAATAAACTTGTACTTTAATTCCATTTTTCTAAGGATTTTTTTAAGTCCCCTTGTAGTTCCTTTACTGAGTCTTTTCAACATGGATGAAATGTAAGAATACAAACTTCATGCTCTGGTTAGGTCTTGAAAGGGTTGAGCCAGCCCTCCCTTCCTTTGGTAAGTCTGTTGGAGCACCTACCCCGGGCCAGGCACCCTCTGGGGTGTCTGGGACCGCCTGCCCCCAGGGCGCTTCCATTCCTGCTTCCTTTGTAGTGTCTTCCTAGTGAGCTGTGTATCAGTGGTGTCAGTTTTCTGGGTATATGTATACTTCTGGTTTTTAAATAAACATTTATTTCAAAGGATAATATAGGCGCATACCAAAAAAATAAAATGAAATAAAAATTAATTCAATAGATGAAAAAGAAGAGTAATAAATTCCTCCTTCTAACTGGCCTCCATCCTCTGGTGCCCCTCCCCGGAGGGTAGCTACTCTTAGCATTCCCTCAGCATCTTTGCTACACATATGCATGCCTAGGAGCGTCTGAGTGCAAACAAGTCCCCTTGTACGTGGGCACACACAAGCACATGCACACGACACATTGAGGTTGCTTGCTTCACTCTCAGACTGCAGGGCCAAGCTTCCAGCCTCGTCCCACGCAGACCTGGTCTCTGCTCGCCCACACCGAAAGAGGCCAGTCTGTGCAAGGCTGAGGACCAGGACAACCCTCAAGACTGCCCATCAAATCAAACAGCCTCAGTTCTGTTCATTCTTCTTTTCTTTTAATCTTCCCTTGGAACATAAAAGGCAACTTTGGGATGAGATGAAGCAAAATTCAAGATTTAATTAATTGAAATGCCCATTCTGAGTCTTTATTTCAATCGCATTAGTTGGGATTCTTTCCCAGGATTCTCCACACTTTGACCCTCAAGGAGGGCTGCCAGATTTAGGGAAGAGATAAAAAGAGGGTGCCCAATTAATTTGCACTTCAAATTAACCATGAATCTATTTTCATAATAAAACATGTCCCATGCAATATTGGGGATACATTTACAGTGAAAAGTTATTCATTACTTAGCTACAATTAAAATTTAACTGGGAAGGCCAGTAGGTAGCATGGTGGTTAAGGTGCTGGACTCCCAAGTGGCCGACCATGATTTGAGTCCCGGACCCGGTGGTTTGAAAATCATGCCGGGCATGTGTCTAAGTGGCCAAAATGTCAAGGGGGAAATGGAGAAGGGATAGCAGCATGGTCATCCCCCCGGAGGGTGATTTCTCACCTTCCCTCTCACTGCCTCTCTCCAGCAAGCGCGCACACCCTATGGCCAAGACCTTATAAATTCATTCATTCATTTCTTCCTTCGACTGGCTATCCGTGTACTTTACCTGGCCATCCTACCCTCAAGCCATCCTGGAGCCTGTATCCTCACACCTGTATTCTCTTCAGGGTGAGCAGCCAGACTGGCCAACCCAGGATCGTCCTTGAAAAGCAGCTCTTCCTTTGCTCCAAGTGTCACCCTTCAGCTCTTCCTCGTATCAGTCAGCTGTCAAGTCAGCTGTTAACTGGATTCTAGCTCCCAAGTCTCTGCCCTTTGCTTCTTTTTTTTTTTCTTTAATATTTTTGCTATAGGGTGTATGAGCTTGCCAGAGAGACAGAAAGTGAGAAATCACCCCCTGGGGAAGGCGGGGGCCATACCACCATCCCTTCTCCTCCAAGGATTTTGGTCATGGCCGCTCATGTGCCCAGTGTAAGTTTCAAGCCGCTGGGACTCAAACCATGATAGACTACATAACCATTATGCCATCTGCTGGTCCCTCTGCCCTTTCCTACGGCAGAGTCACTCTCCCATGGCTGTGTTCTAACTACTGCCAACCCAGATGACAATACCTACCCAAGGAGGAGCCCTGCCCTCCAGATCTCACCCTGCCCTCCAGACCCCACCCTGTCATGATAAAGCAGAGCAAATTTCCAACAGCCCAGCTGGAAAATGTCATGCCCTTATTCACCCACTCACCAGCTAATAGTCAAGACTCCTTCTCTGGTCAGGCCTCAGTGTTCTACTCCTCTCTTATATAGTTCAAAGCTCCAGGTAAACGAGCTACTCAGGTGCCTCAAACACACATTCCTACACCTACAGTCTACACTTGGACTGTTGTCTTTCTGGGTGAAATACCATCCCCTCCAGGTAATTGTGATTATCCTGAGCCTCTTCATCTTAGCCTGGTGATATTGCCATACAACCTTTCCAGAAAGAATGTGATGTATTTTTTCTTTTTTATTATTTTATTTACCTTTACTTATTTATTTAATTTCACCAAAGAGAAAGAGAGTGAGAGAGCAAGAGAGAGGAAAGTGAGAAAGCAACCCACCAGGTCCAGGACTTGAACCATGGTCAGCCATGTGGGAGTCCAGTGCCCCTAACCACCACGCTGCCTGCCAGCCTCCCAAGAATGCGATAACTTTAAGGGGCCAAATAATGGTACAACAGTGATGCATCTGGACCCACATGGGAAAGATCCTGGCTTCATGTCCCATGCCCTCCCTGCCCATGCCAGGCTCAGCCCATGGACCAGTATGAGAATGGAGGTGGGTCACTGCATAGGGACCCTGTTAAGGATTCCTGTTCCTCTCCCAATCATTCTCATGGAGAAATTAAATAAACACACTTTTTAAAAGAGTAATATTTCATGGGGCCGGCAGGTGGTGTGGTAGTTAAGGGCACTGGACTCCCAAAGGGCCGACCAAGGTTTGCTTCCTGGCAGACCTGGCAGCTTGCTTCCTCACTTTCCATCTCTCTCTCACTCTGTCCCTCTCTGGTCAAATTAAAATAAATAAATAAAATTAAATAAAAATAATTCTTCGGACTAGCAGGTGGCGTGGTGGTTAAGGCACTGGAACTCCCACTTGGCCTACCGTGGTTTGAGTCCTGGATCTGGCAACTGGCGGCTTGCTTTCTCACTCTTCCTCTCTGTCTTTCTCTGGAAAAATTCATGTGAAAATGATAGTAATAAATAAATAATTCTTTAAAAAATAATAATTATTAAAAAGAAAAAAGTAATCCTTCACAACTTCTGTAAGATAGATAAGACAAGGTCTTAAAAATGTTCCTCTAGGGCCAGCAGGTGGCATGGCAGTTAAGGTGGCTGAATTTCATACAGTTGACTCCATGGCTCAAGTCCCAGAATGAGTGGCTTGAAAATCATACAGGGCATGTGTGCTCAAAATTCTTGACAGGAGAATGAAGAAGAAGGGATTCCGAGGTGGCCATCTCCCCGAGGGGGGATGTAATTTCTCTCTTCCCCTGCCTCTCTGTCTCTCCATACAGAAAAAAAAAAAAAAAAAGAAAAAGAAAGAGAGAGAGAGAGAGAAATTCCTTTATATAAACATGGTCATTCCACTTTGGGGATTTAGCCTAAGGAAATGAGAGATAAGCAAAGTTCTCTGGAAGAAAATGTATGGCACGCTGAGATGGCCTTAAGAAATTACAAAAGAGGAAATACAATGAGAAAAGAAAATAAATGATTCTGTTGTAAAGAGTGCAACTATATCTATTTAATTTAAATATATATGATATACGTTATTGATATAGCTATAGGACTACATCAACATACATACTTAGAGGTAGAAAGATAAGGGACAAGAAAATATATGGCAAAATAGTGACAAATGGTTACAGAAGAGGATGGCTCATGGGCAATTTTTTTCATTTTCATTTCAACATTCTAAATTTTTTAAATAGTGAACATTGTTCTTTACTGGTCTTTTCCCAATGATAAAGTATCTGACAGGAATGCTCCCGGATTTGGGGGGTTTTATTTTATGTTGTTTTTGTTTTTATAATTTAGCCTAGTGATCCTAATGAAAGACATTTGCATAGAAAACGTATTGGGCCACCCAGCGGTCTGATGGTTAGGGTGGCTGCATCCCACATGGCTGACCGCGTGATTCAAGTCTCGGACCCAGTGGCCTGAAAATCACATTGGGCGCGTGTGCATGCATGCCCAAAGTCCCAAGGGGAGAACAGCAGAGAAGAGATTGTGACGTGGCCATCCCCCCAGGGGGTGCTTTAACAACCCTCCCCCTCCCCCATCTCTCTGTCTGGCGAGTGCACGTAACCTATAGCAAAATTTTTTTAAGGCTTTTGCTGTAAGGTGCAGCGCTCAACGGAGAGAGACGAGAGAGGGAAAGTGAGAAATCACCCCCTGGGAGGATGACCACATCAATCCCATCCCCTCCTGGAATTGTGAGCACACACACACACACACACACACACACAAACACACACATGCTCAGGATGATTTTCAAGCCGCTGGGTCTGGGACTCGAACCACTGTCAGCCATGTAGAGTCCAGCACCTTAACACTGCACCACCTGCTTATCCCACACATTTTTAAAAATAATAAAAGTAAATAAAGAGGAAGGGAGTGAGGGAGGGAGCACAAGAAGAGAAGAAAGAGAGGTATTTTGATAGGTTCTCGCCATTGCGATTCTCTACCCCACATCTCGCCTAGCCAGGAATATGAGTGGGCACCACAGCACCCAGCCCGTTCAGGTTCACACTGGATCTGAACTCATGGCCCTAGCTTCACGCAGCAGCACCCTACTGCTTGTATCATTGGGGTTGGGCCCGTACTTCCCAATTTCCTTTTTTTTTTTTTTTAATTTTTTTTTTTTTAATTTAACTTTTGCCAGAGGGTGTATGCACTAGCTGGAGGAAGAGAGAAAAAGTGAGAAAACACCCATCAGGGGAGATGGCCACCCCACAGTCCTTTCTCCTCCTTTCTTCTTTCAGGATTTTGGACACATGTCTGGCATTTTTCAAACTGCCAGGTCCACAACTCAAACTGCATAGTTGGCCACTTGGGATCCAGCTACCTTAACCTCCATGCCACTGACTGGCCGCCAGTTTCTTATAGTACATATACTGGGGCCGGCAGGTGGCGTGGTGGTTAAGGCGCTGGACTCCCACATGGCTGACTACATTTCAAGACCTGGACCTGGCAGCTTGTTTTCTCACTTTCTCTCTCTCCCACTCTCTCTCCCTCTCACTCTCTCTCTCTCTCTGGTGAGCACATGTGTCCTGTAGTAAATTTAATAATAATAATAATTATAAATAAACATTTTTTAAAAACCACTGAATTGAATTATTAGGAAAGTATAGAATTATAGATAATACCATGGAGAGGATTTTTTAAATGCACACTTTTATTTTCTGTTTAAACAAAGACTGACCATAAGGTCTGTGGGAGGCTGGGAGGCCTCTGAGCTCAAGAAGGTGGAACACTGCAAACCCATCCCGTTTGCAGGGCCGGGCTGGGTAGCACTACAGCATGCAAGCCCCTTCTCGGGGTCTTCCTTTCCTCATCTGAAGCTAACAACCCTCCTTAAAGACCAAACTTTTTTTTTTTTTTTAAGAGAGACTTTTTTGCTATAGGGCATGTGCACTCGCCAGAAAGACAGAAAGTGAGAAATCACCCCCCAAGGGAGATGGCCACGCTGCAATCCCTTCTCCTCCATTCTCCTCTTGGGATCTTGGGCACGCACGCACATGCGCCCAGTGTGAGTTTAAGCCACTGGGTCCAGGATTCGAACCACGGCTGACTACATAGGAGCCCAGCGACATAGCCACTATACCATCTGCTGGTCCCAAGACCAAACTTCTTCTTTTTTTTTTTTTGAGAGGTTTTTGCTATAGGGCGCATGCGCTCGCCAGACATACAGCCAGACATAGAGAGAGACAGAAAGTGAGAAATCACCCCCCAGGGAGGATGGCCACGCCGCAATCCCTTCTCCATTCTCCTCTTGGGATCTTGGGCACACACGCACACATGCCTGGCATGAGTTTAAGCCACTGGGTCCAGGACTCGAACCACGGCTGACTACATAGGAGCCCAGCGACATAGCCACTACACCATCTGCTGGTCCCAAGACCAAACTTCTTAACAAAACCTTTTGTGACTGTTCCCAGCCAATTCTCCATCTTCTCATTCCCATCAGAGATGTTCATTAAGTCACTTGGGGCCACTCGGCCCCACGCACTCCAACATTGGCATTTTCATTTCCCAGGCCTGGAATGCACTTCCCACCCTCCCACATCCTCAGTCAACATCTCATCCTTCAACCCTGAACTCAGTCGTTGGTTACTTGGCAAGGAAGCCTCCGCTCCCATGCTACCCACCTTCCCCAATCGAATCGTATTCTCTGCCATAAAGTCGTAGCAGACCGTACCTTTCCTCTCTAGCACGTCACCCGTTCTAATCATGTAGCTGTGCGAGTGCTTCACTGCATCCATTCTCCCGTTCGACTCTAGGCTAATGGGGAGCAGGCCCAGGATGTGGGTCTACACACATCACTCATCGGGTGTCTCATGCGCCCAGTCTAGTGTCTGGATATTGCATAAATATTTGTTGAATGAATTACTTCTTCCTTATTTGTAAAATAAGAGGAGTCTGTCTAGACTTCTGGAATCCTCTACTCCTCCCTCCAGGGTACCCCTAAAGTCCCAGGAAACCTCAGATTATATGTTCCCTTTTTTTTTGTTTATTATAGGATGCATGTACTTGCTGAAGAAAGAGAAAGGAAAAGTGAGAAATGACCCCCGGGGGATGGCCATGCTGCAATGCCTTCTCCTCCATTCTCCTCCTGGGACTTTGGGAACACATGCACATGTGTCCGGCGTGCTGTTCAGGCCACTAGGTCTGGAACTTGAATGGTGCAGACAGCCATATGGGATCCAGCTGCCTTAACCACCATGCTGCCTGGCTGGTCCCTTATTAACACGTTAACCTGATTCTTCTTCAATTCCTTCCCACCTCCCCCAAGCTTACTGGGAGTGCTCCTGCCCTGGGGATTCGACAGCAGGAGAAACGAGGAAATCCTGGTGAGTCATGGAGGGTGATTATTAATTTGAAAGTTTTTTTTTTTTTTTTTTAAACTACTCTGGCTTCTCTTGTTGCTGTAGTAACTGGGTGGGACTGAATCTGATGAGAGAAAACCTACACAAAGATGGCCCCCTCCCTCCTCTAGGTCTCCGCTGGTCTAATGATAGAACAGCACACGTGAACACCTCCTCGGGGCCAGGCACCTAACTCATCTGATACTCACAAGCACGTCATAATAAGTTAGGTATCCTTCTGGTCGGTCCCATTTTACATACGAGGAAAGTGGAGGAACAAGGCGAGTTCCTCCTTGAGTAACTCACTCAGGGTCACAAAGATCCAGAGACCTTGCTGTTTACCATTACACTATAGTCATATTTAAAAAGCGATTGTTGCCAAAAAGAGACATTAATGACACCCCGGTGACCCACGGGCTGTGGCAGAACAATGGTTCACTAATGGAGGCAGGCGGGCGGGCGGTGGGGGTTGGCATCCTTGCAGGTCACATGGCAAAGACTGCTTTCTCAGGCTGAAACTCAAGAGCGGTGATGCTTGTGGAATGAACACTGACAGGTTCCCCCCTCCCCCAAGAACAACAATCACTAGTCTGTGGGGAGCTTCAGTTCTCTGCCCAGGGCTGCGGTTTTTCAGCAGGAAGCAAGCCGTGTGCATCAATGATCAGGAACTCTTTAATCCAACTGGGACCCCAAACAAACACCCAGCTTCCACCCCGGGAGAGGTGATACACACGATTTACAAAGCCTCCTCACCCTGCAGCATCCCGAGGAAGTAGACCGTGATCCTGCGGACAATGAGCGCAGTCCATGCTAACACAAGGCAGGGGATGTAATGCATTAAACGAAACGGTGCCTTCTCCAAGACAGCACACCCACTGCACGACCAGCAACCAGCGCAGGACCTGGCCAGGTCCTCAGCTCCTACTGGACTCAGAGTAAAATCCAAATTCTTTACCATGGCCCCCAAGGCCTTCGCATGATCTGCTCACCTCCTCTGCCTCCTGAGCTCCAATGACACCAGTTTTCTGTCCAGGCCTCCCACACGCATCTCCTCCAGGCTCACAGCCTGTGTCATTGCTGTTCCCTCTGCCTGGATTATTCCCGGGCATGGGCCTGACGGCGTCTTTCTCATCATTCAGATCTCAACTCCAAGCGTCACCTTCCTGAGGCCTTAGCCTTCAAAGTCTGATTCCCCAGCCCGCACCCCTCCCCATGGGAAGCTCTTATCTCTAGCTTTAGAACACTGGCCCACGGACCTTCCACACTTCAACAAATGTTTGTTAAATGCAAAATTCCTGAGTACACTGAAGTCAGCCAACTCTCCCCACCCCCGCTCAGAACACCTGGTGGAAATTAATTAATTTAAAAAATAATAATAAGCCAGCGATGGCATAGCACATCAACCGCAAAGGCGGTAACCGAAGGCTGTACTGTAAATGTTGTCTAATGATGCCCCTAGAAAACCCTCTCCCGATGGTGCACACACTTCTCAAGAAACGGAATCAGGAGGACCGGCAGACGGTGACGGCGGAGCGGCAGGGCGGCTGGCTGCAGAGCGCTGCCTACCTTGAACTCGGCGGAAAGTTGGGGCGTGTATTCGCGTGTCCAGAGCGCGCGCACCAGCGCCGCCAGCTGCTCGGTGACCTCTGTGCGGCCGGGCACCGCCCGGTAGCGCCCCAGCGCCAGGAACTCGGCCAGCAGATCGGTGTTGCTGAGACACTGCACCACGGCGTTCATGAAACAGGTGTTGCCGTGGTTCTTCAAGCCCTGCGCGCCGGGCGGCCGCGCCCCGTCACCGGCGAGGAGCTGGGGCTGGGGAACCAGTGGGCGCTCCTCCCCGGGGATCCCGGGGGCCGCTGGAGCCGCACCCGGGACGCAAGCAAAGCCCCCCTCACTGTCGCCATCGCAGTGTCCCGGCTGCCGCTGGGGCCGGGGCGGCGAGTCCCCGGGGCGGGAGCGGCTGCCCAGCGCCAGCAGGAAGCGGCTGAGCAGGCGGCGCAGGGAGCGGCGGCGGCGGGGCCGGGGCGCCGGCGGCCCCTCTCCTGCCGCATCTCCTGGGCCTGGGCCCGGGCCCATGGCTCCCGCCGGCGCAGCTCCCAGAGAGGCGCCCCCGGGCCCGAGGCGAATGACCAGCTAATAGGCCTTACCGGCTCGGAAAGGAGCCCGGTGCTGGCTACCTGCGGGCCAGGTGTGCCCGGACGGGGCGGAGGCGGAGCCAAGGGCGGGGCCGCCCCGCCCTGCGCGGAATCCGGCCGCAGGGCCGGCCCCAGGGCAGCGCCCGGCCACCCCTTCTCCCGCCTTGCCACGCCCCCGCGGCGCCGGCGGGGAAGGAAAGCTCCGGGAGTCGAGGTGGGCGACTTCCCCGCCCTTCCTTGCCTCTTAGGAACTAACTGATGGTGGATTTAACCTCTGCTCGTGTCCCCCGCCCTTCCTTCGAGCCGTGGAAGTAACAGAGAAATGAAGATTTTAAAAGCGTATTGCTAAATTTCCGGTAATCGCTTCAGGAGAATACGAAGGAAAAGGGGACGGAAAGGCGAAGGAAGGGGAAAGACAGCCTCAGGTAGTGAGAACGCGCGTTGGAGCGCTTCCGTGCACGGCTGATTCCTCCGCAGGCTCAGGTGTGTGCGAACAGGTGTCGCCACCTCCTTCCACCCGTCCGCCCCCTGGGGAAAGCAGAGCGTTGTATGCACCCGCCATCCCGGGACCTGAACTAGGAGCCGCGTATTGCCCTGGGAAGACACCCGGGGTGGCTGTGTTTCGCTGTTTAAACTGTATTATTTTCCGAAACTTGCGAGACTTGGTCATCCTCGTTTTAATTGGTGAGAAAGTGGCCTGGGCGAGGTGAAGGCAACATAGTAGGGAGACCACCCGACCCCTAAGCAGAGAAACCGGAACTCGACCGGGTGCTGTGCACTGCCCTGGCCAGCCTCAGGATTTGCTTACCAGGAAGTTTTCGGGCTCTCAGGCGCGCCCCCTATACGGTCGCCGGATCACTTCTTAATGCAAAATCCTGGCTGAATTGTTGCCCAATCAGAATTAGTTTAGCCTTGCCCCACCCTTGATTCTCTGAGTAGTCCCGAGGGCCGGGCTCACATTATTCCTTAACTGTCAGGTTTATAATTAATCAGGCGACGTCTTGCAAAATGAATTTGCCATCAATTTCTAGCTCAAAAAGAGATAAACAGTATACCGCACGCAGTATTACATCCACGCCCTGAATGTTACTTGTTATTTAATAAAGTGATTATCATGTATTAAGTAGCCCCTTGATTTTTCAAATAGGGTGGCAAGTTACCTGTTACAAAAAAGCAATGTTAAAGGGTAAAGACTGGGACCAGCAGTTAGCGTAATGGCTATGTCGCTAGACTCCCACGTAGTTGATCGCGGTTCGAGTCACGGACCTGGAGGCTTAAACTCACGCCAGGCGCATGTGCATGCGTGCCCGAGATCCCGAGAGCAGAATGGAGTAGAAGGGATTGCAGCATGGCCATCCCCCTGGGGGTTGATTTCCTGCTGTCTCTCTGTCTCTGTCTGGTGAGCGCACGGGCCCTATAGCAAAAACCTATCCAAAAAAAAAAGGGTAAAGACTATGCTTAGGACCTAAGACTGTACAGTGAATTCGGAGCTTGCGGTCTTTCTAGAAAAGACCATTATTTATTCTCTCTGGAAAAAGATAACCCAGCTGGATGGTTCATACACAGGTCCATTTCAATGCCTTTCTGGTGGCAGAATGGGGTGGATTTTATGGTCAATTCCAATAATGGATCTCTGAAATTTCATCTTTGATAATCAACCCCCAAATCCCTAACATGCATTTTCTTCAAGAAAGTATTCACGTTTAACTCCACTCTGCCAGGAATTTTGCCCATGCTTTTAACACATTGCTTCATTTAATTCTCACAATAACCTTTTGAGCAGAAATCTCTTCACGCTTGATGAGAGAGAAAATTGAGACTCCGAGAGGTTTTCTTTTTGTTGTTGTCGTTCAGGTTTTTGCCATGAGGCACGCGGGCTTGTTGGAAAGACACAGAGAGAGAGAAACAGTGAAAAGTGAGAAACCCTCAGGGGTAATAGCCACGCCGCAATCCCCTCTCCTCCATTCTCCTCCTGGAACCCCAGGCAGGCATGCACACACACACTTGGCATGATTTTCAAGCCGCCAGATCCAGGACTCAAGCCATGTTCAGCCATGTGGGAGTCCAGCACTTTAACCACTATGCCACCTGGTGATTAAGATGCTGAACTCCCACATGGCTTAGCATGGTTCAAGTCCTGGACCTGGCAGCTTGAAAATCATGCCGGGTACATGATTGCACCTGGCAAAGGGATTGCAGCCTGGCCATCCTCCTGGGGAGGGGGATTCTTCCCTCTCTCTCTTCAGAGAGTACACATGCCCTGTGGCAAAACAACAACAACAAAAAAAGCTCACCCAACATCTGGATTCAAATGCCTACCTTGCCCCAGTGCAATCTGACCAAGGAAAGGTTGATTAGAAAGGAAATTCACCTTGTCTAATTTTTAGAGCAGAATAGCAGTGATATTTGTGGACAGATCATAAGAAAGTTCTGTTTTTTGGGTTTTTTGTTTTGTTTTTTTTTAAATAATTTTTTATTTTATTTTATTTACTCATTCATTTATTTTTTAGTTTGACTAGAGAGAGACAAAGGGTGAGAATGAGAGAGAGAGGAAATGAGAAAGCAAGCCACCAGATTCAGGACTCGAACCCTGGTCAGCCTGTCCAGCGCCTTAACCACCACACCACCTGCTGGTCCCAGAAAGGTCTGTGTTTTGCAAAAAGAATGACAGGAAACCAACTGGGAATCGACTCATAAGAAAAATACTACTTTACTTACAATCTGGACAAATTATTTTTGAATATATTTCAATTTTAGTATGCAATTTAAGACCATAAAATGTACTCTATAAAGAAGATACACAGAGATAAAATATTTGACTACAGAACAAAAACAGAGATGTGAGAAATCAAGAAAAGTGTTGGTGTTTTCTAAACTCGGTCTTCCACAGGACTTTGAGTGGTGCCATGACTCGAGACGGCTCGAGTTGCTTCATGAGGCAAACGGGTACTTCCATCGCAAAATGGCTCCATCGGCGCTCACGCTGACAATATACTGATTCCCTGGACTGATCCGGATGCGTGTGATGTTGCCGCTGTGTCCCACCCCGACATGAGTCACTTCACCTTCATTATAATCCCAAACTTTGACCAGATGGTCATTTCCACCTAAAAAAGACAGGCACTTAGCTAGCATTGCTGCAAAAACACGGAGAGACAGCTCTGATCTCAAACAACTGAATCATTTTCAACACGCTTCCCCATGTGCCAACTCAGAAGAAGAAAAAAATCTATCTTTATAATAACACTTTTACTTGATTATAAAATTCTATGTCTGCTGTAGTAAATTCGGGGAGAAAAAAAAAAAATACAAAGAGGTGAAATCACCCTTCATCTCACCACCCAGAAATAAGCAGGAATAACATCTTGGTTTAGTTTCTTTCAGTCTTTTCTCCAAACCTGAACAGGCACATACACATCGGTATGCATGATGGAGATTGCACTGTGTTTAGTGTCTTGCTTTCAGTCAAAGTATTTGTGAAACTTTCATTCATTTGAAGCACTTATTTGTTAATATCCTCAATACTCAAATTGCCTGGGAGGAAATTATGTTAATGTTGTTCCATTCAGTGTAGGGTATGGTAAATGCCTTCTTGAAATGCTGGTTAATTGATTTATTGGGGGGGCTTACTTCAAAATAAAAGGGTATAAAAAGAATGGCATTTTTTTTCCTTTCTTTTTTTGGAGTTTTTTTGCTATAGGGCGCCAGACAGACGGAGACAGAAAGCGAGAAATCACCTCCCAGGGGGAATGACCACGCCACAATCCCTTCTCCTCCATTCTCCTCTCGGGATCTTGGGCACGCATGCACACGTGCCTGGCGTGAGTTTAAGCCGCCGGATCCGGGACTCAAGCTGCGGTCGACTACATGGGAGTCCAACGACATAGCCATTAGGCTAACCGCTGGTCCCCCAAGAGAATGGCATTTAAGACCTCAGTAGGAAAGCACATTGGGTGACCCTGGCCATTTAATGGTCTATTTCTATCATCAACGCCCGCTTCAAAAAGTAAGCGAGCAATGGAAGGCTTCGCTTTTATTTGTGTCTGTAAAGCTCCTGTGTAAATGTTTCCTCTCGTTGAAATCAGACTTCTGGATTTTTCTTTTCCAGATGCATTAGCTGCAGTGCTGAGGTCTGAATCTAAACAAGTTGCCCTGGAGACCCTTTTGCAGTCTTTCCCAATTGCCTCCTGCCTGGGAGTTCCATGGCCTCAGCTTTCTTTCCTTACCCCACGACTAACCTGTGACAAAGTGCACTCCTTCCTGCGTGATGTCCATACCATTTACTGACCCAGACAAGGAACCTTCCAACTCTCTGATCACTGACCCGTCAAATATCTCCCAGTAAGCAATCTGGAATTCAAGAACGAAGCATTAGGCAGGATTCGGCTCAGTGGAATTATCCACACACATGCTAACAAAAGATGGTTCTCCTTTATATAGAAGGTAGCAAAAATACACCATGGGGTGATATTGGCTGAAATTATAAATAGGCTACAGCGAGGGGTGGAGAAACCCTTTTAATATTTTTAGTATTGGCTTTAAAATTTACATGCTATTTAAAGAGATGGTGATATGCTGATAAACCTGGATTGTGACAGATAGGGCTTTTGATAAAGCTAAGTCGATTGAGGCTGAAACAAGCTATAAAAGAAAAAGAACAGCCACTGCATCCTCCGGTCCTGCTTCTGCACTTCAGCGAGGAGAGCGAAGCTGCAGGCCTGGTGGGAGGGAAATCGTGTCCTTCCCTCTCTGATTGGGGAATAATCACTCAGAGTTCTGGGGACTGGCTTCCAGCTCCCTTCCTTCTGTGTAGACCCTCCCTTTCCTCACCTCACCCTTATTCCCATCTTTCCCTTTTCCCTCAAAGCAATAAAACATTCCACAGGGTGGGGTTTGAAGACAAACCTATAATCTGGGGCAGGGAACTAGGTTAGGGGTGAAGGGACACAGGGACTGAAGGGGGAAGATTCCACCCCCCCACCCCCAATATACTGCTCTTGTATTTTGAAACTTCTGAAGGCACAACCTATTCAAAAATAAAATGGCTTTCATTTCTTTTTCTTTCTTTTTTTTTTTTTTTAAGTTTTGCTATAGGGTGCTTGTGCTTGCAGGAGAGAGACAGAGAGAAGGAAAGTGAGGGAAAGTGAGAAATCATCCCCTGGGGGGATGGCCATGCAACAATCCCTTCTGCCCCATTCTCCTGTCGGCATTTTGGACATGCACACACACAGGTGAGGCATATTTTTCAAGCCACCGGGTCTGAGACTTGAACTGCTCTGTCAGCCATGTGGGATCCAGATGCCTAAACCACCACGCCACAAGCTGCCCCCTAAATTTCCTCCCTTTCTAAAATTTATTTATTTATTCCAAGAGAGATAGAGAGACAACAGATAGACAGCCATCCACAGCAGGGTCTTCACACCACAATCCACTGCCAGCCTCAGTCAGGTAGGAATACTGGCGTGCACGTGTGTGCCCAGCATGCACAAGGAGACCTCGGTGCATGAACTCGGGACCTTCCCGCGCGCCTTCAGCATCACACAGTGTTCTGCTGCTGCGCTATCACTGTGGCTGGCCAAAAATAAAACTTCTCCCTACATAAAGAATGCTTGACCAGGAATCGGGAGTGTGAACTTGGGCACACATTTCATGCATTTCTCTCTTTCGTGTTGATGGAAACTCGCTGTGTTCCAGTTCCTCTGCAGGGATCTGTATTCTCTGAATCCAGCTAGGAGTTGCTTGTTATCCTTTTTTCTTGTGCTTTATAATTTCTATGATAAAAGTGGGTCAGCCTGTGGCCTGGTGGTTACAGGTAGCTATGTCCCACATAGTCCACCTCATAGTTCGAGTCCCAGACCCTGCAGCTTGAGGGGGGCAAAAAGAAAGAAATATAAATGCATACCAGAATCCATGTTTCTCAGAAATCTTCTCCACAGAAGTAGTTGGGATCTGACTGCCTGCCTTCCCAGCCAAAGAAATCAAAGTGACACTCTCCTGGGTCACCCTCTCAAGGGCTCAGTCTTTCCTGAGTGCCCAGGATGGCCTTCCTTGAGGTATAACCATGGCCAAGTCCTTCCATCACTCAGGCCTCAGCTCAGATGTCACCTCTGTGAGGAGGCCTTCCCCAACCCACCTAGCTAAAGCAGCCTCCCTCCACCCCCAGCCGATAACCTGTTCCAGTTCCCTTCAGCACTTTCCCCATCTCATACCTTGTTCACTTATTCCTCATTGTTCGTGCATGTATTCATTTTCATGTGTATTATACAAACCTATCCCTTCTTCCCTCAAATAAATAAATTGGGTGAGTAAGCTCTATGGGGCAGGGTCATTGTCCCATCCCAGCATTTAGAATAGTTTCACAAATTTATCATTTGAATATTCTAGTAACTTTTTTTTTTTTTTAATTTTTGCACTCACCAAAAAAAGATAGGGGGAAGTGAGAAATCACCCCCTAGAGATTTCTCCATTCCCCTCTCAGGATGTTGGGCATGCACGTGTGAGCACCCAGCATGGTTTTCAAGCCGTTGTTTTTCAGGACTCGTGAGGTCAGCCATATCGAATCCAGTGCCTGAACCACCACGTCCTCTAGTGACTTTTTTTTTTTTTAAGGTATTGCCATAGGGCACGTGCGTTGGCTGGAGACAGACAGAGAGAGAAAGAGAGAGAGAAAATGAGAGGGAGAGGGAGGGGGATGGCCATGCTGCAATCCCTTCTCCATTCTCCTCCTGGGATCTTGGGCACGCGTGCACATGAGCATGGAGTGCGTTTCAAGTCACTGGGTCTGAGACTCCAACCATGGTCGGCCATGTGCGAGTCCAGTGCCTTAAACACTACACCACCTGCTGGCCCCTAGTCACATTTTTTTAAAGAGAGGTTTTGCCTTAAGATGCATGGGCTTCCCAGAGAGAAAGAGAAAGACAGAGAGGTAGTGAGAGGGAAAGTGAGAAATCACCCATCCGGGGGATGGCCATGTGCAAACCCTTCTCCATTCTCCTCGTGGGCATGCATGCACATGTGCCTGGCATGATTTTAAAGCCACCGGGCCCTGGACTCAAACTGTAGTCAGCCCTGTGGGAGTCTAGTAATGTAACCGATACGCCATCTGCTGGCCTCCCTGGTGACTTTTTTAAATAATTATTTTCTCGGAACCAAGAAATGGTTAGCTTAATGGCTATGTTGCTGAACTCCCATGTATTCCAACACGGTTCGAGTGCCAGACCTGGTGGCTTAAACTCATGCCGGGCACGTGTGTGTGCGTGCCCAAGGTCCCAAGAGGAGAATGGAGAAGGGATTGCAGCGTGGCCATCCCCCCTTGGGGGTGATTTCTCTCTTTCTGTCTCTCTGTCTCTGTCTGTCTTTCTGGCGTGCGCATGCACCCTATAGCAAAAAACCTTTCCACCCCCCCCAAAAAAAAGAAAAAAATAATGATTTTCTTTAACTTTATTTATTATTATTATTTTAATATTTCTAGACACACATTCACACACTCACAGAGAGAGAGAGAGAGAGAGAGAGAGAGAGAGAGAGAGAGAGAAAGTGAGAAAGCAAGCCTCCAGGTCTGGGATTCAAACTATGCTCAGCCACGTGGGAGTCCAGTGCCCTTAGCCACCATGCCACCTGCAGGCTGCCCTACTGACATTTTAAATAAAAGGAAAATAGACTGCTTTGAGTCTCATAACCTAAATCTAAAATAAGGCCATTACCACGCTAATCCAGAAACTTTATATCAAGCCTCGAGAGTGACCTTGTGCTTAAGGCCCTAATATCCATTCCATCCCAGTTCTAAGAGGAAGCCCAGTTACACCACAAGCCAAACATGCAGTGAGGGGTGGACAGGCATAAGCCAAGTTGGGCTGATAAGACACGAAGACACTGGCTTGGCCAGTCTTCAAAGACTAGAATCGAGGCAGACTTCCATGCTGGCCCTTAAAACTCTGGAGTGTCGGCAAATCCTGGCATGGACCAGGCAGCATTTCTTGGATTTTTATGACCAAGTGTTTCCCAATCACCTAGGAAACTTAAACAGGAAAAAGCCCAGTCCCAGATTCTCATGTGGAGGTAGTGGGGGGGGGGGGGGGGGTGAGTAGGTATAAGGCACCATTAGTATTTTCCCACAATATTTTAATACTTTTAATACCATCAGCTTTTCTTGTCGGTGGTAAAAACATAAAAATGTAGCTGCTTCTTCAATGATCTCAGTCTTTCCAAAGTCTAAAGGGACTCTAGGTTCATTCATTGGGGCTGGTTGGTGGTACAGCGGTAAAAAACATCTGTGAGGCTAACCCACGTGGGAAGGTTCCAAGTTCATGTCCAGAGACCTCCCTGACTGACCCCAGCATGCACTGGCCACGATCCGGGGTTAGCTGAAGCTGGGGGTAGATTGCAGCACCAAGACCTTATCGGGGGCCAGCGGGTGGTATGGTAGTTGAGGCAATGGACTCCCACATAGCCAACCATGGTTCAAGTCCCAGACCTCGGGGCTTGTTTTCTCTCTCTCTCTCTCTCTGTCTCTCTCTGGTGAACACACATGCCCTACAGCAAATTAAAATAATAAAAATAATGATGATAATGATAATAAGGAAAATTAAATAAATAATTCTTTATAAAAATTTTTAAAAGACCCTATTAGTGTTATCTCTCTCTCTCTCTCTCTCTCTCTCTCTCTCTCTCTCTCTGAGGTCTCTCTTTTTCACTCATTCATGCAAGAAATAAATACATAAAATTTGTAAAAGATAATGAGTAATGAGAATTTCAGGGACCAGCAAGTGGCACAGTAGTTAAGATGTTTGACTCCCACATGGCCAACAGAGGTTTGAGTCCCAGACCCACTGGCTTGAAAATCACACTGGGTTTGTGTGTGTGTGTGTGCGCGCGTGTGTGGGTGTGTGCACGCGTGCGTACCCAAAATCCCAAGGAAAAAAGAGAGAAGGGACTGCAGTGTGGCTACTTGCCCTAGGGGGGGTGATTTCTCATGTTCCCTCTCACTGTCTGTGGTGAGCGCACGTACCCTATGGCAAAATCTTAAAGAAAAAAAAAACATAATGAAAATTTGTAAACACACACACGATTCACTAATTGGATGTGCTGGTAATTAGGCCACAATCTGGCTAATCCGATGTGGCTGGCAGGGTGAAGGCCCTCACATGTCCCCCTCCAGGTGTTTCTGTGCTGAAGCCTCTCACATGCTCCAACGGGAAATGTCCCCGAAAACAGAAGGGCCGGTCCACCCAAGGACACGGACTAGCCAGCTACAGAGATTAATATATTGATGAAGTATTGTGATGAGAGATGAGAAACTCCATTGTCTTTCTATTGGAATTTAGCTAAAGTGACCACCAGTTTGGGGAAAGCAGGTCTGTTCCAACCTCGTAAATTTGCTAATCATAAAAAAACCCACTTCGGAGCCAGCAGGTAGTGCGGTTGGATAAGTCCCTGGACTCCCACAAGGAATGCCTAAGGTTTGTGTTCCTGAACCTGGCGGCTTGAAACTCACACAGGTTGCATGTGCATGCATGCCCCAGATCCCAGGAGGAGAATGCAGGAGAAGGGATTGCAGCATGGCCATCCCCCTGGGGGTCATTTCTCACTTTCTGTCTTTCTGTCTCTCTTTGTCTCTCGCTGGCTAGTTCAAGCTCCCTATGGCAAAAAAAAAAAAAAAAAAAAAAAAACAACCAGCAAACAAAAAAATAAACAAAACCAAAAATCTCTCTCGAGTACCCTACTCTGTGTCAGCCAGACTTCCTGCTCTTAGCATCCTGTGTGAGCATCACTTTAATCCTCACGGCAAGTCCATGACGTCTGTGGTATCGTCTCCATCTTACCAGCGAGGAAGCGAAGGGACCAAAGGGTTACTTGGCACTTCCGAAGTGTCACACCGCTGAGCCTCAGAACCATCACTGAGCCAGGGTGTGTGGACTCTGGAGCCTGTACCCTTGGCCTCGACTTCGTGGCTTGTCTATCTGCTACCAGAAAGAGCTTGCCTCTTGCTGGAGGCCACATACCTTCCTGTCTGTCCCGCTGGTGATGATCTGGAACTCTTCGGGGTGATAACACACACACTGGAATAAGGTATTGGCCAGGATCATCTGGTTCCTCCTAAGACGCCTGCCAAGTAGATTCCAAAGCTATGAAACGTGACTTTCTTTTCCCTAGAAAAGTTGTAGACTGCATTGGGTACACACGTGGACTGGGTTGGTTTACCTGTCCCAAATACCTCAAACTGCTTAGCACAGCGCAAATAGGCTTCTGGCAACCCCACCCTCCCTATCAGTGGCAATCACAAGATGGTGGGAGTGGAGTGTTCTTTTCTTTTCTTTTCTTTTCTTTTCTTTTCTTTTCTTTTCTTTTCTTTTCTTTTCTTTTCTTTTCTTTTTTTCTTTTCTTTTCTTTCTTTTCCCTTCCCTTCCCTTCCCTTCCCTTCCCTTCCCTTCCCTTCCCTTCCCTTCCCTTCCCTTCCCTTCCCTTCCCTCCTTCCTTCCTTCCTTCCTTCCTTCCTTCCTTCCTTCCTTCCTTCCTTTTCTTTTTCTAAAGACAGATTTTTGCTGGGAACCAGCAGTTAGCGTAATGGCTATGTCGCTGGACTCCCACGTAGTCGACTGCGGTTCACATCCCGGACCCGGTGGCTTAAAACTCACGCCGGGAGCGTGTGCGTGCGTGCCCAAGATCCTGAGAGGAGAATGGAGGAGAAGGGATTGCATCATGGCCATCCCCCCTGGGGGGTGATTTCTCGCTTTCTGTCTCTCTGTCTCTCTCTGTCTGTCTGGCGAGCGCACACGCCCTATAGCGAAAAAAAAAAAAAAAAACTCAAAAAAAAAAGAGAGATTTTTGCTATAGGGCTCATGTACTCGCCAGAGAGCCAGAGAGAGAGAGAAAGTGAGAAATCACCTGGGGGGGGCGGGGAGATGATTACACCACAATCCCTTCTCCTCTATTCTCCTTCTAGGATTTTGGGCACACATGCATATATGCCTGGCATGATTCTAAAGTTGCCAGGTCTGGGACTAAAGCTGCAATCAGCCATGTGGGAGTCCAACACCTTAATCACCTGCTGACCCCAGGAGGGCCCTTTCTAAAGACAGCGCTCAGAACTCAATGACAATTCTAATTCCATCAAGAAGGAAGTAGAAGTAGAAGAGGCTGAGCCCAGCCTGCTAGCCTTCCCATAATGCACTGTATTCTTTTTCTAGTTTGTGCTATCTCAAGAATGTATCCTTGGGAACCAGCAGTTAGCGTAATGGCTATGTCACTGGACTCCCACGTGGTCGACCGCGGTTCGCGTCCCGGACCCGGTGGCTTAAAACTCACGCCGGGCGCGTGTGCATGCGTGCCCAAGATCCTGAGAGGAGAATGGAGGAGAAGGGACTGCGGCGTGACCATTCCCCCTGGGGGGTGATTTCTCGCTTTCTGTCTCTATGTCTCTCTCTGTCTGTCTGGCGAGCGCATGCGCCCTATAGCGAAAACCTCTCCAAAAAAAAAAAAAGAATGTATCCTTACTCTGTATTTACACATTCGACATCTACTCTTCCATTTGAAAGTATCCACTGAATTGTCACTGATCATCCTTACTCTCTGGTGCTATAATGCTAGAACTCCTCTCTCTGCCTGCCTGCACTAGTGCCCTTTATTCTTTTTTTTTTTTTTTTTTTTTTTTTTTTTGAGAGGTTTTTGCTATAGGGTGCGCGTGCTCACCAGAAAGACAGAGAGACAGAAAGTGGGAAATCACCCCCCAGAGGGGATGGCCACACCACAATCCTTTCTTCATTCTCGGGATCTTGGGCACACAAGCACACATGCCCGGCATGAGTTTAAGCCACCAGGTCCAGGAATCGAACCGCAGTTGACTACATGGGAGTCCAGTGACATAGCCATTACGCCAATTGCTGGTCCCAGTGCCCTTCATTCTTAAGGTCACCGCTGGGAGGTACAGCTCTCCACAAGCTAAGCATCAACATGGGGGCACGGGGGTTTTTAAAAATGAATATTATTGGTCCTCATCTCTAGGGATATGAATTCAGTGGGTTGGAATGAAGGCCACTAATTTGCATTTGAAACCAGCATCCCAGCTTTCTCTCTCTCTCTCTCTTTTTCTTTCTTCTTTCTTTTTTTGTTTTTAAATCACCAGAGGGCACAGGTGCTTGCCAGAGACAGAGAGAGGGAGCAAGCACCCTCCCCACTGGGATGTGGTCACGCCATAATCCCTTCTCCATTTGGCCATCCTATTGGGACATACACATACCCAATGTGTTTTTCAAGCTGTGAGGGCTGGGATTTGAACCTCATGGTCGGCTATGTGGGATCTGGCTCCCTTAGCCACTAGGCTATGGGGCCGGGTCCCCCAGTTAATCATCACAGGCACAAGAGAACCCTTGCCTTAGGTAGTAGATGAAGAAATCCAGAGATGTGACTTCTCTTTCCATAGACCATGAGGTCTGTGGCCAACTCACTGGCCAGACTCTCCTGGCTGAAAAACGCCCCTTCTGCACAGTTTCTTCTCCTATGGAAGTTCTCAGGCGTGATATCCGAGCCAAGTGTTTTTAATGGTGTTGGCCTCAATCAGTATTATACTTCTGCCATGCGACCGGAAGGCTTTACGGATTTGAGGCGGTCACAAACCATCCATGGAATTAGGTTTAAGATGCCTTTCCAGTTACATAGTTCCAGTGGGAAGGTCAGGAGTAGGCTGACACCTTCTACAAGTGTGGGCCTTGGACCAGGGCCATGACACAGGAGCTTGTTGGAAATATAGTCTCTTGGAACCGGCAGGTGGTGTAATGGTTACACCACTAGACTCCCATGTAGTCAACAGTGGTTTGAGTGCTGAAACCAGTGGCTTAAAATTCATGCCAGTTATGTATGAGTGCATGCCTGAAATCCAGAGAGGAGAATGGAGGAGAAGGAATTGTGATGTAGCCATCCCCTCCGGGAGGTGATTTCTTGCTTTCTGTCTCTCTGTCGAGTACATGTGCCCTTTTGCAAAAATCTCTCTCTAAAAAAAGAAATACAGGCTCTCTGGGGCCAGCAGGTGGTATGGTGGGTCAAGGCACTGGACTCCCACATGACCTACCACAGTTTGAGTCCTGGACCTGGCAGCCTACTTTCTCGCTCTCCCTTTTTCTCTCTCTGGTTAAATTAAAAAATAATAACGGGGACCAACAGATGGCATAATGGTTACCTCACTGGACTCCCATATGGTTGACCATAGTTCAAGTCCAGAACCCAGTGGCTTAAAACTCACACTGGGTGTGTGTGCATGCATGCCTAAAATCCAGAGAGGAGAATGGAGGAGAAGGAACTGCTGTGTGGTCATATTCCCCTAGGAGGTGATTTCTGACTTTCTGTCTCTCTAGCTCTCTCTGTCTCTTTCTGCCTCTCTGGCTAGTGCACATGCCCTACAGCAAAAATCTCTCTTAAAAAATAATAATAATAACAAATGGAATTAAATAAGTAAGTAATTATTTGAAAAGAAATAAAGAAAGAAATACAGACTCTCAGGTGCCACTCTACACCTGCTACGTCAAACCCCCATTCTAACAGGGTCCCCAAGTGATACATATGTGCACGTGAAAGTTGGAGACACATAGGCTAGAAGGCAGAGGCTTGCTTGGGATTTAAAAAATATATATTTATTTTATTTATTAGTATTATTTTATTTGCTATAGAGACGCACACTTACCAGAGACAGAGAGCAAAAGTAAGAAAGCAAACTCAGGTCCAGGACTCAAACCGCAGTTGACCATGTGGGAAGTCCAGTGCCTGTAACCATCACTCCACTTGCTGGCTCTAGGTTTTTATTTTAATTTTTTTAAAGAAAGATTTTTGCAGGAGACCAGCAGATAGCATAATGGCTACATCACTGGACTCCCATGTAGCCATCTGCAGTTCAAATCCCGGATCCAGTGGCTTAAACTCACGCCGGGCACGTGTGCGTGTGTGCCCAAGATCCTGAGAGGAGAACGGAGGAGAAGGGATTGCTGTGTGGCCATCCCCACTGAGGGGTGATTTCTCGCTTTCTGTTTCTCTCTGTCTTTCTAGTGAGCGCACACACCCTATAGCAAAAACCTCTCCAAAAAAAAAAAAAAGAAAGATTTTTGCTATAAGGCATATGTGCTTACCAGAGAGACAGAGAGACAGAAAATGAGAAATCACCCTCCAGCGGGGATGGCCACACTGCAATCCCTTCTCCGCCATTCTCCTCTCAGGATCTTGCACGTGTATGCACACATGCCCAGCGTGAGTTTTAAGTCACCAGGTCCAGGACTCAAACCACAGTCAACTACATGGGAGTCCAGGGATGACATAACCATTCTGCCATCTACTGGTCCCAGGTTTTCATTTTTTAACACATTAACTAAAAATGCTCTGCCTTTGCCTTTAGTTCTCATTTCTTCTTCTCCAGACAAGAACATTTCTTATTCTTTTGTCATTTGTGACTCCTTATTCCCAGCTTTGTACTTACCTGGTCTCTCTTACACAGTTATATGGAGGCAATATGTCCTGGGAGGGGTAGAGGGGTGATGGTGGGGTTGGGGAAATAAGGGGTCTGATGCTAAATAAAAACACACAGTGAAAAACTTATAGTGACAAACTCAAACATCGCCTTGGAAAATTCTTTTAATTACTCCTACGTTAAAGTTCACATGCGTGGTCCAGTTAGCTCAAATTTGCTATAAGGTGTGTACACTAAACGAAGAGACAGAGAGAGGACAGAGAGAGGGAAAGTGAGAAAGCACCCCTCTCCCCCTGGAGGGATGACAGAGAGAGGACAGAGAGAGGGAAAGTGAGAAAGCACCCCTCTCCCCCTGGAGGGAAGACAGAGAGAGGACAGAGAGAGGGAAAGTGGGAAAGCACCCCTCTCCTCCTGGAGGGATGACAGAGAGAGGACAGAGAGAGGGAAAGTGAGAAAGCACCCCTCTCCCCCTGGAGGGATGACCACACGGCAATCCGTTCTTGGGGATTTGGAGCCCTGCATGCACATGTGCCCTGCAAGGTTTTTTTTTTGGAGAGGTTTTTGCTGTAGGGAGCACACACTTGCCAGAAAGACAGAGAGACAGAAAGACTGAAAGCCAGAAATCACCCCCCGGGGGGAATGGCCATGCCACAATCCCTTTTCCTCCGTTCCCCTCTTGGGATCCTGGGCAAGCACGCACACGTGCCCGGCGTGAGTTTAAGGCACTGGGTCCGGGATTCTGAACCGTGGTCGACTACATGGAGTCCAGCGACCCAGCCATTACGCCATCTGTTTTTTCAAGTTGCTGGGACTAGGATTCAAACCACATAGTCGGCCATGTGGGATCCAGCACCCAAACCACCATGCCACCTTCTGGCTCCTGGTCTAGTTGGTTTGGAGTCAAGCATTCTATGGGGATGTGACCTGTTCTAAGTAGAAGAGGTCCCTGAGAATGTGGCCACCTAAGGGAGAGGACAAATGGACGTCTCTTTTCCAGCCCTCCTTCCCTGGCCATAGAAGCTGATTCTGGGCGTGGTTTTGTATTTTTTTGTTTTTGTTTTTTTTTTGGAGAGGTTTTGCTACAGGGCATGTGCACTCACCAGAAAGACAGAGAGAGACAGAAAGAGAGAAATCACCCTCTGGGGGGATGGCCATGCCACAATCCCTTCTCCTCCATTCTCCTGTCAGGATCTTGGGCACCCGCGCACATGCACCAGCGTGAGTTTAAGTCACCAGGTCCAGGACTCGAACAACCGTCAACTACAAGGGAGTTCAGCGACATAGCCATTACACCAACTGCTGGTCCCTGTTTGTTTTGCTTCTGTTTTTTAGTAATTACTTATTTTATTTATTATTATTATTCTTTAAGTTTGCTGTAGGGCACATGCAGTCACCAGACAGAGAGAGAGAGAGAAAGTGAGAAAGCAAGCTGCCATGTCTGGAATTTGAACCATGATTGGCCATGTGGGAGTCCAGCATCTTAATTACCATGCCACCTAAAGCCCTAATTCTGGGCTTCTCTTGACTGAGTGAAACAACAAGAACTGTCTGCCTTACTGATTTCCCTCGCTCCTTTTTATTCAGAACTCTTACAGTTGAATTAAACTAAATTACATTTAAATTAAATTACATTTAATTAATTAAATTACATTTCTCATGACTTCCCTCTCCCTCCAGAAACTTCCAACATTCAGATCTTGGAACCTACACCCTTCCCACCAGCACCTGCAAACCCTGGACAGCAATGGCATAAATGGCTTCGGAGGACCATCTCTTTACGGTTTCCTGGAGTGAGATTTCTACTCCGTCTGACTGTCCGCTCGCGTTCAGGGCACTGCTGGAACGGTTGGGCTCCGCACAGGCGGCAAGGCCACATGCGGTACTTACACGAGGTCCCAGATGATGCAGGTCCCATCGGTGCTGGCTGTGACGCACTCCTCGTTGTTCCTCTTCACCCTGATGCAGGACACGGAGGACTTGTGCTCCTTCAGGGCCTCCTCCAGCTTCTGGGTCTGGCAGCTGATCTGCCACACCCTCACCTGAAAGCCACAGCAACTTAGATCGCAAGAGGGATTGTGACTTCTGAAGGGACCGAAAAGGGCTCGTTTACCTGCCGTCTTGTCTGTCAACGGTTTCTCCTGAAGCCCACCCCACCCGGGCAGCTGCTAGGATCTACCATTACTCTTTCTATTTCCGTGCATCAAGTGCTTCTGCTTTCGCAATGAGTGGTGCATGAGTGCATTGGGACCAGCAGTTGGCGTAATGGCTATGTCGCTGGACTCCCATGTAGTCAATTGCAGTTCGCGTCCTGGACCTAGTGACTTAAAACTCACACCGGGCGTGTGTGCGTGCGTGCCCAAGATCCCGAGAGGAGAATGGAGGAGAAGGGATTGACCATCCCCCCGGGGAGTGATTTCTCGCTTTCTGTCTCTCTGTCTCTTTCTGTCTGGCTGGCGAACGGATGCGCCCCATAGCAAAAACCTCTTCAAAAGAAAAAAAAGAGTGCGTGTCAACAAGGGAAGCAGGCTGTGAGACAGTGTCCCAGGATGGACAAAACTAGTACGACAGACCTCGGATGTGCACAAAATGATGTAAAATATTAACTTACGAAGGTATTATGTGTATATCCTTTATTTAGTTATTATACTGTGCACACGCTGTATAATACTGTCGGGCCGGCAAGTGGAAGGCTGGTTAAAGGCGCTGGGCACCCACATGGCCGACCGCGGTTTGAGTCCTGGACATGGCAGCTTGCTTTCTCTCTCTCTCTCATGCGCTCTCTCTCACTCTGTCCCTCTCTGGTCAAATTAAAACAAACAAATAAATAAATGAAGTTAAATAAAATAATTCTTAAAAAAAAAAAATAGTGTCCCAGGGCCAGCAGGTGATGGTTGAGACGCTGGACTCTCACATGGCTGACTGGGGTTTGAATCCCAGACTTGGCAGCTTGCTTTCTCATTTTCTCTCTCTCTCTCTCTCTGTTTCTATCTGGTTAAATTAAAAACTAACAATAAATTAAATTAAATTTAAAAATACCGCCCCCCCCACAAAGATGCAAATGATAGTATGTCAATTAGAAATTACAATAAAAAATAAAAGATCCCAAGAGCTTTTCACCTCTGCTATGCTTGCTTTGTTTTTTCTTGTTGTTTGTATGTTTTTTAGTTTTTGCTATAGGGTGTGTTCTCAGCAGAGAGAGACAGAGAGCAAGTGAGAGAGAGAGGGAAAGTGAGAAATAACTCCCCAGAGGGGATGACCATGCCACAATCCCTTCTCCTCTGGTCTCCTCTTGAGATTTTGAGCACACCCATGCACCTGGGGTGATTTTCAAATTGCCAGGTCTGGGACTCGAACCATTTAGTTGGTCATGTGGGAATCCAGATGCCTTAACCTCCATGCCATCTGCTGGCCCTGGCTTGCTTTGTAATTCCCTGTTCTCATCCAAGTTGGGTGTGGTGGGAATGCTACATTGAAAGACAGAAATAATCAAGTACAAGATGTAATCATCTTTCACAGAGCTTGTAAACTGTTACCAATGGTCCTGCACCTGCTTCTGCTTTTAGGCTGAGAACTTTATCAGACACCCGCCATGAAAATCAATAATGCAAGAGCCACCACTAACCAAGTGAAATAATTGTCTACTCATTTCTGCAGAGCACTGCTATCAAATTTCTGGTGCCATCAGGAAATTTCTTGGGTACGCAGAGTCATATTTAAACATCAGCTCTTCTGTTTTTTTTTGTGTGTGTGTGTGTGTATTATTTTTGCTATAGAGAGAGTGCACTCACCAGAGAGACAGAAAGCGAGAAATTACTCCCCAGGAGGATGGCTGTGCCTTGGTCCCTTCTTCATCTCCTCTGGGATTTGGAGCATGCACGCACATGCGCCTGGTGTTAGTTAGAAGTCACCGGGTCCAGGGCTGAAACCACGGTCAACTACGTGGGAATCCAGTGTCTTAACTGCTACGCCACTTGCAGGCTTCACATCAGCTCTTCAGTTTTAATCATTTAAAAACTCTGGTTCTCAATCCTACTGAACCCAACACCTATTTTGCACCACAAATATTTCTTTATAACTATTAATTATCCGGAAATGAAATCCAGAGGTAACATAACTACGTATACACAATTCGAAAACAGTCAAAATAATGTCCTAACTGAAAGGGTTAGACCAAAGGAAAGTTATTTAGTGATTATAGTATGATGGAACTTCAAAACATTCATGGAAAAAATGGAATTAAAGTATGAGTTTATTCTGGTGCAAAAAAATTTGAAAAGCCATACATAGTTTTTTTCATATGATGTATTTCCCATGAACTTTTTCTGCAAAACTACTCATTTAATTTTATTTATTTATTATTATTATTATTATTTAATTTGCCCTATAGCAAATTAAATAATAATACACTTATACACTTATCAGAGAGAGACAGAGAGAGAGAGATAAAGTGAGGAAGCAAGCTGCCAGGTCCAGGACTCACACTGTAGTCAGCCATATGGGAATCTAGCACCTTAACCACCACACCACCTGCTGGCCCCTTCCATTAACTTTTTTTTTTTTAAGTTTGTCCGTTTGTTTACTTAGACCAGAGAAGGACAGAGCAAGAGAGAGAGGAGGGAATGTGAGAAAGCAAGCCGCCAGGTCCGGGACTCGAACTGTGGTTGGCCATGTGGGAGACTAGCACCCTTAATCACCATGCCACCTGCTGCCCCCCCTTTCCATGAACTTTTTTTTTTTTTTTAGAGGTTTTTACTATAGGGCGCATGCGCTCGCCAGACAGACAGAGAGAGACAGAGAGATAGAAAGTGAGAAATCACCCCCCAGAGGGGTTGGCCATGCTGCAATCCCTTCTCCTCCATTCTCCTCGGGATCTTGGGCATGCATACACACGTGCCCGGTGTGAGTTTTAAGCCACCAGGTCTGGGACGCGAACCGCGGTCGACTACGTGGGAGTCCAGCGACATAGCCATTACGCTAACTGCTGGCTCCTCCTTTCCATAAACTTTTAAAAGACCCTTTAGATGTCCTGGGATGGATAAAGGCTCTATCACAATGATACCAGAAAACACAGTAATGTAGGCCCTGCCCATGGGGTGGTGGCTAAGGTGGCTGGATCCCACCCAGTCCACTGTGCAGTTCAAGTCCTGGACTCGGTGGCTTGAGAAACATGTGGGTGTGTTTGCTCAGAATCCCTAGAAGAGGAAAAAATGAGGGAAAGGGATTGTGGCACGACTACCCCCTATGGGGGTGCTTTCTTTTTTTTTTTTTTTTTTTGGAGAGGTTTTTGCTATAGGGCGTGTGCGCTCACCAGACAGACAGAGAGAGACAGAGAGATAGAAAGCGAGAAATCACCCCCCAGGGGGGATGGCCATGCCGCAATCCCTTCTGCTCCATTCTCCTCTCGGGATCTTGGGCACGTATGCACATGCGCCCGGCATAAGTTTAAGCCACCGGGTCTGGGACGCGAACCGCAGTCGACTACGTGGGAGTCCAGCGACATAGCCATTACTCTAACTGCTGGTCCCTGGGGGTGCTTTCTCACCCCCACCCCTTTATCTCTCTGGCAAGCACACGTGTCCTCTGACAAAATTAAAATAATATATAGTAATGCAAACAGATGCTATGGCTTCTCATGATGAATATGTTAGATTTATGAAAAAAATAAGAATAGCAGAAACCATTCCATGTGAGTATTACAGGGCAATGAGAAGAGGGGGCCGAGTGAACTCTAGATTGGAAATTAGTGTTAGGGCGGGTGATAATGGACTGGACTTATTTGTACCTGATAAGAAAATCACATTAAATGAAGAGAGAAAATCTCCTAAGACACATTCCGTACTGTCAAGGTAAAGACAATGAGGAGGCATGAGGTCATCCCAAATGAACTGGGCCGTGGTCATTGCCATGACATTCCAGTACCTCTGTATGTTATGACATGGGGCGGGATAATGACCAGTGTCAGAGAAAACAAACGGGCTATTTCAAAAATCCACCACGTCGGGACCAGGGGATGGTGTAACAGTTATGTCACTGGACTCCCATGTAGTCAGCCACAGTTTGAGTCTTGAATCCAGCAGCTTAAAACTCACACTAGACGCATGTGTGTGCGTGTCCAACATCCTGAGAGGAGAATAGAGGAGAAGGGATTGCGGCCATCCCCCCGGGGGATGATTTCTCACTTTCTGTATCTCTGGCTTTCCGGCTAGTGCACACACCCTCTAGTAAAAATCTCTCTGAAAAACAAAACAAAACAAAACCACCACATGTGGAGGCACACGTTCAGTCCTTAGCAGGACTAAAAGTTAACTGTCTAACTAGTACCGAGGATACCAGCCAGGCAGCCCCAGGACTCGAGTCAGAGTCTTGGAAGTGCTCTGGACCAGTCAAGCATTAACCCTTTGGTTGTAGGATTGGAGTTTGGGGTGCACTTGACGGGGAGGGGAGGGTGATAGGGTCGGGAGTCTTCACAGGTGGGGCATTCAGGCAATAGCCACCTTCCCCCGGGAACGGAAGTACCCGAGTATGGCAGCAATGACTGTCTTCGTATCAGTGCTCACCTGCCGAGCAGCAGCCCCGGTCTCTAGTGTTTGCAAAGGCCTTGAAGACTATGCGCTTTGAAAGGAAAGGTGGATAACAGCTGAGTGAGGAAAAAAAGAGGAGGAGGAGCGGACGGGGGACTGTGGAGAGCTGAGCAGGACCGAGAGCAGTGAGACAGTGACGTCTCATTTCCTCCCTCCACTCTCAACAGCTTGGGCTCAGGCTCCAAGTCTGGGCATCAGCAAGACAGATGACCCAAAAGGATGAAGGAGTATGCGAGGGTACTAAGGGTGTCAACCGGAAAGTGGCTGAAGTGATGGAGGAAGGAACTACAGCCAGGAGAGTGACGAGGCCGAGGCCGAGGGCGATGGCCCGAGGCTGTGGTTACAACGCACTTGCTTGACACACGCCTGGTGCTCAGGGAGATGTGCCTTGAATGTAAAATGCATACGCCAGGCCTGGAAGACTTAGCGAAATAAAGAAAAACAAATCGTCTCATGAATAGGAATACTGTACTTTAAATGGAAACTGAAGCGCAGAGAGGTTAAGGCACGCGCCCCACGTCACACAGCGGAAAGTGGTAGAAGGCAATCTGGAGCCAGGCTTCTATCTGCATTGCCTGAGTGCTACTAACGGCTACCTGCCCAGGAGCTACATTCCCCTTCTTCCTGGCAAGTTACACAGCTGAGAAAGAAGGCAAAGGAAAATGTCTTATACAGAGAAAGGGAAGGCTTTGGGATTGGAAAAAAGTGGGATATAAGGGAGGGGAGGCCCCAAGATAAATGTGGAAGTGAAAGGTGTTTTCGGCTCTGCGGCGTGATGGAAGGAAAAAGTGGAGTGTAATAATTTTTAAATAATAAAAAATTATTTTTATCGTGGTGCATTTTGATTCTAAAAATATTATCTGCTTTGAAAGATAAGATAAAGACAATTTATAAACCATGGTCCTGGGAGGAAAAGAACCAGTTTGCCTAAGTGCTGGCAAAACACCAACTTGGAGTTACAGTTCTGTTAACACTTTCATGTCCCTATCTTTATTTTTAAAGAATTCTTTTACTGAATTTTATTATTTATTTATTTATTTATTCTAATTTGACCAGAGAGGGACAGAGTAAGAGAGAGGGAGGGAGGAAAAGTGAGAAAGCAAGCCACCAGGTCTGGGACTTGAACTGCGGTCAGCCATGAGGGAATCCAGCGCCCTTAACCACCACAATACCTACCAGCCCCATCATGTCCGTATCTTAAATGTTCCTTCCACGAACAAAGTATTTATATGTATATTTATAATTGATGAACTTTATGATGTATTTTAGGGTTTCATCAAAATCCTAAATGCATCCCCCCTGAATCCTAATTCAAGGTCTTATTTAAAAAAAAAAAAAAAAAAAAAAGATGGCCTCCTGTGAGGCCTTGGCTCTAAATCCCAGGATAATTGTGATAACAATTCTCCTTTCAAGAAAGCAACCATGGATACCAGAGACAATGTGGGAGGAGGGTGGAACATGGCAGAGGGTGAGGGATAGGGAATCAAGGATGGCAAAAAAAAAAAAATAAATAAATAAATAAATAAATAAATATATATATATATATATATATACAGGACATAAGAAAAGGAAAATTATTTGTTGATAACAAGTATGTTGATGTGCTTGATTGAGCCAATATACAGTGTGTTCTGGATGGGAAATTCATTTTGTATGCTGTGATGATGTACAGTGAATTAATGTAAAAAAATAAATTTAAAGAAAAAATAAAGAACAACAACAACAACAAAGAACAATACCTCCCCTTCCCCGCCGCCACTGATGATCCTTTTACAGTCGCTGGTGGTGGCGATGGCGGTCACGCCGATCCTGTGCGCGCTGTTAATGACGTACATCAGGCGGCCGGTCTCCGGGGCGAAGGCTCGGATTCTACCGTCATCCCACGCTGGCATGAAAGGGAGACGAAAGGCGAGCGGGGGGTCAGTGTACACGCTCTCTCTTTCCCGACCGCTGATCTCAGAAACCAGAGGCAGGACTGGGGAGCGAGCTGGTGATGGAGGGACGAGGCCGCCCCTACTCACAGCTAGTAGTCACACACCCTTACCCCTAATCCCTCAAGATGGTCACACCTGGCTGAAGGAAAGGAGTGATTTGTCTTGGTTGACCTGAACAACAGGCAGGGCGTATGTGCATGCATGCCCAAAACCCAGAAAGGAGCATAGGACAGAAGATGGCAGCGTGGTCATCCCCTCTGGGGGATGCTTTCTCACTTTCTCACTTTTTCTCTCTGTTTCTCTTTGGTGAGCTCATGAGCCCTACAGAAAATTGTTTGAAAAAAGTTGCCACCACCATCCATCCAGTTGCTTAAGCCAAGAACCTTGGGGTCATCTTGATTCCTCTGTCTCACCCACCCAACATCCACCCCATCGGCCAGTCCCTACTGTTAAAAGACATAAAGAATCCGACCATCTCTCCACTCCTCTACTGGTACCACATTGCCCAAGTCAGCACCTCTTTCCTGGATTATAGTAACAGTTCCCTTCCATCCTTTCAATTCTGTAATTTACAGTCAGTTATGTATACAGGAGTCAGGGTAATCTCTCTATTTTTAATTTGCCATAGGGCATGTGTGCTCACCAGAGTGAGAGCGAGAGCGTGAGAGAGAGAGAGAGAGAGAGAGAGAGAGAGCAAGCCACCAAGTCTAGAACTCAAACCATGGTCAGCCATGTGGGTGTCCAGCATGTTAACCACCACACCACCTTCTGGCCCCCAGGGCAAACTTTTTAAAACCATGTCACCTTCCTGATCAGGAACTTCCAAAAGTGTTCTGAACACTGCATTTAGAATTAAAGTTCAAATTTTTTGATGATCTACCTATTCTTGAGAAGCTTGGTAGAATCTTTTTTATTTTATTTTATTTTTTTTTATTTATTTATTTTTTGGAGAAGTTTTTCGCTATAGGGCGCATGCGCTCGCCAGACAGACAGAGAGAGACATAGAGACAGAAAGCGAGAAATCACCCCCCAGGGGGGATGGCCATGCCGCAATCCCTTCTCCTCCATTCTCCTCTCGGGATCTTGGGCACGCACGCACACGCGCCCGGCGTGAGTTGTAAGCCACCGGGTCCGAGACGCGAACCGCGGTCGACTACGTGGGAGTCCAGCGACATAGCCATTACGCTAACTGCTGGTTCCCGAATCTTTTTTATTTTTTAAAGAATTATTTATTTAATTCCTTTTGTTATCATTATTTTTAATTTGTTTTCATTTTCTTTTTTGGAGAGGTTTTTGTTATAGGGCACGTGTGCTTGCCAGAAAGATAGAGAGAGACAGACAGAAAGCAAGAAATTACCCCCCAGGGGGGATGGCCACACTGCAATCCCTTCTCCATTCTCCTCTTGGGATCTTGTGCACACATGCACACGTGCCCGGCATGAGTTTAAGCCACCAGGTCTGGGACTCAAACCATGGTCGACTACATGGGAGTCCAGCAACATAGCCATTACGCCAACTGCTGGTCCCCATTATTTTTAAATTTGACCAGAGAGAGAAAGAGAAAGTGAGAAAGCAAGTTGCCAGGTCTGGGACTTGAACCACGGTTGGCCATGTGGGAATCCAGTACCTTTAACCACCACACCACTTGCTGGCCCCAAGTTCAGACTGCTTTATCATCTACATCAATTCATTCCTGCCACTCACCCACCTGGTCAATGTCCTGTACTGTCCTTCCTGAGCCTCCACGCCGGCTATCTCCCTGAGTTCAGACACACTACCCTCGCCATCCCTCAAATACACCAAGTGATTTCCCACCTCGGGGCCTTTACATTTGCTGTTCCTTCTGCCTGGAATACTTTTCCCTAAGGCCTTTATGTGGTTGGTAACTTCTCATTAGCATTAGTGTCACCTCTTGACCACAGTCATTTTAAATAGGTTGCTCAAAGTAGACCCTGTTTCAGTAAAGACTTGAGGAGGTGGGCGGGGATAAACTATAGGTGTATCTGGGGGAAGAACATTCCAAGCGGATGGAATAATTAGGCAAAGGGCCTGTGCCCTGCATGTTTGAGGAGCAGCAAAGAAGTCAGTGTGGCTAGAGAACAAGAGTAGTAAGAGAAAAGGGCAGAGGTAAGAAGGTGGAGGTGGGGGGCAGCAGGTGGTGTGGTGGGTAAGATGCTAAACTCCCACATGGTTGACCGTGGTTCGAGCCTGAGACCCGGCAGCTAGAGAATCACTCCAGGTATGTGTGTGCCCGAAATCCCAAGAGAAGAATAGTGGAGAAGGGACTGCAGTGTGGCCTGGAGAGTGATTTACTTTCTCTTTTTCTGACTCTCTACAGAGAAAGCAAAAACCTAAACAAACAAAAAAAAAAAAGGTTGGAGGTGAGGAAGGTTATGTAAGGCCTTACAGCTGATTACAGGGACTTATGTTTGATTCTTAGAAGGTAAAAGGCTTTTGAACTGGAGAAATGGCATGATCTGATTTATATTTTAAAACAGATTTCTGGGGTCAACCTCATAGCCTAGTGGTTAAGGAAGCCAGGTCCCCCAAGACCAACCACAGTTCAAGTCTTGGCCTTAACGAATTGAAAAAACACACTGGGTGCATGTGCGTGGGTGCCCCAAATCCTGACAGGATGGAGAAATGGAGGAGAAGGGATTGCGGCGTTACCACGCCCTTCTGGGGGGTGCTTTTTCCTTCCCTGGGCTCCAGAGCACATATGCCCTCCAATAATTTTAAAAAACAAGCAGATTCCCGGTTTCTGTGTTGAGAACACACTGGGGAAGGAGCGAGCTGGGCAGGGGGGAGCAGGGAACCCTGGTAGCAAGCTACTAGAGTGCTCTAGGAGAGGGGCCTTGGGGCTAAGGCCAGGGTGGGGACCGCAGGCTCTGAGTACGCTGTGACAGGCGAGCCCTAGGGCACAGCATGTGGGGATCAGAGGAAAAGGGGAGGCCTGATGACTCCAAGCTCCCTCAGCTCTCCCTGTAATGCAAGCCGAGAGCTCCGGGGGTGCTATGCGAAGACATGCCTGGGGAGGGGACACCAGAGAGAAAGAAACTGAGACAGGAAAAGAGGGGAAGAGATGGCTTCCAGTGTCACTACTTTAGTGGCTGCACCCAGGATCCACTTGATTTTTCGTTGATGTGAACCAGTAGCTGTCCCTTTATGTTTTTATTTTTTAGCTTGCCATTGGGCATGTGTGCTCACCAGAGAGCCAGAAAGAGAGAGAGAAAGGGGGAAGTGAGACAAAAATCCCTCCCCGGGGGATGGGATGGCTCTACTATATTCCCTTCTTTCCATTCTCTTGGAATTTGGGGTGTGCACGTGCGCGCGCGCGCGCACACACACACACACACACACACAGAGAGTGTATTTTTCAAGCCAGTGGGCTCAGGTTCAAACCACGCAGCTGGCCACGGGAGATCCAGCTGCCATAACTAGCATGCCACATGGTCGACCTGTAAAGTCCTTTTTGACCACTGACAGCAGTTGCAGAGATTAGACATAAAAAGATATTAAGAAATGATTGTCTTATAGAAACACAGTTTTAGAGAGGTGTACTGAAGTACCTAGAGATAGAATAGCACGGCATTTATAATTAATGTAAAAGTGCATTGGCACAAGATAGTAAAACATATTTAAAATAAATTCCCAGCTAAGCCGTGGTAGCATGAAGGTAGTGCCACCACTGGGAGGCTGGAGGCTGCATGGGAGGTGCAGGTTTGGTTCCTGGGAGAGCCGGAACATTCACGGGCACGTAAACCTGGCCAACTGGGAGGCTGGGACAAGATCGCTGCATGGTGGGACCCTGTCAAAACTACCTTGTCTCTCTCTCTCTCTGTCTCTCTATCTTTGTCCTCCTCTCTCCTTTTCTCTCATAAAAGGATGGATGGACTGGGGCCAGCAGATGCCGTAGTAGCTACATCTCCGGACTCTCACACAGCGACTGTAGTTTAATTTCTGGACCCAGTGGCTTGAAACTCATGCCAGGCGCATGTGCATGCATGCCCAAGATCCCAGGAGGAAAATGGAGAAGGGATTGTGGTGTGGCCATCTCCCCTGTGGGGTGATTTCTCACTTTCCCTCTCACTGTCTCTTTTTCTCTCTCCAGCGAGCACATGCGCCCTATGGCAAAAAACTTCTTAAAAATAAATAAAAAAGAGGAAGAATGGAGAAATACATTCTCTTGAGACACAACTAGCTGGAGTCAGAGTTTTATCTCTTATACAACAGAAGAGGTTCTAACTCAAGTGCCCTCTATGCAGTAGGGCCTCAGATCCATACCAAAATTAAATTGCTAAGCTTCCCTGCTAAAAAGAAAGATATATGTTATATGCAGCAATTTGGGAGAAGAGAAATTGCTATTTGGCTCTTCCTAGCTCAGAAAAGTTTCCCAGCTGGAGGAGAACTCCAAGGAGCGGCTAGATTAGAAGCAGGAAGGGGGTGGACGGTGGGAAGCTATTCCAGGTTATCCATATGCACAGACTAGCGCGGAACGAGAAGGAGATTCAGCAAACCGCGGCCGGAGTCCAACGCCAGTCTTGATCTGGAGAAGGTACCTGAAATGATGCTCTTCCCGTCGCGCATGAAATCGATGCCGTGGCAGGTCATGTTGGGCACGGTGATCCGCAGCAGCTCCCTGTTGGACAGCGTGTGCCACACCCTGATGTCCTTCTTGGCGCAGGTGGCGAAGAGCTCAGAAGTGCCACTGCGGAGAAGCGGTCAGGAGTTAGTGATGCCGCCGTAAAGGGCGGGGTTTCTCAGACGCACGTTAGATACCAAGATGCACCTCACAGGGATATTGGGGAGGACGCCGTTTAGAGGCGGATCCTCTTAGGCTTAATGACCTTACAGAGCTCTTGTGTAAGATGGCAGCGAGTGCCCTCCTGGCATCTGTGTACCATCTTCTGTGTCTTTTTCCTTTAGGAAAGGCTGCTCAAAAAGAGTAGTCTTTAAAGTCTTTGCGGAGTGGAGGGCAGTTAAAGTTGCCCCCTCTCTTTTTTTTCTTTTTTTAAACAACTGCCTTATTGAAATGATTGAGGGGCTGGCATGTGGTATAGTGGTTAAGGCTCTAGAATCTCACGTGGCCAACTGTCGTTCAAGTCCCGGACCTGGCAGCTTGCTTCCTCATTTTCCCTTGCTCTCTCTTTCTCTCTCTCTCTCTGTCTCTCTTTGGCCAAATTAAAAAATGATACTAATCACTAGATAATTTAAAAAGTAATTCTTTTTTTTAAGAAATATGATTGATCAAAATCCATACATAATTTATGTAACTTGATGAGTCTGGAGATAAATATATACCAGTAAGTAACACTTCTTGAGATAAATACATCCACACAATATTTATACTAACAGAGGATAAATAAATCCTTTTCTGTAGACAATTTCTTTAGCATTTTAAGGAAGAAATCAACAATGGCGCTAGAATTCATGTTTGCAAATAATTTCAAAACATTCTTTGCTTACAGAAAGATATGAGATTATGGGCAAGAAAGAGTATCCCAGCATAATTAGTTTGTCAGGCTCAAAAAAAAAAAAAAAAAGGTTACTTGTAAATAGAATTTTCAACATGTGAAAAGATTACATATTATTCCATATTGGATAAGAAAAAGGAGTAATAATTGCATACGATAAAGACCAACAAACTGGTTTATAAATATAAATTTCCAGCTAGTCCCTATGGATACTGAAGCTGACCTTGAGATCTAGTTTCTATATCTCATCATAAACACATTTCAAAAAAGAAAAGAGGGACCAGCAGTTAGTGTAATGGCTATGTCACTGAACTCCCATGTAGTCGACCGTGGTTCGAGTCCTGGACCTGATGGCTTAAACTCACGCTGGGCACGTGTGCGTGCGTGCCCAAGATCCTGAGAGGAGAATGGAGGAGAAGGGATTGTGGTGTGACCATCCCCCCTGGAGGGTGATTTCTCGCTTTCTATCTCTCTGTGGTTTTAAGTCCCGAACCCAGAATCTTGCAAATCATGCCAGGCTCATGTGTACATGTTTGCCCAAAATCCTGAGAGGAGAATGGAGGAGAAGGATCGCAGAGTGGCCATTTCCCCTGGAGGGCGGTGAGTGCCCATGCTCTATGACAAAAAACAAAAAACAAACAAAAAAAAAAAACTTTTTTTTTTTGGCCTTTTTCTTTTTCTTTTGAGAAGTTTTTACTATAAGGTGCGTGTGCTTGCCACAAAGACAGAGAGACAGAGACAGAAAGTGAGAAATCACCCCCCGGGGGGGGGGGGGATGGCCACACCGCAATCCCTTCTCTTCTATTCTCCTCTCAGGATCTTGGACATGCACACACATGCGCCAGGCGTGAGTTTAAGCCACCGGGTCTGGGAATCAAACCGCAGTTGACTACATGGGAGTCCAGCGACATTGCCGTTACGCCAACTGCTGGTTCCTACCAAAAAAATTCTTTTTTTTTTTTTTTTTTTTGAGAGGTTTTCGCTATAGGGCGCATGCACTCGCTAGACAGAGAGAGACATAGAGACAGAAAGCGAGAAATCACCCCCCAAGGGGGATGGTCACGCTGCAATCCCTTCTCCTCCATTCTCCTCTTGGGATCTTGGGCACGCATGCACATGCGCCCGGCGTGAGTTCTAAGCCACCGGGTCCGGGACTCAAACTGCGGTTGACTACGTGGGAGTCCAGCGACATAGCCATTACGCTAACTGCTGGTTCCCATCTACCAAAAAAATTCTTAAAAAAAAGAAAAGGTCTGGGGCCAGCAGGTGGCATAGTGGTTAAGGTGCTGGAATTCTCACATGGCCGACCACAGTTCGAGTCCCGGACCTGGTGACTTGCTTTCTCACTTTCCCTCTCTCTCTCTCTGTCTTTCTCTGGCAAAACTCATGTGAAATAATAATAATAATAAATAAATAAAATAATTCTTTAAAAAGAAAAAAGAAAAGATCTATAACTTTGGAATTAATAGTAAAAATAGGTGGATCTCTTAGTTTTGAGACTCAAGAGTTAAAATTATGATATAGTATGAGTTACTTGGAATAAATACAAAAGTAAAAAAGTGTATTCATACCATAGAATGGATTCAGCAATAAAAAAGGATGAAGAATTGATATATGCTACAACATGGATGAAGCTCATAAATACTATGCTAAGTGAAAGAAGCCAGTCATCAAAGATCACACATTGTACAGCCCCTTTTATATGAAATGTCTACAGGTGGAAAATCCATAGACAGGAGTGGGTCAGGGCCTGCCCCGCATGGGAGGGACAAAGGGGGAGTAACTGCTGTAGGCTTTGTTTCAGAGGACAATGAAATGTCCTGACATTAAATTACGGTGATGGCTGCACAACTCTGTAAATATGCTCAGGAACTAAAGAACTGTACAATCTAGGGGCCCACAAGTGGTGTGGTGGTCAAGGGTACTGGACTTCCACATGGCTGACTGTGGTTCAAGTCCTGGACCTGGTGGCTTGCTTTCTCACTTTCCCTGTCTCTCTCTCTTGCTCTGTCCCTCTCTGGCAAAATTAAAAATAAATGAATAAATAAAGTTAAATAGAATAATTGTTTTAAAAAATTGTACACTCTAGATGGGTGGACATTGTCACATGTAAATTACGTGTCAGTAAAGCTTTTTTTAAATAGAGGTAAAAGAGATTAATAAGTAAATATATCAAAATAGAAAAGATAGTTTAAAATGTACACTTCCAGAGACCAGTAGTTAGCGTAATGGCCATGTTGCTGGACTCCCATGTAGTTGACCGCAGTTCGAGTCCCGGACCTGGTGGCTTAAACTCATGCCGGGTGCGTGTGTGTGCGTGCCCAAGATCTTGAGAGGAGAATGGAGGAGAAGGGATTGCGGCGTGGCCATCCCCCCTGGGAGGTGATTTCTCACTTTCTGTCTCTCTCTGTCTTTGTGGCGAGTGCACGCGCCCTATAGCCAAAACCTCTCCAAAAAAAAAAAAAAAAAGAAAAAGAAAATGTACACTTCCTAAAAGCACCAGGACCAAATAATTTTACAGATTGGTCCTAACAAGTTTCTTAGAGGGGAAAAAAGTAGTCAGAATGTAAATAATTCTTTTTTCTTCTTCTTCAGTTTGCCAGAGGGCTTGTGCATTTCCCAGAGACAGACATACAGACAAAAAGAGGCAAAAAGCAACCCCCATAGGGAATAGTCACACTGCAATTCTTTCTCCATGTTTCCCTCTCTTCAGGATTTTGGACATGCATACACATGTGCCTGGTGTGTTTTTCGAGTTGCCAGGTCTGGAACTCGAAGCACTAGGTCGGCCATGTGGGATCTAGTTCCCTTAGACAAAATGCCAAGGGCTGGCCTGGAAATGATCAATTTTTTGTTTTTTAAAGAATTATTTTATTTAACTTTACTTATTTATTTTAATTTGACCAGAGAGGGACAGAGCAAGAGAGAGTAAGAAAGGGAAAGTCAGAAAGCAAGCCACCAGGTCCAGGACTCAAACCATGGTCAGCCATGTGGGAGTCCAGCGCCCTTAACCACCAATCCACCTGCTGGCCCTGAAATGACCAATTTTTAAATAAAGATTCACTTCATAGGAAAGTGCTAGCAGGGGCTGGCCCATAACTTCGCCGTTACGGGAGACAGAGCCCACTCAGCAGATTGCTTTCAAATCGTGTCCTGGTGGCTTGAAAAAGACACTCGACTGGTGTGAGAGCATGCCCCAAATCCCAACAAGATGGGGAAAGGAAGGAGAAGGGATGCGCCACGACCACGCCGCCCTGGAGAGTGCTTTCTCCCTTTTTCTCTTTCGCTGTGTCTCTGTCTCTGTTTTTCTCTAGCAAGCACACATGCCCTATGGTAATTTAAAAAATATACATCTGGGAGAATCTGATCACAAGGACTCCAAAACTATGACTTATTATTTCAAGGTCTGAGTTTTGAAAATAAGTCTTGGTGGGATCAGCGGTTGGTGTAATGGTTACATTGCCAGAATCCACACAGTCAACCACGGTGCGAGTTCCAGAACCAGTGACTTAAAAGTCACACCAGGCGCATGTGAATGTGTGCCCAAAATCCCGAGAGGAGAAAGAAGGAGAAGGGATTGCAGCGTGGCCATCCTCCTTGGGGGTGACTTCTTGCTTTTAGTCTCTTAGTCTCTCTGCGAGTACACGCGCCCTATGACAAAAATCTCTCTGAAAAAGAAAAGTCTTGCTGATCTGTAGAACAGTGAGTTTTAGTTTTGTGAATTAAAGCTGAGAACTGAGGATGTTTAGAGCAGAGATGGCCTCACCCCTTGTGTGGAATGGATCTCGCCAAGACAAAATGTGTTTCCAAATCGTGTAATGGCTCACTGTGACTGAAGCTCTTCTTGATGTCAGAACTGCTGGTTGTTATTTGTTTCACTTGTTTTGGGTGGGATTTATCAAGCAATAAAGACCTCACTCCCACCACATAAAGTCTACTGCATCGGTCAGACTCTAAGACACACGAACAAATGATTAGGAGAAAGTTTAGGAAAAATAAAATAGGTACTAGTAAGCTTTTTTCCAGCTGCATTGGGAAAACACAGAAATGTTTTGCCAGGTATGTACCCCTTCCATGATGGCTTTCTTAGAAAAGCCAAGTTCTTTTTTTTTTTTAAGGTTTTCACCGTAGGGCATGTGTGCGCATTCGCTGGAGAGAGACAAAGGGAGGGAAAGTCACCTTCCCAGGGGATGACCATGCCACAATCTCTTCTCCGTTCTCGTCCGGGCATTTGGGGCATACACATTACCCAGCGTGACTTTCAAGCTGCCAGGTCAGTTGGCAATGTGGGAATCCAGAGCCTAAGTACCATGCCACCTGCGGGCCCTGAAAAGCCAACAATCTACAGAAGCCCAAATCTGAACGTGGAAACTAATGTAAATACATGGTGAAGACAATAGAAAATGTATTAAAATAGTTTACTACGGGCCCAGCCTTGGCTGCACAGTCTGTGGCAGGCTGGACTGAAGCACTGGAAACCACAGGGCTGACTGTGTTCCTTTTTTGTTTGGAGAGGTTTTTGCTATAGGGCACATGCACTCGCCAGAAAGACAGAGAGAGACAGAGAGACAGAAAGTGAGAAATCACCCCTGAGGGGGGATGGCCACACCGCAATCTCTTCTCCTCGTTTTTCCTCTCGGGATCTTGGGCACATGAGCCCAGCATGAGTTTAAGCCACCGGGTCCAGGACTCGAACCACAGTCAGCTACATGGTAGTCCAGCGACATGGCCATTATGCCATCTGCTGATCCTGGGCTGTGTTTCTAATCCTCAGGTCAATCTGAAAATGCGTAGGAGGGAGCAAGAGTATCCACAATCCTGTCGAGCTGGAAGGTTGGGAAAGGGGATTCCAGTATCAGAGACCTTGTTGGAGTGTTTCTCTCTCTCATGCAGGCACACACTCTATCCTACAAAAATAATAACAGGAGCCAGTAGGTGGTATGGTGGATAAGGCACTGGATTTCCACCTGGCTGGCCATGGTGTGAGTCCTAAACCCGGCAGCTTGAAAATTACAACAAATAAATAGATAAAGAAATAGATCTTTAAAGTAATAATAATAACAACAATAACATCCACTCAGTACATTAGGGAAATTTACAGGGAAAAAAATCATAATTTTGTTAATAGATGCAAATCCATTCATAAAATCACATTCCTTGCCTACTCCACCAACTCGCCACATTCCTATTGCCCTCCTCTACTTACAATGGAAAGACGATGTCCTCCACCGCTTCGAAGTGACAAGTTGTGATGAGGGTCTCTTTGAAATCTGTGAAGCTGACACGATAAATGTGTGATTCTTCTGTTCCTACAAAAAACTGGTGTCCTTCTCCTCGAAGCGTGATGGAAGTGATGCCCCCTTGTAACTGAATTTTCCTTTAAGGAGAAGCAAAAAGGTTAAGTAGGTTCACTTGACCAGCAAATATGTATTAACCAGCCAAAACAGTACAGGTGATGCAGATCAGGCATACGATTCAAGACATGCCCTCAAGGAAGCCACATGGCTGGAAAGGCATGAGCTCCTCACGCTGCTGTGGACCCGTGGTCAGCAACGGGGAGGTGAGCACAGGCTAACGTAGCCAGGAAATATTCATCAGGGAGATACAGTGGGATGCACATGACAGGATTTACTTAGAAGGGACACTGCAGGCAGGCCTATGGGTGCACGTGACCATGACAACTACAAATTCCATTTCTAGAAATAATCCTAAAATCAGGGGGCAAAAAATGCTTTCATCCTTTCTTTTTTTCTTTTCTTGGAGAGCTTTTTGCTATACGGTGTGTGCACTCACCAGAGAGACAGACAAAAAGTGAAAAATCACCCCCCTCTCTCCCAGGAGGGATGACCATGACGTAATCCCCTCTCTTCTATTCTCCTCTCAGGATTTGGGCATGCACACAGACACACACATACCCAGGGTGAATTTCAAGCTTCTTGGTCTGGGACTTGAACCACAGTCGACCATGTGGGAGTCCAGTAATGTATCCATTATGCCATCTACTGGTCCCAAATCCCCTTATTTTAAAGGATGCTATTGGGTCGCCAGTAAAGTTATAATTTTTTTATGTTTTTCTATGCAAAAATGTGTCATGACTTTTCAGAAGACCCACTATTCTAATCGTATATAAAAGTGAAAAGTTGGAAATAACCTAAATATTCAGTTGTGAAGGAATGGCTAAATGGTCTAGGGGCCATCGACTTCATGAAATATTTGCCTAGTCATTAAAATGTTTAATAAAAGGTTATGTGGAATATTATATTTTACTGCAATAATAAGATTATGTAGTAATGTTAAAATAGTTTATGATGTTTGCATGAAGTAAAAAAATCAGAATGCAAAATTTTATGGATAAAATAAACACAATGATTTAAAAATCTGTATAAAAAAGATGAAGGCAAGAAGAAATAACAAAATGTTAAAAGTCGTTGTCTTTGCCAGAATATTCAGGGATTGTTTTCTCTTTCACATTTCAGATTTCCCCTCCTCCCCCATGTTTAATAATTATAAATGTTAAAAAAAAAAGAGACTATATTGGGACCAGCAGTTAGCATAATGGCTATGTCACTGAACTCGCATGTAGCTGACTGTGGTTCAAGTCCTGGACCCGGTGGCTTAAACTCACGCCAGGCGCAGGTGTGCGCGTGTGCCCAAGATCCCTAGAGGAGAAGGGATTGCGGTGTGGCCATCCCCCTGGGGGGTGATTTCTCACTTTCTATCTCTCTGTCTCTCTCTGTCTGTCTGGTGAGCACAAACGCCCTATAGCAAAAACCTCTCAAAAAAAAAAAAAAAAAGATTATAAAAGAAAGACACCGGGGAACCAGCAGTTAGCGTAATGGCTATGTCGCTGGACTCCCACGTAGTCGACCGCGGTTCGCGTCTCGGACCCGGTGGCTTACAACTCACGCCGGGTGCGTGTGCGTGCATGCCCAAGATCCCGAGAGGAGAATGGAGGAGAAGGGATTGCGGCGTGACCATCCCCCCGGGGGGTGATTTCTCGCTTTCTGTCTCTCTGTCTCTCTCTGTCTGTCTGGCGAGCGCACGCGCCCTATAGTGAAAAACCTCTCAAAAAAAAAAAAAAAAAAAAAAAAAAAAGAAAAGAAAAAAAGAAAGACACCATAGGAATCCAGCCTTGCTATGTAATTCTTAAAAATTTGGAGTATTAAGAATATTGGATAATAAGAATTCAGTAGGGGGAACCAGCGGATGGTGTAATAGTTACGTTACTGGACTCTGATGTGATCAACTGCAGTTCAAATCCTAGACTGGGTGGCTTAAAAAAACTCACCATGGGCATGTGTGCAAGTGTGCCCAGGATCCCAAGAGGAGAGTGGAGGAAAAGGGACTGTGGTGTGGCCATCCCCCCTGGATGGTGATTTCTCACTTTCTGTCTCTCTGTCTCTCATGAGTGCACACATCCTATAGCAAAAAAATCTCTCTTAAAAAAAGGAATTCACGGGACCAGCAGTTAGCGTAATGGCTATGTCGCTGGACTCCCACGTAGTCGACTGCGGTTCGAGTCCCGGACCCGGCGGCTTAAACTCACGCCGGGCGCATGTGCGTGCGTGCCCAAGATCCCGAGAGGAGAATGGAGGAGAAGGGATTGCGGCGTGGCCATCCCCCCTGGGGGGTGATTTCCTGCTTTCTATCTCTCTGTCTCTCTCTGTCTGTCTGGCGAGCGCACGCGCCCTATAGCAAAAACCTCTCCAAAAAAAAAGAAAAAAAAAAAAAAAAAGAATTCAGTAGGGATTCTTGGGCTAGCAGGTGGTGTTATGATTATGGCCCACTGCACAGTTTGAGTCCCAGACCCAGTGGCCTGAAAAACACACCAGCACACCAGGTGTACGAGCATATGTGCCCAAGATCCCAAGAGGAGAATGGAGAAGGGACTGCAGTGTGGCTATTCCCCTGGGGTGATTTTTCACTCTCTTTTTTTCTCTTTCTCTGTCTCAGGCAAGTGCATGCAACTCACCCTATAGCAAAAAAAAAAAAAAAAAAAAAAAAAAAAAAAGAAAAAGATTCTGACATAGATTCTTGTGCAAGAAGACTTTATGAGAAATGCAGTGCTCTCAAAAGAGTTGAGTGTTGGTGAGACACAGAACAGTTAGCAAAGAAAGGACAGACCACAAGTCGTCTCCAGCTCCTTCACTAGTGACACTGTGACTCTGAGCAAGCTGCCAGGAATCCTGGGTGCAGTTTACCCAACCACAGAGTAACCCCTCCTCTCCAGGGTTGGAGAGAAAAGCTGGGAAAATGGGGTAATGTGCTCTAGCCCACAGAGGGCGGCCAGGAACTACTGACACTGGCATGTGGGCTTCCGAGAAGACAAGGCAAGGTCAGGAGGACTGGGAGAAGGCCCGAGATCAAGGGCCTCCAGCAACTGTTTGTATCATCCCACTTGCCTTTCTGTTCTCTGTGACTTCTCATGTGAGCTTTTTCAGTCTACTGAACGCAAGGAGACAGAAATCACCGCATCCACTCCGAGCTGACACTCATGTAGGTTACTTTATTTATTTATTTTTTTGTAGAGATTTTTGCTATAGGGCGCATGCGCTCACCAGAAAGACAGAGACAGAGAGACAGAAAGTGAGAAATCACCCCCCAGGGGGGATGGCCGTGCCACAATCTCTCCTCCTCCATTCTCCTCTTGGGATCTTGGGCATGCACGCACATGTGCCCAGCGACTCACGTAGGTTATTATGAAAACCTTTATCATAAAGCTTGTAACCATTATGTTGAATCTATCTTCACTGCAATGGGAACATCTGAACTTAAAAACAGGAGCCAGCAGGTAGGATTAAGGGGCCATCAGGTAGCATGGTGATAAGTGTGCGGGACTCCCACGTGACCGTGGTTCAAATCCTGCACCTGGCAGCTTGAAAATCACGCCGACAAGTGTGTGTGCATGTCCAAAATCCCAAGAGAAGAAATTGCAGCATGGCCAATCCCCTGAGGGGAGATGATTTCTTACTTTTCCTCTCTGTGTCTCTCTCTAGTGAGCATACATGCCCTATGGCAAAAACCTTTAAAAAATTAAAATGAGGGTTAAAAATTTGGGAGGTTAAGGGCCAGATGGTGGCACAGTGGTAAAATGCAACATTGTTTGAGACTGACCCCCATGGGTTCTCATCGGGAGACCTCACTGAATATGCTGGGCACACGCAGGCCCATGAGCAGGGGAATGAATATGCTGGGCACACGCAGGCCCATGAGCAGGGGCAGGCTGAAGCGAGGGGTGGATTGTGGTGTCAAGACCCTATTGGAGGTGCTGTCTTTCCCTCTCTCTTATGGAAGAAAAAATTAATAATAAAAAAAAAGACTTAAAAATGAGGGGATTGGCTCAGTCTTGGTGGCACACACGACTGAAATCTATGCTCCATAGGCTGGGACCACATGGGAGGCCCAGGTTCGATTCTTGGTCTAACCTAAAAGGCTGGGCACGGTGGTGCACATCTGTAGTCCCAGCAACTTGGGGAGGCTGCAGCATGAGGATCAGGAGGATTGTGAGCTCCAGGCTGGCCTGGGCAACACAGCAGGACTCTGTCTAAACAAAAGGAGAAAACAAAGAACTGGTGGAACATACTGTAGTCCCAGCCAGCAGGCTGAGGCAGGAGGATCACAGAGCCCTGTCTTTAATTTTTATTTTGAGAGAGATTTTTGCTATGGGGCGTGTGAGTTCACTGGATAGACAGAGAGGGACAGAGAGACAGAAAGCAAGAAATCACCCCTGGGGGGAATGGCCACATCACAATCCGTTCTCCCCTGCTCTCCTCTCAGGATTTTGGGCACTCATGCACATGCAACTGGCCTGAGTTTTAAGCCTTCAGGTCCGGAATTTGAACCACGATCAACTATGTGGGAGTCCAGTAACCATAACGTCATCTACTGGTTCCTCTTTATTTTTTTAAATAGCAACTAGCACATTTGTATGAATGGAGGAGAAGATGTTTGATAAGTACCTGTTATTGATAATGTATAGTTATTTTTTTTTGAAAGTTTTTTTATATAGGGCGCGTGCACTTGCCAGAAACACAGAGAGAGACAGAGAGACAGAAAGTGAGAAATCACCCCCCCCAAGGAGGGTGGCCACGCCACAATCCCTTCTCCTCTCGGAATCTTGGGCATGCATGCACACATGCACCTGGCATCAGTTTAAGCCACTAGGTCCAGGACTCGGACTGCGGTCGACTACATAGGGTCCAGCGGCATACCCATTGAGCCAACTGCTGGTCCCAACAATGTATAGGTTTTATTTCCCTTTATTTTGGTTACGTGAACCATGAAAAGTCCCTGGCATAGTACCTGGCATACAGAAATAGTTGATGGATGTTGGCTATTTGTATCAGAACCTGTATTCACACTGGGCAAGTGCATGCCCATGACCGGGGCTGGCTGGGGGATCACGGGGTGGAGACCCTGCTGGGTGCTGGCTCTCATTCCATCTATATCTCTTTGTCTCTTTCACTCAGGGAAAAAGTAAATCAACTTGAAAAGTATCTTTAAAAAAAAAAAAACTTATATTCAAACACATTAACACAGTGTCTCACACACATCACAGGGACCTATTACATAATAAATTTCATGGAATAGATCAATTTTGAAAGTTTAAAATTTGAGGTTATGTATTGGATAAACTTATAACATCATATTTCCTTTGCCTTGGCTAAATATGTTAGCTAAATAAAAACTTATGTACTTATTCAAAGGACAGTGTCCTTCCGGGTAATAGTGGATTACTTTTGTTTCATTCAGTGTAAGCCTTTGACTTTTCATTGGCAAAGAACCCACCGTCAGCTGGGATTCCTACTCAGTTTAATAGCAAGATGAAATTCTTGGGAACCAGCAGTTAGCGTAATGGCTATGTCGCTGGACTCCCACGTAGTCGACCGTGGTTCGCGTCCCGGACCCGGCAGCTTAAAACTCACACCGGGCGCGTGTGCGTGCGTGCCCAAGATCCTGAGAGGAGAATGGAGAAGGGATTGCGGTGTGACCATCCCCTCTGGGGGGCGATTTCTTGCTTTCTGTCTCTATTTCTCTCTCTCTCTGTCTGGCAAGCGCACGCGCCCTATAGTGAAAACCTCTCAAAAAAAAAAAAAAAAAAAGATGAAATTCTTTAACCCAATATCACTCTGACCATACTATTAAGTTGCTAGCTTTAGGCAAACCTCCTCCCATCCTGACTTGTGAGGCTGAGAACTTACTTGATGGTTTTGTAGCTGGGGCTTTTACAGAAGACCAGCAATCCAGCTCCAGAGCCCAACAACATATCCCCCATCTTCAGGCACCTGATAGCCGTCACTCCCTAGGGAGAGAAACAGTGTTAAGAAAAAGGCGAGTGGGACCAGCAGTTGGCGTAATGGCTATGTCACTGGACTCCCATGTAGTTGACCGCAGTTCGAGTCCCAGACCTGGTGGCTTAAACTCACGCCGGGCGCATGTGCGTGTGTGCCCAAGATCCCGAGAGGAGAATGGAGGAGAAAGGATTGCAGTGTGCCCCCCCCCCCCAGGGGGGTTATTTCTCACTTTCTGTCTCTCTCTGTCTTTCTGGTGAGCACACACACCCTATAGCAAAAATCTCTCCAAAAAAAAGGCTAGGGACCAGTAGATAGAGTAATGTTATGTTGCTAGCTCCCACACAAGCTGTGGTTCAAATCCTAGACCTAGTGGCTTAAAACTCATACTGGGTGCATGTGCATGCGTGCCCAAAATCCCAAGAGTAGACTGGAGGAGAAGAGATTGTGGCATGGAAATTTCCCCTGGGGGGTTATTTCTCTCTTTCTAGCTCTCTGGTAAGCACATGTGCCCTATAGCAAAAATCTCTCTCTTTAAAAAAAAAAAAAAAAAAGCTAAATGGTCTCATTCTTAAGAATCAGTGCAGGGTCAATAGATGGTGTGGTGGTTAAGGTACTGGACTCCCACATGGTCTATCATGGTTTCAGGCCCAAACCTGAAAATCATACCAGGTGCATATACATGTATGCTCAAAATCTCAGGAGGATAGTGGAGGAGAGGGGATTGTGGTGTGGCTAACCCCCCTTTGGGAGGGATGGTGATTTCTCACTTTCCCTTTCACTGTCTCTCTGGTAAGTGCATGCACATGATGGCAAAAACCTTAAACAGACAAAACGAACAAAAAATCAATGTAAGACTGACCCAGTGAGCACGGCCGCGGCCATGCCAATGTTGCACACATCGCCTGGATGAAGTTCTCCAAGGCATTGTCCATGATACACCGCCAGGCTGGCCATGGGTACTTGCCAACGGTGAGCTCACGTGCCAGGAAGTCGCTCTCCTGGTCCCACGAGAAGCAAGCATGCTTGAGCATCCTTCCTCTTTAAAGTACCCATGCATTTTTTTTTTTTTTTTTTTGGAGAGGTTTTCGCTATAGGACACGTGCGCTCGCCAGACAGACAGAGAGAGACATAGAGACAGAAAGCGAGAAATCACCCCCCAGGGGGGATGGCCACGCCGCAATCCCTTCTCCATTCTCCTCTCGGGATCTTGGGCACGCACGCACATGCGCCCGGCGTGAGTTTTAAGCCACCGGGTCCGGGACGTGAACCACGGTCGACTACGTTGGCGTCCAGCAACATAGCCATTACGCTAACTGCTGGTTCCCCTACCCATGCATTTTGAATGCATTAAAAAAATAACACTTTTATATTCTCTCAAACGTAGTCATAGACAGTGAGTGACCCCAGTCACAGTAACCTTAGCTCCTCAGTTGCCACCTGTTTTCACCAGAACTTAGTTCTCTTTTTTAAGGATTTATTTATTTAATTCCATTCGTTATTATTTTAAAAAATTTTTAAGAATTATTTTCTTTAACTTTATGTATTTATTTATTTATTTTAATTTGACCAGAGAGAGACAGAGAGAAAAAGGGAAAGGGAGAAAGCAAGCCGCCAGGTCTGGGACTCAAACTGTGGTCAGCCAGCCATGTGGGAATCCAGTGCCTTTAACCACCACACCACCTGCCAGCCCCAAGAAGTTAGTTCTTCTTAATGCAAATAAACCCTATTTTACATCATACGAAAGCACAAAAGACTCTTTATTGTTTGATGACTATATTTTCTGAACTGAATATGTTGTACATCATCTTACCAATAGTAACATTTAAAATTCAGGGCCAGCAGGTGGTGGCTAAAGCATTGGACTCCCACACGGACAACCACAGTTTGAGTCCTAGACCTGGCAGCTCGTTTTCTCACTTTCCTTCTGTCTCTTTCTGTCTCTCTCTGGTGAGTGCATTTGCCTTATAGCAAATTGAAAAAATAATAATGATGATGAATAAAATTAAGTAAGTAATTCTTTTAAAAAATTCAATATCATCTTCAAAGTTTGGGGATGTATGGTAATCATTTTATAGCATCCACTTCAAAGTTATCATGTCTAAGTGCACATGATCATTATTTGATTTTAAGACAGTCAATAATGATACAGCTGATGACTTGATATTTTTGTGTCTTCACAAAGTTTGAATATTATAAGCCAAATATTCCATCTTTTGAGTTACTTTAAGTTGGATTTAGCTTGTTCTAGCTCAAAGGGCATTTCATGATTGAGAAGAGAAACTAGGGCTGAAGAATGGACCAGAAGTTTATGTTCCCCTCTTCCACACCTCACCCCCAACTCCAGCAGTGTCATGGTGGGACAGTGAGATGAATGCTTGGCCCATGAGAAGATGCTAGAGTAAATATTCTTAGTATCTGTTCAAGGACTTGGAAAAACAAAGGTAAAGAGCCTCTAAGTTATCTGTGTCTTCAGTATATCGGGTTGTAAGAAAAGTCATGATGCATTTTTGCATAGAAAAACACATCGTGACTTTTCTGATGACTCAGTAATGTAATCGAACTTTTTTGAGACAATAGATGGTATTGTTTGAGTGCACAGATTTTGGGCCAATCTGCTGGGGTTGAAATTTCAGCTCTCTTGTTTGGGAGGCAGTACATGCTTTGGTTTCCCTATCGCAAAGCAGGTTGTGGTGAGGATCCAGTACATAATGTCAGGAAGGTGCTTCATACCACATCGGACACGTCGATATTTATTGAGCATGTACTGTTTGTTACTTCACAGTAAACTATTTTTAGAGTAGTTTTAGGTTCACAGGAAAATTAAGACGGTAAAGAGATCTCACAATATCTCCTTCCCCCACAGAGGCAGAGCCCTTCCCATTATCGATATCCCCCAGAGGAGGAGAATTATCCAACTGATAAACCGACATCGACATCATTATCACCCAAAGCCCATAGTGTGCTGTGTTGGTGTAGTACATTCTTTTGGCTCATACAAATTAATAATGGCATATACTGAGGCTGACAGGTGACGTGGTGGTTAAGGTGCTGGATTTCTACATAGCTTAATAACAAGTAGTTTATTTATTATTTTTTAAATAACAAAATAATTTAAATAAATATATATTTTTTAAAATGGCATGTACAGTGGCTGGCAGGAGGTGTGGTGGTTAAGGGCGCTGGACTCCCACATGGGCCACTGTGGTTCAAGTTCGGACCTGATGGCTTTGCTTTCTCACTTTTCCACTCTCTCGCGCTCTGTCCCTCTCTGATCAAATTAAAATAAGTAAATAAATAAAGTTAAATAAAATATTTTTAATGGCATGTACCTACCATTATAATGTCACACAAACACTATAAAAAATTCCTCACTGTCCTAACAATCCTTTTTCACCTACTCAGCCCATCTTCCTCACATGCTGTGTCAAGAACTGATTACCGGCCCCATGGTCTTGCCTGTTCCAGAATGTCATATAGTTGGAATCACAGTGTGTAGCCTTTCCCAACTGTTTTTTTTTTTTCCACTAAATAATATGCATTTACGTTTTCTCCATGTCTTTTCATGGCTTGATAGCTCAGTGCATGTTAGCACAGAAGCATACTCAATTGTCTAGTGGTACAATAGTTAATCATTCACCTACAGAAGAACATCGTGGTTGCTTCGACGTTCTGGCAATTATGAATAAGGCTTTTATAAACATCGAGTTGCAGGGATTTGTGTGGACATGTTTTCAACTCATTCAAGGGTAAATACCAAAGCGTACAATTGCTGCATTGTATGTTAAGAGTATGTTTAATTTTGCAAGAAATCACCAAACTGTCTCCTGAAGTGACTATATTTTGCATTCCCTCCAGCAACTAAAGAGAGTTCCTGTTGTTCAACCTCCTTGTCAGCATTTGGTATTGTCAGTGTTCTGAATTTCGGTCACTATAAAAAGCGTGTAGTTCTGGGTGCGTGTGCGTGCGTGCCCAAGATCCCGAGAGGAGAATGGAGAAGGGATTGCGGCATGACCATCCCCCCTGTGGGATGATTTCTTGCATTCTGTGTTTCTGTCTCTGTCTTTCTGGCAAGTGCACGTGCCCTATAGCAAAAACCTCTCCAAAAAAATAAATAAATAAATATGTGTCGTGACATCTCATTGTTGTTTTAATATGCAATGTCCTGATGACCTACAAAGTAGAGCATCTTTTCATATGTTTATTTTCAATATCTTCTTTGGTGAGGTGCCAATGAATGTTGTTGGTCTATTTTTTTAAAAAAATAATTCTTTATTTAATTTTATTTATTATTGTCGTTTTGCTTTTGTTTTTGCTTTTAAACTTGCTATCAGGCACATGTGCTCACCAGAGAGGAGAGAATAAGAAAGCAAGCTCCCAAGTCTGGGACTCAGACTGCAGTTGGCCATGTGGGAGTCCAGCCCCTTAACTACTGTGCCACCTGCTGGCCCTGGCCTATTTTTTAATCAGGTCATTTGTTTTCTTATTGTTGAGTTTTAGGAGTTCTTTATGTATTTTGGGTAACAGTCCTACTTTGTGGCTTTACTTTTCATTTACTTGACAGTGTCTTTTTTTTTTTTTGTAAAAAATGGTTTATCAATTCCATTTTTATATAAAACACATGGGAGAAACCTAGCCAATCAACTCACCACTGTCCCCCACATGAAAAGGTGCTTTTATCAAACTTCGAGTCTAAGAATGCACAAATGTTTCTTTTTATCATGTCTACAAGTAATTGTCTATGCTTCTCCATTTAACTGGTTTTTAAAATTCCACATATCCCATTATTTCTTCTGTTACAGTACAATGTTGGGGAGGAAGAGGGTTCTTAGTCTTCTAAGCCATTTTCTGCTGTCCCTTCTTTCCAATCAGAGATGTGTGTGTGGATGTGAGGGATCACACCACCCACAGCTACGGTCACTTTGATGAGAGAATCCAATTCTTCATCACCACGGATGGTGAGCTGTAAGTGCCGTGGAGTGATGCGCTTCACTTTGCGATCCTTGGAAGCGTTACCTGCCAGCTCTAGTACCTCAGCAGTGAAGTACTCCAGAATTCCAGCACTGTCCACGGCAGCAGGGGCACCCACTTTTCCATGGCTTGTGGTGCAAGTCTTCAAGTGTCTGTGGATGCAGCCCACAGGAAACTGCAGCCCCGCTCTCTGTGAACGAGGCAGTTTGAGTCCCAGACTTGGCAGCTTGTTTTCTTACTTCCCACCCCACCCCGCTCTCTCTCTCTCGCTCTATCCCTCTCTGGTCAAATAAAAAATACATACATACATGCAATAATATTTTTGGGGGGAGAGGTTTTTGCTATAGGGTGCGTGTGCTCGCCAGAAAGACAGAGAGAGACAGAGAGACAGAAAGCGAGAAATCACCCCCCAGGGGGGATGGCCACACCACAATCCCTTCTCCTCCATTCTCTTCTCAGGATCTTGGGCATGCACACACATGCACCTGGCGTGAGTTTAAGCCACTGGGACCGGGACTCGAACAGTGATCGGCTACATGGGAGTCCAGCGACATAGCCATTACACTAACTGCTGGTCCCCAATAATTTTTTTCAAAAAAAAAGAAGAAAATTTAAGTCCAACCTACCAATTCTTCCTTTCATGGATCATGCCTTTGGTACTGTATTTAAAAAGATACAGTTAGCGTAATGGCTATGTCGCTGGACTCCCACGTAGTCAACCGCAGTTCGAGTCCCGGACCCGGTGGCTTAAACTCACGCCAGGCACATATGCATGTGTGCCCAAGATCCCGAGAGGACAATGGAGGAGAAGGGATTGTGGCATAGCCATCCCTCTCTGCCTGTTTGGTGAGCGCACATGCCCTATAGCAAAAAAAAAAAAAAAACAAAAGAAACCTCTCCATAAAAAAAAAGATATCACTAAACTTTAGATAACCTAAATTTTCTCCTATGTCATCTTCTAGGAGTTTGTATTTTACATTTAGGTCTTTGATCCATCTTGAGGTAATTTTTGTGAAGGGTATAAGATCTATATCTACATTCACTTTCTTTTTTGGCATATGTATGTCCAGTTGTTTCAGAAACATTTATCGAAAAGATGACCTTTTCTCTATTGCATGGCCTCTGCTCCCTTGCAGAAGGTCACTTGCTGAATATATGTGGGTCTAGTTCAAGACTATCCTATGCAGTTGGCTTACGTATTCGTCTGCTCTCTCACCAGCACCACCCTGTCCTGGTGGCTGTAGCTTTTGAGTAAATCTTGAAGTTGCATAGTGTCACTCTTTCAACGTTGTTCTTCAATATTCTGTTGGCTATTCTGTGTCTTTTGCTTCTTCATATAAAAGTTAGAATTGGTGGGGCTGGCAAGTGGCGTGGTGGTTAAAGGCGCTGGACTCCCGCATGGCTGACCACGGTTCAAGTCTCGGACCTGGTGGCTTGCTTTCTCACTTCCTCTCTCTCTCTCTCTCTCTCTCTCTCTCTCTGATCAAACTGAAAAATAATAATGATATAATAATAAATAAAGTTAAATAAAATAATTTTAAAAAAAAGTTAGAATTGGTTTTTCCATAAGTACAAAATAACTTTCTGGGATTTTGATAGATATTATATTGAATCCACAGATCAAATCAAGAAGAACTGTTACCTTGGCAACATTGAGTCTTCCTACCCAGGACAAGAAGTAACTCTCTTACTTATGTAGTTCTTTAGGGGCCAACCACACAGCCTAGTGATTAAGGGAGCTGGATTCCACATGGCCAAACACGGTTTGTATCCGGGCTCCAGGATCTTTAAAAACACCCCAGGCCCATATGTGTGCATGCCCCAGATCCCAGCAGGATGGAGAAATGGAGGAGAAGGGATTGCAACATGACCCGTTGGGGAGGTGCTTCCCCCCACCCCTTGATCTCTCTCTGTCTAGTGAGCACACACACTCTGTGGCAATTTAAATAAATAGTATGTAGTTCTTTGATTGGTTCCATCAGAGTTCAGTGGTTTTGCTGTACAGATCATGTTCAATATGTACTGTCGAAATTCTTAGCATTGTCGTCATCCTATTCTTCATTTTAGTGCATGATACCTAATAAGTCCGTGTTAAACCACTCCCATCCTTTAAGTATCTAACCATAGGACAAACATCTAAGCAGAATTTCAAAATAGGTAACTGAGATCACTTGACATTCAAACCAAACATGTTCAGGAATCTCTTTATCCCACTAGCATCATTTTCTTTTCACCCATATAAAATGTGTCTTGGAAATACTGCTTTGTAGAATTTACCACCAGAACTGAATGGTTAGGACTAAGAGTACCATAGCAGCCCTAAGTGCCAAAGGTATGAGGAACACTAAAACAGCCAATGTCTTTTCCCAGGAGGCATTTATGGGGACCAGCAGGTGGCGTAATGGTTACATTGCTAGACTCCCATGTAGTAGACCGCAGTTTGAGTCCCGGATCTGGCAGCTTAAAACTCACACCGGGTACGTGTGCATGCATGCCTAAAATCCCGAGAGGAGAAGGGTTTGGGGCATGGCCATCGCCCTGGGGGGTGATTTTTTGTTTTCTGTCTCTCTGGCAAGTGCGTACACCCTCTAGCAAAAACCTCTCTAAAAGAAAGAAAGAAAGAAAGAAAGAAAGAAAGAAAGAAAGAAAGAGAGAGAGAGAAAGGAGAATGAAAAAGAGGCATTTATCAATAGTTTTCAGGTGTTGAGAAGACAAAAATACACAGGCCATTAGCTCCAAGTACTATTCTGTGGAGCCTTTGGGCAAGTCTCCAGATTGGAAACTATCAGAGCTTCAAGTCTAGCCCTCTCTTAACCTGATCCACTTTGATTTGATCTGTTTAATATGTTGGAATTCTGTTCCTGGAATACTGTATTGTTGGAAAAGTCATGACATTATTTTTCTGTGCAAAAATGCATCATGATTTTTCCGACAACCCAGAAATTTGAAATACATTGATGTAAGCTACATACATACAGATCTCCTGTGGGATTATTTCTGAACTCTTCTCTATCCAATGAGCAGTCTTCAGAAAATTCATGAAAAATGCATATTATAAAAAAACTATACACGGATTCCAAAAATTTTGCATCAAAATAAACTTTTACTCTAACTTCATTTTTCCCTGAACTTTTCTAAATAAACTTGTACTCTAACTTCATTTTTCTCTGAACTTTTTTCTTTCTTTTTAAGAGAGATTTTTGCTTTAGGGCATGTGTGCTCACCAGAGAAAGACAGAAAGTGAGAAATCACCCTCCAGGAGAGATGGTCATGCCACAATCCCTTCTCCTCCATTCTCCTTTCAGGATTTTGGGTACACACGTGCACGTGCCTAGCATGAGGCTTATGCCACCAGGTCCAGGACTCGAACAACGGTCTACCACATGGGAGTCCAGTGACTTAACTCTTTCACCATTTGCTGGTCCCTCTGTGACCTTTTCAACGCACATCATGTTATAGCTGTTCCCCATTTGTCTGGATCTCCTTATAAGCTTGAAAACTAAATGATTATACGATTAAGAAAACTCCGACATTTCCTCAAGCACATGGTGCAATATTTCAAAATTTCTTGAGAATATATCTGCTAAGCGAAAAAGTATCTAAGCTTAGTTATGACCATCTGCTCTGTTATCAGAAATGAGAAATGCAGGTGCGGAACCTAACACAAGCTTTCATAGTCACAGTGTAGCAGAAACAGTCCTGGTAGCTTCCCAAGGGGCGGAAATAGCAGCATTTATTATATAAAATTATCATTTGCTGGTCAGCATTTTATTTTGGTTTAAATATCAAAGTCTCTCACTAAATTGTCAACTAGAATTGTTAGGAATTCTGGGAGGGGCCAGTAGGTGGCATGGTGCTTAAAGTGCTGGATTCCCGCATGGCCGACCACAGTTTGGGTACTGGACCTGGCGGCTTGAAAATCATGCCAGAAGTGTGTGTGTGCGTGCTCAAAATCTCAGGAGAATGGAGGAGAAGGGATTATGATGTGGCCATCCATCCTGAGAGGTGGTTTCTCACTTCCCCACCCCCTGCTTTCTCTGAAAAGTGCACGCACCTTATGGCGAATACCTTTGAAAAAAGGGAATTTTGTAAATATAAATAACTATTTCTAGGTCTTATTCGTGACTTAACATCAGCAAAGCTAAACTCTAAGACACGGTTATTAGAATAGGAAAAATGTATATATACATATTATCTGTTGTTAATTATGTGAAAGAGAAAAGGAGAATCTCCCTGCCCCAGTGGGGGTGTGGTCATGACACAATAATTTTCCTTGGTTTCTCTTTCTCATCAGGAAGAATACACAACCAGTATGTTTTTGCTGCTGGAGCTGGGATTCAAAATGCAGTTGGCCCTGTGGGATCCAGCTTTATTTTATTTTATTTTTATTGGGAGAGGTTTTTGCTATAGGGCATGTGCACTTGCCAGAAAGACAGAGAGACAGAAAGCGAGAAATGACACTGCAATCCCTTCTCCTCCATTCTCCTCTCGGGATCTTGGGCATGCGCACACATCCAGCGTGAGTTTAAGCCACCGGGTCTGGGACTCAAACTGCGGTCGATGACATGGGAGTCCAGTGACATAGCATTATGCCAACTGCTGGTCCCTGGATCCAGCTTTCTATAAACAACACTTAACTGTTATGCTGCAGAGCCAGTCCAATATATATTACAGCAACTGGGCCGGAATCAGTATAGCTCCCAATCACAAAGCAATAGGCTCTGTGATAAAGGGTGTGGTTCTGATTCGCTAATTAGGGATACCTTAGAGTGTCTTTGCCAAGGCTATGAACCAGGTCAATGAACCGTGCAAATTCATGTATGACCTTGGGTTCTTCACAGACTTTTCTTTTTTTTGGAGAGGTTTTTGCTATAGGGGGTATGCACTCGCCAGACAGACAGAGACAGAGAGACAGAAAGCAAGAAATAACCCTCCAGGGCAGATGGTCACGCCACAATCTCTTCTCTTCCATTCTCCTCTCAGGATCTTGGGCACACACACACACATGCCTGGCGTGAGTTTAAGCCACTGGATCCGCGATCAACTACATGGGAGTCCGGCGACATAGCCATTACGCTAACTGCTGATCCCTCCGACCTTTTCTTTTTAACACTGGCTCTTAACAAAGTCTGTGTTGCCAGGGAAGGGAAGAAAATGGCAGGACAGAAAAGACCTTGACGGTCTTTACTCACCAAACTGAACTTGTCTTTCGCAGGCCCTGTGTCTACCAGCAGTTTAGACTTGGGGTTCAGTTTTAGAATATCTCCAGTTGTGGTGCCAAGGTAGAAAAAGCTATCATCGCTAGCCATCTAGGGAAGGCAGAAAAAGAGACAAGAAGACCAGGGTTTCCTCGGCAAGGCCCATGAACCTCTGATGGACAGGGTGAGCCTTCTCTGGAACCTCAGGAAGATTTATGAAGACACTCATGGCTACTTCTATTGCCCCAGACCCAAAGATGGGGAGAAGAATCAGGGCCTAACGTAGAACTGGAGGAAACATTAAACTCCCAGTAGCCCACGCGTTTCACTTGGAGCTATCCGGGTCTGACGCTCCATGCATATCCCTCCAGACCACTCCTGAGGCACCTGAAAGGGCTCTAAGGATGAAGAAGGTGTGCTTCTCCATGCCTTTGCTTTCCTTTATATTTTCTTTTTTTTTTTTTTTTTTTTGTTCAACTGTGAGATGGTGCATAAGGTTACCAGAGAGAGAGAGAAAAGGAAAAAGCATCTCTCAGTGAGGCATGGTCATACCACAATCCCTTCTCATCCATTTCTTCTATTGAGATTTTGGGCATGCACACACATGTGCCTGGTGTGTTTTTCAAGCCAGGATTTGAACCATGATTAGCCACGTAGGTTCTGGCTCCCTTAACCACTAGGCCATGGGGCTGGCCCATATCTCATATTTTCTGAAGTCTATATTCATAAAATGACTATACATTAAATAACTGAAATAAGATAATGGAAAATGGTGATATAGGTATGAATATATGAATCAACATTAAAAACATATTAATAGGCTCAGCCTGGTGGCACAGTGGGTTGCAAAGTGAACTGCAGTGCTGGAAGTCACATAGCCACCAGGAGTTCAGATCCCCAGGCTGGCCCGAAAACATGCCAGGCAGGCACATACCCAAGATCTAGAAGAGCTGGAGGCCTAGAGAAAGGGGATTGCAGTGTGATGAGACCCCTTGAGGGTGCTTCTCTTTCCCTCTCTCTCTTTCTCTGTCTCTCTCTCGTGTGCACATGTGCACACTTTAGTATAAATAAAATAAATTTAAAAACACGTTAATAATTTGTCTTTACGGAAAAGACTGCATTTCAACACCAAATTTCATTGTCAGAAACCTTAGAAGTAGAAGTGGTAGAAGTGCCTTCAGTGGCATGGGAACACGCTGTGGGCTCTGAACGCACCCCGGCTACATGCTCCCCTCTGGGAGAGGCAGGCGCTGGGGGTCTGATGAGAGCCCAGATCCCCATGAAACAAGACCTACCCGTGCTCTGTCTAAGCTGCTTCTTGCCGACTCCTGACGGGAGCTCTGGAAGTGAGTCTCTCCTTCACCTGTGCTTCCTCTCAGTGTCCCAGATCAGATGTCCACACCTCAGCTTTCCACCCTCAGCCCAACGCACATACACATGCACCTCTTGGTCAGTACCGTTAACAAGAGCGTGTGTTCGTAGTTACTTAAAATGAGACTTGAAGTACTTACTGCAATGCCCATGACTATTCTTTTCATTTGTCCTGTCTGGCACTCAGTCGGCCAGATTTTTCGATTTGGGAGGTCCAATTCCCACACTCGAATTGTCCCGCTATTGGAAAAAATAAAATAAAAAATCACAATCATATGGATACTCATTTGTAATGTAACCACTTCATCTCTTCTCTGTCTCTGCATTCTCTGAAGGGAGAACTACACACTTCTGAGGGTGTGCTCAGGCCTCTGCTCTGCTTACACTCTTTCACTCAGCCCTCACGACAGCTCGAGGAAGTAACATTTTTTTTTTTTTTTGAGAGAGATTTTTGCTATAGGGTGCATGTGCTTGTCAAAGAGACAGAGAGAGACAGAAAATGAGAAATAACACCGCCCAATTGTGAGGGATGGCCATGCCGCAATCCCTTCTCCTCTATTCTCCTTTTGGGATTTTGGGCACACATGTACATACACCTGGTGTGAGTTTTAAGCCACCAGGTTTGAGTCTCTAACTACAGTAGACTTTGTGGTAGTCCAGGAATGTAACTATTATGCCATCTGTGGATCCTGAGTAAGTTTTTTTTAACCGATTTATTTTATTTTTTTTTAAGAATTATTTATTTTATTTACTGTTATTATTATTTTTAAATTTACTGTAAGGCATGGGTGCACACCACAGAGAGGGGGAAAGTGAGAAAGCAAGCTATCAGTTCTGGGACTTGAACCATAGTCGGCCATGTGGGAGTCCAGCCCCTTAACCACCACACCATTTGCCGGCCCCCATGACGTAAGTTTTATGCTCTCCAGATGAGAAATGCAGAGCATGTTGGGACCAGCAGTTAGCGTCATGGCTATGTCGCTGGACTCCCACGTAGCTGACCGTGGTTTGCGTCCCGGACCCAGTGGCTTAAAACTCACACCGGGAGCGTGTGTGTGCATGCCCAAGATCCCGAGAGGAGAATGGAGCAGAAGGGATTGCGGCGTGGCCATCCCCCCTGGGGGGGTGATTTCTTGTTTTCTGTCTTTCTGTCTCTCTCTGTCTGTCTGGAGAGTGCACGTGCCCTATGGCAAAAACTTCTCCCCCCAAAAAAAAAGAAAAAAAAAGAAATGCAGAGCATATACACAGCAGAGCAGGGATTGACACTCAGTTCAATCTCACTTCCAAGTATATACCTGCCCCCTCCCCTGCAAACGTGCAAACAAGCAGGGAGATGAACTCAGAGTGGCCCAGAGGTCATTAAGTTTGTTCCTTTTTTTTTTAAGTTTTGCCATAGGGCATGTGTGCTCACCAGAGATAGACAGAGAGAGAGAGAGAAAGTGAGAAATCATACACACACATACACTCACGCACACATCCTGGGGGGATGGCCATGCTGCAATTCCTTCTCCTCCATTCTCCAGTCAAGATTTTGGGCATGCATGCACATGTCCCTGGCATGTTTTTCAAGTCACCAGGTCTAAGATTCAAACCACAAGTCAGCCACACACTAGCCACCTTAACCTTTGTGTCAACTGCTGGCCCAAGTTTGTTTCTTTCTCTTCTCTTTCTCTCTCTTTTCCTCTCTCCCTCCTCCTTTCCTTCCTTTTTAATGAACAAGTAAAACTCATATATATTTGTGATATACAATATGATGTTTGGCTACATGTATACATTATGGTTAAATCAAGCTATTAAGCACATGCATCACCTCACATACCTATCTTTTATTGTATGTACTGAAAACACTTAATTTCAACTCTCTTAGCAATTTCCAAACATGCGATCCATTGTGGTATAACTATCATCACCACGATGTATAGAACCTGAGTGTCTGTCAGTGAAGGAACACATAAAGAGAATGTGGTGTATGTGTACATAATAGAACGCTGTTCAGCCTTAAAGAAAAAGGCAATTCTGTCATTTGTTTTTTGTTTTTGTTTCTTTTTTTTTGAGAGGTTTTTGCTATAGGGCGTGTGCACTCTCTGGAAAGACAGAGAGAGACAGAGATAAAAAGTGAGAAATCATCCCTCAGGGGGAATGGCCATGCCACAATCCCTTCTCCTCCATTCTCCTCTCGGGATCTTGGGCACGCACACACACGCACCCGGCGTGAGTTTAAGCCACCAGGTCTGGGGCTTGAACCACGGTCGACTACATGGGAGTCCAGCAACATAGCCAATACGCCAACTGCTGGTCCCGTGTCATTTGTAACAGCATGGAAAAACATGGAGGTTGTAATAGTAAGTGAAACAAACCAGGCACAGAAAGACGAATACGGCACGATCTCATACAGGGAGTGCAAGTTCATGTTCAAAAAAAAGAACTCATGAAACAGGCAGTAAAATGGTGATGGCCAGAAGCTGCAGCATATAGACAATGGGAGATGTTTATCAAACGGTACTGGACATCAGTTAGATAGAGGAATAAATCTGTTTCTTTTGAGATACTGAGTTGTATGGAAAAATTTAAAAGGGAAATAGTTTAGTACAGAGGCCTGTCTTTAAGGAAGGATGAATGCAACTAAGCAAATTAAACAAAAGTTACCACCTAACACAGGACTTGATATATGGTTGGCATTTCATTATTGTATGTTAAATCGATCTGAATTAAGAATTATATAAGAATATCAAGGTCAACATCATAGTTCAAGATGTCAAAGACTTTGGCCAATCTCTCATGGCAAGACAAAAGTGAACTAAAAAGTATAGTTCATGGGGCTGGCAGGTGGCATGGTGGATAAGGCGCTGGACTCCCACATGGCCAACCATGGTTTGAGCTCCAGATCTGGTGGCTTGCTCTCTTACTTTCCCTTTCTCTCTCTCTGTCTCTCTCTGGTCAAATTAAAAAAATAATAACAACAAATAAAGTTAAATAAATAAATAAATAAATAATTCTTTTTAAAAAGAAGTGAAGTTCAGTTTTTTTGTTTTTTTTTTTTGTTTTTGTTTTTTTTTTTTTGCCTCCAGAGTTATACACATAGTGAAGGTTCAATAAATATTTTGTTTCTCTCTGTCTTTCTGGCAAGCGCACGTACCCTATAGCAAAAACTTCTCCAAAAACAAAACAAAACCAAAAAGAATTATGCCAGATTTGTGTTACTGTCTTGTGGGGTGTCCTGTTGTATGCTGACACCTACCTAATGTATGCTTTTTGTAGGCCTAGAATGACATTATCATAGTGTGGTATCATGTGATATCTAGCGTAAACCACAGACCCTATGGAGCCACAGCACACCACAGACATCTGCCTTGAAGCTCCTCGCTTATCAAACAATTTGCTTACCAACCAATCTAGTAGAGGGCTTGGAACTCGGTCGTTATGCGGGGGAGTGCCTGTATGCATTTTTCATTAACTTTTTAGGGACCCCCCTCATAGTCCAAACATTTGAAACTTCCATTTGTATGGATCCCATTTGTAAACTACCACCTCATGAGACCTAAATCAAGAGAGGATGATACACTCCAACCAGAACACGGATCTGTGCAATCATGCAAATGACTTTGTGAGTGTAGACTGGAGATGATGTGTTTGCGAACAAGAACTTGAGATGAATTCAGCAGGTAAACACCATCCTGTCAGTAAGACCCATGAATTTTCAAATAGCTATATGTAAAGCCCTTCAGCTAAAGAGGTCTTATTTTTCAATTGCCAGAAGGTATGTATGCTTGCAAAAGAGAGGGGGAGAGAGGAAGAGAGAGAGAGAACCTCCCACTAGGGCATGTTCACACCACAATCCTTTCTCCCCCATTCCTCCATCTTGTCAGGATTTGGGGCACCCACGTACATGCACCCAACATGTACGTCAAGCTGTGTGGTTTGGGATTCAAACTGCAGTGGCCATTTGAGATCTGGTTCCCTCTGCACAGAGCTTAACCACTTCATTATGGGGCTGCGCCTTAAAAGGTCTTATTGTTATTATGATTATTTTAATTCACCAGAGAGAGACAGAGAGAGAGAGAGATAGAGTGGGGGGAAAGTGAGAAAGCAAGCTGCCAGGTTCAGGCATTGAACCATGGTTGGCCATGTGGGAGTCCAGCATCTTAAACCATCACACCACACTTAAAAGGGTTTTTTTCTTTTTTTGGAGAAGTTTTTAGCTATAGGGCGTGTGCACTCGCCAGAAAGACAGAGAGAGACAGAGAGACAGAAAGCGAGAAATCACCCCCCAGGGGGGATGGTCATGCCACAATCCCTTCTCCTCCATTCTCCTCTTGGGATCTTGGGCATGCACGCACATGTGCCCGGTGTGAGTTTAAGCCGCCGGGTCCGGGACTTGAACCACGGTCGACTACATGGGAGTCCAGCGACATAACCATTACACTAACTGCTGGTCCCTAAAAGGTTTTTAATGACTACAAAACCCTGAAAATGATAAGGTAAGGTATTTGTCCAGGACTAAAGACATGTTCCCCCAGATTGGAATGACCATGTTTTCTTTTTCTTTTTTTTTTTTTTTGGAGAGGTTTTTGCTATAGGGCGCGTGCGCTCGCCAGACAGAGAGATAGAAAGCGAGAAATCACCCCCCAGGGGGGATGGCCACGCCGCAATCCCTTCTCCTCCATTCTCCTCTCGGGATCTTGGGCACGCACGCACACGCGCCCGGCGTGAGTTTAAGCCGCCGGGTCCGGGACTCGAACCGCGGTCAACTACGTGGGAGTCCAGGGACATAGCCATTACGCTAACTGCTGGTCCCATGGAATGACCATGTTTTCTACACAAGAAAACAGTCGTGTAGAAGCTCGGGAAGCTCTGACCGCAGACACGTACTTCCCAGCCGTCACGAACATCTCATCCCGGCACCTCGAGAAAACAATGGCGGTGGCATTCCCGACATTGAGGCCAGCCGCCGGGCTGCCGCAGATGGCTTCTCTTTTGGCTATACTCCAGACCACCACGCTGCAGAGACAAGACGGACAGGAAAAACAAAAAAAAAAATCAGGAAAAAGCAGGCTTTCAAAATAATAAACAACTGTTTCAGTGGTTCTAGAAAGAAAAAACAAAAAAAAAAACACGTTACTTACAAAAGAACAAAAACATGACACTAAGCATCCAGTCATCCCTTCAATCACACTGGATAATAGAAGACAAATGGGTGACACTTAAAAAGTTTGGAAGGAAAATGTGTCTGAGGCTAGAAACCAACAGGCTCGTTAATCAAGTCTGATGCTAAAATAAAGGTATTTTTAGACTTTCAAGGCCTAAAAGTTTACCACCTATTTATTTCATGTAAAAATATTCCTTGGGGAACTATTCCAGCAAAAAGGAAAAAAAAAAAAAAGTGAGTGAAATGAAGAGGATGCCAGAAGGCAGTGTTCTCAGACTAGAACACACATCGGAATCAGAATGATGGAAACAGAGGCAGCTAGGTCGGGCCCCATCCCCAAGTTTCTGAGGCAGCAGGTCTGCGGTGGAGCCCGGAATTTGCTTTTCTCACAGTCCCAGGGTGCTGCGGATGTTGCTGGCCTGGGGACCACACTTTGAGAAGCGCTGCTTTAGGGTTACATGGCCTCCTTTCTGGGTGCAGCCATAAAACTTAGTCCTAGATTAACAGTGTTTGGAGAGTTGTACCAGATGTGCTGGGGAGGCGGGGTTATGCTAAATGTTTGAATCAAAGTATTTAAAGGAAAAGAATACAGGGCCAGCCTATGGCATGGTGGTGAAGGCAGCTGGATCGCACATGGCTGACCTCCCAGTTCGAGTCCCAGAATGGAGGCATGAGAAGCACACCAGGTGCATGTGTGTGGGTGCCCAAAGTCCCAAAAGGAGAAATGGAGGAGAAGGGATTGTGGCATGACCATCTCCCTTAGATGGTCACTTTGTCACTTTCCCTCTGTCTCTCTCTAGGGAGAGCATGTGTTTTCTAGCAAATTAAATAAAAAACAAAACAACAACAACAACAAAAAAAAACGATAAATAAATGTAAGGAAAGGGAGAGAAGCAGATGGCGTGGTGGTGAATGTATTGACTCCCACATGTCAAGCTGCATGGTTTGGTCACAACCCGGCAGCTTGAAAATTGTGCTGGACATGTGTGTGTGCGTGCCCAAAATCCCAAGAGGAGAATGGAGGAGAAGGGATTGCAATTGGTCATCCTCCCCAGGGGGTGAGTTCTCATTTTCCTTCTCGTTCTCACTCCCTCTTTCCCTGTCTCTCTCTGGCTACAATAGCAAAAACTAAACAAATGGAAAATAATAATAACTTGGGATCCTTTGGCATAATAGAGCAACACAGTTTCTTTACAAACCATGGCCAGATATAGCCTCAATTTTTCTTTCTCCCCCCATCCCTCCCTTCCTTCCTTTCTTCCTTCCATCCTTTTTAAAAATACTTTGCTATAGGGCATGAGTGCTCGCCAGGGACAGAAAACAAGAAATCACTCCCTGGGGGAGTGGCCACACCATAATCCCTTCTCCTCTGAAGATTTTGGGCACACACAAACCCAGCGTGAGTTTCAAGCTGTTGGGACCAGGACTCGAACTATGATCAGTCATATAGGAGTCTGGCGCCTTAACCACTACACCATTTCCTGGCCCCTATCCTTACTTTTTTAATTTGCCAAAGAGAGTACATGCACGCCCCATGCCACCATCCCTTCCCCTCCATCTCTCCCTTCCTTTAGGGTTTGGGCATGCATGCTTCTCAAGCCGCCAGGTCCAGGACTCAAACCATATGGTCAGCCATGTGGGATCCAGCTGCCTTAACCACCACATCACAGGCTGGCCCTAGCCTTAATTTTTTAAAAGAGGGCTTAAAATTTTTAAATAAATAAAGGGCACTGACATAGATAGAAAGTGGCTAAAGGAATTCCAGCACATCTGTACAAAGAAATATCATGTAGTTCTATTGCAAAGAATGAGCTATACGTCTATGTGTACATAAATAGAAGAGACCTTTGGTATAACGTCAGTCCAGAAGCAGGCTGCTTCCCAATATGGACAGTGGAGTAAAGTAATGCAGAAGTGTTTCACAAATTGGTTACAAAACAGAAGAGATTCGTACAAACTGTAGAATGTCCACTCCTATTTGTTCTCCTCTCTGTAGAAGCCAGGTGGCTCGGGTCCAGCAGACCCCTCCCACGTGCTCTGGGTTGACCCTTGATTATCCAAAGCCATTTGGCAGAACCCCATCCTCCTCACCATAGTGACTGTTGAGGGATGGACATGTGCATTTCTTTTCTAATACAGCAAGGTGCCTTTGTCTTTATCTTTTGACTTCTCAACATTTCCTAATTTTCTTTCTTTTTTTGGAGAGGCTTTTGCTATAGGGCATGTGTGCTCGTCAGAAAGACAGAGAGAGACAGAGAGACAGAAAGCGAGAAATCACCCCCCAGGGGGATGGCCACCCTGCAATCCCTTCTCTTTCATTCTCCTTTCAGGATCTTGGGCACGTATAAACACGTACCCGGCATGAGTTTAAGCCACCGGGTCTGGGATTCAAACCGCAGTCGACTACATGGGAGTCCAGCAACATAGCCATTACGCTAACTGCTGGTCCCAACATTTCCTAATTTTCTGCAAATAAATTTTCAATAGTCTAAAATTGGCCTTAAAACTGCAGAGGAGATGAACAGTTTTGTCAGGTTAACCTTGGTGAAGAGGCCATTTTTCTCCTCCAAGGCTTAGACTCTGGCAGGGGTTACTGCTGAAGGCAGCCTAATGGCCAAGCTCCAAAAATGTTGAGGGGTAGATCCCAGGCATCAGCATTTTCAAAGTCTTCTCAGGTTATTCCAATGTGTACTCAAGGTTGAGAATAAGTATTTTAATTGAGCTAAGAATATTAACAGATTTCTGGAGACATTTCTCATCAAAAATAGTCAATTGGGGATGGCCAGGGAAGATGTGAATACCTAACAAACAAATACTAAAGGAGAAATCTCATGAAAATTTCTTTAATATCTATCTATCTATACATATATATATTTGTTTAAGAATTTTTATTTAGGGAACCAGCAGTTAGCGTAATGGCTATGTCGCTGGACTCCCACGTAGTCGACCGTGGTTCGCGTCCCGGACCCGGTGGCTTAAAACTCATGCCGGGCGTGTGTGCGTGCGTGCCCAAGATCCCGAGAGGAGAATGGAGGAGAAGAGATTGCGGCGTGACCATCCCCTCTGGGGGGTGATTTCTCGCTTTCTGTCTCTATGTCTCTCTCTGTCTGTCTGGCGAGCGCACGCGCCCTATAGCAAAAACCTCTCCAAAAAAAAAAAAGAATTTTTATTTATTTATTTATTTATTTATTTATTTAAATTTGACCAGAGAGGGACAGAGTGAGAGAGTCTGGGACTTGAACCACAGTTGGCCATGTGTGAGTCCGGTGCCCCTAATCACCACACCACCTGCTGGCCTCTACATATATATTTTTTTATTTTAAAGAATTATTATTTATTTAACTTTCTTTATTTATTTTAATTTGATCAGAGAGGGACAGAAAGAGAAAGAGCGGGAGAGAGAAAGAGAGTGAAAAAGGAAAGTCAGAAAGCAAGCCACCAGGTCTGGGATTCGAACTGTGGTCGGGCATGTGGGAGTCCAGCACCCTTAACCACCACGCCACCTGCTGCCCCCCCCCAAAAAAAAATCTATTTTATTGCCAGAAGGCATGTGCTCTCACTAAAGAAAGACAGAGATAGACAGAGAGGGAGGAAGCAACCCCAAAAGGGTGTGGTCATGCTGCAATCCCTTATTCTCCATCTTCCCCCTCCTATCAGGATTTTGGGTACATGTACATATATGCATAACATGTTTTTCAAGCCACTGGGTCCAGAACTCGAACTCCTCACTCGGCCATGTGGGCTCCAGCTGCCTTAATCACCACGCCACTGGCTGTCCCATCTAATACAATGCTTTCAAATGCACTCTCCCACCTCGAACTTGATTTCTCAGTGTTCTCCACCTATCAAACTTGACTGTGAAGTCACTCAAGAGCAAAGATCATATCCTGACAGGGCAAGTTTACATGTCACCCCCTCTGGACCACACAGTGCAGACGGTGATGCAACTGAACCCCCATAGTAAGGTACTGGGCTGGGCCAGCCAGTGGCGTGGTGGTGAAGGTGACGGGATCCCATAGAGACGACTGCGTGGTACAAATCCCAGAGCTAGTGACTCGAAAACCACATGTGCACGTGTGCCCCAGATCCTGAGAAGAGAATGGAGGTGAAGGAATTGCACCCTACCCCCACGGGGTGCTTTCTCCCTTTCTGTCTCTCTTTGTCTGTCTCTGGTGAGTGCACATGCTCACTGGAAAATTAAATTTAAAACGGAAGGCCCTGGGTTTGCTCTGTATGCTGGCACGTGTGCACACGCCCATGATCCAGGCTGGCTGCGGCAGGTTGTGTGTGTGTGGGGGGGGGTTGTGAAAGAACCTATTTGCTGTGACTTTCTGTCTCTCTCTCATGGAAGAAATAAGTAAGCTTACACACACGCACAAACACACACACACATCTGGAGTCACACTACCAGGTTTGTCTCCCAGCTCCGTCATTTTCTACCTCATGGCTTTTTTAGCTCCTTGTCTGTCATTCAGCACCAAGAGCTTGCAGTCACAGAGAGAGCTGTAGCGAGACTTCAATGAGATAATGAATCAAATACTCAGTACAAGCCATCCCACAGTAAAAGCTCAAGAACACGTAGCCACTGGTTTTGTGTGTTTGTGTGTGTGTTTTAAGGTTTTTGCCTTAGGATGTGTGCGTTCACCATAGAGACAGAGACAGTGAGAGTGAAAGTGAGAAATCACCCTCTGGGAGATGGCCATGCAGCAATCTTTTCTCCTCCATACTCCTCCTGGGATCTTGGGCATGCACACACAAGCACCCGGCTTGAGTTTCAAGCTACTGGGCCCAGGACTCGAACCACAGTTGGCCACGTGGGAGTCCAGCGACGTAACTGCTGTGCCATCTGCTGGCCCTTAGCCATCGTTTTTAATAATGACATGAGGAGGATGATTTTCTTTCCCGACAATGTGTCTTGGATTCAGCTACACAGAAGAATCTGTGCAGTTTTTAGGCTGATCGAATCAGACTCTGAAGGTGGAGCCAGGTTTCTGTAACTTCCTAAAGCTGCCCAGATGACTTCAATGTGCATCCAGGGCTGAGAACCTTTTTTTTTCCCCCTAGACAGGGCACACATACTCTCCAGGGAATGGAGAGACTGACAGAGAGGGAAAGTGAGAAAGCAACCCCCCAGGGGGGTTGGTCATACCACAATCTCTTCTCCTCTATTACTCCCTTCTTTTGGGATTTTGGTCACACATGTGCATGCACCTGCTGTGTATTTCAAGCCACCAGGTCTGGGACTCCATCGACACTGTCATCTGTGTGGAACCCAGCTCATGTAACCACCAGGCCAGGGGCTGACTCAAGAAACACTATTTCATGCTGTTTTTCTCATGGCTTTTTACACAACACACGCTCAAATATACAGTCCAGAAGAGAACATTAGAGGGGACAGGGTACTTGACCCTTCTGGAAGCATACCTGGCAGAAAATAAGTAAACGTGTTTAGTTCATTACCTTCCATCATCTGGGCCTCCTAGCGATACCAAGTACAAATCATTTGGTGAAAAGGCCAGAGCTTCGATTTTGCCCTTGTGAAGTGACAGCCGAGCAATCAGCTCCCTTTTCTTATAATCCCACAAAATGATATCTGCCTGGGGGCAAGAATACACTGTCAGATCATAGATGGGCTTTAAAGAATCTGGGGAGATAGATACGCCTCTTGATGAAAAATACTCAATAATGTCTCTTTTCTAGAGATTAGACCACGTTTTATAAACATGTTGTATCAAAAGCAACAAAATGAAAACAGGGTTGAAGCGGGGACTTTTGTTCCTGAGCAGTATCATTTGCAAACTGCAACAACTGGTATGAGAACATCGGATTCCTTCACTCTCAGCCCGGTGGAATGAAAATGAATGACAAGAGAAGCCAAGAGGGAGAGGGATAAAGCACAGGCCGCACAGCAACCTAAAGTGGGCAGTTCTAGCGAGGCCCTCTGAATAGGTTCACCGTGCGTTATCTTCGCTTCATGTACCTTGAACCCCATGAATGTGACTTGTCCAGAGGCAATGTAATCGCCGCTCTTGGAGATGGCCAGACAGGAGACGTTGTTATTATGGCCGTGTAGGAAATTCTGCTCGTGAGTGTTTAGTGCCTGAATGAGGAGTGTGCAACCCAGAGGATAAATGAGGTGCTCCTGGTCAGGATGGCACTTGAGACCAGTCGGCACATGTCCTAAAGGAGAGAAAATAAAATGAATGACAATCAGGTGGAGAAGTGACTGGTCATTTTCTACCTGAGTACCAAAGACAACACTATTGTTACAAACCTTCGTTCAGTTAAACCAAGTTGGGGGTAGTAGGTAATTTTATTCCACTGATAAGAAAGTTGCTCTAGAACGTTGTGTCTCAAACTGTAGTGCGCATAAAACCCTGGAGGGATCCAATTAAAATGCAGATTCTGGGCCAGCCAGTGGCATGATGGTTAAGGCAGCTGGAGTCTATGTGGCCAACATCATGCTTTGCATCCTGGATCCTGCAGCTTGAGAAACATAGTGGGCACATACGTATGGATGCCTCAAAATCCCAAAAGGAGAAATGGTCAAGGAATCGTGGTGTGACTATCCTCCATGGTGGTTGCTTTTTCTCTTTTCTTCTCTCTCTCTGTCTCTCTCTGGTGAGTGCATATGCACTATAGCAAATTTAAAAAAAAAAAGTAAAGTCATGGGTAAAGATAAAAATTTAGCTTATTTTGTCTAGCATAATGTCCTTCAGCTTCATTCATTTTTTAATGACCAAATCGTATTTGGTTACACACACACACACACACACACACACACACCACATTTTCTTAATCCACTCATCTGCCAATGGGCTCTTAGGTTGTTGTGAAGCTTTTGTGAAGTGTAGGCTGCTGTGAGTCTTTTATGGATAATGACACAAGAAAGAAAAGCAGTTCTGAACATCCACTGAATTAAATCGCAAGAGGGGGCCAGCAGGTGGCATGGGGTTAAGACTTCCACGTGGTGGACTGCAATTCAAGTCCGGGACCTGGCAATTTGAGAATCATGCCGGGCACATGTGTGTGCCTGCCCAAAATCCCAGGAGGAGAATAGAGCAGAAGGGTTTGCAGTGTGGCCATCCCACCTGGGAGGCGATTTCTCACTTTCCTCTCACTGTCACTCTTTTGGTCTCCCTGGTGAGCACACACACCCTATGGCAAAAACCTAAAAACAAATCAATAAAATCCCAAGCGAGGCATAGCTTGAGGCCTTTGTCAGATCCACATCCACTTGGATTACTGTCCTAAAGGCATATCTTAGTTTACAATCTGATGCCAAATACAGTACAGATTTACAAAGTGACCCCCTACCCTTCTTCATCAGGATGTTCCCAGAATTCATGCTAGGAAGAGTAATGGATAACCAGTCAGTCACCCATGTGATTTTAAATGGACCAATGTGAATTCTCAACAAACTTCATAACTTCCCTTCTTCTTGCCCATCTCTTTGTTACATAAACTAGCTCTCTCAGCAGCCATCTGGGTGCACAGTTCCTGGGCAACTACGTCTGTGTCATCCAGGCAATGTGTCCTAGACGTATGGCCCAAATAAACATCGTTCACGTCATCACTGTGTGTCAGACTTCTCTTTCAGGTTAACAGCTGCGGTGAACATGGCGGTGCAGATAGCTCTTGAAGACACTGATTTCATTTGCTTTGGATATACACACAGAAGCAGAATTGTTGCGTTCTGTAGTAGTTCTGGTTTTTATTTTTTGGAGGAAACGCCACACTGCTTTTCATAATGGCTGTACCAATTTACATTCCCACCAACCGTGTCCAAGGGTTGCCTTCTCTCTATATCCTCAGCATTGTGGTTTCTTTTATCTTGTTAATAGTTGCCATTCTAAGAGATGTGAGACGATGTCTCCCTGTGGCTTTGATTGGCATTTCTCTGAGGATTAGTGATCTTAAGCATTTTTTCATGCACCTGTTGGCCACTTGTATATCTTCTTTTGAGAAATGTCTATTCATATCCCCAGGACCTACTTTTCTTATATTTTTTTCAAGAATTTGTTAAAATTGAATTTTATTCATTGTCATTTGATTTTATACTTTTTTGAAGTTGACCAGAGAGAAATGAGAGAGAGAAGGAAAGTGAGAAAGCAAGCTGCCAGGTCTGGGACTCGAACCATGGTCAGCCATGTGGGAGTCCAGCCACCTTAACTACTATACCACCTGCTGCCCCCCACCTTTTTTTTTTTTTTTGGAGAGGTTTTTCACTATAGGGCGCGTGCGCTCGCCAGACAGACAGAGAGAGACATAAAGACAGAAAGCGAGAAATCACCCCCCAGGGGGGATGGTCACGCCGCAATCCCTTCTCCTCCATTCTCCTCTTGGGATCTTACGCGCCCGGCGTGAGTTGTAAGCCACCGGGTCTGAGACGCGAACCGCGGTCGACTACGTGGGAGTCCAGCGACATAGCCATTACGTTAACTGCTGGTTTTCCACCTTTTTTTTTTTTTTTAACAAATCTAGAGGACATTATGCTATGGGAAATAAGTCAAACATAAAATACAAATTCCACATGTTTTCCCTTACATGTGGAATCCAAAAAAGCTGAACTCATAAGAGCAGAGAGTACTTGGTAGTTACTAAGGACTGGGTGGTGGGGAAAACGGGGAGATATTGGTCAAAGCGTACAAAGGTTCAGTTACATGGGACGAGTAAGTTCTAGAGACCTACTGTACAATATGATGGCTACAGTTAATAATGTTGCATTTTCTACTTGAAAATGGCTAAGAGAGATTAGTTAGTTTGTTTTTAAGGCTCTTCCATAGGGTGCATTGCTTGCTGGAGAGACAGAGAGAGAAAATGAGAGAGAAAGTGAGAAATCACTGCCTGGGGGCATAGCCATGCCACAATCCCTTCTCCTCCATTCTCCTCCTGGGATTTTGGGCACACACGCTTGGTGTGAGTTTCAAGCCACAAGATCCAGGACTCAAAATGCAGTTGACCATGTGGGAGCCCAGCACCTTATCCACTATGCCACCTGTTGGCCCCAGTAGAGTTGAGTTTAAGTGTTTTCATTGCATAACTACATGAGGTGAATATGTTCTCTCTTTTTTTAATAGTTAATTAATTTTAAAAATTTACTATAGAATACGTGCACTCACTGGAGAGAAAGAGAGAGAGAAAGCAAGAAAGCACCCCACCCAGGGGGAATGGCCACACTGCAATCTCCTCTCCTCCATGTGTACCCATGCACATGCACCTGTTGTGTTTTTCAAGGTGGTGTGTCCAGGACACAACCTTCACAGTCAGTCATGTGAGATCCAGCTGCCTGAGGTGAATATGTCAATTAGTTATTGTGGGAATCATTGCACAGTGTATATATACTACATCAAAACATCAATTGTATATCTTACATTTATACTATATAAGCTTTTTTAAAAACCAAGTATACTGAAATGGAACTGGAAAAAAATTTCTTTTTAAATTTGGTTGCAGGGCACTCAGAAGGTCACACAGCAGTAAAATGCAATATTCTATGGAGCTGACCAACATCGGAAGGTCCTCAGTCATCTCTAGAGACCTCCCTGAATCATCTGGGCAAACTCAAACAAATGAACAAGGGCTGGCTACAGCTGGGGGTGGACCGCAGTGTCCAGATCCTGTTGGGTTCTGTCTTTCTCTGCTTCTCTTGCTTAGGGAAGAAACTGAAAAAACTAAAAAAGAAAATTCAGTTTCAATTCTAAGAGTGACCACTAGGCTTTACAATAAAACCTCTTTCCTCAAGCAGCTCCCATCCTCAAATTTTTGCCAAGAACCACTTGGACAATTACAAACCCTGTACTGTGTTTAAATATAAAGTAGACTTATGTCTTCCCTTGTGGGACCAGCAGTTGGCGTAATGGCTATATTGCTGGACTCCCATATAGTCGATCATGGTTTGAGTCCCGGACTCAGAGGCTTAAACTCACACTGGGCGTGTGTGAGTGCGTGCCCAAGATCCTGAGAGGAGAATGGAGAAGGGATTGCAGCGTGGCCATCCCCCAGGGGGTTGATTTCTCGCTTTCTGTGTTTCTCTGTCTTTCTGGCAAGTGCACGTGCCCTATAGCTAGCAAAAAATCTCTCCAAAAAAAAAAGAAAAGGGAAAAAAAAGTCTTCCCTTGTTACTTATCTTAGGTTAGAATGTTTTTGGTCACTCTTTATATTTATTTACAATATAAATTTTAAAGTTAGCTAATAAAAATATTGTATTTTTATTGAGATAGTAGTAAATATATATTAATTTTAATAACTTTTATTATAACATATTATACATTCTTTTTTTTTTTTGAGAGGTTTTGCTATAGGGAGTATGCACTCACCAGAAAGACAGCGACAGAGAGACAGAAAGCGAGAAATCACCCCCGGGGTGGGGCATGGCCACTCCGCAATCCCTTCTCCTCCATTCTCCTCTCAGGATCTTGGGCACGCACGCACATATGCCTGGCATGAGTTTAAGCCACAGGGTCCGGGACTCAAACCACGGTCGACTACATGGGAGTCCAGTGACGTTGCCATTACGCTAACTGCTGGTCCCACCTTATACCTCCTTTCTAAAAACAGGTTATGTTTCTCCATGAAATCTCCTTTCATGTCCCCAGTATTGTTTTTGGCTTTTCTTTGTACAGATCCTACACATTTCTTTTTACAATTATTTTTGGGTATTAAATTTTTTTTGTTTTTATTTTCTACTCAATCAAAAGTCATAAATAATATTAATATAGTTTTCTGGTTTTTAAAATTAATCCTTCTTTTATATTTACCTCCCTCTGGAATTTATTCTGATGCATTATGTGATTCCTATAGCTTAATGAATTGTTTTCCTCAACTGGCCAAATGTAGTTAGTGAATAAATAATTCCTTTCTATCCTTTCGCTCTTAGGGTTTTACCATGGGGCATGTTTACTCACTGCAGGAGGAGGAAGGAGAGAGACAATCAGACAGAGAGAGGGAAAATGAGAAATCACCCCTTGGGGGGACGGCCACACCACAATCTCTTCTTCTCTGAGCTCGTTTTGGGATTTGGGGCACACAGGCACATGCCTCTGGTGTCATTTTCCAAGACTCCTGTTCTGGGCCATGTTGCAATCCAGCTTCTGAACCATTACGCCCCTCTTTCATCTTAATTGTGCACCTTTTTTAAAAAAGATTTTTCCCATAGGGTGTGTACACTAGTCAGAGAGATAGGGAGAAATGGTGAGAGGGAAAGTGAGAAGTCACCCCCAGGAAGGAAGACCACACCACAATCCCTTCATTGTCCTCCTGGCATTTGGGGCAGACACACATGGACCCAATGTGAGTTTCATGCTGCAGGGTCCAAGACACAGACCATGGTTGGCCATGTGGGAGTCCAGCCCCTTAACTACAATGCCACCTGCTGGCCTTTTTTTTTTTTTTAAAATGTATTAGCTATAGGGCATGCACCCTCAGGAGAGAAAGAGAAAGAAAAAACTGAAAAAGGACTCCCAAGCGGGGGATGGCCATGCTGCGCCGATCTCTTCTCCTACATTCTCCCCTTGGAATTTTGGACATGCAGCACATGCACCTGGTGTGTTTCTCAAGCCACTGGGTCTGGGACTCAAACTGTGCATTCAGCCATGTGGGATATAGCAGCCTTAACCACCATGCCACCACTGGCCTAAGTATCTCTTTTTATGACATGAGTTCTTATAACACTAAATTTTGTTTCCTTTGGGGAAATCTATTTTACTAAAAATATATTTATTTTTTCTAATTACAGACTCCTTATAAACAAGCATATGGCTACCAATATGGAAAAAAATAAAATTAGATCCCTATTTCACACCATGCACAAACAATACCTGTTAGGTAGATCAAAGACCTAAACGTGAAAAAAATAAAACTTAATTTATACACGAAATGTAGGAAATGACTTCTTAACCATTATACCAAAAGAACAAATCATTTCAGAAAAGGCTGATATATTTATCTAGTTAATAACATCCAATAGCAAAAGACAAAATGAAAAGAACAATCCAAACCAGGAGAAGATATCTGCAATGTACATAAAAGACAAAGGATAATCTCCAGATAATACGAAGAACTCCTGCAAAGCAGTAAGAAAAACACAGACTGGGTCAGCAGCTGGCGTGGTGGTGAAGGTGTTGGATTCATACATGGCTGATCACAGTTTGAGTCCTGGACCTGGTGGTTTGGAAATCACACTGGGTGCATGTGCTCATGTGCCCACAATCCGAGGAGGAGAATGGAGGAGAAGGGTTTGTGATCTGGCCAGCCCCACTCGGGATGAGGGGGGTGGTGATTTCTTACTTTCCTTCTCACTGTCTCTCTCTGACAAGCTAACATGCCTTATGGGAAAAACAAAACCAAAACCAAAAACAAAACAAATCTTGGGGGAAAAAAAGGGAAAACACAAACTGTCTAACAGAAAAATTAGTGAAAGACGTGAAAGGGTAATTTTTTTTTTGAGAGGTTTTTGCTATAGGGCGCGTGTGCTCACCAGAAAAACAGAGAGAGACAGAGAGACAGAAAGGGAGAAATCACTGCCCCCCGGGGGGACGGCCACACCGCAATCCCTTCTCCTCCATTCTCCTCTCGGGATCTTGGGCACGCATGCACACGCGCCCAGTGTGAGTTTAAGTCACCAGCTGGGAGTAGAACTACATGGGAGTCCAGCTATATAGTCATTACACCAACAGCTGGTCCCATGAAAGGGTAATTTATGATGAAGATGGAAATTCAAAAGCCAATAAACTTTTGAAAAGATATGCAACTTCACAAGTAACCAAGGAAATGCTAATTATATCTCAAATGAAATATCATTTTACCTCCACCATCAGGACTGTAATTAAAATACTGACAATACCAATCATTGGTGATAATTTGAAGCAAAGGATATATTCATACACTAAGCCATCTGCTGGTCCTGAGATCCAGCATCTTAACCACCACACCACAACTTAGCCCTATAGTTGAACTACTTTTTGGTAAAAGTAAAAGTTAACGACTGGTCTTCTAGCTTAGTGGTTGATAGAGCTGATCCTACATGGTCAACTGCAATTTAAATCCCAGCGCTGATGGCTTGAGAAACATGCCAGTGTGGGGACCAGCAGTTAGCGTAATGGCTATGTCGCTGGACTACCATGTAGTTGACCGCGGTTCGAGTCCCGGACCTGGTGGCTTAAACTCACGCTGGGTGCGTGTGTGTGCGTGCCTAGGATCCTGAGAGCAGAATGGAGGAGAAGGGATTGTGGTGTGGCCATCCCCCCTGGGGGGTGATTTCTCACTTTCTGTCTCTCTGTCTCTCTCTGTCTTTCTGGTGAGCGCATGCCAGTATGTGCACATGGGTACCCAAAATACTGAAGGGATGGAGAGCTGGAGAAACCCATTGGGGAATGCTTTCTCTCTCTCTCTCTGTCTATCTCTTTCTTTGTCTCTTTCATATATGCATCCTCTGGCAATTGAAAATTAAAAGTAAAAGTACCTTACAGAGATAACCATTGTTAACATGTAGGCGTTCATTTCTTCAGATTTATTTTCTTTGAATTTTTTAAAAATTTATTTATTTATTTTACAGTCATGAGGGTTCTTAGTCAAAGACAAAAAGGGACAACTCTGATTTAATAGGAAAAGACTCCAAGGTGAAAACTTTTGGGAAGAAATACAAATGGCTCACAGAATTGATAGGAAGGATGAAAAATATCATACTTGAAAAATGGGCAGGTCTGGGGCTAGCCCCATAGCCTAGTAGTGGTTAAGGAAGTTGGAATCCACATAGCCAACTGAAGTGTGAATCCCAGCTCTGGCAACCTGGAAAACATGTCAGACACGTGTGTATGTATGTGAACTTCATTGTTCATCATTTTTTGAAAAGGTGAATAAGTGGGATCAGCAGTTAGCGTAATGGCTATGTCGCTGGACTCCCACGTAGTCAACTGTAGTTTGAGTCCCGGACCCGGTGGCTTAAACTCACGCCGGGCGCGTGTGTGTGCATGTCCAAGATCCCGAGAGGAGAATGGAGGAGAAGGGATTGCGGTGTGGCCATCCCCCCGGGGGGTGATTTCTCGCTTTCTGTCTCTCTGTCTCTCTCTGTCTGTCTGGCGAGCGCACGTGCCCTATAGCTAAAACCTCTCAGAAAAAAAAAAAAAAAAAACATGAATAGGTGATTCAAGTTCTTTTTTTTTTTTTTTTAAGAGAAATTTTTGCTACAGGGCACATGCACTTGCCAGAGAGACAGAGAGAGACAGAGAGACTGAAAGCAAGTGATCACCCGCTGGGAGGCGCAAATGGCCATGCCACAATCCCTTCTCCTTCAGTCTCCTCTTGTCTCTTGGGCACACACACACATGCGCCCAGTGTGTGTTTAAGTGATTGGTCCAGGACTTGAACTGCGGTCAACTACATGGGAGTCCAGCGACGTAACCATTATGACATCTGCTGGTCCCTTTTTTTAAAAAAGAGAGATTTATAGGGCATGTGCACTCACAGGAGAGACAGAGAGATGGAAAGCAAGAAATCACTCTCCAGGGGAAATGGCCACTCAGCAATCTCTTCTCCTCCATTCTCCTCTTGGGATTTTGGGCATGCACACACACACATGCCTGGTGTGAGGTTTAAGCCACCAAATCTAGGACCTGAACCATGGTCTACTACATGGGAGTCCACAATGTAACCATTGCGTCATCTGCTGGTTCCAGTGATTTAAGTTCTTAAAAGCTCAAAGATTGGAGCCAGCAGGTGGCATGGTGGTTAAGGAGCTGGACTCCCACATGGTCATCCACAGTTTGAGTTTTGGACTTGGCAGCTTGAAACTCACACTGGGTGCATGCGTGTGTGCCAAAAATTCCAGGAAGAGAATGGGGAAGGGATTGCAGCATGGCCATCCCCCCTGGAAAGTGATTTCTCACTTTCTCTCTCACTGTCTCTCTCTGGCGAGTGTATGTGCCCTACGGCGACAACCTTAAAAAAAAAAAAAAGTAAAAACAAAAGTTCAAAGATTATTCTCATTGAGGACCAGCAGTTAGCGTAATGGCTATGTCGCTGGACTCCCACGTAGTCGACCTCGGTTTGAGTTCCGGACCTGGTGGCTTAAAACTCACGCCGGGCGCGTGTGCGTGCGGGCCCAAGATCCCGAGAGGAGAATGGAGGAGAAGGGATTGCGGCATGGCCATCCCCCCTGGGGGGTGATTTCTTGCTTTCTGTCTCTCTGTCTCTCTCTGTCTTTCTGGGGAGTGCACGTGCCCTATAGCAGAAACCTCTCCAAAATAAATAAATAAATAAATAAATAAATAAATAAATAAATAAATAAACAAACAAATAAATAAATAAATAAATACAGTTAAATAATTCTTTAAAAAATTTATTTATAAATGGGGCCAGCACCAATTATTTCTAGGTGGCAAGCAGGTAAGGCACTGGACTCCCACATGGCTGACTCCATGGTTTGAGTCCTGGACCTGGAGGCTTGAAAATCATGCTGGGCACATGTGCATGCGTGCCCAAAATCCCAGGAAGAGAATGGAGGAGAAAGGATTGTGAAGTGGACATCCCCCCTGAGGGGTGATTTCTCACTTTTGCTCTCTCTCTGTCTCTTTCTAGCAAGTGCATGTTCCCTATGGCAAAAACCTAAAAAAAAAAAAAAAAAAAAAAAAAGTTATTTATAGTTTAGTTACATTTGAAAGGATCATGCCAAAAGTTTAACGGTGCTATCTATAGAAAATGTAATGATGGCTACTTTTTCTTTGGGTTTCACTGTACTTTTCCAACTTTCTAAACTCATTACAGATTTATTTTTGTATTCTCAACATACAGTGTATTGTTTGGTGTATGGTAGATCTAAATAACTGTATATTGACTATGTGAGAGAATACAAATAATCAAAAAGCAATAAGGTAAAAAACAATTTGATCAATTGGGGCCTTTCTTGGTCTGAGAGTCTACAAAGCAGCATGAACTCAGTTGCAGGCTCTGTGTGTGTCTCAACGCTGACACACTTTTGCACTCAGGGCTGGCTACTCGACCCTTTGACCCAAGTAGCTCTAAAGACGGCTAACATCTCAGTTAGGTGCCTGCTTTCTTTCTTTTTATTTTTTTTAAATTGATTTTTTTTTCTTACAGAGAGATTTTTGCTATAGGGCGCATGCGCTCACCAGAGAGAAAGCGAGACAGAAAGCGAGAAATCATCCCCTGGGAGGGATGGCCACATTGCAATACCTTCTCTTCCATTCTCCTCTCAGGATCTTGGGCTTGGATGCACATGTGCCCAGCATGAATTTTAAGCCGCTAGGTCTGAGACTCCAAGTACGTGGGAGTCCACTGATGTAACCATTACCCCATCTGCTGGTCCCTCTTTACTGTTTTAAAATGTTTTTGCCAGAGGGTCTGTAATCCCCAGAGGGAAAGAAAGTGGGAAAGAACCCCAGTCTTCCCCATAGGGGAAAGCCACACAATTTCTTCTCCATCTTTCCCCCTCCTGTAGAGATTTCAGGCACGCAGGTTCACATACACAGTGTTGTTTTTCAAGTGACCAGACTGGGACTCTAATTACGCACTTGGCCATGTAGGAGCCAGCCACCCTAACCACCATGCTACCTGCTGACTCGAGAGTGTTCTATCAGAGACTATTAAAGTTAAACAGGGAGCTAAGAGCTAAGTTCTAGAATGTACTCAAAACTTCGTAAACAGTCAGTGATTCTACATCTACCCCATTACAATTTCAGAGCTTCCAGGCTTCACAAGGCACATGCAGGCTTGCTTTTTCTAAAATTTAATCCATTGGTTTTTTATTTTCTCATCCCTCAAAAAAAACCCCATAACAACAATCTCAAAACAAACACAACACAGCATCTTTCCTCCTAAATATGCAAAGCAAAGAAACTAGTCCGTTTTGATGAAAACATCGCTCCCCTCAACTCCCCCTGGCGTCCCTTCCATCCTTGGTCGGAAATCCTCTCCATTTATTATAGGATCTTTTCTTTGGGTTACAGGAACAAAATGATCCTTTAAAGTGTTCTTTTAAACAGCTCCCCCACCCCCAAACACATCTGCCCGGATTTTAGACTTCTTGGTCCCAGGGGGCGACGCCGACAGCATCCGGTGGTTGGTGGTTACGGGTGGGTCTGGAGCTTTGCTGGCCAGTGGGATCAGAACCAGCGAGAGCTGGCCTAGTGGGACAAGGGTCCCTCCATCCTCACTCAGGTCGGCCTCTGCCGCTGCCGTTAGGTGCAGAGGCTTATCAGAGCCGGTAAAAACCACCCCGCTATCCTTGGCTCTATGCAAGAAGTGACCTTCCCAGGCTGGTGGGAAGGAGGCTGGTCCCCCGCGTTTGGCCCTGGCTAGGGCTCCTGCCATTGTCCCACACTGCCTTTCAGGTGCCACCCAACCTCTCACTGTCCCTGTTCGCACTACCTTGGTTCCTGACCCAGCACACCCGGGGATGCTCGACGTCTCACCATTGAAGCCGATCACGGCCTCGAGCTCCAACTCGGCTACCTCGGCCTCCGGTGAAATTTGGTTTTCCATCTCCAGACACTAGGCTCTCTCTCCTCACAGCTCCGGAGGGTGCAGCGTCTCCTGGTCGTTAGGGTAACGAACGCGCGCATGCGCGCTAGGTCCACACCCGCGCGGAACCCAGCCCGGCGAGTTGGAGTTCTTTTGCCTTCATGCAAATCAAGGGTGGGTTCTTCTTTTCTGTTTCTCTGGAAATTTAGGGGGTGGGCCTAAATACGCATCTCGGCATGTCCTATCGGTGACCTTTTTGTTAACGATACCTAAAGGCATTTTAAAGTTGAGCGTAGAGGATTGATGCCAAGACTGCTATAAAATATGCATGTGAGGACCTGCAGGTGGTGTGGTCGTTAATGTGCTGGACTCCCACATGGCTGACCGCGGTTCAAGTCCTGGACCTGGCGGTTTGCTTTCTCACTTTCCTTCCTTCTCTCTCTCTCTCTCTGGTGAACACATGTGCCCTCTAGCAAACATTAAAATAAATAAAATAATAAATAAATCATTTAAAAAATATGTGTCTGATTCTTCTTTGGGCTCCTCGTTGAAAGCAGGATTGAAAAATATTCTGAAGATTAAAAAAAAGCTTTATTGAGGTATATTTGCATTTCATAAAATGTATTTAAAGTGAGTTTTAGTAAGTGTACACAGTGTGCAATTATCACCGCAATCCAGTTTTATTGTTCGTTTGATTTTTTGCTTGTTTTTGAAGAAGGGTAACATTTTAAGTAGCTGCTAGAGATAGGACTTGCGGCGTTCCCACCCTTTTGGGAAAAATGCTTAGATTCCGATCGGCAACAAATTTATTTTACTTGCACCCAGCACTTCGCGTCTCTTTAGTGGGAGCAGAGTGCTACCGCCTACTGTCCCCCAGGGGAACGCTTTTCTCCGTCAGAATTCTCAGGTCCTAGTGCATAGCGTTCTCTTTGTAAACTTCAGCTCCGCTCGCGCACGGGCCGAGCCGCGGGGAGTGAGCCGCGCGGGCCGCCGTAGTCTGCTGCTGCGAGCAGGAAGTGTCCGAGCAGCGGGCGGAGACTGCACGATGGCCCCGGACCCCTGGTGAGCCCTGGGTGAGGGCGACAATAAGCGGAGGGACCTTCGGGGAGGTCGGGCTGCTGGGCACCGGCGTCGCCTACCCTTGCAGCTGGAGGGCTTTCAGGATAGGGGTGGAGGGAGCAGCCCTCCTCGGCTGTGGGGTATCCAGGCACATCCGCCACCCTCGGACCTTGCTTGGGTGGTCCGGGGAGGAGAACCCGAGGACCTTTTCGGGGCGTGGAGGACTTGAGCCGAATCTTTGACCCTTCTGGACTGCGTCTCGCCCCGGGCGTCCCGGCGGGTCCTGGTTGTGGAGCTGACTGGCGCAGATTTCCCTGCACACCTGGAAGAGTGAGGTAGAAATACCCTTCTTGTGGGATGTCCGTCCATCCATCGGACCCCCTTTTTCTCCCAGGTGGAGAATCCGAGGTTCACAGTCCATCTGTGGTCGCCAGCCCGTTGGGGCTAGGACCTCCATCTGGTGGGCCTTCTGAAGACTTGTAGGAATCGGAGAGGGAAGTTACTGCGTGCTTGTAAGGCGTTTTACCCCGGGGCAGTGCCTTCAGTTGTAGCTTATGCAGTAAAACTGTAGTTGACAAAGATAATTTATTCTCCACTTAGGTCCCAAAGACTGAAGGATAGAAGATACAAGTTCTCACCCCAAAGAACAGACCGCTCTAGCATAACAGATTTGCCCTTTGTGTTTAATAATTAAAAACGTATCGTGGGACCAGCAGATGGTGTAATGGTTACGCCACTGGATGGATGCCCACGTAATCGACTGTGGTTCGAGTCCCAGACTGGCGGCTTGAAAGTCACACCTAATGCTTATGCAATTGCCCAAAATCCCCAGAGGAGAATGGAGGAGAAGGGATTGCGATGTGCCCATCCCTCCTAGGGGTAATTTCTCGCTTTCTCTCTTTCTTGTGGGAATACGCTTCGCACCCCTATAGCAGAAAAAAAAATAAAGTATCTTAGTTGGGCCAGCGGTTGGCGTGGTGGTTAAGGCGCTGGAACCCACGTGACTGATTTTGCCCTTCCAGTCCTGGACAGGCGGCTTGAAAAACATTGCAGCCCGTGGTAGGAGAATGAAGAAGGGGTTTAGCAAGGCTCTCCTCTGGGGGGTGAGTTCTGTCTTTCCCTCTCTGTCTCTGTGTCTCTGGTGAGGGTATGCACCTTATGATAAAAATCTAAAAACAGAAAACCAAAAATATATCCTAGCTGTCTGTAAACTTCTTGTTGGAGTATATATAAGTTAGATGTTTGTGTTTCTAATATAGTTTATAGAGTTGCAGAGTCTGGGTGTTAAGAATGAATTCCAAGATCCAATTAGAATGACTTGGAATCTAGGTTATATGAACCAATTGCTTAACACCTCTTTTTTTTTTTTAACTTAAATAGTTATATACACCCTTTGATAGGACATTTAGAAGAATAATTGATATTTGCAGAGAAGATAAGTAAGAACTTTATCATTTGGAAATAGCCACTATCGATTTCCTTGCAATAAATTTATTATTTAATCTGTAATATATGAGGAGTCTTTAAAGAGTTCATGGAGAATGTGTTTTATGAAAAGATCATGCATAGATTTCAAATTTCTTTTTAAGTTTTGCTTTGAGCACTTGTGCTTGCTGGAGAGTGACAGAGAAAGAGAGGGAAAATCAGAAATCACTACCCAGGGGGACAGCCACGGTGCAGTCCCTTCTTTTTTTTTTTTTTTGGAGAGGTTTTTGCTATAGGGCGCGTGCGCTCGCCAGACAGACAGAGAGAGACAGAGAGACAGAAAGCGAGAAATCACCCCCTGGGGGGATGGCCATGCTGCAGTCCCTTCTCCTCCATTCTCCTCTCGGGATCTTGGGCACGCATGCACACGCGCCCGGTGTGAGTTTAAGCTGCCAGGTCCGGGACTCGAACCGCGGTCGACTATGTGGGAGTCCAACAACATAGCCATTACGCTAACTGCTGGTCCCTGTAGTCCCTTCTTAATTCTCAGAATTTTGTACATGCCTGCAAACATGTTTCTTTTTAGTTTTTGCTATAGGGTGTGTCATGGGCCAGAGAGACAGAGAGAGAAAATGTGAAATCACCCCTCAGAAGGGATGGCTACACTGCAGTCCCTTCTCCAGACTCCTCTCAGGATTTCGAACAAGCAAGCACACGTGCCTGGCATGATTTTCAAGCCTCAAGGTCTAAAACTCAACCAGCAAAGTCAGCCATGTGGGATCCAGTTGTCTTAACTTCCATGCTGCCTGCTGGCCCACACACAGGGTTTTTTGTTTGTTTGATTTTTCTATTTTTGCTTTAGTGTGCGTGTGTTTCCTGGAGAAAGACAGAGAGGGAAAGTGAGAAATCACCCTCCAGGGCACCACAATCCTTTCTCCTCCATCTCTTAGGATTTGGGGCACTCACATGTACTGGGCATGATTTTTTTTTGATTATTTTATTTAAATTTATTTATTTTAATTTGAGCAGAGAGGGACAGGGAGAGAGAGAGAGAGAGAGAGAGAGAGAGAGCAAGAAAGTGAGAAAGCAAGCCATTAGGTCTGTTGGCCATATGGGAATCCAGCCACCTGCTGGCCACTACCAGGCATGATTTTCAAGCCACTGGGTTGGGGGTTCAAACTGTAATTGGCCATGTGGAAGCACCTTAACCACCATGCCCACACCTTGCTAGCCCTACATATGTGATTTTTTTTTTTTTTTTTTTTGAGAGAGAGATTTTTGCCATAAGGTACGTGCGCTCCCTGGAAAGACAGAAACAGAGACAGAAAGTGAAAATCACCCCCCAGCGTGATTGTAGCGTGGAGAACGGCCATGCTGCAGTCCCTTCTCTATTCTCCTCAGTATCTTGGATGTGCACGCACATGTGCCCATTGGGAGGTGTAAGCCACCAGGTCTGGGACTCGAACTGCTGTCAGCTATGTGGGAGTCCAACATGTAACCATTACGACATCTGCTGGTTTCCTGGCAGCCAGTATATTTCTTAAGCTGCCAGATTTGGGAGGTGTAAGCCACCAGGTCTGGGACTCGAACTGCTGTCAGCTATGTGGGAGTCCAACATGTAACCATTACGACATCTGCTGGTTTCCTGGCAGCCAGTATATTTCTTAAGCTGCCAGATTTGGAACTTGAACTTTACAATCAGCCATGTGGGATCCAGCTTCCTTAACCACCAGGCCACAGGCTGACCCAGTAAACTCATACTTACTCATTTTTCCCTCACCGTCTTGAAGTCCCTTCAAATATGTGCTTTCCAAAGAGGGCATTTCTTCTTATCATTAAATATTCTCTAAAAGTAAGATTTTTTTTTTTTACCATGCATGTAGTGCATCAAATGAATCACCTTAATTTATTTTTCTCATCTTACATTCAGATTTTGTTTGTTTTTCTGTTACAAAGACTTCTTTATTCCATCTCTTATTTCCATGGGTTCTCTTTCTAGCAGTAAAACCACTGGATTCAAGAGCATGAACTTTTTTTTTCTTTTTTTTAAATTTTTATCTTTTATTTTACAGTTAATGTATCTACAGGGTTTTTTTTTTTTTTTTAAAGAATTATTTATTTAATTTTATTTATTCATACATTTATTTTCTTTTGACCAGAGAAAGACAGACCACAGAGAGAAGGAAAGTGAGAAAGCAAGCCACCAGGTCTGGGACTTGAACCATGGTTGACCATGTGGGAATGTCCAGCACCTTAACCACCACACCACCTGCTGGCCCCGAGAGCATGAACTTTTATTTATTTTCTAATTGATGATAGAGAGCAAGTGCATTCACACTATATATAGAGAGAAACAGAGAGAGAGGGAGAGAGGCACGTGTGAGTGACAGGGTCTTGTCATGCCAAGATCTCCTTTTCCAGCTTTCTAATTCCAGTGTTTTCAGACTAACCCAGGAATCGGAGCCCGCAGCCCATGGTCGGCCAGGGATCTTCTGGCGTCGTGGTTCAGTTTACGCTGACTGCACCACCGAGCTGGGCCGAGGCTATGACTGTGTTCTCAGCCCGTGTCGCATCGTACAAAGTGGCTCTCCACCTCCTAGACGCTAACTTCCTCAGTGTGCACATAAAGTAGGAAGTAATGAGGGAGAGCCCCCCCTCCGATCCATTCTGGTCAGTGGAAGTGTTTACTAGATCTTGAGCCTCTTCCACAGTTAATGTTGAAAAGCACTTACACTTGTTCCCTGTTGCTCTCAGTTTGACCAAGTGGCTTTCTTATTCGATCATTGAAAGCAAGCTTTGGGGGACCTTGCCACCTCTCATCAGCTACCTGACAAGGTGGGCTGCTGACCAGGAGGCTGGAAAGAAGTAGAGTGAGACTTCGAAAAAACGTACAGGAGTGGATTTGACTGTCTACTGACCAGGAGGCTGGAAAGGAGTAGAGTGAGACTTCGAAAAAACATACAGGAGTGGATTTGACTAGTCTAACTTTGGGCTGCTGAGAGGCATAGGGGCCGATGCCTGTCGGTGTTCTGGTCTCCAGGGGTAGAATGTGTGAGTTACTGTTTTAATGGCCTAGCAGAGTGGGTGGTAAGCTCAGGGTTTCCTAGGAGAAGCGAAGGATCCCTGTCTCTGAACTGGGTCTTTTGCTTAAATTATAGTTTGCTTTACTGCCAGGTTAACTTACTTGTTGAGGCCCTACCATTTCTGAAACATGATGGTGAAATCTCAGTAGTTTCATATTCTTTTTTCATTTAAATTTAAGGTTTCTGCCATAGGCCACGTACGCTCACTGGAGAGAGACGGAGAGGGGGAAGTGAGAAATCATCCCCCAGAGAGGATGGCCATGCTAAGTCCCTTCTCCAGTCTCCCTGGGACTTTGGACATGCGCGCACACACACACACACACACACACGCATGCGCCCACCGTGATTTTCAAGTTGCTGAGTCCCTGACTCAAACCGCTGTCGACCATGTGGGAGGTCCGGTACCTTAGCCACTGTGCCACCTGCTAACCCCAGTAGTTTCATAATCTGACTGGACCCTTTTATGTTGGTAGCATTTGTCTTTTTGTTATTGTTTGTTTGTTTGTTTTTGTATTTTTGGTCTGTTTATTTTTTAAAACTTGATTACGGAAGGTTAAAGCTCTACAGAGTAGAGTAGGATAATGGGCCCGTTCTACTCATCATCCAGTTTCTACAGTTGTCAACATTCTTCTATGTTTGTTTCACTCTGTCCTGTACCCTTTTTTTTTTTTGAGAGATTTTCGCTATAGGGCGTGTGCGCTCACCAGACAGAGAGAGAGAGAGAGAGAGAGAGAAAGCGAGAAATCACCCCCCAGGGGGATGGTCACGCCGCAATCCCTTCTCCTCCATTCTCCTCTCAGGATCTTGGGCACACACGCACACGCGCCCGGCGTGAGTTTTAAGCCACTGGGTCCGGGACGTGAACCGCGGTCGACTACATGGGAGTCCAGCGACATAGCCGTTACGCTAACTGCTAATTCCCTCTGTCCTGTACCCTTTTTTTTTTTTTTTAAAGAATTATTTTTTTAAGACTTCTTTGAACTATCTAAAAGTAACCATACGTATATGCGTGTGGGTGTGTACATACAGTGTGTGTGTGTATCGTGTATATCCATACACACACATACACACTGTACGTTTGGTGTCTTTCTGATAGAGGCCGAGTTCATAGTCTGGAAACGTTTTTTACGATCCCCTTTCTGGTTCCACAGTCTCGGTCATGCATCACTGTCTCTTATGTCACTTACGCCTAAAAAGTCTAATCGTTCACTTTTTCTTCACTCCTCGTATCAGATGGTTCACTCACCTCTGCTGGTGTTTAAGTATCTCTGGCATCTCTTTTATGCTGTTCCTGCCAAGGTCCCACCCTTTGCCCTAACGCCTTGCCTGTAAAGAGTGGGCGCAGGTTATGGGTATTGAACAGCTGGCGGTCTTCTGCTGGTTTCCTGCTACTGTGCTTTCGTTTTCTCTCATCATTTGTATACGCAGAGCTCAGGGTAATTTTCCCTAGGCTGTGTTTCAGGCATCTGTGTGCTTGATGCCACGAGGAGGTTGCCATTACCTCTAGGCCAGTGGTTTCCCAACTTTGCTACAGATTGGAATCATCTAGGGAGCTTTAAAAATCTCTGCGCCCTGGGGCCAGCAGGTGGCATGGTGGTTAAGGCCCTGGACTCCCACATGGCCGACTGTGGTTCGAGTCCTGGACCTGGACCTGGTGGCTTGAAAAGCACACTGGGCATGTGTACGTGCATGCCCAGGACCCCAAGGAGGAGAATGGAGAAAAAGGGATTGTGGTGTGGCCATTCCCCTGGGGAGTGATTTCTTACTTTCTCTGTCGCTATCTCTGTCCCTGTCTCTCTCTGGCAAGTGCATGCATCCCTATGGCAGAAACCTCTGGGGAAAATAAAAAATTCCTTGCCTTGGGGCCAGCAGATGGTGTGGTGGTTTTAAGGTGCGGGACACCCACATTTCCAACTGTGGTTTGAGTCCTGGACCCAGCAGCTTGAAAATCACACCAGGGGAATGTGTGTATGCCCAAAATCCCAGGAGGAGGACGGAGGAGAAGGGATTGCAGCATGGCCCGGGGGCTGCGGATAATTTCTCACTCTCTCTCTCTGGTAAGCACACATGCCTTATGGCAAAAACCTTAAAAGAAAAAAAAAATCCCTGTGTCCATGTTAAACCCCATACCAATTTAATAACAATGCATGTGGGTAGCAGCCAGGCAGTGTGTGTGTGTGTGTGTGTGTGTGTGTGTGTGTGTAAATCCCCAGTGATTCTAGTGTGTGGCAGAGTTTCAGAACCATTGCTCTTTAGGGCTCAAATGACAACACGAAGATTGAGACAAGACACCTGGGTAGGGGAGGCAGTCACCCTCAACCGGATGTGGTCATGCTGTAATCGCTCCCCTAGCCTTCCGGCTTCTCAGGATCTTGGGCAACCACGTGGGCACGAGCGTGTTTTCAGGCTGACCCAGGGGTCCTCACCCGCAGTTGGCCATGTGGCTTCCAGCCTTGCAGTGTGCTGGCTTTATTGCTGTGTCACAGCAACGGGGCCCTTCTGTTTTCTTAGTTATATGTTACCTTGTTCACCCGCGACTTTTTCATATACACATGAATACAAGAATATGTGTGTGAGTGCTGGATATGGGATATATGTGAATATGTATATGTGATACAAACATGAACAGTGCTACTTTTTGTTTCAGGTTTTTGCCATCGGGCTTGTGTGCCTGAGAGACAAAAAGTGAGAAATCATCCCCTGGGTAGATGGCCGTGCTGCAATCCCTTTTTCTTTCTCCCCTTGGGATTTGGGGCATTTACGCTCACGCGCTAGGTGTTATCTTCAAGCTGCCAGGTTTGGGACTCAAACCATATGACTGTGTGGAGTCCAGCTCCTTAAACACCACGCCACCTGCTGGTCCGAACGGTACTGCTTGAGAGGGTGGGCATTAGTGGTTTGAGATCCTACCTCATAGGATCCTTACGAAGTTTACAATGAAAGCTCTTAGCGTAGGACCTGGCCCACATAAAGTTCTCAGCTGTTAGCTCTTGCTGTAGTTATGGTAGTAAAGTTCGTTCTTTCTTTCTTTTTTTTTTCTTTCTTTTTTCTTTCTTTCTTTCTTTCTTTTTTTTTTTTTTTTGAAAGGTTTTTGCTATAGGGCTCATGCGCTCGCCCAAAAGACAGGCAGAGATAGAGAGACAGAAAGCGAGAAATCACCCCGCCAGGGGGGATGGCCACGCTGCAATCCCTTCTCCTCCATTCTCCTCTTGGGATCTTGGGCACGCACGCACATGGGCCCGGCGTGAGTTTAAGCCACCGGGTCCGGAACTTGAACTGCGGTTGACTACATGGGAGTCCAGCAACACAGCTATTACGTCAACTGCTGGTCCCACAGTAGTAAGATTTCTAAGGAAAGCATTTTTCCTCCCTTTATTAAAAAAAACCGCATATTAAGTTCCTTCAGTGTACAAGTGATTTGTGGGAGTTGGAAGACTTTTAAAAAATGGATTGTTTATTTTTCAAGCAAAGATTGGGATGTGAGGGCAGACTGCAGTTTTCAGCAGTTTGTGATGGACAGCGTTGGAAAATAGGTTGGTTATCTAAGTACAACAGGGTCTCCTGTTTAGAAGCAATCCGCCTGGTAGGAGAGAGAAGTGTGTACACATGTGTAAGTATTTTCTCTAAAGCAGAAAAAAAGTAAAAATGCTGTGACAGAAGGAAAACAATATGGACAGAAGCAGTAGCACATAGAAGCTCAGTAAATATTTGGAGGGCATTCTGGCAAGCTCAGATGCCAGGTGGGGTGCGCCTTTGTCCCCAGAACATTGCATTACAGGATAAACCATCCTTGCTGTTCCTGTACTGTGGCACTCCTCCCTTGGTGTCTGCCTGTCTAGCTGCTTCACCTTGCCTCAGTGTCACCTGATCTTAAATAGCATCTCCCTGTCACACTCCGTCCCTTTATCCTGCATCGTGTTTCTTCTCGGCGCGTATCAACCCCTGGCATACTCTGCATTGATTTGTTTTGTGTTTGTCTGCCTTCACTAAAAGATAAGCTCCTTGAAAACAAGGACCCTGTCCAGTTTGTTCACTGCTCTCAAATTCTCCAGTGCCTGGAACAGCATACAGCGGGGTATAGTAAGAGTCCTTCCAAAATGTGCGTTAAATGTTTTATGAATGAATGAATGCAGATGCTTTCTTAGGGGCCAGACAGCGGCATAGCAGTAGAACATGTCACTTTGCAAGGTTGACCCACATGGGAAGGTTCTGGGTTGTGTCTGGAGACTGTCCTTGAGTAGTCTGGCATGATCTGGGACTGGCCAGGGGCAGATTGCAGTGTTCAGATATTGTTAAGGGTGCTGTCTCTCTCTCTCTGTCTCTCTGAACAAATACATACCTATTGGGTCGTCAGAAAAGTCATGATGCAAATGCATCGTAGGTAAAACTTACTTATTTTTAATTTGCTCATAGGAGAGACACAGAGAAAAGGAAAGTGAGAGAGCAGCCCCCTGTAGGGGATGGTCACACCACAATCCCTTCTCTTCCTTTTCTCCTTTTGGGATTTTGGGGATGCATGCCCACACCCCTCATGTGTTTCAAACCACTGGATTTGGGTCAGTCATATGGGATTCAGCTGCCTTAACCATCATCCCATTGGGTAACCTCCTTTTTTTTTTTTTTTTTTTTTTTTTTTAATCATTCATAAAATAACAAAGTAATTGAGACTCAGGCTCTTGGGCCAGACAGCCTTGGTGCAGCTGGCAGTACCACTTGGGCAAGTCACTTTACCTCTGTGTGCCTCTTTCTCATATGTAAGAGGGAAGTGTAATGGCACCACCTCTATGCGTTTTTGTGTGGATTGTGAGTTCTACAGATTGAGCATTCGGAATAGAGCCTGGCTGTAGTAAGCACCACTCATCCCGTATTGCCAACACTGATAGGATACTGTTCATATTCGCCCTTCCTAACTAAATTTGTGACTGGAACTAAAACTCCAACCTAGGGGCCAGGAGGTGGATCGGTGGTTAATGTGCTGGATTCCCACATGGCTGACTGCTGTTCAAGTCCTGGACCAGGAGTCTTGAAAATCACATTGGGCACGTATGTGCGTGAGCCTAAAGTCCCAAGAGGAGAATGGAGAAGAAGGGAGGGGGTGATTTCTTGCTTTCCCTTTGTCTCTGGCAAGTGCACATGTCTTATGACAAAAACCTAAAAACAAAACAAAACGAAACAAAACTCCACCCTAGAAATGCAGGAATGTCTTTTCAAGAAGCTTACATATTTTTCTGTTTTATGACTGTGGTGCAGGTTCTCCACATACGATTCTACTTGTCAAATTGCCCAAGAGATCGCTGAGAAAATTCAACAACGCAATCAGTATGAAAGGAAAGGTGAAAAGTCACCCAAGGTAATGCCAGGAAAGAATTAGTTAATACTTGAAATGATTCGTTTGAATTGTGTGTGTGGCCTGTCCGCGTCATGTGTCCAAGTGACATTATAACCAACCAGTTAATGGGTCTTTAATCACTGAGACTAAGTGAAGCAGAACACGTATTTAATTTCCCCTATTTTACTTTAAAAGTTTCTGACAATTTTATAAATCTAGTCTAAGGGTTCCTAAACTTCTTCCAGCTAGTGAATCTTGTAGGCTTTGCTGGACGAGAGACAGTGCCGACAGTTCTTCGAGTATCCATTCTTGCCAAAAGGATAATGGCCTTCTTTATATTTTACTTTTAAAAATGTGCAAACCATCTTTAGCTGCGGGCTGTCTAGAAACAGTGGTGGGATTTGGCTCGGAAATACGTTTTTATGAAATCCTGATTTCATACTGAGGCCCTCAACTCAAATCCAACCCTGCAGGTTTCTTTCTGCCTTCCTCATTCCTAATGTGTATTCTCTTTCTCACACAGTGAAAACCCTGGTTTCCAAAAGCACTAAAATATACACACACACAGCTGTGTATTTATTTTATGATTGAGAGCCTGTGTACGTGCCTATGACTGAGAGAGAGAGGGGAAATGAGTGAGTGCACCGTCAACAGTGTCCCATCCTGCAGCCCTCCAGTTCCTCAGAATCCCAGGCGCCTGGTGTGTTCTCAGGTTGACCTGGGGATCCGAACTGCTGTTGGCCATATAGCATCCAGCCTAGCCAGGAGCTTGGCGTTAACCACTACACTATGTAGCTTGGACTAGCACGAGTGTATTTTTTACTCATTTGTTTTCTCATAGTTTACAGAGAATAATTCAAAAGTACTACACTAAATAAAGTCTAAAATTTATGCCATTTCTTTTCTTTCTTTTTTTCTTGAGAGATTTTTGCTATGGGATGTGTGTGCTCACTGGCGAGACAGAGAGAGAGACAGAGAGAAATCACCCCCCCAGGGGGTATGGTCAGCCGTAATCTCGTCCCTTCCATTATCTTCCTGGGATTTTGGCATGCATGCACACATGCCCAGCATGAGTTTCAAGTTGTCAGGTCTAGGACTTGAACTGTGGTCAGCCATGTGGGAGTCCAGCACCTTAACCATTATGCCATCTGCTGGGCCCGTGCCATTTATTTTCTTTTTCGAAGTTTATTTATTTATTCAATAAGAAAGAGAAGCAAGCAGAGAAAGAGGTTTTTAGCTTAGGGTGTATGCACCTGCTGGAGAGAGAGAGACAGAGACAGTGAGAGGGAAAGTGAGAAGTCACTCCCTAGGGTGATGGCTATGCCATAGTCCCTTCTCCACTCTCCTGGAATCTTGGGCATGCACGCACGTACACCTGGCATGAGTTTCAAGCCACCAGGTTTAGGATTCGAACTGCAGTCAGCCATATGGGAGTCCATCGATGTAACTGCTGTGCCATCTGCTGGCCCCTAAATATTTATTTTCAAGTTTATTTAGTTCTTCCATTGGCAAGAGCCACAGTGAGAGAAGCAGAGGGAGAGGGAGAGGGAGAGATAGACAGGCAGCATCTGCAACAGAGTTTTGATGCCATCATGCGCCTCCATCCTCAGACCATGGGCACATGTGTGCTCTTTGTATTCATGGAGGTCTCTGGATGCGAACCTGAACTTCGCCTTGTGTTTCAGCCTTATAGAGGGTTACCTTTACCCCTATGCCACCTTCCAGCCCCCTGCATTACTTTTTGCAGAAATAAGTCTGTGTGTGTGTGTGTGTGTGTGTGTATTCTCAGTTATCTTCCTTGTATACAAAATGTGCTCTCTTGTATCTTGATCTCTGTACTTAATAACATATTGTAGAAATCTTCATATTAATTGATAGAGATGTTCTTAGTTCTTGTTTAGGTCTGTCTAGTACTCTGTTGTGTTGATAGGCTGTAGTTTATTTAACCCGTTTCTTAAAAATGGGCAATTAGATTATTTTCAGCCTGTTGCTGCTATGTCTAATGCTGCAGTAAAAACCTTGTCTTTAAAACATGTATGTATATGTGTATCCATTTTTTTGAGCTATCTTTAAGGATGTGTTCTCAGAACCAGGGCATAGATCCTGTTGTTCCCTGCTGTCGGATTCGCCTTCTCAGGCTCCGTCACAGCCCTCGGCACCCTGTCCCCGTGTGCAAAGGCTTCAGATTCTGCATAGCCCTGTCTGCAAAGGGCACTGCAGTCTTCTGGATTTTTACCAGTCTGATAACTGAGAAATATTTCAGTGTAGTTTTAAATTTGTATTTCTCATATTATGAGTTTGGTGGAATATGTTCTCCTATGTGTAAGGGTTATATACGTGGTTTCTTTTTTTTTTTTTTAAGAATGATTTTATTTAACTTTATTTATTTAAATTTGACCAGAGTGGGACAAAGCAAGAGAGAGAGAGCAAAAGAGAGAGAGAGAGAGAGAGAGAGAAAATGAGAAAGCAAGCCAGGTCCAGGGCTTGAACCACGGTCGGCCATGTGGGAGCTCAGAGCCCATAACCACCACACCACGTCTTGGCCCCTCTACATGGTTTCTTTGAACCATCTTTTTGCCTTTGGCCCATTTTTCAATTAGATTGTTGGCCTTTTTAGTCTTGATCTTTGAGAGCTCCTTATATACTAGGTAAATTAGCTCCTTATGATAAATTATTGTTATCACCTCTCCTTTATCTTTTTATAAAAAATTATTCAACTTTGTTTTTTTATTTTTATTTGAACATAAAGGGACAGAGCAAGAGAGAGGGAGAGGGAAAGTAGGGAAGCAAGCTGCCAGATCTGGGACTTGAACCACCGTCGGCCATGTGGGAGTCCAGCACCCTTAACTGCTACGTCCCTCCTCTCCTTTATCATTTGATGTTTGACTTTGTCTTGCTTAGCAAGACCTTTTCCACCCAGATACTATATATATATATTTTTATTTAATTATCTAAATTTTCTTATTTACTTTTCGTTTTTGTAGTTTTGGATGTCCGCTCACCAGAGAGGGACAGAGAGAAAGGGAGAAAGAGAGAGGGAGGGAAAGGGAGAAATCACCTTCTGGGAGTGTGTAGCCACACTACAATCCCTTGTTCTCCCTTCCCTCGGGATTTTGGGCAGGCACGCACACATGTCCGTTATGTTTTTCAATCTGCTGGGTCCAGACTGGAACCACTTAGATGACCACATGGAATTCAGCTGCTTTAACCACATGGCTGATCCCAGGTTTAGATCCCCCAGTTGGCTTGGAAACATGCCCGAGATCCTCAGAGCTGGGAAAAGGTGATTGTGGTATGACAAGACTGCATCAAAGGTGTCTCTCTCTCTCTCTCTCTCTCTCTCTCTCTCTCTCTCTCTCTTGTTTCCTCTTGTGCACAAACATGCTCTCTATCTCAAAAAAAATTACAGTATTTGCCCATAAGGCAGTAGTGTTCTTTTTTAGTTTTTCTTTCTTATTTTTTCTTATTTTGTTTTTAATTCCCCCCTGTACTGTATTAATCATACATTCAGCCCGTTTTTAATTGTTAACACCATAAAGTTTTTAAATTACATTTTCTATCGTCAAGCTATTTTAAAATTACTAGAATAGATTCTATTTGGTGATGGTATCTTGTCCATTTTAATGTAATTCTTCATGTGCTTTGATAATTTTTTTAAGAATTGTTTTTATTCAGTTTTATTTATTATTATTATTATTATTATTAATATTATTATTATTTTAAATTTGTTACAAGACATGTGTGCTCACCAGAGAGAAAGTGAGAAAGCAAACTGCCAGGTCTGGGACTCAAACCATGGTTGGCCATGTGGCAATCACCCTAACCATAGTGCCACCTGCTGGCCCCATTTTGGTAATATTTTTTAAAAGATTTCTACGGTTCGGTATGTGGCATGGAGGTCAAGGCGGTTGGATCCCATATGGCTGACTACACTGTTTGAGTCCTGGACCCAGTAGCCTGGAAAACATGTCAAGTCCATGTGCATGCATGCCCAAAATCCTGAGAGGAGAATGGAGAAGGGATTGTGTCATGACCCTCTCCTAGGGAGAAGTGATTTCTCACTTTTCCTCTCTGTCTGTCTCTCGTGAACACATGTACCCAATAGAAAACCTGGAGAAAAAATGAACTTTTGCATTTATAATTTTAAATAAGATTGATGTATGATTTCCTTTTTTTTGGTTTTCTTTGTCAGTTCATGTTATCAGACTTATGTTAGCTTAAAATATGAATTAAGCTTTCCATCTTTTTCTGTGCTCCGGAAAGCTTCTGTTTAATTATGATAACAGAATTTCCTTCTCAATTACAAAAGTAGTCATTTTTTATAAAGTACTAAGAAATCTCACTCCTTAGAGATAACTACCCTTAACATTTTAGTGCCTTTTGTTTCTTGATTGCTTCTTATTTGGACAACATTTCATTTCATGATTGGATTTTTTTCTAATAAGTTATGATGGCTATCCTTCTACATTAACACATTGAGATTTGAGTCATACTTTTTAGTAGCTACATCCTCTTTTCATCTCTGGAAGGCTTTTAGTCTTTCATTTTGTAGGCTCTTCATGGCCGTGTGTGTGTGTGTGTGTGTGTGTGTGTGTGTGTGTGTGGTGTATTTTTTGTTTGCTTATTTTGCTCTGAGGCTTTCCTGGGGCCCCCTGAAGAAACACTGTGGGTGGTTCTTCCTGGTTCCAGCGGGTATGAAAATGAAGTGACTTTCCCTGGCTGCCCACAGCTGGAGGGGTTCTGGATGCGCGTAGCCCTTGGCTGGTCTTTGTTGTTCTGCTATTTTCCACAGTGTGACCCTGCTAACCTGAGGGGGGGTACCTGCTTCCACCTCTGTGGTATAATTGCTACTTTTTTTTAAAAGAGTTATTTTATTTAACTTTATTTATTTACTTTTAATTTGACCAGAGGGGAACAGAGGGAGAGAGAGAGAGAGAAAGTGAGAAAGCAAGCCACCAGGTCCGGGACTTGAACCATGTGGGAGTCCATGTGGGAGTCCAGCACCCTTAACCACCATGCCACCGCTACTTTTAACAAGGAGCACATGAAACCAGGGGTATTCTGTCTCTAATGTACCACCTTTGATTTCATCCACGACTTAATACGTTTTCATTTAAATGGACAGCTTTTGTTTGTTTGTTTGTTTGTTTTTACGTTTCCAAATTCCGGAGAGGCTCTCACCCCATCCGACCTCCATCCTTTTCATTTAGTACTGTAGAATTACAAACAGAAATTTCCTTTGGTTTTTTAGAATGGTTGGAAAAAATTCACACACTCTTGGAAAAAGAGTCATGTTCAATTAACATTCCTTGCTTATAAAAAGCACACATTGCTATACAATGATTACATGGGCTATAAGTATTAGAATAGTTGGGGTAGTAATGGGATATGACATTTGTCATTTGAAGTATAGTTGAGGGAATTATGGGGTGTTTGCTATTGAATGAAGATTTAGGGAATACCATTTTCTTTTCTTTTCTTTCTTTTTCTTTTTCCCCAAAGGTTTTCACCATAGGGCGCATGCGCTTGCCAGAGAGAAACAGTCAGAGGGAAAGTGAGAAATCACCCCCAGAGGGGATGGCCACACTGCAATCCCTTTTCCTCTATTCTCCTCCTGGGATTTTGGCCATGCTTCTGGTGTGGTTTTCAAGCTGCTGGGTTCAGAACTTGAACTATGGTTGATCATGTAGGAATCCAGCACCGTAATCAGTATGCCACCCACTGGTCCCCAAAAAACACCATTTTCTTTTTTGGAGAGGTTTTTGCTAAAGGGCGTGTGTGCTCAAAGACAGAGAGATAGAAAGTGAGAAATCACTCCCTGGGGGGGATGGCCACGCCACAGTCCCTTCTCCTTTCTCCTCTTGGGTTCTTGGAGCACGCACACACGTGCGCCCAGCATGAGTTTAAGCCACCGTGTCTGGGACTTGAACCGCTGTTGACTACATGGGAGTCCAACGACGTAGCCGTTATGCCATCTGCTAGTCCCATGAGAACACCATTTTCTAAGTAGCTCCAAGGTAAATAAAAAGGATCAGTGGACAGAAGTGCAGGGGACAGGATTCAGCTGACAGTGAGGGCAGACTGATGGTTTCCAATCCATGATGGGTGGACTGGCTCATCATCTGGTCAGGGTGTAGGTGGGCGGCTGGGCTGGGGGACTGCTGAGATGCCTTACAGGCCTGAGTTTGACACAGGGAGAGTCAGCATTCCTTACAGCCCTTCCTTATTGAATCCCAGTCTGCCGAGGAGCGCTTGTATGATAGAATTTAGTGTATTCTACACGTCTGGACTAGAATACTTAGGCTGTGTTCTTTTCTTTTCAGCTTACCGTGACAATCAGAACTTTGTTGCAGAATCTGAAGGAAAAGATCGCCCTTTTGAAGGACTTATTGCTAAGAGCTGTGTCAACACATCAGATGTATCCATGTAAACATTTCCACCTCTTTCTAGAGTGGGAGGAAAAGCAGTCATATTTTAAGAAAGGAAGGAATCGGGGCCACCCAGATTTTTCACAGCTTGAGGAAGACCTGGTTTCCAAAATATTGCCTGTAATCTAAGTTTTTGTTTTAAGTGTCTGTTACGTGTTTTACATAGAATATGCTGACAAAGCAGGATCTTCCAAAAGAATGAACTTAATTTGCACTATTGTAGTGTAGGGAGGTAATGCTTTCTGTCAGTGCTTCATTTACAGGGCCCTGAACAGCCCCTGACTAAACTACCTTAAAGATGGCTGGCCACAGGGCCAGCACGTCGCATGGTGGTTAAGGGCGCTGGACTCCTACATGGCCGACCATGGTTCGAGTCTTGGACCTGGCAGCTTGCTTTCTTACTTTCCCTCTCTCTCTCTTGCTTGCTCTGTCCTTCTCTGGTCAAATTAAAATAAATGAATAAATAAATAAATAAAGTGAAATACAATTTAGAAAGAAAAAGATGGCTGGCCACTGCTGACCCTGAGTTGTGGTTCCACTTCTGGATTATCCAGAGTTTTTAATGATCCGTTTCATTCTGGAGAGGGCAATACAAGTATTGGGTTGTTGGCAAAGTCATGAGTATTTTTCTACGTGCTTGTTTGTAAAAAGGCATGACTTTTCCGACAACCCAATAAAAACTGTACATCCCCCCCCCCACCCTTTTATGTAGATTATTGAGGCGTGATTTGTTTGCTTTACTTTTCTTCCAGTGCCATGGATACTGCCCCCAGTTTGGGAGTTTAGGATGTGAGGGTCGGAGTGGGACTTGACTGAAGCACGTTGTACGCTCTCAGCCTCTTACCAATGCTGGCAAGTATTAAAATGCCTTTTCGGGCCAACTGGCTGCGTAGTGGCTAAGGCAGCTGGATCCCACATGGCTGACTGTGTGGTTTGAGTCCCAGACCTGGTGGCTTGAAAAACACTGCAGGTTCGTGTGTGTGTGTGTGTGTGCCCAGGAATCCTGAAAGGAGGGAGAGACGGAGAAGGAAATTGTAGGGTGACCATCCACCATGGGGAGTGCTTTCTCACTTTCTCTCTCAGACAAGTGCTCTGGCAAATTAAAAAAAAAAGTTTTTAAATTCATTATTTGGTCAATTTAGGAAACTATATATGACCTGTTGCCTAAATTTGAATCTCAATCTAAATTTAAAATCAAAAACTTGAAAATTGAAATCTAAATTTGAAAATTGACCTCAGGCTGCTCTTCTCGTAATCATTTTTCGAACTTGTTAGCAGTTAATGTCCAAAGACTGAGTTTGGGTATCTTAGGAAATGGTTATTGCCTTGTTTTAATTATGGGAAAATGTAGGGTCTTGAGAAAGTGTGTGGAAAATACATATTATGAAAAAAGATCATGCTTGGATTTAAAACATTTTTTGCATCAAAAATAAACTCATATGTTAATTCCATTTTTTCCAGACTTTTAAAAGGCCCCTTATATATAGTTTTTTACATTAAAGAAGTTTTAAACCCAGGACCAGCAGTTAGCATAATGGCTATGTCGCTGGACTCCCACGTAGTCGACCACGGTTCGAGTCCCGGACCCGGTGGCTTAAACTCACGCCGGGCGCGTGTGCGTGCGTGCCCAAGATCCCGGGAGGAGAATGGAGGAGAAGGGATTGCGGCGTGGCCATCCCCCCTGGGGGGTGATTTCTCGCTTTCTATCTCTCTGTCTCTCTCTGTCTGTCTGGCGAGTGCACGCGCCCTATAGCAAAAACCTCTCCAAAAAAAGAAAAAAAAAAAAAAAGAAGTTTTAAACCCTATATGAAGGAGTTTTAAAAATTTCCTCCTTTGGGGTCAGCAAGTGGTATGTTGAAGGTGCTGGACTCCCACATGGCCAACCACGGTTCCAGTTCCCAGACCTGGTACCTTGCTTTATCACTTTTTCTATCTGTATCTCTCTCTGGTGAGTGTGCATGCCCTATATCAGATGAATAATAATAATAATAATAATAATAATAATAATAATAATAAAATAACTCTAAAAAAAAAAATTTCCCTCTCAGTTTAACCCTTGTATGTCATGTGAAGATTGATTTAGTTTAGTTGCATGATTTTCCAAATACTTAATTATTAATCCACAAAAGTTTCAAATACAAGTTGAATTTCAATAAACTATTGGGGTTTTATTTTTAACATAGTTGGAACATTTTGTTACACTTAGTTTGTAACTTTATTCTCCATCCATTGTATCATTTGTTACTATATAGTTAGTCTATTCTGTAATCTTTTTATTTTACAAAAATCTTTAAGCCTTGGGGGACCAGCAGCGTAATGGCTATGTTGCTGAATTCCCATGTAGCCCGCCGCGGTTCGAGTCCCAGAGCCGGTGGCTTAAACTCACGCTAGGCGCGTGCGTGTGTGTGCATGCCCAAGATCCCTAGAGGAGAATGGAGGAGAAAGGACTGTGGTGTGGCCATCCCTCCTGGGGCGTGATTTCTCGCTTTCTTTCTGTCTCTGCCTTTCTGGCGAGCGCATGCACCCTGTAGCAAAAACCTCTCCAAAAAGAAAAAGGAAAAAAGACCTTGCACTCTTTCCTTTTTGGATTTGCTATAAGGCACACGCTGTCCCCTGAGAGACAGAGAGAGAGAGGTGGAGAGAGGGAAAGTGAGAAAGCACTCCCCAGGGGCATGGGCATGCACAGTCTCTTTTCCTCTAGTCTCCTCTCAGGTTTGGAGGATGCACGTACACATGCTCAGAGTGCTGCTTTTTTTTTTTTTTTTTTTTTTTTTTAGAGAGGTTTTTGCTACAGGGCACGTGCGCTCGCCAGACAGACAGAGACATAGAGACAGAAAGCGAGAAATCACCCCCCGGGGGGATGGTCACGCAGCAATCCCCTCTCCTCCATTCTCCTCTCGGGATCTTGGGCAAGCACGCACATGCGCCCAGCGTGAGTTTTAAGCCACCGGGTCCGGGATGCGAACCGCAGTCGACTATGTGGGAGTCCAGCGACATAGCCATTACGCTAACTGCTAGTTCCCCTCAGAGTGCTTCTTGAGCCACCAGATCCAGGACTTCAGTCACACAGTCGGCCATGTCGGATCCAGTGCCTTCACCTGCAATGCCATCAGCTGGCCCCAAGAATTTTCACTTTTCTCTATTAGTAATTTATATTCATTATTAATAATAGCATGTAAGCATGCTTCAGTAATACTTGATTTTGTTTTCTTAATTGCTTAGTTTGATCATCTGCTAAAAGTTCATCGAGTTTTGGTTTTGGTTTGTGGTGATCTCAGAATTAATTTCTTTCTTTCTTTCTCTCTTTCTCTCTTTCTTTCTTTCTTTCTTTCTTTCTTTCTTTCTTTCTTTCTTTCTTTCTTTCTAGGGTTTTTTGCTGTGGGGCACATGCACTCACAGATAAAGTGAGAGGGAAAGTGAGAAATCACCCCCAAGGGGAGATGGCCACATTGCAGTCCCTTCTCTGTTATCCTCATGGGATCTCGGGTATGCATGCACACATGCCTGGTGTCCTTTTGAAGCCGCCGTGTCCAGGACTCAAACTGCGGTTGACCGTGTGGGAGCCCAGCAACATAAGCACTATGCTGTGTTCTGTCCCCACACAATAACTTCTTTTTTTTTTTTTTTTTTTTTTTTTTTTTTTGAGAGGTTTTTGCTATAGGGCGCGTGCGCTCACCAGACAGAGAGAGACAGAGAGAAAGTGAGAAATCACCCCCCCAGGGGGGATGGCCATGCTGCAGTCCCTTCTCGTCCATTCTCCTCTCGGGATCTTGGGCACGCACGCCCATGCGCCCGGCGTGAGTTTTAAGCCACCAGGTCTGGGATGGAAACAGCAGTCGACTACGTGGGAGTCATAGCCATTACACTAACTGCTAGTTCCCCACAATAACTTCTTAAATGACTGAATTAAGCATCATGCCTTAGTGTTAATGCATAGTGTTTTATTAGTGTTAAAACATTGGCAAAGACATTTCGGGAACCTATTGTAGATAATTGAGGATTTCCTAGGAAAATTAAAACTCGGTTGTAATATAACAGCATTCTTTGAAATCCTACTTATTTTTTCTAATAATTGGGTCTCTACTGTAAGTGCAGCCAGGTCTAGGAATGGCATTCAGATGATTCACCCCACGGGGGCGCTTGTAAACCTCTGTATATATTTTCAGGGTAGCCAGTTTTGGGGGTTTTTTTTGTTTTGTTTTGTTTTGTTTTGTTTTGATAGAATAGAAAGGAGGAGGTAGCTTCTATATTACAAAGGGCTCTTTTTATCTCCTTCTCTTCTTCACCTTCCCTTCCGTAACCTCTTTCCTCTTCCCGAATATTTCAAGTGCTCTGTGGCAGTTATCATCCAGATTTACAAGATAGCAGGTAGCAGCTGGGCAGGCCCACTAGCCTCCGATTACTGCTTTATTTTGGATGTTCTTTTCCTTTTTTACAAAAATGGTATGGAGGCCGAGTCAAACTTAGCACCTCAAGTTGCTGATGAAATTGGACAGAGAATCCAGCACCCCAGCAGAAGTATTTTTTTTTTTTTTTTTTTTTTTCCTACTGAGGAGAAGGACCCTTGAGAACTTTAGGAACATGCCCAGGACCCTCCAGGCTTCGGCCAAAGAACTAGGTTCAGACACAGGGCTGTTTGCCCCAAAGTTAATTGTTTAAAAACAGAATTCTGCTTTAATAGAAATCATACAGTCAGCTGTCACCTGGTATGTCTTCAACTAGACCTCTGCACTAATAGGCATGCTGTCACTGTGCCAGGACAAATCCTGTGTATGATGCAAATCCTCAGGAACCTCCTAATCATCAGAAAGATTAAACAGCACTCATTATTTGCTATACTTGATGATGTTGTAATTCTTAGAAAAATTTTTGTCCATAAATCACCAATAGAGTGACTTTTTAATCCTTTCTTGAGGTAACGTTGGGCGATTATTTGAATACCATATTTCCTTATGATGCTGGGTAGTTGAGAGTTTATGATACTCGACTTAATAAATTTATGCCCCTCTGCGTTCGTGAAGTTTTCCAAAGAACATTAGGAGTTGCCAGAAAGATAAATCCTATGAAAATGCATTCTAAACAACTAAATTCATGGGATGTAGTTATGTCGTGCTGTTTCCGGAAAGAGTGTTTTTCTCCAAGCAAGAATAAATGTGACGTTAGAATGAGATTGCAATCTGTTCCTTTGCAATTAATAAACCGAAGTGTCCCTGTCTGTTCTGTAGCCAGAGAGGTTTAAATTGTTCAAAAACATTAACTTCTGCTCCCAGCACTGCTTTGCGGTAGGAATTATAATTCCCTCACCAGTTGAGAAAAGGTGTGGGTTACAAGAGGCTGCACGTGAAATTTCAGGTAGTACTAAAAATATTCTCAGGATTGGCTTTATGTGGAGCTTGTTCTTAGACTAGTTTTCTCAGGCAGCATTTCTACTTTAAAGATAATTTTAAAAATCTGCTTGCAGAGGAGTTCAATATCAGAAGGTCTTTTGGTATCTTGGGAGAAGGCCTGTGGAAATAACTTTTAAAATCTAGAAATAACTTTTCTCAACTCTGTATTGTGGGGCAAAAAGGTAGATAGATAAATATGGGAATCATTACACAGGAAACCAGTGTGAACGTCGACATGGAGAGGTGACTGAACGGGTTTTAGAGGTGTCCGTTGGTGGCTCCAGTGAGTTGAGGTGGTTTTCTGGTACTGTGTCCATGACAGTTTTCACTGGAGCTTGGTGACACCGGAAAAATAAAGTGAAGATATCATTTATGTTGCTAGATATTTTCCGACTTAGTCTGTTCCATGGTCCTTCTTAGTTTTTTTTAGTTATTTTTTGCTACAGGGAGCATGCATTTCTTGAAGAGAGACAGAGATGGAAAGAGAGAAGGAGGGCAAGTGAGAAATCACCTTCTCAGGGAGAATGGCCACACCACAATCCTGTCTCCTCCATTCTCCTTTCAGGACTTTGGGCAGGCACGCACATGCACCCAATGTATTTTTCAAACTACCGGGTCTGGGACTTGAACTGTCCCACTGGCTATGTGTGATCCAGCCGCCTTAACCTCCATGTCACCTGCCGGCCCCCTTTCTAGTTTTGGTGATAAAATTTTCTTGCCTTTTTGATAGTAGAAGTAGATAGTAGTTTTTTGTTTGTTTGTTTGTTTTTCCTCATGGGGGGGGAAGAGAGGGACAGCTCCGCCCCCCGCCCCCCACTGTGGGGCACGGTAATGCTACAGTCCTTTTTCTTCCACTTCTCCCTCCTGTCAGGATCTTGGGCATACATGCATACACACTTAGTATGTTTTCTCAAGCAATGGGGGCTAAAATTTTATCTGAGTCAGCTATGGGATCTGGCTCCCAATGCCTAACACTGAACCACGGCATTACTGGGCCAGCCCAAGTTGTAGTTTTTTTTTTTTTTTTTTTTTTTTTTTTTTTTTTTTAACATCTGTACCTAGAAAAATGTGTAATGGGCAGTTCTCTGTCTGGCAGTTCTCTGTCTGGCTTGTAAGGTTGTTGCCAGGATTAGATTATTAGTCCATCGAAGGTGCTTCACCTGTAGTGAGACCTGAGGATTAGCTGCTATTTATTATGTTTGTAAAAATTACAGTTCCCATTGGGAATTTACAGACAGTCTTTCATTTGTGGAGTTTATAATCATGTAAGCACACAGATAATAATAATATTAAAATAGTACTTGGAAAATATATTCAGTTGCTTTGAGAAAGGTAAGGACTTGGCCTAGTATATAAGTTTTTAAAAGTCTTCTGGTCTCTAAAACCTTAAACTGTCTCCTTGCATTTTTCTTGTCCTGGCATGTTATTCGCAAACTTCTCTTTCCAAAGCAATTCATTCACAAAGTAAGACTTTACCTAAATTCTTTTTTTTTTTTTTTTTTTTTTTTTTTCTGAGAGATATTTCCTATAGAAATGTGCTCACCAGAGAGACAGAAAGTGAGAAATCACCCCCAAGGGGGGATGGCCACGCCGCAGTCCCTTCTCCTCCATTCTCCTCTTGGGATCTTAGGCACGCTCATACATGCACCTGGCCTGAGTTTCAAGCCACCGGGTCTGGGACTTGAACTGCAGTTGGCCATGTGGGAGTCCAGTGACGTAACCACTATATCTGCTGGTCCCCTTACCTAAATTCTTAAGCCTTCTACCAAATATAGAGCCAATCCCAGACCTGGAGCGGGGTGGAGTGCCCTCGCATGTTCCTGCATGTTTGCTCCCCTCCATCTGTGTTTCAGAGTGCTAATTCCCGGGTTACAGAGGAGAAACTGGGCTCAACAGTAGGGATTAGGTGTTGAGAATATGAAATCGGGGTCTGGACTAGCCCTGAAGCCTAGTGGTTAGGGGAACCAGTTCCCACGTGGCTGACTGCTGACTGTGGCTTGAATTCCAGCTCTGAAGGCTTGAAAAACACAGGGTTTGCTTGCAGTCCCCAAATCCTGACAAGGGGGGAGAAATTGAGAAGAAGGGATTGTGACATGACCATGCCCCATTGGGGGTGCTCTCTCCCTCTCTCTGTCTCTGGCTATTAAAAGAAGAAAGAAAAAAAGAAGAAATCAAGATCTGATTTCTTTACAAGCTTACAGTTATTATGGAAGTTAGTTCTTCCTTCTTTGTCTATTCATGCTTTGGTGGTGAAAGAGGAAGTCCCTACACTGGCTGGCTGTACGTCCTATGTTCTAGATCTTTTTTTTTTTAAAGAGAGCTATTTGACATAGGGTGTGTGAACGTGCCAGAGAGACAAAGACAGAGGAACAGAAAGCGAGAAACTACCCCTCGCCCCCGGAGGATGGTCATGTCAGAATCCTTCTCCATCCTCCTCTTGGGATCTTGGGCATGCACGCACATGCTCCTGTAGTGAATTTTGAGCTGCTAGGTCCGGGATTCAAACTATGATCAACTCCATCGGAGTGCAGTGACATAACCATTACGCCATTTGCTGGTCCCTTGTTCTTATTCAGGCACAGCCTGGTCCCACTCCCCTTCTTTACCTAAGTGTCTCATATATGCAGCATAGATCGTTGCCTGGATGATTTGTTTGTTTGTTTTTGACCTCTTAGTAACATCAACTCAATACAAGTGCCAGCAAATGACATGGTAGTTAAGGCATTGGACTCCCACACAGCTGACCACAGTTCGAGTCCTAGCCCTGGCAGCTTGAAAATCACTCCTGGTGTATGTGCATGCGTGCCCAAAATCCTAAAAGAAGGGAGGAGAAGGGATGTGGTGTGGCCATTCTTCCTCAGGGGTGATTTCTTACTTTCCCTTTCTCTGTCTCTCTCTGTCTCTCTCTCAGGCAAGTGCACATGCCCTAAGGCAAAAACCTGACATAAATTAATTCAAAAAAATAAAATCAACCTATTACAGTAAGTGTACCGTGCAGATGGTCCATTAATCTATTTACTCCCCGTCTACCCCCCCATCCCCTCTCTTTATGCTGTGTTCTCTCAATACATTAAAATATGAAGAGGCAGATTTCCTAATTGGCTAGTTTTCCAGTTTTCCCAGGTCTCCATAGAGTCTCTGGGGCTATTCTGCTTTACTTTTTACAGGAGTCTAAGAAGTGGCAAAGTTAAGTGAGCAGCGCTGGGATCCTCGGGTGAGAAGCCCCTAGGATGGTAGGGGGGCAGACCCAGAAGGATGGGGCGGGAAAAGCTGTTCCCCAGAGCAGAAAGGGTGGGTTGATGTTCTTTAAGTATTAGTACATTCTTTTTTCTTTCTTTCTTTTTTTTTTTTTAAGTTTATTTCTTCTGCACAAGAGGCAGAAAAAGAGAGAGACAGGCATCCCAAACAGAGTCTTCATGCTGTGATCCACCCGTGGATCAGCTAGCCCTGAGCACGGGTGCACGTACGTGTGCACACAAACACGCACACGCACACACACACGCACACACCAGGTGTACAGAGGGAGTTCATAGAACTTGGGCCCAGCACCCCTTCTATTACCACTCCACCGTGCCTGGTCCCAATCGTTAGTGCATCCTTTATTTTTACTTAAATTTGTAGCTGGTATCTGCTAAATTTTAAAACTTACCTTATTACTATAAAAAGACCTTTCTACTTTTATGCTTCTTACCGTTAGTTTTTCTGAGACTCCACTCTCTTGTCTTCTTCATCCCCATCCTATCCCATCTCATTTTTCACAGTTGACAATGTTAACAGCAGTATCTATCATTCCAGACTTTTCTAAGCATGTAGAATTCTTTTTTGTTCGTTTTAAATTGCCAGAGGGCGCATATACTTGCCATTATAATGGAGAGACAGAAAGAGTGAAAGAAAGGGAGAAAGTACTGCCCTCCTACCCCCAGTGGGGCATGTTCACACTGCAGGCTCTCTCCCATTTCTCTATCCGGCCAGGGCTCGTGGGTGCACATGCGCATGCGCTGACAACCCCCCCCCCCCCCCATTGCTGGTGTGTTTCAAGTATCCAGGCCAGGATTCAAACTGCAATTGGCCATGCAGGAGCTGGCTCCCTTAACCACTAGACCACAGGGCCAACCCTATGAAATTCTTTTAACTACAAAAGGATCATACTGTACTTATGGTTCCGAAATTTGTGTTTTTATTAATTAGCATATGATAGATTGAACAGTACAAAGCAGTATTCAGTGAAAAGTAAGTTTCCCTCACACCCTGAACCCCAGGTTCCCCTTCCTTACAGGCTGTTACTTTCATATCCAGAAATGTTCTGTGTATACACATACATAGATGTCTGTCTGACAAAGTTCTGTTTTGATTTTGTTCTAGAGCACATGTCCTCGGCAGATTGGGGCAGGGGGGGTGAGAAGTCACCCTGGGGGGATGGCCACACGGCAATCCTTTCTCCTCTAGTCTCTTGGGATTTCGGGCACACGTGTGTATGTGCTTGGCATGATTTTTCAAGCCACCAGATCTGGTACTTGAACCGTGGAGTCGGACATGTGGGATCCAACACCTTAACCTCTATACCATCTGCTGGCCCATCTATCTGATTTTTTTTTAATGTACTAGGAGCATACTATCCACTGTTTGGCTCCTTACTACTGTTACTAACTCTCTCTTTCTCTTTTTCTTTTTTTTTTTTTTTTTTTTTTTTTTTGTTTTTGGTTTAACACCATATGTTGGAGGTTATCATATTAACTACTTCATGTCAGCACTTAGTGCTCATAAATGATAATACTATCAGTATTTAAGCCACTTTCTATTGCTTTTTTTTTAGGCTGCAAAACATTCCATCGCATAGATGTTCCAGTTCCTTATTGCTGGACATTCGGGATGTTTCCAATATTTGGCTGTTGTACACAGTGCTGCAGTTCTGAGCCCTCCGTACAGGGTCTGAACATAGCGGGAGAAATTCCTGTGGAAAGGAAGTGCCTTTTCGATCTTGTTACATATTTATAAGGCAGTCTGGCAACTGGTCGAACCTGTTCACATCTCCACCAAGAATGTAGGAGGGTGCTTGCTTCCTCAGTCCCTTAGCTGTGTTTTCTCAGTCATCCGATCTGATAGGTGAAAGTGGGATTGTGTTTCAGTTTGCATTTCTTTTGCTAGTGGGAAACTGAATGTCTTTTCATTTGAGTAGAGATATTAATGTGTTTTTTTTTCTGTGTACTGTTATGCCCTTTGTCTTTTTTTTTAATTTGCTACTAATAATTTGTCATTTTATTTTATAGATATTTAAAATTTTATTTTTATTTTATTTATTTTTTATTTTATTTTATTTTATTTTATTTTATTTTTTGGAGAGGTTTTTGCCATAGGGCGCATGCACTCACCAGAAAGACATAGAGAGACAGAGAGACAGAAAGCGAGAAATCACCCCCCAGGGGGGGTGGCCATGCCACAATCCCCTTCTCCTCCATTCTCCTCTCGGTATCTTTGGCACTCACGCACATGTGCTTGGCATGAATTTAAGTCGTCACCGGGTCTGGGACTCGAACTGCAGTTTACTACATGGGAGTCCAGCGACATAGCCATTACGCTAACTGCTGGCCCTGATATTTAAAATTTTATAAGTGACTTCTAGGTTTTCCTTCATGGCTTATAGGTTTTCAGTCTTGCCTAGAAGGATTTTTTCTTACACTGAGATTATTAAAGAGTTCCCCTTTGTTGTCTTATTTGGAGAGATTTTTTTTTTTTGGAGAGATTTTTGCTATAGGGTGCGTGCACTCGCCGGACAGACAGAGACAGAAAGACAGAAAGTAAGAAATCACCCCCCGGGGGGATGGCCACGCCGCAATCCCTTGTCCTCCATGCTCCTCTTGGGATCTTGGGCACGCACGCACACGCGCCCGGTGTGAGTTTTAAGCCACCAGGTTCGGGACGCGAACTGCAGTGGAGTCCAGTGACATAGCCATTACGGCAACTGCTGGCCCCTTATTTGGAGAGATTTTTGCAATAGGGCATGTGTACCCCAGAGGGACGGCCATGCCATAATCCCTTCTCCATTCTCCTCTTGAGGATTTTGGACACACACGCGCCCAGCGTGAGTTTTAAGCCTCCAGGTCCTGGACTCAAATCGCAGTCAGCCAGTGACGTAACCATTACGCCATCTGCTGGTCCCAATCTTCTCTGTCTTCTAATAATACTTAGGCACTTTTATGTTAAAATCCCTAAGTCATTGGAGTCTATGCTTAATTATAATACTGGACTTAGTATAACTTTGCTTGGGTGATTGGATACTGAAATCCTAACCAAAGGTTGCTGGGTTCAGTTGGGCATAGTATGAGATAAGGCAGTCTGTTAGTTCATTGGGAAAGTCACAATGTATTTTTCTGTTTTTCTATGCAAAAATGCATCATGACTTTCCCGAAAACACAATAGTATGTAACGTAACTAATGTTTTCCACAATTTAAAATTCTCATGTTATCCTGTATGTATCTTGTCATAGCTCCTGTTATTTTTTTAAAATATTTTTTATTTCATTTTCTTTTATATATTCAGTCACGTTATTTAGCTTACAAAGTGAATATTCCAGCATGGGAACATTTCTCTCTATCCCAGTTGATAAAACTATAAATTATCTTCAACAGATAATACCACATTTCTTTGTCCCATCAATGCTTTGCCTCTCTATTTTTCTGCTAAATGTCCTTCCTCAGACTCTACTCTTTCACACACACTATATCTGGTATTCACATCCATTTACTGTGTTTTTATTTCCTTTAGTCAATCAGTTTCAGTCATAGAGTGTAGACACTCGGTATATATTAAGTGGGGATATACAATGTCTCTCTTTCATAGCCTGGCTTGCTTCACTCAGCAATAAATCTTCCATATTCTTCCACTTTCTGACAAAGAAGGAAAGCCTTTCATCTTACTGACAATTTACTATAAAGTTAAAATACACCAATATTTATTCTTGTTACTGCATTGATAAAAAGAATAATATCTGGCCCTGTTTTTCCTGCTTTCCTTCCTTCTTTTCATTTGCTATCAGGTGATCTAGTGTGTGCACTTGAGGGGGGGGGGGGGGGAGGAGAGAGAGAGAGAGAGAGAGAGAGAGAGAATCCCTGAGGGGATGACTATGCTGTAATCTCTTCTCCATTCTCCTTTCAGGATTTTGCCACGCATGTACATGTGCCTGACGTGTTTTTCAAGCCCCCGGGTCTGGAACTTCAACTGTGTAGTCAGTCATGTGGGATCCAGCTGCCTTAACCACCATGCTACCAGTCAATTCCTGTTATTTCTTTACTAATTTCCAGAGGACAAGTGGGCTCACCAGAAACAGAAGGAGAGGCAGAAAGCTGATTCCAATGAGGCATGGTCACACTGCAGTCCCTTCTTCATTTCTCCATCCTGTCAGGATTTGGGGCTCCTGTACCAGATGTCTTTTTCAAGCCTTTGGAGCTGGGATTCAGACCACTGTCAGCCATGTGGGATCCAGCTCCCTTGACTTCTGGGCTACAGGGGAACTCCCAATTGGCCTTTTAATTAACACAGGGGAAGCATATAAGCACACACTCTCGCTGTTTCTTACTTATTTTCACTACTTCCTGGTTTCCAAGGTGGGGTACTTTGTGACTGTTGTCAAGCCAGAGTAGAAAAGTAATGGTAGTGATTTGATGTAGTGTGGCATTTTGGAATGTTGCATCATTTATTATTTTAATATCGAAAGCCATTAGTACTGCTTAGCTATGTTGGTCAGGGTATTTATGATTTTTCTAACTACTCTCAGTTACTGGGGAAGATTTTTGCATGGTTTGCTATTTTGCTAGCTAGCTAGCTCTTTTCTATGCAAAATTAACACCAAAATTATAGATCCTGGGGCTGTGGTATTCTTGCCCACACAATGATGGTGCCACCACTTAAATCTGCCAGTTTCTCAGAAATGTTTTGAGCCTAAATGCAATGTTTTATGTCTTTCTTTCATTACGGGACCAGCAGTTGGCGTAATGACTATGTCGCTTCACTTCCATGTAGTCAACCGCGGTTCAAGTCCCGGACCCAGTGGCTTAAACTCACGCCGGGTGCATGTGTGTGCGTGCCCAAGATCCTCAGAGGAGAATGGAGGAGAAGGGATTGTGGCGTGGCCATCCCCCCAGGGGGTGATTTCTCGCTTTCTGTCTCTCTGTCTCTCTCTGTCTTTCTGGCAAGTACATGCATCCTTACAGCAAAAACCTCTCACCAAAAAAAAGTGTCAATAACTCCAAAGTAGCTGTCTCATAAATGTCTTGCTATTATTACTAGGGCTGGATAATTGAATTGTTGCTTTGTTTTTTTAAGTTTCTCTCTTCCACAAGAGAGAGAAAGCACCCTTAGTACAGTCTTGATGCCACAGTGCACTCCCAGCCTTCAGACAGCCCCGGATCACGTGTGCACGTGTGACCAGTGTACTCAGGGAAGTCTCTAGACATAGACCTGGAAACTTCCCAAGTGGGGTGGCCTTATGGAGCATCCCATTTTAACTGCTCTTCCACCATCCAGATCCTGACAGGGGCTATTTTGAATCACCAGCATTTTAGTTCTAATAAAACCAACAGCACTTTTAAGAAAGTAAGTCAGGTAAAATCCAGTTGAGGTGGCTAGTTGTGTGTGTGTGTGTATGTATGTGTGTGTGTGTGTGTTTGTTTGTTTATTTTAGAGAAAATTTTTGCTATAGGGCACGTGCGCTCGCCAGAAAGACAGAGACAGACAGAGACAGAAAGCGAGAAATCACCTCCCGGGTGGTTGGCCATGCTGCAATCCCCTCTCCTCCATTCTCCTCTCGGGATCTTGGGCATGCACGCACACGTGCCCAGCGTGAGTTTAAGCCTCCAGGTCCGGGACGCGAACCGTGGTCGACTACATGGGAATTCAACGACATAGCCATTATGCTAGCTGCTGGTCCCTATTTATTTATTTTTAATAAATTAATTTAGGTTTTTGTCATAGGGTATGAGTGCTTGTTGGAGAGAGACAGAGAGAGAGATGGTGAGAGGGAAGTGGACATCATCCCCCAGGGGCACGACCACATTGCAATCTTCTTCATTCTCCTCCTAGGATTTTGGGCATGCACGCACATGTGCCCGTGGGATTTTCAAGCCGCCAAGTCCAGGACTTGGACTATGGTCAGCTATGTGTGAGTCCAGCACTTTAACCGCCATGCCACCTGCTGGCCCCTGTGTATACTTTTTTATGTCTTGTGTCAAATGTGCCCATTCAAAGAGTTTATTAGCTTTTACTACTTTTTACATGTATTACATTGCAGTGGTTTTCTCTTTCAGCATTTCCTTAACTTTGTTTTTTGAAACACACACACACACACACACACACACACACACACACACACACAATATTCAGCCTAGAAGAATTTGTGTTGTTTACTTTGAGAAAGCATGTGTATAAAACTCTGGAATTATTCCTGATTTGCTTTTTAGCCATTACTTATGAACTGCGCTGGAAAAGGTGTATGTGATTACCTGGTGCTATGAATGAGATGCCTTCAAAAAGTTCATGAAAAATGCTCATAATAAAAAACCATTCATGGATTTCTAAGTTTTTCTTTTTTTAACAACAAAATTGTACTTCCATTCTTGTATTTCTAGCATCCTTTAAGAATGAGGGTGCAGGTGGGAACCAGCAGTTAGCGTAATGGCTATGTTGCTGGACTCCCACGTAGTCGACCGCAGTTCGCGTCCCAGACCCGGTGGCTTAAAACTCACGCCGGGCGCGTGTGCGTGCGTGCCCAAGATCCTGAGAGGAGAATGGAGGAGAAGGGACTGTGGCGTGACCATCCCCCCGGGGGGTGATTTCTTGCTTTCTGTCTCTATGTCTCTATCTGGCAAGCGCATGCACCCTATAGCAAAAACCTCTCCAAAAAAAAAAAAAAAAAAAAAAAAAGAATGAGGGTGCAGGGCCAGCAGATGATATGGTGGTTAAGGTGCTGGACCTCCCACAGAGTTCCTGGCCGCTTGCTTTCTCTCTTTCTCTCTGTGGTGAGTGTGTGTACCCTATAGAAAAATTTTAAAATAATAATAATAAAATTAAATAAATAATTCTTTTTGAAAAATGAGGCTGTGGGACCAGAGTTAGTGTAATGGCTATGTCGCTGGACTCCCACGTAATCGACCGTGGTTCGAGTCCCGGACCTAGAAGGGGCGGCGTGGCCATCCCTCCTGGGGGGGTGATTTCTTGCTTTCTGTCTCCCAGTCTCTGTCTGTCTGGCGAGCACACGCACCCTATAGCAAAAAACCTCTCAAAAAAAAAAAAAAAAAATGAGGGTGCACAGCCAAATCTAACTAGGTATAATGTTTTCATTTACAAGGAAACTGAGAACTTTTTGAAATTCTTTTATGAAAAGAAGCAGAAATCCGAAAAGGTGAAATAACTGATTTAAGATCATAGATTGTGGTCAAAATAGGACTGCTTTGCACTTGGGATTCCTAGTCCAACATACTTACTAATAACTCATTAAAGTGTGATTACTTCTTTGTAATTTTTAAAAAGAATTATTCTATTTAACTTTTTTTAAATTTATTTTTAAATTTGACTAGAGAAGAACAGAGAGAACGAGAGAAAGCAAGTCGCCAGGTTCAGGACTCAAACCGCAATTGGCCTTGTGGGAATCCAGCACCCTTAACCACCATGCCACCTGCGGGCCTCTTCCTTGTAATTTTTTTTTGGAGAGGTTTTTGCTATAGGGCGCGTGCGCTCGCCAGACAGATAGACAGAGACATAGAGACAGAAAGTGAGAAATCACCCCCCGGGGGGATGGCCATGCCGCAATCCCTTCTCCTCCATTCTCCTCTCGGGATCTTGGGCACACACGCACACGCGCCCGGCGTGAGTTTAAGCCACCGGGTCCGGGACACGAACCGCGGTCGACTACATGGGAGTCCAGGGACATAGCCATTACACTAACTGCTGGTCCCTTTTTTATTTTATTTTTTTTGGCCTTGTAATTTTTTTTAAAGATCACACAGTGTGTTTCAAAAATGAACTGATACTAACATTTTTTAGAGCAAATTAGTTGCATAAAGTAGCACTATACAAAATATATTCTAAGTATGTTAATAGTGTTCATATGGAAGAGGGTAATATAAAGAACCTCCTCCACCATTTTTTTTCTTTTTATTTATTTATTGTAGTTTTTTTGTCATAGGGTGTGTACACTCACCAGAGATAGAGAGAGAGAGAGAGAGAGAGAGAGAGAGAGAGAGAAAGTGAGAAATCATCCCCCCAGGGAGATGGCCATGCCACAATCTTTTCTTCTCTATTCTTCTCTTGGGATTTTGGGCACACATAGGTGTGTTCTTAGGCCAGGACTTGAACTGCCAAGTTGGCCATATGGGATCCAGCGTCTCTTTTCTTTCTTTCTTTATTTTGGAGAGATTTTTGCTGTAGGGCATGTGCACTCACCAGATAGACAGAGAGAGACAGAGAGACAGAAAGCGAGAAATCACCCCCCAGGGGGTATGGCCACGCCGCAATCCCTTCTCCTCCATTCTCTTCTCAGGATCTTGGGCACACATGCACACATGCCTGGCGTGAGTTTAAGCCACCGGGTCCGGGACTCGAACCTCAGTTGACAACGTGGGAGTCCAGCGACATAGCCATTATGCCAACTGCTGGTCCCGAGATCCAGTGTCTTAACTACCATGTCACCTGCTGGCCCTGGCCGCCCCCATTTTTAAATAGAGTATCTTCGGATATTAATATGCAGAGAGACACCCTTGAACTCTCACACCTAGAACTCAAAACCTTAGGACTCACTGAGCCAGACAGCCTTGTTGACGGGGGAAGTCATTTCAACGTTGGTCACTAAGAGGAAAATAATACCTGCCTGGTGTATTCCTGCATGACAAGGCTTGCACAGTGATGTCTGTCAGTGCTGATCAGTCCCCCTGGGATGGTGCTGTCGAGGTCTTTTACCTGAAGCATCAGTGAAGGTGAAGGTCAGCGCAGGAAAGGCAGAAGAGAGGTTCCGGTCCCTTCTGGCTAGTGGTAGAGTCTGTCAAAACCACAGCTGACTTGAAGAGTTCACGTACTACTGTAATAGGTAAAATGAGGTCATTCATCACTGTTGGACCTTAACGCGATGTCTGCAGAACACAACTGGAAGGGGATCGAAGACAGAACCTGTTGGATGATCTTGTAACGCGGGAGAGACTACTCCTGGCATCCTTTAAGAATGAGGGTGCCGAGCCAGATCTCATCAGGTATGGCGTTTTCATTTGCAGGGATCACGTGGTGGGCGAAGATGCACTCGCAGACACTGCGGCTGTTTCCAGAATGGCTTACTTCCTCTGCCTGGGAAAACACATTCTGCCCATTCACAGCATTGGACTGTACTTTTCTCTTCAAGTTAGCTTTCATGCATTTTCTAGATTTTGTAAACTGGGCATGTGCAACTGAATCCTGCCTTGGGTAGAGCTATTTAGGTAGCATACGGGCAAAGTCAGGACATTTCTTTTGCATTCTTTGGCTGAGTTTTCTGCTTTCCTAACTGCCCTCTAAACTTCTGAAGTCACTACTTATCTATGGGGGACAATGAGGTTTTATTTATAATGTGGCATGTTGAAAAAAAATGTGTCCTGGGACCAGCAGTTGGCATAATGGCTATGTCGCTGGACTCTCATGTAGTTGACCGTGGTTCGAGTCCTGGACCTGGTGGCTTAAACTCACGCTGGGCGTGTGTGCGTGCGTGCCCAAGGTCCCTAGAGGAAATGGGATTGTGGCGTGGCCATCCCCTCCTGGGGGGGTGATTTCTCACTTTCTGTCTCTCTGTCTGTCTCTGTCTTCCTGGTGAGCATACACACCCTATAGCAAAAACCTCTCTGAAAAAAATAAATAAATAAAAGAGAGAGGGGGGGGAAAAAAAGAAAAAAATGTGTCCTAATAAGACTGGTCCACGGGTCATGAAGGCCGAGGAACAGGCAGTTGGATTCGTCTCTCCTTTCTTTGCCAGTGAGTGATTCACACTCTACAGAGCCGGCAAGTGGTCCAGCTTTCCAAGGCTGAAGTTAATGAGCCATAGATTGTTACATCTTTAAAACTGGCTTCTCCCTTGCTTTGAAAGCTCCATTAGTTTCTGTGTGGGAACCATCACAGAAAGAAATGAGCTTTGGATAGAAACTTGCCACTTTTCCTCTTCCTGGCTAAGGGTGATACATTTTTTTCTTTAAATTTTGTTTGAAGTATTAATTTAATTTTTCTTCTTTTTTAAAAAATTTGCTATAAGGCATGCATGTTCACCAGAAAGAGATAGAGAGAAAGAGAATGAGAAAGCAAGCCTCCAGGTCCAAGACTTGAATCAGTCAGTCATGTGGGAGTCCAGCACCTTAGCCGCCACGCCACCTGCTGGCCCCAGGATGATGCATGTATTGTGGAGAGAAGCAGGTTGTGCTTTGTGTTTCCTAGGGATTATATGGCTTCACAAGGGCAATGGTTTCGTTCTTTAGTTGGGGGTTTTTTGTTTGTTTGTTTTGCCATAGGTCACATGCACTCACCAGAGCAAGACAGAGACAGAGAAAATAAGAAATCACTCTCCAGGGAGGAATGGCTGTGCCTCAATCCCTTCTCTGTTTTTCTCTCAGGATTGTGCGCACTCACACCCATATGCGCCTGGTTTGATTTTCAAGCCACCAGGTCTGGGACTCAAAGCCAGCACCTTAACCACCTCCGCCACCTGCTGGCCCCAGGGCAGTGGTTTTTAACCCTGGCAGCACATTAGCAGACTCCATCCAGACTCTGAAGGCAGCGTGGGGATCCTGAGGATTCTGATAGGTAAGCAGGTCTAACCGCTGCCCTAGGACAGGCTGAAGAGGAGGAAACTTTTCCTGCCGATCCCAGTCTTCTCAGGACCAGGTGATCCAAGGTTCTCAGAAAGAAGTTACGAAACAGAGCAAGCTGGGTGGCATTTACATCTTTTCCATGAAGCAGCAAAGCCAAGGAATCCAGGAGAGAGAAGTAGTGATAGTCTCTTGGCAGGGTCCTGGGCAGGGCCTCTAAATAAGACAGACGACTCCTGTGGGCCCATTTATTGTGGCTTCCGGTATCTCTGGCAGTATTCAGTCCCATGAATATAGGGGTACCAGAAATGGAAGAGGGTGGTCATCTAGATTGGTGAGCTAGAACAGGTGAGCCGGGGAAACAAAAGTGAAAAAGAAAACACCATCTTTCACGAAGAGTCTTTACACGGAAGGAAATGTCTTTGTTTTGTTTTCTCTTTAAGAGATTTTTGCTGTAGGGCACATGTACTCACCGGAGAGACAGAGATTTCAAGCTGCTGGGTCCGGGACTCAGACCATGGTGCACCACGTGGGAGTCCAGTGCCCTAATCACCACGCCACTTGCTGGACCGAGACGTGATCTTTTTTTCGGCAAGAAATTAAGGGCACGGTTGCAGGGGAAGACATTTCATGGTGAATAAGGTCAAGCGGAGAGATGACAGCCTGAAGGAAGAGAAGGCGTTTACATAGTTCTTCTTGGGGGTGGGGGAGGTTGTCTTGATAAAGCGTAACAGTTACCGCTGGATAAAAGTCTGCTCCACGTCAGACTGCTTAGTGCTCTTTTTCTTTTTTTTAACATTGTTTATTCTGTGAGTGAGAGAGACAGCACCCCCACTGGGGCCTGGATGCTGTGATCCACCCCCTCCCCCCAGTCTCAGCCAGCCCCATAGCACAGGCAGGCGTGTGCCCCGTGTACTCAAGGAGGTCTCTGGATGTGAACCCAGAACCTCCCTGTTTGGATCAGCCTCGCTGGGCCTTGAATTGCAGCATCACTTCAGTCTTGATTATTACTCTTCATTAATGGTGTCACTTAATGATGTTGAAGGGGCCAACTTAGGAGTTAGATCTTCGTGGGTTTTGTTGGTTCCAGTGTTTTGGTCCCCTCTGGCCTGTCCTTCTATCACCGTGTTGTCGGGCTTACCTCCATATGCAGGCTATGCAGAGTCTGGCCTGCAGGTGAGCAGCATCAACCTCTGCTGGAATCAGGTTGGAAATTCAGAATTTCATACTCAATCCAGGCCTACGGATGTAAAGCCTGTTCCGACCAGATCATCTGGTGATTTGAGCGCATGCAGTCATTGGAGAAATAGCGCTCCATAGGTTTTGCTCTATTTTCTCCCTTGGTGTGTGGTGGTGTACGTGCGCACTGAAGAGCAGAGGGACAGGGAGAGACAGGCACCCCACACAGGGCCTGGTCATGCTGCAGTGCCGTCCTTCATCCCTTCAGCCTGCTGGGTCTTGGACACCTGCGTGTGTGCTCTGCCCGAGGCCGTTTCAGGCTGACTGGGCCGGACTCCTCCGTTGGCCCATTTGGTGTTTGAACCTCAGTCGCCATAGGGGTTCGGCACATTTCCATTGCACCCCTGAACCGGCCCTCATTGGTTCTTAATTGTGGTGCTTTGCACCAGAAGTACCCAACGGAATAACAAAACAGAACAGCCAGCAATGCAAGGGTCTGGAGCAAATGCTTGCAGTATCTGATTTGTAGTCTGGAGTGAGCTGTGATAGCAGTTAGGCTGGGGGCAAGTCCCCAGGTGATTTGATAGGTGGCAGAGTTGAACCATCATTTGTGTCATGGTGTACTCTTGGGTCCTTAGAAAAGTCATGACACATTTTTGCATAGAAAAACACATCATGACTTTTCTGGTGACTCAGTAATAATGATATTAATAGCTTACATCTGCTTTCTGTTAGCTGTGTGCCAGGCACTGTTCTAAGCTCTATTTATGTCTGCTCTGGAACTCTTTACAATAGCTTTTTTTTTTATGTGAGGTGTTTTTGTTTTTGTTTTTGTTTTTTTGCTATAGGGTGTGTGCTCTCACCAGAGAGACAGAAAGAGGCAGAGAGACAGAAAGTGAGAAATCACCCTCCAGGAGAGATGACCACGTCGCAATCCCTTCTCCTCCATTCTCTTCTCGGGATTTTGGGCATGCACACACACACGCCTGGTGTGAGTTTTAATCTGGCAGGTCTGGAACCTGATTCACACATGCCCGGTGTGAGTTTTGATCTGGCAGGTCTGGAACCTGATTCACACATGCCCGGTGTGAGTTTTGATCTGGCAGGTCTGGAACCTGATTCACACACGCCTGGTGTGAGTTTTAATCTGGCAGGTCTGGAACTTGATTCACAGTCAACCATGTGGGAGTCCAGCGATGTAACCATTACGCCATCTACTAGTCCCACAATAACCCATTTTAAAGAAGAAAAACGGAGGCTCCAAGGGGTCAAGATTCTAGAGTTGATTGGTCTTAGCACTTGGATTTTAGTCTGAACGCTTAACCACTGCATCATAAAGAGCAGGACTGGGAGGTAGTAGGACTCAACCCTGTAGCTTCCTAGTCCCTAAATCACCCAGACTTCTCAACATCATTGACCTTAAACTTGGGCTATATGTTCTGCCCACATTCACTATTAGGACCAGGTGCAGGGCCAGGTGAAGGGTTTGGTAAATCCCCCAACCTTCATAGATACAAGATGTTATTAGTGAAATGCTCTGTCTCCATCAGGCGAGAAGGGAGCTCATGCTGCCCTCTTGCTTCAGTCCCTCCTGTCATACCCCTGAGTGCTCTAGAGGGACCTGGTCTCTTGGGCCAGGCTTCCATGTGCTGCGCCTGGTCCCCTGCCCTGCCCCCTTCCAAATCCTGTTTGTCTGATACCCTCGCTCCTCTGGGCCCAGCTTGCTTCCTGTTGTGTTACTAATGAAAGGTCTCATAATCTAGCAGCGAAAGCAAGGCCGGCAGTGACTGATCCTCTGGAGCTATTTTAACTGAGGCCTTCTTGAACCCTAGGATTGCAACCCAAGTAGATTAATCGATAGGAGAATTTTAGGGAATTTGGTGGGTCAGTGGCAGAGGGTATTTTTTTTTCTTTTTTTATGTTTGTTTATTTCATGGAGAAAAAGAGAAAGACAAACAGGGCCTTCTACTGTGCTTGCCGCTTCCCAGTCCTCCCAGCCAGCCAGGCTCACGGGTCAGCCTCCAGGAACTGAACACGCAGTCTTCCACAGCGATCCAGCATTGTTACTGCTGTGCTGCTGACCTGGTTCAAGGGAGGTGTTTTTTTTTGGGTAGAGGCCTTCTAAGGACCTTTTAAGTCCTGCCATAGGACTACCATCTGCTCTTCCTGCATGTAACACTGATCCTCGTGGAGGACGGAAAGCTGTTGTTTGTGGGTGCATGTTTGGGGTGGCATGAGGACAGTCCAGACTGAGGAGAAACTGAAGCCAAGTTAACTGATGGCCTGTGGTTGGAATAATGAAGGTAACTGGCCAGGCTTAATTCCATGCTCTCCAGATCATCCAAGGGCAATGTGTATATTATGTATTTCTTTGTTCAGGAACTGAAGACTAGACTAGTTCAGAAGAAGCTTCCAGAAGAATTGTGTTTAAAAAGTATGTAGGCACTGAGAGATGGTTCCCCAGGAATGATTGGAAGAAGGTAAATATGTACATACTAGGCAGTTCTGGTCCATTCCAGGTGAGGCAGAGTCGGGCCAAGAGTAGACCAGTGTAGGGGAACCAGCAGTTAGCGTAATGGCTATGTCGCTGGACTCCCACGTAGTCGACCGCAGTTCGAGTCCCAGACCCGGTGGCTTAAAACTCACGCCGAGTGCGTATGCGTGCGTGCCCAAGATCCCAAGAGGAGAATGGAGGAGAAGGGATTGCGGTGTGACCATCCCCCCTAGGGGGTGATTTCTCGCTTTCTGTCTCTATGTCTCTCTCTGTCTGGCGAGCGCACGCGCCCTATAGTGAAAAATCTCTCAAAAAAAAAAAAAAAAAAGAGAGTAGACCAGTGTAGCAGTTAGACATTGATGGCTATGAAGGAAGAAAACCATTGCAGGTGAAAAATGGAAAGAATGTTTGGTGACTTGGAAGGTAGATTCCTTATTCCCTTCCACTGGTGAATGCTTATTGGGCCAGAATTGTATAGACCCATCATAACCACCCTACCAGGGATCTGTTTATATATACGTGGTCAAAAAATACAAGTCCCCCCCCCCCCCCCTTTGGCAAGCATAAAAAAAAAAAAAATACAAGTCTTATAGCCATTCCAGGAGAGCCTGATCCATGAGAAGCTGTGTACTACAATAGATAAAACCTTTCCCGAATGGTACGTAGAAAGTCCCTAGGGAATTTACTCAAGAGCCATGAGAATGAACACCCGGTTAGTGCTAGTCCAACTAGTCAGGGAAGATGACATCATTGTGGGGTACTAGAGATAGGTATGAAGTGTATGAATGAATTAGTGAACTAATGGATATTGAAGCCAGAGTAGATCGCTCAGATTTGAGGTCAGGGTTGCTGGTCTTTGATTTTGTTCACCTGCCTATGTCAGAGTGTCCATTTTGCCTTATTTACCCCTAATCCTCATCTTTGAGGCCTCCCCTTCCTTTTCCAACCTCTCATAAGTCGTTTGCTTGGACCTAGCCTTTTGAGGATTTTTGTTTTCTACAAGACACTTGCACGTATTGGAGAGAGACACCCCTCACTTCCAGAGGAGGGTGGTCACACCACAGTCTCTTCTCCTCCATTCTTTTCTCAGGATTTGGGGCATACAGGCACATGCACCCGGTACACTTTCCAAGCCATGGCGTCCAGGACTTGAACTGCAAAGTTGGCCAGGTGCGATCCAGCCGCCATCACCACCGTGCTTCTGGCTGACCCGTTTGTGAGGATCTTAATCTAGTTGTTGACGTGCCCCAGTTTTAGAGTGGACTCTATCTTGCCTCCTGATCGTCAGGTGGCTAGTCCTTTCTTTATTTTTTCTTTTTCTTTTTCTTTTTTTTTTTTTTTGAGAGGTTTTTGCTATAGGGCGCATGCGCTTGTCAAAAAGAGAGAGACAGAGAGACAGAAAGCGAGAAATCACCCCCCAGGGGGGATGGCCACACTGCAATACCTTCTCCCCATTCTCCTCTCGGGGTCTTGGGCACACACGCACATGCGCCCGGCGTGAGTTTAAGCCAGTAGGTCCGGGACTCAAACCGCGGTTGCCTACATGGGAGTCCAGAGACATAGCCATTACGCCAACTGCTGGCCCCGGCTAGTCCTTTCTGATACCAGTTGTTAGTGACCTCTCAGCTTTGAAGAAACTTTATCCCCTTCTCTGCCATTTGATTTTTCTGTCATCTCCAATGACCTTACGATTTTCATAGTCTTCCCCACAGTTAATTCATAGTTCTAGGGTCCTCCGACATTGTTATTTGCATCTGCAATTCCTAATATCTGGATTTGTCCCTTTGGGGGAAGGCAAAGCCACACGTTTTTCCCTTAGGTTGTGACCTGCAGAAACACATTGGCCAGAAAGTCTTGTCAATACAGTACGCCCTATAGCAAATTAAAAAAAAAAAATTGCTATCGACATGCTTTCTATGCCAACTTCGTCATTAATGCTGGACTGTCCCCACTTTGACTGTAAGGGAGCTGGAATTAGTGTAGTCAGCCGTGTTTCAGAACCCCGCGATAGCCGACAGCAGTTCCCCAAGATCAGTTCATTCTACCTGGACTTGCGGGGAGCCTCATGAGCCTCTGTTCCTTCCTAGAGCATCTTCCTCTGGTTCCCTCCTTCCTGTTTACCTTTCCCTCTCTCTTTCTTCTTCCTATATTCCATGAGTCCCTCTGCCCTCCCGTTCCTCCCTTTTTCTCTTCTCCCTCCTATGTGGCCTTATTAAGGAGAGAAGAGTATCGTCACACTTCAGTTTGGATTAGTCTTTCCTTTCCACAGACATTAGCGTGGTCATCGCATAATCGCATGCCTAGCTGTCATGTGACGGCCTCTTAGTTTGGCCTTACGGATCACTGGTCATTACTCTAAAGCAGTCAGCCTTGGTCTAAATAAGCGATGGTTGACTAATTGAGGGTATTTGGAAGCTTGTTAAAGAAGTCTCTGTGCAACAGTGTCTCTTAAAAAAAGATAAGCCCTGGCTTGTAATGACACAGCTTCGGAGTAAGACCCGCCACCCTTTATATTTGAGAGCAGCGCAAAGTCTTACAATTAGTTAAATCTTTGTCTGCAAAAAGGAAAAAAAAATTCATTGTGTGCTCCACTCTCTGTGCGACCATCTCGAAGATTATGTGATTAACTCAGCTGTCGTGGGTGGCTAATTGGCTAAGCTTTAATCTTCACACCACCAACTATGTAGAGGATTATAAGGGACAGGAAGTTTTGAGATTGTACTCACATGTTGGGAAGGATATGTTCGCAGATAGACCAGGAGCTAAAATCAAAAGGTGATAGTGCAACGTCCATATTTTCTTAGACCGCAACATTTTCGATTTAACTTTAGATATGTACTTTTCCCTTGAGCAGAGAATAAAGTATGTAGATTCAATCTGTATTGCGTATCACTGTTGTGGTAGCCAGCACAGGCAAAAGAAAAATTTGCATTAAGAAAAAAAATCCCTTGCCCCTCCCCTCATTTAAAAATACTGAATGTTTTATTTCAGTGTAAAGATAATTTATAAGAAGGATGATTTATACTGGTAGTACCTAGATTTCCTAAAGAATCAATTGATTTATACTTAATAGTATTAACGTGCAAACTTAACCTACTGTTCCAGAAATAGAAAATTGCTAAGAAATATATGCCTTCGTTAATAAGCTAGTGTAAGAAAATAGATAATACTTATAAATACTTATCCCTTTTATTATTTTATTTCTTTCTTATGCAGAGATACAGTAACTTCCTAGTTTGTTCAACGTGTAAGGATGTACTGACATCAGTGAAGCTTTGCTTTTCTCTCTAAGTGAGCCCAAAGGTAGTTGAAGCAAGCAGTTACTAAGTATAGTCAAAATATTAAAATTTTCTGCTAATTAATGCAAAGTTACTAAGTATAGTCAAAATATTAAAATTTTCTGCTAATTAATGCAAAGTGAACTTTTTTTCATAAAGTAGATACTGGCCCTGTGTCCGCTGTGTGCCATGCACGGGTACTGGGGATGTGGTGGTGAAAAACAGACACCTGAGCTGCGCACCACACAGTGGAAAGACAAACACAGGAGAAGGCTCACACGGGGACAGCAGGTGACATAGTGATCCGGACACTGGACTTCCACATGCCTGGCTGCAGATCGAATCCCAGCTTGAAAATCACACTGGACGCTTGTGGGTGTGTGCCCCAAATCCCAGGATGAGACTGGTGCAGAAGGGATTATGGCATGGCCATCCCTCCTGGGGGATGATTTCTCACTTTCCCTCTCACTGTCTCTCTCAGTCTCTCTCCAGTGAGCATATGCACCCTATGGCAAAAACCTAAAAAAGAAAATTAAAAGTAAAAAAAAAAATGAATAAAGGAATACATTCATCAGAGAAAAGAGGAGGAAAGTGAGGCCTCCATATTCCCCATAACAGGAGAAGAGCTCTGGTGTGGAGAACTCACCCCTTTATATGCTTTGGCTTGCAAACTTCAACTTAACTCCATTGGCCACTGCTAGTCACGTGGCTCCGACCTAACTGCAAGGAGTCTTTCAAGTGCATACCTTTGTCTCCTTCATTGTTTATTTTGGATAGTTTCATGAGAGGATAAGTAACTTTGGTACATACTTTTTTTATTTTTAAATTTACTATGGGACATACATGCTTGCCAGAGAGAGACTGATGGGAGTGGGGGGGCAGTAAGAAATCACCGTCTAAGGGGGATGCCCACACCACAGTCTCTTCTCCTCCGTTCTCCTTGTGGGGTTTTGGGAGCACACACACACACATGCACCTGGTATGTTTTTTAACCTGCAGTGTCTGAGACTTGAACTGTGCCAGAATTGGCCTGCTGGGATCCATCTACCTTAACCGCCTTGCCACCTGGTACATAATTTGCTGCTTGCTTAGAAGATTAGAATCAGAAGTTAATAGAGGTACACAAGGTGGGCTGAAGTGTGGCCATGGTGGGGTTTGTTCATCATTTGTGATGTCCATTCTTTTTTTTTTTTGGAGAGGTTATTGCTATAGGGCGCGTGCGCTCGCCAGACAGAGAGAGAGACAGAGAGACAGAAAGCGAGAAATCACCCCCCAGGGGGGATGGCCACACCGCAATCCCTTCTCCTCCATTCTCCTCTCAGGATCTTGGGCACGCATGCACACGTGCCCGGTGTGAGTTTAAGCCACCGGGTCCAGGATGCGAACTGCGGTCGACTACATGGGAATCCAACGACATAGCCATTACGCTAACTGCTAGTCCCTGTGATGTCCATTCTTGAAGAGCTCAGTCAGGTAGGAGAAGATAATCAAAACCCAAATTCACAGCACAGTGAAATTAGTGCAAATGGGTACGCAACAGTGTTCTGGAGACTAGAAGGGAAGGATGTTTCTGCCACAGTCATAGGACAAGGACTAACGGATCTGAAAAAGAAGATAGGCTGCTTGTCCGTACCCTCTCTGACATTGGTTAAGTGTGCGATTGAGTGTGGCTCACTGCCTTAGTCTAGCAGGTAGGGTTCCCTCCGTCTGATTCACAGATAACCCTGCACAAAATGACTTAAACAAGGAAAACATCTCACGTAGTAAGTCACAAGTCACAGAAGCAAGAGTGGGTTCATTTAACAGCCTAATATCACCATCAAAGATCAGGTTCTAGAGCCCAGCCTCAGTGGCATGAGTAGCAGGGCCCTCTCTGTGAGGCTGGAGCCACGTGGGAGGCTGCTCTGATGTTGGAGCAGCCTATAAACAGGCTGGGCGAGGTGGCTTATGCCTGTAATGCAGACTAACTGGGAGGCTGAGCCAGAGGATTGCAATGGTGAGATCCTGTCAAAAATACCTGTCTTTCTCTCTCATTAAATAAATAAAAAAATAGAAATCTAAGTTCTTACCAGGACTATATTTTGCCTTCCTCAGAATATTGGTTCTCTCTCTCTTTTTTTTTTTTTTTTTTGGAGAGGCTTTTGCTATAGGGTGCATGCGCTCACCAGAAAGACAGAGAGAGAGAGAGAGAGATAGAAAGCGGGAAATCACTCCCCAGGGGTGATGGCCATGCCACAATCCCTTCTTCTCCGTTCTCTTGGGATCTTGGTCACACACACAGACGTGCCCGGCGTGAGTTTAAGCCACCCAGTCCAGGACTCGAACTGTGGTTGGCTCCATGGGAGTTCAGCGACATAGCCATTACACTAACTGCTGGTCCCAGTATTGGTTTTCTCTTTAGACTAATTCCTCTCATCGTCTGAGAATAGCAGTAGCAATTTCCAGCTATACTCCAGACATAATGAGGAGAAGGAGGAAAATGAGTTCACATAAGTAATACATTCATAAAGGTAATAAACCTAAAAATCATTTCACAGGTTTCAGTGGAAACCTCCACCCATGTCCCCTACTCCTCAAGATATATAAGTAATTACCATTAATAACTTGTGGCATATCCTTCCAAGTTCTCTTAAGCATATGCCAGCAAACGTGAATATATTTTGTATTACCCTCTGTCTTTGACACGAATGGTAGTATATTATACATACTGTTCAACAACATTATTTTATCACCCAATCAAGTATCTAGATTTTCCCAATCAGGACATGAGGTTTTGTCATTAGGTTTTATAATATTTCATTGTATGCATATACCATCATTTCTTTCATCTATTTTATTGCTTTCAGTCTTTTTCTGTTGTGAAAGTTTAGTGGTGAAGAATCATAAGCCTAAGGGATTGTGCATGCCTGTAAATGTCTCTGGGTAAGTTCTTAGAAGTAGTATGGGTGAGCCAAAGAGTATATGTCTTTGGGGTTTTTGTTTGTTTGTTTTTTAAGGTTTTGCCATAGGGCACATGCACTCCCTGGAGAGGAGAGACGGAGACAGTGAGAGGGAAAGTAAGAAATCACCAGGAGGGATGGCTGTGCCACAATCCCTTCTCTTCCATCCTGCTCCTGGGATCTGGGCATGCATGCACATCTGCCCAGCGTGATTTTCAAGCCACCAGGTCCGGGACTCGGACCTCAGTTGGCCATGTGGGAGTCCAGCCCTGAAACCACTGGGCCACTTGCTGGCCTCACATTTGTAGTTTGGGTAGCATTTGGCAAATTGTCCTCCAGAGAGAGAGAGCCGGTTTAGATTCATACTAGAGCTTCATGTGAGTGCCTATTTCCCTACAGACTTCCTCAACAAGAGTTTTTTTTGTTTTTTTTTTTTGAGAGGTCTTTGCTATAGGGCACATGTGCTCACCAGAAAGACAGAGACAGAGAGGCAGAAAGCGAGAAATCACCCCCTGAGGGGATGGCCACACCGCAATCCCTTCTCCTCTATTCTCCTCTCGGAATCTTGGGCATGCACGCACACACGCCTGGTGTAAGTCTAAGCCACCAGGTCCGGGACTTGAACTGTGGTTGAATACATGGCAGTCCAGCCACATAGCCATTACGCCAACTGCTGGTCCCCCAAAGAGAGTTATTAAACTTTTATATCCTAGTACAAATTGATATGTAAAAATACTTTTCTATTGTAATGTCTTAATAGAGTTTTATATAATTACTGTATATGTGTGAACTACGGTTATAAAGAAATTCTCCTGTGATTTTTTTTCTTACTCTTTCATAGTTTTGTTCTATAACTGTTAAATATTTGATCCATTTGGGGACCAGCAGTTAGCGTAATGGCTATGTTGCTGGACTCCCACGTAGTCGACCGCGGTTCGAGTCCCGGACCCGGTGGCTTAAACTCACGCCGGGCGCGTGTGCGTGCGTGCCCAAGATCCTGAGAGGAGAATGGAGGAGAAGGGATTGCGGCGTGGCCATCCCCTCTGGGGGATGATTTCTCGCTTTCTGTCTCTCTATCTATCTCTGTCTGTCTGGCGAGCACACGCGCCCTATAGCAAAAACCTCTCTCAAAAAAAAAAAAAAAAATTTGATCCATTTGGAATTCAATTGGTGAAAAGTATGAGTCCCACTTTTTTCCTATGTGGGGCTACCTTTTTTTTTTTTTTTTTTTTTTTTTTTTTTTTTTTTTTTTTGGTCCCATTGTACTTTTTATTGAGTGGCACATCTTTTTCTCACCTTTGACTTTGAGATGCTGGCTCCATCATGTCATGTATTCCTGTGTATATTTTTACCTGTTTCTTCACTTTGTTATAGATTCCACTGGTGCTTCTGTCTACTCACGTGCTAGTGTGATGTTCCTTTAAACATTGGGGCTCTGAGTTTTCATACATGGTAGGGCTAGTCTCTTGTCATTATACTTCTTTTTAAGAGGCTTGCTTATTCTGCTTACATGAACTCTAGGATCAGCTAAACTAATTCCATTAAAGGGAAAAAACTCTCTCCTTTTTGAAAACTGGGATTATATTTCATCTTTAAATCATTTATAATGTTGACTTTTGCTCTTCAAGAACATGGGCTGTTTTTGCATTTGCTCAAGCCCTCTTTCAGGTCTTCCAGTAGTGTTTTCTTCAAATATTTCTATTTAAATTTATTCATGGCTATGTAACCTCTTTCATTTTCAGTTCAATTATTTATTCCTCTGTGCTTTTCTGTCGTCGTCATTTATATGAACACCATCGATCTCATGTCTGGTATTCACATCATAAACACTCTGATCGCTTTTCATAGTTTTTCTTTTGATTCTCTTGTACTTTTAGTTTCTGTTGTTGTTGTTGTTTTTCAAGAACAATGAACTACTTCCTGGAACCTTCCTGATAGACTTTCACTCAAAAATAGAAATAGACTAGGATGGGGGTACATGATCATGTTATGCCAGAAAACATGCAGAAATGGGCATGGTTCATTCTGGCTCAGTCAAGAATATATCTGTCTCTTGAGTTGAAAATGAAGATGGGGGTCATCTAAGCAGTCAGTCCTTGAATGGAGTTGACGTTCTGATACGAGGGAGAAGAGATGTGAGAATGTTGGAAAAGCCAGCTGGAGTGGCTGCATGAACCCTTCTCTACAACTTGAGCACTAGTTCTCTTCATCTGCAGGTTTCATGGAGGAGAAACTGAAGAAACTCAAGGTTCTTCCTTTTTTTTTTTTTTTTAAACTCAATAGAAACCTTTACTTCTGGGGCTGGCAGGTGGCATGGTGGCTAAGACTGCCGGACTCCAACGCGGCCGACTGCAGTTCGAGTTCCAGACCTGGCAGCTTGCTTTCTCACTTTCTTTCTCTCTCTTTCTGTCTCTCTCTGGTCATCTTCAAAAAATAAAATAGTAAAGTGATGACAATGAATAAAACTAAATCTTTAAAAAAGGAAAAACCTATATTCCCTGTTATTTTTTCTGTTTTTGAAATTGCAATGAAGTGGTAACTCATTGGCCTTTGGCTTATTTTTATTAGGCTCAAGTGGGACCTAGATTATTGCTTTAAATTATTTTATTTAGTCTCAAGTAGAACTTAGGTCATTGCTTTAAAACCCCAATTCTCTTTTTCAAGAAGCGGGAATACTTATACCTACTATTGGGTTGAAATATCATTTTATATGTTTTTGTATGCAAACATGTGTCATGACTTTTCCAGCAACCCAATATTTGTCCTCCTGAAGAAGTTTGCAAGAAAAACTTTGCAAGTTCGTTCTTTCTTTCTTTTTTATTTTAAGGTTTTTGTCAAAGGGTGTATGTGCTCACCAGAGAGACAGGAAAGGGAAAGTAACAAATCACTCCCCAAAAGGGTTGGCCACACAATCCCTTCTCCTCCATTCTCCTCCTGGGATTCTGGGTGCACATACACATGCACACCCGGTGTGAGTTTCAAGCCTCCTGGTCTGGGACCCAAATCGTGGTTGGCAATGTAGAAGTCCAGTGCCCTAACCATCATGCCACTTGCTGTCTCCCGAGTTCAGCTTTCAATGATACATTTATATAGTTTTACAGGGCTGGTTTCTTCTGCAGACAGATACTCTCACACATTTTATGTTCATTCTTATTTAATTCCATTTTGAGAGATAATTATCTTCACATTCTGGACAAATGTGTTGGTTAAATTGGTGATAGACTGATAGGATGACAACGAAAGGGAGTATTTGAAGTGAGAACTGACCAGAAAAGTCTGGAATATGGATTGCCTTAGCACGTTCTTTTTTGCTTTAACTAGTGGTGTGATGCTAGTCATACAGTGTGTACCGTGACTATGTTCTTTTGGAGGGGGAAAAATGAATATATCATAGGATGAAGTAATTTTTATGCACTTGCCAGAGAGAAAGAGAAAGTGAGAAATCACCCCCCAGGGGGGATGGTGCACCCCAATCCCTTCTCTATTCTCCTTCCAGGATCTTGACCATGCACACACACACGCCAGTCATGATTTTCAAGCCACTGGGTCTGGGACTTGAACCACAGTTGGCCACATGGGAGTCCAGCGACATAACCATTATGCCATTTGCTGACCCCATTCCCATATTTTTTTAAAGAGTGCTTATTTATCTCTTCCATGAGCAAGAGAGGCAGAGACAGAGAGAATGAGACAGAGGCAGAGAGACAGCATCCCCAACAGGTTCTTCACGCCACAATCTACCCTCAGCCTCAGCCAGCCCCAGATCACGGGCACACATATGCCCAGCATACTCAGGGAGGTCTCCGCCCTTGAACCAGGAATGTCATGTTTTACAACTGGGCCACCACCTCACATTCTCTCCTACATCTAGTCTGCAATTTCCCGTTTTTTTCCCAAGATGCAGCTACTTTTAAGAGTTTTTTTAATGTCTCCTTCCAGAGAAATCCTAAGCCTCTACAAAGATATGAACACATCTCCAGTCTCTCTCATCTATTTTTAAATTTTTTAAGAAGTATTTTCATTAATTAATTAAATTTTTTTTTTGAGAGGCTTTTGCCATAGGGCGTGTGTGCTCGCCGGACAGACAGAGAGAGACAGAGAGACAGAAAGAGAGAAATCACCCCCCAGGGGGGATGGCCACGCTGCAATCCCTTCTCCTCCATTCTCCTCTCGGGATCTTGGGCACGCACGCACACGCGCCCTGCGTGAGTTTTAAGCCACCGGGTCCAGGACACGAACCATAGTCGACTACGTGGGAGTCCAGCGACATAGCCATTACGCTAACTGCTGGTCCCATTAATTAATTAATTTTAATTTGACCAGAGAGGGACATGGGGGGTGGTTGGCCATGTAGGAGTCCAGCACCCTCGACCACCACGCCACCCACTGACCCCATCACTTTTATATTTCTAACATGAATTATAGCATAATACACATCTTTTACTGTGCCTTATCTTTTTTGCCCAACTATATCTCTATTATGAAATACAATATTTAAAGAAATACTCTTAAATATCTCTTAAACTGTCTCAGAACTTGGCCAAGTAGATACTTGGAAGGGTTTAGGTGATATGCGTACTTGGATCTTTGGAGTCATTTAGTCTGAATTTCTTTTTTTTTTTTTTTTTTTTTTTCTTTTTTACCCGTGGGATAGAAGAGGACACTCTGTTAGCAGCCTGACATTCAGATAGAGACTGACTGTAAAGAAAGATGATGTATTTGGATAATTGGTCAAGTGAAACCAGGGATATTGAGAATTGAATAAATATTAGTCATTGCAATTGTATGTCATTGATCAAGTCAACAGAGGTCCAGCTATGGCCATGGGGCACGTAATAAAGCATAGTCCGTCCACAGGTGGTTAGCAGCAGGCAACCTGGTGGTTTCTCGCCTCAGAAGGTTTTAAAAGCTGTGCAACAAAGAAATATGTGAAAACAATTTTAAAAGATGCTATTTAGGGGCCAGCAGGTGGCATGACGGTTTAAGCTCTGGATTCCCACATCACTGACCATGGTTTGATTCCCAGTGTAGCAGCTTGAAAATCACACCGGGTGCGTGTGTGTGCATGTGTATGCATGCCTAAAATCCCGAGAAAAGAATGAAGGAAAAGGGATTGTGGCGTGGCCCACCCCAACCCTGCTCTTGCCCGGAGAATGATTTCTCACTTTCCCTCTGTCTCTTTCCAGCAAGCACACATGCCCTATGGCAAAAAATATTAAAAAAAAAAAATAGGTTTTTAAAAAATAGTACTTTTTAAAACATGAAATATGTAGGAATAAAACAAATTAAAGAATGAACTGCTCCACTGAAAAGTATAAACAGTAAAGAGGGACCAGCAGATGTTATAATGGTTACATTATGGACTCCCACGTAGTTGATCACTGTTTGAGTCCTGGACCCAGTGGCTTAAAACTCAACGCTGGGCATGTGTGTGTGCATGCCCAAAGTTCTGAGAGGAGAATGGAGGAGAAGGGATTGCGGTGTGACCATCCCCTCTGGGGGGTGATTTCTCTCTTTCTCTCTGGCAGGCGCACACACCCTCTAGCAAAAATCTCTTAAAAAAAAAAATCAGAGAATTAAAGAAGACCTAATGGAGGAATATACCATCTTCAGTGGTCAGAAGACTCAGTATTGTAAAGATGTCTGTTTTCTCAAAATTGATTTGTGGACTTGAGCCAACCTAGAGTCCCAGGTGACGTTCTGCTTCTGTTTTGTGGCTTGAGAAGCTAAATATAGCTGAAGTTCACATGGCAATGCAAAGAGACTAGAAGAGCTAAGACAATTTTGAAGGCCAAAGAGGCCTTCACATTACCAGTTATCGAGGCTGACCGTGGAACTGCAGTGTGGTGTTGGCGCAAGGACAGGCAGATAAGGCAGTGGGACAGAGAGTTCAGCACCAGTCACACACCTGTGCCACTGAAGTACAGTGGGAAAAAAAGTCCTTTTCTTGGGTGAGAATTATTTATTTAATTTTATTTATTATTATTATTATTTTAACTTGCTGTGGAGCATGTGTACTCACCAGGGAGAAAGAGAAAGAATGTGAGAAAACAAGCTGTCAGATCCAAGACTCAAACTGTGGTCAACATTTGGGAGCTCAGCGCCGTAACCAACATGCCACCTGCTGGCCCTGAAAGATAGTCTTTTCAACAGCTGGTATCATGTCAATGGAATATCCGTCTGGAGGAAAATGAATCTTAGCCTCTGCTACCACCCTGTATAAAAAATCATTTCTGAAAGGACTGTAGATCTAAACGTAAAAGGTCATACAGGTATTTTTAGAAGACAGCATAAGAGAATATCTTTATGATCTTGGGAGAGGCAAAGAGCTCTTAAATAAGCTACAGAAAGCATTATACATAAGAGGAAGACATGATAAGTTGTACTTCATTAAAATAAGAAGTCCTTGGGCCTGCCCTCAGAGCACAGCAGTTAAAACCTGTGCGTAGGGAGCAGGATCCCATATGGCCAACCGCAGTTCAAACCCCTGCCTGGACAGCTTGAAAAACACACTGGGCATATGTGTTCACACACACGTGTGTGCATATGTGTGTCTAAATCTAGATAGGAAGGCGAAATGGAGGAAAAATGGCCACACCGTATTGGGGAGTACTTTCTCTCTCTCTCTCTCTCTCTCTCTCGTGAGTTGCATGCATCTTTTGGCAATAATGAAAGAAATATAAAGAGATTCTGCTTTTCACAAGAAACCACAATGATTGAAAGCTGTACCGCAGAATAGAAGTCTGTATTTGCAGGACAACATCTGACACAGGTTACGTATCCAAAATGTATAAAAAAAAACCTATAAATCTAGAGAACGGCAGACAGCCTATTAGAAAAAAATAGGAAGACGACTTAAAATTGAGCTGTACAAATGAGGATACGTGTTGGCTGATGAACATGAAAAAGTGTTCAGGAACCGGCAGGTGGTGCGGTGGTTAAGGGTGCTGGACTCCTACGTGGCCGACCATGGTTCGAGTCCCTGACCTGGCGGCTTGCTTTCTCACTTTCTCTCTCTCTTTCTCTCACTCTGTCCCTCTCTGGTCATATTAAAATCAATAAAGTTCAATAAAAAAGTTTTTAAAAAAAAGAAAAAAAAAAAGGTGTTCAGCTCCAGTAGCCATCAGGAAATGCAGAGGAAGCCGTGATGTCACACCATCATACCTACATGAGGCTACAGCTGAAATACAGACATGGCAAACGTTAGGGTGTGGAGTGACTCGAATTCTCGTATACTACTTATGATACTAAATTATACAACCTTCTGGGAAAATTATCTGTTATTTGCTAAAATGAACTGTATAAAAAACATGAAGAAGGGTGTTTATAGCAGTGCTTTTTTTTAAAAAAAAAATTTCTATAGAGTGCACGTGCTCACGGGAGAAAGAGAGGGAAAGTGAGAAATTAGTCTCCAAGGAGGATGGCCGTGTCACAGGCCCTCCCCCTCCCTCCTCCTCTTGGGATTTTGGGCACAAACACCTGGTGTGTGTTTCAAGCCACCAGATCTGGTACTTCAGCTGTACGGTCAGTCATGTGGGATCCAGCCACCTTAACCACCACACCATCGGCTAGCCCAGTGGTGCTCGTTTTTTGTTTGAAGAATTATTTTATTTTATTCATTGTCATTATTTATTTTATTTTTTTGAAATTGACCAGAGAGAGACAGAGAAGGAAAGTGTGAAAGCAAACTGCCAGGTCCAGGACTCAAACCACAGTTAACCATGTGGGAATCCAGTCACCTTAACCACCATGCCACCTGCCAGCCCCCAGTGGTGCTAGTTTTAATTAGTCTCACCTGGGAATAACGCAATGTTACATGTGCATTTAACTCAATGCACATCTACACTATAATGGATAAATACATTATGGCTTATTCATACGGGCTTATTCACCCAGCAAATGAGAATGAACAATCTACAGCCTCGTATCACACTGTAGATGGAGCTCACCAACTTCACGCTGAGTGAAATAAGCCAGCTGTAAGAGTCTATTCCTGGTGATGCTGTCCCTAGGAAGGCCAAACTATGTTATGCGTCATGAAAGTGATATGCACATGTATACTACATATATGTAAATAACTGTGTCTATAATTATGTTACATGCATGAGTGTGTGTGTGTGTGTATGAATACGAGGGAAACATTGGAAGATGCATGTTATGAAAAATATTTATAAATGGCTTTGCACCAAGATAAGCTCATACTTGAGTTCCATCTTCTGTGACTATTTCAAAGTCCCTTGTGTACTTAAGTAGAAGCTTCTATACATTTCCATGCACACATATGTTCATGGGTTTGTTCGTTCTCTGGCAGCTATGACCTGAATTGACCACAAGGTGGGGATGTAAGCAAAGGGAAAGGGGAAGGGAAACCTACTCAGCACTTTCCAGTTGCTAGATTTGGAAAAAGTAGGGTTTTTCCTCCCTCGAAAGCAGGAGAGGATGTGAAGATAGCAGATGCTTCCTAACTGTGGGAAAAGGAACAATCTCGCCCCGCAGTCCTCTCTTTAATCCTGTCCCCATGCCTCTGTGCCACTGCAAACATCTTTGTCGTTTTTATGCTTCCTCCTTAATGACTCCCTGTAGACCTCATTCTCAGTCTGTCTATTCCTGGTTTTTGTTTGTTTGTTTTTTTAAATTTTCTTTCTCTTTGACTTTCCCGTCTTACCTTTTCTTTTTGTATCTTTTCCTTCCATTACTCTTTCCCCTGGAAAAATAATGCTAGATTTTTGGTGCTTCTCTATTTTAGTTTTTGTTTCTTGTACTTAATATTAAAAGGAGAGGGATGCTTTCAGTACCTCTTTCTATAGTTGCTATTTAAGTTGTCACTGACTTTTTTTAGGCCTTTGTTCCCCTGTTATCTTATCCCCTCCATCATGGGAAATGACTTCTTTCATGGTAGTTTAAATTAAAAAAAAAAGAAATTATCAATGGAGTGCATGCTCATTGTAACAAGTCAAGCTATACCGAGGTACAGTGAGTCTATGTATCACTATATAGTGATGTATGAGGCGAAGTTACTCCTCTCTGTCCCTTCTCTCCAGTGCCATTCTCCTGAGTAACCAGTGTGAACCGTCTGCAGTTAGGGAGCGCAGAGGTTATGTGCTATTTGGGGAGGACTCTCTCTTGCACAAAATGACTAGAGGCCAATATGTGATAGTGTGTAATGAAGTACTGAGTTGTGTGGTATGGGCCATAAATGATCTAGGAAATTAGACAAGGGAGAAATTGGTGTTGGGAAGAGGGGTTGAGAAGACTGGAAAAAAGGAGAGACTTGGGGGGGCCAACAGGTGGCATGGCGGTTAAAGGCATTGGACTCCCAAATGGCCAGACCTGGTGACTTTTTTTCTCACTTCCCTCTCTCTCTCTCTCCCTCTCTGGTCAAATTGGAAAATGATAGTAATAATAAATAAATAAAAAGAGGGAAAGGATGTTATGGTTATGTTTTTGTGTGTGTGTGTGTGTGATGTTTTTTTCTTAAAAAACAAAAACAAGATTTGGAATACCGTTTATAGAGTGCGTAGAAGTGCGTGCACCATGGACTTTCTCTCTTGTGAGCTGGTCTTGAATCTTGCTCTAGAGCAGTGGCTTCCATATCGATCTGCATGTTGGTGCTCATCTGGCTGCACGGAAGTCTCCTGAGGGAGCTCATACGTACCTGTCCTGCTCGCAGAGGGAAAGGATGTTAGGGCTAAAAGCATGAGTGTCCAGCTCAGTAATTTGCCTCGTTAGGTAGGAATCTGACGAATTGCTATAAGGAGAAACAAGATTCTTGGAGTCGAAATGATGGCTATGTGAGCAGTTCTTGGCTTCTGTGCATCTTGAATGTTTGCGTATTAATCATTGACACCTTTTGCTGTGGTCTGAATGTTGCCCCCTCCCATTCATATGTTGGAGCCTGGTATATCCAAAGTGACAGTATTAAGAAGTGGAGCCTTTGGAGAAGGGATTCTGATGAATGGTCTTAGTACCCTTATAAAAGAGGTTGAAGGGAGCTGCCTTGCCCCTTCCTCCACGTGAAGATACAGAAGATACCATCCATGACGCACACAGTAAGCCCTCCCCAGACATCAAATCTGCTGATGCCTTGAGCTTGGACTTCCAGCCTCCAAAACTGTGAGCAATACATTTCCGTTGCGTATGAGTCACCAAGTCTAAGATATTGTGTAATACCAGTATGAATAGATTGAGATGGAAGTCGATGCCAAAAGTGGGTACCCACTTTTGTACCATGCATTTTCTCTCTAACTTGTACTCTTTTGAATTCTACTCTTCCTACGGCAATAGTTTCCAGGCTTGTCTACCCATCTATGCCCAGCCGGTTGCATAAATGTTGCCTGAGGGAGCTTATAGATTCCTGGGCCCTCCACCAGAGGGGACTCATGCTATAATTCAAAACATGAGTGTCCATCTGAATGATTTGCCTTTTTAGATATCAATTAGATGAGTTGGTGTATTAAAAAGCAAAGTTGTAGAGGTGAAAATGATAGAGGTAGTTTTTTTTTTTTTTTTTTGAGAAAGCAAGAAATCACCGCCCAGGGGGATGGCCACACTGCAATCCCTTCTCCTCCATTCTCCTCTCGGGATGTTGGGCACACACGCACATGTACCTGGCATGAGTTTAAGCCACCGGGTCCGGGACTTGAACCATGGTCAATGACATGGGAGTTCAGCGACATAGCCATTACGCTAACTACTGGTCCCAATATAGGCAGTTCTTGGCTTTTGTGCATCATGAATGTGTGTGCTTTACTCGTTGACGCCTTAAACAGTCCTTCACTGCCAGATCTGGATTTGGGTACATCAGCCAGCAAACATAAATTTCTACCACTGTAGATGACACTCCCTGCCAGCCAGTACTGTTTCACTAGACTTGCATCTTTGTCCGTAAAATAGTGTTCATTGACCTAGTTAATTGGATATTTTATTGCACTTTATTTTTTAATTTATTTTTTGTTTTAGGGTACATACATTCACCAGAGAGATGGAGAGATACAGAGAGAGAAAATGAGAAATCACTCCCTGCGGTGATGGCCATGCTGCAATCCCTTCTCTTCCATTCTCTTGGGATTTCAGGCACACATGCACATGCGCCCAGCATTGAGTTTCAAGCCACCAGGGCTGAGACTTGAGTCATGGTCAGCGTTGTGGGAGTCCAGCCCCTTAACCACTGTGCCACTTCTTGGCCCCCGTATTTATTTTTTAATTTGCTATAGGGTGCTGGTGCTTGCTGGACAGAGAGAGAAGGAGAGGGAGAGGGAACGTGAGACATCAGCTCTGGCGGGTGATGACTACACCGCAATTCCTACTCCATTCTCTTCTCTGGACTTTGGACATGCACACAGCCATGCCCAGCCTGTTTCTCAAGCTGCCTGATTTGGGACTCAACCCATGCATTCAGCCATGTGGGATCCAGCTGCCTTAACCACGCCAGCACAATCTGCCCTGTTCTTTATTTGATGAGTGAAAATGAAAACAAATATGCTAAGTAAGGGGGAAAAACCAGTAGTGTTGAGACAAAGATGAAAATGATTAGGTTTGCCGTAGGCCAGCTCATGACATGTGGGATAAGGTAGCCAGATCCCACATGGCTAAATGCATGGTTTGAATCCTAGGCTTGAGCTTGAAAAACGTGCTGGGTGCATGTGCGTATGTTACAAAATCCTAAGGGGAGAATGGAGAAGAGATTGCAATGTGGCCACCTCTCCTGGCAGGTGATTTCTCACTTTCCCTCTCTCTGTCTCTTTCTAGTGAGCACAAGTACCCTAGCAAAAAAACTATATATATGCATATATGTATACACACACATTCAGTTTCTAGTGAATACACATATTTAATTATTAGGCATGCCAAATGCTTAGATACACAATGTATATTGTTTACATCGATAGGACACTCATCTGGTTTTGTTAACTGTGTTTAGCTGCAAAGATGCAGAGTGATTATTGACGATAATGTCAAAAAGGCTCAGCTCTCGGAACAGACACTCCCTCATACCGTGTGAGAATACTGTCTACTTTTCGTGCGTTCTGTTTTGAAACCCGTTCAGGCGTGCATTGTGTAATCAGATAAGGAGCTGTCTCTCCTCTCAGCAGTCACCGTGTTGCTGTAGTTGCACTTGAACAGCAGGTGGCCCTCAGGTACTACGTTGGCAGGCATCTGGCTCAGCTCTCACTTGGAGTTCTGTCTTTATACATCACTCCTTCCTGTCCCTCTTTTACCTTTCAGGTACCACGGTAGTCAAGCACTGAAGGTAAAGCACTGTCCCTTTGGTTTTATTCGCTTGCTTTTAGATTGCCTGGATAATGCTGTCGGTGAGAGCAGTCGACTTTCTGAAATTTGTGTTGAAGGCCAAAATAATGAGTTCCAAAGACCTTTTCCACATTTTTTTTTTTCATTTTTTAAAAGCTTGTTTTATTCATGATAGAAAATGTGTCCATGTGGACAAAAATGAGAGAGAGACAGACAGACAGAATAGCATGATCCTCTCTCCCTAACCCTCCAGCTTATCAGAATCTTGCACCTGGTGTGTTCTCAGGCCGACCTGGTGATCCAGACCTGCAGGTGACCATGTGGCTTCCAGCACGGCAATTTACCCTCCACTGACAAAGCAACCATGCTGGGCCCTAATGCTTTCTGTTCTTTCGTGAACTGCTTTAGTGAGGTTTTCATGTAATTTTAATACTTTTTACTGGTGAATTTGGCGAGCAGTAAATACAAAAAAATGGGATTGGCTTAACATGAGAAAAATATGGGAGCCAGCAGATGGCATGGTGGTTGGGGGTACGGGACTCCCACATGACTGACCACAGTTCAAATCCCGGACCCTGGCAGCTGGCTTTCTCACTCCCCACCCCTCCTCTGTCCCTCTCTAGTTAAATTAAAAAATATAAATAAGTTAAATAAACAATAATTATTAAAAAATGAGAAAAATACGTCATTGTAATAAATATCACACGTGCTCTGGAAAAACCCCTTGGATATATCTAAGGATGATTTCTTCTTTGTCTAAGTTCTTATTTATTCAAGAAAGCCAAACATTGCCTATATCATTTCTACCTCAATAATCTTGCTTTTTACTGTACCAACTCATCTAATTCATATCTCAAAAGGCAAATCATTGAGGTGGGCACCCACACTTTTAATCAAGTCATCCTTTCCTATTAGGGACAAGGCCCAGGAATCTGTAAGCTCCCTTGGGTGACCTCATGTAAGCACCTGGGCACAGATGTGGAGACTGGCCTGGAAACAATTGCTGTAGAAAGAGTAGGATTCAAGAAAAACACGCAGGTAAGAGGAAAAACATGTGCTCTTCAGGGGCTTGGCAGGGATTATTTACCCAATTTATCCCCCCAAAATATTTTGAGTATTTACTTTGTAGTAGGGACAATGAGAGGCATTTATTGTCCCTGGAGAATCAGCTCCATGGGGTCAGGTATTTGCGTCTCTCCTATTTCCTTCTAATCCTTTAGATTAATGCCTGGCGCATAGAAGGTATTTGGTAAGTTATTTGTTGAACAGGTGGATGGACGGATAAGTGAGATACAAAAAAAAAAATAAAGAATAGGACAGAGTATTAGACTGAAAGACGTTAGCTGTCTTGTAAATATGACCGCCAGCATCCACACATCCATAGATCATGGTCTCAAAGGAGCAATTTCACTTTGGGGTGCTTACTAGGACCTATGTTGAAGTTTGAAAGGAAGTGGAAATCCCCCTTTTTCTAGGTTGCGTCAGTCCCCCCCCAAGGCACCCGGGTTTTATCTCCTGTATTCAGTCTGCCCACCGACACTTGAGAAACTTCCCTTCGAGTTGCTGTGTTACTGTCCCTTTCTCTCTGTCCCCTCTTGTCATTTCCCTGTCCATACCTCTGTTCCCGCCCCCCTAATTTACTACAGTAGCCTCTTGGCCCACCTGTCTGACCACAGCCTCTCTTCAGTGTGATCCATCTGCATCTAGTTGCCAGACTTTTATCTCTAAAGAATTGATGTCGGGGCCAGCAAGTGGTGTAGTGGTTAAGGTGCTGGAGTCCCACAAGACCAACCGTAGTTCGAGTCCCAGACCTGGGAGCTTAAAAATCACACTGTGTGTGTGTGTGTGTGTGCGTGTGTGCCTAAACTCCTGAGAGGGGAATGGAAGAGAAAGGATTGCAGTATGGCCATCTCCCCAGGAGGTGATTTCTAACTTTTGCTCTCTCTGCCTCTATTTCTTTCTGTGTCTTTCCAGTGAGTGCACATGCCCTATGGTAAAACCTAAAAAAAAAAAAAAAAAAAAAAAAAAAGATTTGATATCAAGGAATCTATTTCTGATTGAAATGTGAGCCTCTGTGCATCTTTATGGAAAGAAATGACAAAAGAAGTTCAAAAAAGTAATTACCCTTTCATACCATGGTAGCATTTTCATACCTATAGGTAAGTCTAGTTATGAAGGTTTTCAGACTCAAATCAAGTCTACAAATATCTCCTCTCATCCTAATGTGAACCTCCCCTTTGGTCTGTGAACATCCAAACACTGATATTTTTTCCAGATAAAACAAACATTTTATATAGTCACTTTGACATCTTTTTGAAACGCTAAGAAAGCTACTTCTTGGAATTCACTCCTTTTTCAATTCTGCATTCAGTTGATAAGAACGCCCTCCCCATGAACTCTTAACAGGCTCTAACTCCACTTGTTAGCAGAAAGACAGAGGAGTACCCCCATCCCAATATTGTCATAATTTAATAATGTACACCATTCTTTTGGGGATGAAAATGAAATTGTTTTGTTTTTAGAGGTGACTATGAATCTTCTTTTGTAAAATCTTTACAAGACAGCTGTCTAGCATATCTGTGGCCTATGTTTTGTTTGTTTTGTTAGGTTTTGCTATAGGGCACGTGTGCTCACCAGAGGGAGAGAAATCACCCCCTGGGATAGCCACGCTGCAGTCCCTTCTCCATTCTCCTCTCAGGGTTTTAGGTATGCATGCACGCATGCCCACTGTATTTTCCAAGCCGCTGTCTCAGGGACTCGAACTGTGCTGTCAGCCATGTGGGATCCCAGCTGCCTTAACCACCATACCACCTGGCTGGCCCTCTGTGGCCTTTTTTTGTTAAATTCAATTTATTAGATAGGTTCCATCTTGCAAGAATGTGACTATAGGGACCAGCAGTTAGCGTAATCGGTGTCCAGCGACATAGCCATTGTGTTAACTGCTGGTCCCTGAGTTTACTTTTAAAAATATTTCAAATCTATCCTAAACCCAGAAGCACATTATTTAGCATTTTCTGTCTTTTTTTTTTTTTTTTTTTTTTTTTTCCCAGAAGGTTCTTGTGCTAGCTAGAAAGAGACATTGAAAGGGGACAGCACCCCAATGGTGCATGGTCATTCCATAATTCCTTCTCCATTTTTCCTCATTCTGTAGGGATTTGAGGGCATGCACACAGGTACCCATTGTGTTTTTCAAACTGTTGTGCCAGAATTTGAACCCTGGTTAGCCATGTGGGATCCAGTTCCCTTAACCAGTAGGCCACAAGGTCAGCCTGAGCATTTCCTTTAGCTTATTTGTCACTGAAGAAACACTCCTCACTTGTCATTCCAAAAGCTGCAATACAGTGGTTTATTTGTTTGTTTGTTTTTTGAGAGGTTTTTGCTATAGGGTGCTTGCCAGAAAGACAGAGAGAGACAGAAAGCGAGAAATCACTCCCCGGGGGGGGGGGGGGGGGGGGGGGATGGGATGGCCACACTGCAATCCCTTCTCCTCCATTCTCTTGGGATCTTGGGCACGCACGCACATGTGCCCAGCATGAGCTTAAGCCACTGGGTCCAGGACTCAAACCAAAGTTGTCTATATGGGAGTGCAGCAACATAGCTATAAGCCTAACTGCTGGTCCCAGATACAGTGTTTTTTTTTTTTTTTTTTTTTTTTTTTTTTTTTTTTTTTTTTTTTTTTTTTTTTTTTTTTTTTTTTTGCCTTAGAGTATGTGTACTCACTGGAGAGGGAAAAGAGAGAAAGAAGAGAGGGGAAGTGAGAAATCACTCCCCTGTGGGGATGACCATGTCACAATCCCTTCTTCTCAATTCTCTTGGGATATTGGGCGTGCACGCACACACGCACATGCACCTGCCATAGTTTTCAAGCCATTGGGTCCAGGACTCAAACTGTACTCAGCCATGTGGGAATGCAGCGCCTTAACCACCATGCCACCTGTTGGCCCCCAGATACAGTGTTTTATTCACAATTCCCTTTTAAGTAATTCTCTCTATCTGCTTGAACAGTGGTGGTCTTTGCTGCAAAGTGCTTGAAGTCAGGTAGCTATTGATTTTGTTTTATGTTTGTGTATGTTTTAATCTCTCAAGATAAAAATGTTAAATACTTCTCTTGTTTCTCTCTTGTTAAAAAAAAAAATACCTGTGGTTTTCCTAATTCTGTTTCATAAACATTGACAAAAACTGATTCTCTGGCATATTCTAAGGCTTTTTTTTTTTTGGTACTGGGGATATAAACATGACTGTCATGTGGCCTCCTTGCTCACAGAGCTCATAATTTAGGGAGAGAGACAGATGAGTAAATAACTAACTACAATCCTGCTTGATAAATGCCACGTTAGAGGCTGTGAACAAAGGGCCATGGGAGCACCGGGAGTGATTGATTCGAGGAAGGGGGATGGGGGACAGGGATCAGGAAGGACTAAGCAGCAGAGGTGACATTTGAGTTGAGCCTTTGGGGATGAATAGAATTTTGCCAGATGGACAAAGGGAGTGGGGGTGGGGACACTGCAGACTCATACAAAAACATGAGAGTGTGAAAGTTTGTGCCTTTGTCTGGGTGGTGGGGAGCAGTCTGCACGGCTGAAGGAGAAGTAGGGTGTGGAAGAGGGGAGGTTGGGGCGTGATGTTGCAGAGATCATGGGGCCATATTGCATGGCTTACCCTTGATCTGTCGTTTCTAGGGAGTCGTGGAGGTTTTCAAACAAGGAAACGATCGAGATTTCTGTTGTAGAAAGAGAATTCTAGAAGCAGAGTGTGAGATGATACGAAGGAAGATGACTGGGAACAGGGAGACCACTCAGAAGTACTGAGGGAGGCTATGGTTACTGGTGAGAAGTGGAAGAGGGGAGACCAAAAAAAAAAAAAAAAAGATCCGGGAACTTGGGAATGAGGTGATGTTGCTGACCAAATAGAGAGCATAGGAGAAGAAACAGCTCATGGGGTGAATGGTGAAAGTGAGAAAGTTCATTTCGGATCTGTACAGTTTGCAGAGGAAATGCCCAGTTGGAGATGCCACAAACACAGCTAGAAAGCCTATAAGAAATTAGAGAACTTTGGAAGTCTTTAGCGAGTGACTTGAATCAGGGTGAGGGATGGGAGGACATGCCCTGCTGGAATTTTTCTATGTGGGATTTCTTTCTTTCTTTTTAGAATTATTTTATTTAACTTTATTTATTTTTAAATTTGACCAGAGAGGGACAGAGTGAGAGAGAGGGAAAGTGAGAAGCTACCAGTTCTGGGACTCGAACCGTGGTCGAGTCCAGCACCCTTAACTACAACTCCACCTGCCGGTCCCAGTGGGGTATCTTTCTAACTACTATATTTATGTGTCATTCTCCCCACCCCATCCTAGACTGTGATCCTGCCCTGATGGGAGGGGAGTATTCCCCTCCCCACCCCTCGTTGAGAATCCACGGCCATAATGACTCAAAGAGCCGTGTCTGATTTCATTTATGTTGGGCTTAGAATGTCTACACGCTGCTACCATCTGTTGGCTGTCTCTGGAGCAGAATGACGCTGAGGGAGACCATGTAGTGAGAAGAGCACATCTAAACAGAGTCCCCGAGGAACACCAGTGTGTAGAGAGCAGGACGGGGAGAGGTACTGCAAATTGCAGAGGAGCTGTCCCTGGGGAGAGTGGTGTGGAGGAAGCTGAGGGAGGGGAGGGTTCACAGATACGAGTAAGGTCAGTGGCTGTGGCCGTGGGGCCCGGAAGACCGATCTTGTGAAAACTGGGAAGAGGATTTGGCAGTCAGGAGGTTTCAGGTGGGGAGAGTTTTAGTAGTGACGGGGCAGAAGGTAGGTTGCAGCGGGTTGATGAGACCGAGAGATCGTGAAGGAGAGCTGGTGAGCACCACTTATTCTTTAAGGAAGTTGAGGGGTGAATAGGAGAGAAAGTCGAGTGGCCTGAGGATTTACAGGATGTGGATGAACTTCTGGGAAGTAAAAATGAGACGATGCTGAAAGAATGTGAAGATGAAAGATACTGTAACGGGCCAGTAGGTGGCGCAATGGTTAAGGCACTGGGTCCCCACATGGCTGACCACAGTACAGGTCCTGGACCTGACAGCCCAGAAGCCACTCCAGGCACTTGTGTGTGTGTGTGTGTGTGTGTGTGTGTGTGTGTGTGTGTGTGTGTTTGTGTGCGCGCGCGCGCCCAAAATCCCAGGAGAAGAATGGAGGAGAAGGGATTGTGGCATGGCCATCTCCCCTGATGGGGGGAGGGATTTCTCATTTTCCCTCTCACTGTCTCTGTCTCTGTCTCTCTCCTCTCTGGTGAGCACATAAAGTAAAGAATCAATTCCTATTTTGCCTGGGTTTGTTTCTTGATACAGATCATGTATGTTAGAATGCTAACCTAAACATGAGATTCATATAGCTTTGGGGGACATACTCATTTATTAAAGATTAATTTTTCAGTGCTTCCTGTACATATAACACAGTATAAGACAGTGATAAAGGTGAACAATGGCCAAGCGATTATCATCTCCCAAGCACTACATTAAGCTCTTCACCCGCATTTTACACATCATCGCCCCTACAATAGGGTCTGTGCTTTGGTAAGGGTGGAGATTTCGGGCTGTTTGAGGATCCTGTTTTTTCCTGTCCCATTGATGAGAACAATGCCTGCCACATCATAAGCACTAAGCAAATGTTTACTGGATAAGTGAGTTATTTATTTAGTCCTCCTGGCAACCCTCTGACGTAGACGTAGATGTTACTGTCCACATGTCGCTGGCTGGTAAATGCTGTTGGCCATTCCTTCCATACTGAGGAACCGTGTGTCGTGCCCCAAAAGGCAGTTCTCAGTGCCTGCTTTCTGTCTAGTGGGCCTGAGGCCCAGGGAACGTGGCCTTTTGCTTTGGACAAAATTTGTCTCACAGGCTTTGTGACACCAAAGAAATAAAACTATTTTTCTTTTTTTAGAATTATTCATTTTAATTTTAATTTTATTTATTCTTTTTTTTTTTTTTTTTTTTTTTTTTTTTTTTTTTTTTAATTTGACCAGAGAGCGACCCCGAGAGAGGGAAAGTGAGAAGGCAAGTCACCAGGTCCGGGACTCAAACCATGGTGGCATGGTGGTTGGGTGACTGGATCCCTCAGAGCTGGCTCCATGATTCGAATCCAGGACCTGGTGGTGTGGGAAACATGCCAGGTGCTTGTGCATATGTGCTCCAAATCGCAAGAGGATAATGGAGAAGGGATTGTGGTGTGACCATTCCTTCTGGAGAGTATGCTTTCTCACTTTCCATCCCTCTCTATCCAGCAAGCACATGTGTCCTATGGGCCAAAAAAACAGTTAAGCAATGGGGTAGAAGCTATTTGTAAACTAGAAGAGAGATGTGAACAGGGTCGGGAACGGTAAATAGTGGGTATATGAGTATGTAGACATCACGTGGGGTGTTTAATCCACACGAACCCGTGGTGTTACCGCTATGGCTGTGACCGCTGTCGCCCTATTTTATGAATTGGACGTGATCCCTAGAGGGAATGTTCACCTCTGTGGTGACGTGGTCAGACATGGCTTCCTCATGGTTCGTACAGATGTGGGCAGGCGGGACAGGAAAGAGACGTGAAGAAGCCTGTGAACACGGGGACTGAGAGAGCCATCGCGTGCTCCCCGTTCCTCAACCAGAGAGACCAGTGTCTGGTGCAGGAGGGGCCTGTGGGCTACTGGAGGGAGTCGAGACTAAGGCTGATCGATCGGAATGTGTTTATTATGTTAGGAATGCTGTGTGACAATCACGAAATTGGATTTGAATCTGCATGTGTTTCTGTCTGTGAGCAAACAAGTAGTCTTTTTTTCTTAGAGAGAGAGAGATTTTTGCTATAGGATGCATACGCTTGCTGGAGAGACAGTCAGAAAGTGAGAAATCACTCCCCTCAGGGGGGATGACCACACCGCAGTCCCTCTTCCTCTATTCTCATCTTGGGATCTGGGGCACTCACCCACATGCGGTTGGTGTGAGTTTTAAGTTGCCAGGTCTGGGACTCGAACCGCGGTCAACTACGTGGCCAGTGACATAACCACTCTGCCATCTGTTGGTCTCCCATGTAGCCTTTAATTCAAAATGATACCATCATTCTTTGTTCAAACTGTAATGTGTAGGCACAGCATTGTACCTGCCTGAGAAACCGTATTTGTGCCTGGAGTGTCACAGAGCCCTGGAGACGCACTGTCCTAATGAGACGATCACTTCCATTTTGGCCTTATGTTTTTGAAATCGAAGAGCCTCATTTACCACCCTCCCGTATGCTCACGGCCTCAGATGTATCCTGGAGGATTAGTACGAGTATTATGTCCTCCCGTCCTCTCTTTAACAGGCCGTAATTCTCCGGGGGCCTTATTCATCCTCCTATCTCTTCCAGCGCTGGACACAGTTCCTGGCGTCAACTAAGGCTGCCATAAATCGTGGTCGATTGAATTTTCAAAGGATGCGAGGCTGGCCACCTCTGCACTTGTGGGAGTAATTTGCAGCCGAGCTGCATTTTTTGCGATATGTAATGCGTTTACTCTTCTCCTTAGGTCCAGCCTGATGAGTGAAGAGGCTAAGCGAGGCGCGCCCAACCCTTGGTTCTTTGAGGAGCCAGAGGAGACCAGAGGCTTGGGTTTTGATGAAATCCGACAACAGCAGCAGAAAATTATCCAAGGTACAGAATACCCCGAGGAATGTGGGCTCAGAAACCTTGCCAGACTTTTACTGTAGCCTTGAGCATTCCTTATCCCCATTGAAAATTGGAGTGAAAACTGTTGGTCTTTTAAAGCTCTCAGTGCTTTGTGCCTGAAGATACCTGCAGAACAGACAGCGGCTGCCTCCCCCTCGGTGGCTCCCGGCAGTAGTGATGTTTTCATTGGGCAAGAACAGAGGAGCGGGTTGGAATTTGATAAGTCTAGGCAAACTTGATCTATGGCCCTGGAAATTATTATTTAACACAAGATGCCATCTTTTTTTTTTTTTTTTCTATATAAAATAAATCAGTTTGGCTTTTACCTTGGAGTTTATCTTGCCCAGAGCTTTTTTTTTTTTTTTTTTCTTTTTGAGAGATTTTTGCTATAGGGCACATGCATTCGCTGGATAGAGAAAGCAGAGACAGAAAGCGAGAAATCACCCCCCTGGGGGGATGGCTACATTGCAGTCCCTTCCCCTCCATTCTCTTGGGATTTGGGGCATACGTAGATACCTGGCATGAGTTTCAGGTCGCTGGGTCTGGGACTCAAACTGTAGTCAACCGTGTGGGAGCCCAGCACCTTAACCAGTATTCCACCTGTTGGCCCCTGCCCAGTGGTGGTTTTTAAACCTGTTGACTGTTCATTTATTTTCATACATACATATATATACATGTGTATATATATATATATATATACACATGTATATATACATATATACACACATTTTTTTTTTTGGAGACTTTTTGCTTTAGGTATGTGCACTCACTGGAAAGACAGAGAGACAGAAAGTGAGAAATCACCCCCCAGGAGGAATGGCCACGCCGCAATCCCTTCTCCATTCTCCTCTCGGAATTTTGGGTGCGTAGGCACTAGGTCTAGGACTTGAACCGTGGTCATCTACATGGGAGTCCAGCGACGTAACCATTACGCCATCTGCTGGTCCCATTTACTTCTATGTTTTTAAAAAGTTTTCTTTTTTTGAGAGAGATTTTTTGCTATAGGGCATGCATGCTCGCCAAAGAGAAACTGAGAGAGAAAGACAAAGTGGAGATGACCATGCCTCAATCCCTTCTCCATTCTCCTCTCGGGAATTTGGGCATGCATGCACACGCGCCCAGCATGAGTTTCAAGTTGCCAGGTCTGGGACTCGAACCCCAGTTGTCATGTGGGAGTCCAGCACCTTAGCCACTCTTCTACCTGCTGACCCCTGCCCAGTGGCTTTTAAACCTGTTAATTATAATTTTATTTACTTCTATTTTTTTAAATTTTGAAATATTTCCTAATTGTTATAGTATGTTCAAACAATATAGGGCTATGTAAGATGAAAAGCCCTCTGTATTGCTGCTTCAGTCTGAAACTATAAATGGATTAATTCATGTTTCTTTGTACTCTTCCATATACGTGCACATATATTTAGCATAAACTCACAGATTTTACATAAATAGGGTCGTGAGATAGCGAGTGTGTGCACACTATCACTCTATCATTTTGCACCTTTTTTAAAAACTTAGTATGTGTCATGGAAATTTTTCCATGTCAGTGTATACAGGTATTCTTTCTAATCTGTTTAAAGAATACCTTTATTGAGATATAATTGATATCTGGGACCAGTGGTTGATGTAATGGCTGTGTCGCTGAACTCCCATGTAGTCAACCATGGTTCAAGTCCAGGACCTGGTGGCTTAAACTCACGCCGGGCACGTGTGCGTGCGTGTTTAAGATCCCGAGAGGAGAATGGAGGAGAAAGGATTGCGGCATGGCCAGCCCCCTGGGGAGTGATTTCTTGCTTTCTGTCTCTCTGTCTCTCTTTGTCTTTCTGGTGAGTGTACATGCCCTTTAGCAAAAACCTCTCCCAAAACAAACAAACAAACAAAAAAGAGCTAGAATTGATATCCTAAAGAACACATGTCTAAAATGTGTGATGTAATAAGCTATGATGTATGTGTACACCTGGGAAACTGTCAGTACCATCAACGTAATGAACATAGTTATTACCTCCCTCCATTTTTTAATGTTTATTTGTAATTCTTCTTAATGTCCCTCATCATCCATCCCTAGACAACTGATCTGGTTTCCATAACTATAAATTAGTTTCTATTGTCTGTAATGTTATATAAATAGAATCATGCAGTATTTACTCTCTTGGAGGGGAGGAAGGGATCTGGCTTCTTTCTCTAAGTATAATTATTTTAAGAGTGACCTGTGTTGTTGCATGTTTCAGTATTTTCTTACATTGTAGAATGATAGTCCATTGTAAGACTATCACAGCCCGTGTATCCACTCCCTTATTTGAGTCATTTCCAATTTTTGGCTGTTATAAGTAAAGCTGCTATGAGCATTCACATATAAATCTTTGAATGGACATACATTTAAAAAATTATTTATTTATTTTTAAGTTTGCTATAGGGCATGTGTGCTCACCAAAGAGACACACAGAGAGAGAGAGAGAGAAAAAATGAGGAAGTAAGCCATTAGGTCTGGGACTCGAACTGTGGTCAGGCATGTGAGAATCCAGCGCCTTAACTACCACACCACTTGCTGGGCTCCCTGGACATAATTTTTTATAGTGACAAGTAGAATGATGAGTTGTGTGGTAGGTGTATTTCTAAGTTTTTTTTTTTTTTTAATATATTAACTGGAAAATTGAAATTGTATATGTTTATGGTGTAGAGTATGATGTTTGAAATATGTATGCATTGTAGAATGGCTAAATCAAAATAAATTAGCATATCCATTACCTTACATCTGTTACCTTAAAACTCGTGAGTTTTGGGGCCCACAGGTGCCGTGGTGGTTAAGGGCACTGGACTCCCACCTGGCTGACTGTGGTTTGAGTCCCAGACCTGGTGGCTTGCTTTCTCACTTTCTCTCTCTCTCTCTCCCCCCATCTCTGGTCACATTAAAATAAATAAATAAAAGTAAAATGATTCTTAAAAAAAAAAAAACAAACCTAAAACTCCTGAGTTTTATTTGTGGTGAGATTACTTGAAATCTACATTCTTAGCAATTTTCAAGTGTATTAGCCACTATGTTGTACAGTGGGTCTCTTGAACTTTTTGTCTAGCTAACCTTGTATGTTTTGACTAGCATCGCCCTAATTCCCCTCCTTCCACACCCCCTTTCTTCCCAGACTCTGGTAATTACGGTTCTACCCTCTGCTTCCAGGAGCCTAACCCTCTTTTGGATCCTAAGTATAAGTGAGACCATGCAGTGTTTGTCTTTCTGTGCCTGGCCTATTTCATCTAGCATCAAATCCTTCAGATCCACCCATGTTGTGGCAAATAACAGGATTTCCTTCTTTTTAAAAGTTCAATAGTACTCCATTGCATGTGTAAGAGGGCTCCTCAAAAAAATGAATGGAAAATACGGGTTACCAAAAACCTGAGCATGAATTTCAAAAATTTTTGGCACCAAAATAAACTCAGACTTTGATGCTATTTTTCCAGGAACTTTTTGAAGTCCCTTTATATATCTTTCTTTTTTTTTTTTTTTTTTTTTTTGCAAAGGGGCATGTGAGCTCTCCAGAGAAACAGTAAGCAAGCGACAGAGAGACAGAGAAGGAGAGGAACAAGCACTCCCCCTCCCCCCATGGGAAATGGTCATGCCACAATCCCTTCTCGCTCTCTCCTTCCTTTTGGGATTTTGCTTACACACCTACATGTGTCACGTGTGTTTCTCAAGCCCCCGTGTCCAGGACTTGAACTGCGGGGTTAGCCATGTGGGAGCTGACTGCCTTTAATTACCAGGTTGTATAGCCAGCCTCATACCACGTTTTCTTTGTCCATTTATCTGTTGATGGATACTTAGGTTGATTCTGAATCTTGGTTATGGAGAAGAATGCTACAATGAACATGGCAATGCAGATATCTCACTGACATACTGACTTCAGTTGTTTTGTATATATATCTAGCAGCGGGGGAATTGTTGGATTGTGTGGTAGTTCTATTTTTATTTAATCAATTAAATTTTTAAAGAATTACCTTATTTAACTTTATTTATTCATTTGTTTATACATACATGCATACCAGAGAGGGACAGAGCAAAAGAGAGAGATGGAAAGTGAGAAAGCAAGTTGCCAGGTCCAGGACTTGAACCACGGTCAGCCATGTGGGAGTCCAGCGCCCTTAGCCACCACACCACCTGCCGACCCCACTTTTTATTATTATTATTTTTAAAGGTTTTTACCTTAGGGCATGTGTGCTCAGCAAAGAGAGACAGAGACAATGAGAGGGGAAAGTGAGAAATCACCCCCTAGAGGGGATAGCTATGCTGCAGTCCTTTCTCCTCCATTATCCTCTAGGGATCTTGGGCACGCAGGCACATGTGCCCAGCATGAGTTTCAAGGCACTGGATCCGGTATTCAAAGCGCAGTCAGCCACGTGGGAGTCCAGCTACGTAAATGCTACGCTATCTGCTAGCCTCCTGTTTTATTTTTGAGGTGTCTCTAGTGTTCTTCGTAATGGCTGTACTAGTTACATTCCTACCTGCAGTGTACAAGCATTCTCTCTTTTCACATCCTTGTAGCACTTGTTATCTTTTGTCCTTTTGATAATAACCATTCTAACAGAAATGAGGTAAAACCTCATTGTGGTTTTAGTACTTCCCTGATGATTAGTAATGCTGAGCTTTTTTTTTTTTTTTTTTTTTTTTTTTGAGAGGTTCTCGCTATAGGGCGCGTGCGCTCACCAGACAGACAGACAGAGAAAGACATAGAGACAGAAAGCAAGAAATCACCCCCCAGGGGGGATGGTCACGCCACAATCCCTTCTCCTCCATTATCCTCTCGGGATCTTGGGCACGCACGCACACGGGCCCAGCGTGAGTTTTAAGCCACCGGGTCTGGGACGCGAACCGCGGTCGACTACGTGGGAGTCCAGAGACATAGCCATTACGCTAACTGCTGGTTCCCCTGAGCATTTTTTCATTACCGTTGGCCTTTTATGTCTCATTTTGAGAAATGGCTATTGAGGTCTTTCACTCATTTCTTACTTGGATTTGTTTGTTTGTTTGATTTACTTTTGAGATGTTTGAAATATATGTTTAACTTTGAAAGAAACAACCAAATGAGTTTCAAAAATGGTTGTACTCTGCCAGATGGTGGCAAGCAGTGCTCTGCCGGGCTGACCGCGTGGAAAGGTTCCAGATTCACTTTGGAGACCTCCTTGAATATACTGGGCCTGCACATGCTTATGATTCCGGGTTGGCTGAAATTGGGAGGAGGTCGTAGAGTCAGGACATTTGGGGAATGTACCAGGTATACACAATGCTATCTCTTTCTCTGTATCTCTGTCTCCTTCATGGAAGAAATAAATAACTTAAAAAAAAAAAAAAAGTAGTTGTAGAGTCAGGACATTTGGGGAATGTACCAGGTATACACAATGCTATCTCTTTCTCTGTATCTCTGTCTCCTTCATGGAAGAAATAAATAACTTAAAAAAAAAAAAAGTAGTTGTACCATTTTGCATCTTTACCAGAAGCATATAAGTGTTATAACTATTTCACATTCTCACCAAAACTTGGTATAGTAAGTCTTTTTCATTTCAGTCATTTTAATAGGTGTGTAGGTGTACTTATTGTGATTTTGATATTTATTTCTCTTATGACTAATAAATCTTTACATGTGTTTTTTGCCATATGTTTATCTTCTTTGATGAAGTGTCTGTCCAAATTGTGTACCCATTTTTAATTGGGCTGTTTTTTTTATTAAGTCATAGAAATTTTTTTTTTGGAGAGGTTTTTGCTATAGGGCACATGCGCTCACCATAAAGACAGAGATAGAGAGACAGAAAGCGAGAAATCACCCTCTAGGAGGATGGCTACACCGCAATTCCTTCTCCATTCTCCTCTTGGGATCTTGGGCATGCACGCACACACGCCTGTTGTGAGTTTAAGCCACTGGGTTCAGGACTTGAACCGCGGTCGACTACATGGGAGTCCAGCAATATAGCCATTATGCCAACTGCTGGTCCCAAGTCATAAGAATTTTTAAAGGTTATTTATTTCTTCCATGAGCTTCCATGTCTACCAAGACAGAGAAAGAGGAAAGAGAGAGAGTACCTGAGCAGAGTCTTGATGCTATAATCTATCCTCAGCCTCAGCCAGCCCTGGATCATAGGCATGAGCATGCCTTTTGTACATGGATAGGTCTCCAGATGCCCCCAAAATCCTCCGAAGTGGGGAGGGTTGCGGAGCATTGAGTTTTACTGTTTCAACACCATCTGGCCCCCCATATATATATGTGTGTGTGTGTGTGTGTGTGTGTGTGTGTGTATTTGATTTGCTATAGGGTGCATGTGATCACCAGAGAAAGAGGCAGAGAGAGAGGGATAGTGAGAACTCACCCCTCAGGGAAATGGCTATCCTTTCCCCTCCGTTCTTATCTAGATTTTAGGCATGCATGCACATGTGCTCAGCATGTTTTTCAAGCTGCTGGGCCTGGTACTTAAACCACACAGTTGGCCATGTAGGATCCAGCCACCATAACCACTATGCCACCTAAGAATTTTTAAATATATTTTCTTATGTGTGTGTATATAATTTTTGCTATAGTATGCATGCCCTTGCTGTAAGGACAGAGAGACAGAAAGCAAGAAATCACCCCCCTGGGGGGATAGCCATGCTGCAATCTCTTCTCCTCCAATTCTTCTTTTGGGATTTTGGGCACTCATGCACACATGCATGGCATGAGTTTTAAGCCTCGAGGTCCAAGACTTGAACTATAGTTGACTACGTGGGAGTCCAGTGACGTAACCAATAGACCATCCGCTGGCCACTCAGCAGTGCTTTTTAATTTTCACTATACATACCTTGTGCATCTATTGTCAGGTTGATCCTTAAATATTTCACTTTGGGGAGGGGGCAGAGAATGTATGCTCTTGCTAGAGAGAGACAGAGACAGAGGGAGAGGGAGAACGCACCTCCATGGGGCATGGTCACACTGTAATACCTTCTTCGTTTCTCCATCCTGTTGGGATTTAGGGCATGCATACACATGTACCTGGTATGTTTTTCAAGCTTCCAGGTTCAGGGTTTGAGCCGTGGTTGGCCATGCAGGATGTTGCTTCCTCTACTCAGGACGTGACTACTCTGCTACAGGGCTGACCTTTCACATTGTAAAATTATATTTCAGTTATAAATTATGTTATGATTTCAGTTTCTCATTTCAGTTTCATATTGCTCATATGTAAAAATGGAATTAATTTTTGTATATTGATCTTGGATCAAATAACCTTGTTAAACTCACTTATTGGATTTAATAGTTTTTTTTAATAGAGTCAGGACTTCATCATAAATGATCATATTGTGCGTGAATAGATAGTTCATTTCAATGCAGATGCCTTTACTTTACTTATTTTTCTTGTCTTATTGCATTTACTACTACTATAATGTTAACTGGAAATGGTAAGAACAGACATTCTTGCCTGTTTCTGCTCATAGGGGAGAAGGAACATTCATTTTGATGACAGATATTGTGAACTTGTCTTTGTTCAGTATTAGATATTTTTGTATTTCTAGAAATAGTTTTGACATTTGCTGTAGGACAGAGTTATTTGGATCTTGCTGTGTAAGTCAAACCAGTAGAGCAAGGATGCAAGGATCAGCAAATCATGACTGTGGACTGAATTTGGCCTACCACCTATGTTTTGATGGTCTGCAGGTTAAAAAAAAAAGAGAGTTTTATTTATTTATTTAATTACTTATTTTTATTTCTTTATTGTTTTTCAGAGAGAGATTTTTTATATTTTATTTTATTTTATTTTATTTTACTATAGTGTGTATGTGCTTTCCAGAGAGACAGAGACAGAAAGTGAGAAATCACCCCCCAGTGTGGATGGCCACGCTGCAATCCCTTCTCCGCCATTCTCCTCTCAGGATCTTAGGCATGCACACACATGCGCCTGGCGTGAGTTTTAAGCCGCCGGACCCAGGGCTTGAACCATGGTTGACTCTGTGAAAGTCCACCAATTTAACCATTACACCATCTGCTGATCCCACAAGTTTTTTCTATTTTTAAATGGTTGAAAAATAATCAAAAGAAGACTATGTTGTGACTTGTATACAAAATTCAAAATTTATTTATTTATTTTTGGGGGGAGAGGTTTTTGTTATAGGGCTCATGCGCTCGCCAGAGAGACAGAAAGTGAGAAATCACCCCCCAGGGGGGATGGTCGCGCCGCAGTCCCTTCTCCTCTGTTCTCCTCTCGGGATCTTGGGCACACACGCACACGCTCCTGGAGTGAGTTTTAGCCACCGGGTCCAGGACTCGAACTGCGGTTGACTACATGGGAGTCCAGCGACATAGCCATTACGCTAACTGCTGGTCCCCCAAATTCAAAATTTAGTGTTCATAAAGTTTTACAAAAACACAGCCATGCCCATTTATTTGTATATTACCTGTGGGTGCTTTCCTGCTTCAGTGGTAGAATTAGCCTAAAATATTTGCTACCTGGCCCTTTACAGAGTACGTTTGCTGACTCTAATCTAGAGGTAATTTACTCCATTATTTAGCTAAAACCATTCTAAGTATTCTACCTGATGCCCCATGGTGTATGTGGTTACCTGGTTTGTGGGAATGGGGATTGTGTCTAACCCTGTTTGAGGTCAGCGAATCATTCTTGGTTCTCTTCCAAGTGGCTCTTTCCCCAGCCTCAGGTAGTTTCCTTACACGGGAACCCTGGACAACACTCGGCTCAGACTCGTGCTGACCTGTGGCGTTCTAGAGACCTGAACTGTACATTCCTCTGTGATGCGGTGCCCTGCGCACTCCAGCCGCCTTGTCCTGAGTGGACTTAACTCAGGGAGCCTGCTGGGCTCCACCCGGGTTCCCCGCCTCCGCAGCACGGCTGAGCGCTCACACTGCAGTACTCTCTGGCAGTCTTAGAGCTCGTTGATTTGTTTTCCATCTCTCAGGGATCTCTGCCCTTCATTTCCGGATGTTCCTGTCATCAGATTCTTGTTATGTATATTTTGCCATTATTTTTTCCAGTTGTTTTAGGCCAGAGGAAATCTGGTCCCTGTCCGTCTGTCTTGGCCAGAGCAGAAGTCTAATTCTATTTTGAACTCCCTTTTCACAGTGATACTATCTGGTAAATGAAACTCCAGGCCCTTCTTGTATTTCCTGCTCTATATACTTCACTTTGTATCACGTATGCAGCAAAGTGAAAAACTCAGACGCAACACCGCTTTACCCAGGGCACCCCTGGTTACTTCACTTTAATCTGAAGAGAATGCCTTATGGCTAATACTAGTGAATTGTCTGATATTGTAGCTTTTGCCCAGAAAAGCTGATTTCAGTCAGGAAGAGGATCCCTGTCCCTGAGAAAGTGCTCTCTGTTCAGGGGCTGCTGCAGGTTAGGTGTGAGGGGCTGCCCGTGTACATTTTTATCACTGCGTCTCCGACACAGAGCATCCTCATTGAGGGCCTCACTCTCTGAAAGCCTGTTGACTTTTGGCGTTTGGATGGGGGTTGCGTGGAGGAATGGGACAAGCCCAAGTTAGGTTAGTTTTTTATTTCCTACTCACCTTTGGGTTTTGTTTAGTTGCCAATAGGGCACATGCACTAACTGGTGGCGGAGGTAGGGGAGAGGGAAAGTGAGAAATCACTCCTCGGGGTGGACAGCCATGCTGCAGTCCCTTTTCTTCCATCTCCTCTCAGGATCTGGGGCACACATGCACACAAGTCTGGCATGTTTTTCAAGCTACTGGGTCCAGGGCTCAAACTGTGGTCAGCCATGTGGGAGTCTAGTGCCTTAACCACCATGCCACCTGCTGGCCCTACCTGTGTGTTTTTTAAATTTATTTTTAAAAATTATTTATTTAATTTTATTATTATTATTTTCTTTTAAATTTGCTATAGGGAGGGACCAACAGATGGCATAATGGCTATATCGTTGGACTCCCATGTAGTCCACCTCGGTTCAAGTCCTGGACCTGGTGGCTTAAACTCACTCTGGGCACATGTGCATGTATGCCCAAGATCCTGAGAGGAGAATGGAGGAGAAGGGATTGCAGCGTGGCCATCCCCCTGGGGGGGTGATTTCTTGCTTTCTATCTCTCTGTCTCTCTCTGTCTTTCTGGCGAGCACACGTGCCCTATAGCAAAAACCTCTAAAAAAAATAATAATAAATTTGCTATAGGACATATGTGCTCACAAGAGAGAGAGACAGAGAGAGAGAGGGAAAGTGAGAAAGCAAGACGCGAGGTTCAGGACTCAGACTTCAGTTGGCTAGCCCTTTAACCCCCATGCCACCTGCTGGCCCGCTTTGTGTTTTAAATGTAATATCCCCTCTGCTTTGCTAGCAAACTGTTTTTCAAGGATAAACACACAAATGGAAGTAATCTTTACACAAAACCCTTATTAGCCTGCCTCAAGAATCTTGGCGATGTGCTGAGGTTGCAATGGTTTTGCTTCATTGCCAAGTTCTGCACGAGATAAAAATAAAGAACCATGGGAGGTCATTTCCAACTTAGTTTTGCTTGTGGAATCTGTTAGCCTCTCTGTACTTTAGCTGACCTTTAGAAACACTACGAAAGTCATCCTAAAATAACTGAGACTTGAGGGCAATGAATGCCTTCCTGGCCCAGCCTAGAAGCGAGGGCTCCCCCCAACCACTTAGCCTCTCTTGACTTCTGTGCACCTTCCTCTGTAATTTGAGGCATGATTGGGCATTAGGCAGAATGTGGGTGGGGTGATGACATCACTTGGTCACCTCAAAAATCTCTGAGAAACAAAACCAAGGTAACTTTTTAGTAATTCAGACCTAGAGAGGAATGAAGTATTGTTCCACCTTTACACAGGAGGTCTGTGTTGACGGGATTTCTTAATTAGTTCTCTCTTGTCTTATTACCATTATTCTAGCAGGAAGTTGTATGTTAGTCTCAGATTCCTGTGTTCTCAGGTCTCTAAATATTGTCTTGTGAAAGGTGAGTGGGGAGGGTGGGTAGTCAGACTCCAGTTTACACTGAGCCTTTTTTTTTAAAGAGAGTTTTGCTATTGGGTTATGTGCTCACCAGAAAGAGACAGAGAGAAACAGAAAGTGAGAAATCACCCTACAGGGGAATGGTCATGCCACTATCCCTTTTCCTCCATTATCTTCCTGGGATCTTGGGCACACACACTTGGACCAGGTGTGAGTTTTAAGCTACCAGGTCCGGGACTTGAACCCCGGTTGGCCCTGTGGGAGTCTAACAATATAACCTATAACCACTACACCATCTATTGGTCCTGAACTGAGAAATTTTTTTTGAGAGATTTTTGCTTATAGGGCACGTGCACTCACCAGAAAGACAGAGACAGAGAGACAGAAAGTGAGAAATCACCCCCCGGGGGGATGGCCATGCCACAATCCCTTCTCCTCCATTCTCCTCTCAGGATCTTGGGCACGCACGCACACATGCCCGGCGTGAGTTTAAGCCACAGGGTCCAGGACTCGAACCACAGTCGACTACATGGGAGTTCAGTGACATAACCATTTCACTAAATGCTGGTCCCTGTACTGAGAAATCTTAATAGGTAATCTTGAACCCTCACAATTAGAATTTTTTAAAAGATATTCTTTCTTGTAGCTGTCACCTATCCTGGAAGTATTCTCCTACAATCTTAAGACAAAGATAGGGGCCAACAGATGGTATTGTGATCAAGGTTCTAGACTCCCACTCTTTTTTTTTTAATTTATTTATTATTTTTATTTTGTTTTATTTTATTATTATTATTTTTTTTTTGGAGAGATTTTCGCTATAGGGCATGTGCGCTCGCCAGACAGAGAGAGACATAGAGACAGAAAGCGAGAAATCACCCCCCGGGGGGATGGCCACGCCGCAATCCCTTCTCCTCCATTCTCCTCTCGGGATCTTGGGCACGCATGCACATGCGCCCAATGTGAGTTTTAAGCCACCAGGTCCGGGACGCGAACCGCGGTCAACTATGTGGGAGTCCAGCGACATAGCCATTACGCTAACTGCTGGTTCCCATGGACTGCCACTCTTATGGCTGACTGTGGTTTGAGTCCGGGACCTGGTGACTTGAAATTCACATCAGGCGTGTGTGCGTGTGTGCTCAAATCCTGAGAGGAGGGTGGAGGAGAAGGGATTGATGTGTGGCCATGCTCCTTGGGCGGGGGTGATTTCTCATTTTCCCTCTCTCTCTCTCTCTCTCTCTCTCTCTCTCTCCCTCTCCAACGAGTTCACGCACCCTATGGCAAAACCTTAAAAAACAAAAACAAAAACATTTATTCTTAGAACTTGCTCCTAGCGTCTTCCTAACATAGTGATTAACTTCTGTATCTAGATTAACCTAATCTTTTCCTGTTGTTCCTACTTCCCATTATCCAGGGAGCACTTCTTCTATATGTTAAATGTGAGAAGTTCCATTGCATCAACCACTGTTTCTCCTACCCAAACTCACAGGACTATCTAGAATTGTCCAGAAGCATTTCTGTTCAGCAGGAACTAAGCAGGTTTTTAAGAACTTCATGGAAAATACATAGTATGAAAAAGTTATGCACAGATTTAATGTTTTGTGTATCTAAATAAGGTCATATTTTAATTCTATTTTTTCATGAACTTTTTGCAGTCCTCTAGTTATTTCTTTCTTCTTTAAACCTAGAGGGCCCTCTGGCTGTTTGAATGGCAAGTGCTCCACACGTAAGTTCTCAATTTAAACATGGCAGTGCTCAGTGCCGCCAGATGGGTTTGGATCTGGGACAGAAGCACGGGAAAGGAAGACTGTCTCAGCCCCTGTGGTCCCTGTCATGTGCTCAGTCGGGACTGTTGTTGCAGCTCTTAGGAATGTCCCTCTGTTTTAGTTCTTTGTTAAAAAATCGGTAATTGTTTGCAGTGGGAAAATTTTAAAGTAGAGAGAGTAAGATAGTGACTCCGTTTTACCCATCATCCAGCTTCAGCAATGAGCAGCTCTTATCCAATATGGTTTTATCTGATGTCTGTCCCCTTATTCATCCTACTCATTTCCTGGACCTTTTTTAAAAACAAAACAAAACAAAACAAAACAAAACAAAAAACATTCTTTCATGAGAGAGAGGGAAAGAAAGACAGTGAGCAAGCGAGCTGGAGTCAGACAGGCACTCCCAGCAGTCTTTCCTGTATAACCCACCATTGTTAGCCAGCTTCAGATCATGGGCATGTACATTTCCATGTGTGTTTAGGGGGTTTCTGGACTCAAACTCAGAACCTTCCCATGTGGGTCTGCCTTGTGGAAAGTGCTGTGTCACTGCTACACCACCGTCTGGCCCCTCCCCTGAATTATTTTTGAAGTAAATCCGAGACATATAATTTTATCTGAATGTTTCAGAATGTATCCCTGAAATATGTTTATAAAAGACAGGGACAGGTTTTTTTTGGGGGGAAAAAAAAAACAACAAAGCTAGAGACACAGTGCCATTTATCAGTCCTAACAAATTACAGCAATCCCATAAGATGATCAAATATCCAGTCAGTATTCAAATTTCTCTGATTGTCCCATGATGTTTTCTTCTAGATTGTTCTGTTCAGGATCGGAATGTGGCTCATACATGGCAACTAGCTGATAGGTTCCTTAGGCTTCTTCTTTTTTTTAAAAGAAGAATTTATTATGATGATGATTTTATTTTAATTTGCTATAGGGCTCATGTACTCACCAGAGAGAGAGAGAGAGAGAGAGGAAGAAAGCAAACCATCAGGTCCAGCACTCAAACCATGGTCGGCCAGGTGGTAGTCCAGCGCCTTAACTGCCACGCCACCTCTGGTCCTCAAGTCCCTTAGGTTTCTTTAACATATAGGCTCCTTTTCCAACTTGTGCTCTCTCCTAGTTTTTTCTTTGCCATTTCTTTGTTAAAGAAGCAAGGCCAATTGCCCTGTGGTTTCCCACTAGTTAGAATTTGCTGTTTATATCCTAGTATATTGCTTGTGTATTCCCGTCCCAGGAATTTTCCTTAAATTGGTAGTAAGATTTAGAATTTTGATCAAAGTCAACTTTGTTACTTTTGGAAAGTATATATAATGACCACTCTCCCTTTATTTTTAAATAAAAATATCTGTTCCAACGAACAGATAGTCTTCCTACAACTACATGATAACTTAGAAGATGATTTTTTGCATGCATAAAAATAGGATACTAAACACCTAATTGTTCCAATAAGATTTCGAAAAATGATTGTACTTGTTTTTTGTTGTTACTCGGATAAATCAGCACAGATGTAGTGACTTCAAATGTACATTTATTATCTTCCAATTCTGTAGGTAAAAAATTCAACTGAGGTCTCGTAGGCTCACTGTAGGAAGGGCTGGCTGCCTTTCTAGAGGCTCCCAGGGAGCCTTTTCCTGCTTCTAGAGACATCCCACATTCTTGGCTCCTGATCCCCTTCTTCCTTCTTCAGAGCCACCACATTGCATCTCTTTTTGACCGTTTTCACCTTTCCCTCTGACAGCTGCTGGAAATGGTTCTCTTACATTGGGCTCCCCTGGATAATCTGGACTAATCTCCCATCTCAAATTCCTTAACCTTCATCACACCTGCAAAGTCCTTTTTGCCATGAAAGGTAACATATTAACAGGTTCCAGGGACATCTGTGTGTGTCGAGAGGGAGCACTATTCTACCTACTACAGTGATCATCCATGTTTAAAAACTCAGACCATTGAAGAATTGAAGAATGTTATTAGAGTACGAAATGGGCTGCCGTGATATTATAGTGACTTGGAGAAGGTGCTAGTGTAGGGTAGAGGAGAGTAGTGAGCTATCGTTACGACATTGTGACAGCTTTGCAGGTAATAGACTGTCTGCATGGTTCTTGATTATATTTTTGTGGGTAATAGCATTTTATTTTGGTTATTATCTCTAAATTGGCCATTCCAGTACCCTTTAAAAATGCTGCTTTAGAGAACTAGCCCTGTGTCCTACTGGTTAAGGGAGCTGGATCCCACATTGGCCAACCATGGTTTGAGTCCTGGCTCTGGTGGCTTGAATGTATGTGCATACCTCAAATCCCAACAGGATAGAGAAATGGAGAAGGGGTTGTGGCTTGACCACACCCCATTGGTGGGGTGCTTTCTTCCGCTCTCTCTTTCCCTCTCTTGGTCTTTCTCTGTCTCTGTCTCTCTCTCTCTCTCTGGAGATTATATGCCCTCCAGCAATTAAAAAAAAGGAAAGAAAGAACTTCTGCTTTAAGACTTAGAGAAGTTCAGAGCACTGATGTGATCATTATTACCTACACAGCATTTTGATTTTCTAGACCTTCTGTGTCTTTGGATTTATGAAACGAAAACTTATAGCACTTAAACTTGGTAAGGGGGTGCTAAGGCCTTGCAGAAATTATTTGAGTAGAGTGGAATTTTATCCCTCTTTCTGTTGTGCATTAGAGAAATGGCCTTTAGGTAGTTGAGTCAGACAGTGTGTCAAGTTTGAAAGGAAAAAAAAAATGTAATGTAGATATTTTTCATTTATAATCTATGTCTCTATTAGATAAAGCAACTTAAGAACTTTCATAATTCTTTTCCTAATTGAAAATCCTAGAGGAATCTCCTTTCCTTTTTGGAAATTGTTTTGCCTTTGAATTCATATTGACAGTTGACCCTCAGGCCTGTGTATAGATTATTCTTCGGATGCATTTAGAACTTTACCATAACAGCAGTCTTCCTGCAGTGGATGATAGATTTATCTTGGAGACCATCCAAGAAGTTGTTACTAAAGAGCAAAAGGACCTCATTATAAAGTGATTTTGCTATAAAATGGTCCCTTGCAATGATCTCTAGAGATAGCAAGTCGTTTGTATAGTTTAAAAAAAAATACACAGTGTCAAAAAATGTCACTAAGAGGTCCTTACCTCACACCATTAGTTTAAATAAATTCCAGATGAATTAAAGAGCTAAGTGTAATGGTTTAATTCCATAAAAAGGCTTGGGAAAAGTGTAAGTCAATGTTAACGTGGTCTCGCGTAAGAAGACTTGCGTGATTTTTGCTTGCATAGATACGTCTTTATGTAAAGCAGTCATTTTCAAAACCCCATAAACAAATGAAGCCACAGTTGGCATAGTGTTATCTTCATCCGGCATACTGTTTGGGTGAAAAGAGTTATTAGGACCAGCCACGGTGGCGCATATGGCTGGGGGGTGCTGTGTGATGGCCGAGGCCACACGGGAGGCCTGGGTTCAGTTCCCAGCCCAACCTAAACAGAAGCGGCACCATGGCACGTGCCTGTGGTCCTAGCAGTGTGGGAGGTGTGGGCAGGAGGAATCACAACGTAGCAAAACCCTGTCAAAGATACCTCTTTCTCACTTTTTCTTTCCCTCTCTCCCTTCCCCTTTCCTGTTTGCAATCACAGGAGAAAAAAAAAAAGAGACGTTAGGCCCAGCTTCAGAGTGTTCTTACCAGTTCACCCAAACGTGAAAGAAAAATGTTCTGGCAGAGAGATCACTGAGACCATCTAGTTAGGAAAAAAAAAAAACAAAACAAAAAAAAATATATATATATATGTGTGTGTGTGTGTGTGTGTGTGTGTATTTTAGAGATTATACATATTTTTATATATATAAATTATATATATATAAATTTTATACACACACACACCCATATATATAAAGGTTTTTGCCAAAGAGCAGGTGCACTGGCCAGAGATACACTGTGAGAGGGAAAGTGAGACATCACCTCCTCATGAAGGATAGCCACACCATTGTCCCTTCCCCTTCATTCTCCTCCTGGGACCTTGGGCACGCATGCATACTTGCCTGGAGTGATTTTTTTTCAAGCCATCAAGGCCAGCACTTGAACTGTAGTTGGCCATGTGGGAATCCAGAGCCATAACCACTATACTACCTGCTGGCCCCTTGATTTTTGTTTACTCACTACTTCTGTGAGTGAGAGAGACAGAGAGCACATGCACCCCTGGCAGGGTCCCAACACTTCACTCCACCCGCCCCCCCCCCCCCCCCGCCCCGCCAGCCCCAGATCATGGGCACTCATATACCTGGCATGTTCATGGAGGTCTCTGGACAGTAACTGGGAACTCTGGCATGTGGGTCGGCCTTGCAGAACATCACATTTTACTGTTGCACTTCTGTCCAGTCCCCCAATACAAAATTTTAAAGAAAGGATCTTGGATAAGTGAGACCTTTCCTCTTTAAACTTTGTAATGCCTAAAGAGTAATGCATTCTTAGTTTTAAAAACAAAAACACTTTTTGGGACCAGCAATTAGCGTAATGGCTATGTCGCTGGACTCCCACGTAGTCGACTGCGGCTCGCATCCTGGGTCCGGTGGCTTAAAACTCACGCCAGGCACGTGCGCGTGCATGCCCAAGATCCCGAGAGGAGAATGGAGGAGAAGGGATTGTGGCATGGCCATCCCCGCTGGGGGGTGATTTCTCACTTTCCCTCTCACAGTCTCTGTCTTTCTGGCAAGTGCACTGGCCCTATAGCAAAATCCTCTCAAAAAAACAAAAAACAAAAAAACAAAAAAAAAACAAAAAAGACCCCACTTTTTAATTATTTTTCACTGCTATATAATAGATGTACATATTTATGGGGCAGGGTGTGGTTTTCCAGTTCGTGCATACAATGTATAATGATCAAGTCAGGGAAATAAACATTCTTGCCATCTCCAACATGTCTTCTTATTACTTTGTGTTGTGAACCTACAAAATCATCTCTTCTAGCTTTTCTGAAGTCTGTGTTGAACTATGTTTTCCATGATGGCGGTACTAATTTGTACTCCTACCAACAGCAGAGTTCCTTGCCCCAACCTCACCAGCACTTACTGTTCTTTGTGTTTTGTTGTTGTTTATTTTTTAATTTGCCGGAGGGTGTTTATGTTTGCCCAAGAGAGATTGGGAAACAGAGAGAAAGGAAATGAGAAATCACCCCTCTGCAGGGGATGGTCGTGTTGCTATCCCTTCTCCTCCATTTTTTTCTACTTTAAGTGCTTTTCTTTTCTTTTTGTTCTTCTTTCTTTTTCCTTTTCTTCCCCCCCCTCCCCGAAGGGCACATGTGCACCCCAAAGAGAGTCAGAGAGCAAGAAAGTGAGAAATCACCCTCAGGAGGGATGGCCAAACCTCAGTCCCTTCTCCATTTTCCTCTCAAAATTTTGGGCACATATGCACATGTGTCCAGCATGATTTTCAAGTCACCAGGTCTGGAACTTGAACTCAGTCAGCATGGGGAAGTCCAGCACCCCAACCTCTATGCCACCTGTTGTCCCCTCAGCATGCTTTACAAGCCACTGGGTCCGGGACTTAAAATGAGCAATCAGCCATCTAAGATCCAGCCACCTTAACACCGGGTCACTGGCTGGCCCTGTTGTTCTGTTTGTTTGTTTGTTTGTTTATCCCGGTAATAGCCTTCCAGAGCCTGGCGAGAAGGCAGGCTGAACCTGGAAACAGAAACCCTTCTCTCCTACCATGTCTCTCTAGCCCCTTCTACCGACAAAGCTGGAAAGGAAAACTCTTAAGGCTCCAGATCTGTTCTCACAGAGCAGTCAAAAAGGGCGAATTTGGGGGACCATCAGTTAGCATAATGGCTATGTCGCTGGACTCCCATGTAGTCGACCACGGTTCGAGTCCCAGACCCAGTGGCTTAAACTCTCACCGGGCACTTGTGTGTGAGTGCCCAAGATCCCGAGAGGAGAATGGAGGAGAAGGGATTGCGGTGTGGTCATCTCCCCTGGGGGGTTATTTCTCGCTTTCTGTCTCTCTGTCTCTCTCAGTCTTTCAGGTGAGCGCACGTGCCCTATAGCAAAAACCTCTCTAAATAAATAAATAAATAAATAAAATAAAAGGGCAAATTTGGCTAAGAAGCAGTAAGTTGGTACCCAGCACAGGAAACAGTGTTTCAGGAAACATTCTTTTATGTAATCATTACATGCGGTCTGAATGTTTCCTTCCATTCATACCTAGACTGTAGACTGGGAGTTGATAGAGAAAAAAGGAGTGTGCTCTCTAGAAAGGTCTATCAACGCATCCTCTCACTACCTAGTCCTCGGGGGCTTCTGGGACAGTTAACTTTAGGTATCGTTATCATTTTCCGTCTTTACAAACATGACAAGCCAAAACACATCATCACAGTTTCCTATATATACTTTGTAATTTCCCAGAGAGTACGTGCAGTCATCAGAGATCATCAGAGAGAGAGAGAGAGAGAGAGAGAGAGAGAGAAAGCACCCCTCATGGGTGTGGTCACTCTGCAATCCCTTCTCCTCCATTCCTCCTCCCCTTAGGGTTTTACCCGGCGTGTTTTCCAAGCCACCAGGTCTGAGACTTAAACTGTGTTGTCGGCCACGTGGGATCCAGCCACCTTAACCACCAGACCGCATGCTGGCCATCTGTTTTTATTTTTAAAAGATTAATAATCATGTGAAAGTGTCTGTTTATCTTCTCTTTTTTATCGTTTTGTGAATTCTCTATCTGTATCCTTTGTTCACTTAGAAAGTCAGGATAGTAAGTTTTCTCTTATTGGTTTGTACATGCTCTTTATATATTATTATAAATATCAGAACGTTGAAATGTTTATGTAGCCAAATCTTACTTCATTTTTCATGTTTAAAAATTTTATTCTTGGGACCAGCAGCTGGCATAAATGGTTTTGTCTCTGGGCTTTCACATGGCCGACTACCGTTTGAGTCCTGGACCCGGCGGATTTGAAGTTCATGCTGGATGTGGTGTGCACATGCACAGAATCCCAAGAGGAGAATGGAGGAGCAGGGCGTGTGATGTGGCCATCCATCCTAGTGGGTGATTTCTTGCTCTCTCTCTGTCTCCAGTGAGCACACATTACCTATTGCAAAAATTTCTCTAAAAAAAAATTTATTCTTCTGGAAATCATTTTAGTATAAGATGGGAGATAGGTATTTTATCCTAGTGACGTTACCCAATTTCTCTTTATTTTCCCAACTGATTTAAAATGTTACTTTTATTATATATTGAATTATATTACATATCTGTGTATACTTAAGGACTTTAAGTTGCTTTCCTTTGTTTTTAAGAACTATTTATTTAATTTTATTTATTTATTATTTTATTTACCAGAGAGAGACAGAAAGAGAGAGAGGGGAAGTGAGAGAAAGTAAGCTACCAGGTCCAGGATTTGAACTACAGTCAACCATGTGGGAGTCAAGTCCTTAACCACCACACCAGCTGCTGGCCCTGTTTTCCTTTGGTTTTTAATTAGTTGTTTTCTTTTTCTTTCAGAACAAGATGCAGGACTTGATGCACTTTCCTCTATCATAAGTCGCCAAAAACAAATGGGGCAGGAAATTGGGAATGAATTGGATGAACAAAATGGTAAGAACAAGCTTCAGATTGACCAAATTTGTCTTTCAACATAAATACAAAAGGTTCAATTACTTGTTGAATAATTACACACCCTGTGTACTAATGTGTATGAAATAGAGGTTTAATGTCAGTGGGCTGTTAGAGTTTAATGCAGTAGAGGGTTGTTTGTTTTACATGTAGATTGTAGTTATTAACTATTATATAAAGAAATTTAATTTTCAAAAGTCCAGTTCTCAGTAGCTGCTGTTTAAAATACTTTGCGATTCATTTATCCTAAGAACTTTTTTTAATGCCGTGATGATATGAAATTGCTCGGTGCGTGGTACTCTCTGACGCAAAACGGACTGAAGCTCGTCTGCTTCATGTCTTTTCCACGTTCATTTGCAAACCACAAGCTGGATGGATGGGGTGAAGGAGCAGCCAGAGGAGAGGCTGCCGGACAGGCTCCTGTGCTCGAGGCCACGTGCCAGCTACCGCAGCAGGGATGGAGGAGAAAGGGTGGACGCGAGGGCTGCCAGTGCTCTGACTCTGGGGGGCACAGCTGGGGTCACTGAGAAAAGCTGCTGGCTGGTGAAGGGAGATCATATGTCTAGAGCGGACATGTCCAGTTAAAGACACCAGGGAGAAAGCTGAGCGCCAGTGTTGAGTTGACAGCGGAGGGAGGACCTGCTGCTGCCGTAGCAGTGGTCAGGGACAGAACTAGTTATAGCTCAGGTCTTCCGGCTCTACTGTGACTGCTCTTTCTAACATGCCAGCTTCTCTGAGAAAGACAAAGTTGGGGGAGAGAAAAGGAAAGCTCAAGGGCTAACATCACGATGGAATGGCTTTTAGGAAGAGTTCTCAGGGCCTGCTCCTTGGCACAGAGATAACGTGCTGCTTGAGAGAAGCCAAACCCCACACGGTGACCCTGGTCTGGCCTATGACACGCCGGCTAGGGTCTCAGCGTCAGGATCTAAGGGGCTGGAGGACTGAAAGAAGGGGATCATGGTATGACCAGACCCTGTAGAAGGCTTTCTTTCTCTCTCTCTCATTCTCTCTCTCTCATACATGCACATGCTTTAACATGAATTACATTTTTTTTTAAATTTTTTTAAAAGTTATCGTGGTTTTAGTCCCTGACCTGGGTACTTAAAACTCACGCCAGGTGCGTGTGCATGCATGCCCAAAATCCCGAGAGGAGAATGGAGGAGAAGGGATTGCGGCATAGCCATCCCCCCACCCCAGGAGGTGATTTCTCACTTTCTGTCTCTGTATCTCTGTCTCTCTGATGAGTACACATGTCCTATAGGAAAAAAAAAAAAAAACCTCTCTAGAAAAAAGTTATCATCACGTATGAGCCAGCATTGAAGCCCTGGAGGTGGATGCTGGTTGAAATGGTACAATGGGCTCTTTTCTTTCTTTTTTTCTTTTTAATTAATTTATCTCCCTGCGAGAGACTGAGACAAGCACCCCAGCAAGTTCCTCATGCTATGATTTACACCCAGTCTCAGCTGGCCAAGGTAATGGGCATTGGTCCGAGGATCCTAGGACACGAACCTAGGGCCTTTGCCATGTGGGTCTGATTGTGTTACGGCTGCGCCACTGCCTACCCCCCTACACACACACCTTTCTTTTTCTTTCCTTTTCTTGATCCTTAGGAAGAATGAGTTCATTTGTTCCCATGGTACTATTGTATTTATCTATCATAAATCAGTAAATCCTGTCTGTTTATCATAAAGAAATAGATTGCTAAAGTAAATAGAGAAATCTTCCATCTTTATAATCCTATTAGTGGTTTTTAATAGTTTCAGCACAAAGAGGAGGGCATTAGTCCTTTTCCTGATGGTATTAGTGTGAATAGGACAATTTGTATAATGCCCTGTTACATATCTATCTGTATATAATTTATTTTAGGTCTTGGGGAAAGTCACGATGTATTTTTTTTATGCAAAAATGCGTCGTGACGTTCCCCGTGATCCAATATTAGTATATAATTTAGCTTTTAGATCTTTCCTTGAAAGACAGTATTGGTAAGAAAATATAGAAAATCTGCCTATCTGATGAATAATTGTTCTTCATGCCGAGCAAATGTATCTTATTCAGTGGCCACACTAGAAAGCAGCTAGCGTCCAGTTGACAAAGCATGCCCATCCTGTGGTGCGTGTGGATGAGGGACAGTGTCTGTAGGTGATGGCTAAGAATCTGTTGTTAGAGGGTGTGTACCCTTGCCAGGGAGAGATGGAGAAATAGGGAGAGGAGAAATCATCCCCGGGCTCATGGGGAATGGTCATACCACAGTCCTGTCTCCTCCATCTCTTTCTCCTTCTGGGATATAGGGCATGTGCACACACACCCCTGGCATGTGTCTCACACCACCAGGTCTGGAACTTACACCACCCATTCCGCCATGTGCGATCGGGCTGCCTTAACCACTAGGTCGCCGAGCCAGCCCTGTGGCCGAGAATGAATGATTCATGATTTAGTGGGGTGATTTCTTTTCTTCTTCTTCTTCTTTTTTTTTTTTTTTTTTCGGTCTGCAATAGGGCACATGTGTTCCCCAGAGAGAGACAGAGATGAAGAGAGAGAGAGTAAGAAAGCACCTCCCGGGGGGGGGGGGGGGGGGGGGGGGGTGACCGTACTGTAGTCCCTTCTCTTCCGTTTTCCTCTCAGGATTTTGAGCACACACACACATGTGCATCTGACATGGTTTTCAAGCTGTCAGGTCCAGGATTCGAACTGTGCAGTCACCTGTGTGGGACCCAGTTCCCTTAACCACCACGTAATCTACTGGACCAGTAGAGTGATTTATTAATTTCCCAGATGAGGTAACCATAGATATGGCTGCATAAGCATGTCTTTATCTTGTCTCTTCTCTAGTTTAGTGGCTGTTATACTTGGCTGTCTACGAGAATTACCTGGAGATTTTTTTTTTTAAGAGAGATTTTTGCTATAGGGCATGTGCATTTAACAGAGAAATCACCCCCCATGGGGATGTATGCAGTGCAGTCTCTTCTCCTTTTCCCTCTCAGGATTTTGGGCATGCACACACACACACACACACACGTGGTGTGAGTTTCAAGCCGCCGGGTTGGGATTCAAACTGCAGTCAGCCATGTGGAAGTCCAGGGATCATCTGCTGGCCCCTACCTGGGGATCTTTCAAAACTCCTGAAGCCCAAGTCATAACTGTGTTAGTTTTCTGTTATTGTGAAAAATGACCATAAACGTAATTGCTTAAAACAACACAAAGTTAATATCTTAATGTTCTGTAGGTCAGAATTCTGACATGGACCTTACTGGGGTCAGGCTGCGCAGCAGTGGGGGGCCACTTTCACTTCTGGGAGCTGTAGGGGAGAATTCATTTCCTTGCCTTTTCCAACTCCTCAGGCCACACATTCCTTGGCTCATGGCCCCTTCCTCCATCCTCAGAGCGAACAGCAGCTTGAGCCCTCCTCACTGGGTTACTTCTACTGGTAACTGGGGCTTCTCCTTCCTGCTTTTGGGGCCCCTGTGGTTATAGTGGGTCCCACCAGATAATCCAGGGTGGTGTCCCTGTTTTGATGTTGGCCTATCAGGAGCCTTAATTCCATCTGCAACCTTAAGGTCCCTTTGCCATGTAGCCTCATGTATTCACAGGTTCCAGGGACTAGAGCATGAACACCTTTGAGGGGCCGTTAATTCTGCCCACCACGGTATCTTATTCCTGGTTACTAAGTAAATCACAATCTCCAGGGGTAGGGTCCAAGCATCAGTATTTTTTAAAACTCCCCAGATGGGGGCCAGCAGGTGGCATGGTGGTTAAGGTATTGGACTCCCACGTGGCTGACCACAGTTCGAGCCCCAGACCTGGTGGCTTGAAATTCATGCCAAGTGTGTGTGCACGTGTGCCCAAAATCCCAGTAGTAGATTGGAGGAGAAGGGATTGTGGCATGGGCCCTTCCTCCTGGGAGCTGATTTCTCACTTTCTCTCTCACTGTCTCTGTTTCTCTCTGGCAGGTGGACACACCCTATGGCAAAAACCTTAAAAAAAATTTTTTTTTCATTAAAACAAATTAAATCTCCCTAGGTGATTTCAGTGTGCTGCCAGGTTTGAGAACTAGTGCTCTGTTGGATGAGCTGAGAGAAATATACTCGGTCTTGTGCTTTTCTGTGGCGTCTCAGTGCTCAGTTACAAACATAACCCCCCACAGGCACAGGGCAGTCCCGTGGTTCCACGCACACCCAGGGCACCCGAGTCACAGTCACAGATTCTTCCTTCACATCACACATCCCCTTTGCTGCTTAGTCCATGCCCCCGTCCCCACTCCCGTCCCGGATGGATGCATGTGTACATAGAGAGACGGGAAGCGTTTTTTTTTTTTTTTTAATTAGTTGCCAAAATAAGCCGGGTTTTCCCTGTGGCGGCCTCCCAGGGAGATGGCAGCTATGCTGGTGGTTTTCTCATGCTCATTTGCTCCTCAGAGAGAGGGCAGAGTCAGCCATTTTCTTTCACAGGAACCGAGAGATTCCCTGAGAATCAAAAGTCATATCGCTGCCAGGACCATATGCAGCCCTTATTCCTTTTGTTAAAGTGAGAAAAGGCCGTTCTGTCTCTAGGTGCTAAGAATAGGGTTGCAGCCCCATCTGGATTTCTCTGTGATCTGAGTGTGTAATGAGGAGTCGGGGACAGTGGGAAAGCATAGCATTTTGTTGTAAATATCTCTGCGTGTGTGACCCTCTGAATTATTCTTCTGGTTTTCATTAAATGAGGGAAACAATACGCTAGGGTAACGGCCAGCCAAGGCCATTTTGGAACCAAGTATCAAAACCCAACTAACGAAATGCATTGTACGTGGGACATGACCACAAAGCTGAAGGGCTGAATTATCTTCAATTTGGGAATTCGGTTTCCAGTCTTCTCATAGAGCGTTCAAAAGGGCCAACACCGGTAATTACCCTGTTCTTATAACAGTGACCGAGCCTAATGAGGGAAAGGGTTAAGTGGGTATCCCAGTGATGGGAGACTTGGCTGTCCACTGGCGTGTTGGGGTGCAGGAGGGAAGGATAGTGCACTGAGCTGACGAGATCCCCCATGGCACCACAGGACGAAGTGCTCTCCAGGCCGAGGTGAGCTGTGTAGAGACACAGGGCCAACCACCCAGGTGCAGCTCTAGAACCAGGAGTCGTGGAGCTGGGTGACCGAAAATGTCTTTAGAGTTCATGCACAAGACAGGGCTTGTCAAAAAGAACTCTAAAACAAGAAAATGAATGGGATAGACTTGACTACAGTGGGTTTTCTGAGACCCAGTCATGGCACTGGCCAAACCTTACAGTCAGCAGCACCAAGAACCAAGAACCCTAGAGGATGTTGTGATGGAGCGAATAGCTGGAAGAACAGGTCTGTGCTAGCGTGTGCAGGTCTTCGTCGTCCTTTCTGATGCCCAAGTATCCTGAACTGGCCAATCCTTTCACCGTTTCCCTGTCCACGTATGAGTACTTTCTTGTTTTTGAGAAGACTATGACGTTCTGGGTTCACCTTTTCCCTGTGCTAACCTTGGAATCAGCTGTTTCTTCAAGGATCCCTCATTCTTTTTACTGGCCAGTGGTGTTCAGAAACCATGATCTCGGGAGACTGGAAGATGGCTTAATGGTTACGTCGCTGGACTTCCACATAGTCGACTGCAGTTTGAGTCCTGGACTCAGCTACTTAAAACTCACACCAGGCGCATGTGTATGTGTGTCCAAGATCCCAAGAGGAGAACGGAGGAGAAGGAATTGCAACGTGACCATCCCCACTGGGGGGTGATTTCTTGCTTTCTCTCTTACTGTCCGGCAAGCAGACATGCCCTATAGCAAAAATCTTTCTCAAAACAAACAAACAAACAAACAAACAAACAAAAAACCATGATCTTGGTGCAGACCGTATTCATTGCTACTGGGGTGTCACTGCTTTCAAGCCCTCCATCATTATAGGGAAATCATTATCTTCCCTCAACTCTGGAATCCTGTAGGCTCTTTCATTTTTCACTGATGTTTTGAGATTTATCAGTGTGACTTGATGTAGGTACATTTTCATTTATTGTATTGAATGTTTGAGGTCCCTTACAGTCTAGACATTCTATTCTAGCGAAGTCTCTTGTAATTTCTGTCCCTTTTGTTTTTCTCCATTTTCTTTTCCCCCTGCATTTCTTACTGATCAGGTTTAGACCTGGATCAATCCTCTGAATTTCTTAGTTATCCTCTCTGAGTTTACTGTTTGTTTTACTTTCTGGTTTTAATTAACCAAGCATAAAAAGCACGCATACATTTTATTAACTTTTGAGAAGAGGTTAGCCCTTCTGGGGTTACCTTTTTATCTATGAAACAGAGTAGGTGTGCATGTGTTCATATTTATCAGCCAGGCCCTGAGGCCCCCATCCGTGCAGGCCTCCAGCTGGCCAGTGACTCCTTCCTCACCCAGTGCAGTGAGTCACCTCAGCCTGTCGTTTCCCTCCTAAAGGGCACCAGAATTTGTCCACTTTTGGCCATCACCACCAGCCCACTCAGGGCCAGTGTCATCACTGCCCTTACCTGTGTCTGTCTTTCTGCTCAGCCTTGCTCTAGCTCCTCTCAGAGTATTCCTTTTAAAACACAGACCGAGCATGTGATGCATCCCAAGTGGCTCCCCCATTGCCTTTCCGATAAAGCCCAAACTTGCACATGGCGGTCTAGTCGTTGCATCCCTGGTCACTGGCCCAAGCGTACGGACCCACCTCAGGTGCTTCAGGTACGCCAGTAAGCTAGGCCTGCCTCTGACACCTTGCTTTAGCTTTTCCCATGGCCTGAAATGGCCCTCCTCTCCTGCTGGCTTCTCTTTCTCTCTCTCTGCTGCCTTCCTGGCTCCTCCTCGCCCTCCACCCCTCAGCACCCATCGTGTTCTGTGTCATGCTGCCTCCTCCTCCCAGTTCCGGGCCAGGCTGGGCATCATTTCCTCTAGGAACCCTTCCCCTCCTGCGCACTCCCCTGAAACTGCCCTTCCCTAGCCGTGGTGCTCTTCAGTCACTAGTGAACATGTGCTCGTCCGCTCTCACTGCTCCGGAAGATCCTTGAGTGCAAACACTCCACCCTGCCATTGTTGTGTCCTAGGGCCTGACTCACAGGGCAAATACGGATCGGTAATTGCCAACTTAATGAAGACAAATAAGGCTTTAGAAAGGGATATTTACATATTTTTCCAGAAATCAGGATCGGTGTAGCGAATTGGAATACACATGAAAGTATTTACTACATGAACGTCTTAGAAATTTTTGTTTTGCATTTATGAGAAAGAGACTGCTGCCCGTGAGGCAGCCGTCCAGCCCCTCTGTGGGAGCAGGCAGCCACGAGGGCCCAGCGGGGTCGGTCTCTCACTTTTGCCTAGAAGTACTCCACATTCCCTCCCTGCTTGTACCCAGGACACTGGACTGTTGAGGTTTCCCCCTCCACATTTTACTAAAACAAAGAAATTGTGAGGCCTAATGGAGCAGGGTATGCTTCTCTTCCCAGCTTCAAGTGCCACATGAGAACAGGTGACAAGGCCACTTGTCTCCATAGCATTGATTTAGGGACAAGACCAGTGTGTCCTTTGGAGAGCAAGAATATACTACTATGCCCCTTAAAGGACACAGAATGATCACAGATTTCACATACACATCAGTAAATTAATTCCCCGATTAGGTAGAGCTGAATTTTCCTGTTGAAGATTTAGAAAAGTAATGGGATATGCTGCATAAAGACCCCCAGAACTACCCACGCCCCAGTCCTGGAAATCTGCCCATATTATCTTCTATGGAAAAGGGACTGTGCAGATGTGTAAGGGTCAGCACTGTCAAGGCAGAGTGACCCTGGATTCTCTGGGCGATCCCCACGTGCAGTGACAAGTGTCCGTGTGACAGGGAGGCAGAGGGAGATTTGACACAGAAGAGTAAGGCAGTCTGATGATAGACAGGTGCTGTGCTCTGGCTTCCAAGATGAAGGACAGGGCCATGAGCCAACAGATGCAAGGAAGAAAGCTCTAGAAGCAGGAAAAGGCCAGGAAGTGGCTTCTCCCCTCAGCCTCTGGAGGCTAGCTCAACTTCAGTCCAGTCAAAGTGACTTCTGATGTCTAGAACAGTAAGAGAGTACATGGGTACTGTTTTCAGTTACTAATTTGTGATAATGTGTTAGTTCTGCCACAGGAAACTTCTATAAGCAATCACTGTGTCTTTTTGTCAGTGGTTAGTGAATTCAGGTTAATCACTCTTACTCTGAAAAATATGCAAGGCTGGGCCCAGCGATGGCGAAATGGGTACATCGCTGGACTCCCACGTAGTCAACTGAGGTTTGAGTCCCAGATCTGGTGGCTTAAAACTCACACTGTGCTGGGATCAGTAGTAGGTGGACGGCTATGTCGCTGGACTCACATGTAGTTGACCACAGTTTGAGTCCTGGACCTGGTGACTTAAACTCACGCCAGACATGTGTGCGTGCGTGCCCAAGATCCCGAGAGGAAAACGGAGGAGAAGGATTGCGGCATGGCCATCCCCCCTGGGAGGTGATTTCTCGCTTTCTGTCTCTCTCTGTCTTTCTGGCGAGCACTTGCACCCTATAGCAAAAGCCTCAGAAAAACAAAACAAAACAAGAAAACCTCACGCTGTGCACATGTGCGTACATGCCCATAGTTCCAAGAGGAGAATGGAGGAGAAGGGATTGTGAAGTGGCCATCCCCCCTCCCACCTGGGGGAGCAGTGATTTTTTGCTTTCTATTTCTCTCTTTCCATCTCTTCAGCAAGTGCCCTATAGCAAAAATCTCTCTTTAAAAAAAAATGTGCAAGGCATCATTTGGGTGTTTTCATTGTAGTTTCTCTTACCACTTGAAGGGATTTCTTTAAATCAGGCTTCACAGGGCCAGCAGGTGGCGTGATGGTCACGGCGCTGGATCCCATATGAAGACTGTGTGCTTCAAGTCTCGGACCTGGTCGTCTGAAAAACACACTGAACACGTGTGCATGCATGCCTAAAATCCAGGGTGGATAATGGAGGAAGGGGGATTGTGGCATGGCCTTCCCCCTCCACTCCCGGGGTGATTTCTAACTTTTGTTCTCTTTGTCCCTCTCCAGCAAGTGTACACATCCTACGGCAAAAATTCTCAACCAAAAGAAAAAGAAATGGCAGGCTTCACAAAAAGTATATTGCTGGTGCCCGTCAGCCTTTATCTGAAGCCTCTCAAAATATTAGGACTTTGCTAACAGAATTGATCTTGTGCTGGTAAAATGTATGAGCAGCTTGATGAAGGAATCCCTTCGTGTGTATTATCCAGTGCCAGAATTTCCCCAAGCATGTTAGGCAAGCTTATTTTAGTTAATACATAGAAAAACATCTTTCATGTAAATAGTTGGATATTTCAATATGTAATAGAAATATTGGGTCTTCAGAAAAGTCATGATGTATTATTATTTTTTTTTAGAGGCTTTTGCTTTAGAGCGTGTGCACTTGCCGGGGAAGAGAGAAGGAGTGGGACAGACACACTGAGAGGGAACGTGAGAAATCACCCCCCACCCCCAGGGTGATGGCCATGCCACAATCCCTTCTCCTTTCTCCTCCCAGGATCTTGGGCACCTAACACACACATGCCCAGTGTGAGTTTCAAGCTACCGGATCTGAGACTCGAACCGCAGTCAGTCATGTTGGAGTCCAATGATATAACCACTACACCATCTGCTGGCCCCAGGACACATTTTTGTATAGAAAAACACATCGTGACTTTTTCAGCGGCCCAGTGACAAGGACTAGCATGTTTCACAGCAACACACAATTTCTTTATTTGGTTAACCTATCTAAGCCAGAAAAATAATAGTTGATATGAAGCAAAACAGGCCCAGCCACGGTGGCATGTAGATAGCGCCACCGTCTGGGAGGCTGGAAGCCGTGCGGAAGCCTGGGTGCAGCCGCGTGCACCTGTCATTCTAGCTAATTGGGAGGCTGGGGCAGGAGGATCGCCTCACAACAGAACACTGACAAAAATGCCATTTCTGTCTCTCTCCTTTTCCTTTCCTCTCTGTCTTTCATCAAGAATAAACTAAAAGCACTAAGCCTATATCGTATAGGTGAAATATGAAGATGGCAAAAGTTTTCCAGAGGTGGGGTTTGAACTGCTGAGGTTTGGGTAACAGCTATAAGAAGGTTCTTTTTGTTCTGGCCAGGTTGCCATAGACTACTTTTTTTGTTTTTGACCACTTGGCCCTCCTGGTGGTGTGATCATATCTCGACCTGTTGAGGGGCCTGGTGATCTGCTGCCCTGTGGACTGACAGCGGTGGCAGGTGGTGGGTGGTGGCAGGAGTGATGTCGTCTGTGGCTGCACCCAGAACTTAAATATGCTTGCCATTTAAAGAGTGCCAGACTGTTACAAACTCCTTTCCTTTAAAGGATATATAGGCTGATTTGAGGTGGGGGGAGTTCCTGTTACTGGCAGGTGGAATGTGAGGAGGTGACACTCTGATGCTCCGTGGTCCAGAGCTCATCCCAGGAGAGCTATGCCAAGAACTTGGAGTGCATTTCCTGTGACTTGAGGCATTTTACGGGTCAAGAAGGCTTTTACGGATTGACGCAGGAATCTGCCAAGGTTGGAGTACAGGCAGACATCAGTGTCAGGCGGGGAAACGGTTTTCTCTCGGTGGTTGTGCTGGTGTGCATTCAGGTTTGTTTTATTGAGATTTCATTCAGCGGACTTGGGCCAGCTGCTGGGATTAGCGAAATAGCTTGTGAAGTCTGTATTTCATTCTGAAATAAGTTTGCGAGTAGCGTGGTCTCTGTGAATTTTAGACTAGAAAGGAGTCTTTGCGGTCCTTCCCATCCCCTGCCTCCTGCCAGCTTCTCATCTTTTAGAACTCCCACTCAGCCCTCCCTGACCTCTCGTCCTCTGTTCTTTCTTCTCCGAGCTTCCTGGAAGCCATCGTAAATCCCCCCGATGTGCGGACTCGACAGCAGCCGCAACTCACCTTCCTCCTGTGCTCCTTCCTACAGATGTTTGGACATTTTACTCAACAGCTCCATTGCTGTCTTGATCTACATTAAAGAACCTCTCCCTCTCCTTACTAAGAAAAGGCCCTATTAACTTAGTAAGGTCTTTTTCCTAAATCCAAAGTATTATTTTTTGCTTCCTCAGTATATTCTCCAAGCTGTTTATCCATGAGACAAATAGCAAAAAGTCCCTTATGTGAAGCACCGTGCCAGGATCCACATCTCCAGTGGGTGGCGAAAAGCAGGCTTCCTGCCCTGCATGGAGTTCTGTTCTGGAGGCAGGCAGCTGTGGGACAGACACTGCGGGCTGCACTTAGAGGCCATGGAAAGCCACAGACAGGGCGCTGTTACGTGAGGGCCTGGCATGACCGCGGGCTTAGGACGACTTGCCCTGCAGAAATGGTACTTGAACAGAGACTTAGAAGGGTGAACAGGAGCTGTGAGAGGGAGCAGTGTGGCAAAGGCTCGTTTATGCAAAGGGATGTAAAATGGTTGAAAAACTTGCGAGAAGGCCAGTCAGCGGGCCCAGAGGACAGGGGAGGAGATGAGAGGGGAGAGCGGGCCAGACGGGGAGGCAGGCTCGTGGCATAGGTGTGACCACCAATCTGCGCTGTAGATAGGCTGGTGGTCCCAGTCACGTGAGCTACTCAGTCTGTTCCTTACCCAATTCTGTAATGTTGTCTATATAATTTACTTAAAATAAGGGGGGGGGCATTCAGTTTTCCCTTATAAGTGCAGAGTTTACATGTTACTTGTTTATATATACAGCATAACTTATACAATATATTTATATATTTTATACCTGTATTTATACATATAGGTATAAGTATATCCTAAATATAATCTATAGGTCAATTGATAAAAACCTATTTAATATATATCAGGGGCCAGCAGGTGTTGTGGCAGTTAAGGTGCTAGACGCCCAGTGGCCAACTGCAGTGAGTTCCGAACCCGGCAGCTTAAAAATCATGCTGGGCGTGTGTGTGTGTGTGTGTGTGTGTGTGTTGTGTGTGTGTGTGTGTGTGTGTGTGTGTGTGTGCGTACCCAAAGTCCCAGGAGGAGGATAAAGGAGAACGAATTGAATGCGGCCCTCTCCCCGGAGGCGGGGGGGTGATCTCCCACTTTCTCTTTCTCTTTGTCTTCAGCAAGCACACGTATCCTATGACAAAAACCTTAAAAATAGATGTATTGGGACCAGCAGTTAGCGTAATGGCTATGTCGCTGGACTCCCACGTAGTCGACCGCGGTTCGAGTCCCGGACCCAGTGGCTTAAACTCACGCCAGGCGCGTGTGCGTGCGTGCCCAAGATCCCGAGAGGAGAATGGAGGAGAAGGGATTGCAGCATGGCCATCCCCTCTGGGGGGTGATTTCTCACTTTCTATCTCTCTGTCTCTCTTTGTCTGTCTGGCGAGCGCATGCGCCCTATAGCAAAAACCTCTCCAAAAAAAAAAAGATGTATTTACTATATATTTATATCTGTATATATTTAGTTTATACATGATATGTACATTAAACTTTATTTCTTCCATGAGTGAGAAAGAGAGACCGATCGAGAGAGCAAAACCGAGGCTAAGAGACTGCACCCCCTTCAAGGCCTTGATAATGCAGTCCACTCCCGACTTCCACCAGCCCCAGGTCGTGGGCACATTTGTGCCTGGAACCTTCCCATGTGTGTCAGCCGCACTGAGCGTCACATTTTACTGCTGGGCCACCGTTCACCCCATATAATTACTATCTGTAAAGTATGTATGTATTTCTTCACTGTCTCACAGTAATTAGCATATTTAAACTGAGTGAGTTTAACCATTTTTTAAAAATTATTATTTAATTTTTTAAAAATTTATTCATTCATTTATTTTAATTTGACCAGAGAGAGAGAGACACACACACACACACACACACACACACACACAGAGAGAGAGAGAGAGAGAGAGAGAGAGGGAAAGGGAGAAAGAAGCCGCCAGGTCCGGGACCTGAACCAGGTCGGCCACGTGGGAGTGTCCTGCATCTTAACCACAACGCCACCTGCTGGTCCCGAGTTTAACCATTTTTGAGGGGGAGAAAAAACAGCCACATCAGCAGTGTGGCCTTTATTCATTTGACAGATATTTCTCGAGTACTAGCGGCATGTGTGGCTGGCCCCCCATGTAGTAAAAACAGCAACAACAACTAGAAAAAAAGTCCTTTCTCCTATTGTCCCTACAGTCTAGCTGGGGGGACACAGATAGTAAATAAAGCACATCTCAAAGTGAAGGTATTTTATCAAATTGTGACAAGTGCTATTGAAGAAACCACAGAGGCTGTGGGAGCAGTGGGCCAGGAGGCAGAGGTTTCAGCAGAGGGCCACAGTCAGCCAATGGAGGGGTGGCGAATGTAGCATCTCATGTGAAGCCTTGGGGGCTGGAGAGAACCTCGCCAGCTGCAGAAATGAGAAGACTTTGTGTCTAGGAAATAGTGAGTAATGAGGAGAATGTACCAAAATGAAGTCGTGGAGGGGTTAAGAGCCAGGTCAAGGGCTTCACAGTGTGAAACCCGTATAGGCCCCGGAAACTACAGAGGATTTATTGGGCTGTTGGAAAATCATGATGCATTTTTGCATAGAAAAATGTAAAAAAAAATGTCATGACTTTTCAGACACCCAATATATTTTCCTGAGAAGGACTCTGGTTTCTGCAGCCACAATCGAGTCTTAGGAAACAGTTGTGTTAACAGTCATTTTGAACAGGACTAGAACTCCATGCTTATTTGTCATACTTCTTTATATAATATGCACAGCTATAAATCCTCTTTCAAGTGTATCCCTATGCTCCACAGATCTTGATATTCAGTTCATTGATTATAATTAAGTCCATTATATTTTATAATTGCCGTTGATTTTTCTCTATAACTCATTGTTTCTAAATTTCTGCATTTACATTACTTTTTTTTTTTTTGGAGAGGTTTTTGTTATAGGGCGCGTGCGCTCGCCAGACAGACAGAGAGAGACAGAGAGACAGAAAGCGAGAAATCACCCCCCAGGGGGGATGGTCACGCCGCAATCCCTTCTCCTCCATTCTCCTCTAGGGATCTTGGGCACGCACGCACACGCGCCCGGCGTGAGTTTTAAGCCACCGGGTCCGGGACGCGAACCGCGGTCGACTACGTGGGAGTCCAGCGACATAGCCATTACGCTAACTGCTGGTTCCCTGCACTATTTTTTTAATGGTGAGAGGGTACCTGTGCTTGAGGGAGAGGGAGAGGGTGAAAGCACCTCCCAGTGGGGCATGGTCACGTCACAGTCCCAGATCTCACCATCCCGTCGGGATTTGGAGCGTGCCTGCATGCCTGTGGTGTTCACCAAGCCATGGGGATGAGACCTAAGCTGTGGTCAGCCATGTGGCATCCAGCCTCCCTTAACTACCAGGCTATTTGCCAGCTTCATATACATATCTTTTTTTTTTTTTTTGGGGGGGGAGGTTTTCGCTTTAGGGCACATGTACTCGGCCAGAGAGAGAGAGACAGAGGGGCAGAAAGCAAGAAATCACCCCCTGAGGAGATGGCTGCACTGCAATCCCTTCTTTGCTATTTGCCTCTCAGGATTTGGGGCACACACACACACACACACACACACACACACACACTTGGCATGAGATACAAGGCACCAGGTCCAGGACTCCAACCATGGTCGGCCATGTGGGATCCCAGCACTGTAACCACTGAGCCACTTGCTGGCTCCCTCTCCATACGGGTAATTTTTTTAAAGAGAGATTTCTGCTCTCAGGTGTGTGTGTGCTCCCTAGAGAGACAGAGAGATAGAAAGTGAGAAATCATTACCTAAGGAGATGGCCACACTGTAATCCCTTCTCCATTTTCCTCTCAGGATTTTGGGCACACACACAAGTGTGCCCAGCATGAGATTCAAGATGCTAGGTCCAGGACTCAAACCATGGTCAGCCATGTGGGAGTCCAGTGCCTTAACCACTACACCACCTGCTGGCTCCCTCCTCATATGCATTTTAAACCATTTTTTATTGTTGATTTTCTCATTAAATTGTATAGGAATCAGAAAATTACATTCCATATGATACCAGTTCCTTTGTTAACTTGTTAAGATCTCCTCTGAGGCTTAGTACAACTCCATACTCATAACTAATTTGTGTATGGCTTAAGAGAATTTAATGGGAGAGACAGGATTTTATATATATTTATTAAATCAAGTTTATGAATTATGTTGTTCACATCTTGTATGACTTCACTACCTACGTATTCCTTTGTCAGTTTTTGAAGGAAATGTGATAAAATCTCCATCAATGGGGACCAGCAGGTGGCATTATGGTTAAGGCACTGACCGGATCCCATGTCACTGACTGCGCTATCATGAGTCCCAGATCTGGTAACTTGAAGAACACGCCATGGGACCAGCAGTTAGCGTAATGGCTATGTCGCTGAACTCCCATGTAGCCGGCTGCGGTTCGAGTCCTGGACCCGGTGGCTTAAATTCATGCCGGGCACGTGTGCTTGCGTGCCCAGGATCCCTAGAGGAGAATGGAGGAGAAGGGATTGCTGAGTGGCTGCCCCCCGCAGGGGTGATGTCTCGCTTTCTATCTCTCTGTCTGTCTCTGTCTTGCTGGTGAGTGCATGCGCCCTGTAGCAAAAACTTCTCAAAAATAAACAAGTTTTTATTTTTCAAAATAAGAAAAATGACCAAGAAATGTCCCATCATTTAGTATTTTTACAAATAACTTTCATGTCCAGCTTAACTAAATAAAGACAGCTGGGTTCTCCTATCGGCTTCTGTATTCAATCTGCTGCAGTGTGTTGTTTGGGCTAAGGTATATGAAATATGTATGATACAGATATATGGTTGAAAAAAAGTATTTTAATAGCATTTCTAGATATTGCAGATATTCATCTTTGCTACCATACCAAAATTTGACCAATAGCAGTTTCTTAAAGGTTAGTTGCAATATGGAATCTGAAACCATACCAATCGTTTTTGGTCCTTTTAAGACAGGGCCTCTCTGTGCCCCTGCCTCAGCCTCCCAACTGAGATTACAGGTGTGTGCCAACATACCTGGCTTTTTTTTTTTTTGGCTAGAGAGCGTGTATATTCACCAGAGAAAAAGAGTACACGTACCTCCGTGGGACGTGGTCATGCTACTATTTTCTTTCCTTTGTTTCTTCTTCCCGTCAGGATTTTGGATACACACCCAGGCTAGGGCTGGGATTCAGACCACTGTAAGCCACGTGGGATCCAGCTCCTTTAATCACTGAAACACAGGGCTGCCTTCCTAGCGCCTTTTTTTTTTTTTTTTTTGGAGAGGTTTTTGCTATAGGGCGTGTGCGCTCGCCAGAAAGAGAGAGACAGAGAGACAGAAAGCGAGAAATCACCCCCCCCCCCCCAGGGGAGATGGCCACGCCGCAGTCCCCTCTCTTCCATTCTCCTCTTGGGATCTTGGGCACACACACACACACGCCCAGCGTGAGTCTAAGTCACCGGGTCCAGGATTCGAACCATGGTCTACTACATGGAAGTCCAACGACATAGCCATTACGCTAACTGCTAGTCCCCTAGCGCTTTTTTATACAGGTGTTTGCTATGTTTCCCCGGGTAGCCTCAAGCGTTTGATCTTCCTGCTCCCAGAGTGCTTGGATTACAGGTACACACCACTGTTCCTGGCAGCCTCTGGGTTGACTGGGAATGCTGGTCCTCCCACGTGGTCCCAGCCTGGGGAGCAGCTGTGTCTTAGCACCTGCAACTGCAGCTGGGCCCCAATTCACTCTTTGTCCGTTGTTCCATGACAGTCTGCGAGTCTGCCTTGCACTTCACATGAATCTTCTACCTATGCTTGATCACGCATGGGTCATTGGGAAAAAAAGTTTTAAAAATTTTAAAGTGATTTTTGTGGGCCACCAGGAGACATGGTAATTAAGGTACTGGACTTCCACATGATGTACTACAGTTCAAGTCCTGGACCCAGCTTTGTTGAGAGTTTAGTTTCTTCCCTTCCTGGAGCCCTGATTATGACATACGATTTCTTTTCCATAACTCTACTGGTTTGGAAGGTATATATTCTGTTTTTCTTCCTTTAGTGAGTACACCCTCCCTACTTCATTACCAAAAATAGTTGAGAGACTGTAGAAGTCCGAGTAAGTTAGGTAATTCTGTAAGTAATAAATAATCCCCAAATATAAATTGTTTAAAGCAATGAATGTTTAATCTTTAAATACAATGTATGTTTAGTCTTTAATCTTTAAATACAGTGTATGTCTATTGAGGTTCAGTGGTGAGCATTGTTACTTAAGATCCCTGGTTAAATGGTTACTATTTCAAATGATGCTGGCCACCGGGCCAGAGACTAAGTCAGAGAGCTCTAGGCATCTTGTCCCTGCTTTTTGTTTTGTTTTGTTTTGGAGAGGTTTTTGCTATAGTCTGTGTGTGCTCGCCAGAGAGACAGAGAGACAGAAAGTGAAAAATCACCCCCCCAGGGGAGATGGCCATACCACAATCCCTTCTCCTCCTCCGTTCTCCTCTTGGGATCTTGGGTATGCACACGCACCTGGCATGAATTTAAGTCACCGGGTCCAGGACTCGAACCTCAGTTGACTACATGGGAGTCCAGCAACATAGCCATTACACCAACTGCTGGTCCCATTGTGCCTGTTTTTAAATGCTCTGGCCCAGAAATGCCATCTCAATTTTTTTCCCAATTTAATGACCCAAACTAATCACATGCCCCTCCCCCGTCCAACTACAAAGAGATAAAATCCTACAAGTAGGTTTGGTGTGGGGAAGAGGGGGACTGAAATATTCATTGAATGGCATAAGTATCCTAGTGGTAATAGTTACTAGTTGAAAGCCAAATTGCTCCAAGCTAAGCAACCTTGAGCAAGTTACTTAATCTGTTAGGATAGCCTAACAGATACAGAAGGCTTAAGTATTTTCCTTGTCTGTGAAGTGGGGATTTCTAATACCTGTTTTATAGTGTTATGAAGATGAAAGATAGGGAACCAGCAGTTAGCGTAATGGCTGTGTCGCTGGACTCCCACGTAGTCGACCACGGTTCGCGTCTCGGACCCGGTGGCTTACAACTCACGCCGGGCGCGTGTGCGTGCGTGCCCAAGATCCCGAGAGAGAATGGAGGAGAAGGGATTGCAGCGTGACCATCCCCTCTGGGGGGTGATTTCTCGCTTTTGTCTCTATGTCTCTCTCTGTCTGTCTGGCGAGCGCACGCGCCCTATAGCAAAAACCTCTCCAAAAAAAAAAAAAAAAAAGATGAAAGATATTACTATAGAAGAAGCTCCTTGGAGGCCAGCCCTTGTAGCTCAGTTGTTAAGGGAGCGGGATCCTACATGGCCAACTGTACTTCAAGTTCTAGCCCAGTGGCTTAAAAAAAATACACCAGGCACATGTGTGTGCATGCCCAAAGTCCACAGAGAGATGGAGAAGAAGGGATGGTGGCATGACCACGCCTCATTGGGAGAGGCACCCCCTCTCCTCTGACCAGTGTATGTGCCCTCTACAAATCAGAAGAACAAATTTAATAACATTAAAAACATACTCCTTTGGGATAAAACCAATCATGAGCATCAAAGTTTCTTGGTGTTGGGGCCAGCCAGCGGTGTAGCAGTTACATTGCTGGACTTCTAATATGGCTGACCACAGTTCAAGTCTCAGGGGAACCGGCAGTTAGCGTAATGGCTATGTCGCTGGATTCCCACGTAGTCCACCGTGGTTCGCGTCCCGGATCCGGTGGCTTAAAACTCACGCCGGGCACGTGTGCGTGCGTGCCCAAGATCCCAAGAGGAGAATGGAGGAGAGGGGATTGCGGCATGACCATCCCCCCTGGGGGGTGATTTCTCGCTTTCTGTCTCTGTCTCTCTCTGTCTGTCTGGCGAGCGCACACGCCCTATAGTGAAAACCTCTCAAAAAAAAAAAAAAAAAAAAGGAAGAAAAAAAAGTCTCAGACCCGGTGGCTTGAAAATCATACTGGGTGCGTGTGCGTGTGTGCCCAAGATCCTGGGAGGAGAATGGAGGAGAAGGGATTACATGGCCATTCCCCCTGGGGTGTGATTTCTCCCATTACTTTCTCTGTTTCTTCTCTCCCTCTGGTGAGTGCACACATTCTAAGGCAAAAAACCACTTCCAAAAAAAAAAGTTTCTTGGTGTTTAAAATTATCGCTCCCAAAATTTATTCAATTTTTTAAAGAATTCTTTTATTTAATTTTATTTATTATTACAAGAGAAAGACAAATAGAGAGGGAAAGTGAGAAAGCAAGCCACCAGGTCTGGGACTTGAACCGAGGTTGACCATGTGGGAGTTCAACACCCTAATCACCACACCACCAGCCAGCCCCAGTAATTCTCAAAATTTAATAAATCAGTTAACAGAAGTCAGTAAAACATGCTGGGTAAATTGAAATAAAATACTCACTATAGAAAAAAAGACGCAGTTTAAAACAACATGGAAGATAAAATTTTGAAGGGGAGGCCAGCAGATGGCATAGTGGTTACGGTGCTGGACTCCCACATGGGTGATGGCAGATGAAGTCTCGGACCCAGGGACTTGAAACTCACGCCAGGTGCATGTGTGTGCCTGCCCAAGATCACAGCAGGAGAATGGAGGAGAAGGGATTGCAGCCCCCTGAAGGATTATTTCTCACTTTCTCTCTCTCTGTCTGTCTGTCTATCTGGAGAATGCACATGCCCTATAGCCAAAATCTCTCTAAAAATTAGAAAGAAAGTTTAAGAATTCTAAACTTGGGACCAGCGGTTGGCATAATGGCTATGTCGCTGGACTCCCACGTAGTCGACCACAGTTCGAGTCCCAGATCTAGTGGCTTAAACTCACGCTGGGCGCGTGTGCGTGCATGCCCAAGATCCCGAGAGGAGAATGGAGGAGAAGGGATTGCGGTGTGGCCATCCCCCTGGGGGTGATTTCTTGCTTTTCTTCTCTGTGTCTGTCTCTCCTCTCCAGGCAAGCACACGTGCCCTATGGCAGAAAACCTAAGGAAGAAAGAGGAGAGAGAGAGACAGAGACAGAGAAGAGGAAAAGAAAGGAAGGAAGGAAGGAGAAGGAGAGGGGGGAGGAGGAGGCAGAAAGAGAGAGAGGAAGGACAGGAAAGGAAGGAAAAGAAAGGAAAGAAAAGGAAGGGAAAAAACCACTCGTCCATGGGGTACACATCTGGCTCTATTATCTTTGGGTCGTGAGGCTTCAGTCTGCTCCACTGGTGTGAGGCAGTGTCTTCATTTTTGGCACTTGAAGATTTCCCTCTGTTGCTTTCAACCTCCGCTAAGGATTGTAAGTATTGTTTTAAAACATGTTTCATCTAGCATTTCCATGTGTTTGGAGAAGGGAGTGGGGAAACTCACCCATCTGCTCAGTCTGCTGTTTTAACTGAAAGTCTGTAATGGGAACAGAATGAAAATGGAAAGTCCGTGTAAAAACAGTTACAATGGAAAACACCTTTAGAGTGCTTACAAGGTCTGGGACACTATTCTCAAAGTGTCTTTCTTTCCTTTTTTTTTTTAAAGGCCTGAGAGTACGCACACTCACTAGTGAGAGAGAGAGAGAGAGCAGTTCCCACAATGCCTTTTCCTCCACTGGTCCCTCCATCAGGATCCTCTGGCACTCACCGAGTGTATTTTGAAGCCACTGGGGCCACGACCAGCTCCATCGCTGGCCCTCTGGAATCCGGCTAAACACTAGGCTATGGGGCTGACTCACTTGGTTAGATCTTTCAGAATTTTGGATGGTTCTAGTTAGAATTTACATTGTTTTTTCTGCTCCTGGTATCATTTCTGCTTTTGCTAGGTAAGTTTTGGTTTGTTCATCTCAGCCTTTCTCTTCCATGCTGTTGTGGCCTGAATTATGTCGCCCATCCCAATTCATGTGTTGAAGTTCTAAGTCCTAGTACTTCACAATATGACTGTATCAGGAGGTAGCATCTTTTTTTAAAAAGAATATTTATTTATTATTACTGTTTTTAAGTTGCTATAGGACACGTGCACTTACCAGAGAGAGAGACACTGAGAGAGAGAGGAAAAAAATGAGAAAACAAGCTGCCAGGTTAGGGATCTTGAACTGCGGTCGGCCATGTGGGAGTCCAGCACTTTAACCACCATGCCACCTGCTGGCCTGAGGAGATGGCATCTTTACAGAGAAAATTAAGCTAAAGTGATATCCTTATGGTCGGCCCTAATGCAGTATGACCAATGTCTTTATAAGAAGAGAGAATTGGAACAAATGCACGGGGAAGGGAAGCTAAGAGGAAAGGTCTCAGAAGAAACCAGCCACAATAAGTTTGTTTGTTTGTTTAATTGAGATTTTTGCTATAGGGCACATGTACTCACTGGAGACAAGAGAGAGAGAAAGTGAGAGATTCCCCCCCAGGGGGAATGGCCAGGCCACAATCACTTCTCCTCCATTCTCCTCTTTATTTTATTTTATATATATTTTTAAATTCCTATATTCATTCTGCAAATATTTATTATAAAATAGTGCATCTGGCTCCATACCAGATCCTGGGGACACAACCGTGGACAGATAGGGGCTGCCCTTACAGTGCAAAGTCTAAGATATGAGGGACCTACCCTACCTAGTCTGCTCTCCGCCCTTCCACCTGGCAAGATGTGAACACAGAAGGCTCCAGACGGTGACTGGACGGGTGGTGTGCATTTTCTGATTCAGAGAACACAGAAAAAGGAACAGGAGACAAAGTGAAAAGTAAAAAGGGAGATGCACAAAGTTACACCTGTGGGACTGAAATGAAAGAAAAAAGTCTGGCCTTAACAGGTGAGATGGAGCTTCTTCTCAGAGCGTTTGTGTGACTTCCAGTGGCAAGTGCTACCAGGCTACGAGGCGCAGTCAGAAACAGAACAGGTAACACCAGACCTAGTAAAAAAGTTCAGAAGATTTAAATGATATAAAAACAGGAGAAGCTAAGATGGAGAGCTGTATTTCTAAATTCAGAACGGACCTCTATTCTCCTCTTGAGTTTGCACATGCACCCTGTGCATTTCAAGACGTTGGGTCTAGGACTCGAACCGCAGTCGGCCATATGGGAGTCTAGCACCTTAGCCACTATGGCACCTGCTGGCCCCGTACCATCATTTTTTTTTTTAAGTTTATTTATTTCTTGCATGAGTGAGAGAGAGGGAAAGGCAGCACCCACGACCAGGTCTGGATGCCGCTGCCCACGTCCCGCTTCAGCCAGCCCGGGTCATGGGCTCACGTTTACTGCGGTGCTTTCTGGCCACCTGCTGACGCCGTAATGTTAGCCCTCTAGCCTCTAGAATTGTGAGCAAATAAATGTCATTTAGGCCTCCACATCTGCAGTACCTTCCTATGGGGCCCTTGTAAACTAGCAAACATGCGGTGGCCTTGTCCTGACGCATCTGGCGATGCTGCGCTGCCCCTTGGTGTTCATGAACGAGTGCCCATGCTGACTCGCCGGGGTATCTGGAATCAGCTTCCTGTGTATTTGGGTACCTGGAAGGAAAGGCTGGCTTTGTGTGCTGTGTACGTGGGCAGAATGTTCCACAGGTTTCCTATCGGCTGTGAGGTTAGGTAGGAGAAGATGCAAGCCCGTTCAGGACCCTCTGCTGTCCCTCTCACCACAAAATGAGAGATAAGGAGATAAGGAGAACTAGCTATAGGGCGCGTGCCTCGCCAGACAGACAGAGAGAGACAGAGAGATAGAAACAGGAAATCACCCCCCAGGGGGGATGCCACGCCGCAATCCCTTCTCCTCCATTCTCCTCTCGGGATTTGCGTGAGTTTAAGCCGCCGGGTCCGGGACTGCGTCGACTACGTGGGAGTCCAGCGACATAGCCATTACGCTAACTGCTGGTCCCTGTGTGATTTCTTTTTACCTCTGTCTCTCTCCTAGAGGCTCCTCCTTGACTCATTTTCTGTCTGGACGCCAACACCATGGCACACTCCAGGCACACCCTCCTCTGTGGTGAGCACTGTTCTGGGGGGTCCAGATGGGAGCAAACACTGCAGACTGTCGTCCCCCTGGGCAGGGCTCAGGGCAGACCCACCCAGCTGTCCCATAGATACCCCCGCTCAGATGCCCCGCTCCCTGCCTTACAGACTGTCCCTTGTAGGTCATTCTGTGGCTGCCAGTAGCATTGGCTCCAAACTTGGAGCCTCTCCAGAGCTCCATCAGGAAGAAAGAGCTCCTTATCTGTAGCCACATGTATGTCAAGTTTTAGTTTTTTCCCCAGTTTCGGTTTATTTGTCAATACAGCCCCAACTCTCTTCTTTAAGAGAGGTTTCAAAAAGACTTATTCACTGATAGCATTCCTTCATGTTTTCACGGTCACCATGGATTTATAATATTCTTTCAGAAAATGTCTTTACTGCTATTTCACTGCGCTTTGGAGAAGGAAGGAGGCAACCGTGTGTGTTTAACTCTACTGTCTTGAGCTCAAAGTCGCTCTTATATTTTTTACAAGGTCACACTGTCTATAGAAATCGCTTTGCTGAGACCACAGTGTTCAGTATTCTGCAGGCTGCAGTCAAACAAGTTGCTTGTTTGTTTGTTTGTTTGTTTGTTTTCCAGGCTTTTGCCCTAGGGTATGTGTGCTTACCGGAGAGAGACACAGCGAAGGGAAGTGAGAAATCCCCCAGAGGGGGGATGGCCACCCCGTAGTCCTTTCTCCTCCATTCTCTGATTTGGGGCATGCACTCACATGCACCCAGCATGAGTTTCAAGCTCCATGTCCAGAACTGGAACCACTGTTGGTCATGTTGGTCACCACTTAACCCCTATGCCAGCTACTGGCCCCTGTTTGCTTCTGTATGGCGCTTAAGCTCAGCAGAGAGACAGAGAGACAGAGAGAGAGACAGAGAGAGAGAGAGAAAGCACCCCCTAGTGGGGATGGCCATGTTGCAGCCCTTTCTTTCATTCTCCTTTGGGGATTTTGGGCAGCTATACACGCCTGATGTTCTTTTCTTTTTTTTTTGGAGAGGTTTTCGCTATAGCGCGTATGCGCTCACCAGACAGACAGAGACAGACAGAGAGACAGAAAGCGAGAAATCACCCCCCGGGGGATGGTCACGCCGCAATCCCTTCTCCTCCATTCTCCTCTTGGGATCTTGGGCATGCACGCACACATGCCTGGCGTGAGTTTTAAGCCACCGGATCCGGGACGCGAACCATGGTCGAGTACGTGGGAGTCCAGCGACATAGCCATTACGCTAACTGCTGGTCCCGCCTGATGTTTTTTTCTAGCCACGAGATCCAAGACTCAAGCCGCACAGTTGGCCATGTGGGATCCAGCTGCCTTCATCACCACACCACCATCTGGCCCCCCAAACATTTTAGATGTAACTCATATAAGTAGTTTTCTTGGGACTCTATGGTTTGAGCTATACCTCCAAGTTAACATGCAGTGTGTACATAGATGAATTTCTCTAAAGATAAGACAGTACAATTGTAGTATGGAAGTCAGTGATTATTTTCCATGCATTTATGATGTTGCAAGTATGAAATCAGTTCTTTTGTATTTACTTATTTCATGAATGAGAGAGAGAGAGGGGGAGAGACAGGTATTCTCAATAGGGTCTCACACCAGTTGTCCGTCCAGACCCCCCCAGTCAGCCAAGGACACATGCACATATGTCTGCATGTCCAGGTCCACCCAGGAGCCAAATTCCTCTTCTCTGTGGATCCAGCATCGCTGAGCTGCATGTCACCACATGCCAACTGGCTGGGCTGTATAACGCTGTTCTTTATCAGAATATTTATTATTCATCTACAGAACGGCAGCGTATTAAGAGGGACTGGTGGGAGAAAAAGAGAATACGCAGAAGAGAGTATGTCGGTTCAACCACTGTCTGACTCCAGCTGGGTGTCCAGAAACTCCATTGGATTCCAGCACTAACACACTCCTAGAATTAGCATCAGACTCCGCAAGGTTAAGGACTCCATCCCACAAGGCTGACCTCACTTCAAACACTAGCCACAAGCTCCAGGTATCCCTGAGCACTTCTGTCCAATGGGCTGCAAATTTGGGGTTCCTGATGACCCACCTTCAGGAATTGATAAAATTCATTGGAATGACTCACTGAACTCAAGAAACCATTATTAATTATGGTTACAGTTTTGTAAGGACAAAGATCAACTCAGGAACAGCCAGAAGGGAGAGGTCTACAGGGCATGATAAGGGATTAGTGGGGTGGCACAGAGCGTCCATACCCTCCCCAGGCATGCTACACTCCCAGCACATCCATGTACTTACCCGCCCAGAAGATCCCTAAACGCCCTTGTTCAAGGGTTTTTTATCAAGGCCTTATTACATAGGCATGATTGATCAAATCATAGACCACTTGATTGAATTCACTCTCCAGCCTTCCTCTCATCCCTGGAGAGTGGGAAGTGGGATTGAAAGTTCTAATTCTTTCTCTTTTTCTTTTTTTGGAGAGGTTTTTCTGCAGGGCATGTGCACTTGCCAGAAAGACAGAAAGAGACAGAGAGAAAGAAAGCAAGAAATCACCCTCCAGGGGGGATGGCCACACCGTAGTCCCTTCTCCTCCATTCTCCTCTTGGGATCTTGGGCACACACACACATGTGTCCGGCGTGAGTTTACACCACCAGGTCTAGGACTTGAACCGCGGTCGACTACATGAGAGTTCAGTGACATAGCCATTACATCAACTGCTAGTTTCCAAAGTTCTAATTCTTTAATCATTTTCATGGCCAAGCCCCTCTCTTGAAATTATTTAAGAGCCCACCATAAATCCAAAGGTATTCCTTATTGTTATGGTTTGGATAATGGTCTGTCCCCCAAAAGTTCATGTATCTGAACTTGGTCCCCAGTGTGATGGAGTTTGAGAGGTGAGGCCCAGAAGACAATGATTGGATTATGGAGGCAGCTCTCCCATGAATAGATCAATGATGCCTCGTGAGACCCGTGAGTTCTGGCTTTCAAGAGAAGGGGTTAGGTCTTATAAGAGCAGGTTGCTTTAACCCCCAGGGCTCTCTCTGCCCATACCCATTACCTCTCTGCTTTGTTCTGCCTCAGTGATGTTCCAGCTACCCGGATCATGAGTCAGTAAGCCTGTATTCTCCTAAATTCACCCATCCTCAGTTATTTCTGGAAGCAACTCAGTAATGGACAGAGATACTTATAGATAACAGAAACACACTCATCAGTAAGGAAATTCTAAGGATTTTCAAGAGACCAGCGGGCAAAGGCCAGGTGTATACATTTTTATTATATCAGAATAAGGAACCCAGGTTCTTTGAATTTGCTGATTATGTGAAAAAGACACCAGATGCATGCATAGTGTTTATCATATAACTTTGCTGCTAGCTTTAACTGTGATGATGAACTGGGTTTGGTCCACTCTGACTTTGGTCACTGGGACTTCTTTCCCCAAATTATTTTTTAAATGATACATAAAAATTGTACATATTGATAGTATACAACTTGATGTTTTGATATATGTATACATTATGGAATGACTAAATTGTTTGGCATAGGAATTATCTCACACGTTTCTCTCTCTCTCTCTCTCTCTCTCTTTATTTTTACAGTAAGAATACTTAAAAACTATTCTCTTAGCAATTTCGAAGAATATGATATACTGGTTTTTAAAAAAATTTTGCTTTTTTAAACACATATCTGAAATCCGTTTGCTAACTTTCATATATGCACATTTTAGATCTTTTATTTTTTTCTTTATTTTATTTATGATCGAGAACACATGTGTGCATGAGAAAGAAGTACTTTTAACGTAGTCTTGTCATACTTCAATCTCCTTTCTCTGACACTCCAGCTCCTCACGATCTTGAACCCATGTGCACGCGTACGTGCACCCAGTGTGTTTTCAAGTCTGTTGCGGGATCTGAGTCTCAGTCAACCACATGGCTTCCAGTGCTGCAGTTCAGTTTGCTGCTGGCTGTGTCACCAAGCTGGGCCTACAAGTGTTACTAACTGTAGTTATGTGCACTAGAGCTCCTGATCTTGTTCCTCTTTTTTAACTGAAATTTACCATACATAGAATACTTCTCTTAACATAATGCCCCCCAGGTTTATTCACAGGATCACAAATGATAGTTTTCCTTCCTTTTTAAGGCTGAGTAGCCAGTGCGTGTGTATAACACATTTTCTTATTATGTTCATTCATTAACGGGTACTTAGGTTGACTCCATATCTTGGCTATAGGGATACCTAATGCTGTACTGAACCTGGATGCAGATATCTCTTCCACATACTGAATTCCGTTTTGGATCTAAAACCTAGCAGTGGGATTGGTGGATTATGTGGGAGATCTATTTTTAATTTTTCGAGGAACCTCAGTGGCTGTACTAATTTATAGTCCCATCAGCAGTGCAAGGGTTCTCTTCTTCCTCACATCCTTGCCAACACTTGTTATCTTTCATCTTTTTTATAATAGCCATTCCAACATGTATGAGGTAATATCTTCTTGTGGTTTTAATTTGCATTTCCTTGATGATTAGTTATGTTTTTTTTTCCATATACTTATTGACATTTGTACGTTTTTGTTGTTGCTGTTGAGAAATGTCTGTTGAGGTCCTTTGCCCATTTTTAAATTGGGTTACCTGTTTTTTCACCGTAGAGTTGAGTTCCTTCTGTGTTTTGGATATTGGCCTACCTTGTAAGCAGGCCTTTCTAAGAAAGGTAGTCAGGCCTGTCACGTTAATTCTCCTGCATGGAGGCCCACCCTAAATATGATTCCTGTGTTGTGGTACTTCTATGTCTGGAGGATCTCTTAGGAAATGAGAACTCTTGGGACCAGCAGTTGGTGTAATGGCTATGTCACTGGACTCCCATGTAGTTGACAGTGGTTCAAGTCCTGGACCTGGTGGCTTAAACTCACACTGGACACATGTGCGTGCATGCCCAAGATCCTGAGAGGAGAATGGAGGAGAAGGGATTGCGGTGTGGCCATCGCCCCTGGGGGGTAATTTCTTGCTTTCTGTCTCTTTCCGTCTCTCTGGCAGGCACATGCGCCCTATAACAAAAACCTCTCCAAAGAAAAAAAAAAGAACTCTTAGTTCCTGAGGAAAGTAGAAGTATGCTCTTCAGAAGGGAAGGGAGGCAGAAAGAAGGTGAAAGCAACTGAAGACAAATTTTAGCTCTTCTCAGTTTCACCTAGAATATGTGAGGGGACCTCAAAAAGTTTGCAGAAAAATAGAATTGAAGTATGAGTTCATTTTGGTTTAAGAAAAATTGTACGTGCATTTTTCACCATAATATTTATTTTCTATGAGATTTTTTAAGACCCCCTAATACAAAGATTGTTTCTATTTTTAAAGACGTTTAGCTGAGCTTGGCCTCTCTTTCTTTTTCTTTTCTTTTTTTTTTTTGGAGAGGTTTTTGCTATAGGGCGCGTGCACTTGCCAGACAGAGAGAGAGAGAGACAGAGAGACAGAAAGTGAGAAATCACCCCCGAGGGGGTTTGGCCACACCGCAATCCCTTCTCCTCAATTCTCCTCTTGGGATCTTGGGCACGCACGCACACGCGCCCTGCGTGAGTTTAAGCCACCGGGTCCAGGACTCGAACCGCGGTCGACTACGTGGGAGTACAGCGACATAGCCATTACGCTAACTGCTGGTCCCAGCTTGGCCTCTCTTTAGGGTTCTCAGATAATGTGCTCCTAAGAGTGGAAGTTTAGCATATGAGGCAGTGAAACCGATTGCAGAACCTTGGTAATAAAAACCAAAGTGGCAGGAAGGAGGTGGTCTGATTAGAACCAAGTGCGTAGGCAGGGAGAGTGGAAGAAAGGAACCGAAGTTGCCAGTCACAGTTCAGCTGAGCTTAAAGGAGCTAGGTAACATGGTCTTGATGGTTTATTTTGGGGAGGGGTATGCATTTTCTTTGCATCTGGACAGTTCTGCCACCACAGTGAAATATCAAAACACTTTGGGGTTTTTTTGGAGAGATTTTTGCTATAGGACACGTGCACTCACTCGACAGACAGAAAGAGACAGAAAGTGAGAAGTCAGCCCCTAGGGAGATGGCCACACACAATCCCTTCTCCTCCATTCTGCTCCTGGGATCTTGTCCATGCACTTACACATGTCCAGAGTGAGTTTGAAGCCACTAGATCTGGGACTGAACCACGGTTGGCCATGTGGGAGAATAATACGGAACACTTGGGACCAGTAGTTAGCGTAATGGCTATGTCGCTGGACTCCCACGTAGTCAACCACAGTTCGCGTCCCGGACCCAGTGGCTTAAAACTCACGCCGGGCGCGTGTGCGTGCGTGCCCAAGATCCCGAGAGGAGAATGGAGGAGAAGGGATTGGGCGTGGCCATCCCCCCTTGGGGGTGATTTCTCGCTTTCTGTCTCTCTGTCTCTCTCTGTCTGTCTGCTGTCTGGTGAGCGCACGCGCCCTGTAGCGAAAACCTCCCCCCCCAAAAAAAAAAAAAATATGGAACACTTCATGAGTTTGCGTGTCATCCTTGCAAAGGGGCCACACTGATCTCTGTATCGTTCCAATTCTAGTCTATGTGCTTCCAAAGTGAGCCCTCAAAGCACGTTTGGAATGCAGTGATAAGGGCTGTTTATGCCATCTTTTGTTTTACCCTTTCCCAACAGTTTCAGAATTGGATTGATATCACAGGCAAAATAGTTCTGTCAACCAATTCAGTTAGTTTGAAATCCATAAACAACATTTTGAAGTGTTCATTGTGTTCTAAAGAACACAACGAACAGGGCCAGCAGACGACGTAATGGTTATGTCACTAGATTCCCACATAGCTGACCGTGATTCGAGTCCTGGCCCCAGAGGCTTGAAACTCACACCAGGAATGTTGGGGGGGTGGTGCCCAAAATCCTGAGAGGAGAATGGAGAAGGGATTGTGACGTGACCATCCTCCCATGGAGGTGATTTCTTGCTTTCTGTCTCCCTGTCTCTCTCTGTCTTTCTGGGGAGCACATGTACTTTATAGCAAAAATCTTTCTGAAAAATAAGGAAAGAGAAAGAAAAAGAGAAAGAATTAATAGGTAGGGGCCAGCAGTAGTGTGGTGGTTAAGGCACTGGATCCCACGTGGGTGACTGCAGTTAGAGTCCTGGATCTGGTGGCTTGAAAATCACTCCAGGCGCATATATGCACATACCCAAAATCCTGAGAAGAAACTGGAGGAGAAGGGATTGCAGCATGGCCATCCCCACTGGAAAGCGATTTCTCATTTTCCTTCTCTTTTTCTCTATCGCAGGCAGACGTACCCTAAGGCAAAAACCTTAAAATAATAACAATAATCATAATAAAGGTGAAAAGAAGGCAGGAATGAAAGAGAAGGGAAAAGGCTGAAAACCCACTTCCACTCAACTCCTTGCAAAGCATAAACCCAAGGGCCAGATGGTACAGTGACAGTGAGACTGTGACACTCTGTGAGGCCGACTACCTGGGAAGGCCCAGGGTTAGCAGCCAGAGGCCTCTGTGAGCTGGGCAGGTGTGTGCCGATGAGGCCTCTGTGAGCACGCTGGGCAGGTGTGTGCCGATGACTGGGAATTCTCAGGTAGTCGCCTGGTGTGTGTTTATAAGCAGCCTCAGTATCTTCAGTGATAAATGTTATGTACCAGTGCATAAGTGAGCTTCGAGAGACCCCCCCCCCCCAATGTGTTTCTGTACCCCCTTGGGACATTTGGAGAGGGTAGTTTGATGCCCTTTGTCCCAGGGCCTCACTTAACTTTCAATTCCGTGTCTGGATTTCCTTCTAACTCACATAGAGTTCGTGCTCCTAAATTCTTCCCAAGCTTGGCCAGCTCGAGAGGTGGAAGTAAGGTGAATACCCTTCACTGTTTTCTTCAGTCATTCGAGTTGACTCTTGGTTTTGACTTGTTTTAATAACAACTTTCTTCTGGTATTTTTTTTTTCTTGCTAGAAATGTGGAGGGAGTCTAGGAAGAAATAAGCAGTCGTGTTTATGGGAGATAAATTTAGGGTGGACCTGTGGAAAGTTTGGCCTTGAAGCACTGGTTTGGGATGTAAATTAGTGAGATATTGTTCCTGGTTTGTTTGTTTGTTTCATCCTGTATCACTGTGTTCGTATGATGTGACTAATCAGCTGTATTTGTCTCTGTTTTCCATGTGCAGGAAGAGAGACATGCAGTGTCTTCAGGGGTGTGTGTATCTGTCATGTGTGACACAGGGACACAGGGACAGGCTGAGAGAGAGACAGACTTGGGCTTAGACATAGGTTGAACGGGAATGCGCCTCATGGTGTAGGAGCTCACAGTGCCTTAAAGCAGGTCGGGACAGTCCTCACCCTGCCCAGGGAGAATGTAGGCTGACCAGTTCCTCATCTTGCCTCGTGGAGAGTTTTGTTGCCGCCCTTTACCTGACTGGGACAGTTCGAACGACCAGCCCAGGCTGATCCACCCAGCCTTCTAGGTTGAGTTTTTTTTTTTTTTTTTTGGAGAGATTTTCACTATAGGGCGCGTGTGCTCGCCAGACAGACAGAGAGACATAGAGACCGAAAGTGAGAAATCACCCTCCAGGGGGGATGGTCACGCCGCAATCCCTTCTCCTCCATTCTCCTCTCGGGATCTTGGGCATACACGCACACGTGCCCGGCGTGAGTTTTAAGCCACCGGGTCCGGGACGCAAACTGCAGTCGACCACGTGGGAGTCCAGTGACATAGCCATTACACTAACTGCTGTTCCCTCTAGGTTGAGTTTTAAAGATCCACTTCAGTGTGAATTACACAGAGGAAGAAAGGTGCTGAAATAATTTTGAAAGCTTTTTCTCCAGCTCTCTTGCTTAACTTGCACCACTTACTTTGAATACTGAATTTTCTTTTCCTTATCTAGGGAGGCATTGGGTTGCAGGTAGGGTATTTTGGGGAGCAGACTCAGGAGTGTTTATTAGGGAGTACCTATGGGGTGAGCACCTCTGGGAGGGAGGCCAGTCAGCAGGATTGGCAGAGAGAAAGTGAGCTTGACGGACAGCCTCAAGCAAGGCCACAGGGAGCTTGGCCGCCAGTGGCCTGTCGGAGGTGCCCCATGTTGGATTCACATGGTCGGCCTTCTGACCCCTACCTTAATTCAGTCACTGACTGTGGATGCCCTAAGGAGGGTATGAGTTTTGGCTAAGGCAGCTCTGCGCTATGGGGCAGGTTCTAAAGGGTTGACAGGTGAAACCCGTTTGCCTACAGCACTCCCAGTGGCTGGGGCAAAAAGGCCTTCCTTCAAGGGGGAGCTGGTTGGCTCATTTCCATGCCCATCACACATGGGCTCGTGAGCTGCCAGCTGGGAGTATTTGAAAATTGTTAGGTATAGTGTAAGAACTCGACCAGGGGCAGGGGGTGATTTAACTGTTGTAGAATACAAATCTTTGGGAGTTATTTGCTCTTAACATTTTTGTATAGTGTTTATAAATCCTTGAAATAAAACTAGCATATCTCTTCTACCCTTTTTTTTTTTTTTTTGAGAGGTTTTTGCTATAGGGCGCGTGCACTTGCTGGAAAGACAGAGAAGGACAGAGAGACAGAAAGTGAGAAATCACCCGGGGATGGCCACGCCGCAATCCCTTCTCCTCCATTCTCCTCTCGGGATCTTGGGCACGCACGCACACGCGCCTGGCGTGAGTTTAAGCTACTGGATCTGGGACTCAAACCATGGTCGACTCCATAGGAGTCCAGCGACATAGCTATTACGCTAACTGCTGGTCCCTTCTACCCTATCTTTAAAAGGATGGAAAATTGTGTCTTTCCTCCACTACCTTTTAGAGTTATATGTGTACTATTATATGATATAGATAGATAGATAAAGTTATATATTTTAGGGCCTTCTATGTTTAAAGAGTGTTATCAGTTACAGTGTATTTAAAAACAACTAGAATCAGTTGTTCTCCTCAGGAATTTGTGAGATACAAATTCATAACACTTAATTCCAGTAGAATTGATTACTTGGTTATATTTTATACATACCAGTAACCTACTAGCCACAGGTTTAACATAATATCCCTTTTTAACTTTAGAAATGAAAATATAGTCTTAAATTTTCACTCATAAGAGATGATTTTTTAAACCTTTTTTTTTTTTTTTTTTTTTTTTTTAGTTTATTTCTTTAAAGAGAGATATGCTTAACAGGGTTTCATCACACTGCATGGCTCCTCCCCCCAGCCTTCCAGCCAACCAGGATCACAGACTCACATGTGCTCAGTGTCTTTCAGGTCTACCCAGGATTTGAACCCTGGCCCTCTATGTGACTCCAGCATTGCAGAGCAACACACTACTATCTGGGGCACTGTAGCTGAGCCATTGGTAATCCCTATTGTTAGTTTATTTATAAAGGGAGAGCTGAGATGGGTAGGTTCTTAATTGGAGACTGGTACACTTGCCCATAGACATCAATTTAGTTGAAAATGAAACAACTTCCCTTAGTTTGTCTGCTCTCTTTACCTTTTTTGGTTTTGGGTTTTTTGTTTTTGGTTTTTTTTTTTTTTTTTTTTGAGAGATTTTTGCTATAGGGCACATGTGCTTGCCAGAGAGACAGAGAAAGAGACAGAGAGACAGAAAGCAAAGAATTACTGGTGTGAGTTTTAAGCTGCCAGGTCTAGGACTAGAACCTCAGTTCACTATGTGGCAGTCCAGCACTATAACCATTCTGCCATCTGCTGGCCCCTCTCTTTACCTTTTTAAATAGAACAAAGTAACTCATTCTCAAGAATATTTTTCTGTGTCTGCCATTACCTTAAGGTCCATTCCAAATTAACCTTTGTTAAAATAAGTATGCTGGGGGCCAGCAGTGGCGTGGTGGTTAAGATGCTGGACTTCCATGTGGTTGACCACCGTTCGAGTCCTGGACCTGGTGGTTTGAAACTCATGCCAGGTGTACAGGCGTGCATACCCAAAATCCCAGGAGGAGAATGGAGGAGAAGGGATTGTGGCATGACCATCCCCCAGAAGGTGATTTCACACTTTCCCTCTTACTGTCTCTTTGGCGAGCATGTGCCCTATGGCAAAAACCTTTAAAAAAAATTTTTTTAAGGTATGGTAATTGCTATGTTGGATAAAAGGCCCTTGACAGGCCTGGGACAACTGAGAGTGTCAGAGCAGGTGACCCCTAGACTCCATATCCCGGAGGCTCTCACTGTCCTCTTCCCGTGTCCTGAGCCACTCTGGAGAGTGGGGTGAACCCCCAAAGGCTCCCCTTCCTCAAGGGCAAGAGTGTCCCCTGCATTTCAGGGAATCAGAAGTTGGAAGCCAAAGTTTGGGTCACATCCGTGTTGCCATCGTCCTCTTCTTCCCCCGTCATCTTTAACACAGTGAGCTCCTCTCTGGAAACCCTTTCCTTTCCTCGGTCAACCAAGCGCACTTCTGCTTCCTCGGGGATCAGGCGGGATCTTCCTCGCTGGTTTCCTCCGGTCATGGTGTGGTCAGGGAGGAGGGGAAGGGTGCACATTGACTCTGCTGCTCCACACCGAGGCGGTGGGACTCTGCTGCGTTACTGCAGCTCCCAAGCTGGCTCTGGTTTCACCCTCTAGCCCTGTAGCTTAGCTTTAGTGATAAGAGTAAGGACCTTGGAAGCCTCTGGGACTCTGACAGATTATAATGCGGAGTTTCTGTAGGCCTTCGTTATCTTATCCATGAAGTGGGGCAAGTGGTAATACTTACCTTGCTGGGCTGGTTGTGAGGGTTCAGTGAGATGAAGCATGTCAAGGGCTCACACTGCCTGGCCTGTAGTCAGCACTTAATAAAGGCCATGGTGATTGTCATGACCCGGCTAAGCCCTCAGGCCGAGAGGAGTGGAGTCAGGGCATGTCGGACGTAAGTCTCTGTTACTTGTATTGTTGGAAATGGTGTGAGAATTATCATGATGCCTTTTAGGATAAAACTAGTCAGGAAATTTGTAATCCCTTTCTTGAGTTTTAGCAATTTTATATAAATCCAGAGAGCTAGCAAATGTCTCTCTACTACTTATTTTTCCATGCCCTGTGTTGAAATGTCTAGATAGCGAACCTTCTCAAGAACCAAAAGAGGGACCAGCAAGTGTTATCGTGGTTAAGGTGCTAGACTCCCACATGGCTGACCATAGTTCGAGTCCCAGACCAAGTGGCTTGAAACTCACACCGGGCATGCACGCATGTTCAGAATCCCAGGAGGAGAACAGAGGGGGGATTGTGGTGTGGCCATTCCCCCTAGGGGTAATTTCTCACTTAGTCTCTCTCTCTCTCTCTCTCTCTCTCTCTCTCTTCTGCAAGTGCATGTGCCCTATGGCAAAAATTAAAAAAAAAAAAAAAAAAAAGAAAAAGAAAGAAAAATGTCTTTCATCTTAGAGGTGGTATTTAGTTAATCTCCCAAGGTCATTAATGAATTTAGTCTACTCTTTGCAAATAAGTGCCAATATATTTTCCAAGGCCACCCTGCACAGCCAGTACCTGTTCATATTTTAATATTTCCTGTATCTAATCATCCCAGGTTTACATACCTTTTCTGTGGACACCAAGGCATGAGAAAGGGATAAAGAATACTAAATACTGGGCCAGCAGGTGGTGTGGTGGTTAAGGCACTGGATCTCACATTGTCGCCTCTGTGGTTCAAGCCTTGGACTCACTGGCATGAAAAACACACCAAGTGCACTTGTATGCATACCCAAAATCCCTCGAAGAGAATGGAGGAGAAGAGACTGCACTGTGGCCAAACCCCTGGGTGACTGCCCACTTTCCCGCTCTTTCTTTCTCTGTCTAGCGAGCACACGTGTCCAACAAAAAAAAAAAAATTTTTTTTTTGTAGAGGTTTTTGCTATAGGGCGCGTGCGCTCGCCAGACAGACAGAGAGAGACATAGAGACAGAAAGCGAGAAATCACCCCCCAGGGAGGATGGCCACACTGCAATCCCTTCTCCTTCATTCTCCTCTCGGGATCTTGAAAACGCAGGCACACGCGCCCAGCGTGCATTTAAGCCACTGGGGCCGAAACTTGAACCGCGGTCGACTACGTGGAAGTCCAGCGACATAGCCATTACGCTAACTGCTGGTCCCTCCAATGAAAATTTTAAAAAGAAAGAAAGAAACAAAGAAACAAAGAAAGAAACAAAGAAAGAGGGAGGGAGGGAGGGAAAAGAAGAGAAGAGAAGAGGGAGAGGGAGAGGGAGGGAGGGAGGGGGAGGGAGGGAGGGAGGAAGGAAGGAAGGAAGGAAGGAAGGAAGGAAGGAAAAGGATACTAAATACTACAGTGATTAAGAGCAAAGGCTTTGGAATCGGAGAGACCCACCCCTTCCATTTTCTAGCCGTGTGACCAAGAGCAATTTACTTAATCTCTCCAAGACTGATCTGCCATGTGTACAACAGGGACGACAACACCTACCTTATGGGTTGGGAGGATTAAGCTAAATAGGGCCACGTCTATGCAGGGCTCAGGCAGCGACTGCCCAGGTTCAGTCCTGGAAGTCCCCCCTAAATGGCAGCTATTGTTGGTGTTACGGTGATCAGATAGCACATAGCACTGCTCGGCTTTTCATACTCCGCGATGACAGACATGCTGCTGGAAGAAATGTTTGAACTCGCCTTTTGTAAAGTTCAGTTTCTCCAGGTGATCCTGCACACCTGTGATTTGGCTGATCTCAGGGTATAAATTTCTCCAGCACACAAAATTTCCTTTTCACCACGCACAATTCATTCCTGATATTAGTCACTGAACTTGGAACCTTCTGGTTTTGATTGGCTAGTCAGGGTTCACTGAGGCAAATTCTTCCCCGAGACCGCTCCATATGTTCAGGAAAGGGAGTGTTTGTGAGCTGCATGGGCAGTCCTGCAGACACGAGAGCCAGAAGACAGGGGTATGTTGCTGTTTTCAGCTACTCCCAGTGGGCAGCTGGGCAGAATGATTAATATTTTAGCATCTTTGTTCTTTCTGTTTAGTTATAACACTAGAGCTGTTTAAATCACTCTGAAAATAACATGCTTGACATTTCTCCAGTTTAAACCAAAAAAAAAAAAAAAAAAAACCCTCTAAAGTAATAATCCTTTGCCTATTACTGAGGAAGTGTTTTTGGTGAAAAAAGGGAAAATTGGATGACTTAGGGGAGAAGGATCATTTTGAATAGCTTCGTGGTAGAGAATACATTAAAACCTAAACAGCTCAAAGGCATGACCCCAAGTGTGCATAGAAGAGGATGAGGTTGGCAGAGGGCACTTTGGGTTCCGTAGCCCGTCCCTGCATCCGGACCCTACCCTTGTCTTGAACATTCATGGTGTGTTTCTTTCTGACACTCTTCATCGACGACACACACTTGAGATTTTTCAGTGCAGAGCCCTCTAGGAATCTCAGTATTGTCCTTAGTAAATACTAGAGATCGGAGATCGTGGTTTGATTCCATATTTAAGTGCTCCTCTTTGCCTCTCATGCCATTGTGCTGGAGTTAGCCATCAGGTGTTCAGCCTACCCTGTGGAGGACACGAAGCTAAGTTTGAGGCTTGAAGGATCGGACTGAGCAGTAGGTTTGTAATATAGCTGTAAACATGCGCCTTCTGTTGTAGGTGTATTCCTAAAATAACTGCACGTTCTAACTGCAAGATCATAATTGCAGATCATAATTTAAAATCCTTCAACATACCTTTCTATTAATAGGCATGCCTAAGAAAATCTTTTTCTAAAGTAACTACTCTTTTTGATAATTGCCTCTTGCAGCTCTTAATGTTGAAGAATCAGATTTAAGAAAGCTATGGAGCATATATGATAACTGCCTTACAGCAGGATAATTCAGTCCTATGACATACTTGACTTGTAATTGGCACGTGACAGTTCCTGTAATTTGGAGGTTAAAAACTTAATACTAAAAAAAATAAAAACTCAGTGAAACAGACTACAATGATACCTTTTATTACTAGTAATTCTATTGTTGGGAAAGAAACGTAATTGCTAGTGTGTATTAGATCGGTGCCTGCTTCTTCCAGGAGCTGTTCTTACTGGTTTACTTACTTCTCATAGCAGCCCTGTGAGTAGTGAAGCTATTTGCATGTTACAGATGAGGAAACCGAGACTCAGAGATCTAAATGCTTGCCTAAGATCACGCAGCTGGTAATCAAGCTAGACCATTGGACATGGGGCTGAGTTCTGGAATGAGATTTCTGTGGCATCGTTCCTTTGCAAGATGCCTTCCCTTCTTCTTTGAAGACAAGATGACCTTGCGTCACCCCCTGTAGGGCCCTGGCAAATGGATGTTTTTCCTTGGACTTTGTAGAGCTGTGGCCTAGATATAAGTCCCCATCTTCTGGTGCCTGGTGCATGAGACCGGCTCCACACTGGCCCATTTCTCTCGCTAATTCTCTGCCACTTTCTCAGCTGCTGCTGCCTCAATGTAGAAAAATCTAGAACATCCCAAGCAACCCCTCCCTGTGCTGATCCATTTATTACAGGGTGCATTTCCCCCAGGGCATCGTTAGTTACGTTTCTCTGGCTGTTTGCTCATCCCATGTGCTTTGTCCCCTGATGAAAATGTCCAAAGGGAAAAGACTTTGGTATGCTATGAGGTTTTGTTCTGTTCCAGCCACACGTGATCTCTGCCGTGGTCTGCTTAAAACTTATGAAGCTGCGGGACCCGCAGTTGGCGTAATGGCTATGTCACTGGACCCCCATGTAGTCAACCACGGTTTGAGTCCTGGACCCCGTGTCTTAAATTCACGCCGGGTATGTGTGCGTGCGTGCCCAGGATCCCAAGAGGAGAATGGAGGAGAAGGGATTGCGGCATGGTCATCCTCCCTGGGGGGTGATTTCTCGCTTTCTGTCTCTGTCTGTCTCTCTGTCTTTCTCGCAAGCTCACGCGCCATATAGCAAAAACCTCTCCAAAAGAAAAAGAAAAACCAACATATGAAGCCATTGGGTTAGCTTCTCTCAGTGAGATCACTTCAGGGGCTTCCCACGGCCAGCCTTGAGGATCTCTCTGTGAAGGCTTTGTGTGCTTGGGCTCCATGTGTAGCTGAGCAGGAGACCTGGGCCTCTGCTCTCGGAGAACCAGCCCCTGCACTGTTCGCCCATCCCCTCCACAGCCCCGTGCCCTGACCCACCTCGCACAGGCCCCACCTCTCTCTGCCAACTCTTCTCCATGTGCCTGAGCTGGATCTGTGTGGCCGTGCAGCTGCCCCTTGGGCTTTCTGCAGATCTCCTCTTAGTGGGAGGCAAGGCTCTCTCCACTTTATATCAGCCTGACATTCTCACCAGGAATTGAGTGCATGGGGGTATTCAAAAACTTCGTGGAAAATGTATGTTATGAAAAAGCTATGCATGGATTTTCTATTTTTTTTTTAATTAAAATGAACTTGTACTTAATTCTATTTTCCCACAAACTTCTTTTTAAAGTTTTTCTTTTTTCCATGAATAAGAAAGAGAGGAAGAAAAAGAGTGAGCAAGCACACCATCAACCACCCTGATGCTGCGATTCACCCGCAGCCTCAGCCAGCCCCAGATCACAGGCCCACGCATGCCTGGCATACTCAGGGAGGTCTCCAGACAAAACTCCGGAGCCTGGGGCTGGCAGGTGGCATGGTGGTTAAGGTGCTGGACTCACATGTGTCTGATTGCCCTTCAAGTCCCAGACCTAGGGGCTTGTTTTCTCCCTTTCCCTTTCTCTCTCTCTGGTCAAATTAAATAATAATAATAACAAATGGAATTTGTTATTCATAAATAATAATAAATAAATAATTCTGTCAAAAACATCTGGAGTCCACCCCTTGGGCCAGCCTTATGGAATATCACATTTTATGGCTGTGCCACCATTTGCCCACACCCTTGTTTTTCCATGAACTTCTTCAAGTGCTCTCATATTAATAATTTTTTAAGTAGGCTGAGCTGTAATCTGGGGTGGTAGATGATGAAGGGTGTGTGCCCCTGAAAATTATTCCATGTGAGTCTCACACACAGTCTCACCATCCTACTCTCCCCTGAAAGTCGTCCCCCTCCACCTTGGCCTGCTTGGCCCCCATCCCCTTCCATCGGGGGATTCTGTGCATCTGCTTGTATTTTGAGTTAGTTCATCATTCAGATCTGTCAAGAAAGATAATTTTTTTTCTCCTTCACAAATTGTGTAGATAGTGAAAAGCATACCGTTCTTTTTCTTTTCAGTTTTTGAAATTGTGTGTGCTGGCTGAGAGAGAGAGAGAGACAGAAAGAAAAGTCACCCCTCAGGGTTATGGCAGCACCACAGTCTCCTCTCCTCCCTTCTCCTCTTGGGTTTTGGGCACACAGGTACATGCACTTGGCGTGATTTTCAAGCCCTCAGGTCAGTGAGATCACTTCATGCAAAATCAGCCATGTAGGCTGTAGCCACTTTAACTTCCACGCCACCTGCTGGCTCTACAGTTCTACTTTTAAGGAAGTCATTTTAGTTGAGAAGAAAATTGTGTATAAAAACTTATGGTGAAATGTGCGCTCTTATAGAGGCAGGAATGCCATACAAAGGTGATGAACACTTCTCACAGAAGAAGGCATCAGAAGCATTTTTCTTTCCTAGGCAGTTGCTAGAAAAAAGAAAAAACATAACAAAACCTAGCGACAGCCACCTCAGTAAATTTTATGGTGGTAATTGAGTTAATTTCCACAGCAACCTATGAGGTAAGTACTATTAGTATCCCTGTAACAGTTGAGGGAGGTAAGGCTAAGGCAGTTTAAGTCACTTGGCCAAAGGCTCAAAATGATGAAAGTGTCAAAATCAGGATTTGAACCCAGATCTGTCTGATGATGAAGTATTGTCTTTTAACTGCCATACATATCTACTGCCTTTCTGCATGATAAAAATACATTACGGTGAATTTAGCAATTGTTTTAAAAAGTTATTTGAAATATGAATATGCTATATTCTTTTCTCCTCCTCCCCCCAAGTAAGAAGAAATTGGAGTGATAGTAATTTGATAGAATTTGTAGTAAATATTGTGATGTGATTATAAGGAGAGGAACAGCTGCAGTCCAGAAAGTTAAATAATCAGTTGCAAAATATGGAGTTTTAAAAATTATGCCAGAGAGTTCAGAGGGACAGAAAGAAGGCAAGAGGGGAAAAGCACCCCCCATGGGGCCTGGTCGTACTGCAGTCTCTTCTCCATTTCTCCACGGTGTCGGGATTTTGAGCGTACACGTGCACGCACGCCCAGTGTGTCTTTCAAATCACTTGGATGGGGACTCAAGCCATGAGGTCGACCATGTGGAATCCTGCTGCCTAAACCACCAGGCCATGAGCCTTTTTTTTTTTTTTTTTTTTAACCATTACTTATGCTCTGGAGCTCATTCATCTCCTTTACCATTCCCCAAGATATATTACTCAATATGGGATGGAGAGACTTTGCTGTGGGCATCACAGGATAGCTGTTTGTCGTGTCTTTTGTAAGCCATTGTTTCCCAACTCCAAACACACCGTGTGTGTTCCTCTCTCTGCTGCTGGAGCCAGGGCTCTGCAAGCCAGTTTCCGCCTTGCCAGCTGGCTCCCTATTGAGCCCGCCGGTAGAGAGTGCTGCAAGGACGCTGCAGAGTTGGAGGGGAGACGAGGGATGTGCGATTCCCACATTCCCACATCCTGGGGGCTTCCTGTCCATGTCACACAAGCAACGCTTCTTCCCCCTGGAGCCCCTGAATTCAGATGGCAGTTTCTCCAGCACGGGCGTCATCTGCATCTTCGGGTACCTGCGTGATACTCGCACCAGCTGAGCAGCGGCTCCTCCGAAGTCTGTATTCACTCCTCTGGATCCCTCCTCCAGGCTCCTAGTTGTTTTTTGTTTTGTTTTTAAGAATTATTTTCTTGAACTTTATTGATTTAATTTCTTTATTTATTTTAATTTGACCAGAGAGGGATAGGATGAGAGAGAGAGAAAGGAAGCCGCCGGGTCCAGGATTCGAACTGCGGTCGTACATTTGGGAGTTCAGCGTCCTTAACCACCACGCCACCTGCCGGCCCCCAGGCTCCTAATTTTAATCATTCTCACCTCCTTCTTTCGTTACCTGTATTGCTCCCATGATACCTCAGAGTTCTGGCTTTACCACGCGGTTGCGCATTAACAACTCTGTGACTTGTTAGCGGCTCTCTGTACAACATTCCCTCTGTTACAGTACCTGGTGTGGCCTCTGTCTCCCGACTGAACTCTGTCGCATTCACACTTCTGGTCTTTCACTTCAGCCCCCTGTCAGCTTATGTCACCATCGTCTGTCCTCAGAGCAGCCGCAGAGGCTTGCTCATACTGCATCGGGAGTGCTGGTGGCTGACAGCCTCAGAGGGGCAAGAACGTGACAACGAATTTGACATTAGGATCTCTGGGATGTTTCTAGGAGGCCAGGAAGTGAGCGTCTGGAAGTCGCGATTACTTTTGACAGTACTGTCACAATATTGAAGGGTCTTTCGGTAGAAAACAGTGGATGTCACCTCAACTCCCTGTCTTAATAGCCAGCATATCTGCATCTGGATATAATAATTTACACAGAGGTGTCTACAGCTAGAACGAATGCAACGATTGGGTCATTGGGAAAGTCATGACGTATTTTTCTGGTTTTCTATGCAAAAATGACTTTTCCAGTGACCCAATAGAATGAATAGTAAAATTCAGACTGAGCCTGCTTTCTAGGTAAGATCTCCCCTCACAGGACAGATGTGAATTATTTGTGGCACGGTGTGAGTATGATGACAGTGACAGACTCTCCATCATTTATCGCGAGTGTTTAGCCTGTGCTGATCACAGTGCGTCCGCTCTCCTTGTGAAGAATCGGATGGATAACGGGCAGATGGCCTATTTCAGCAAATTAAACCTGAAGGGAAATCTGCTCTAGGGCCTTTGGCAAAGGAAGGAATGTAAAGAAGAGATGTGACACAGGAAGGGATGCAAGGAAGAGATGTCTGGGTGTGACACTTGAAACTACTCCGTTCACTGTCCGATGACCAGGAGAGGAAGCAGCCTAGGGCACAGCCCTTGTGGAGGCTGGAGAGTCCCAGCTAGTGGTAGGCAGAGTAGTGGCCCCCTGCCCTGGTCCCTGTCACCTGCGGCTACGTCACTTTATGTGGCAGGAGGGACTTAAAAGACTTTTCAGATGTGGTTAAGGGTGTGGGCCTTGAAATAGGTTTCTTTGAATTATCATAATCACGAAGGTCCTTAAGGAGTGGAAGGAAGGTCAGATTAAAAAATCAATAAATAAAAGTTTAAAAATTATTATTTAAAAATAAATAAATAAGGGACTGGCAGGTGACATGGTGGTTAAGGCACTGAACTCTCACATGGCTGACCATGGTTTGAGTCCTGGACCTGGCAGCTTGCTTTCTCACAACTCCTCTTCTCTCCACCCTAGTCCCCCCATCTCTCTCTGATCCCTTTTTTCTTTTTTTGGAGAGGTTTTTGCTATAGGGCGTGTGCGCTCGCCAGACAGACAGAGAGAGACAGAGAGACAGAAAGCAGGAAATCACCCCCCCAGGGGGGATGGCCACGCCGCAATCCCTTCTCCTCCATTCTCCTCTCGGGATCTTGGGCACGCACGCACATGCGCCCGGCGTGAGTTTAAGCCGCCGGGTCCGGGACTCGAACCGCGGTCGACTGCGTGGGAGTCCAGCGACATAGCCATTACGCCAACTGCTGGTCCCAATAATATATATTTTTTAAGAGAGCGGAAGAGAGAAGCAGGAGAGTTGATGTCAAAGTGCCTATCACCTGAGAGACTTGTCTTCTCACTGAGGGCTTTGAAGATGGCAGGCGCTGTAAGCCAAGGACTGTGAGCAGCCTCTAGGGGCTAGCAAAGGCAAGAAGTGGATTCTTCCCTAGAGTTTCCAGACAGGAACACAGCCCTGCTGACACCTTGATTTAAAATCAATGAAACCCCCATGGGACTTCTCACCTCCAGAACCGTAAGGTCAGAAATATCTGCTGTTTGAAGCCACTAAGTCTGTGATGGTTTTCCACAGCAGCAGCAGGACACTCAGAGAGAGACAGAAGGTACCTCGGTGCTTCATGATTTTGCTGCCCCCCTCCACCCCAGTGAGCCAACCCTGGACAACCCCTGCATTTCTTTTCACATAAGACAAACTTCTGTTTTGTTTAATCCACTTCGAGTGCAATCGTCTGCTATTCGCACCTAGACTGTCCTGAGCTTCCTACACACGTGCTTAGCAGAGTACTAGTGTGAGGTAGACTTGGAGTATTTGTTGAAGAAGGAAAAACTGTTGGAGAAAAAACTCAGAATCCACATCTAAAGAAGCAAGATTGTTTTCTGATTCATGCTAAGTGTAATAACTTTGAATTTTTTTTTTTAATAAAAGACACAAAAGATGTTTGGAAGGATGGATAGATTATTTGAATACTGAAATGGCCTGGAACTCCAACAGGTGCACTTTCAGATTGCCAGATTCATTTCCTATTGTGACCTCCAGGCATCCAAATTCTCTTTTCCGAAATAACATTTCAGCAGACTCTATGAACATGCCAAAAAGTGATTATTTTTACAAATCCAGATGATTTCCTAATTTAGGACAGCTCAAGCAGAGGTAGGAGTGAGGGGAAACATGGATTCTTTTTCTATCTACGCAGTCGGAATGACCCGAGTACTGGCTTTAACCAAATGTTGCTGACAACTCTGAAAGCGGTTATCATCGGACAGCTGTTCGGTGGCCTCAGTGAACTCAGCTGGAGGCTCAGCCCAGTTTCAGATCAGAGAGGCCAAAGATCAAGTGCTATTTCAGTTGGTTTCCAAGGCTTCTCTCCTCCACTCCTGGGTTTCAAATTAGTTTTTGCAATTTCTGTTCTGAAGGCCAGCCTGAGACCCACAGCCGCCCTCTGCACTCACCATATCCGCCAGCCCCCCAAGTCCTCTCGCTCAGCCTCACTTCCTCCCTCTCCCCTTCACCAGCAAAGTGATGTTCATGTCCGTGGGAACGTAGGAGTTCTCTTATCACGGCGTCCAGACCCCGCCTGTCTAGGGAGCACCTTTTCCAGTGGTTGCTGATTTAATACGTGTAATATCCTGATCACGGCGATCCGTCCTCAGATCTGAATCCTGTGCGGGACTCCGCTGGATTATTAGGGTCGTGGGGAGAATCTGCTGAGAATAGTAAGTTGTGTCCCTAAATCCGAGGTGGGGAAGAGCTAGACACCCCAGATGAGTGAGTTGAGAAATGGTGAGAGTCCTTAAATAGACGTGTCGATTACAGACTCTCCCTTACAGTGTAAGTTTTAAAGTTTTGTAAATAATTTTGAGAGCGTCTTAGATGGGAGGCTGTGTGTAGCATTAGACCACTTGGCGAATAACACTGTAACGTACCATCTGCAAAGCACGCTGACTGTGTTGCTGGAAGAGTAACGGGTTTTTAAAAGTTCATGGAAAAAGAAGTTCATGGAAAGTTCATATGTGAAAACAGCATAGATTGCAATTTTTGGCATCAAAATTAACTTGTATGTGAATTCCATCTTTCCATAAACTTTTTGAAGTCTTCGCATATTCTCGTCCATATTTTAGATTCCTTTTTTCTTTCTTTTTTGTCTCTGATCCCATAGTCAAAGCCTTATTTTTTCATTCAGCTGCTGTTTTATCGATAGTTCTTCACTGTGTTACAATCTTTTCACACTAACGTGCCAAAATATTTTCCTTTCTGTGCCTTCCCTTGTGTCCCCAAAGCTTTCATTATTATTTATCTACTGTTGTAAAAATGCACACCTGAATGCATGTCCAAATATAAGATAATGTTTTATGTTTCCAAAGAGGAGACCCTCTCCCACCCTCACCCTTCCCCAGCCAAAAATCTTTCTTTCCCAACTTGAACATAGACTTTCAAGGCTGTAGTTGAAATATCACATGTATACTTACAATATTGGAGAGGTTTTTTTAATTTTCCTTTTTTTTTTTTTTTTTTTTTTTTTGCTATAGGGCGTGTGTGCTTGCAAGAAAGACAGAGAGAGACAGAGAGACAGGAAGCGAGAAATCACCCCCTGGGGGGATGGCCACACTGCAATCCCTTCTCCTCCGTTCTCCTCTCGGGGAACTTGGGCACGCATGCACACGTAGCCGGCGTGAGTTTAAGCCACCGGGTCTGGGACGCGAACCACAGTGACTACATGGGAGTTCAGTGACATAGTCATTACACTATCTGCTGGTCCCACAATATTTAAATTACTTAATGACGTATATTTAAAATAACTTAGAAAACGTATTTCGTATATAACCTTTTCCACTTTATTTGATGAGATTGTTCTTTTCCATTGTTTCCTTTGCATCGGTGTTGGTAGCTGAAATCTGTGTTAGAGCAACACCCCCAGCCTACCCCTCCCTCTCCTTCAGTTACAGTTCATACTTTACTGTCACCACCTAGTCAAGGACAGGGGCTTTTACAGAGTCTTAATAGTAAGTACTGTTGGGACCAACAGATGGCACAATGATTATGTTGCTGAACTCCCATGTAGTTGACTGCTGGTTCGAGTCCTGGACCTGGCGACTTAAAACTCAAGCCAGGCGCATGTGCGTGCATACCCAAAATCCCGAGAGGAGAATGGAGAAAGGATTGAGGCATGGCCATCCCCCGGGGGGTGGGATTTCTCACTTTCTATCTCTCTGTGTCTCAAATAGTAAGTCCTCTTGAGGGAGCAAGCGACTCATGACACATTTTATTTATTCAACAAACGGTCATCTAATATTCACTAGTAGTAGTATACTAAGTGCCAAGTATGAAGACAAATTGGAACCCTCCTGGCCTGTCCCTACCCTCAAAGAATCTATACTCCAGTGGCAAGGACAGCTTTGTGAATGGAGATTGCAGTAGTTTACAAGAAACATGAATAACAGGAAGTGCACAATGCTCTTTGAGGGTTCTGCACCCATTCTACCTTCCTGTCTAATTCAGATGGAGCATGTGTGTCCTCCTCATCTGTGTGACAGCTAGCACATTATTACTGCAGTGGTAACGATCAGTGGGTATATAATGACCTTTCTTGGTTTTCCAGAGTTTTACAGTGGATTGGATGAGCCTATGCTGAGTCAGGTTCCATGAGCTTAGGGCCTAGGAGGTTAACCTGTTGGATGTCCACACCAGTGTCTACCCAGGCTGGGCTCTAGAGAGGACAGGGCCTAAAGAAAGACTAAGCTGTAGCCCATTGTGCTGGGATTTGTGGTTCACTGAGCATTCTCAAGTGGATTTTTTTCTTTTTTTTAATTGGTTTTTGGTTTTTTGTCATAGCGCATGTGCACTCACTGGGAAGAGACAGGGAGAGGGAAAATGAGGAATCACCCCCCAGAGGGGATAGCCACATCACAGTCCCTGCTCCAACATTCTCCTCTTGAGATTTTAGGCACACATACCCATGTGCCCAGCATCTGGGACTGGGACTTGAACTATGGTTGGCCAAGTGGAATTCAACAGTCTTAACCACTGTGCCATTTGCTGGCCCCTCTCAAGTGGATGTTTAACCTTGGAAGTCATCCACAGTTAAAGGGGTGACAAGTTCTTTTATGGGGAATGTCTGTCATGTAACCAAGTCTTGCGCATCTTTTAGGGACTTGCCTATATCTGACAGCCCCCAGTGGTTCTGCCACTGTCACCTGGAGAGCCATAGTCACCATCAGTTTGGGAAGACCGTGTGCTTCATGTGTTCATTTCTTTTCTTCCTCTGCATCAGGCTTGGGATCAACATCCAAAGTCGGGCACTTCCCACTAGCTCCCTGAACCTTCCAGAGCTGCAGTGTGTTTAAAAGAGTAATTCCTGGAGCCAGATGGCGGTGCGGTTGTAAACGCGATGCTCTGTGAGGCCGACCACATGGAATGGTCAGGGCTCACGTCTAGAGACCTCCTTGAGTACCCTGGGCACGTGCACACCCAGGATCCGTGGCTGGCTGAGGCTGGGGTGGGTCATGGTGGCTAATGTCCTGACGCTCTGTCTCTCTCACTCATGGAGGAAATACATATATATATATTTTTTTTTTTTTTTTTTGAGAGGTTTTTGCTATAGGGCGCCTGTGCTCACCAGAAAGACAGAGACAGAGAGACAGAAAGCGAGAAATCACCCCCCAGGGGAGATGGCCACACCGCAATCCCTTCTCCTCCATTCTCCTCTCGGGATCTTGGGCACGCACACACACGCGCCCGGCATGAGTTTTAAGTAACCGGGTCCGGGACTCGAACTGCAGTCGACTACATGGGAGTCCGGCGACATAGCCATTACGCTAACTGCTGGTCCCGAAATACATATTTTTTTTTGAAGTTTATAATTTAGCTTAATATAAAGCAGCTGAATTTAAACATTGTACAACTTTTAAAAAATCTATTAATAATAGAAAGTATCTATTTCATGACTATAATACGTTTTAAAAAGGATATTTCAAATTGGGAGATACTCAGTTATCAGACACTGACTTCAAATTAACTTTAGGAAATAAACACATTTTTAAAAACAACTACAAAAACAAAACAAAACAAAACCAACAGCCAAGCCTCTGGGCTAGTTCCATAGTATAGGAGTTAAGCATTGTGCTTTGGGAACCAGATCCTACTGGCTGACAGTTGTTCGAATTCGGCCCCCAGTGGTTTGAAAAACATGCTGAGTTGTATGTGCACGTGTGCTCAATATCCTGAAGGGGTGGCGAAATGAAGGAAAAAGAATTGTAGCAGGACCATGCCTCATCGGTGGGGAGGGGATGCCCGTGCACTCTTTTGCTCTTTTTCTCTCTGGTTAGAGCATGTGCCCTCTGGCAATATGAAAAATAAAACTACCTTAAAGGACTAATTCCTTTTCATAGTCTGTATTATAATTGAGTAACTAAGAACTAGTGTTTAGACATAGGAACACATTAACATTTAACTTCTAGTTGAACAAAGATTTTTTTTTCTGTATTTGGTAACTATATTTCATTGACAATTAAAGGGAATTTTTTTCCTCTTCATCCCACCTTCTTTGGCATTGGTTTTCTTCCTACAAACACTCTTGTGTTAGAAAGAAAGGAATACAGAGGCAATCATTTTAGATATTTTTAGGTAAGACAAAGGCTCCACCAAGAAGCTCACAGGTACTGGGAGTGTCTGGGGTGAAAATAACTTGTTCAGAATAAAATGTCAAAAAAGATCCCAGAATAAGTTACAGTTACTAAGTAACTAGATTTTGAGTCAGATACAAGCCCAGTCATAACAATGATCAAATTGCCATGGGAACATCTCTTATTGTTACACATTATTATTTGGCCCCAATAGAACAATCCGTGCACTTTATATGTAGAGAGATTGCAGTAAGTGCATTCTCATTTCATCTGTAAATCATCAGGTAATTTAACTGGATTCAGGGAAAACTTTTTAGTTTAGTGTTTTTTTTTTTTTTTTTTTTTTTTTTTTTTTTTTTTTTTTTTTTGGTGGGGAGAGGTGTTTGCTATAGGGCACATGAGCTTGCCAGAAAGAGAGACAGAAAGCGAGAAATCAGCCCCCGGGGGGATGGCCACACCGCAGTCCCTTCTCCATTCTCCTCTTGGGATCTTGGGTACGCTCGCACACGCGTCTGGAGTGAGTTTAAGCCATCAGGTCTGAGGCTCAAACCGCGGTTGACCACACAGGAGTCCAGCAACATAGCCATTATGCCAACTGCTGGTCCTAGTTTTGTTTATTTTATTTTATTTTATTTTTCCTTTTTTTGGAGAGGTTTTTGCTATAGGGCGCGTGCGCTCGCCAGACAGACAGAGACAGAGAGATAGAAAGCAGGAAATCACCCCCCAGGGGGGATGGCCACGCCGCAATCCCTTCTCCTCCATTCTCCTCTCGGGATCTTGGGCACGCACGCACTCGCGCCCGGCGTGAGTTTAAGCCGCCGGGTCCGGGACTCGAACCGCGGTCGACTACGTGGGAGTCCAGCGACATAGCCATTACGCTAACTGCTGGTCCCACTAGTTTTGTTTATTTTTTTAAGACACTGTATGTCTTAGAAACACATGGGACCAGCAGTTGGTGTGGCGTAATGGCTATGTCGCTAGACTCCCGTCTGGTCAACCGCGGTTCAAGCGTTGGACCCGGTGGCTTAAACTCACACCAATCGTGTGTGTGTGTGTGTGCGTGCCCAAGATCCCGAGAGGAGAATGGAGTAGGGATTGTGGCATGGCCATCACCCTGGGGGGTGATTTCTCGCTTTCTCTCTGTGTCTTTCTGGTGAATGCACGCGCCCTGTAGCAGAAACCTCTCCCCCACCAGAAACACACACACACAGTGTCTTGTGCCACTTAACAATGTTTTGCTGACAACAGAAGGCATATACGATGCTGGTCCCATAAGATTATAGCCAACTACCGCATAGCCTAGGTGTGTAGTAGGCTGGACTGTCTAGGTCTGTGTTGGTGCACTCTGTGATGTTCACATGAGGATGCGATCTCCTGAGGATACATTTCTCAGAATGGATCTCCATCGTTAATGCATGACCGTTTTTATCTAGGAGGGGACTTCAGAAAGTTTGTAGAAAAATGAGTTTATTTTGGTATACACAGATTTTGAAACCCAGGCGTAGTATTACACATTTCCCACAAACTTCTGGAAGACCCCTCGTTGTATATGTATATGTGAATATCTATATTTCAATTGCATATTTGTTTCTTATGAAACATTCAAAAGCTCAGTGACCATTTCTTTAAAAAAAAAATAAATAACAGCACCTGGCTATTTTTTCATTCTTCCTTAAATACTCATTTTTCCTTGAAAGGTAAACTTAAGAGATGGGTTCATTTATAAAATTACAAAAATAATTTGGACATATGTATTGTAGGAGCCAGATGATAACTTTTGGAGCTGGGATTCTGGCAACTTTTATCTGATGCAAAGTATATAATATTTTTAGTTTTATAAGTCGTTAGACATCATGAACTCTAGCCAGGGGCATATGTACATCAGAGGCACAGTTTTATTTAGAAAAATTATGAAAACCATTGAACCTAAAGGGAATTAGTGCTTTCTTTGGAAGGTTAAATTAAACAATGAAATGATGCCTTGTGTAAGTTCTCAAACTGGAATGTCTTTCTCCATAGATCACCCACTTTGTAACAAAGTGTGAGAGGAGAAGAGGAGATGGAATGGAATGTCTTCAGTGACCTAGCGTTTTCTCCAGAGAGAGAGAGAGACCTAAATGGAATTAAACTTGGAAAAGTTGATGAGATGGTACTGGTTAGGTCTATAAAGAGTGAATAAAAGATAAATATTAGAAGGGACAGATAGTATAAACAAAAGAGAAATTAAAAATGGAGCATATGCTAGAAGTTTCGAGGGATTCCATTTGTGTAGGCATCAGCAGATGGTGTAGTGATGCAGGCGCTAGACTCCCACATGACCTTCCATAGTTCAAGTCTGGGATTCTGTGGCTTGAACCTCATGCCAGGTGCGCGTGTGTGTGTGTGCGTATATGCCCAAAATCCAGAGAGGAGAATGGAGGAGAAGGGATTGCGGTGTGACCCTCCCCCCTGGGGTGTGATTTCTCACTTTTGTCTCTCTCTGTCTCTCCAGTGAGCACACACGCCCTATAGCAAAAAATCTCTCTCTTAAGAAAAAGAAAGAGTGAAGAAGTGATGGAAAGAGCTGTCTTTTTTTTTGGAGAGGTTTTTGCCATAGGGCACGTGCGCTCGCCAGGCAGACAGAGAGAGACAGAAAGCGAGAAATCACCCCCCAGGGGGTATGGCCACTCCGCAATCCCATCTCCTCTCAGGATCTTGGGCACGCACGCACACGCGCCCGGCGTAAGTTTAAGCCACCGGGTCCGGGACTCGAACCGTGGTCAACTACGTGGGAGTCCAGCGACATAGCCATTACACTAACTGCTGGTCCCCAGGAAAGAACTGTCTTACTCACCCTCGTGTTCCTGGTGCTGAGCACAGGGTGCCATATACAGCCCATGCTTGGCGAGTGTTATTGGGAGAGTAGAGAGGCAGCACCTCTCCTGGCAGAAAGACGGCCACACACAAAGCCTTGTTGCAAGGGCTTCGCTGAGCTTCCTCCATTGACAATGAAGAGCACGTCATGTGTGCGGAAGACTGAAAATACCACCTTACATAAAATCTGTTTCATGAGACAAGCTGCTTCCTGAGTGGAAAAAAGATGCCAACTGGAAATTGATTCATTGATTCTTGGTCAACTCATCATGCTGGTCTTTGCTAGAAATGACCAGATTAGTCATATTTTTAAACTAAAATAAATCATCCATTGATGTGATAGCTAGATAAAAATGCACCTATGAGCATTAGTTAATAAAAAAAAAATCAGAATCTGAAGGAATGTCTAAGGCTAAAGGATATTATCCTTTATTAGCTTTCCTTTTTTTGATGTTAAGTTTACTGAATTATAATTTACATATAGCAGATTTCATCCATTTGTGTGTACAGTTTCATGGGTTTGGAAAAATATATATAAAATCAAGATCTAGAACAGGGTCGTTGCCCCAGGAAATTCTTTCATGCCCCTCTGTGGTCAGCCCTCCTGCCCATCCCCGTCCCTGGGCATCACTGATTTGTTTCCTGTCCCTGCAGGTTTTATGTTTTTTTTCTTAAGGGAGATTTTTTATATAGGGTGCATGCATTTGCCGGAGAGACAGAGAGACAGACATACAGAGAGACAGAAAACGAGAAATTACCCCCCAACACCGGGGGTGGTTGGCCATGCTACAGTCCCTTCTCCTTTGGTCTCCTCTTGGGATTTTGGGTATGCATGCACACACGTCCAGCGTGAGTTTTAAGATGCCAGGTCTGGAATTCAAACCACAATTAACTACGTGGGAGTCCAGTGATATAACCATTAAGCCTTCTGCTGATCTCCTGTCCTTGCAGTTTTGCCTTTTCCAAAATGGGATTTAAGTAGAAGCATGAAGTTTGCAGCTTTTTGCATCTGGAAGCAAATTCATTTATGTTGTTGTGTATGTGTTAGTGTGTTCCTTTTTTAATTATTTTTTAAGTTATTTATTTTATTTATTATTATTTCACATGAGTTTGCCGGAGAAAGACAGAGAGAGAGAGAGAAAGTTACCAGGTCCGGGACTTGAACCATGGTCAGCATGTGGGAATTCCAGCACCCTATCCACCACACCACCTTCTGGCATACTGCGTTCATTTTTAATGAGGAATATTCTGTTGTATGGCTGTACTTCAATTTGTTTATTAATTCACAGGTCAAAAACATTGGGTTTCCAGTTTTGGCAATTTTTTTGAGAATTATTTAATTTTATTTATTATTATTATTATCATTTTTAAATTTGCTATAGGGCATATGCACTCACCAGAGAAAGAATAAAGGAAGGTGGGAAAGCAAGCTGCCAGGTCCAGGACTCGAATCACAGCCTTGGGGGAATCCAGCGCCTTAACCACCTCACCTGCTGGCCCCGGTTTTAGCAGTTTTGAACAAGCCACTACATACATGTGTGTTTGGGGTTTTGTGTAAACAAATGGTTTTATTTCTCTTGGGATACTACCTAGGAGTAGAATTGCTGGATTTTATGCTAAGTCTATATTTAGTTTTTAAGAAACTGACAAGCTTGGGACCAGCAGTTAGCGTAATGGCTGTGTTGCTGGATTCCCATGTAGTCGACCGCGGTTCGAGTCCTGGACCCGGTGGCTTAAACTTACACTGGGTGCGTGTGCGTGCGTGCCCAAGATCCTGAGAGGAGAATGGATGAGAAGGGATTGCGGCGTGGCCATTCCCTCCTGGGGGGTGATTTCTCGCTTTCTGTCTCTCTGTCTCTGTCTGTCTGGCGAGCATACGTGCCCTATAGCAAAAACCTCTAAAAAAAAAAAAAAGAAACTGACAAGCTGTTTTCCAAAGTAGCTGCGCCATTTCCATTCCCACTGATGGCATATGAGTTTCTGTTGCACCTCATTCTTGTCAGCATGTGGCATTGTCATTTATTATTTTTAGAGAGATTTTTGTTATAGGGCGTGTGCTTGCCAGAGAGAGAGAAAGTGAGAAATCACTCCCCTGGACAGATGGCCATGCCACAGTCCCTGTACACACACCACCCAACATGAGTTTAAGCTGGTCCAGGACTCAAACTGCAGTCAGCTATGAGGGAGTCCAGTGGTGTAACTAACCATTACGCCATCTGCTGGTCCCAGTATTGTCATTTTAATATATGTTTTAATTGGTTCCTTTAATACTTTCTAGAATTGTTTCATTAATGTGTTTATAATTATAAAGTTTAATATTCTATTAATACTTTTTATAATACTTATTATAAACCTTACCCTTTAAAAACAAAATCTTTTTCTCTAAATGGTGGAGTTCCTGTGTTAAGGATTTTTTTTTTAAAATATTGGGTCATCGGGAAAGTCGTGATAGATTTTTGCATTGAAAAACATAGAAAAATACATCGTGACTTTCTGATGACCTAGTAGTTAGAATCAGTTCTCATTATTTGTGTTCTTATGTTCTGTCGAGTCACCACGAATACTGAATTAGTGAGTGCAGTGCTGAGCCATCGTTCCAAGGAAATCACAGGATTAGGGTCGCTTGAGCTCACAAGGTCTTGATCCACAGATTAATATATCATCTTGCTTCTAAGTGTATCTCTCTCTCTTTTTCTTTTTAAAGAATTATGTTATTTAACTTCATGTATTTATTTTAATTTGACCAGAGAGGGACAGAGTGAGAGAGAGAGAGAGAGAGGGAAAGTGAGAGAAAGCAAGCTGCCTGGTCTGGGACTTAAACTGTGGCCGGCCATGTGGGAGTCCAGTGCCCTTAACCACCACGCCATCTGCCAGCATCTCTCTCTTTTTTTTTTCCTTCAATTATTATTATTTTAAGAGAGATTTTTTTCTATAGGGTACCTGTGCTCACCAGAGAGGCAGAGAGACAGAAAGTGAGAAATCGTGTCCCCCCACCCCCACCCCAAGGGAGATGACCACACCTAAATCCGGTCTCCTCTATTCTCCTCCTGGGATTTGGGGCATGCATGCACTCAAGCCCACAGTTGAGTTTCAAGCTGCTAGGTCTGGGACTCGAACCATGGTTGGCCATGTGGAGTCCAGTGCCTTAACCACTGCTCCATGTACTGGCCTTAGTGTGTCTCTGTTTAAAAACACTAAATTATTTCTTTCTTGGAGAGTGAGAGCTAAAGCAGTGGGGAGGCAGACAAGCTCACTCAGGAGGGTTTCACACTGTGATTCCCCCTACCTTCCCAGTCAGCCAGGATCACAGGCTATGCGAGTCAACGAGGGATGCCAACCGCAACCTTCCATGTGGACCCAGCCTTGCCTGAGCAGCGTGTTAGAGCACCTCTGGGCTGGCCCATAAAGACACTTATTTCACATATGTTGTTGGTTCATTGACCTTGACCTTGCAGCCCACGGCTTGAACAGAACTTACCCAGTGCATGGATTTTCTCCATCAGGCACATCACAGCGCCTGGTACGTAGGAACATGAGACAGCACATTAGCTCTCCCCCCGGGCCATTGTGAGCTGGCAAAATCAACAACGAGCGCAAACGTGGAAAATGTGCCAAATAGACTGAAAGGACATTTGTTTACAGTGTCCAAACAAGAAGGTAGGCGTTGCCGTGTTTGGCCTCGCTGGGCATGTGAGGGTTGGGGGACTGAAGTCTTCACCATTCTGCACATGTCCATGAGTGATTGTGAAAGTGCTTTGAGTATTGTTTTGGGGGTTACATATACAATTTAGTGAATAGAAAATTCATAAATACAGAACCTGTGAATAAGGAAGATTAGTTGTATTTTTGTATTTTAGATAAATGCATGTATTTAATTCAGTTTGGTTTAGTGTCAGATATAATTTTTCTTTTTAGTAAACTGATTTTAAAAAGCTAACTTGTCATACCAGGACTATTCAGTATGAAGGTTGGTTTAGACATATACTTCAAGGGACCAACAGGTGGTATGATGGTTAAGGCACTGGACTCCCACATGGCTGACTATGCTTCAAGTCCCAGACCTGGCAGATTAAAAATCACACCGGGTACATGTGTATGTGCATGCCCCAAATCCCAGGAGAAGAGGAGAGAAGGGATTGCAGTGTGGCCATCCCCCGAGGGAATGATTTCTCGTGTTCCCTCTCACTGTCTTTCTCTCTCTCTCACTGATGAGCACAGGTGCCTTATGGCAAAAACCTTCAAAAAAAAAAAAAGTGTTACTAATAAAAAAAGATCTGGGGCCATCGGGTGGCATAGTGGTTAAGGCACTAGACTCCTGCATGGCCACTATAGTTGGAGTCCCAGACCCAGCAGCTTGAAAATCATACCAGGCATGTGTGGGTGCATGCCCAAAACCCCAGGAGGAGAATGGAGAAGGGATTGCAGCATGGCTATTTTCCCTGGGAGGTGATTTCTCACTTTCTCTTTCTCACTGTCTCTCTCTCTCTCTCTCTGGTGAGCATATGCACCCTTTGGCAAAGACCTTAAAAAAAAAAAAAAAAAAAAAAAAAAAAAAAAAAAAAAAAAAAAAAAAAACTTGGGACCAGCAGGTGGCATGGTGGCTAAGGAGCTGGACACTCCCACATGGCCGGCCACGGTTCAAGGCCTGGACCTGGTCATTTGCTGTCTCATTTTCCCTCTCTCTGTGTCTCTCTCTGGTCAAATTAAAATAAATAAATGAATAAATAAAAAAAAATAAAAACCTCAAAACCTTTCCAAGATTTATCTGGAGAGAGTACAAAACCTACTCTTAACTGTAACGTTAGGAGATCTCGTGCTCCATTCAAACAACCAAGCACATACTTCATTCTTGCAGAGTAACGTAAAACATTGAACTCTGCGTTTTGTCATGGTAATAGCTATAGGGGTATGCATTTAAATTCAGAGACAGATTAATGCACTTACCAAACCTCCATTGCCTAAAAGTAATTATTAGTTTTCTAGATTGACTGCCAATATGATATAGGCCCCAAAGAAATCACCCCTCTTTACTGAGACAGAACAATAAATTGGTTTTCCTGAATACAGTGGGTAAAGAATCCAAGTTCTTGACCTCGAATATTTCACTGGTAGTGTTCTATGCAGTAGGGAACAATCAGGTTGACATTTGCTGAAATGTTTGAGATTTATAACATAATAGCTTGAGCATATGTGCCAAAAAATAAAAATCTTAAATCCTATCAAATCAAGATTAATTGCCTATTAAAATACTAACAAATAGTATAGTACAGGTGGTGTAATAAGCTGTCTCTCTCCGTGTATTGTTACAAAACAAACTGTTTTGGCTGTGATGTGAAATATCATGTATCTTCTATCTTACTCTCAGTGGGAAAACGGGGGGAAAAAAAACCCCTGCTACTCAGTCATTCTCGGTGTGGATTTTGGCATTTCATTAGGAAGTGCTATCACAAACCTTTTCACTGAAAAGCACATGCAACTCTCTGGAAACTGCTAAATTTCCTGGCTTTGTTCTACTGCCCAAAAACTGTTGCTTCTCCCCATCATCAGCTACTGCATATTTATTCCTTTCTATCTTTGTGGATAGAAACCCAGAGGACACCCCCTCCAAAAGGAAAACAGTAGTTTGCTTCCTCCCCCTCACAGACCTTGAAGAAATATTCCCATGGGCTGAATTTCTTCAGATTCGGCTTTCATTTACATTAGTAGTTTCAGCTGTGGGCCAGGTGCTAATTGCAGAAACAGTGCAGTTAGAGCGGGAGTCTTCATTAACATGCTTTCTGAAAGGTGTAGCGAAATTGCTCATGAAATTTTATCATTAAACCTTGTAGGAGGCTGGGACAAGAAGTCATGGTGTCGCTAAGGTGGTTTCCAACAAATAGTCAATCAGTAAATAGTTAGTGAGGCTCGACTGTGTGCCAAGTATTCTTCTAGGCTTTAGTAACGCAATGGTGGACGAGATAGCCCCTGACACCCATGTAATTATTCTGTCCCCTGTACCAAGTGTCTTTTTTTGAAATGTCTTTTATTGGAACATGATGGACAAGAAGTGCAAATACAACTATTGAGATAGTAGTGTACATGGGGCCAGCAAGTGGCATGGTGGTTAGGGCACTGGATTTCTTCCTGACTGACGGCAGGTCGAGTCCCAGACCTGGCAACTTGCTTTCTCACTTTCCCTCTGTCTCTGGTGAGCACACGTACCCTATAGCAAATTAAAACAACAATAATAGTAACAATGAAATAATAATAATGTGTTATTTTATTACTTTTATTTATTTTATTTTTTAAATTATTTTTTCTTAAATCTTTTTAAAAAATCGCAGTGTACATGGTTTTAAAAGTAAGCAATAGGTTCAGAAGTATATTTTTCTTAGTTTTAGAAAACTGATAATTTGGGGACATTTTAATAACTCAGTTATACAAAATACAGTGTACCACCAGGGTAATCTATTTGTCACTTTTTTCCATTTAAATCATTTTTTTTAATGATTTCTTTCTTCCATGAACAACAGAACAGAAAGAGACGGAGAGACCACACCCCCAATAGAGTCCTCAGTCAGCCCCAGGTCATGGATACGTGGGTGCTCAGCATACTCAGGGAGGGCTCCAGATTTGAACCAGGAACCTTCCTATGTGGGTCTGTCTCACAGAGCCAAATTTTACTATTGTGCCACCATCTGCCCTATTTTTTAAAATTTGTAACTTAGGGACCAGTTTTCTTAAACAAGTGCCTTGCCTGCTTGCATGGTGTCAGAGCTCTTCATTTTGTGAGCCCTCACCCTTTCCACATTCTTAAAAATCCCAGCAACTCACTGTTCTTTTTCGGAGACCCTGGACTGTTAGCTAGGAGCAGCGTAACAAGCTGTACCTCTTCATTTCTTTATACAAAACAAACTCTTTCTCAACGACATGAAATATCATGTCTCTTCTTTCCCACTCGCAGTGGGAAAAGGGGAAAAAAATGCTCCTTGGTCATTTTCTTTGTGGATTTTGGCATTTCTTTGGAAAGTGGCAATAGGTATTTATTTTTTATATTGTTCTGGAAAGCTGTAAGCTATCTTCTAAGTCACAAAGCAAACTCAGTCCCTAACGGTTCTCCAAACGCAGGTCAGAAAGGTGGGAAGCTTTATTTTTCTAGGCAGGGAGCGCATGACTAATACACTCACAACCTGCTTAGCTTCCCCACGGTCTCCTCCATAGCCAGCTTCTCCGCTTAGAGAACTGCACATCAATCTGTCACTGATGGTCAGCCGCGAAGCAAAGAGCCAATGTTATTGTGAACCTGCAGTGGAATGACTTGCTTCCCAGCTGGTGATCAATCTGCCTTAGACGGCAACATGTTTGCCTCTACAAATGAGCTGGACCCCTCTGCCACACATCTCTGCCAACTTTTGAAAGAAAGAGTCTGTTTCAATTCTTTTCGGGGGGGAAGACAAAAGGTCTGGCTCCCTTTAAACAACCAGCTTATTGAACAATCCGTGCAAATATTCACAGCCAGTGTCCTAAGGAAATTGTTTTGAGAGGTCAGGAAGTTGCACTGAAAAAAAAAAAGAAGAAAAAGAATATATGTGAATGTGTACATGCATATTCATACATACAGGCTAAGTGGCTTTTGTTTTTCTTAAGTAAAGATGCTTGTGATACTAGTTTGCACCATGTCGGGAGACTTCAAAAACCTTGGGGTTTTAGGAATATAGTTGAATTCAGAAGACAACATTGTGATGCTGCTGTGAAAAAACTTTAATTGTGAAATATCATCATCATTATTATGATTATTATTATTTAGGAATGACCAGGTGTAGGCTGGAAATAATCCCTCTGAATCAGTACTAATCAGAACACAGAATGAGGGGCCAGCAGGTGACAAGGTGGTTAAAGCGCTGGACTCCCATGTGAGTAAGCATGGTTCGAGTCCCCGATCTGGAGGCTTGCTTTCTCACCTTCTTTTTCTCTCTCTGTTTCTCTCTTGTGAGTATACAAGTCCTGTAGCAAATTTTAAAAAAGAATAATAATGATAAATAAGATTAAATAGTTCTTTTTTTAAAAAGGACACATATGATACATCTTGCTGGTTGTGAACTTTTAAAAAAATTTATCTAAAAATGGGTACTGTTAACATTTTGGTGTACTTTCTAGATTTTTTTCCTTTATTTATGATAGAGGACATGCATCGGCATATGAAAGAGAGATAAAAGAAACAGAATCTGGTCAGCAGGTGGCGTGGAGGTTAAGGCAGCTGGACCCCACATAGCCAAGTCTGCTGTTTGAGTCTCAGACCCAGTGGCTTAAAAATCTTACTGGGTGTGTGTGCGTGCATGCCCAAAATCCCAAGAAGAGAATAAAGGAGAGGGGATTACAGTGTGGCCATCTCTCTGCAGTTGATTTCTAACTTTTGCTTTCTCTCTGTCCTTCTAGCAAGCACATGCACCCTATAGCAAAAAAAAAAAAAGGAAAGAAAGAAACAGATTTGGTCACACCATGAACCCCTTCCTCTGCTCCTCCACCTGTCAGACTTTGGGCACTTTGGCATGTACACAGTGTGGTTCAGGCTGACCAGGCTGGGGATTTGAACCAGCCATATGGGATCTGTCTTCTCTTGAGCAGTGCTTTATTGCTACACCACAGAGCCAGCACATTTGTGTGGCTGCAAGGGGCCAGTGTAACCCCCAAATAGCAGCCTAGCAGACGGACTTTAAGTTGGTAGAGATGATGCCATAATGGACAGACGAACGTACGAGAGGTTGTGTGAATGAAGATCCGAGTGAGGACTAGCGGATGAGAAGCAGGAGTGTAAGGGAGCCCTGTCTGTGTCAAAGCAGCTGTCATATAGGGCTGCGGTGCACATGTATGAGCCAGTGCTGCAGAAATGAGGAAACGATTCATGGCAGGGGAAGGCCAAGGGGAGAACTTTGAAGAAGGGCCAGAAAGGAAAGGTGTGGATTTGGTAATAAGAACTATTGGTCTTCCTTGTCCATGGTCATGATAGCCCACTGGATAAACAGGTTCCAGTCAGTTGTCATTTAGGAGAGAAATAAAAAAGAACAACGGAATTGTTTGCCTCTCAGAGTAGGTGGGGTGCCTCATTTTTCTCTAATGTGTAGAGATCTCCAGACTCATGGAGGAGCCAGTAGGAATAATATAGATGAGTTGGAAATCACTTTGACCTCGAGTTACTGCTCAGCCAGGCCATTCCCCTTGAAAAGGACTTCTGGTTTAATGAGCAGTTAGATTAGATGGGTTTCACGGTACCTTCCAGCAGTCCACGTGGAACTAGCCGGCTATCCCATGTTGCTGAGTCGAATGCTCCTTAAGGGTAGGGACCGTGTGTGAGCTACCCTCACATTCTCCACTGACACACAGTGAGCCCATAGCAGGCACGTGCTAAGCACCCGACTCGCTCACTGATTCTGTTCTGGCAAAGAGAAACGGACAGAAGGCCCTATAGCCTCTTTCAAGAAGTAATTTAGCTACTTAACCCTCACTACAAATGTTCTCAACTCATCAGAGTGGTAGAGTTGCCCTCTTGAGTTGGATATATGATCTGCTGCTCCCCCAGGCCTGCATCTGAAGGTGGTGTTTAAGGAGGACGTATTACAGAGGGCGTGATCATCCTTTTAGATGTTAACCACCGTCAGTACTGGTATCTTCCCACACATCTAAGCAGCTCTCCATAGCTCCCCCCGCCCCAGCTTTTATCTATGACCTTGTCCATGTATTTCAGTTTGTAACCAGAATATCTCCAAACTTCACCAGCTTTTGAATAAAATGAAATCATTTTATCATTATTGCTCCATAAGACTATATTGGCATTAATATCAAAACGAATTGTTTAAATGTTTCAGTACTAGAGCCCCTAGATGGTATCACCCGTGTCTTTGGGAATCTGAGTTGCTAATCTACCTCCAGTGGTGTTCACCCATACCATTTGGAGACAGTGCTGACTCCCCGACACCTTGACGTAAGGTCAGCACCACCATTCATGCTTTTTCCCCCGAGATGACCATTTAAATTTGCACCAAGAAGATGACCCCGGGGTCGCGTGGATGATGGCTAAGAGAGGGTTAGGATGAAAGGCAGGAAAGCCATTCAGGAGATGGCTTGACACAGTTGAGTCATGGCATTGGCTGTGAGGAGAAGATAGGGAGAGAAGCGGACAGATTTGAGAGGAGGGAAAATGACTGGGTTTAGTGATTGATTGGATTATGACTTTTGCAGCTGCATAAATGACAAAGCCATTTACTGATATAGGGCACCCCGGAAGGGGAAAGTGTACATGGCATTCAAGGAGACACTGAGTTCAAAGATGGCAGAGCTACTCTCCAGTTAAGTACATCAGAAGAGTATGTTTCTTTTGGGTCTGCAGCTCAAGGAAGAATTTTTTATTTTTAAGAATTATTCATTTCATTTAATACATATATATGTATGTGTGTGTATGTATGTATGTATGTGTATGTATGTGTATGTATGTGTGTGTATATGTATATATATATATATATATACATACACAATATATATATATATATATATACACATTTGCTCTAGGGCATATATGCTCACCAGAAAGAGACAGAGAGAAAGAGAGAGTGAGAAAGCAAGCTGCCAGGACCTGGACTTGAACCACAGTTGGCCATGTGGGAGTCCAGCACTTTAACCACCACGCCACCTGTTGGCCCCTCAAGGAAGAATCATAAACTAGAAATTTAGATCTGAGAGTCAGCAGTTGGATGGTAAGCAAACTCACGGTACTTACCAAAGGTGGTGAAGAACCCAGGGCCCAGGGCAGGACTGCCATGATTTATGGGAAAGGTAGCATGAAGTGGCAACCAGAATATGAGGAAGAGCAGGAGAGTGTGATTAACAAGGTCAGATACTTTGAATAAATTTCCGAGGGTCGCTTCTCATTCGACTCTGTTCTAGTCTATTCCACCCAGCTTAGCATTTATTCCTCCATACTCAGGATTATTCATTATCCAAGTACATCTTTATGCCTCCCATGAGGCCAAAGGTGCAAAAGTTGAGCCCAGTTTGGGGGAGAGGGGAACAAGGGAGAGGGTTGAGACACAGCAGTGATGTCAACCCTTGGGTGCTAGAGACAGAGGCAGCCAGTCACAGTGAAGTGAGAAGGAAAAGGTGACAGCTTTGGGAAGACTGGAAGACCTGCAAGACATGGGGCAACTATTTTATTTTAATTTTTTGAGAGGTTTTTGCTACAGGGCACGTGCACTCGCCAGACAGACAGAGACATAGAGACAGAAAGTGAGAAATCACCCCCCGGGGGGATGGCCATGCCACAATCCCTTCTCCTCCATTCTCCTCTCAGGATCTTGGGCACGCACGCACACCCGCCTGGTGTGTGTTTAAGCCACCGGGTCTGGGATGTGAACCATGGTCGACTACGTGGGAGTCCAGCGACATAGCCATTACGCTAACTGCTGGTCCCCCAACTATTTTAAATATTGGAAACTACTAAAGATTGTTGAGGTGACAGCAATTGTGATTTAATAAGAAAGAAGAGGCCCAGCCATGGTGGCATGTGCTGGTTGATACTGTTGCTCTGTAGGCTGAGGCCACACAAGAGGCCTGGGTTCAATTCCTGGCCCAGCCTGAAGGCCAAGGATAGTGGTGTGTCTGTAGTCCAGGGAAGCTGAGGCAGGAATATCGCAACAGAACCAGACCTTGTCCTAAAAAAGTGAAAATATGCCCAGCTGCTGTGGTGCAGTGGGAAAGCAAATGCCCGGCAAGGCTTACGGCCAGCTGTGGATCCGCATCCTTGGGTCGGCCTTAGAACACACCAGGCAGGCACACCTGCAGGTGCTCAGCATCCTGAGGAGGTGGAGGCCAAAGGGGATCATGGCATGACAGGGCTGTCAGAGGTGCTTCTCTTTCACTTTTGTGCTGCATGCAGGTACTCTCTATCCTGGGGATAATAATAATAATAATAATAATAATAATATAATAGGAAAGTTAAAAGAGGGACCAGCAGGTGGCATGGCAATAAGGGTGCTGAATTCTCACATGGCTGACTCCAGTTTGAGTACCAGACCTGGCGGTTTGCTTTCTTACTCTTACCCTCTCTCTCTGTCTCTCTCTATATATATCTCTTTGGTGAGCATACATGCCCTATGAAAATTTTTAAATAATAATAATAAATAAAATTAAATAATTTTTTGAGAGGGGTTTTTGCTATGGAGCATATACATGTACTGGAGAGACAGAGATAGAAAGCGAGAAATCACCCCCTAGGGGGATGGCCACGCCGCAATCCCTTCTCCTCCATTCTCCTCTCGGGATTTTAGGCACACATACACATATGCGCCCGACATGATTTTCAAGCCACCAGATCTGGGACTCGAACCATGATCAGCCACATGGGAGTTCAGCGAGTTAACCACCTCGCCACCTGCTGGCCCCTAAATAAATAATTATTAAAAAAAAAGTTAAAAGAAAAAGAACTGATTATACTGTGGACTGAATCAAGTAGTAATGCAAAATATGGATGTCAGTGACCAGCTGGAGATGACTGCTGTAAATTTGGGGTGAAGCACTAACTAAAAATAAGAGTGGAAAGAAGGGTGCATTTGAGAGGGATTATTCAGAAGGAACCAGCAAGCTTTGGCGACGGATCTGAACAGAAGTCTAGGCAGAGCAGATGAACAGAAGATGCCGCTAGTCTGGAGCCCGTGTGACTGGATGAGCAATGGAACCGATGACACATCCCTCCATTTTAGAGTTAGAAAATATCTTTACGTTATCTGATTCAGTGTTTTCCAAATAGGTTCTAAGGTTGGAAGCCATTAAATTGTATAAGTAGTTCTCTTCCTTCCAAGTTCCCTTCTTTCTGCCTTTTCCAGTGAAATTTTCTATGGATCTGGAAGTGAACTGGTTAATGCCCTCACTGTACTTAGTCTCCAGCTTTCCCCATTCTTCCTGACCAAGGTTGGAAAGACCCCATGTGGAGAGGAATTTAATGACAGACTCTCCCTTGCCATGTATCATTTTATTGTCCCAGGTACACTGGGGGATATTTAGGTGAAAGGGTTTTTTTGCTGTTGTTTTGTTTTGGTTTTAATTTTTTATTTTTTAGGTTTTCGCCATAGGGCACATGTACCTGCTGGAGAGGGAAAGTGAGGAATCACCCTCCCGGAGGGATGGCCATGCTGCAATCCCTTCTCCATTCTCCTCTAGGGATTTTGGGTATGCATGCACACATGCCTGGTGTGATTTTGAAGCTGCCAGGTCTGGGACTCTAACTGCATTCAATGGTGTGGGAATCTAGCTTCTTAACCACACCACCTCCTAGCCCCTAGGTGAAAGTTACAAAGAAAGAAATGGCTGCTCACGGGAGTGTTTCAGTTCCGGGCTCCCCTTCACCTCATCAGAAAGGAATATTGAGACTGCTTTCTTTCTTTTTTTTTCAAAAAGGGTCTTTTTCCCCCAATTTTAATCTAGAGTTCTTTTTTCTTTTTTTTTTTTTTTTTTTTGGTGGCCATACCACAGTCCCTTCTCCTCCATTCTCCTCTCGGGATCTTGGGCACACACGCACACACGCACACGCGCCTGGCGTGTAAGCCGCTGGGTCTGGGGCTTGAACTGCGGTAGACTACGTGGGAGTCCAGCGACATAGCCATTACGCTAACTGCTGGTCCCGAGACTGCTTTCTTGATAAAAATTTCAAACTTTATGTGGAGGAAAGTACAGGGATAGTAACTATTAGCTATTATAGTGGGAAGATACGACTATTGAATTATAAGTTTACTTTGTAACATAATATCAGCCTTATTTTTAGTTTTTGCAAGTTTATTTATTCCATGAACAAAAGAGATAGAAAGAGAGAGAGAGACAGCACTCAGAGTCTTGGTACCACAGTCCATCCACAACTCCAGCCATCCCCAGACCGTGGGCATCCGTGTGCCTGGTGTACTCAGGGAGGTTTCCGGACTTAAACGTGGGATCTCCCCATGTCGGTCAGCCTCGCAGAGACTTTCGCCACTGTGCCCTGTCTGGCCTCTTTAGTTGTTCATAAATCTACCATGCTGCTGTGTAGTATATACTGCCACTTAAAAGAAGTGCCGTGTTAGGCATTAGTCACACTAGAAGAGATACTATGTTAGAATCACAGTAAGTAATGGTCTTGCTTTACTTGGTACTGTTGAAAAATCACCCAGGGCCAACCAGGTGGCGTGGTTAAAGGTGCTGGATCCCACACCTTTGCGATTTGAGTCCCAGACTTGGAAGCTTAAAAATCACGCCAGGCAGGGAACCAGCAGTTAGCGTAATGGCTGTGTCACTGGACTCCCATGTAGTCGACCGTGGTTCGCGTCCCGACCTGGTGGCTTAAAACTCACGCCGGGCGCGTGTGCGTGCGTGCCCAAGATCCCGAGAGGAGAATGGAGGAGAGGGGATTGCAGTGTGACCATCTCCCCTGGGGAGTGATTTCTCGCTTTCTGTCTCTATGTCTCTCTCTGTCTGTTTGGCGAGCTCACGCGCCCTATAGTGAAAACCTCTCCAAAGAAAAAGAAGAAAGAAAAAAAAATCACGCCAGGCACATGTGCTTGCATACCCCAAATCCCAATAATAGAATGGAGGAGAAAGGACTGTGGTGTGACAGTCCTTCCTGGGTGGGGGAGGGTGATTTCTCACTTTTCTTCTCTCTGGTGAGTGCACATGCCCTATAGCAAAAAAAGAAAAAGAAAGAAAAAAAAGAAGAAAGATGACCCCATCATATTTGACTCCGTTACTTATGCCACATTAGTGAGCTGGAATGTAGTAGCCAGAGTCGGGGACAGGCCCAGGTGGAAATAATGCCATGAGAAATACCCGGAGATAGAGCTGGGGTCGGCGAACTGGTCCTAATGCCTGTTTCTGTATACCCCATGAGCTTGGATGGGTTTTTATATTTTTAAATAGCTGGAAAAAAAAGTCAAAGAAGAAGACTATTTTGTGATGGTTGAACAAAATTTAGACTCTAATGTTCATAAAGTTGTTTCTGTTTTGTTTTTAAAGACTGCCATGCTTATTTGACTGCGTATTATCTATGGTTGCTTTTGCACTGTGTCAGCGGGATTGAGTAGTTGTGACAGAGACTTATGGCCTGCCTGCGAAGTCTAAAATTTTTGCCATCTGGCCCATTGCGGAAAATGTTTACCAGGCCCTGGTCTAAAGCAGCGTTTCCCAAACTTTAAGGTGACTATAAAATACCAGGGGATCTTTTAAATACACATTCTGACTCAGGAAGGCCTAAGGAGGGGCCGAAGAGTCTGCATTTTTGACAAGTTCCCAGATGATTCCAGGGCTAGTAGGTCTTGGATCACATTTAGATTTGCAAGGATATTTAAAAGGGAAAAAAAAAAAAAAAAAAAAAAAAAAAAAAAAAAAAAAGATGACAAGAAATCAGCTCGTGGCTTCTAGTTAGGGAGCTGGGTCCCACGTGACTGGCCAGGTTGGAATCCTGGCCTTGGTGGCGTGAGAAACGTGCTGGGCTTGTGTGTGTCCCTAAATCCTGACAAGGAGAGATAGAAGAAAAGGGATAATGGCACGACCACACCGCACTGGGGGGTGCTTTCTCTCCCTCTCTCTCTGTTTCTCTGGCAAGCATACGTGCCCTCAAGTGAATTAAAAAAATTAAAAAGTGTGTCATAGAGAAGAAATGATCAAATTTTTTAAAACAGAAATAGGTGTGTTCCACTATTCAAAGGTGCAACCAGGGCCAAAGGTGCCAGCTTTGCTTTTTACTTTAAGAAGAATGTCTAGGGACCAGCAGTTAGCATAATGGCTATGTCACTGAACTCCCATGTAGCCGACCGTGGTTCGAGTCCCGGACCCGGTGGCTTAAACTCACGCTGGGCATATGTGTATGCATGCCCAAGATCCCAAGGGGAGAGTGGAGGAAAAGGGATTGCGGCATGGCCATCCCCCTGGGGGGTGATTTCTCACTTTCTCTCTGTCTGTCTGGCGAGCGCATGTGCCCTATAGCAAAAAAAAAAAAAACTCTCCAAAAAAAAAAAAAAAGAAGAAGAAGAATGTCTAATGACTTAAGGTCATTTATAGCATTACTACAGTGGCTGCAGAATCTCCTGGTGACTGCTTACTCCCACTAGACAAGCAGAGGTTAAGCTGGAGCACATTGGAGAGGAGTGTCCTAAATGGTGACAAGTGACCAGATTGGTAACTGAGATCTCCTCCAGCTTGGTTTCCTTGATTGACAGGGCAAAGGCAAAGAGAGGACGAGACGGAAAGGCAGACACTGACTCGCTCATAGAGTTAAGGCCTGGTCCACCAGGCACTATGTTAGTTGAACTGATTTCTCTTAGATGGTACAACAGCTGGTTTACTTGTAATAGGAAAAACAAACTAGTGAGCCCTCACATTAAATAAACTCTTAAAAGAGTAAATGTTTAGCTCTGCGTTTTACAATTTAGTTTATAGTTAATATTCCTTGTGTGCACTGAAAAAGCGGCAATTGTCAGACATAGATAGTTGTACTTGTTCTCTTTTGAATCCCTTAAAAGATAATCCCGGGACCAGCAGGTGGAGTGATGATTAAGGCACTGGATACTCCCACATGGCCGACCATGGTTCAAGTCCCGGACCTGGTGGCTTGCTTTCCCACTTTCTCTCTTTCTCTGGTCAAATTAAAATAAATGAATAAATAAATAAAATAAAAACAATTCTAAAAAAAAAAAAAAAGATAATCCCTTGCCCAGCAGGGTGGCACAATCAATAGCGTGTGGAATTGCGGTGCTGGAAGCCACATGGCCAACCACAGTTCGGCTCCTCAGGCCTGAACATGGGTGCATGTGTTTGCCAGAGATTCTGACAAACAGGAAGGTTAGGGAAAGGAGGCTGCAGCATGATGAGACCCTGTCAAAGGTGCCCCCACTCTCCTCCTTGTACACATTCTCTATCACGAATAATGTAAAGTAAATGAGAAGCTAATCCTGCCCTGCCTGCTGTCCGCTTGGTTTCTCCCACAGCCCTTCCTGGAAATCTGTTCCATCAGCTTTATGAATGGATGTATGTCTGTAGTTGGATCTACCAGCTGCAAGTCATTTCAGGCTCTGACGAGTGAATCCTCTTGTTAATGGGGGTGGGGGAGAAGAAACGAGGCATTTTGAGGAAGCCGATAAGTGTTGGAAACTGCAGCACAGTTAGACAGATGAGTGAGTCATGGAATATTTAAGCACCCTGAAGTTTAGCTATTGGTGAATACTTTTAAAACCCTGAAGCTCATGAAGTTAATGTACAACTGTCTACTCAAAATCCATCCAGGGCCTATCGTAGTGGTCTCATTGTAGTTTTCAACTCTGAATGCTTTTCGTTTCAGGCCTTTAAAGACATGATTTATGTCTCCTCGTACCCCAGGGAGGTCGCGTCTTTTCATATTTATTGCACGGAAGAGCGTTCTGTGATTGCTTGCCCGTCCTAAAATCAGTTTGGCTGGAAAAGGACACAGAATTCTGACCTCGGCTCTATATCCAAACCAGGAGTCAGCATTTGAAAAATGTGAACCAATATCTTGCCCCAGAGTTTGTTTCATTCCACTGACCTGGGGGAAGAACAGATGGTGGTGTGGGGGGTGGGGGGGCAGCGTACAAACAATGTGCTTTTTTCTTTTGTAAATCCGCCTAGATCCCTACATCCCCAGGCTCAGCCATTGAACCAGCCAAACATCTTTCAGCTCCTAGACTTTTTCAGACAGTTCTTCACCGGCCACCATATTCTGTTGATCACCATCGTAACTGTTATCCTGATTCTGAACACCAAACCCTGAGCAGTTCCGTGAGTCTAGGTTCAGTGATCTTAACCCTCAGCAGTTGTATGGTGTAGTGATATTTTTTTTATTTTAGATACCTAGACATCCTTGTCTGTTCATTCTATTCTGCCTGCCCACCTAGTTGTCTTTTATGCTGTCTTGGGTTTATCATGGCCCTTTATCATTTTATTATTTATTTAATTCTATTTTTTATTATTGTTTTCAGTTTACTCTCAGGTACGTGTTTTCATCAGCAAGAGACTGAGAGAGAGAGAGAGAGAAAGTGAGAAAGCAAGCTGCCAGTTCTAGGACTTAAACAGTGGTTGGCCATGTGGGAGTCCAGCACCATAGCCACCATGCCCCTGGCCCCCAGCTCTTTATTTTTAGGCAAATCAGAGTGGAATACTTTTTTTTGTTTGTCCCTTTTTCTTTTTTCTTTTTCTTTTCTTTTCTTTTTTTTTTTTTTTTTTTTAGTTTTAGTTTTTGCCATACGGGGAGTGTATGCTTGCAGAGAGAAAGGGAAAGGGAGAAATCTCCCGCCCTCCCCCAGGTGGGACAGCCACACTGCAATCCCTTCTCCTTCACTCTCCTCCTGCACGTGCGCACACAAATACCCAGTTGATTTTCAAACTACTGGGTTCAGGACTTGAAGTCAGCCATGAGAGAATCCAGTGCCTTACCTACCATGCCACCTGCTGGCCCCAAGAGTGAGATACATTACCTGCTGGTCCCCTACAAAATTTTTTTTAAAGAGAGATTTTTGCTGTAGAGCATGTGCACTCTCCAGAGAGGGACAGAGAGACAGAAAACAAGAAATCACCCCCTAAGGGGAATGGCCACACCGCAATTGGGGCATACACACACACATGCCTGGCATGAGTTTTAAGCCGCCAGGTCAGAGACTCAAATCGTGGTTGACTGCATGGAAGTCCAGAAATATAACCATTATGCCATCTGCTGCTCCAAGAGTGGGATACATTTTAGGGATCACATTTAAGCCCGCCTATGCTTCTCCACTCATTGAATGGATAGATTATATGCCCTTTGGCTCAAGCTTGCCCCAGATCGATGACTTGAGTTTCATCTCCTAATGGGTCCCTTCCCTACAGAATTTATGTTTTTCTTCTTCACAATTACGAACAATCGTATTCTCTCTTTCACTTTTTGTTTTTCATTTTTCTTGTTGACAAAAATTGTACAAAAAGTTATCATACAACATGTTGCTTTGAAATATTGTGGAGTGGCTAAATACAGCTAATTACCATGCATCATTTCATATACTTTAGCTTTCTAAAAATACTATTTTTATCGCTTGACTCTGATGCTCCAAAAACTTTGTTTTCTTATTATCCAAGGATGAAGTGACGGTTCCACAGGCCATTATCATTATGTAAGGCCCTTCTTAATCCAACCCTGATTTTCTTCTACTCCATGTATAATAAGCTTCTGACTTCTGTTACAATGCCACATGTCTTTTACTTACCTCTCACTGTTCGCCTTGTTCTTTAAGCAGTGGTTATAAAGTCTTACAATTTTTATTCTGTCTGAGAAGACAGGGATATTTTCTCAATGCAGATAAAAGACAGTGTGCAAATCATTGAGTGTAGACTGATTTGTAATGTGTTACTTAAACTCTGGTCTCTTTACGGATCCATTCTTGGTTTTCTCTCGTTCTGCCTACCCTTCTTGGGGTCCTCTCCTCTTCCTCATGGCTAGTCCATTCCTATGGCTCCAGCCCTGGGCGGGTGCGGATAATGTTTCCGTGTGTATTTCACAATCCGAGATCTGTGTTTCCAGCTTAACTCAGTACCATCCCCTGGCGAGGTCCTTCAAATGCAGTGTGTCTAAAACACAACTCAGCATCTTCCCCCATAGGCCTGTTCCACTCCTTACAGTCTTCATCTCAGCTGTCAGTGTCTCTGTCCCACTTACTTTTAAGGTTGGACATCTATAGCCAGTCACTGAAATTCAGATGATTGCACCTCAGAAACTGTCCCTCACTTCTTCTCTCCCCATCTCTGCTGCCTCTACTTCAATCTCGGCTTTAATGTAAGCCCTTGTCTTCTCCCTTTGGAGAAGAAAATCAGCCAGCTCTGCATGGCTGCCACCAGCCTTTCTGTGCTCCAGTCCGGCTTCCCCTCTGATGACAGACTTAGCTTCATATCCTTGACTGTACTAACATATGATGTATTCATGCTGGGAAAATTCTTTTTCTGTATTGAAAAGATGTATAGTGATTGGATGTAAAAAATAAGAATAATAAATTTAAAAAAAAAAAAAAGGACCAGGGGAACCAGCAGTTAGCATAATGGCTATGTCGCTGGACTCCCATGTAATCGACTGTGGTTCGCGTCCCGGACCCGGTGGCTTAAAACTCACGCTGGGCACGTGTGCGTGCGTGCCCAAGATCCCGAGAGGCGAATGGAGGAGAAGGGATTGTGGCGTGACCATCCCCCCTGGGGGGGTGATTTCTCGCTTTCTGTCTCTCTGTCTCTCTCTGTCTGTCTGGCAAGCGCACGCGCCCTATAGCGAGAAAACCTCTCCAAAAAAAAAAAAAAAAAGGACCAGCAGATGGCATGGTGGTTACATCGCTGGACTCCCACATAACCAAATACAGTTCAGGTCCCAGACCTGGCAGCTTGAAACTCACACTGGGCACATGTGTATGTTTGCTCAAGATCCCAGGAGGAGAGTAGAGGAGAAGAGATTGTGGTATGGCTATCCCTCCTAGGAGATGATTTCTTATTTTTCCTCTCACTGTCTCTGTCTCTCTCTCTCTCTGGTAAGTGCTTGCGCCGTAAGGCAAAAACCTCTCAAAAAAAAGAAGAAAAATTTTTTTTGATTGTGTGCATGAGTGCCCAAAATCCTGAGAGAATTGACAAGCGGTTTCAGGTGGCTGTTGCCCTGTGGGGGTGATTTCTCACTTTACTTTTCCCTCTCTCTCTCTTTCCAACCAACAATGCACCCTATGGCAAAAACATTAAAACAAACCAACCAACCAAAAAAAAAAAAAAAAAAAACAAATCTGATTGTATTTTCATGCTAATAACCTCCAGTGGTTTCTTGTCACATTGAAGATTAAGTAGCCATTTTAAGGAGGCTGGCAAACTGAAGCCCCTCTCGGGCCCTAGGTGGCCTCACCTATTGTGTAGCCACACGGAACAGAGCAGTCTGTTTGCCAGCTCTTTAAGACCTTCTAATATTGCTGTTCCCTCAGCTGCTGATGCTCCTCCTGCCTTTCCTATCCCAAAGGCACAGCCCTGGTTCAAATGTCATCTTCTCTATAAACTTCTTCTCGCTTTTCCTAGGAAGAGCTGGCCCTTTGGGATCTCTCAGTGCTCTGCAGCAACTGAAGTGTTTACAGTTTTAGATAGTCCCCATTTTAATATTGTCACTTTTTTAATGATATCGTAAAGGGGAGACGGAGAGAGAGAGAAAGAGAAATCACCCTTGACAGGGTCTTGCTACTTCACAATCCACTCTCCCCAACCCTCTTGCTCCTCAGGGTTTGGGGGCACTTGTATGCACACCTGGTGTGTTTTCAGAGTGACCCGGGGATCTGAAGCCGCGTTGACCATGTGGTTTCCAGCACTGCAGTTCTGTACAGTGTGATAATCCTATCTAGGCTGGGCCTTTTTTTGTTTTTAAATACATGCAAAGCTGTACGATTTAATATATGTAACACAGTGAGTTTGAGGATGAGTATACGCCCTGGAAACTATCACCACTGTCTATGGAGAGGGAACTAATTTACTTTGTCTTTTTATCTACAGTAGAGCCAATAGATTTTTTTTTTTTTTTGAGAGGTTTTTTTACTATAGGGTGCATGCTTGCCAGAAAGAGAGACAGAAAGTGAGAAATCGCACCCCCCGGGGGGGATGGTCACACCGCAGTCCCTTCTCCTCCTTTCTCCTCTTGGGATCTTGGGCACGTAGGCACACGCGCCCGGCATGCCACCGGGTCCAGGACTCAAACCACGGTCGACTACATGGGAGTCCAACGACGTAGCCATTATGCCATCTGCTGGTCACAACCAATAGATCATTTTTGACTGGATGAATGAATACTCAGCGAGTGACACTGTGGGCTGAAGTTTTGTTTTTTGCCATGTGTGCACTCACCGAGAGGGACAAAGGGAAAGCGTGAAATCATCCCTTGCAGGGATAGCCACACCACAATCCCTTCTCTCGGGATTTTGGGCATGCACACACATGTTGGCATAGTTTCAGACTGCTGGGTCCAGGGCTCAAACCGTAGTTGGCCATGTGGGAGTCCAGTGCCTTAACCACTACACCACCTGCTGGCTCCACTGAAGATTTTTTTAAACTTTTTATTTCCCCTTCGTGAGAAATGGAGGGGCAGGAGCACACCAGACAGAGTCTTGTCACACCAAGATCTCCACCCCCCTCTTTACTACTTGGCCTTGATCACGGGCATGAGTGTTCCTGGTGTGTTTCAGGCCCACCCGGGATCTGAACTCCAGTCTTCTGTGTGGCTTTAGTATTGTAGAACTGTGCACTACTGCCTACACCACTGCAGTTGGCCCTGCACTGAAGCTATTGAGAAAGATTTAATGATGGAGGATCTTTGATGTCATCTAAGATCAGGGCCAGCTGGTGGTATAGTTAAAGTAGATGGATCCCACGTGGCCAATAACGTGGTCTGAGCCACAGACCAATGGCTTGAAAAACATGCTGGATGTGTGTTCGTGTGGCCCAAAATCCAAAAAAGAGAATGGAAGAGAAGGGATTGCAGCGTGGTCATCAACCCTGAGCGGTGCTTTCTCACCTTCTTTCTCCACCCAGTGAGCACACGGACCCTGTAGCAAATTAAAACCACTAATGAAGTATCTGTTAGGTACATGCTCACGATAAACCTAAGAAGTGGAGATTATTATTTCTATGTTATAAATCTAGAAATTAAAGACCCTAGTTAAATGTTTTGGTTAAGACTTCATAACTATAGGCCAGACCTATAGCATAATGGTTAATGGAGCTGGATCCCATGTGACTAACCATGGTTCGAATCCCAGTCTGGCAACTTTTAAAACAAGTCAGGCACATGTGTATGCATGTCCCAAATCCCAACAGGATGGAGAAATGTAGGAGAAAGGATTGCAGTGTGGCCACGCCTCCCTGGGGAGATGCTTTCTCCCCTCTCCCCCCTCTGTCTTTGGTGAGCACATACACCCTCTGACAGTTCAGAGACAAAGACCATCCAGCTCACGAACAAAGGAGTCATGGTTTGGTCCCAGGTTGGTCCAAGCTCATGCCTTGTCTGCAATGTCAAAAAGCTCGTGTCAAAGAATAAATTTTACGGGGGAACCAGCAGTTAGCGTAATGGCTATGTCGCTGGATTCCCATGTAGTCGACTGTGGTTCGCGTCCCGGACCCGGTGGCTTAAAAAACTCACGCCGGGCACGTGTGCGTGCGTGCGTGCCCAAGATCCCAAGAGGAGAATGGAGGAGAAGGGATTGCGGCGTGACCATCCCCCCTGGGGGGTGATTTCTTGCTTTCTGTCTCTATGTCTCTCTCTGTCTGTCTGGCGAGCGCACGTGCCCTATAGCGAAAACCTCTCCAAAAAATAAATAAATAAATAAATAAATCTTACGAGTTCCTTCTGGGGATAGCGATTCCATGATTATCGAGCCCTTGGGAGTTCACAGAGGAAGCGTGTGGTCTTGGAGGGACTAGAACTATTTTCACAAGTGGTTTCCCTGCCTGTGCCCGTACCCATGTGGCCTTCCTGTTGTCGACTCACAAAGGACGATTATGGGTGCTGAGTGAACGAGTTACACTTTCTTCTCCTCGATCTCAAGGGCAGTCCGTGGAGGAGAAGGCCTGAAACCACACCTGGGCTATAAACAATTTATTCTGAAGGTACCAGTGTTAGCATTGCAGTATGTAAACTTTTTTGCTAATAAAAATCAAAGTAGCCTCATTTGGAAAGTACACAGAAGGTTAGGGGGAAAGCTCGTAAATGTTTTCAAAGACTGTATTTAATTCTATCACTGGCTAGCAAAATAAATACTCCAGCTGCTAGCTCGGCAACAGACACGCGCTGGAAATGAAACGTTAATAGTTTAAATGCATTGGTCATTAGAAATCAAAAGGAACATGAAGTACACTTTTCTAGTTTATGAGAAACAAGGTGAAAGTTCCTGAAACACGTTTGTGGTAACCATTCGACATTGCTTCCTCGTTTTCTTTTAGAGGCTGATACTTAGTATGGTATATGCGTGACTAGGGGGGCTTTTTTATTTCTCTCTCTCTCTATTTAGATAGAAGGTGTAGAAATATCAGGTTATCAGAAAAGTCATGATACGTTTTTTGCATAGAAAACATAGAGAAAAGTACGTCATGGCTTTTCTGGCAACCCAGTAAATGGAGATTGGAAGTCGGGAGATGTTAAATCCCACTTTTCCATGTGTCTCAGCTGCTTGCTGTAGATTGCCGTCTGCCAGCCAGATTTCTAAGGAATGGGAAGTGACTTTCAATAATATGCCAAGGTTGACCTGAAATATTCAGCCAGCTCACATCTGCTTGCAAGCCCTGGCCTTATGTGAGGAGGTTACACTGGAATTAATTAACTCTGTTTGGGCCTCTGAAATGTTTGCTCCACATCTTGTTTTACCATAATAAAACATAAAGAATCCATCGGAACTTCTTTGTTTTTCCTTGAAACTTAAAACGCGCACGTGCGCGCACACACACAGACACACACACATACACACACACCCCAGGTAAAAGGAAGACTCTGTAAAGCAGTGTGAGCTTGAAGCAGATGTTAAAGAACAAGCATTGGAGTTAGAATTTATTTCTTTTTTTAACCTGAAGGTGAAGTCCTTCTTTCCTCCATTATAATAATACCATTTTTAAAAAAATGTTTGATTTTATTGTTAGGAAATGAAGAGATTGAGCAGACAGTGGGATACTGCATGTGGAGATACCCACAGTACTGTTAGATATTTTGCAAATCAAGGTATTACTCTAAAACACTCAGCTTGTAAAAGGATAAGGAAGGCCGGCAGGTGACATGGAGGTTAAGGTGCTAGATCTCACATGGCTGACTGGGCAGTTCGAGTATAGACCCAGGGCTTGAAAAACATGTTGGGTGCATGTGCATGTGTGCCTAAAATCCCAAGAAGTGAATGGAGGAGAAGGGATTGAGGTGTGGCCATCTTCCCTGGGACTGATTTCTCAGTTTCCCTCTGTCTCCTCCAAGTGCATACACCCTGTGGCAAAAATGTAACACACACACACACACACACACACAAAGGGAGGTAGAGAGGTTTCCAGGAAATTTCCGGCAACATGACCTTGATCCATATTAACTCAGGATGTAACATAACCATGATGTTAATGCCAACATGTTGGCATTATTGTTATTAGCTTGTTTATCTTTTTTTTAATTTTTATTTTTAGAGACATTTTTGCTATAAGGTGAGTGCACTTTGCCAGGGAGACAGAAAGCAAGAAATTAAACCCACCCCCAGGGGGGGATGGCCATGCCACAATCTCTTCTCTTCCGTTCTCCTCTTAGGATTTGGAGAATGCACACACGCGTGCCTGGCTTGAGTTTTACGCTGCCGGATCCGGGACTCAGTCTACTATGTGGAAGTCCAACAATGTAACCATTATGCCATCTGCTGGTCCCCTAGCCTGTTAGTCTTAAACAAGACAACTTTATCACTTCCCTCAGTTGGCAAAATTGGGAGGAGGCCTGTCTTCTCCAATTCTGCCACAGGATCAGCGACAAGGTTATTTTCTCCCCTCCTTACATCCTGCCACCCAATGGAAGGCTTAGCAACTCATCATTTATTCAAACAAACAGAAAACACTGAACCCAGGTGTCTGTCAAAAATGAATTCATAAACAAAACATATGGTGCATGTGTTGGAATATTATTCAACCACAGAAAAGAGCGTAGTTCTGATAGGTGCTACCCCACAGGTCAGTTCCGAAGGCATTTCGCTAAGCGAAATAAGCCAGACACAAAAGAACACATATCGTAGGATTTCACTTATAATAATGACATAAAGAGAAAAAATGTAGATTAGAGGGTACCAGAAGCCAGGAGCAGGAAGGAAGGGGGAATTATTATGTAATGGTTAGTTTCTGTTTGGAGGGGCAAAAACGTCTTGGAAATAAACACGGAGGATGACTACTGCATTGTGAATGTTATTAATGCCACTGCACTTACACTTGACAAGGTGGGAAATTTGGTTGTATACCTTTTACCACAGTTAAAAAAATAATAATATACCAGAAACCATCTAATTACATGCTTTAAATAGGCCAATTGATGACACGTATGAATTATATCTCAAAGAATTTTTTTAGATAAGAAACACTGAATATAGTTAGGGAGGGGGATGTTCTGGTTAACTGAGTGTTTGGTCATTGAGGGTAGATGTATTTCTACTGAAACACAAATCAGAGGTATACTTTCAATAAATATGAGACCATTGGACCAACAGATAACATAAAGTTTACATCGCTGGACTCACGTAGTCGACTGCGGTTCAAGTTCTGGACTTGACAGGTTAAAACCCACACCGGGCGCATGTGCATGCGTGCCCAAAATCTTGGGAGGAGACTAGAGGGGAAGGGATTGAGGCATGGCCATCCCCCTGGGGGCTGCTTTCCTGCTTTTTGTCTCTCTGTCTTTCTGGTGAGCATATGCACCCTATAGCAAAAACTATCTCTAAAAAAATAGGAGACTATGAACTTAAAAGACATGTTTTGTGCTTCACTGAGTTGCATATCCATTGGATAATGTAGCTTTAACAATGTGATACTACTTTCTACAGAGCCTCTGAATATAACTATGCTGCCCCGTGTAGTAGCCACTGGCCACTTGTGGCTGTGAGCCCTTGAAATATAGCTAGTTTGAGTTGAGGTGGTTGTGCAAGAAGGTATGCTGTATGTGCAAAATAACAGGATTTGGAAGTTTTAGACTATAGAAAAAAAAGGATGCACAGTGTCTTGTTAATAATTCCCTTATTGGGGCCAACAAGTGGCATGGTGATTAAGATGATGGATTTCCAAATGGCCCACCACAGTTCAAGTCTCAGACCAGTAGCTTAAAAATAACACCTTAATAACTTAATAGCATTAAGTTGGCTTAATGGCTATGTTGCTGGACTCCCATGTGGTTGACCATGGTTCAAATCCTGGACTCCGTGACTTAAACTCACACTGGGCGCGTGTGCGTGTGTGCCCAAGATCCCGAAAGGAGAATAGAGGAGAAGGGATTGCAGCATGGCCATTCCCCCTGGGGGGTGATTTCTCACTTTCTGTCTCTCTGTCTCTGTCTTTCTGGTAAGCACACACATCCTATAGCAAAAAAAAAAAAAACTCTCCAAAAATAGACAAACAAAGAAATAAATAACACCAAGCATGTGTGCATGTGGGTCTGAAATTCTGAAAGGAGAGTGGATAAGAAGGGATTTCAGCTTGGCTTTCCTCACTGGGAGATGATTTCTCACTTTCCCTCTCTCTGCCTCTCTCTGGCAAATGCACATGCCCTGTGTCAAAACCTAAAAATAATAATAATAATAATAATAATAATAATGATTTTTGTATTGATTATATGTTGAAGCGGTTATATTTTGGTTACATTGGGTTAAGTTATATATATACACCCGTATATTTATGTTACTTTTTTAACATAGTTACTAAAAAATTACTATTATACACGTGGGCCAGCGTGTTCCCTGGTGGTTAAGGGACTTGGGCCTCACATGGCCAACTGTGTGGTTCAAGTCCCAGACCTGACAGCTGGGAAACCAGGCAGCATGGCACCAGGCGGATGTGTGCATGCTTCTGTGTACGTGCCCCAAATCCTGATAGGATGGAGAGAGGGAAAGCAAGGGATTGCAGCATGACCACACCCACTTGTGGAGTTCGTTCTCCTCCCCACTGTCTCTGTCTCTGTCTCTCTGTCTCTCTGGCTGGCACACATGCCCTCTGGCAAATTATAAACCAGTTATACACAAGGCTCACCCTGCCTTTACAGTGAATAGGGCTTGTCTGGAAATTGGACTGGTTACATGGGATTAATATACTGTACGAGAGATTAGGAATCATTTCCGATGACTCAGTTGAATACGAAAGCATTCCTGAATTGGCATGGATGCCGAGAGAATTTGCCTCCTGAAGGAGGGCTGCTCCCTCTTTTTTTTTTTTTTAAGTTTTTTAAAGAATTCTTTTTTAAAATTTGACTTTATTTATTTATTTTTATTTTACCAGAGAGAGAGAGAGAAAGTGAGAAAGCAAGCCACCAGGTCTGGGACTTGAACCGCAGTCGGCCATGTGGGAGTCCACGCCACCTGCCAGTTAGAATCAGCAGGCCTGGGAAAGGGCTTCTCAACCAGGTGGAGAGCACCGAAGAGTCAACAAGTCACTGGTCCTAGGAACACAGTTTGATCTGCTACATCGCTTGCTTCTGTCTAAGTCATCTCCTTAGGTATTACTTACTCTTTTGGTTATTGCTCTGGTTACAGCATTACATGAGGTTTGAGTAGACGATCCCTAACAGTGTCTTCTACCCTGTTATTTTTAGAAGACAGTTGAAGAATGTGAGAGTTGTCAGGAACACATGTATAGCAAAATATTTATGCAAACTTCGTCCTCCTCCTTCAGGGACAAGTCACAGGGTGCTAAGGTGGCTGCCAGTCATACTGGGAATTCATGGGATTACACAGTAGAGGTGGGCTCAATCTCTTGCACAGGGTTATCAGGTGTGGCTGACCTAATACTGTTGCTCTTAAAATACAGTGTATTAGGTCTTCTGGGCTACCTGGGAACTGGTCAGCCATCTCTAGGATAGTTTTCTTTTTTTATTTTTAGAGAGAGATTTTTTGCTGTACAACACAAACATTTGCCAGAGAGACAGAGACAGAGAGACAAAAAGTGAGAAAACTCCTCCACCCCAGGGGTGGTGGCCATGCTACAATCCCTTCTCCTCCATTCTTCTCTCAGGATTTTGGGCGTGCACACACACAGGTCCAATGTGAGTTTTAAGCTATCGGGTCCGAGGCTCAAACTGCGGTTGACTACATGGGAGTCCAACAACGTAACCATTATGCCACCTGATGGTTCCAATATGACAGTACTTTTATAGGAAAATGTATCCCAGTGTTAACAATCTTACAAACCAACTCATGAATGCACTTTTGGAATTAATTCTTTTTCCAAGCTGGCTAATGCCTGTGTACTTCTTGATAACAACTTTCTCACTTCCACCTCCAACACTGGTTCGCAAAGGAGAAATAGGGAATGTGCACTTTGGAAAGTTACATGTAATTACAAAAGTCACAGAAAGTCGAGACCAGCAGGATGCACATGCCTGCCATCTGGGCCAGCTGAGGCGTGGAGGGGATGGTGGTGTGGAGACCCCATTGGTGATGTCGGTCTGTTTCTTTTTCTCTTCTGCCTCTCTTCATGGAAGAAAGAAAGAAACTCCGAAAAAGGAATTCTTCTTTTGAAAAATAGTCACTGTTTTGTTTTTTTTTTTCTTTTTTTTTGGGGGGGGGGTGGGGGTTTGCTATAGGGTGCATGCGCTTGCCAGAAAGAGAGAGACAGAGAGACAGGAAGCGAGAAATCACCCCCCAGGGGGGATGGCCATGCCACGATCCCTTCTCCATTCTCCTCTCAGAATCTTGGGCATGTACACACACGTGCCCGGCATGAGTTTAAGCCACCGGGTCCGGGACTCAAACCGCGGTTGACTACATGGGAGTCCAGTGACATAGCTATCATGCCAACTGCTGGTCCCAAAATATAGTCACTGTTAATTAGTGGTGAAATATGAATTTCAGAATACCTTTCTTCCTCTTAACTAATAAATAAGCCTTGATATGACTTGTATTGAATTGTTTTGTTTTCTCAATCTCTGAAAATCTTTAGAGAATAGATTTTGTCACCCTGGGTCTGTGTTAACATGGAGGAAATCCCTCAGAATGTTGAAATTCAGAGTTTGGGGGCTACTTAAACACTGTATCAAATGAAAAGACGGATTGCCAGGGTTTTACGTAACAGGGTACCTGTTCATGGTTGGCTGATCCTACTTGAGAAGAGAGAGAACAGTTATTATAGGATAACAAATGTGATCTGGAAACCATGTTTCAGCTGGGTGTGTGTGTGTGTGTGTGAGTGTGTAAGACAGAGGGACGGAGAGATTGAGACTGACACACCTGTACATGCCCAGGCCTTCCAATGTGTTTATTGATTCGTTTGTTTGCTTTTGTTTTTTCACCTAGGCTGAGTTTACAACTCCAGGAAGAGTAGGGATTAGTCACTGAGGTGGACATTCGTAGACCATCTCAGGCAGGCTTACATGCTTCCTTGATAGAGCGTCTGGCGCTGTGTAGTTTATCTGTCCCGTAACTAAAAAGAAGAGCAAGATCCTTGGGACCAGCAGTTAGCGTAATGGCTATGTCACTGGACTCCCATGTAGTCGACTGCAGTTCGAGTCCCAGACCCGGTGGCTTAAAACTCACGCCGGGCGCGTGTGCGTGTGTGCCCAAGATCCCGAGAGGAGAATGGAGGAGAAGGGATAGCGGCGTGGCCATCCCCCCTGGGGGGTGATTTCTCCCTTTCTGTCTCTCTGTCTGTCTGGCGAGTGCATGCGCCCTATAGCAAAAACCTCTCCAAAAGAAGAGCAAGATCCTTCACTGCAACCACATGTCAGAAAAGTCATGATGCATTTTTTTTGCATGGAAGAACAGAAAAATTACATCATGGCTTTTCCGACAACTCACTATTTTTGTAGTTATCACTGAAGATAGCATCTGAATAAATTGAAATTTTGATCAGAATGGTTCATATTGACAGGTTTTTTAAAAAACTTTTTTTTTTTTTTTTAAGGTTTTAGCCATAGGGAGCATAGACTCAGCAGAGATACAGAGACAGTGAGAGGGAAAGTGAGAAATCACCTCCCCAGGGGGATGGCCACATGACAGTCGCTTCTCCATTTTCCTTTTGGGGTTTTGGGCACACATATACCTGGCTTGATTTCCAAACCACCAGATCCAGGATTCAAACTGTGGTCAACCACGTGGGAATTAGTGCTTTAACCACCGTGCCGCCCCCTGCTGGCCCCATAATGGCAGTCTTTATGATGGTTGACTGTGAAATCCTTGGCTGGTAGCGTGTAGAGTCCGTGCAGTGCTCAGTAGTTCAGTAGCTGGTATTTTCATCATTAAGCGGACCTGGTAAGGGAAGGTTCCCATCTCCTTTCAGGTGCAAATCTTTGTTTTTAATTTTTTTTATTAAAATTTTTTTCAAGAGAAAGCAGAAGGAGGAGGAAGAAGAGAAAATAGTTTATTTTTTCTTCTTCTTTTCTTTCTTTTTTTTTTTTTTTTTTGGAGAGGTTTTTCCTATGGGACACATGCGCTTGCCCAAAAGACAGAGACAGAGAGACAGAAAGCGAGAAATCACCCCCCAGGAGGGATGGCCACGCCGCAATCCCTTCTCCTCCATTCTCCTCTCGGGATCTTGGGCTCGCACGCACACGCGCCTGGTGTGAGTTTAAGCTGCCCAGTATGGGACTTGAGCCACAGTCGCTACATGGGAGTCCAGCAACATAGCCATTACACTAACTGCTGGTCCCAAAATAGTTTATTTTTTAAACCTAGATTATTTAATTCTAGAAACCAGTAATATTTTGAAGTGTGTAGAGTTTTGTTTGTTTTTCTGTTATAGGGTGCATGCTCTCGCCAGAGAAGAAATTCCTGGGCGTATGGCCACTCTGTAATCCCTTCTCCATTCTTATCTCAGGATTTGGGGCACACATGAACATGTATCCCAGTGTGTTTTTCAAGCTGCTCTAGCCAGGATCCTGTTGCCTTAACCTTTTAGCCACCTGCTAGCCCAAGTTAGGGATTTTTTTTTTTCTTTATTCATGATGGGGTATGAGAGCACACATGTGAAAGTGAGGAGAGAGAGAGAGGAGCACCCTCCATAGGATCTGGTCGTGCCATGGTCCCCTCCCTCTGGTCCTCCCAGAGGATCTTGGGCACTTATGTGTGTGCCTTGCATGTTTCAAACTGACTGGGCCCAGGATTTGAACCTTGGTCTCCATATGGGATCCAGTTTCTCTCAAGTGGTGCATTACTATTGAGCCATGGAGTTGGTCCCACACTAGGAATATATATATATTTTTAGAGAGGTTTTTTGCTATAGGGCATGTGTGCGCATCAGAGGCAGAGAGACAGAAAGGGAGAAATCACCCCACCGGGGGAGACGGCCATGCCACAATTCCTTCTTCCTCCATTCTCCTTTCTGGATCCTGGGCACATACGCACATGCACCTAGCGTGAGTTTAACCGGGTCCAAGTCTCGAACTGCGGTCTACTACATGGGAGTCTAGCAACGTAACTGTTACACCATCTGCTGGTTCCCCCACAGTAGATATTTTTGACAGTGCTTACTATTGCTCTCCTCTGCTCTAGTCTTTCAAGTAGCTGGGATTATAGGCATGTACAGCTGTGCCTAGTCTGTCAGGTTGGTCCAGGACCTGAACCCATGCCTTCCACATAGCCCCAGCTAGCACAGTGGTGCCCTGCTGCGTGTGCCTCTGCAGCGGGGCCCACATCTTTGTTTCAATGATAATTAGAGGAACCATGTCTTTTTTCATACAGATACTAGTAGCATACCTAATTTTAAAACACAGTAAATAAATGAAACATGGTTACTTAGACTATTGAAGAGAGTGAACTCGGACAGGGAGGTGTGTGATAAGTTAGCAGTCTTTGAGATTTTGTAAAAGGTTGAATGATGACTCCCTAAGAATTTTTTTTTATTTTTATCCTGTACAACGCAGAGTGTTTCTACAGAAAGTTGTTGGTTAGAAAGAACATACTGATAGCAGGCCAGATTTGCTTATTATTGAATGCACAGGACTTGAAAGGTCCCCTTTCTCTTAGTCAGAAACTGAAGCCTGCGTCCCGCCCGGATGAAATCCCAGTCATTCATCAGCATCAGCTGCAGATGCCGCTCATGCAGGAGCCTCTTCCCGTGCGTCCGCAGTTGGGGATGATCTCTTCATCCTTGCCTCTCTGGCACTCCGAACCTCTCTGTGTCACATGGTAGCCTTTCCTCTGGATGATTTATTGTTATTTCCGAATTTGCTTTTTCTCTACTAAATTTCAAACTCCTTCAGGGAAGGGGATATCTTATCTGTGTATCCCGGGAAGATATATAAAGTGTGTTGCTCCTAGGCATCACCAAGGAAGATACCATTTTCAGTTTTGGATTGGCTCTTTAGTTCATTATTATTATTACTGCTACTACTACTGCTATAGGACACATGGGCTACTTGCCAGAGAGAGAGAGTCAGAGAGAAAGCAGGAGAAAGCACCCTCCCCCCCCCCGGGGTGGATGGCCACATCCAAATCCCTTCTCCTCCATTCTCCTCTCAAGTTTTGGACACACACGCACATGCACCAGCATGTTTTTGAAGCCTCCAGGTCCGAGACTAGAACTACCCAATTGGCCATGTAGGATCCAGCTGCCTTAACCACCATGCCACCGACTAGCCCAACTTTATATTTATTATTTTTTTAAGATAGGTTCTCAGGGCCAGCAGGTGGCAGGGTTGTTAAGGGCACTGGACTCCCACGTGGCCGACCACGATTCAAGTCCCGGGCCTGGCAGCCTGCTTTCTCACTTTCTCTCCCTCTCTCTCTTTCTGTCCATCTCTGGTCAAATTAAAAATAAATAAAGTTAAATAAAATAATTCTTTTTTTAAAAAAATAAAAGATAGGTTTTCACTTTGTCAAGAACCTCTGGTTTCGGCCTCTCAAATAGCTGGGACTGAAGGCATGTTTCACCACACCACCCTTTTAGGGTGGGCCGGGATTCGGACCTGGGCCACCCATGTGGCCTCAGACTGGAGGGTAGCCACTCTGACCAGCACACACTACCACAGCTGGGCCAGGATTCTCAGTTCATTTACCTACAACTCTGAAGCCGTTGTGTTGCAGACACCCATCTTGCCCCAGTGACCTGCTCAGAATGCTTCTGTGAGAAAGCCGGTAGTGTAGCTGGTGCTTGAGGAGTGATGGCCGGGCCCGGCCCGGAGGGAGCGGGAATGAAGGAGGAATGGAGAGCTGGCAACGAGAGGCGCACAGTGAGAGGAGAAAGGCTCAAGGAAGCTGCGGAAGGGAGAAGGGCCAGGCGCTCCAGCTCAGGCAGGTCTAATATGAGGCCCCAGGTAGACAGAGACTGGGAAGTGGAGGGAGAGCAGCACTGGGCTGGGCGACTGCAGGTTCATAGTCCGCTGAGGAGAGTTTCAGCAACAAGACAGGGACCCGGGGAGCAGGGTTGAGGACAGACTGGTTGAAAAAGTAGACAGGGCCCCCATCTTGCAGGGACCCAGATCAGGGCAGAAGTTTATGCCCCAGGGAACAAAGAATGGGCGGGTTCTCGGCACCCAGGTACAGGGGATGAGGCTTGGGTAGATGCACAAGTGCCCTGCCACAGAACTGCCCTTGAGGATTGGCGCCCGATTCTGCAGCAGAGTTTAGGAGGTCAACTAGCTGGGAGCCCGGGGTGTTGCTGGAGTTGAGAGATGGAAAATATACAGCCTTGGAACAGTTTTTTCCCAGCCTGTGGTAGGTGGCAGTTTTATGAGGTCAGCGCATCTGGAAAATGTTTAGGGACCATCGGGATGCGTAGATGAACCCTGCAAACCAGCCTGTCATGGCTGGCTTGCGTGCTGAAACCTAAGTCACCGCTGTACTGAGCTCTGGGCAGTAGAAGATATGCAGTGCCCTGTGGCTGGCAGATGTGGTCTGCTTTTCAATAATAATCAGCGGAAAGCCGGGCTTGAAACCCAGTCTGTGACTGACATGGATGGTGTCTTAAAGGAGCGTCTGGTTCAGAGTCTAGATTTCTGTCAGATAAACATCTAACTCATGGTAGAATTTGTTTTGTTTTATTCCTTTGGAGGATCCCTGACCTACAGGGGTAAAAAATAATAATAATTTTTAAAAATTATTTTATTTAATTTTATTCATCATCATCATTATTATTATTTTAACTTGACCAGAGAGAGACAGAGGGAAATTGAGAAAGCAAGCCGCCAGGTCTGGGACTTGAACCACGATTGGTGATGTGAGAATACAGCCTTAACCACCATGCACCTGCCAGCCCCAGTAATAATAATTTTTTAAAGTGAAAGTGGGAGAGTAATAATAATTTTTTAAAGTGAAAGTGGGAGACCAACAGATGGCATAATGGATACGTTGCTCCCACATAGTTAACCACAGTTCGAGTCCCAGACCCAGCAGCTTAAAACTCACGCTGGGCACATATGTACGTCCCCAAGATCCCAAAATAATGGAAAAGAAGGGATTGTGGCATGGCCATCCCCCCAGGGGTGATTTCTCACTTTCTGTCTCTCTGGCAAGTGCATGTACCCCACAGCAAAAAATCTCTCTCTTAAAAAAAAAAAAAGAGTGAAAGTGGAAAAAATACATATATCAGGTTTTAATACAACATTATATTTTGAATTTTATTTTTATTTTCTTCTTTAACAATGTAATGTTTATTAAATTGCTTTTATAATATTATTATTTTAAAAACAGATTTACAGAGTAGAAAATTAGCACTATAATTTTCTCATTAATTGATAACTAATGCCTATTGGCAGTGCTGGGGCCAGAAGGGGCATGGTGGTAGGGTCCTGGGCTACCCCATGGCAGACTGCAGCTTGAGTCCTGGACCTGATGGCCTGGAAATCACGCCTGGTGCATGTGTGCTCACAATCCCAAGAGGAAGCTGGAGAAGAGATTGCAGCCGGGGCATCTCCCCTGGGGGGTGACTTCTCACTTTCCCTCCTACTGTCTCTCACTGATTCTTTCCGTCTCTCTCAGGAGAGCGTACACTCCCTGTGGCAAAATCCTTTAAAAAAAAGTGCTAATAAACAAATGCATGTATAAGATTAGAAAATGGGCTAGTATAGAAAACTATAAAGTGAAAAGTAAGTTTCTTGTATTCTGGGGGAAGTTCTGCCTAGATATGTATGTATGAAATTATTTGTGGATTTTTTTTTTTTAAGGAAAAAAAATCTGTACCACAGACGTTGTATGTCTTTGTTTTTTCCACCTCACCAATCCCAGAGATCGTTCCGTAGCCACACGTGCAGACTGACCTGATTCTCTGGAGCAGCTGCATGGTATTGCCCAGTGCGTATTTACCTTAATTTCACCAGTCCTCCAAGGGTAGACATTTTAATTCCAGTGATTTTTCTCTTCCTAACCTTGCCGCAGTGACCATTAGAACAGGCTGATTTTCAAAACCACTGTTTCTGAAGTTTGAAGTGTGGTAGAAACCAGGGACTGGCAAACTTTTTTAGCAGGGGGCCAGATAGAAGCTTTGGAGGCTAGGCCATGTGTTCTCTGTCACAACTCTTCACCATGGCAGTTGTGGTGCAAAAACAGCCACAGTTGTATACACAGAATGCGATGTATCTACACAACAGAATACTATGCAGCCATGAAGAATGATCATAGATGAACCTGGAAAACATTATACTAACTGAAAGGAATCAGATACAAAAGGTCACGTGCTGTGGAGTTCCCATCTATGAGATATTCAGAATAGGGATATCCATAAAGGTAGAACTCAGTCTGAGTTGGGCCCTAGCTTTTTTTTTTTTTCCCCTTCCATGAGAGAGAAGTAGAAAAATAGGCAGTGTCTTCATGGCACAAGCTAATCCCAGCCTCGACCAGTCAGAGTCTCGGGCATACACAGGAGCCTAGCATGTACAGGGAGGTTTCAGGGTGCAAACACAGGCCACGTGTGGTCTCCACATCCATTTCTGTTGTGTTTCTGCTGTCCACCAGGGCTGGCCAATTCATCATAGTTTAATTCCACCGTATAACACCACAACGTGGACAGCAAGGATAACCTTTACAGCTGTCGCCAAGGTAACCTGTGCTAAAATGAAAGGTTTCTATGTGAACAGTTCCTCATTCATCTAGAGTTTTTGTGACTCTTTTGGGATTTAGCAGCTAAACTAGACGTGTGTCCCCTGGCTCTCTCCCCTGCCTGTCGGTTTCCATCTTTTTTTTTTTCTTCTTACGGTTTTTGCCATAGGGTGCATGTACTCGGCAGAGAGAGAAAGAGAGAGAGAGAGAGAGAGAGAGGGAAAGTGAGAAATTACCCCCTCCCGGGGGGGGGATGGCCACATTGCAGTACTTTCTCCTCCATTCTCCTCACGGGATTTTGGGCACACATGCACATGCACATAGCCTGATCTTCAAGCCGCTAGGTCCGGGACTCGAACAGTGGTCCACCATGTGGACATCTACCACCTTAGCCATTATACCACCTGCTGGCTCCTGTGTCTTTGTTTTTTAAATCCTGTCGGCCAGGCTGCACCCTCCAGTAGTGAGAGGCTTCTTCCTCCTGTGCCAGGTACATCGTGATGTCTTTTTCAGCACTGATTCTCCAGTTCCACGAGTCTCCCACAGTTCTGTTCGGCCGTTAATTAGCATCAAATGACACAGTCTAAGGGCTGGGGCCGCCACACTGCCCTCTCTTCAGAGGCCGGGTGCACTTTTCAGATCTCCAGGTTACCCACACTTTTGTCCAACTTAACTACGAGTTTGGAGGTCCCCACACTTATCCACCAGGTTTCATAATTTACTAGAACAAGTTAGGGAAATCAGAAAAATGTGATGTAATTGCAGTTTATTTATCAAGAATACAATTACGTGGTCCGGTGAGGAGACCCTTAGATCCAAAAGCATCCTGAGAACAGGAGCCTTTGTCCCCAAGGAGTTGGTGTGTGCCTTGTCTCTGGCACCTGGATTCGTTTGCTGACTTGGAAGCTCTCTGAGCCCCATCACTTAGGGGTCTTTATGGAGGTTCTGTTATGCGAGCATGACTGACAAGTGATTGGCTGTTGGTACCCAGCTCAGTCCCCAGGCCTCCTCCTCTCCTTGGAGGTTGGGGACTAATGCCAACCCTGTAATCACATGGTTGGTTCCTTCAAGTGACCAGCCCTCATCCTGACACTGTGTGGAGGCCCCTCCCACCTAGTCACCTCATTAGCATCAGCTCAAATAGAGTCAAAGAGGCTTGTTACGAATAACAAGACATTCCTGACACTAAGGAAATACCAAGAGTTTTAAGATGTTGGGATCCGGAGACAAAAACAAATACTAATCATGCGTTAAAGTAAAAAAATAAGAGACCAACAAGTGACATGGGGGTTAAGGCACTGGATTCCTACATGACTGACTACAGTTCAAGTTCAGGTCCTAGACCCGGCCATTTGAAAAACACACTGGACATGTGTGTGTGCCTCAAAATCCTGAGAAGGCAGGAGAAGGAATTGCAGTGTGGCCATCCCAGCTAGGGGGTGATTGCTCACTCTCTCCCTCTCTCTGTCTCTGTCTCTCTCCAACGAGTGCATGCACTCTATGGCAAAAACTTAAAAAAAATGTAAAAAATGCATTAATACACCGAACCTATTGAGCATCGTAGCTAGTTACATTAGTCTACAGTTGGGCAAAATCACCTAACATAATTCCCATTTTAAAATAAAGTGTTCATTATCTCATGTAATTTATTGACTGCTGTCCTGAAGGTGAAAACCAGGATGGTTATATGGGCATGGTCGGTATGATGTCTAAGGAATGCATGGAGCTTTTGCACCAGGATAAAGTAAAAAGATTGGAAGTCGAACCATCCTAAGTTGTTACTGTCTGTACTTTCTGTTTTACCACAACTTACTAAGTCAGAATTTCTGGGACCAGGAACCACACATGTTTATTTCTAAAGCTCCCTCAGATGACTCTGGTGTGCAACTGATTTGAGAAGCTTGGTTCTCAGGCATTGGTTTTACTTTAAGTTGTTTTTATTTTTGTTTTTGTTTTCAGAGAGAGTTTTGCTATAGAGCACGTGTGCTTGCTAAAGAGACAGAAAGCAAGAAATCACCTTACAGAGGAGATGGCTGTGCTGCAATCCCCTCTCCTCCATTCTCCTCTTGAGATTTTGGACATGAATGCACACATGCCAGGCGTGATTTTTAAGCCGCTGGGTCCAGGACTCTAACCATGGTCAACTATGTGGAAGTCCAGCGATGTAACCATTACACCATCTGCTGGTCTCATCAGGCAGTGGTTTTATTTTTAAAATTTTTGTGGAGAGGTATTTTTGCCATAGGGCATGTGCACTAGCCAGACAGACAGAGAGAGACAGAGAGACAAAGCGAGGAATCACCCCCAAGGAGGATGGCCACGCCGCAATCCCTTCTCCTCCATTCTCCTCTCAGGATCTTGGGCACGCATGCACACACGCCCAGCGTGAGTTTAAGCCACCGGGCCTGGGACTTGAACCGCTGTTGACTACATGGGAGTCCAGCGATGTAGCCATTATGCCATCCACTGGTCCCCAGGCAGTGGTTTTAAATGTTTAGTATTAAAAGGATGGGGGGGAGGCTAAAGGCTTAGCCCAATCTCCAGTCCCGTAAAATCAGAACTCAGAGTTCATAGCCCAGGCATGGTATGACTTGGCAGAGCTCTGCACACTTCGAGTGTGCCGCCAGGGCCGAGAAGCATGTAGGAGGTGATGGGGAACCTTCACGTTGACATGGCTCCAGGCATACTTGGAGATCACTGACTGGAGCTCAGGAGAAATGACTGCTTGGAGTTACCCACTGTGGAGATTGTGGGGAGAGTCATTGTACAGTTGTAAACAGAATAAAACCCAATTCATTGCCATTGTAAGCACAAAGGGCCAGGACAAAGCCCTTGGGGAGGCTCCCAAGGAAGGAAAGGTGTCAGGGTGGATGTTAGAGGTGTGGGGCAGCAGAACAGGCCAGTGTGTGTTCATGGGATTCACAAAGGAGAGTTTGAGAGGTAGGGTCGGTGGCCACTGGAAAAGACATGGACAGTTTGTGTCAGGCGATGGAAAAGAAGTCATTGCTTCGTAAGTCATGTTTTAAGGTCTTCAACAAGAGAACGGGTCAGTGCAGTGTGTCGGGGTAGAAGCTAGGTTCCAGGACCTCTCTGAAGAGGCCACAGGGACTTGTTCTTGAAGGGAAGGTGCAAACCAGGACAGGAGAGAACCTAGGAGGGCATCAGCTACAAGTGAAGAGTCTTGTGATTTTGTGTTGTAATTAAGACACCAGGAGGGAACCAGCAGTTAGCGTAATGGCTATGTCTCTGGACTCCCATGTAGTAGACTGCGGTTCGCGTCCTGGACCCGGTGGCTTAAAACTCACGCCGGGCACGTGTGCGTGCGTGCCCAAGATCCCGAGAGAAGAATGGAGGAGAAGGGATTGCGGTGTGGCCATCCCCCCGGGGGGTGATTTCTCGCTTTCTGTCTCTATGTCTTTCTCTGTCTGTCTGGCGAGCGCACGCGCCCTATAGCGAAAATCTCTCCAAAAAAAAAAAAAAGACACCAGGAGAGGGACCAGCAGATTTAAGACACCAGGAGAGGGACCAGCAGATGGCGTAATGGCTATATCGCTGGACTTCTACATAGCCGACCATGGTTCAAGTTCTGGACCTGTAGTTTAAAACTCATACCGCGTGCATGTTTACATGTGACCAAAATCCTGAGAAGAGAATGGAGGAAAAGGGATTGCAGTGTGGCCATTCCCCTGGGGGATGATTCCTTGCTTTCTGTCTCTCTGTCTCTCCAGCCAGCACACACGCCCTGTAGCAGAAATCTATATTTTAAAAAAAAGGCACGAGGGGAGGAACCAAGACTGATGCGTTTTTGTTTGTTTAATTTGTTAGAGGGCACATGTGCTTTCTGGGGAGAGAGAGAAAGCACCTCCCCATGAGGAGGGGGTGGTCTCACTCTAATCCCTTCTCTGTTTCTCCCTCCTTTCAGGATCTTGGGCATGCAAATACACGTGCACGGTGTATTTTTCCAGCAGCTGGGCCTGGGCCTTGAACTACAGAAGTAACCTTGTGGGAATCCAGCCACCTTAAACACCATGCCACCTGCTGGCTCAAGACTAGTGAGTTTAAAGGCAGAAGGGAAGGTGCCTGGAGAAAGGAAAAGAAAGATTCTAGAAAAAGAGCCTGTTGTCTTCTAACCTTATCACAAATATAAGGCCTATTGTCCTTCCTTGGGCTGTGGACAGGGTGAAATTCAGAGTTCAGGGACCTAAACAAAGCAAGTATCCAAAGTCATTTTGTGACTGGGGAAGAGCTGAAACAAATACAGATGATGCCTAACTGGTTCTTGTAGTTGATCTTGAGGAGAGCTGTCTGGCCCCCTGATACATGGACATGGACTCCAGTCTTAACCAAGCACCTCTGGTGTACAAATAATGTGATTGGTACATCCCCTAGCCTAAAGTGTAGTTACTGAGCCAGTATCTATCCTTGATCTGTTTGTGACCAGTTCTCAATGAGAACAATATGTACAATGGTTGGGAGTAAGAATTCAGACTTTCATAGCATTGGGGCATTGCCATGACACCCAATTGCACTATTAGTAGGCTTGCATATTTTAGATTTTTTTAAATTTCATTTTCTTAGCAATTCCTTTTTACTGTATTTTACAAAAGCTTTAGTCTGTAACAGATTAAAAATTTAAAAATACTGGAACCAGCAGATAGTGTAATGGCTATGTTGCTGGATACCCATGTAGTCGACCGTGGTTCGAGTCCCAGACTCGGTGGCTTAAACTCATGATGGGTGCATGTGCATGAGTGCCCAAGATCCCGAGAGGAGAATGAAGGAGAAGGGATTGCAGCATGGCCATCCTTTCTGGGGGATGATTTCTCGCTTTCTGTCTCTCTGTCTCTCTCTGTCTTTCCGGTGAACAAATGCACCCTATAGCAAAAACCTCTCAAAAAAAAAAAAAAAAAAAAAAGAGAGAGAGAGAGAGAGAGAGATCTTGCACCACAGAGTATTTGAGAATTAGTGGTCAACCCCTTCCCTCTAATCCAAACTTTTGTGCCCCTGTTTTGGAAACTGTAGCCACCACTTATCTCTATTCAGGAGTCTGGGCTGGGTTTTCATCACCACTTGGGTGCTGGTCTTTGCTTTCATAAATATTGGATCATCAGAAGAGTCAAAATAAATTTTTGTATAAAAAAACATAGAAAAATACATCATGACTTTTCCTACAACGCAGTAGATTGATGGGTGGTGGGTGAGTGGGTAGATGGATGGATGGATGTGTGGGTGTGTGGGTGGGCGAGTGGATAGATGGATGGATGGGTGGATGGGTGGATGAGTGTATGATGTATGGGCGGATAATGGATTTATAGATGGGTGCATGGATGATGGGTGGATGGGTGGGTGGATGAGTGAATGGATGAGTTAGTGAGTGGATGGATGGATGGATGGATGGATGGGGGTGGATGATGGATGAATGGGTGGATAATGAATGCATGGATGGGTGCATGGATGATGGGTGGATGGATGGGTTGGTGAGTGTATGAAAGGGTAAGTGGGTGAGTGGATGGATGGATGGGCGGGCGGGTAGATAATAATGAATAGATACATGGATTAAGGTCATTAGCAAAAGAATGAGTTCACTGGAGTATGTCAGAGTAGAATCTTCATTTGTGGCCTCTTTTGGCCCAGGGGAGGGCCTTACCTGAGTTGAGATATGAATAGGGAGAAGGGGACCAGCAGGTAGCTTGCTGGTTAAGGCGATGGACTACCACATGGCCAACCACAGTTCAGCTTAAAAATCACTCCAGGTGCGTGTGCATGCATGCCCCAAATCTTGAGAAGAAAATGGAGAAAAGGTTGTGATATGGCCATCCGCCCTTAGAGGTGATTTCTTACTTTTTCTGTTTCTTTCTACTGAACGCACATGCCCTAAGGCAAAAACATTAAAAAAAATAAATAAATAAATAAATAAATAAATAAATAAATAAATAGCATAGGGAGAAGAATAAACAACCGCAATGGAGAGCTCTGCGCTGCTATTTCAAACCCCAGCTCCGGCCTGTGGAATCACAACTGAGTGCCCAGGAAGCCCCACACTGGGTGCCAGGGTGTGAATACCGTGCGTATCCCAAGGAGCAAGTCTCCTTCACCACATTCATAGCCATGTTCCTGAGGGTTCCTGAGAATCACAGCTCCATACTCCCCTGGCCATCGGCCCCCTCAGCCCACACCTTACCTTTGTCCTGTACTTACTAGTTTATGCACAGAAATACAGTAGGGGTTTTAGTCAGTTCACCAGTGAGCAAAGGAATTTCACAGCAAGTTGGGCGAGTTTTCCCCACTGTTCCTCCTCCCAGCCTCTCCTTTCTAGGCTCTGTCACTGGCCTTCTCCAGCTCCTGGTTCCGTCTCGGCCCTATCACGCAGCCTTCCCGCTGGTGTATTTTTCTCTTGTATAAACCGTAAGCTTCTGGGGGTGGGGGTTGTGTCTGTACCGACCAGTCTTCCATGCCTGGTACGTAGCTCAGTGTCTGACCCATACTCGGGGTCAGTAATTTTTATTAAAGGCAACTTTTGACCTATTGCCATTTGTCTTCCTAAAGAAAACCCTTAGTCATGTCCTCAAACTCTTGTATTATCTTTTCCTTTGGTTCTGTCCTTTCTCTGCTTCCTCCTTAGTCTATGAGTTCACCAGTTCTCAACCTGTTTTGGTCATCTTCTACCAGAACTCCAAAGACACATTTGCTTATTTATTTGCAAAGAGCACTCTATGGGCAAACATGTCTTTGACAGAAGTACTCAGTGCGGGAGGGAGAGGGAGTTCTGGGACAACCTCTGATTACCTCTATTAAGGGTACATCACATCAGTTAAGGTGATCTGTGATACGGAAGAGAGTAACTGGGAGGCCAGCAGGTGGCATGGTGGTTAAGGCACCGGGTCCCCACATGGCCAGCTGCTTTGTGAGTCCTGGCGACTTGAGACTCAGGCTGGGCGAATTTGTGTGCATGACCAAGATCCAAGGAGGAGAATGGAGAAGAGATTGTGGCATGGCCATCCCCCCGGGGGGTAATCTCTCACTTTCCCTCTCACTGTTTCTGTCTCTCTCCAGTGAGCGTACACACCCCATGGCAAAAACCTTTAAAAAAAAAAGTAACTGAGTTGAGGTAAAGCAAGTAATGTACCATTTAGGCTTAACTTCCACTCTGCTTTTTAAAAAATTTTCCAAATTTGCTGCTATGATTAGTTATACATCACTAATTTAGATTTATCGAAAAGTTGCAAAAATAATCTGATATAATATGACAGCCCTTACTCCTCTTTCCCTGATTTTATCATCTCACCATTACATTCCTTGGACTATGGATTGTGTGTGTGTGTGTGTGTGTGTGTGTGTGTGTGTGTGTTTTAACTTTTTCCCAACTCAGGTTGACTGAATATCTACTAGTTACTATTAGGACTTTAATATTTTCTTGAATAATAGCAAACGTATTTTAGGCTCTTAGGTTACATATTCTTGTTTTATAGTCTATGTAACATTTATTTTTTTTTCTTTATCATAGGGCAAGTGTGCTTGCTAGAGAGAGAGAGAGAGAGAAGAGAGAGAGAGAGAGAGGAAAAGTGAGAAATCACCCCCCAGGAGGATGGCCATGCCCCAGTCTCTTCTCCTCCATTCTCCTCTCTGGATTTGGGGCACACATGCACACATGTTCAGTGTGTTTTTCTGGCTGCTGAGTCTGGGACTCGAACTGTGGAGTCAGTCATGTGGGATCTAGCACCTGCACCACGACGCCACTCACTGGCCTGTCTAAACAATTCTTAATGCCGCAACTTCCGAAATTTTTAGGTCACGCATCCCATTAGTAAAAATTACGAGCAAGCCTTCTGGAATATTTTTTATAATTGCATTGGTAAAACTATATATTACTGCTCTTTATGTTATGTGTGACTTCTAAAAATAGAAATTTTAAAAGATCGAGAAGAGTAAGTTAAATACAGCCTATTAATAGAAGCCTTAGTATTTTCTTTCCACATTCTAGTGAATCATCTCGCACATCCCAGTTCGTAGATTATTGGTTTAAATTACCTACTTGTTTAACTTTCTCCCTGTTTCCGGACAGAAATGGAACCTAGCGAGGAAATGATGCTGTTATGTATATTGTTTTAACGTTGATTATCCTGGACTATGTAATATAGGAATTTTCTGATGTGTGATTTGGAAACAGTTGAATTGCTTTCCAGAATCTTACAAATCAAGTTTACTTGAAAACTTTGTGATTAATAAGGTAAAACTATTTCTCTTAAAGCAAAGTTAGAGATTGTGTTTTCCTTAGGGTTAAAAGAACATTAGTCTTGTGACCGGGGTCTTCAGTGTCTTTATACTGGAACAAATGCCTTCCCCCCCCCCCTCCAAATCTAGGCACAGTATGAAAAATAAGACTCTTTGCAAGGTGCTTGGGAAAATTCTAAGTAGCTCCCAAGTGGGGAGTCCTTTGTTCTGAAGGAAGAGGCCCAACTTCACGGGTTAATCAGAAGGACACAGAGAACATCATTCACTGCTAGTACAGGTCAGAGAGAAAAGTTCACATCTGGGCGTTGCTGACCACCAAGCCCTTTCTTGTGGTCCTTTCAGAAGTGATATATCGTTAAACATCCCAAGAGCACAATCCTCCGGAGTAGATTTATTGGAGGGAAATGCTCCTTGTCCATGTGATAAAGTTATGTATTTATTTGCTTTGAAATTCAGGTAGGTAACAGCGAAAAACTTGGTGGTGGTGGTGATTTGAGCAAGGAGCGTTGGCTAAGGGTTCCAGTCAGTGCCTAACATGACGCCTGGCATGTCGGTAATGCCACTCGATGGCCTGTTGAGTGAAGGAGTGTAGATTCTTGTGGTAGAGGTTGTTGGGCCTTGCGTCGCACCAAGCTGAGCATGTCTGTGGTAACTGTGCGGTTCTTGCCCTGTAACTGTTTATTGAACTGTATGCATGAGTCTGTTGCTCTTGTCTTTGCATGTTGCATTTCGCGATAAAAGTCCTTTGAAACGCTGTGGGGAAGACGGTAAGGAAGCGATGCCACCCATGGAGTTTGTTTCCTTTAGAGGTTTATGGGTAATACCCTTCAATTTCTGTTGTCAGGCTGAAGCATAAACATGAGAGTGTTTGCTTGTCAACACATGGAATTTGATAATTAATTTATATTTAGAAAACCTGTTCCAATTTTGGACATTTTAGGGAACAAGGTTTCCAAGTGTATCTCGCTAACGGCCAAGAACAGCTGCAGCGCGCCTCGTTTTTTTCAGATGGCGTCTCTGTGACATCTGTGAAAACAGACGACTCCAGTAACAGAGCGTGCCGTGACTGCATGGTACGTTACAGCCTTTTATGATGTATGGGGCCAGAGTCTCCACTGTTCCAGGATGGCGTGCTGATTGGTGGAAAAATACCTACTTGATTTAAGTTTCAGATCTATTTGATAATAAAGAGACCGGATGGAGACTTCCAATTTTTAGCCAAAAGTTACACATCCTTAATCCAAAAATCTGAAATGCCCTAAATCTGAAACTTTTTGAGCACGGGCAGTGACATCACAAGTGGAAAATTCCACATCTGACCTCATGCGATGGGTCACAGTCAAAATGCCCCAGTACCAAAATATCATATCCACTGGCCTTCAGGCTGTGTGGATAAGATGTCTACAAAACGTAAATGAATGTCATGTTACATCTGGGTCCCCCCCTCCTAGATAGCTCATTATGTAGATGTAAAAATGCCCAAATCTAGAAGCGTCTGAAATCTGAAGAACTTGGGATGCCAGGGATTGTGGCTAAGAGGTACTCAACCAGCACGTTATTTAATTTTCATTTACCCATGCTTAAATTAGAGGATAAGAAGAGCACCCCTTACCAATAGGTTTAATTTGGAACGCGAGTAACAACTGCAAAATGAACAATGACGACTTACCCTGGCGGCGGCCTGATGACAGTTATTCATTGGAAATGAAAGGGAAGTTCGGAATCTGTGCTATTCACACAAGCACGAAGCAGAACTGGAGATATGTGGGTGGGGTGGGTGGGACGGGGGAGTCACCTGCACCCCAGTCGCTCCGTCTGTTCTCTTGCCAAGCTGGTTCTTTCAGCCACGTCCCACTTGTCCCTCCCCCACCTCCAGTTCTTTCTGTTTACAATTCATAAGAAAAGACGAGATCGACCTTTTACAAGCTGTCTAGTTAATTAGAGGTGACCATGCAGTTTCTAAGTTTATAGATGTTCAGATGATTAACTGTGGCAAAGGCGATTGCTTGTACTCGTGTACAGACTGTTTTCGTTTTTCCTAATAAAAGCGTTCACAAGGGAGGAACCACTGACCTGGCTGTTTTCCCCCCAGTGCTTCCAATTAGGGATCTATTATCTCATTCCAGATAATTGGAAAAGGATATTCAAAATAGTGCTTCGTGTAAATATGGTTTTTGCCTGCATTATATTACAAGGAGTTCTGGACACATCTGGAGGGAAGGCGGCCCCAGGGACATTAAAGCACACTGTTTTGGTTGGCACAGTGACATTAGAGTAGATGCCAATTTGTAATGGCTTTTGGAAACAGGCAGTTTTAAACTCTCCCTGAACTATTCCCCCGAGAAATTATTCAATTAAGTACAAGTAAAATTAATGTTTAGTATTTTGTGTGTGTGTTTAAATAAAATAGGCAGCTATAAAGGGAAGTCTGTGATTCATGCTTGTGTTCGTATTTGACTCCAAAATCCAGCTCTTAAGAAATAATTGGGTGTCCTGGAATCAGTGCACTTTCTAGAAGATACATGGTTTCCAGATCCTCCTTAGCACTTTCCTGTTGTACAAATGACTCCGTTACTACGCTTCAGACACTGGGTGGTTGCCTGGTTCTACACCTGACGGGCACCTGGGGGACTGGGAGAAGCCGGAAGGACGCCGTTCTCCCTCCTCTAAGTTAGTCCTTCTCAAACTTGAATGGGCATACGTGTGTCTCCTGGGGATCTTGTTGGAAATGGAGATCTCGATTCAGGAGATCTGCGCTGGGACCTGAGATTCCTCACGTCTAACGAGCTCCCTAGTGTGCAGCTGGTGTTGGCCAAGGACCACGCTCGGAGTAGTGGGGTTTTACGCTGTGATGGGGCGTTGGGGGGGCAACCGGACTTCACTCTAATTTCGCATTATGGCTCAGCCCTGAGTGCCCTGGAGGAGCTGTGGCTCTTGCTTTTCTCCCTAGTATACACGGGGACTTCAAAACATTCATGGAAAAATAGAATTAAAGTACACGTCTATTCTGAGGCAAAATAATTTTGAAATCCCTGCATAGTTTTGTGTAATTTTCCATGGACTTTTAATTTTTTTTAAATAATTATTTTATTTTGCTTGCTTGCTTGCTTGCTTTCTCTCTTTCTTTCTTTCTCTCTTTCTTTCTTTCAGTTTGATCCGAGAAGGACAGAGAGAGAGAGAGAGAGAGAAGGAAAGAGAAAAAGCAAACCACCAGGTCTGGGACTTGAACTGTGGTTGGCCATGTGGGAGTCCAGCGCACTTAACCACCATGCCACCTGCCAGTCCCATCCATGGACTTTGTAAAGACCCCCCCCTCACATATCCTTACTTGGTTCTCAGAATCCCAGATTCTCCTGGACCTTCATGGGGCTCTCCATATACTGTTTTTTGGAAGAGGACACATTTTTGATTGATTAATCACGGGAGATAATAGCTTCCTTTTTTTATGTTACATGTTTTACTGTAATTCAGATCCATTGTCTGCCTCATTTTCTCTGATCCGTGTTTTTGTAGCCCTGTTATAAAGAAGAAGAAAAAAGAAAAAAATGTTAAGCTGCTACGCTTCGGTCTGTGTTAGTAACCGTGTGAGCCAGAGCCGCTTTCCTGATGGAAAGGGTGTGTCAGTGTGGTTTTGCTATTTTTATCCAAGCATCATTACCTTCAAGGTTTGGCTTCTCAGCACTCAAGTGCAGGACTTTGATGGTCAGTTTATTCAAGGGTGGTCTGATTGGCTAAAATTCACACTGGATGAAACTCTTGAAAGACTGATTCATAACCCCGGCTGATTTTTCTCCTTATATGAGAGTATGTCCCACAGGAAGACTGCAGTGTTTATGTCTGCTGGCCTGCTGTCCCCTTCCTCGTACTGAAAACTAATTTATAATCAGAGAATCATAGATGGATAAAGATTGAGACATCTTTGTAGTGGCCACCACTTATATACCTTTCTGATATTCCTACCCTACTTGGAGTCCAGAGAGCTCTTTTCTTAGTTTAATGCAATATTCACTAGAAAATTCTGGGTTTACTTTTTACTTTTGGGGAGGATTTTTATTTATTTATTTATTTATTTATTTATTTATTTATTATCATCAAGTTCTCCTTTATTTGTCCATGTTTTGTTTCTTCTTTCTTCTCTTTTTCTTCTTTTCTTTGTTTCTATGCTCATGTGTGATTTAAAAAAAAATACTTTTTAAAGGTTTTTTGTTTGTTTTTTGCCATAAGGTGCATCAGCTCACCAGAGAGAGACAGAGAGAGGGAAAGTCAGAAGTCATCCCCCACCCCCAGGGAAAGGCCATGCCACAATCCCTTCTCTTCCATTCTCCTCAGTATTTTGGGCACACAAGGTCACGCATCTAGCGTGATTTTCAAACTGCTGGGTCTGGTACTCAAACCGTTGTATGTCATGTGGGAGCCCAGCACTTTAATCACCGCGCCACCTGCTGGCCCTGTGTGTGATGTTTTAGACATCCCAAGTAACTGGGGCTACAGGTACATGCCACCATGCCAGGCTTTGCAGGATGGGCTAGAACTCCCACGTGGCCTCAGCCAAGCAGCAGAGTCCAGCATGCACTTCTGCAGCTGGACCATGCTTCGTTTTTTTCTGTCTCGGTAATACTCTTTCTGAAATCTAGTTTGATTGTGTCACTTGTTTGCCAAGCCCCTTCAGTGTTTCTTCGTTGCCTGAGCAGTGCTTTCAAGACCTTTTTGCTTTGTATCATATTGACCAATTATAGTATTCATTAAATGTTCTTCTTTGGACTTAATTTTCACTTACATCAAAATAATACTTCTTTATAGTTTGAAAAATTAGAATTAGATAGCTTAAGAGAAGCAGGAAGTCTCCCCACTAGCCTTTCTTACCCCCAAGTCCTATTCCCCAGGATTGGTGCTTTTCTTTCTTTGAGTGGTTTATATTTCAGTGTCTAGGATATAATACCATTCTGTGTCTACCTTTCAAAATAGTATGATGCTGTTTCTTAAATAATTTTGAATTAATCGATTTATTTTGAATTGGGAAATCACTTGCTCAAGGAGGATGGCCACACTGCAGTCCCCCTTCTCCACTTTTCTCTTGAGATGTGGGGCACAAACTGCTGCATGGGGGACCCAAACCGCATAGTCAGCTGTATGGGAGTCCAGCCCTTTAACTACCAGACTTCTACTGGCCAGATGCTATTTCTTTTTTAACTTAATTTATTTATTTATTAGAGATTTTCGCTATAGGGTGCATGTGCTAACTGGAGAATCAGAGAGACTGAAAGCAAGAAATTTCCTCCTAGGGGGATGGCCACACTGCAATCCCTTCTCCTCCAGTCTCATCTCAAGATTTTGGGCAGACCCAGTGGCTTAAAACTCACGCCGGGCACGTGTGCGTGCGTGCCCAAGATCCCGAGAGGAGAATGGAGGAGAAGGGATTGCGGCGTGACCATCCCCCCTGGGGGGTGATTTCTCGCTTTCTTTCTCTATGTCTCTCTCTGTCTGCCTGGCGAGCACACGCGCCCTGTAGCGAAAAACCTCTCCAAAAAAAAAAAAAGATTTTGGGCATGCACGCCCATGTGCCTGGTGTGAGTTTTAAGCCACTGGGGTCTGGGACTCGAACCATGGTCGACCACGTGGGAATCCAGCAACACAACCATTAAGCCATCTGCTGGTCTCCCTATGCTATTTCTTAATGTTTTTAATCTTAGATATCTGTTGACTTCCTCCTAAGGAAGAGGTTACTGGATTAACTTACAGTGAGCCTGCACATGCACACATACCCCTGCACCATCACACTCAGTTTCAGTTACATGAGCGTTTGGTGTTGTTCACATAGAAACTCTGCGTGTTTATGACGGTTAGGTTTTATTTCATCACACCTCTTTCCTCAGTAATTGCCTCTTCGGTCTTGATTTGCTTCATTGTCTTCATGGGTACTTTCACTCTGAGCCCAGTACCTCCTCTGGTGGAATTGTGGAATTTCTCCCTGTACTGATACTTGTAGGCCGCCTGTCAGGTTCCTCTCCTGATGGGAGACTCCTCTCTCCCCTTCGTCCTTTATTCCCCTGTTCCGTTTGGAAAGACTGTGCTCTGGCTACTTACCAGCAGTGTTCTAGGACATCCTTGCACCAGCATGCAGTTTGTTTTGGGTTTCATTGTGTAATTTGCTATTGGGCATATGTTTGCTGGAGAGACAGAGGGAGAGGGAGAAAGGAACTGAGTAGGCACTCCTCAGGGTGGGTGACTATGCCACAGTCCCTTGTCCTCCATTCTCTTCTTGGGATTTCCGGCACTTGCACATACATGCCTGATGTGCTTTTCAGTCACCAGATCTGGAACTCAAACTGTGCAGTTGGTTCTGTGGGATCCAGCCCCCTTACCCTCCATGCCAGCAGCTGCCCACACCCTGTTTTTTTCTTCTGGTTTCTGGCACAGGCACTCGCCAGAGAGAGACCGTGGGAGGGAAGGTGAGAAATCCCCTAGTGGGGATCACCACACCACAGTCCCGTCTCCAGTCTCCTTCTGGGATTTTGGGCACGTGCATGTTTTGGGCATGATTTTCAAGCCACCAGGGCCAGGAATCAAATCACAGTTGGCTATGTGGGAATCCAGTGCCTTAACCACCACGCCACCTACTGGCCCCCTTTGTTTTGTTTTTCTTTTAATTTTCAGAGGGTGTGTGTGCTTGCAAGAGAGAGGGAGACAGACAGACAGAAAGAGAGAATGCAGATTCACCTCTCAATGGGGCATAGTCAGGCTGTAATCTTTTTTACTCCACTTCTCTATCTCATCAGGATTTTGAACATACATGTACCCAGTGTTTTTCAAGCCGCTGGGGTTGGGATTCGAACTGGGTCTGCCATATGGGATCCAGCTCTGTATTCACAGGGTTTAACCACTGTGCTCCGGATCTGGACCCCTTGTCACTTTTTGATGTGTGTCCCATTTTCTGGATCCCAGGTCTTCCTCTTTCTTCCCACCCCCTTCCTGAGGGAACACTTTCTCTGGGGGCTTCTAAAGAAAGGTTTCACGAGAGGTAAAAATTCTAGACCTCACATGTATGAAAATCACTGTAATTCTCCTTTGTGCTTGATTGAAAGGATGTGTCATGGTTTGGAAGGTTTTTTTTGTTTTTTTTTTGTTTGTTTGTTTTTTTTTAATCAGAGGTTTGAAGGCATTGCTCTATTTTCTTCTAGATTTCATCACTTTATGTGAGTAATCTCTTTTCTTCTCCTCTCTCTGTGGAAGCTTTTTTTTTTTTTTTGGAGAGGTTTTTGCTATAGGGGGCGCGTGTGCTCGCCAGAAAGAGAGAGAGACAGAGAGACAGAAAGCAAGAAATCACCCCCCAGGGGGGATGGCCTTGCCACAATCCCTTCTCCATGCCACAATCCCTTCTCCTCTCAGGATCTTGGGCATGCACGCACACACACCCGGCGTGAGTTTAAGTCACTGGGTCTGGGACTCGAACCGGGGTCAGCTACATGGGAGTCCAGCGACATAGCCATTACGCCAACTGCTGGTCCCTTCTGTGGAAGCTTTAAGAATCTCCCCTTTACTTCTAGTGCTCTGTAGTCTCACAATGATATGAGGTGTGACTTTTTTGTCCCATTCATTACACTGAGCACTTGACACTCCTTTTTGTTTGTTTATTAATTTTTTAAATAATTATTTTATTTTATTTTATTTTTATTTGACCAGAGAGGGACAGAGCGAAAATGAAAGCAAGAAAGAGAGAGAGAAAGTGAGAAAGCAAGCCACAGGTCCGAGACGCAAACCCTGGTTGACCATGTGGCAGTGTAGTGTCCTTAACCACCATGCCACCTGCCGGCCCTATACTACCTTTTGTTTATTTTTACAGTTTATTTATTTTTTGTCCATGAAAGAGGGAGGGGACAACCACAACAGGGAGAGTCTTCTTGATGCAGTCCTACCCCCAGTTTCAGCCAGCTGGGGTCGTGGTTCAGGTCCTGGACCTGTTGGCTTAAACCTCACGCTGGGCCTGTGTGTTTGTGTGCCCAAGATCACGAGAGGAGAATGGAGGAGAAGGGCTCATGGCATGGCCATTTCCCTCCTAGGTGGTGATTTCTATCTTTCTGTCTCTCTATTTCTCTCTGTCTCTCTGGTGAGCACCGTGCCCTGTAGCAAAAATAAAAAAATAACTCTCTTAAAAAAAAATTAGATTGTTATTGCTGTCTTAGCTTGCAAGAATGCTTCATGTTCTCTGAAATTCCCTTTTAGTTCCTTTATATACCCTTTTGTTATAATTTTGTAGTTACATTGTCTCCTAATTCCCTGAGTGTGTGTGTGTGTGTGTGTGTATGAGAGAGAGAGAGAGAAAGCACATATGTGTGTGTGTTTCTTTTGCCCCCATGCAGGCCCTGTTTCCTCTGAGTCATTTTGAAACTTTTTCTTCAGTATCTATGGATTCTTGGCCAAATGTTTATTTATTTATTTATTTATTTATTTATTTTATTTTTTGGAGAGGTTTTTGCTATAGGGCGCGTGCGCTCGCCAGACAGACAGAGACAGAGAGATAGAAAGCGAGAAATCACCCCCCAGGGGGGATGGCCACGCCGCAATCCCTTCTCCTCCATTCTCCTCTCAGGATCTTGGACACGCATGCACATGCGCCCGGCGTGAGTTTAAGCCACCGGGTCCGGGACTCGAACCGCGGTCAACTACGTGGGAGTCCAGCGACATAGCCATTATGCTGACTGCTGGTCCCCCAAATGTTTATTTTTTAAAAGTGAGACATCCCGGCCAGCCCATAGCGTGGTGATTAAGCTGGTTGGATCCTATGTGGCCAACTGCACAATTTAGTCCCCAACCTGGTATCTTGAAGGATATGTCAGGTGTGTGTGTGTGTGTGTGTGTGTGTGTGTATGTGTGTGTGTATGTGTGTATATGTGCACATGCGCCCAAAAATCCCAAGAGGAAAATGGAGAAGGAATTGCCTTGTGGCTATCCTCACTAAGTGGTGCTTTCTCACTTTGTACCCCTTCCCGACCCCCATCTCCAACAAGCACACGTGCCCTATAGCAAATAAAAAAAAAAAAAAAAAACTGAGGTGGAACCAGTGGTTGGCGTAATGGCTATGTCGCTGGACTCCCATTTAGTCGACCGCGGTTCGAGTCCTGGACCCGGTGGCTTAAACTCACGCTGGGCATGTGTGCGTGCGTGCCCAAGATCCCGAGAGGAGAATGGAGGAGAAGGGATTGTGGTGTGGCCATCCCCCCAGGGGGTGATTTCTCACTTTCTGTCTCTCTGTCTCTCTGTCTTTCTGGTGAGCGCACATGCCCTATAGCAAAAACCTCTCCAAAAAAAAGAAAAGAAAACTGAGGCACCCTCGGGGCCAGGCACGGTGGTAACACGCAGTGCAGCAGTGCTGAGGGGTCCTAGCATGAAACCCTGTTGAGTGTACCTGTCTTCTTTTGTCTATCTGCCACTCGCTCTCATGAAATAAATAAACTAAAAAAAGTAAACAATGAGAGTGAAACAGTCAGAAGTTGATGGGAAGGGCTGTGCATAGGCTGACGTTTGCCAGCAGGTAGGTCTTGCTTTAGGGCAATAGAGAAGTTACCCAGCTATTTACTTACAGGAAGTTGAAAATCAAAATATGCATTCTTTCTGTTGGCTAAGTCTGTTTTTGGAGAATCTCTTCTCTTTTTTTCTTTTCTCTGTCTTTTAGACTTTTGTCCTAGGTGTGTGCACTTGCCAAAAGAGAGAGAGGAAAAGTGAGAAATCACCCCCAGGAAGAATGGCCACACTGCAGTCTCTTCTTTTCTCGTCTCCTCTTGGGATTTTGGGCACACATGCACATGTGCCTGGTGTGATTTTCAAGCCGTCAGATCCGGGCCTTGAACCACGTAGTTGACCTTGTGAGATCCAGCTGCCTTAACCACCACGCCACCTGCTGGCCTTCTCTAGTCTCCTGTTAGGGAGTATCTGCTGCTAGAGTTCTGGGTGCTAATTGGAGAGAGATTCAGGGAGGATGGGTAGTAAGATGGGTTTCTATATCTTTCTAGGCAGCCTCTCCTTATTTTTCCTATTTCCCTACACCATTCCCACTCCACCATACCCTGGACACAGAGGCCCCCCGTGTAAGTTGGAATTCACACGCCATTGGCGACGGTTTGGGCTTCTCCAAGGCAGAGAAGCTCCCCAGGTTACTCCAGCCAGAGCTGGTTCATAGACCCAGGCAAGCAGGAAACACCGCTCTTGGGGTGAAGCAGAGAGCAAGCTGAGGCCAGCAGGTGGGGAACCACAGCCAGGACTGGTGAGCAGGAGCCATCCTCCAAGGCCGACGGTGACCAGGGCTGGCAGGTGTGCACGCGGCGGGAATCACGCTGGGACCCGGCTCACCAGGATAGTGTGAGCCCTGGAGTGCGCAATGGCCAGCGGGAGGGCCATGGTAAAGTGGTCACCAGGCCTGGGCGTGAGCTTGCTGAGCTGCTGTCTGCTCCGGCTCACAGCTGGGACACTGCCCTTCGGGTGCTCTCCATGTGCACATTCATAGACGCTGGTACAGCTGACATTAGCAGGAAGGAGAAGAAATAAGCAGGTTTGGAGAAGCCTTTGCTCTTGGATTGCCCCTCCAGCTCTCTCTGCTGACAGATGGTGCCACTGTGGAGGGGCGGGGCTTACGGAGGTCAGCCGTTGGAGCAGAGAAGGTGGTGAAGGCTGAAGTTAGAATAAGAGGCAATAAATTGACAACCGCCGTAGAGGAATAAAACATAAGTCAAAGTATCAGGCTATTGACACATTTTATACAATTACAGCATTTTTGAGTTTTCAGTTCTTTAATTAATGAGACACCTCTTACCCCCTTTTAGTTGTACCATATTTCATGTATTACCTTACATTTGGATTTCTTTCTTTCTTCCTCTTTTCTTTCTTTTTCTTCTTTTTTTCTCTTCCTTCAAGTTTTTTTTTTTTTTTTTTGAGAGGTTTTTGCTATAGGGTGCGTGCGCTCGCCAGACAGACAGAGAGAGACAGAGAGACAGAAAGCAGGAAATCACCCCCCAGGGGGGATGGCCACGCCACAGTCCCTTCTCCTCCATTCTCCTCTCGGGATCTTGGGCACGCACGCACACGCGCCCGGCATGAGTTTAAGCCACCAGGTCCGGGACTCGAACCACGGTCGACTACGTGGGAGTCCAGCGACATAGCCATTATGCTAACTGCTGGTCCCTCCTTCAAGTTTTTTGTTGTTGTTGTTGTTGCTAGAGGGCACATGCGCTCACTAGAAGGAGAGAGAGAGAAAAATACACCCCCTTGGGGTATAGTCACACTGCAATCCTTTTTATTCCCTCCATTTTTTTCTCCTGTCAGGATTTGGGGCACAGGTGCACATATGCCTGGCATGATTTTCAAGCCAGTGGGAAACTTGAACTGCAGTTGGCCATGTGGGATCCGGCACTGTTAACCACTGTGCTGTGTCCCTGGACTTCATTTCTGTGCTTGGAGAAATACCCAAGAAGCGGTGTTGAAACAAAATGAGATATTGTATAATTGAGACTTTAAAAATATGTAACAGTAAAACACAAGGGTTATTAAATATGCTCATATAATCAGAGAATCCAAGATGTACAGGCCATCTGTGGCCCTAAGAGACCTGCCCGTAATACCTGCCTGGGGGAGTGCTGGCACAGATCTCGAGAGTCCCTTCATACTTACCCTTTTTAGAGTGGAGAAACGCACCTAAAATAGGTCTTTCAGTGTGCAGACTAGGTGGGAAAACGTAGGCAACTTGTCTGCAAAGGAGGAACGTTCTCCTTTTATATGAAGAAATGTTTCAAGTGTTTTTGGTTTTCGTGTTTTTTAAGTTTATTTATTTCTCCTATGAGTGAGAGAGACAGCACCCCCCAACAGGGTCTCGATGGCATGATCCACCCCCAGCCCTTCGCCAGCTCCAGGTCCTGAGCGTGCCTATACCAGGCACACTCAGGACATAGTTCTGGAACCTTCCCACGTGTTGGCTTTTCCTGCTGTGCCACCACCCAACCCTGAGTCGTTTTTCAAAACAAGAGTACCTGGATTTACTTCCACTTTCTCCCTGGCAGATGTCAGGGTGCTGGCTTTCTCGGTACCTAAATCTTGCCTAACTATATGGGCTTCATCAGAGATCTTCTATAAGAAAGGAAATGTGGGGAAATCAAGATGATGTTCCTATGGAATGGGAAAAATGTAGACAATGTTTAGTCTGGAGTTACACATCGCCTGAAATTTGAGACAGAGAGGCCTGAGCTCCTGAGCAAAGCATTCGGACTGCGATCCAGAGACCCGTCTTCTTGTGCTCCGCCGCTTATTCGCGGGGGTAACGCAGACGAGTTGCATAATCCGCGTGGGCCTGTGTTGACATCTGCAGAATAACAGTTTCCCCATCTATTAGTACTCCTCAGTATTGACAGGAGGATCAGAGGTGATGATACGTGGTTCCTGTGCTTCCACACGGTGTTACCATCATCCAGCCGATTTTAAAATCTACTCATTTATGTGAAATCAAATGAAAACAGGGAGTATATACTCAAATTTGGAAATAATACAGTTCTGTGAGTTTCACTGAAATCTAGTCTGTTTTGTTGAGATCTAAAAGGAAGACTGGGCTGACCCCATCTTGCAGCAGTTAAGCCCTGCACAGAGGAAGCCAAACCCCATGGAGCTGACTAGCGTTCAAGTCCCGGCCCCAGTGGCTTGAAAAATGCAAGGCACATGTGCCAGGGATCCGGAAAAATTAAAGGAAAAAGGATTGTGGCATGATCAGGCTCCATTTGGGGAGTTCCTTCCCCTCCCTTTCTCTCTCTCTCTCTCTCTCTCCCCCTTCTTCTTCCTCTCCCTTCCTCTCCCTCTCATGTATGTGATTTCTGAGATAATAAATAAATAAATAAACAGAGGAGGGAGGGAGGGGAGAAGAAGGAAGGACGGACCCAGAAATAATAAGATTTCCTTAAAATCCTTGATTTTCTCTTTTTTGGATTTACATATTTTGTTCTCACTGTTAGAATTTGAACACATTTTAAATATTCAGTAATGGTCCAATCTGAGAATTTAAGACTGTAATCCTGTTAGCATTTTTGACTCTCAGAGGAAAGGACAGGGACTTTTTTTTTTTGTCAGGCAGACAGATCCGGTTATATTTGAGGTATCGGCTGTTTTTCAGAGAGCAGAGTTCTAACAATCTGGGTCTAGGTATTTTATGAGAGGCTCTCTAGAAGCTGAAGTGATGAAATAGAAGTGTAAAAATTGTTCAGGGTTTTCTGTAATTGTGAGAGGAGAAACCGTTAGCTAATGATCTGGGTTCATGGATGGGCGTTGTGTTTTGTTCTAAGACTTGACATTAGGTCATTCTGATTATGGCTAGAGAGATATAGCGTAACAAAAGTAACACCTGTACATTTTTATAACAAAAATTAGGGTGTATTTTTGGTTTGATTATTTAAATTGATTTATTCACTTCAGTATATTACAGTTATGACTTTAAGTAATTCCACTGACTATGCAAAAGTCTCTGAATTCCCGCGAAATATATACACAGCATTACAGACACACTCCACCAGATCATAAATTTGCCTCTAGTAAGTGCATATGTTCATCTTAGTGAATAAGACTTAAATATTTACTTAATATTTTGGAAGACATTTGTGGGAGAAACTTAAATGATCTCATCTTTTAAACAAGCAAAACAAAATAGGACAAACAAGGCAGTGTGGGATCTTTGAGTTCACGTCTATTTTTCTGGATGTCATGAAAAAGCCACTGGAATCAGATTCCAGTTCAGACCCGGCTTCACCACTTATTAGCTGCGTAACTGGGTAAATTCCATTAAGGTCCTTGAACGTCACCTTTCAGTAATACTTACCTCAGAAGGTTGTCCTAAGGACAAGCAGAAATACTCCCTTATTCATAGGAACCCCTCGGGAATCATTACATTCCATAAATATGTTCTCATTCCAAAGTGTAAATAGGGACCCTAAGAAGATGGAAGAAATGGGCCTGCTGGTATTTCTCTTTGTTTTGGTTTGGTTTTGCTTTTGTTTTTTGAGAGATTTTTGCTGTAGGGCACTTGGGCTTGCCAAAGAGGCAGAGATACAGGGAGGCAGAAAGTGAGAAATCACTCCCCAGGAGGGACGGCCACACCTCAGTCCCTTCTCCGTTATCTTGGGATTTGGGGCATGCATGCACAAGCGCCCAGCGTGAGTTTTAAGCCTCTGGGTCTCGAATTGAGGTCGGCTCCGTGGGAGTCCAACAACGTAACCATTCCTCATCTGCTGGTCCTGACTCTCCTTGCTTTTGATGATGTTGATAGTTTTGAAGGGTGCTGGTCTGGGATTTTGTAGGCTACCACACAGCTAGGATCTGTCCGATGTTCTCACGATAACACTGGTGTTACGAGTTACGGGGCAGAAGTCCACTGAAATTAATGCCATTTTCGTGGTATCTCAAAGGCACACATCACCAGGGTGAGTTCTAACTGACATTGGCTTTGATCACGTGGCCGAGGCCTCTCTCTGTGAAGAAGCTCCTTCTTCCCACCCCTGTTTCCGTACCCTGCTCTTTCAGAGGCCGTATGGCCACCCACACCACACCTAAGAAGTGGGAGGTCGCACACCTGCCTCCTCGAAAGCGAATCGCCTGCACCAGCCACTTGGAACTCTGCATGCTTGATCTGCCCATTTATGCCGTCATGTGTGTGTATCAGCATGGGCTCCGGGAAATTTACGTCCTACTTTAGGTGGTAGTCCCAAACCAAGAAATACGTATTTTCTTGTTCAGAATCTTCCGTTTACTATACTTCATTTACTTAACTATATTACAGTTATGAATTTAAGTAATTCCACTGACTATGCAAAAGTCTCTAAATTCCTGCGAAATCTATACACAGCATTACAGACACACGCCACCAGACCATACATTTGCCTCTAGTAAGTGCATATGTTCATCTTAGTTTGGTCATCGGGAGCATTTCATTTGACCTCTCTGCCCTTTGATGTACTCCGTCCAGTGTGATTTTATTCTGTTTATTGAAGAATGGTAGGTCTGGGTGGCAAGTATACTTGTTGCTACTGGGGTATTAGTTTGGTTTGGTTTGGTTTTGGGGGGGCTCTCATTTGACAAAGCACAGAAACACAAGGGGTCTTCAGAAAGTTCATGGAAAATGCATTAAATGAAAAGAGTATGTGTGAATTTCAAACAAATTACTGTGTCAACATAAACTCACACTTTAACTCCCTCCCCACACTCTTCCTGATACATTTTGGTCCCTTGAGGCTGCCTCGAGACTGGAAAGTCTCCAGCCCTAAATCTAGGGCTTTAGTTACCCTATCCTGTCCTGTACATCCCATCTATGTAGCTGTAGGGCTTCTTTTCTTTCTTTTTAAATACTTATTTAATTTAGTGTATTATATTATTATTATTTTTAATTTGACCAGATGGAGAGAGAGAGAGAAAGTGAGAAAGAAAGCTACCAGGTCTCAAACCGCAGTTGGCCAGGTGGGAATCCAGCGTCTTAACTACCACACTACCTACAGGCCCCTTGGCTTCTTTTCTTTTTCATTTCTTTTTTTTTTTTTTTTTGAGAGATTTTTGCTATAGGGCGCATGTGCTCGCCAGAAAGACAGAGACAGAGAGACAGAAAGCGAGAAATCACCCCTAGGGGGGATGGCCACGCCACAATCCCTTCTACTCCATTTCTCTTGGGGTCTTGGGCATTCACACACAAGCACCTGATGTGAGTTTTAAGCCGCTGGGTCCGGGACTTGAACCACAGTCAACTACACGGGAGTCCAGCAGTGTAACCATTAAGCCATCTGCTGGTCTTGTCTGATGTGAGTTTTTTAAGCTTCTGGGTCCAGGACTTGAATCACAGTCAATGTAACCATTATGCCATCTGCTGGTCCCCTCTTTTTCTTTCTTTTTTTTTTTTTTTTTTTTAAGAATTATTTATTTAATTTTATTTATTCATTCATTTATTTTAATTTGACCAGGGAAAGACAGACACACAGAGAGAAGGAAAGTGAGAATGCAAGCCACCAGGTCCAGGACTCAAATCACGGTGGGCCACTTGAACCATGGCCGGCCTCTCCAACCCTGAGAATGTCTAGTGCCTTAACCACCATGCCACCTGCTGGCCCCTCTTTTTCTTTTTTTTTTATTTTTTAACCCAATCTAAATCTGTGGCTTCCCCTGCTCCCGACCTTGGCTTTTTATTAAAAATATATATATATATATATTCAGAACCTGCAAAAACGTTAATAGTATATGTCTCCCTTGGGGGGTACATGGGAACTTCTTATCTAGAGTCACCAGTTGTAACATTTAACCGCGTTTGTTTTGCCTTTTTTGGTGTGTGTGTGTGTACTCCCCTCCCCCCATCAAATAATTTAAAATGAGGTGAGAGTCTCCTAAAAACTTCAGCGTGTATCCCCTAAGGACTAGGATGTTTTCCTATACAGCTGCAATTTATTTACATATTTAAGAAACCTAACTTTGGTGTGGTAGTATTGTTTAATATGGAATTCATATTTAAATTTCTCACATTGCCACAATAAAGTCCTTCACTGTCTTTTTTATGGGGGGGAAGGGCACTCCAGTGTTCATCAAATTACATATTTCACTTAGTTGTCATGCCTCTGTTTATTTTTTTTCAATTGTCAGAAAGGCATGCGTACTCACTTGAGAGAGACCGAGAAGGAGGCCCCAGTGGAGCATGATCCTGCCGTTCTCTCTCCATCCATTTCTCCGTCCTGTGGGAATCTGTGGCACGCACACACACACGGGCCCAGCATACTTTCTAAGCTGGGATGAGATTCTAATAGCAATCCAGCATATGGGATCCGGCTCCCTTAACCACTAAGCTCCATGGCCAGCTCTGTCATGGTTCTTCGATGTCTTTTCATTTAAAATAGCTCCCCTGGGGGCCAGCAAGGGGCAGGGCGACTAAGGCACTAGATTTCCATATGGCCAACCACAGTTTGAGTCCTGGACTCAGTGCTTGAAAGTCACATCAAGCATGTGCATGCACATGTTTCCAAAATCCCGAGGGGAGAATGGAGGAGAAGGGGCTGTGGCATGGCCATCCCTCTGAGACAGTGATCTCTGCCCAGTGAACGTACACACCCAATGGCAAGAATTAAAATAAAACAAAACAAATTCCCCCGATTTTTTTTAGTTGGTTTTACCGTCAACTTTTTTTTTTTTTTTCTTTTTGTAGAGAGATTTTTGCTATAGGGCAAGTACACTCATCAGAGAGACAGAAATCGAGAAATCACTCCCTTGGGGGATGGCCACACTGCAATCCCTTCTCCATTCTCCTCTCAGGACTTTGGGCACACAAGCACACACACCCAGCGTGAGTTTAAGCCGCCATGTCTAGGACTCGAACCGTGGTCAACTACATGGGAGTCCAATGATGTAACCATTATGCCATCTGCCTGTCTCTGCCATTGACCTTTTAAAAAGTAGTGCCTACTGTCTTGTAGAATTTTCCACAGTCTGGATTTATCTGGTTCCTGATGATTAGATTGGAATTAAACATTTTTTGGCAACAGGGGACACAAGGGAAGTTGTACACTCCCCACCATCTCACATTAGAAGAGCTGAGATGGCAGTTTGTCCTCATGTTGCTGATGCTAAGTTTGGTCACATGATTAAGGTGGTATCTGCTGTATTTCTTCATTGTAGAGGTCCCTTTCCCCGCTGACTGAAGAGTCGACCCCATACTGGTTCCCACAGCCCTTCACCCAGTGGCTTTAATGTCAATAGATAATAGATCATTCTTCCCCGAGTCAGTAATTACATAGGTGATTTGGAAATGGTGTAAATATCTGACTTTTTATGAGTGGCCAAAATATTTAAAAAGCGTTACAGTCAGAATGGTGGTTATTTTGAGAGAAGGGGGAAGAGATTGTGGTTAGATGGGAACATAGGCTGGTGAGGTGGCATTGAGGTTTTTCTTTTTTCTTTTTGGTTTCTGCCATAGGGGGCATGTGTTCGACAGAGAGAGAGAAAATGAGAAATTACCCCCCCAGCTGGGGTGACCATGCCGCAGTTGTCTCTCCTCCATTCTCCTTTTGGGATTTTGGTCTTGCTTGCCCATGCATCTGGCATGAATTCCAAGCCTCCAGGTCCAGGACTTGAAATGCATTCTGCCATGTGGGAGTCTAGTGCCTAAACCACTGTGCCACCTGCTGGGCCCTGCAGCCTCCTTTTTCTTTTCTCTTTCTATTTTCTTTAATGAAATACCTTGTTTTGGGACCAGCAGATGGTGTAATGGTTACATCGCTGGACTCCCATGTAGTTGACTGCGGTTCGAGTCCCAGACCCAGCGACTTAAACTCATGCTGGGTGCGTGTGCATGCATGGCTAAGATCCTGGGAGCAGAACGGAGGAGAAGGGATTGCGTGGCCATGCCCCCTGGGGGGTGATTTCTCACTTTCTGTCTCTGTCTCTTTGGTGAATACACACACCCTATAACAAAAATCTCTCTGAAAAAATAAAGAAATACTTCTTTTTTATTTATTTAATTTTATTTTTTATTATTAGTATTATTATTTTAATTTGATCAGCGAGAGACAGAGAGAAAGCAGGCCACGAGGTCCAGGACTCTAACCGTGGTTGGCCATGGGAGAGTCCACCACCTCAACCACCACCCTGTCTGTTGGCCCCACAGCCTCCTTTTTCTAGGTGAAAATTAAATAGGTGCTATCTTTGTGATAAGTCATTGTACATGTATTCTTTTGTACTTTTGTTATGGAAGTTACATTTCACAACCAAGAGGTTAAAATTTTACCATGAGATAGAATAATATTTAGCATTCTGTTTAATGAACCCATTGCTACCATGATTTATTTTATATTTATATTATTATACAAAGACTCTCACTGATCTTGTTTTTTTTTCCTCCATTTACTTTTTCGTCATCTGAAAATACTTCTTTAAGTCATTTTTTTTTTCAGGAATGGTACTTGAGTGATATAAATACATATTCTGGGGGATCTTATAATGCTGTTTGTCTCAAATATTTTTCTGAGATACATACGTGTGTATCTCCAAAAGTATATGAAATATATATCTCCTAGTATATATAAAGTGGTATGCACACATACTACAGATACAGAAGCATGTGAGTATCTTCTGTACATATATGCATACATACATGTGCACAGAGAACAGTTCATCTCGACACTCTGTTCCTTTCTGTTTTCTCTAGCTCTGAATATTTAGGTGTGCTTTCTGCAGATGGAAGCCAGGCCAGCAGATTCCACCTTCGGGCAGGGGAATATTAGCGCAGCGTGAGGCACATCCACTCAGCCGCTGAGTCCTTCTACATGGAATGTGTTTTGCGTGTGCTTTTTACTCCACTTGTTCTTTCTGCCACTTACTTTGCGTTCTGACAGTCCGGAGCCATAATGGCTGGCAGAAGTGTACAAGTGGTATCGCTGTATCTGTCATGAAGAAAGGCAGGCGGTTAATTTTGCTGGATTTGAAAATGCGTGCTTTCTGGCAGCTCCAGGTGGTTTTGAGGACAAAGAAGTTAAAGATGGGCAGGCAGTTAGGGGTGTGGGGGCAGACCCTTGATGCTGTAGAACTCACTGAAACATGGGAGTAGGAAACAGAAAGAGTGACGGGCTGCTGGCTTGGTGAAAGTCTGGGTAGAAGCAAGCTTGACAGAGCTGCAGGGGCCCCAAACAGAGATGCCTACCGTGGTGCGATGATCCAAGCTCTTCACTGTAAAATGTAAAACACATGTACAGTTTGGATTGCTTCAGTGCCCTGTCTCCACAGCCTCCTTCCCTGCTTTCATGAGATGGGCAGTGTGTGCTCTTACTTCTTATACAGTTTTGTCTTCCTCTTTTTAATTTAATTTTATTATTACTAGTATTATTTTTGGAGAGGTTTTTGTTATAGGGCGCGTGCACTCACCAGAAAGACAGAGAGAGACAGACAGATAGAAAGCAAGAAATCACCCCCCAGGGGGAATGACCACACCACAATCCCTTCTCCTCCATTCTCCTCTCGGGATTTTGGGCACACATGCACATGCGCCCAGTGTGAGTTTAAGCCACCAGGTTCGGGATTCGAACTGCAGTTGACTACATGGTAGTTCAAGGGGCCAGCAGTTAGCGTAATGGCTATGTCACTGGACTCCCACGTAGTCGACCGCGGTTCGAGTCCCAGACCCAGTGGCTTAAACTCACGCCGGGCGCGTGTGCGTGCGTGCCCAAGATCCTGAGAGGAGAATGGAGGAGAAGGGATTGCGGCGTGGCCATCTCCTCTAGGGAGTGATTTCTCACTTTTTGTCTCTCTGTCTCTCTCTGTCTGGCGAGCACACGCGCCCTATAGCAAAAATCTCTCCAAAAAAAAAAAAAAAAAAAGACATAGCCATTACGCTAACTGCTGGTCCCAGTTTTGTTTTCCTTTTACGTGTGAACACCCATGGTAGCATGGCTAGATTCTGAATACCTCGATTTCAGGCTTTGTCCTCATACCTTTTTTTACTTCATTGTCTTCTAGAATTTAGCATTTTAACAGGAACCGACTGATGCCAGTATAATTTGCTTCCTTTGTTGGAAAGCTCCCTTTTCTTCTGTCTACTATTAGAATAGTTGCAGATTTTTTCTGTATTCTGAAATTCAGACATTTTGTAAAGTATTTCCAGAACATTTTCATTACTGTTGCTGAGACCTCTGAATTTTTTTGTTTTGAATTTTGCCAGAGAGCACATATGTGCACTCAAGAAACAGAGAGAGAGAAAGTGAGAAAGCACCTCTTATGGGGAATGGTCATGCCACAGTCCCTTCACTATTTCTCCTCCTTTTGGGATTTTGAGCACACATGCACCTGTGCCTGGTATGATTTTAAGCCGCTAGGTTCAGGACCTAAACCACCCAGGGGCCATCCAAGTTCCAGTCTCTTAACCACTCTGCCTTAGGCAGGCCCTTGAGAGTTTTTGTTTTTGTTTTTCTTTTCATAAACACTCAAGTATTTTATTAGGTCAAAGAAAAAAATTTATTATTTATTTGATTATTCTTGTTCCTGCTGTTTCTCTTTATTCCTGTCTTTTATTTATTTATTTATATTTTTGTTCTCCCATATTTTGTCATCTTTAACCTTTTTCTGTGACTTCTTCAAGATTATTCGGGGTCTTTTTTTGTTTGTTTATTTAATTTATTTCTTCAATAAATGAGAGAGAGAGAGAGCACCACCAACAGGGTCTTGTTGCCACGATCCATCTACAACTTCGGCCAGCCCGCGACCATGGGCACGCACACATGAGCCTGGTGTACTCAGGCAGGTCTCTGGGTGCAAACCTCTGGAACCTTCCTATGGGTCAGCCTCACAGAATGTCATGTTTTTACCACTGCACCACCTTCTTGCCTCTCCAGCTGTTTTTCCAAATCTCTTACCCAGTTTAGACACCCATTCCAGCAAAGGGACTTGCTGTTAGTTCAGCAGGCACAGGAAGGCTGTGCAGCAGGCTCATCCCCTCACCCACTCACCTTTGAACTCTCAAACTGCTTAGGACTTTGAGATGACCTTCTGCCCCTCCCTGCCCCATAGGGACACCCATTCCAGTGAAGGGATTTGCCTTTAAGCAGGCTGCAGGCCGCCTGCAGCTGGAAGGCTGTTCGGAGAGGGCTCATCCCCTTTCTCACTCACCTTTAAACTCAAGTGTGTTACTTGGGACTTTGAGACAACCTTGTGCCCTTCCCTGCCCCAGCCAGATATCTTTTTTTTTTTATTTAAATTTATTTATTTACATTCATTCACTGTACATCATGACAACATACAAAATGAGATTTTCCATCCAGAGTACACTGTATTGGCTCAATCAAGCACATCAACATACATGTTACCATCAACAAATAATTTTCCATTTCTTGTTTTCTATATGTTTTGCTTTTTTTTCCTCGTCCTTGATTCCCTATCTCTTACCCTCTGCCATCTCCCCTTCTCCTCCCACACTGTCTCTGGTATCTATGTTTTCTTTCTATACTGTTTTCCCCCACATTTTATTGAGTCACTAAAGTTCTTACTTAATGTAAATATTTTCATAGCAAGCACAGCTTATATATACATTTCTGTGAACACAAGTCCAACTTCAGGCATATGCCTGAATGAGTAGAATGATATCCTATAAAGTAGCACCTAGCTGGGGCTATATATCATACTGCAGTCATCGAATAGGTATTTCTTTTTCTGAAACTTTTTTTTTTCAACTTAATTTACATTATTTCCCTAAGCATCGTCACAGCATACAAAATGTGATTTCCAATCCAGAATATACTGCATAGTGGCTTAATCGTGCATATTATTATCACAAATTTTCCATGTCTAGTTTCTAGAAATTTTTTTTACCCCTATTTCTGACCCTCTGTCCTTTCCCACCCTCTTCTCACACTATCTCTGGAGTCTACAATTGTCTTCCATTCCTTTCCCACCCACATTGTATTGATCACACAATTTCTTAAATAATCTAACTACTTTCAACAGCAAGTTCACTTGATACCATTAAGAAAACCAGATTTAACTTAAAGAAATGCTAAGGAATTTTGCTTAAAGCCAGGAAACAGGTTAGGATTCTGTTCACATGGTAGGTGCATGAACCTATCCATATCTCAAGACAGGACAGAAATCCTTACAACCAAATAACAAAGTCTACAAGAAAATCAGCAGTATTTTAGTCAAAAGTCATAAAATTATACTTCACCAGTTCAGTCTCATGTACTTTATCTTCTGTTGTGGTTCAGTTTTCCCGATTAAATTCTGGGATATAATATTCAACTCCAGGCTTCTCCCTATGATTAAGTTGGCCACTCTCTTAGTTTTTGAACTCTTATTTCTGTGTATCTGTATTTAATTTTCCTGATATAGCACTCCCTTGAGAACTTCTTGGAGATCTGGTCTGGTATTGGTAAATTCTTTCAGGTTTTGTTTATCTAAGAATGTTCTTGACTTTTCTTCCCACATGAAAGATAGTCTTGCCAAGTACAGTAGTCTTGGCTGAGATTGCTTTTCTCTTAACACTTTGACTATATTTTCCCATTCTTTCCTCGCTCGCATTGTTTCCGATGAGAGGTCTGCTGTTAGCCTGATGGGATATCCTTTGTAGGCAACTTGATGTTTTTCTCTTGCCAGTCTTAGTGTTTTGCCTTTGTCTGTGGTTTTGGTCAACCTGGCTATAATGTGTCTTGGAGATCTTCTTAGGTTGATTCTATTTGGAGTCCTTTATATTTCTTGAGACTGGATCTTTGAGTGCCTCTCTAGGTTTGGAAAATTTTCTTGCAGGATTTCATGGAATAGATTATCAATGCCCTTATGGGTCTCTTTGCCTTCTGGAATGCCAGTTATCCAGATGTTTGGACGTTTGATGGTATCTAGTACTTCTTATATATTATTTTCAAATTTTGGGGTAATTTTCTCAGTCTTTGTGGTGGATTTTTCTAGTCTAGCCATTTTCTCTTCTATGTCTGAGATTCTATTTTCTATATAATCTAGTCTGCTTTTAATACTTTCAAGGGAGATTTTTGACTTCCTGTATTATAGTCTTCATCTCTAACAGGTCCCTTTGATTCTTTTTTTTTGGGGGGGAGGGGAGAGGTTTTCACTATAGGGCGTGTGCGCTTGCCAGACAGACAGAGAGAGACAGAGAGACAGAAAGTGAGAAATCACCCTCCAGGGGGGATGGTCACGCCGCAATCCCTTCTCCTCCATTCTCCTCTCAGGATCTTGGGCACGCACGCACACGTGCCCAGCGTGTTTTAAGCCACCGGGTCCGGGACACGAACTGCGGTCGACTACGTGGGAGTCCAGCGACATAGCCATTACACTAACTGCTGGTCCCAGCTTTCCCATATTTCTTGTGGTCCTGCAGTGATTTCTAGTTATCTGATGGATGGTGTGTTTCTTCCTAATTCTTGATGTTCAATCTGAACATTCAGGAGCAAGCAGAAAGAGATGATCTAGAATCTCTCAGTCTTTCTGTTGAGATCGCTTTGTGCCATAGATTCAGTTGATATTGAAGAATATGTTAACCCTAATAGTATTTGGATGTTTAGCTACAGTGCCCTTAGATCCATCTGGAAACACAGTAAATGGATATTGAAGAGTGAAGAGACAAGAAAAAAGGAAATGAAAAAGAGAGAGAGAAACAACAAAGAAACAGATAAAAAATGAAAAAAAATGTAATTGTTTTTCTTTAAAAAAAAAAATCTTAGTCAGAAAAACGCTTGCACATCAATGTTTACTGCAGCATTATTCACAATTGCTAAGACATGGAACCAACCCAAATGTTCACTAAAAGATGAATGGATTGAAAAAGTGTGGCACATATACTCTATGGAATACTATTCAGCCATAAAAAAAAACCAACAAGACCCTGGCATTTGATAGAAAGTAGACGAATATGGAAGATTTATTGCTGATTGAAGCAAGCCAAGCTATGAAAGAAAGATATTGTATGTCTCCACTTAACATAAACCAATTGTCTGCACTCTATGGTAGAGACCAAAAGATTGGAGGGTATAAAAACAGTGAAAATATTTATGAATGCTGGAGATAGTGTGGAAGGAGGGTGGGAGAAGGGAACAGAAAGAAAAAATAGAGGCAAGACATTTGTGGAACACAGAAATAGCTTATTACCTATTGATGATAATGTGTATAGCATTCTCAACTAGACTTGTCTGAGATGTATTTCATGTTGGATAAATTCTTACAAGCCAAATAATGTATAGGGATTGAATGTTTAAAAAAAAATAAGAAGGGACCAGCAGTTGGCATAATGGCTATGTCGCTGGACTCCCATGTAGTCCACCACGGTTTGAGTCCCGGACCCGGTGGCTTAAACTCACACTGGGCTCGTGTGCGTGCGTGCCCAAGATCCCGAGAGGAGAATGGAGGAGAAGGGATTGTGGCGTGGCCATCCCCCCAGGGGGGTGATTTCTTGCTTTCTGTCTCTCTGTCTCTCTGTCTGTCTGGTGAGCACAAGTGCCCTATAGCAAAAACCTCTCCCCCAAAAAAGAAAAAAATAATAAGAAAAGTAAGAATTTAATTTTTTTTTTTAAATCTCTTACCTACCTTACAATGAGTTAACTGCTTTCATGGTGCTTTTTTACTTTGATAATTATATTTGCAGTATTTCTAGTAATCTTAACTTGCTCCCTCATTGTGGCTTTCTGTTCTTGCATCATTTTAGTGTCTTGAATCTTTCTCTGTGTATGTGTGTATCTTGGATTTTTTTTGAAGTTTTTAAAGGTTTATTTTCACAAAGGAATTTTGTCTTTTTAAAATTTTTTTTAATTGCCAGAGGGTGCATATGCTTCCCAGAGAGAAAGAGAGAGATAGTGAGGGGTAGAAAGAATACCCTAGTTTGCCTTGATCATGACACAATTCCTTCTCCTCCATTTCTCATCCTCTAAGATTTTAGGCTGGTGCCCATGTGCACCCAGTATGTTTTTCAAGCTGCCAGGGCCAAGATTTGAACTGTGATTGGCCATGTGGGTTTTGGTTCCCTTAACCACTAGGCTATGGGGCTGGCCAGGAATTTTATTTTCTAGGATAGAAAGGGAAAGAAGGAAAGAGCATTCTTTTGACTACTCCTCAGATGTCCCTTCACTTGGAACTCTCTATTTATTCGTGTTGTTTGTCTGCTCATCTTCACACGCAGAGATCCGTGTCTGTTACTAGAAGGTGGGAAGGTTCTAGCTTTGTGTAGGCCTCTGTTCACAATTTTAGGTCCAGATGAAAGGCCTTGGTTTATGGTCAGGAGGACCTTTCCTGGCCACCCTGGCCCATCTGACCATGTGTGAGGTGTTGAGCAGGTGCAGCCCATGGGATTTTCTCCTACGCCAGGCGACACTCCTTGTGGCCCTCAAAGTGTGAGTGGTTCCCTGAGCCTCTGCTTGGATCTGCCAGAGTTCCCTGCCAACTGCCCTACCATAGGGTACCATAGGCAAGCTATTACTTTTCCTTTGCTGAATCATGGTCCGAGTTTTCTGTAATACACATGTTATCTTTTCCTAGTGCTAGTATTCAGTATTAGTAGAGATCAGCCCCCTACACACACACTTTTAGTTTCCATTGATAATTTCAAATATGGGTCCAATTATAGGAATAGAGGGAGTTAAACTAATATCCTTAGGGTCATCAGGTAGCATGATGGTTAAGGCACTGGATTCCTGTATGGCTGACCATGGTTCGAGTCCCAGACCCAGCAGTTTGAGAATTACGTCAGGCTCGTGTGTATGTGTGCCCCAAATCCTGAGAGAATGGAGGAGAAGGGATTGTGCTGTGGCTGTACCCACTGGGGGGTGATTTTTCATTTTACCTCTCTCTCTGCCTTTTTCTGATGAGCATAGTGCCCTATGGCAAAAACCTTAAAAAAAACAAACAAACAAAAAACTAATACCCTCAAGAGATCTTTACTCACTTTTTTTAAAAAAAAAAATTATCTTCAAATGTCATTAGCTGTAAAAGTGAAATGGTTAATAGCATAATGATCTTACAACTGTAAGAGTCCATTGGGGCTAGCAGATGGCATAATGGTTATGTCACTGGACTCCCACGTAGTCAACTGTGGTTCAAGTCCCGGACCGAGTGACTTAAAATTCACGCCAAGTGCATGTGTGTATGTGCCCAAAATCCCAAGAGGAGACTGGAGGGGAAGGGATTGCGGCATGGCCATTCCCCCTGGGGGATGATTTCTTGCTTTCTGTCTCTCTTTCTCTCTGTCTCTGGCAAGCCCGTACGCCCAATAGCAAAAATCTCAAAGAAAAAAAAAAGTCCATTATAAGGTAAAAAGGCACCATATTTATCTGAAAACACACAATGCACTCTCCCTTTATGTAGACTTTATTGAGACTGTAATTGAGAGTAGAACAACTTATAAAGTACAATTGCAGTCAGGTATTTGGATACTGTCTAATATTTCTTAATGCTTTTGGTTCTGTTGATTTCATGTTACACTTTACATGTCCATGTTTTCCTTTCTGTTCTGGAACAGCACTTGGTATCTCCAATTAACACCTGTTAGAAATATGTATAATCTGCTTTTGAAACCAAATGCAAATACTTACCAAGAAGCAAGGTATCAGTTTCTCTTTGGAGGCTGTACTCTTAGAAGGCTGAAACCATCAGCTGGTTATTTCACAGTCTGTATTCTGAAACCTGTATTTAATTTTTCCTTCCTGGCCTGTGGTTGGGGGGATTCCCACCTTAGCAGAGCTGGGCTTCAGGGTGGGAATTCCCCAGGCTCACTGGCCTAGGAAACCTGAGGTCATCATGACTGCCAAGTGGAATGCAGTCTCTCAAACCAACAGTGGCACTAGAAACCTTTTAGAAAATGACTTGGCATCCTGCTTCGCTGCCCACGGAATAGTCATAGTCACACTTTATTGACTGGAGGAAATGATACAAAAGAATGAAAATGAAAAGGGAGGAAAGAATTCCCTGACTCATTATTTAGAAATATGAAGGCGTTCTAGTATCCGACAATGGGCTATTATTTAATGAGTAAAGTTTACTTAGCAGAATGCCTATTGCGTAGCCATCATAAATTGTAACTGAAGAGACTATAAAGCTACATGAATGAGTATAAATGATATCATACTTGGTCAGGGGACCTTATACATTACAGTTACACTAAATATCTATGTATACATAAAATCTTCTAAGGAAGCACGTAGACTTGATTACAATAGTTATTATACTGGTGTGTTTGGGCGATGTTTACTTTTTTCCTTTAAGAAACAGTTGTTAAAAAGCAAAACAAATCCCCAAGTAATCAGAAGAGCTTTAGATTAAATCAGTGTTGACTACTGATTTTTGCTTAGCTAGTCTGCTACAAATTTGTCGATTTATACTTATGAATATTTAAATCAACAATATTAAGATCCAGTGTCTTAATCCGCACAACATATGCTGGCCTGATTTTATGTGTGTGTGTGTGTGTGTGTGTGTATTTTTATAATATATATTTTAATATATATTTTATATTTATAATATATATTTTTCATATTTTAATACATATTTTATATATAATATATTTATAATATATACTTATATATTATAAATATATTATAAATATGATATATAATATATTTCATATATTTTAAATAAATATTTTATGTATAATATATTTATAATATATAAATATATATTGTATATATAATATATAATCTATATATATATATATATAAAAAATCAGGCCAGCATATGGTGTGGGGATTAAGACAGTGGACCCTGCATGGTTGGCTGTGTGGTTCGCGTTCTGGACCCAGTGGTTTGCAAATCACTCCGGATACATGTGCATGTGTGTCCAAAATCCCAAGAGGAGGATAGAGAAGGGATTGTGGCATGGCCATCCCCACTGGTGGCTTGTTTCTCACACCCCCACACCCCTATCTCTTTGGCAAGTACACGTGTCCTATAACAAAAATAAAAAAAAAAAAGAAAGAAAAAGGAAAGAACTATAGCAATCCACTTAACATACAATAGCTAACATTTATTTATTGTTAGACAAGGACTTTCTTTTTTTGTTTTTGTTTTGTTTGGGGTTTTATTTTTTTTAATTATTTGTTTGCTATAGGGACTGTGCACTCTCCAGAGAAAAACAGAGAAAAAGAGTGAGAGAAAGGGAAAGTAAGAAATCATCCCCCAGAGGATTGGCCACCCTCAGTCCCTTCATTCTCCTCTCGAGATTTTGGGCACACATGCACATGTGCCTGGCTCTGGAACTCAAACCGGGTAGTCAGCCAAATGGGATCCAGCTTCCTTAACTACCATGCCACCGGCTGGCCCAGTACTTTCTTACAGACACATGAGCCAGTCAGCCTAGATTTTGTATTATGTGTTGCCCCATTAAGTCAGATCACATAATCCTGTCTCTCTCCCTCTCTCGCGTAATCAGTTCGCATGAGAACAATGTACCAAGCTGCCGTACAGAGCACGACTCTTACTGTGGAATACCCTGCTAGGGCATGAGGCATGGGTCAGAACATCTCCTTTCACGTGTGCTACTCAACTGTGTTCTGTGCCGTCCAGACAGAAACTGAACCAATGTATGCAAGGCCTCCCATCATGCTTGAGGAAGAATACTGTCCCTAAAATGCTAGGATGTCACAGGAGCTGGAAGCCACTTCCATTGAGGACCGGCTAAAGTTTGAAACTTAAGTGTCTTTAGCCTGAAAGAGAAGACTGAGGAGGTATATGAGAACTGTGAATAAACGGCACTGTTGTTATGTTAGTCTAGGGGAAAAAAACCAGGTAGAGGTTGAAAGTAAGATGTTCAGCTCAGTGTAAAGAACTTTCTAATAATTATAGTCACCCTCTAGTTCTGCAGTGGAACTGATTTTTTTCTTGAGTTTCCATGTCACTGGGAAAAGATGAACTATCTCACTGCCAGGGATATTGGAAAAAGGGGAGGAACCACAGGTGATCGTATGACTTCTGCAGGTCTAAAATTTTGTTTTTCTAGGGGCCAGGCAGTGGCACACTGGTAACACATCTAGACTCCTGTGGTAAGGGCTTGGGTTTGTGACCTGGAATCTCCTGCTGCATGCCACGCATGCACACACACGCCCATGACAGACTGGGGGCGGATCATGGCGCGAAGGCCTTGTTGGGGGATGTTTATCCTTCTGTCTCTCTGTCTCTCTCTCTCATGAAAGAAACTTTAAAATTTTTTCTTTGTTATTCTAAAGCATTTGTTGTGTTTGCCTGCCTGCCTGCCTTCCCTCCTTCCTTCCATCTTTTCTTCCTTTCTCCGTTCTTATTTACTGAAAATTCTTAAGGGTATTATAATATTGTAAACTTTAAAACAAATAAGTCCTGTTCAAGGCATTTTTACCTATCCAAGATCATGAATATTTTCTTCTATTTTTTCCTTCTTGAAATATTACACTTTTAAGTTTTACAGATGTCTGTGAATCATCTCAAATCAATGTTTTGTGTATGGAGGAAGAAAGAGATTGGGTTTTTTTGTTTTGTATTTTTTAATTTCCTCATCCATGTATCCAGTTGCTCTGGTATCATTTGTCAAAAAGACTTTTCCGTGCTTGATTGCCTTTCTTGTTGATAACCTTTGTTAAGAACTGAGCCCACAGGTGCACACGTTTGCACACGCACACGCGCACACACACACACACACACACACACACACCCCTATCTCTGGGCTGTATTTTTTTCCATCAATCTGTTTGTCCCTGTCCCAGTACCACACTGTTGTGATTACTATATATTTATAAATTCAGGTAATAATATCTCCAACTTTTTTTATTTTGTGAAGATTATTTTGGCCATTTTATGTGAATTTTAGAATTGGCTTGCTACTCAGATGATATAGGGATTGAATGTTTAAAAAAATAAGAATAATAAAAATAAAATTAAAAATCAGGAATCTGGGGGACCAGCAGTTAGCGTAATGGCTATGTCTCTGGACTCTCACGTAGTCAACTCACGTCGAGTCCCGGACGCGGTGGCTTAAACTCACCCCGGGCACGTGTGCATGCGTGCCCAAGATCCTGAGAGGAGAATGGAGGAGAAGGGATTGTGTCATGGCCATCCCCCCTGGGGGGTGATTTCTTACTTTCTATTTCTCTATCTCTTTCTGGCATTCTGGCGAGCGCATGCGCCCTATAGCAAAAACCTCTCAAAAAAATAAGGAATCTGGAAAAAAGTGAAAAGCTATTTGCTGCTGCTGATGTGTATAATAATGTCTTTGTCTTGACTGATGTGCATGGTGACCGTGCTGGAAAAAGAACGTTATGCACTGTAAAGATATATGTGATTAAATGGAATATAAAAAATAATAAAATTTTAAAAATAAAATAGGATTGGCTTGCTACTTCCATTTCTTTTTTTAAAAAAAAATTTATTTACTTAATTTTATTTATTATTGTTATTTTTAATTTGACCCACAGAGAGACAGAGACAGAGAAGGAAAGTGAGAAAGCAAGCCACCAGGTCCAGGTCTCAAACTATGACCAGCCATGTGGGAGTCCAGCACCTTAACCACCATGCTACCTGCTGGTCCTGCTGGTTCCATTTTTAATAAAACCTGCTAGGAGGGACCAGCAGATGGCATAATTGTTATGTTGCTGGACTTCCACGAAGTCCACCACGGTTTGAGTCCCAGACTTGGCGACCTAAACCTTATGGTGGCGTGGGGCCAGCAGGTAGTGTGGTGGTTAAGGGCACTGGACTCCCACATGGTCGACTGTGGTTCGAGTGCTAGACCTAGTGGCTTCTTTTCTCACTTCCCCTCTCTCTCTCTCTTTGTCTCTCAACTTAAATAATAATAACAATAAAGATAAATAAAGCTAATTCTTTAAAACAACAACAACAACTCAATGCTGGACACGTGTGTGTACGAGGCCAAGGTCCCAAGAGGAGAATGTAAGAAAAGGGATTACGGTATGGACATCCTATCAGGGGGTGGTTTCTTGCTGTCTCTCTGTCTCTCTCTGTCTCTCCAGTGAGTGCACACACCCTCTAGTAAAAATCTCTCTTAAAAGAAAAAAAAACTGCTAGAATTTTTATTAGGATTGTATGGAATCTACACATTAATTGAGGAAAAATCAACAAAGGTATTTAATATTCAGTCCAATTCATGAACATGTCATAGTCAGCCACCTAGGAGTCCAGTACCTTAGCTATCATGCCACATGCTGGCCCCTTTTCTGCATTTATTGAGATAATCAAATGATTATCTGATCATTGATTTGATAGCTTCCTTCTTTTGCCTTCAGAGCAGTGAACTCTCAAAGCACTGCTATCGTTGCATCAAGCAAACTTTTCTGTTGGACAGACAGAAGGAGGGAAGAAAGAGAACCAAAATTGAAAAAAATAACATATGCTTTTAAAAAAGAAATTCACACAATACAGGAAATACAAGGAAGAAAGCAGTCACTCACATAGGCTCTCACCACCTAGAGAAATAATCATCATTACCATTAGAGTAACATCATCTGATAGTACCCCGATAGGTTTGTAAATATAAAAGAACGGATAGGAGTAATTTTACACAATTAAGATCATATTTTATGCGCTATTTTAAATGCTGTAAAGTGCTTAATTTCACTTTAAAAAGATTAATGTAAAAAAAGATGAACTTCACATAAAGGATTCTTTACAAGTAATAGTGATTACTAAAAGATCTATCAAGGCGAACAAAAAAATTACACAGAACATTGAGGATTTGGTGATTTTAAAAAGCTTTAAGTTTCTATATGTTTAACTTTTCGACAGCTTGATAGGACTTGCCGTGAGAGATGAAGAAATTAGCGCTTTTGATTTCTTTTAACCTTCCTCACCCCTCACAACTGCTAACTAATTTTTTTAGTTGGAATTACAGTGTCACTCTATAATATTTATAATTTTTTCTGTAATTTAACCCATGTATTTGTTAATTCTTTTTTTTCTGGGGGGGGGGGGGTTGCTATAGGGTGTGTGCACTTGCCAGAAAGACAGAGAGAGACAGAGAGACAGAAAGCGAGAAATCACCCCCCTCCCCCAGGGGGGATGGCCACACCGCAATCCCTTCTCCATTCTCCTCTCGGGATCTTGGGCACACACGCACATGCACCCAGCGTGAGTTTAAGCCGCTTGGTCTGGTACTCAAACCGCAATTGACTACATGGGGTCCAGTGACATAGCCATTACGCTAACTGCTGGTCCTCTGTATTTGTTAATTCTCAATTATGTATTTTAACAGACTGGGTTCTCACCATCATCTCTCGTGTTATGGTCTCCAGTTTGCCCATTAGGGTTCTTTGTTTTTATTCATCTCTTGATTGGCTAGATGTCATCAGCAAGTAGCTTTTTTGGGAAGAACCCAGGGGCCTAGCCATTGTGATGTGCATCTGAAACACTGTGCTCCACAGCCTGGAACTGATGGGGGGCCCAGGTTTGATTCCTGGTGCAGCTTAAAGGCAGGTGCAGTGACCTGTGACCCCAGTGACTCGGGAGGCTCAGGTTGGAGGATCTTGAGCTCAAGGCTGGCCTGGGCAATATTAGCAGAGGCTGTTTCAACAGAGCCAGGTGTAGTAGCATACCTATAGTCCAGCTGAGAAGCTGAGGCAGGAGGATGTGCACAATGAGACCTTTTTTTTTTTTTTTTTTTTTTTTTTTTTTTTTTTTTTTTTTTTTAGAGGTCTAGCTTAGTAATAGTGTTGGTAGTTTATTGAACTGTGGTTCTAGAAGCTAAATGGTTGACCACAGGTTCAGCTTCCTGGTCACTTGATCTGAAGTACACTGTGTACACAAGCATGCCAAGATCCTGATGAACTAGAGGCCTAGGAAAAGCAGTCTGCAGTGTGATGAGACTCTGTCAATGGTGGGCTCTCCACCCCCATGTGCACACACATACTCTATCATAAATAAAATTAAATAAATACGATTTTGTTTAAAAAAGGACCCAGATAGTCTCTGAAGTCTTTTGTACTCTCTGCTTATCGCCTTTATACTTGAATGACAACTTGGCTGGGTATAAATTTGCCGAGTAATGCTTTCTGTCTCCTTAACTTGTTGATGTTTCTCTAGGAATTGCACTTGTTGCATAATCATATAATTATCTGATCATTAATAAAAATGAGGGGTTTTTTTTAACTACTACTTTTTCAAATCAGAATTGCAGTTTTCAAAGAATACTTGTGAATTCTGACCTTTTCTTTTCTTTTTTATCTTTTATCTTCTTTTTTTTATTTATTTGCCAGGGTATCTTCTTGCCAGACAGAGACAGAAAGGGCAAGAGAAAGTGAAAAAGCACCCCCAGTGGGGCCTGGTCTCATTCCAATTCCTTCTTCTCTATCTCTCTTCAGAATTTGTGGCCATGCATGCACACACTCCTGTTATGTTTTTCAAGTCACTGGATAGTGACTTGAACTGTTCAGTCTGCTTTGTGGGATCAAGCCACTCTAATGATCAGGCCATGGGGTGGCCTTTTACCTTTTCACTTACTGTACTTAAGAGAACTATTACTATAAAGAACAGCCACAGCTATGACACTGTGATGCAAACCAGGGTGTTTGGGGAGTATTAGTCACACATCTTTGCTTTCCTTTCTAGAGATAATTGACGACCTTGCCAACCTAGTGGAGAACACAGATGAAAAACTTCGCACTGAAACCAGACGTGTGAACTTGGTGGACAGAAAGTCAGCCTCCTGCGGTAAGAGACAGTGATCATTCCATCTCTGTTTTTCCAATTGCTTGTGGATTTACTCTGCCGTGGGTTTCCTGTATTTGTCTAATTACTGTGGGGATTTGCTTGCTCTTCTAATATAGGTAGTACCATTTGGAAAACATTGAAATTGCTACGAGATAGCGTCAATCTTATGAAAATTAAATGAATTGTTTAGAGTTCAGAGGGATACCATTGTTAATTTTTAAAAATTAAGATAAACATTTCTGTATGCTTAGAGAGACTGATGATTTGGGAATTTGTATAACATTGTGCAGATTGGTGTGGGTTTTATAGGCAACCTCACTTATGTGCCCTTTTTAATTTAATTTAATTTTTTAATGACAAGCTTATTTATTGGACCTTGATCTGCAGAGGAGTAAGAGCCTAGGTTGTAACTGAATTCAGATCTTATATTTAGTGATGTTATCTTCGTCAAGTCACTTTACTTCTTGATACTGTACGTGTGAAATGGAGATTCAGGGCTAGCTGGGAGCATGTTGGTTAAGACGGCCAGATTCCACATGGCTACCTACACAGTTTGAGTCCTCGACCTGGAAGATTGAAGGACATGCCAGGCATGTTTGCATGATTGCCCAGGATCCTGAAAGAAGAATGGAGGAGAGGGGGTGCTTTCTCATTTTATCCATTTCTATTTCTCTCCAGCAAGCACACATCTCCTATAGCAAAATTAAAAAAAATAAAATAAAATGGGACCAGCAGATGACATAACGGTTATGTCACTGGGCTCCCATTTAGTCTACTGCGGTTCAAGTCCTGAATCCAGTGCCTTAAAACTCACGCTGTGGGGACCAGCAGTTAGCGTAATGGCTATGTTGCTGGACTCCCATGTAGTCAACCACGGTTCAAGTCCTCGACCCGGTGGCTTAAACTCACCCTGGGCACGTGTGCATGCGTGCCCAAGATCCCGAGAGGAGAGTGGAGAAGGGATTGCAGCATGGCCATCCCCCCTGGGGGGGGTGATTTCTCGCTTTCTGTCTCTCTGTCTGTCTCTTTCTGGAGAGCACACGCCTTATAGCAAAAACCTCTCCAAAAAAAAAAAAAAAAAAAAAAAAAACAACTCACACCGTGTGCATATGTGTGTGCATGCCCAAAATCCCAAGAGGAGAATGGAGGAGAAGAGATTGCAGCATAGCCACAAGCACTGTGGAGGGTGATTTCTCGCTTTCTATCTCTCTCTCTCTCTCTCTCTCGGGCAAGTGCATGTGCCCTATAGCAAAAATCTCTCTCTAAAATATTAAATAAAAATAAAATAAAATGAGATTCATATGTCAAGATAGGAATTATCTGGAATACTTGCTTTAAATACTGATTCCCAGGCCCTCCCCTAGAGATTCCTATTGAGTAGGACTAGGGTGGAGTTGAGGAGTGTTTATTATCTAGCGTGTGCAGCAAGCGATTCTGACGCAGTTTTGTGAAGCCCGTTGCATATCGCCTGTGTACTGTGCCATGGCCAAAGGCAAATGGTGGTAAATGGTGTTGTCAGTAACAAGAGTCTCAGGGTTGTTATCGGGTGCTTTTACTCACAGAGGTACAGTAAGTTTATGAAGCTCATATCTTCATTAAAATTAAAATTAAAAATTAAAATTAAAAATTCTAGTGCCTTTAACCACCCTGCCACCTGCCAGGGGCTGGCAGGTGGCAGGGTGGTTAAAGGCACTAGAATCCCACATGACTGACCATGGACCTGGCGGCTTGCGTCCGCATATTCCCCTTCTCTCTCTCTGTCTCTGGTCCAGTTAAAAAATAATAAGAAAATTAAATATTTTTTAAAAATTAAAAAATAAAAATACAAGAGCAGAAAAAAATAACAACTATTGAGCTGAGCACATCCTTTGCCTAACTTTTAGCCTTTTTAATATGAAAAATGTGCTGAGTGCCCCCTGATCTATTCCATTTTAGAACCTCTGTACAGGGATCCCCTGAGAAGTGCAACTTGAAAAGAATTACCTTCCTTCCTCATTGAAAGGGAGGTGTAGAACAACAGGGAAAGGGGATCAGGCAGATAAGGAATCTGGAACCTCAGAGGAAGTGCAACCGTAAGGCCCACTGGTGTCTTTTTGTCACCAGTCCTATTCTCCCACCCACCCCCTGCATCAGAAGCCAGCCCGCTCTGTGCTTCGCTCCTGTAGGGGCGCGCTGCTTCCTCCTTCCCGTCAGAAGTAAGGCCTCCTCAATTTGGCTTTACCTGTCTTCCCACCTACCTTCTGCCCATGTTCTTTGTACCCGATGCTGGACTTTGAAGACGAGATATGGGTTTACTCCTGTCTCTGTCTCTTATGATCCTGCATTCGCCTATAAACGTAAATGCCCTGAGTCTTGGTTTTCTTACTGTAAGCAGTGGATAATCTGGTGGTCAGAAGGATCTTAGCGCTGGCCATCCTCCCTGGCTTTCCGCTTTTATAGAGGCTGGAGTGTAGCAGGAGGGGAGTGTGGGCTTTGGAGCCTGGACTTGCATCCCAGCTCCACCACTTACCGGCTGTGACCTCAGGAAGGCCCAAATCCCCTTTGCCTTGTTTTCACATCTTTGAAATGAAGATAGTAATGGCATATACTTCGGAGGATTGCGGAGCAGTGTTTGATATGAATCGTATGCATTTAGAGCAAGTTTGAGCATTGTCTCTCCAAAGTAGGAAGTCTCCATAATTGAGCAACAGCTTTCCTGAAGTCTTTTTTTTTTTTTTTTTTTTTAAATGTTCTAAGCAATCATGTGGCTACTCATTTGGAATGAATATATTCACAGACTTGTTGGTATGTTTTTGTATTTGCCAAATGTCGGCCTTTAGCACATATTATTCATGAAGTCGTAATGAATACAGACTGTTCCTTGTGTTATTGTCAATTTTTATGTTATGTTATTACCTACTGTTTAATATTGATGCCCAGAAATGTCCATAAAATCTCCTGAGCTGACTCCTAAGTGTTGATTGTTTTTTTTTGTTTTTTTTTGTTTTTTTTTTTTTTAATCCAAGAAATTTAGAGACTCCTAGGATTTCTAAAATACATGTTTTTTAAACTTGTATCTGGGGACAGCCAGTGGTATGTTTGTTAAGGCAATTCGATCTCACATGGCTGGCTGTACAGTTTGAGTCCCAGACCCAGTGGCTTAAAAATCACACTGGATACGTGTGTGTACGTGCCCAAAATCACAAGAGGAAACTGGAGAAGAAGGGATTGCAGCGTGACCATGCCCCCTCAGGGGTGTTTTCTCACTTTCCCTCTCTCTGGTGAGCATGTGTGCCCTGTTGCATAAATAAGTAAATAATCAATCAGCGAATCGATCCTTGTGAGGAAGGCCTACTTGCAGGCAAAAGTCAGGGACTTCTGTACCTGAGAGAGACGGGCAAGTGGGATGGAAATAGAGACCCTAGGCCTACCCCGAATAGCAAGTATAATACTGCAACCCTGAAGAGCTACACCCTTAGAGTAAACGTGATCTGTAACTGAACTTGCTCCTGTGGATCATGGAGCAGGCAGCCTTGGCACTGAGTGGGAAAACAATGACAGTTTCCAGCAATTAGTGGCCCTAGAAAGGCCCTTGTGACTTTGTGCCCTCACAGTGGGCTGAAGAACCGCATACCTTGTTCGGCTTCAGAGAGACTACCTGTCATAGCTCTAACTAGCTAGCAAAACCAAATGAAATACATCTTTGGAGGAAAGCATTTATCCTAGATCCTTAAGAAATAACCAAAAATAAGGACCAGCAGATGGTGTAATGGTTACATCACTGGACTCCCACAGAGTCAGCCGCGGTTTGAGTCCTGGACCCGGTGGCTCAAAACTTAAGCTGTGTGCATTTGTGTGTGCATGCCCAAAATCCTGAGAGGAGAACGGAGAAGGGATTGCAGCATGGCCATCCACCTTGGGGGGGTGATTTCTTGCTTTCTGTCTCTCTGTCTCTCTCTCTCTCTCTGGCGAACACACGTGCACTGTAGCAAAAATCTCTCTTAAGAAAAATGAAATGACCAAAAATAAATTTCTAACAACCAGCACATAGTCAAAGATAATCTAGCATGTGTAGAAATATCAATAGCATAATAGGAGCGAGGATCAGCAGCAATAAACCATGGAAACCAATCAACACAGAGTTACAGTATTAGAATTATCAGAAATAGATGAAAAAATTGGTTATGCTTTTTAAATTTAACAATATAAGTGACAAGCTTGAAAGTTTGAAAGATCCCAGGAGAATAGGGAACTATAAAAAGTAACATAGAAAGTTAGAAAAAGGACCAAATAGAACTTCTAGAATTAAAATATAACTGAAACTCAAAACTGAGTAGACAGGGCCAGCAGATGGCATGGTGGTTAGGGTGTTGAATTCCCATATGACCGACAGCAGTTCAAGTCCTAGACCGGGCAGCTTAAAAATCCCGACAAATACATACATACATACGCACATACGTACGTACATAAACGTAAAACAAACAAAACTCAATAACATATTTAGTACTAGAAGAAGAGAGAATCAGCTTGAAGACATATAAAAAAAAAAAAAGGAAATTACATTGCCCTTGCCGTCAATGTTAGTATTTCAGAGGCTAACCAAATGCCATGGAAGTTAAACTATGATCTTAATAAGAAAGGCATTTGAGGGGCAGAGGCTGGAGGAAGGGCCGGTCACCTGCTCTTCGCAAATGAGAGGCCAGATTGGCCATTATTTATATGTGAACACACACACACATGAAGCTGCAAGTGAGGTGTGTTTTAACTATTAAGGGATATGAGAATTAAGCGACTCCTTCGAGGGTAACCTGACCACTGTTCACTTGGTGCTCTGTCACTGTTCAACCACGGGAACTTGAGTGAGGTGTGGATAGCAGCCGGCAATCATCCTTTTACTCAAAGGAGGACAGAAGTAGGTTGTGAACCATGAAATGGCCTTTCGTTTCCCTCCCCTCTGCTACCGTTCTTGACGGTCTGTTCTATCAGTCAGATGCTTGGGCAGTGAGGGAATTTCTAGTTATAAATACAAACCGAACTGCAAGGGGGCCACACAGGAGAAGGGCCTGATGATGAATTTGTTTGTTCAGTTGTTAACAAAGGATTCAAGCACCTCTTTGTGAACCTTTCACTCCAGAGCCTGGGCTTTAAAATTTTTGCTGAGAGCTTTGTGTGTGTGTGTGTGTGTGTGTGGTTTTTTTTTTCCCTCCCTTTTCTTCCCTCATCCCCACCCCAATGAGAGCATCCAGTAGAAAACAATATTGTTTTCTTTTTTTTTTTCCTAAGCTTCTAAACGCAAATTAGACTGATAGTTTCCACTGGCACCTCTATGTATTTTCAGATCTGATACTTGTGTTAAGAACATTTACATAAAAGTGGGATCTTTGTAATTGCAGTTTAAATATTCAGTGTGCCTGGTCCTCATTAGAATTCAAAATAGAGCCTTGTCTGAGTCGGAGGGAGGGAGCCAATTGTGCAAGCCCAGACGAGGAATTCTGAATGACTCCGGCTCAGGGACAGTCTTGCTTCTCAGAGTATGGACTATTACGTAATGTTGTCTAAGCGTATGGATGGTGATTTTCGCTGCATTCAGTGATGTGGTTAGAAATCGGCCCAGCTGACACTGTGTTACCGCTGCCTCACCCTAGGACCATTGCATTTCCCATCAGCTCATAAGAATGTCCTCTTCTTGGGGAGAGGTGGGGCAGGGGTCAAGAGCCCTGTGGTTCAGCATGGGTGTGGCCTCAGGCAGACTTGAGACAGGGTTTGGGCTCTGCCACTTGCAGTCTTGGTGACTTAGAGAGCTGCTTGCCTTCTCTAAGTCTGTTTCCTTCTCTATAAAATGCAGAAAGTAGGGACCACCAGCAGGTAGTGTAGTGGTTAAGGTACTGGACTGCCACACTGCCGACAGCAGTTCTGGGCCCAGACCTGGTGGCTTGCTTTCTCACTTTCCTCTGTCTCTCTCTCTGGTGAGGACATATATCCTACGGCAAATTTTTAAAAAATAATAATAATAAATAAAATGAAATAAATAATTCTTTTTAAAAATTAAATGCAACTTTAAGTAAACTTTTTGAAGGAAAATACTTATACACTTAATATGGAGAGGTGTCTTCAACAAGTTGATGGAAATGTGTTTCATGAGAAAACTATGCATAGATTTTAAGATTTTCAGGTCCAAAATAGATTTGTACTTTAATTCCTAATGCTTTTTATTGACTTACTGAAGTACCCTCATATTTTGGTACTTGGTATTTCAGTATTTACTTATTATACAAATGATGCTGTTGTCTGAGCATACACCTTTTTTCCCATGCTTAGGACTTTTATCCTCTCGGTAGGATTTTGGTGAGGATACTGCCAGGTCACAGAACCAGAGGCAGGCTCTATCAGGGAACTTCGAGGCCCCAATTGGAAGGTACCTGAGGCCCAGAAGAGTGATAGCTGCAAGGCCAGGGGCCAGAAGAGCCATCCCTGGACAAGAAGAGCCTGGCCGAGGCGCTAAGGTCAGAAATGCTAAGTGAGGCCGCTGCCTCTGGCCACCTCTGCGTCTCGATCGGAGGAGGGAATGCCGAACTGGCCAGGTCTGGCTGCTCAGGGCGGGCAGAGAAAGAATGCTGGGGCCTTGGCATCCTGAGTGGAAAGTGATACTGTCTTCTCTGAAGATGTCACGAGATGGGAGGTCCTTCCAAACAAACAGGGCTTAGATCTGGACAGCAGGGAACAGCAGAGATCCGTTACAGCTGTGTTGCCCAAGTGTATTTACTTACATCTGGGAAGGAGCAGTGTTAAGCCTATTTATTTATTTATTTATTGAGAGTTGTTTGTTTTTGTTTGTTTGTTTGTTTTTTCCTCTAGGGCACATGCACTTGCTGAGAGAAAGAGACAGAAAGCAAGAAATCACCCCCCCAGGGGGGCCACACCACAGTCCCTTCTCCTCCATTCTTCTCTCCGGATTTGGGGCATACACGCATGTACACGTGCCTGGCGTGAGTTTTAAGCCACTGGATTCAGGATTTGAACCACGTGCAGCCATGTGGAAGTCCAGTAACATAACCATTACACCACCCACTGGTCCCAAACCTTTTGATACCTATCACCAATTTTCCAATAATGTATCAGAAACCCTCCCCACCCCAAAGTATTAATGATGGATTCTTACAGAAGTCCAGTATTCTTTTTAGCCCTCATTCTCCTTGAATAATGGTATTTGAGATGGTTCTCTCAAAAACAGTAGACATAGGGCCCAGGTGCAGAGTAGCACAACGTGACGCACGTGGGCAAGGTCCTGAGTTTGTACCCCAGGGCCTCTCTGGGCATGCTGAGCTCACACACATGCCCAGGACCCAGGCTGGCCGAGACTGGGCATGGATCACGAAATGAAAACCTCTGGGGATTCCCTCTGCCAGAGGAATAAAGAAGTACCTTTTTTTTAATAGTAGAAATGGCTCTTCTTTCTGCGACCCAGCATTACCCCATCACTCCTGCCACTCTAGTCGCTCGCCTTCCGTCCCTCCCTTTGTCCTTTATCATTTAGTGAGTGCCACTGCATGTCAGGCACTGAGCATATTGCATCAAAGAAGTCCTGGTTGCAAGATCTGTGCCTCGTAGCCCAGCAGTTAAGGGAGCTGGATTCCACATGGTTGATCATGGTTCTAATCCTGGCCCTGGCAAGCTTGAAAAACACATTTGGGCATGTGTGTGTGCCCAAAATCCCGACAGGAGGGAGAAGTAGAAGGGGATTGCTGCATGACCATGCCCCATGAGGGGTGCTCTCTCTCTCTCTCTCACTGGGGGGGTATATGCATGTGCCCTCCGGCAATAATAATAATAATAGCAGTCGTGGTCCCTGGCATCATGGAACACTCTGCAGTGGAAAGGCAGCACACTCGGGCGATGTGCTGAAGGCTCCCTAGACATGCCCAGGGCACGGCGGGAGCAGCTATCTAGGGCAGCTCTTGAGTTCATTTGAGAAAGCTGAAAGGAAGCACAACGTAAGTGGCTAGGAGAGCTTTTAGGGCCAGCCAATGGCATGGTGGTTAAGGCGGCTGGATCCCATATGGCCAACTATGTGGTTTGAGTCCCTGGATGGGCAGCTTGAAAAACACAGTGGGCATGTGGATGTGTGTGTACCTAAAAATTGCAAAAGGAGAATAGAGAAGAGATTGTAGCATAATCATCCCCCATGGGGAGAGGCTGTTTTCGTACTTTCCTCTCTGTCCCTCTCTGGTGAGCAGATGCTCCCTCTAGCACATTAAAAAGAGACAAGAGAAATTTCAGACCCTTGCAATTGCTGATGTGAAGAAGGCACTGTCATCTCCAGGTTTCTCAGACAAGAACTAGGACAGCCTGGCAGGGATTAAGGGCTCCTGCCTGGGAGGCGGGGACAATGAAGCTAGCCAGGCGGGACCAGACCAGGGAGAATCTGCAGAAATGGATTAAGGCTCCTATTGTCTTTTTCGGTTTTTCCTCCCTCTTCCATTCTCTACTGGGGACAATACTTTCCACGCGTGTGTGCATGTGTTGTGTTTTAGATAGGGTCTCACTGTGTCGTGACCCTCCTGCTCAGCCTCCCAGGGAGCTGGGACCATAGGCATGCACCATATTTAGAGTAGACTAGGAATTAAACCCAGGCCTCCCATGTGGGCTCAGCCTTCCAAGCAACAGCGTCCAGCGTGCACAGACACAGCTGGGCCCCTTTCTTTCCCGATACTTTATCTTCAAGGCATTCGATCTACTTTCTTGCACGGCTTCACGAGCAACTAGCAGTTCTGCATCTCCACCCAGACTTCACCTGCATCCCAAGGCCTGTGTCCTCATCATCTGCCGGCCAGTTTCTTGTAACCTGCAACACCCTCTCCATCTGTACATGTTCTCTGTGGACTCCTGATCTTTATCCCCAGATAAGCTTCCTCCTCCATGCTCGTTATTTTTGCAAGACTGCTTCCAGCATTTCAGATGCCAGCAGGGCCAGACAGGGAACCTTCATGAATGAAGTGGGCAACCACGATGATCTCCAGTGGCAAGCTGGAGAGTAAACAGCAGATTCTACCTCGTGGGACTGCGAGCCGAGAACTGCCAGATCATCTGTTTGTTTATTTCTTCTAAGAGAAGCCTGAAATCTGTATCTTTAAGCGGAAGCTCCCAATATTTTAGTGTTGACAATAAACCCACGTTTTAAAAGATCCCACGTGGCCAAATAAAACATGTTGCAGCATTCTCCTTTGGGATCTCTCTCGCGTCTGCCTAGTCTGCCCCAGGCTGCTGGTTAGAATGCTGAGCTCTCTGTTCCCTGTTCATTACTCTCTCATCTTCCTGCTCTATTTCAGCTTCCTTGTCACAGTTAGGTAGCCACTAAAAATAATAACCGGGGGGCCAGCAGATGGCGTAGCAATTATGTCACTGGACTCCCACATGGCTGACCACGGTTCAAGTCTCAGACCTGGTGGTTTGAAATTCACATCAGGAGTGTGTACATATGTGCCCCAGGTCTCGGGAGGAGAATGGAGGAGAAAGGATTGCACCATTGCCATCCCCCCCAGGGGGTGATTTCTCGCTTCCCATTTCACTGTCTCTGTCTCTCAGGTGAGTGCACATGCCCTAAGACAAAAAAACCCGAACTTCTACAAAATAATAATAATAATAATAATAACAACAGGGAGGAGGCCAGTAGGTGGTGTGGTGGTTAAGGCACTGGACTCCTACATGGCCAGCAGTATTTCAAGTCCCAGACATCGGGGCTTGAAAATGAGGCCGGACATGTGTGCATACGTGCCTCAATCCCAAGAGGAGAATGGAAGAGAAGGGATTGTGGCATGACCATCTTCCTGGGTGTGTGCGGGGGGGTGATTTGTCACTTTCCCCCTCTTTGACTCCTTCTGTCTCTCTCCAGCAAGCGCACGCACCCTTTAGCAAAACCTTTTTACAAAAAATAATGGGGCGAGCTCAGTGGCGCAGCAGCCATGAGCTATTCAAGCGGTACTGAATCCATATGGAAGCTTGCTAGTTCAGTTCCCCAGTCGATCTGTACACACCGGGGTGAGCACCCATGATCCTGGCTGGCTGGGAAGGCTGGGGCCGACGGTGTAGGGGGTACTGTGGTGTGAAACTCTCTTGAGAGTACTTCTCTGCCTCTCACGCTAATGGGAGCAACATAAAGAAACTTGTAAAACAAAAGTTTTAAAAATAATAAATAACATTGAAGCCCTGCTGTGGCGGCACGAGCGGAAGAGTACCACTGCACTATAGATGGAGCCACGTGGGAGGCCTGGGTTTGGTTCCTGGCTCAACCTAAACAGGTCAGGCATAATGGCTTATGGTTGTGATCCTAGACCGTGAGGCTGGAGGGAGACCCCCTCAGAGGTGCCACTCTCTCCCCCCTCCTTTTCTGCTCCCGCTCTCAAAAAATAATAATAATGAAATCTATATATTGGTACAGAAAATATGCATAATTATAACTTAGAGCATATTTATATAAACTGTGTTGCCCTCACAGGGTAATAGTGTATTAATAAAGCGAACACACCTCCCAGCTGTCAGCATTACAAAGATAGAAAAGATAGGTCCCTCTCCCTAAGGTGGGCTTATTTTTTTTATTTAATTTATTATTACTATTTCTTTATTTGTTATAGGGCATATGCACTTACTAAAGAGAGACGAGAGAGAGGGAAAGTGAGAAAGCAAGCCACCAGGTCCAGGACTCAAGCTCTGGTCGGCCATATGGGAATCCAGCGCCCCAGCTACCACGCCACCTACTGGCCCCAGGTTTATTTTTTAAACATGCCTTTTTCGGTTGATTTCGAGCTGTCCCCCTAACATACCTGGAATGTTTTAGAAAAATTCTTCATCCTGGACTCAGTAGATACTAAGCAGTAAAACTATACCCACAATGTAAGAGTCTTAGGAGACCTGCATCATAATCTAAGAGAACCCTGTGGCACCTCGGTGAACATGAGGCATCTTCAAAAAAGTCATGGAAAACCTGTATCAGGAAAAACTATTGTATAGATTGCAATTTTTTTTTTCTTTTTGCACTAAAATAATACTCCTACTTCAATTGCATTTCCCTACGCTTAAGAACTGTTCAGTGTTCACTTCAGGAGCTGCAATGTAGCACTCACTGACCCCCCTTCAGTACACCATCCTGGGGCCCGTGGTAGCTCACAGAGTGGTCTAATGCACGTGCTAAGTGTGGTCCCACTGTCTTTTATGTGTGACCACATCATCGTCTGCTTTGATGTTGAGTTCCTGCTGTGGAAAGGCCTGTTTTTCTGTTAACAGCATTTATTTGGGGAGTGGGAATAGAAGCATTAAGTTCAAATGTTGATGCTTCAGCTTAATCCAGGCAAAATGAAACCTTTGAGAGACGGGCAAAATTGGAAAGCCCTGAGTTAATGGAAGGTGATTGATAGAGGCTGACAGCCTCAGAGCCGTCTCCACGACCCCCTCCGAGACCCGCACACTCCTTAGAATCGGTTAGGAGTCAGCGGTCTGGGCTATCGTCAAGGGTCAGAAATGATCACAAAATGCAATCTTTTTTGGATGATAGTTTTTGCTTGGTATGGTTTTTAAAGATAAGATGTGATTTGTAGGAGCAGTTTCTGTTCTTATTGAGTAATAATTACACTTCACAAGCCTTGATTGGTGATATCACTAATGAGCGTGGTGCATGTTTTCTGGAAATGTTTGTTCCCCATTTAATTCCTCTGCTTTTACCTGTCCTGTGGGACTAGCAGATACTGGCTGGGTTTAGAGGTGCTGTCCTGGGACGGAGTATGTTTTGCATACACAAAGTATGTTTTATTGATATTACCAGGGGACGTCAAAAAATTTGTGGAAAAAATGGAATTAAACTGGTGCAAAACTATGTTGAAATTCATACATAGTTCTTTCATAATACGCGGTTTCCGTGAACTGTTTCAAGACCACCCCTCTTTATTTGTCCATCTTTTATGGGAAAAAATGGTACCCCTACCTGTTCAATATGTTTGGTTAACGCAGCCTGGCCCTTCAGGAGTTCATTATTATACTTAAGTGCTCCTCATTCATGTATTGATTTTCTTTTATATTTGTAAATTGAACTGAAATGAAGAGTCAGATTCTAATTGCACCTAAAATTAACCAAGCTGAGGGACCAGCAGTTAGCGTAATGGCTATGTCGCTGAACTCTCATGTAGTTGGCTGGGGTTCAAGTCCCAGACCTGGTGGCTTAAACTCACTCCGGGTGCATGTGCGTGCGTGCCCAAGATCCTGAGAGAAGAATGGAGGAGAAGGGATTGCAGCATTGACCATACCCCCTGAGGGTGATTTCTCGCTTTCTGTCTCTCTCTGTGTCTTTCCGGCAAGCACATGTGCCCTATAGCAAAAACCTCTTAAAAAAAAATTAACCAAGCTGGTAAACCTGAAGAGGGAGGGAAAGGAAATCATTTTATGTCTTTTCACATGTAAAACTATAAGACTGTGGTCTTTGGGGCCCCATTCAGCTTCATCATCCTCTTTCCATACTCTTTTAAAAAGAACTAAACACTCCTGCCTACCCCCTACACACACGCGTGCGCGCATGCACGCACACACGTACCAGTAAATCAGAAATGAGCTAGATCTTGGAAAGACCTTTGGCGATCTACTTTCATGCACCGGTTAGATACTGGTGCATGAAAGCAGTTTTAACAGTTTGAGTTAAAAGCTCAGACTGGTAGAGGAGTCAAAAAGCAAGTGGATAATTTCAACACCAGATTGTAAGCGAAGTGATAAAGTTATACAAAGAGCCATGACCACGTTAACTGTGTACTTTAACTTGACCATTTTGACTAAGACACTTTTACAACTGAAATTTTTAAAAAAACTGGCAAATTCCTTTTTAGTATCATTATTATTGTTTATCTCTGTTTACACCAAAAAAAAAAAACAACTAGAAATCTGAAAAAAAAAAAAAAAAAAAAACAACTACCTGGAGGGCTGGCCCCATAGCATAGCAATTAAAGGAGCTCAATCCTACAGGGCTGACCACAGTTCAAGCCCCAGCCCTGGGGGCTTGAGGAATACACCAGACAGTGTGTGCACCTGGAATCCCAGCAGGACGCAGAAATGGAGAAGAGACTGCAGTGTGGCCACCCCTTGTGGCCACCAGGTCTGAGACTTGAACCGCGTTCAGCCATGTGGGAGTCCAGCATCTCAACCGCCATGCCACCTGCCGGCCCTGGGAAATCTTTTAAATGGAAGATAATCCGAAAGTTTGGTGGGTTTTGTATATATTAGGATAGGAAAATAAAGGAACGGAACTACTAAGAATTTCTACTCCTGTAGAACATAGGAATTTGTTCAAAAGGAGTTGGTAAATCAAAATTCCTCATGTTTTTCTCTGAGGTTGTCATTATAACTATTTTTAGTTACTTGTTTAAAAATGCGCTCGTAGAAACTTTTTATTTTTTGAAAAAAAAATAATTCCCCAAAACTGAAGTTTGCGGTACATGTTTTCATGCTTTTCCTCCCCTAAAAATGATAACTGTAGGGGCCAGTTGGTGGCATGGTGGTTAAGGGCACTGTATTCCCACATGGCCAACCCCGTTCGAGTCCCAGATCTGGCGACTTGCTTTCTCACTTTCTCTCTTTCTCTCTCTCTGTTCCTCTCTGGTCAAATTAAAATAAATAAATAAATAAATAAAGTTAAATAAAATAATTCTTAAAAAAATTAAAACTGTAAAATGGATCAAATGATGTGTGGGTGGTTTGTAGGGTTACTGATGTCACAATTAGTCACAAAGGGATTATCTTTGTGTATGCTGTAAAGGGAAATTCAAATATCAGCTTACCTTCCTGACTTTCTAGCACTTGCCACTTTATTTAAGAGGCCTTCTGGGGGCCAGCAGGTGGCATAGGATTGAAGTGCTGGACCCCCATGTGGTTGACCATGGTTCAGTTCTCAGACCCAGTGGCCCAAAAAAGTCACAACAAACAAACAAACAAATAAATAAATTTTCAATTAAAAAAAAGGCCTTCTGGCCCCAGCCTGTTTTTGATATATGCTCAGAAAATGAGATACCATTTTACATTCATATCAGCATGCTATCCAGCATTGCTTAGGAGAAGCAGTAACTGTCGTTAAATACAGTTGAATGGGGGCCAGTGGTGGCACAGCAGTTTACACAGAAGGTCCCGTGAGAAGGTTCTGAGTTTGCACCCCGGCACTTCCCTGCGAACGCCGTTGTGCACACGCATGCCCATGATCCAGGCTGGCTGAGATGGGGTGGGTCATGGCATGAGCACCTTGTGGGGGGTACTTGTCTGTTTTTTCTCTCTCTCTCTCTCTCATGGAAGAAATACATAAATATACTTCTTAAAAATTGAATAGAAGCAACTGAAGTTAAAGGAGCTATACTTATTTTTTAGATTTTTTTTTTCCATAGGGCACATGCACTCATGGAGAGAGACAGAGACAGGGAAAGTGAGAAATCATCCCCCCGGGGCTAATGGCCATGCCACAGACCCATCTCTTCTATTTTCCTCTCGGGATTTTGGGCACGCATCCCCATGTGCCCAGTGTGATTTTCAAGCCACTGGCTCCGGGACTCGAACCGCAGAGTCGGCCATGTGGGATCCAGCGCCTTAACCACCACACCATCTGCTGGCCCAAGGGAGCTGTGCTGTTTTTAGGAATTACAATAAAACAGCTGGCTGCATTAATCTGTAACTCTGTGCATGTCTGTGGGCCGAATTCGGTGTTCTGCTGGTGAGGACATCCCAGCGGCTGCTGCCTCTGCTCCCCACAGGGCATGCCTTACAGGGCTGCCCCTGTGCAAAGCTGCTCCGTTGCCGAGCAATGCTTGCCGTCCAGACAGCCTGCCCCTCTGTCTGTTTTTGTTTATAATACAGCCGATGCCCATTTGAACTGTGCATGTTCGAATGGATTAGGAAGGGTTGGGTAGGTGAAGGGAATCTGTGGTGGTTAGGAAATAAACTCACAATTCTTTACCGACCCCCTCGGGAATGCGGTGCAGAAGCTGCTGGTATTAGCTTTTAGATAACTTGACTCTAGCTGCTGTTGCCTTAATGAAGGCTTTTTTAATCAGGCCCTGGGATCCATTAATCGACTTAAGATCTTACCAACGATGCCATATTTATTCTTTGCCTCACCTTGTCGTTCTGTTTCAGAGCCAGGCAATAATGACAATTTAGTCGCTGACCTAGCGTTAAATTCCTTAGAATAACTGATGTGGAGTTCATTTTAAATCACTGTTGGTTTTTCTCTGCCCATGAATCTGAACACTAAGGTCAATTTCTCCGGATTAGCAGCAAATTGATCACAGTATTGGACTTGGGTATCAGCTGTCTGTGACAGAGCCCCCTCCCCTAGCAGGCCCTGCGGGGGTCCCAGTGTATATCACTTTCTGCTGCTCTGAGCTGACTGTGAATGCCGGGTGCTCAGCCATTGCTCAGCCAGGCCTGTGCCTCAGTTGTCCTTGAGGGAATGTGGATCTACTGAACAGCCTCCACATATTTTTTAGCACTTTAATTTGTGCTCAAAATAACCCATGTCTCTCTTTTGGCCCCTGCAATGCAATTCCCTTCAAAATGACTTTAGATTTCTATACAGTCTTATTGTAAGTAATAGTTCCCTTTTTTAAGTTTATTTTTATTTCTGATAGAGAACACGTATGTGCGTGCACATTCACATGGGAAAGCACCCTCCATAGTGCGTCATCACACTGCGATCCCTAGTCCTCAGTCCTCCAGTTCCTTGGAGTCCTGGCACATGTGCCCACAATTTTCAAGTCAACCTGGGGATCCAAACCTGCAGTCGGCCACGTGGCTTCAGCACTGCTGTTCAGTTTAGATTGTGGCTCGAGGCTAGGCTGAAATAGTATCTTATTTCTTGCACATATGGGATCTAAGCCTTTTCATTGGCTTGTGGACATTTCATCTAACATACCTTTTTTACCCGGAAGGAAAACTGGAAACAGTCATTTTAAAAAATGAATAATTATGATGGTGATGGTAGCACAATGAAGTAGATATGTGTAATACCACTGAGCTGTACACTTAACAGTGGTGAACATGAGGGCCAGCAGGTGGTGTGTGGTGAAGGCACTGGACTACCACTTGAGCAACTGTGGTTCGAGTCCTGGACCTAGGGCTTGAAAGTTATGCCAGGCACATGTGCATTTTGTGCCCATAGTCCTGAGAGCAGAATGGAGGAGAAGGGATTGCAGCATGGCCATTCCCCCCAGGAAGGAATTCTCACTTTCCCTTCCACTATCTTTCATGGCATGGTGCTTAAGGTGCTGAACTCCCATATGGCTGACTGCAGATCAAGTCCTGGACCTGGTTGCTTGAAAATAATGCTGTCTGTGTATATGTGTGTGTGCCCAAAATCCCAAGAGGAGAATGGAAGAGAAGGAACTGCAGCATGGCCCTGCCCCTTAAGGGTGATTTCTCATTTTCCCTCTCTGTCTCCATCTCTTTCCTTCGGACACATGCGCCCTAAGGCAAAAACCCAAATAAATAAATAAAAGGTGAAGATGGCAAATTTTATGTTATATGTTCTTTTCCTCAGTAAAAATGTGATTTTTTTTTTTCATTTAAAAAATGAATACTTGGTTGGGAACCAGCAGTTAGCGTAATGGCTATGTCGCTGGACTCCCACGTGGTCGACCGCGGTTCGCGTCTCGGACCCGGTGGCTTACAACTCACGCCGGGCGCGTGTGCGTGCGTGCCCAAGATCCCGAAAGGAGAATGGAGGAGAAGGGATTGCGGCGTGACCATCCCCCCTGGGGGGTGATTTCTCGCTTTCTGTCTCTATGTCTCTCTCTTTGTCTGTCTGGCAAGCGCACGCGCCCTATAGCGAAAAACCTCTCTTAAAAAAAAATGAATACTTGGTGCTTCCCATTCCATGAAACTATGGCAAAGCTAAATACTTTCTAAACTTCCTTGGCATCTTCAAAATAATGGGCTGTAGTATTCCATATAACCATTTTTTTTAGGTGATGTAACAATAGATCCTTAGTTTGTCTAAACAAAACTGAAATAGGAACAAAACTGGCTTCAAAAACTAGAGGCCATCTCAAAAATAAAGGTAAGCGATGAAGCGTTATTGCAGCTGTTACTCTGCTCTTCCCATTCACGTTAATAAAGCCCAGTTCACCAATTGCTGATCCGTACACACATCCAAACTGTTGCGATGTATTTTTGAAGCCTAGAGGAAATGTTTGGTTTGCAGTGACTTTTTTATTTCCATTATCAGCCCTCTGATGTTACTATTTTTGTACAGTTCCGGGAACGTCTATTCCTTTTTTTTTTTTTTTAAAGCAATTCTCTTTTAGTTATTTTTATTGAATGTTATTTATGATTATTATTGATTTTTTTAAATTTGCTATTGGGATGTGTGCTCACCAGAGAGAGAGAGAGAGAGAGAAAGTGAGAAAGTAAGCCACCAGGTCTGGGATTTGAACCGTGGTCAGCCATGTGGGAGTCCAGCGCCTCAACCACCATATCACCTGCTGGCCTCAGAATATCTGCTCTTTATGAAACATGTTTTGATGCTTTTTAACCCATCAGGCTACTCTGATTTTCATTTTGTTTATAGATAATCAAGTCTCTAAGGTTGGGGGATCGCTTCTCCTTTTAGTCAAGGCAGTAAGCGTGTCCGACTGTGCATCGAATCTCTTGTGTTACCTTCTCTTCCGTAGAAAGGTTAAACTGCTGGTTCTCTGGAAACTGATTATCTTCCTTGTAACCCAGACTCTCCTCTTTTTTGCCTGCGTTTCCAATTCTGCTTTTCTTATTTTAAAAAAGGTGATTCGGAACTGCTTGCTGTGGTTTCTTTTTTTCTTACATTGTTCTTAGGCTACATCTTACATCTTCAGTGGCGTGTGACAACTCCAGTCAGTGTAATGATCAAAATGTGTTTAAATTTAAATATTCCTTCCTTTCCCCATAAAAGTGCCTTTATGCCAGTGACATGAATAAATTCTGGACCTCAGGCAAATCTCCAGGAAAAGAAAAAAAGAAAGCCCTTTTAGGCTGGAAGTACTAAATGAAAATGTTTTCCAACCGCTTGGCAAAGTGGAGACTGTAATTGTGATACGATTTTTTATCTGAAGGGAGGGGAAGAGGAGAACCAACTGGAAGGAGCTTCTCTTTCTCCTGTGGCTGCTCCCTCCAGCCCTGGCTGAGCTGAACACAACCTGTCTTAGCAGTCTTAGCCAATCGGAGGACTTCGCTCTTTCCAGGATATCTGGATTCTTTTAAAAGAAAAGAAGTAAAATTACTGCCGATTATACCAGTAGTAACACTCCAAATGAACCCGGTAGTTTTGCCATCTGATTTTTCTAAGATGACATGCAAATTGTGTTTATCTGCAGTGCTCGCTTCAAATAAACCCCACCAGGAGTCTTTTGTGTTGTTCAGTATCTAGAAAACCGTTCAGTTCTGTAGGTGACAGAAGGTAAGCAGGCCTTTGAAGGATGTCTGTTTGGGGATTTGAAGCTTTCCGTTCTGCCTTTTATCCCAGGGCTGATGTGTTTATTTTGAGGGTAGTAACTTCTCCAGACAGTGATACCTTTTTTCCTCCTTGTTAATAGTCAAAGTTTCGCTCAAGAGTCTTAGGTCCAGTGTGAGGATGCAGGAAATGATCCCAGCCAGGTTTCTCTGAGCAAGCAGGGCTTGGTCCCTAGCCATCCCACAGGGCTCAGTGTGGTCTATTACACTACAGCCATCAGGCAGAGCCGTCATTCACCTATTTTTTCTAATTCTTTTTGTTTTGTTTTGTTTTAATTTGCCAGAGGGTGTGTACACTCCCCAGAGAAAGATGGGGCAGAACAAGAGGGACAGGGAGAAAGCACACACACATACACACACACACACACACACACACACACACACACACGGGGCATGGTCATGCCACAATCCCTTCTCCATTTCTCCATCCTCCGGAGATTTGGGCATGCATGCATATGCACCGGGCGTGTGCAGGTCCAGGACTTGAACTGCACAGGTGGCCATATGGGATCTGGCTCCCTTAACCACTAGGCCACAAGGCTGGCCCTTATCCATCCTTAATCACATCTCTGGCTCTGGGGTTCTGGGCTATTCCCTGAGTTTTGTATAGTCTTCTTCTATTTTCTCTTTCTAATCTTCCTGTATCCTCTGTCAGTTCCAGTCTCCCTGTCTTCGCTGCCCATCTCTATTCATCATCTCCCTCAAGAATGTACCTTTAAAGGCCTTCTGCCTGCGCCTTTCCCCACCCTCTCGGCCAACAGCCAAGGAGCCCTGCCGTCCCTGGTTTCTTTTGTCTGTCTCAACCGGCCGTTCCGCTCATGGATGTGTCACAGAGCATGGAGCCGTCTCTCCGTGTGTCATAGTAGAACAGGACACAGGAATAGTCCGAGGGAGTGCATTTTCTAAACCGTTATTGTATGGTAGCTTTACGATATACGGGAGCTGGCAGGTGGCATAGTGATTGAGGTGCTAGTCTCCCACATGACTGACCGTGGTTTGAATCCTGAACCTGACGGCTTGCTTTCTCACTTTCTCTCTCTCACTCTCTCTCTCTCTCTGGTCAAATATAAAGAATAATAATTATAATTAAAATAGTTCTTTTTAAAAAAGAATTTTAAAACACCTTTATATCTGTTTTGTTGCCACTTTCTTTACTCATTTCTGCAAGTTATATAGCTCAACTGCTTTTCAGAATTGAAGATGGAAGATCTTATCCCAGCTCAGTTTCATTACCTCATTAAGAAGGTGTTTTGGGGGCCTGCAGGCAGCGTGGTAATTAAAGGAGCTGGACTCCCACATGGCTGACCACAGTTTGAGTCCTGAACCTGGCAGCTTGCTTTCTCACTTTCCTTCTTTCTCTTTCTGTCTCTTCCTGGTCAACTTCATTAAAACAAAATAATGACAAAGAATAAAAGTAAATTAAATAATTTTTTTTTTTAAAAAAAAAGGAAGTGTTTTTGATGGGGCCAGTAAGTGGCATGGTGGCATGGTGATTAAGGTGCTGGACTCCCACATGGAGTACAACAGTTTGAGTCCCGGAACACCTCAGATTAGGGAGATTCAAGGCTGTACTATGCCTGGCAACTTTTGAGAGAAAATTATTCTATGTGGAAAGGGGCACACACTTGAAAACAGCAGTGTGTTCTGAGGTAGAAGAGAGATCTGAGAGACCAGCAGTTGGCATAATGGCTGTGTCACTAGACTCCCATGTAGTAGACCTCGATTCGAGTCCCAGATCTGGTGGTTTAAACTCACACCGGGTGCGTGTGCATGCGTGCCCAAGATCCTGAGAGGAGAATGGAGGAGAAGGGATTGCGGCGTGGGGGGCGATTTCTCACTTTCTGTCTCTTTGTCTCTCTCTGTCTCTCTCTGTCTCTCTGGTGAGCACACGTGCCCTATAGCAAAACCACTCAAAAAGAAAAAAAGAAAAAAAAAAAGAAATCCAGAAAGAAGGACCAAAAGACAAGGGAGGATATACAAACTAGAGGATCCGTCCAAGACCTGAATAGTGGACATGGCATAATGATAAAAATAGGAATGAGGACAAGGCCAGCACGTGGTGTGGTGGTCCAAGTGCTGGATTCCCAGTGGCTGACTGTTTTTTGAGATCCGGACCGGTGACTTGAAAATCATACAAATAAATAGATGAGTCAGTTAATGTAAATGTGTGTGCGTGTGCATGCACGTGCGTGCGTGTGTTTGTGTGTGTATGTGTGAGGATAAAGTCGAGGAAGTGAGCACAGTGGCTGATGAGCAGTGCCTGGCGCCGGTTCCTCCACAATAAAGGGAACCAAACGATGAATAGATAACTAAATTTAAACTAAGAGTAACTAAGGAAGAGCTGGGACGGCAGGGAGCGGCAGGCTCCCTGTGAGCACGGAAACCCAGAATGGCTGCCTAGAGCGGGAAATAAAGCACCTGCCCTGCCGCACTGTCTTCCCCTTGGTATCTGCTCAGAGACAGGGGACTTCTCCCAACTGGGAAAAGGTAAGCAGGCAGCCCCCCACAGCCCCACTAGTGTCAGACCCTACCGTCCCTGCTGCAGGAGCCTGCCGTCCCCACAGGTGCCATGCTCAGCTCACAGAGCGGCCTGGAGTTAATGCAGCTGCATTGCTGCAGGACAGAAGCCCAAGTTGCAGACCCCTCACCCCGGTGACTGGTGACCGGGCTCTGCAGCGTGGTGCCATCTTGTAACTAGAGCTGCTGCTGAGCATCCTGTTCATGCAGTGGCTGCAGCACCACAGTCCAGGCACATGACAGTGGGCCCCGTGGGATGGTCATAACCTCGGTGTTCAAACCCACACGATGCCCTGTCCCTCGAGGAGCAAGTGGGCCTTCACAGCAGGGCTGTCAGCTACCTGCATGCCCCGACTCAAGGATCAGCCTGGTGCTCTGGCCTCAACAAAACCACACCACTGGTGCCACAAACCCTGACGGCCCAAGCCACCGATGCACTCAGGCAGGGATGGCAGCTGGCGCAACTGCACAGAGCCTGCACCCACCAGCACCAAAGGCGATGCTTATACCCAGCCAGCACCCTGTCACCCGTCCACAGGAAAAAGGCATTTCCCTACGAGAGCTTCTCTCAAACCTGGAGAAGGTGACTGTCCTACCAGAAGTGTATATATCAACCTAGGGACACAAGAAACATGAAAAAGCAAAGAAACATGACACCACAGGAACACACGGATTCCGTACTAACAGACCCCAAAGAAAAGGAAATTTACAAGTGAATGAAGAGTTTGAAATAGCGATCTTAAACTCAACAAGATACAGAACACCGATAAGTCAGTGAAATCAGGAAAACAGTGTATGATCTGAATGAGAAAGTTGACAAAGGGGATAGGTATCTTTAAAAAGATCTAACCAGAAATCTTGGGCTTGAAATTTGATGAACGAAAGAAACACAGTGTCGGGGCCAGCAGGTGGCATGGTGGTTAAGGGCGTTGGACTCCTACATGGCTGACTACTGTTCGAGTCCCGGACCTGGCAGCTTGCTTTCTCACTTTCCCTCTTTTTCTCTCATGCTCTGTTTCTCTCTGGTCAAATTAAAATAAATAAATAAATAAATAAATAAATGAAGTTAAATAAAATAATTCTTTTAAAAAAGAAAGAAAGAAACACGGTGTAAGCTTAGCCATGAAGGTACATGTGGCAGAGCACTGCCGAGGGGTCCTGGAGCCACGTAGACTTGGGTTCGGATCCCGAATCGACTTGAACCGAGTGCACCTGCATGCACCTCTGATCCTGCTGGCGGGAAGGATGGAGGAAGGAACTGTACGGCGACACCCTGCCAAGGGATCCCCTCCCTCCCTCGCTCACTGCCCTTCCCTCGGTAGCTTTAAAAGAAACTTTAAAACATACAGCTGAGAGCTTTCAACAGACCAGATAGAACTGAAGAAAGAATTTCTGAACTTGAAGACAGGTCATTTGAATTAACCTAGTTAGAACGAGAAAGAGAGAGAGGAGAGAAAGAGAGAAAAGAAAGGAAGGAAGGGAAAAAAGAAGCAGGAATAAAAAAGAATGAAAAGAGCCAGCCCCCGATAGCCTAGTGATTAGGGGATCTAGATCCCACATCACTGACTATGGTTCGAATCCTGGCCCTGCTGGCTTGGAAGGTATAATGTGTGCTTGTACGTGATGCCCCGAATCCCAGCAGGATGGAGAGAGAGAGAAGACAGTATTGCATGTGGCCACGCCCCACTGGGCATCTTTGTCCCTCCCTCTCTTTCTCCCTCACTCTGTGCACATGCTCTCTGACAAAAACAAAACAAAGAATGAAGAAGGCCCATAGGACCTATCGGGCACTATTAATGAACCAGTATTGGCTATATGTGAGTTTCAGAGAGAGAAGATGTGGAGAAAGGCACAGAAAAACCTTTTCAATGAACTAAGAGCTGAAAACTAACAAAGTCTTGGGGAGACATGGACATCCAGACCCAGAAAGCTCAAAAGTCCCAATACAGATTTAACCAAAGACGTCCTCTCTCATTACATTAATCCATTATCGTATTGCTAAACAGAAATACCGGAGACTGGGTGATTTATAAAGGATAGAGTTTGGGCTAGCCTGTGATGGTTAAGATGGCTGAATCCCATGTCGCTGACCTTGTGGTTCGAGTCCTAGACCTGGCAGCTTGAGAAACATGCCAGGCATGTGTGCATACGTGCCCTAAATCCCAAAATGAGGGAGGAGAGAAGGGATTGCAGCATGACCCTGTCCCATGGGGGGGGGTGCTTTCTCACCACCACCTCCCCCTACACACATGTTTCTCTTCAGGGAACACATGTACCCGTGGGCATATTAAAAAAAGGAAAAGAACAGAGGTTTATTTGACTCACAGTTCTAGTGGCTAAGAGCCACAAGAACTTGGGATCAACATTTGGCTGGCCTTAGGTACTATGTCACAACATGGCGGACAGAAGCAGGGAGGTCAGTGGGCATGAGCAGAGAGGACAGAATACAGAGTACAGAGGGGACAGAATCCCCCTGTACTCAGTCAGTCCCTCCCGGCTGATTGGGTGGTGCCCTCCACATTGGCAGTGGGTGTGCCTTTCTTGGTCTGCTCTTTCTCTCAGGATGAGAACTCATTCCTTCTTGTGAAACAGCATTAAGCCCTTTATGAGAGAAGTGCCTCCATAATCCAAGCACCACCTACTAGGCATCGCCTTATTTATTTATTTATTTATTTATTTATTTATTTATTTATTTATATTTGCTATAGGGCACATGTGCTCACCAGAGATAGATGAGAGAGAGAAAGTGAGAAGGGGAAAAAGCACACTGCCAGGTCCAGGACTTGAACCATGATCGGCCATGTGGGAGTCTAGGATCTTAACCACCATGCCACCTGCTGGCCTCTAGGCATCACCTCTTAAAGGTCTCATCACCTCCCAACGCTATTACATTAGAGGCCAGATTCCAACACATAAACTCTTGGAGGATTAACCAAGGTTCTATGGCATCCAGGCACATTATAATCAAGTTGTCAAAATTCAAAGACAAGGGGCATTCTAAAAGCAGCAAGGGAAAGTATCAAGCTACATATAAGGACATCTCCTTTGGACTGTCAGCAGGGTCCTCAGCATAAACCTTGCAGCCTAGGGAAGAATGAGATACTATATTCAATGTGCTGAAAGAAAAAAACGGTCAATCAAGAATACTGTACCAGCAAAGCTGTTCTTCAGAAGCGAAGGAGAAATAAAGTACTTCCCAGACAAGGAAATGCTAAGAGAATTTTCACCACAAGACCAGCCTTCCAAGAAATGCTTGAGGAAGTGCTACAACTGGAAACAAAAGATGACCGTTACTATTATGAAAGCACATGAAAAAATGTAACTCAGTAGTAGAGCTAAATTCATAATTAAATTCAGTACTGTCATGTGATATGTAAGTCTGTTAAACTTCTAGTATGAGGGTTAAATGTCCAAATGCTTAAAAAAAAGAAATAACAAGAGCCTCAATTAGTGATCGAGGAACCCACAACATATAAAGATTTCAATTAAGGCAACAAAGGTATAAGATAGCAAGTGAGAAAAATGAGAATGATCTTTATGGGGCTAGATTTGAATTGGAAGTATCATGATAGGCTCCCAGTTAAAACGAATGAACGAATGAATGAATGAATATCTTACCTTTAGTGATACTCTGGTAGTACTAAGCACACTGAGCACCCAGATCTTGGTTTCTAAATACTTTCCACTACCAAAAGTAATTAGGATCCCTTACAGAAACAACTGAGTCGAAGTCTGGGGCTTACAAATATAAGAGATGCCTAAAACACCTTGTGTCAGAAAGTAAGGAAGTACAGAAAGGATGATACAAGTGCATCCAAAAAAAAGAAAAACAAAAAACACGGTAGCTTACTAAAAGGGACTCCCATTGGTCAGATTGGGAGCCAATGGACCCAAGAAAAGAATATTGATAGTAATGCCTTAAAAACACTGAATTTGGGGACCAGCAGTTAGCGTAATGGCTATGTCACTGGACTCCCACGTAGTCTACTGCGGTTCATGTCCCGGACCCGGTGGCTTAAACTCACGCCGGGTGCGTGTGCGCCCAAGATCCTGAGAGGAGAATGGAGGAGAAAGGATTGCGGCGTGGCCATCCCCTCTGGGGGGTGATTTCTCGCTTTCTATCTCTCTGTCTGTCTCTGTCTGGCGAGTGCACGCGCCCTATAGCAAAACCTCTCCAAAAAAAAAAAAAAAAAAACACTGAATTTTACACTAGCTCCATGAGTTTGAGTACCTACAGTGATACTACAAGATAAGGAATAGGAAAAGAAAAAAAAGGTAAGAGTCCGGGACTCAAACCGTGGTTGGCCATGTGGAAGTGTCCAGAGCCTTAACCACCATGCCACCTGCTGGTCCCTGAAAATCACCATTTATAACCTTTAGTATAATTATTTCTGGATCATCCAGGAATGCCAAAACTACTGGATGAAATGTTGTGGGAAGGAGGATATCCACTGTCATGAAGTGTCTGTCCATAGATCGTTAATTACAAAGGAGGAAAGATCCTTGAGCAAAGTGACCAAACTTTCACTTTCCCAGTAGGTGACAACCTGGCATTATGAGGCTCCATTTTTTTAAGACTTCTTTAATTTTATTTATTATTATTATTTTTTAAATTTTCTGTAGGGCACGTGCTCTCACCAGAGAGAGACAGAGAGAGAAAGTGAGAAAACAAGCCAGCAGATCTGGGACTCGAACCAAGGTCCTGTGGGAGTCCAGCACCTTCACCACACTACCTGCCGGCCTCAAAGCTCCACATATGATGCAGTGGTAATGCACACAGCGTCCCCTACACAGTGCTTATGCCAGAATGTTGTTAACTTGAATGGAATCCAGAGACACAACGAGAGTGGTTCAGATTGATGGACAGCCTGTGAGATAAGAAAAATGTCAGTGTCTTGAAGGAAAAGAAGAAGGACTGTTGTAAATTAAAGGAAACTAAAGAGATATGACCAGTAAGTAGTTTGATTGGATTCTAGATTTTAAAAACACACACATTGGGTAAATGAGGGGCATTTGAACATGGACTGTGTAGATAATGTATCAGTTTCTAAGTTCTTGATTGTCACAATGATATTGTGATTTTTGTTGGAGATATCCTTGTCCTGAAGCGATACATGCTAAAAGTTTTAGAATGATGTGGCATGTGTTTTCATGTTTCCAAAGACTGAGCAAAACACACGTACACAGTATAGAGGGAAATGAAATACATTATTACTTAAATTTTTTTGTTTAGGTTTTTGCCATAGGGTGTATGCACTAGCCAGAGAGAGACAGAGAGAGGGATGGTAAGAAATCATCCCTGGGGTGGGGGTGGAGGGGAAAGACCATGCCACAATCCCTCCTCTTCTCTTCTCCTTCTAGGATTTTTGGACACGTGTACACTCACACCCAGTGTGATTTTTCAGGCTACCAAGTCTGGGACTCAAATGGCAGTTGACCATGTGCTGGCCCCATTTTAAATTATTAAGTATAACAATTAAATGCATCTATTACTCTCCAGTTAGCATTGATGTGTGTAGGGATATGTAAGTGCTCATTGTACTATTTTCTCTACTGTTCTATAGGTTTGAAATATCTCAAAATAAAGAGAGGAAGGGAACCAGCAGTTGGCGTAATGGCTATGTCGCTGGACTCCCACGCAGTCGACCGCGGTTCGCGTCCCAGACCCAGTGGCTTAAAACTCATGCCAGGCGCGTGTGCGTGCATGCCCAAGATCCCAAGAGGAGAATGGAGGAGAAGGGATTGCAGTGTGACCATCTCCCTGGGGGGTGATTTCTCGCTTTCTGTCTCTATGTCTCTCTCTGTCTGGGGAGTGCACGCGCCCTACAGCGAAAAACCTCTCCAATAAATAAATAAATAAATAATAAAGAGAGGAAGAAAAGGTAGGAAACTATAGAAAGTGAAGTTTCTTAGGTTAGTACCTTAATTTACATTTTAATATGTCGTTAAGGTGAAAACAGACACCTACTAAAATGCCTAGGAGTGTCACTAATAAGCTATTTTATATCTAGTCTTGACCATAGGAAGATCTTCAAGGAGGCATGCATGGGGCCAGCAGGTGGCATGGAAGTTAAGGCACTGGATCCCACAAAGCCGGCTCCATGGTTCACGTTCCAGACCCAGTGGCTTGAAAGTCACACTGGGTATGTGTGCATGTGTGCCTAGAATACCTAGACGAGAACGGAAGGATTGCAGCATGGCCATCCCGCCTGGGGAGTGATTCTCACTTTCCCTCTCTCTTTCTCTCTGTCTGTCTCCAGCAAGTACACACGCCCTATAACAAAAACTAAAAAAAAAGAAAAAAAAAAGCGTGCATGTCAGAATGAGGAAGCTGTTGCATTAGGCTAACATGGTAGATGCTACATTCTATAGGGCCACAGGGCCCCAGAAGCTCGGGAGAGCCGTACTGACTAGTCTCGTCGTAGGCTCTCTCTGAAGACCTCGGCTGTCAGAAGGTAAGCAGCCAAGCCGAAGCGCTGCCTCCCCACGTATTAAGTTTCCATATGCTCCCCCAACTGGGGTGCTTCAGGAACTTGAGCCCCTGCAGTTTAGATTGTGTCTGAAAGCTGTCACGCTGTAGCGAACACGTTTAGCTGTTTTTCTTCACATTAGACCTTCAGCTTCCTGCATGCAGGGGTTCTTGAAAACGATTCCTGGATCACAGTGATTCCTGGCAACTAGCAAAACGACCGGCTTTGAATCAGATGTATTTAAAAGGCAACTGAAATCGTGTAGATGAGGATTTTCTGTGTCTTAGTTCAAACTGTTTTTAAGAACTTGCCAGTCTGGAAAGACACCATTAGAACAGGGATAAAAAGCTTATTGGATTCCGAGTGGAGTGGGTAGTTATCCACGCCCTGGCTCCCATATTCCACACCACTCTGATGTCTAGGACCATGAAGAAGGAACACCACCTGTCACATGGTATAGATTCCTTCAGTAAGGAGCTTGCCGGCACACACTACCCAGTCGCCCTTATTCATTCTATAAAAGCTCTCACACGCGCCACGGAATGGAATGATATTCAATCTTAAAAAAGTAACGACAGAGCGACACAGGCTAATACGGACAGACCTCAAAACGTTATGCTACATGGAAGAAGTCAGATCTAAAAAAGCTACATAGCATATGATTCCATTTGGATAAAATGTCCAGATTAGGCAAAATATAGAAACAAAAAGGAGATTAGTGGTTGCCAGGGTTTACCGACTTAGGAGGAACGGGGAGAGACTGCTTAGTGGCTGGGAGGTTTCTAGGTGGGGTGAGAAGTTCTGGGATAAGGAGGAGTAATAGTGGTACAACCTTGTACATGTACTTAATGCCAACGGATTTACACTTTAAAGTGGTTAGAATGCTAACTTTGTGTGTTTGCCACAATAAATACTTTCCATATACAACTTCATTAAAAATAAGGACTGATTTTTATAATGAGTAATTTGGGGAGGCACCAGCAAATGTTGGTGCTTAGGGCACCGGACTCCCACATGGCCAACAGTGGTTCAAGTCCTGGACCTGGTGGCTTGAAAATCACACCGGGCACATGTGCATGTGTGCCCAACATGTCAAGAGGAGAATGGAGGAGAAGGGATTGTGGCATGGCCATCCTCCCTGGGTTCTCTCTCTCTGTCTACCTGTCTATCTCACTCCAGCAAGCACATTCACCATTTGACAAAAACCTAAAATAGTGATGATAATAATAATAATAATTTGGTATAATATCAGCAGTACAGACAGTTTGGAAAATCCAGGAGATTCCTGGCTTAAATGATTCAGAACAACCTTTGATAGCATGATAATGGGTTATTAAAGTAAACCAGGCTATGTTGGGGGCATGTCTAACTTTCAAAGCCACTAACAAGGAGGGACATTGCTTTCTGAGAATGTCCCAGCATGTCACTGTCATAAACCTGGCCACGGTAGGATGGATCTGATCAGTGTGGCTGTTCTATGGTGTTACTGCTGCCAGTCAGCAAGTTAGAAGCTCCAGAGAGCTGTGCGCTTCCGGCCTCCTTGTTTCTGGGTTTATTTTCTTTCTCCTAAATTACTTTATTTGGATGCATGTGAACCCAGCACTAGACCTGCACAGGCTGGAAGGCACCCCTTCCTCCTTGCATGTTCAAAAAAGTTTTGGAGTTGTGTCAAGAATGGTGACCAGATGTGGCCAGGGTTCGTGGTCTGTGGTCATCGCTTGCTAAACTTTTTCTTTCCATGGTACCTCTCAAAAGCTCTTCATTTTCCATGACACACCAGAGGGCTGAGGATTGAGGTTAAGCGGGAAGGTCAGGCAGACTGCTGTAAGATGTGTGCTCCTAGAGTAAGACGGGGTCGAGTCAGGGAGAGAGAGATGGAGATGGCAGGAAGAGACAGAGAAGTGGAGGAAAGGAAATCTAAAAGATGAGAGAAGCCAGAGGTGGGGTGCTAGTTAAGGCGCTGGTACATGACTGACCACGGTTCAAGTCCCGGACCTGGCAGCTTGAAAATCACACTGCATGTGTGTGCACGTATGTGCCCAAAATCCCCAGAGAAGAATGGAGAAGGATTGCAGTGTGGCCACGCCCCCTGAAGGGTGATTTCTCATTTTCTCTCTCACCATCTCTCTCTGGAGAGCAGGTGTGTCCTGTGGCAAGCAAATGAATGAATGAATGAATGAATGAATGCTGAATGATGAGAAAGGAGGAAACAGAAGAGTGCACTAAAAGGCAAAGATGAGAGAGCCCTTTATGCTCCTGTATGGAATCTGATTTCCTACATGATGATTCCTTTTTTTTTTTTAAGAATTATTTTATTTAACTTTATTAATTTATTTTACTTTTTATCAGAGAGGGACATAATGAGAAAGAGAGAGAAGGAAAGTGAGAAAGCAAGCTACCAGGTCCAGTACTCGAACCGTGGTCGGCCATGTGAGAGTCCAGCACCCTTAACCACCACGCCACCTTCTGGCCCCACCATGATTACTTTTATTGGTCTTAATAGTGACTTATTTCTAGCAGACTTCCTGAACTAGTTACAAATGTGAAGAATATGTATGTTTGGATTCGGCATTGCAGATGGCCAGATTGTAGCAGAAAGTTAGGAACCCCCACCTCAAGATAGTTCTTGTCAAGGGTTGATGAGAATGTGGGGAAAAGAGAACCCTATCCACTGTTAGTGGGAAGGTAATTAGTGCAGCCATTATGGAAAACAGTATGGAGGTTTCTCAAAAAACTGAAAATAGAACCACTATGTGACCCAGCAGTCCCACTTCTGATTATGTATATAAAGGCATTAAGATGAATATGGTGAGCCAGCCGGTGGTGTGGTGGTTGTGGGGATGACTCCCACATGGCTAACTGTGCTGTCGGAGCCATGGGCCTGGTGGTTTGGGAGACAGGCCAGGTGCTTGTGCATGCATGCCCACAATCCCGAAAGGAGGAGATGGAAGAGAAGGGATTATGGCATGCCCGTGCCCCATGTGGAGTGCCTCTCACTTGCCCTCTGTCTGTCTCTTTCTCTCTCTCCAGTGAGTGCACATGCCCTCTAGCAAATCAAAAAAAAAAAAAGAAAAAGGAGAAAATCAGTATGTTAAAGGGAGAGATGCACTCCCATGTTCACTGCAGTATTATTCATAATAGAGGAAATTGGAAATGAACCTAAGTGTTCATCAACAAATAAATGAGTAAAGAAAGGAAATCCTGGATCCACAGGTGGTGTAGTGGTTAAGGCGCGGGACTCCCGCATAGCTGACCGCAGTTCCAGTTTTGGAACAGGCAGCTTTAAAATACACTGGGTGTGTGTGTATGTGTGCCCAAAATCCCAAGAGAATGGAGGAGAAGGGATTGTGACCTGGCCACTCCCAACCCCCCCCCCCGGGGGGGGGGTGATTTCTCACTTTTCCTCTCTCTCTGTCTCTCTGCTGAGCACCCTATGGAAAAAAAAAGAAAAGAAAAGAAAAGAAAAAAAGACCAGCCAGGTAGTGTGGTAGTTAGGGTGGCTGGATCTTGCATGGCCTACTGCACAGGGTCCAGTCCTGGACCCACACTGGGCATATGTGCCCAAAATCCTGAGAGGAGAAAGGATCATAGAGTGGCCATCCATCTCCTGTGGTGGGAGTGCTTTCTACTTTCTCTCTCTCTCTCCTCTCTGTCTCTCTTTGGTGAGTACATGTGCTCTAGAACAATTTTTATTTTTTTTTGTCATGAGCACGTGTGCTCACCAGAGACAGAAAGAGACAGTGAGAGAGAAAGTGAGAAATCACTCCCTGAGGGGAGGGGCCCACGCTGCAATAATGTCTTCTCCATTCTCCTCCGGGGATTTGGGGCATGCACACAACATGTCCAACATGATTTTGAAGCTGCCAGGTGCAGGAATCCAATCACAATTGACCACACTATGTGGGAGTCAGTTAAGTAGTACCTTAACTACTATGCTATCTGCTGGCCCTGCAAATTTCACAAGAGAGAGAGAGACAAAGACAAGTGAGAGGGAAAGTGAGAAATCATTCCCAGGGGGCATGGCCACACTGCAATCCCTTCTTCTCCATTTTCCCAAGGTCTTGGGCACACATGCACATGTGCCCAGTATGAGTTTCAAGCCACCAGGTTCAGGACTGAAACCGTGGTTGGCCATGGGGGAGGCCAGTGACGTAAACACCGCTCCATCTTCTGGTCTCCAAAAGGAAATTTTTGAAAAATTAAAGAAATCTGAGTGAAAATTAACTTCCTTTTCTAATTAGGGCTTTTATTTTTTTATCAAGATTAACCAGCTATTTCTCACCAAAGACCCCAAACCAAGGTGCTGTAGGAGTGGACGCATCGTACCAGACAGGAGGCCTGATTGGGCTGGAGGCCAGGAGCAGGAGCGGGAGGGGGCGCTGTGGAGTCTGCACAGCCCCTGCCTGGCTGCTCTCACCTTCCCCTACTGGCCTGACGTCCATCACCACTTCCCTGCCTCCCTGATCTGACGCCAGAATTTCTAGCAAAGTTCTGAAAAAGTGGAAAGGGCATGGAAAGGGGGTGCATGGGAACTAGTTTGAAAATGACAAGTTACGGCCTGTCGGAGGCCCAGGATTGTTTTGGCATCTTTCACTTCAGTATTCTTTACATGAGAGCCTTCAAGGAGTGGGAATATGGCTGAAAGTGTGGGTCCTTTTTTAAAGAGAGAAAACACTTCATTGTGGTGATCAGTTTGGCTGTTTACATAGACGTGGCTTCGTCGTGGATAATTTGCACCCCGCAGCGGAGAGAACAGCCGAAATGAACCCCTTTCATCTGATTGCACTGTCTCTGGGTAAACTGAGCCCCATCCATCATTCCAAAGGCTCAGTAAAAACTTGGAGTTGTCACGAGTACCCAGGGCAACAGTGCAGCTGGGTCTCTAAGGCTACCTACTGAAGCATTAACTCTCCGCTGCTTCTTGAGCTGGTGCAGAAAGGTTTTCTGGCTGTATCATCTGTGGCGTTCGCTCTCCTCTCTCAGAAATCTCGGTTATGTCTTGGCTCCAGCCATCCCAGTCACTCAGCGGTCCCCGCATTTGCACCCTTTACCTGCATATGTATCTCTTGATCTCCCTGTCACTTCCTGGCACTCAACATGTCTGAACCAAATTCCCCATTTGCAACGCCTCACCTCGCTACCTTGAACACACACATCACACGTACAAGGGACCAGAGCAGGAGGTCAGCCCGCCCCCGCGTTGGGCCCTGCCATTCTTCCAATGACTCGAGTTAGACAGTATCTCTCATATTTGAGCTCTTCTTCTTGCTCTTCCTCCAAGGCCTTCATGTTTAAGTTTACTTTTTTCTTCCCTGAGAAAGAAGGAGAGGCATTCCCACCCAGATCAGACTGCAATCCAACCCCAACCTCAGCCAGCCAGGATCACTGACGTGCATGCACATGTACCCAGTGTGGACAGAAACCTCGGGATGCGAACCCAGGACCTTTCTATATGGCTTCAGCATCATGGTGCTATGTCAGCTCCTCTTCCACTAGTGCCTTCTGCTCCTGGGCCCAGAGATTTCTTACAGCCTTTTTAGAAATATAATTATTGGGGCCGGCCGGGGACATGGTGGTTAAAGGTTCTGGACTCCCACATAGCTGACCATGGTTCAAGTCCCGAACATGGTGGCTTGCTTCCTAACTTTCCCTCTCTTTCTCTGTCTCTTTCTGATCAAACTGGAAAATAATAATAGCAACAAGAATAATAATAATGATAATAAATAAAGTTAAATAAAAGTAATTCTTTTAAAAAAAGAAAGAAATATAATTATTTTATTTTATTATTATTTGATTTGTTATAGGACATGCATGCTCACCAGAGAGAGAGAGAGACAAAGAGAGAGAACGTGAAAAAGCAAGCTGCCAGGTCTAGGACTCAAACCACAGTCAGCCTCGTGGGAGTCCAGGACTTTAACCAGTACACCAGCCTTTTATTTCTATCTGTCACCATTCTCAAGCAGGCCAGGTTGCTACAACTGTGCCTTCCTAAGTGGGCCCCCCAGTTCCACTTTTCTCCTGTGCATGTCAACGTGGCCACCCACATGATGGTTCTGAATCACCGCTCTTATTTTGCCAAGCCATTGGTAGTAGACCTTCCAGAGCCCCAACCTGTCCCGAGGGCACATAGCCCGCAGTCCCCAGCTGTGGACCTAAGGCCCTCCATGGGCTCTCTACTCTTTGTCTCATCTACTCCATTGTTCCTGTACCCCCATGGAAACCTTCTGCTCCTCCAAACCAGTTTCCCTCCCTCTGCAAACATCGTTTGTTCATTTCCACCCTGAGCCTTTGCTCACACTGATGGCCACCCCTCCATTCTGTTCTACTTCAAACCTGCCTTCAATTCCTCTAAAGAGTGTGTCTTGTGACTAATACTCTGTTTTCCCTTTGCACCAAGTATGCATTTCCACTCTTCAAATTTTTAAAGATATTTGAATGTTCAAATATTTTGGGGGAAAGAACTTTGGCTTTACTGTGTTCACCACAGAAGTCGGGCAGGTAAAGAAACGATGAGAGGGCCGTGGAGAGGGGTCCAAATAAAAAGGAAGCTTGCCCTCTGCAGGTCAGTGCAGTGTGTGTGCTGCCGTGTAGTAATGTAAGCCTGATACTGCAGGCTTTTCCGACTTTCTAGAGGACCCAGGAACCTCAATTGTTATATGAAATTGCTTGATGTAAAAAATTTCAAGTCTGGCCCCTTAATGCAGTGGTTAAGGAAGCGAGATTCCACAAGGCTGACTGTGGTTTGAATCCCAGCCCTGCCCGTTTGAAAAACATGCTGGATGCATGTACGTGCATGCCCTAAATCCTGATGGCATGGAAAAACAGAGAAGGGATTGTGGCATGACCATACCCCATTGGGGTGTGCTTTTTCCCTCTCTCTCTCTATCTCTCGTCTAGTACGCACACATGCCCTCTGGCATTTTTTTAAACAATTTTTTTATTTAACTTTATTTGTTTGTTTGATTTAATTTGAACAGAGAGGGACAGAGAGAGAGAGAGGGAGAGAGAGAGAGAGAGAGAGGAAAAGTGAGAAAGCAAGCCACCATATCCAGTACTCAAACCACTGTCAGCCATGTGGGACTCCAGCGCCTTTAACCACCATGCCACCTGCTGGCCCCTCTCTCGCCTTTTTTTTTTTTTTTTTTTTTAATTTTAGGGTCAGCTCCTCAGAGCAGTGGCAGTATACTTTTTAAGAGAAGTCATTTCCCACATGGCAACCATGGTTTGGATCCTTCACCAGGTAGCCTGAAACCTCAGGCATGAGTGACGTTCTCAAGATCCAAGAGACTGGAGAATTGGAGGAAGGAGAGGAAGGGGAGTCTGGCATGACCAGACTCTGCGAGGAATGCTTGCCTCTCTCTCTCTCTCTCTCTCTCTCTCTCTCTCTCTCTCTTGTTCTCCTCCCCACCTTCTCTCTCTCTCTCTCTCTTTTTTATGTACACATGGACATATTCTATTGTGAATAAAGAAAAAAGCTTAAAATTTTTCCTACCATATGTTAAAGAGACTACTGGAGGGACGCAATCCTTCAAGTTACAATTTAAAAGACCAGTTCATGTGGGACGCAGATATGGCATAGGACTGCAGTCAGTGTCTGGTTACAAAGTAGAGCAGAAGCTCTCCTTTTCGGGAAGAGTTTTGGTACATGTAGATTTTCTAGAAAATCAGAAATTGAATGTTCATTCTATGAATTTGAGATTTACATGGTAGAAAAAATATGCTGATGTCTATCACTTTTTCCTGTTATAGACAAATTTAGCAATATAACATCCCCATTAATTAACCTAGTCAGATGCCTTTTATGTTCTCTTGTGATACTTTTTAAAGACTTATTTATTATTAATAGTGTTTTTAAATTTGCTCTAGGTGACATGTGCTCACTAGAGAGAGCGAGAAGGGTGGGTAAGTGAAAAAGCAAGCCGCCAGGTCCGGGACTCAGGTCAGCCATGTGGAGTCCAGGGCTCCAACCACCACACCACCTGTTGGCCCCTCTTGTGGTTTTTATTTTACAAAAACACTTGATGAAATATATTTTTAAATGGGATTTTACCAGGTGGACACAAAAGGGTGAGCTTGTTTGGTAAGGCTGTTAAATGTTGAGAGAGTCTATATATCGGGGAAAATCATAGCCCTCTCTTAGTTCATTGAATGAGAGAAGGTTGGGGCCAACAGGTGGCATGGTGGTTAAGGTGTTGGACTCCCACATGGCTAGCTGTGGTTCGAGTCCCAGACCCCGTAGCTTGAAAATCATGCTGGTCACATGTGTGTGTGCCCAGAACCCCAGGAGAATGGACTGCAGCATGGCCATCACCCCTGGGAGGGTAGGGTGATTTCTCATTTTCCCTCTCACTGTCTCTCTCTCTCTGGGGAATGCAGGCACCTTATCACAAAAACCTAAAAAGCAATTTACAAAGAGAATGAGAAAAGGTCACAGGAGGGGATGAAGCAGCTACCTCTTTGATAGGCAGCGAAAACAGGAGGGCCTGGCCATGGCGGGTGTTTGGAGAATTCCCACACAGGTGCAGATCCCAAGTGAACAATGATTTATCACACCTGGGCTTCTGTGACAGTCATCGTTCATCCATTCATCACACTTTCATTGAGTACCTTCAGCGTTTCTGGGCTAGAGAAAGGACCTTGTTTTATCAGCCTTAGAGTCCAGTGAGGGAGAGAGAAACATCACCACCACAGAAACACAAGGTAGACTCTAATGAGAGTCTCTTAGTTCCTAAGTGACCAATTCAAAATGCCAACAGTAGAGCCACCCCATGGGACCAGCAGATGGCGTACTGGTTACGTCACTGACCTTTCACGTGGCTGACTGCAGTTTAAGTTCCAGACCCAGAGGCTTAAGCTCATGCCGGGCATGTGTGCTTACGTGCCCAAGATCCCGAGCGGAGAATGGAGGAGAAGGGATTGTGGTTTGGCCATACACCCTGGGTGGTGACTTCTCACTTTCTGTCTCTCTGTCTCTCCAGCAAGCACATGTGCCCTATAGCAAAAATCTCTCTCAAAAATAAATAAATAAATAAATAAGGCCAACCCATGATATGGTACTTAAGGCAGCTGGATCTCATATGGCCGACTTTGTGGTTCAAGTCCCAGACCTGGCTTGAGAAACACTCTGGGCACACGTGCATGCATGCCCAAAAAAAATCCTGAACGGAGGGAGAGGTGGAGCAGAAAGGATTGTGGCATGACTATCTCCTGTGCACGGCCATCTTCCCCCAGGGGGTGATTTCTCACTTTCTGTCTCTTTGACGAGCATGCGTTTTTGTTGAAGGGTGCCTACAACAAAAACCTCTCAAAAAATACATATACATATATACATACACACACACACACATATACACACATATACACACATATATGTGGTCCAGCATATGTAACCATTACTCCGTATATCCTCCTGGTTCCTTTGCAGTTGTATTTTATTTATATATATATAATAAAATATGTACTATATATATATATATATATATAGTACAACCATGCTAAGGGCTATTTGACTGGTCAATCCTAATGTACTGGGTTTCAGGGTCAAGAGGGCACTCATTCCTAGCCCTGGGACTAGGAGGCTTTTGTGTTAGTGAGAACAGGTGGGTGGGGTTTTGGTAGTGTGAACTGAGTGAAGAATTTCAGGCTAAGGGAGTGGAAGAACTGAATCACTGAGGCGGGGGAGAGCAGAATGTCTTCAGGGGAGCCAATCACACTACTCCCAGCTTAGAGTCAGTCCCTTCAGTGGCACCCCGGACCCTCAGGATGAAGTCCGAACTCGGTAGCACGGGTTCCAAAGCCAGCAGGATCTAGTCCCAGCTGACTCTCCCTTCCGTCCCTCCAACCCCCTCTCCCCAGAGCACGCGCCTTTGCCTCCCAGCACGCACACGCCCTCCCCTGCTTCCTCACGCCTGACTGTGGCGCAGTCATCCTTGATCAGCTGCCTTCTCCCCTTCAGGCCTTCGTTGTCTGGGCGTTTTGTCCTGCTCTTTTCTATTCCTTCTTTCCTTTTGCTAATTTGTTAGTCCTTCAGGATGAATTCATTCATTCATTTATTTATTTATAGGTTTTTGCCTCAGGGCACATATGCTCGTGGGGGGCTGGAAGACAGAAACAGTGAGAGGGAAGGTGAGAAATCAACCCCCAGGGGGGATAGCCACCACAATCCCTATTTCTCCATTCTTCTCTCAGGGTTTTGGCCATGCATGCACAAGTGCCCAGGATGAGTTACAAGCCACTGGACCGGGACTTGATCTGTGGTCCGCCAGCGACGTAACCAGTTTACGCTATCTGCTGCAATCCCTTCTCCTCCATTCTCCCCTGCATTTTACGTTTTTTAAAGTTTATTTGTTTTGAAAGGACCAGACAGACAAGCACCCCCGACAGGGTCTTCACACCAGGATCCACCCCAGCCTCAGCCAGCCCTGAACATGGGCATGTGCACACAGGCCTGGCATGCTCAGGGTGTTCCCAGGACCTTGCCTGTGGTTCTGCTTGCGTGACTGCTGTGCCACCCACCTTGCCCCATTCAGGATTCATTTCAAATGGCATGTCTTTCAGAGCAATTCATTCATAGCACCTGGGGACCTTGGAAAATGCAGATCCTGGTTGAGTAGGTGTGGAATGGGGCCTGGGAGTCCATGTTTCTCTGAAGCTCATAGGTGACATGGAGAGGATGCTGCTGGTCTGAGGCTGACACGCTCTCCTACACAGCCTCCTGGAGCACTTTAAGAGACGTACAAATGCCTGTCTTCTCCCTCCCTACAAATTCTGCGTTCATTGTTCTGGGTGTAGTAAATTGGCATTTTAAAGTTTGAGGAGATTCTAATGTTCAAAATGACCCACTGCACTAGAAAACCTTTCCTGCGTTACTAGGGACACCTTGGAGTCTGTCTTATCATGTACTGATTTACAAGTTTGCCTGTTTACCCTTATCCTCACCAGACTCAGCTGCTTGGAAGAAGAGGCAATGTCTTCTTCATTCATTCCTTTGCTCATTCATTCATTCAAGAAGGGTCTATAGGGCATCTGTTGTATGTTTATATCTGCAGGGTACTGAAGATATAAAACAGAGGGCCAGCAGGCGGTGTGGTGGCTAAGGTGCTAGATTCCCACATGGCAGACTGCAGTTCGAGTCCTGGACCCGGCAGCCTCAAAATCACACCAGGCACGTGTGCATGCTTGCCAAAAACCCCAGAGAAGAGAATGGATCACAGCGTGGCCATCCCCTGGGGGGTGATTTCTCTTTTTCACTCTAGCAAGTCCATGTGCCCTGTGACAAAAACTCTTAACAAAAGAAAAAAAAAGATACAAAATAGACCTGGTCCCTGGCTGTTTTGAAGTATGAAGGAGAACCATCATTTAGCAGAGCCTGGCATAGTGGGACATTATTTATTGAATTAATGGTGGTAAAACAAGGGGAAGGAAAATGGAAAATAAAGATGGCAGGGGGGCGAGGAGTCGTTGTCACCAAAGCACTTTGAACATTCAAGGTACCCTGTATCTCTGGGTCTGGCCTGAAGCTAGGAGGCAGGTATCCGTATCCCCAAATTAGACAAGTCATCATTTGGAAGGAGAGCCAGCCGCAGGAAGGGGAGATGCTGCTTTGTATCCGCATCTGTAACCTGCTGGACGAATTCCTGGGGCCACAGGAGAGAGAGCTGCTGGTAGATCCTGCAAGCTGCTTTGGTAAATGGAAAGGCATCATTTGGTGCTGGGTGTACTCACAATATGTAAAATGACCTCCGCAGTCTCTATTCAGAATTCCATCTTTTATATTCTCTCGCCCCGTTGATCTAGACCTCATGATTCTCCTGCTGAGTAGCTGAGATAACAGGTGTGCACTTCTGTGCCTAGCTGCCTTCTCTTTTATAAGGACTTTCTTAGGTTCGCTCACTGCTTTAAACCCATTTTCTCCTGTAATACACACACACACACACACACACACACACACACTTAAGGTTTTTGCTATAGGGCATGTGTGCTCACCAGCAATGAGAGAAACAGAGAGAGGGAACCTGAAACATCACCCCTCCAGGAGGGAAGACCATACCACAATCCCTTCTCCTCTATTCTCCTCCTGGGATTTGGGCAGACACGTACACATGCCTGGCATGATTTTTCAGGCCACCAGGTTCAGAACTCGAACCACAGTCAGCCATGTAGGAATCCAATTGCCTTAACCACCATGCTGCTTGCTGGCCCCTCTCCCATAGTATTTTAAGTTCCTTAAGTAAATTCTTTCCAATAATGGGGACTTTTTAACCCTTACATTCAGAAAGAGGTTACTATACTCTAATTGTTAAACCATACTTGAAAAATTAAGGGTGAAAGACTTGAAAAATCTATCAGGACAGGCCCCGTAGTGCACTGGTTAAGGGAGCCAGATCCCACATGACTGAGCATGGTTTGAATTTCGCCCTGGTGACTTGAAAGACACTGGGCACCTGTGTGTGTGTGACCAAAATCTTGGCTGGATGGAGAAATGGAGCAGAATGGATTGCCGTGTGACCACACCCTATTAGGGGGTGCTTTCTTCCACATCACCTTACCCCCAAAATAATTTTTAAAAGGTGGACCGAGATCTGGTGGCCCGAAAATGCGTGTGTGCCCAAAATCCCAGGAGGGGAATGGAGGAGAAAGGATTACGATGTGGCCATCAGGCTTGGGGGTGATTTCTCACTTTCCTCTTTCTGTCTCTGTCTGTCTCTGTCTGTGATTGCATATATCCTATTGCAAAAACCTTAAAGAAAAAAAAAAAAGACACAGTAGATGAGGTGGGATACCCAAGTAGAAACATCAAGGCAGTCACACTGAAAGAGAAACTGAGATGAGCCGAGAGCAGACCGTGGGCCTGTCCCCAGGACTCCGACAGGACACTTAGGCCTGTCCCAGGGGCTACAGAACACACAGCAAGTTTTCCCCTTCCTTTGAGTGACTGATAAGCTCTTTTTCTTCTGCATCTCAGCAGTGTTTTGTATTCTGGGGAAAAAGCCTTTACTCTTTAATTTTCATACTTCAAAGTTTCTTTTTAAAATGGATGTCTGTTTGCTCATGGAGTACTCAAGCTGTGTTTTCCCATGTGTTTGTAGGGGCCTGTTTTAGGAAGTTATTTCCAATCCTCCTAGGCACTGTCTTAAGACTTTCTGATAGGTAAAGCTCCCAGTTTCCCTTTATTGTTTCCTGAGTAGTTAGGTCTACTTAATTCCATCTTAGATTAAAGTTATATTTGCAAGGGAATGTTCCAAGTTGAAATAGACATTTATTGGGCCAGCAGGTAGTGTGGAGGTAAAGGCAGTGGATCCCACATGGCCAACTGCATGGTTTGAGTCCTGGACCTGGTGACTTGAAAATCACGCTGGGCACATGTGTGTGCACGCATGTGCGTATGTGCCCAAAATCCAGAGAGGAGTGGAAGAGAGGGGATTGCAGCATGACCATCTCCCAGGGGATGATTTCTCACCGCCCCCCTCCCCGTGTCTCTCTGGCAAGCTTAAATGCCTTATAGTAAAAGGAAGGAAGGAAGGAAGGAGGAAAGGAAGGAAAGAAAATAAAAAGAGGGACCAGCAGATGGCAAAATGGTTACATCACTGAACTCCCACATAGTTGACTGTGGTTTGAGTCCCAGACCTGGCAGCTTAAACTCATACCAGACACATGTGTGTGCATATCCAAGATCCCAAGAAGAGAGTGGAGAAGGGATTGCAGCGTGGCCACCCCCCCACCCCCCCCCCCCCCACCCACCCCTACCCCCCCCCCAGAGGTGATTTCTCGCTTTCTGCCTCTCTGAGTCTTTGTCTTACTGGCTAGCGCATGCGCCCTATAGCAAAAACCTCTTACAAAGGAAAGAAAGAAAGAAAGAAAGAAAGAAAGAAAGAAAGAAAGAAAGAAAGAAAGAAAGAAAGAAAGAAAGAAAGAAGACATTTATTTAATTGTTCTCAACTTTAATTCTCCCCCACCCATGTCAGGCTGTGGGCTTATGAGAGTAAGAGTGAAAACAACCAAGAGTGATACAAAAGGGGTAAAACCCTGAAGAATAAATATTATCAAATATCCCATCTCACCCTGAAGCTTTTTCTCCCCAAGTCTATTTACAACCTCTCTAAATGCCCCATTGAAAATCTAAGATAGAGGGGCCAGGACCACATGGTCCACCGCGGTTCAAGTCCTGGACCTGGCGGCTTGCTTTCTCACTCTTCCTCTCTTTCTCTGGCAAAATTCATGTGAAAATAATAATAATAATAAATAAATAAAATAATTCTTTAAAAAAAAAATCTAAGATAGAGCCAGTAGATGAGATGGTTAAGGCACTCGATCCCACATGGCCAACTCTGTGATTTGAGTCCCAGAACCAGCAGCTTGAAAAATACATAGTGCGTATTTGTGTGTGTGTGTGTGTGTGTGTGTGTGTGCACCCAAAATCCCGAGAGGAGAATGGAGAAGGGATTGCTGTGTGACCATCTCCCCCCCCACACCCCGGCATAATTTCTCACTTGCACTCACTCCCTCTGTCTCTCTCCAGCTAGTGCATGTGCCCTATGGCAAAAATCTAAAACAAAGAAAGAAAAAAAATCTAAAGTAGCATGAATATTCTTAATGCTGACAGGGTAAATTTGCACCTATAGGTATGTCATGTCCCATTTGGCAGCTGAGTGTCTAACATCCCTTTTGGCTACTACAATCCTCCCTGGAAGAAGGTTTTCCCCCTGGTTTGCATTCGACATTTGCTTTTCTGCAATCCTCATACGGAAAAAGTTCATAAGTCACCTTAGAAGGGTTTGAAATGCTAATTCACAGCTGTTGACAGATATGAATACCCATCAGCCTGGAATGTCACACCTATTCAGAGTAATTGAGCATCTTAAATAATAACCTCTTTTAAAACCTAGAGTGGGAACCCTGGCTGCTTTAAGCTGAGAAAGAGAAAATGTCCTTGAGGCTCTCACAGCAATTTTGTCTCAAGAAATAAATAAACAGATAGCCCCAGAACCTTCCAGAACATTTCTGCATGGCTTTATGCATAGCTTGAGGCATGTGTAGCCTTGTGTATGTTTGGTGTATGTGCAGGGCCTGTCACTTTGAATGTCTATTGTTATATTAAGGTAACTGTATTTATTTTTCAAAATGCTCAAGGCAAAGATGTAGTTTATTTCCTGTTAGATGGTCTTTTACAGGAAGTTCATTGAACTCTTCTGGTTATAAAGATAACACATTTATGTAGCAAAATGATCAAATAAAGAATAAACAAAAACAAAAATCTACCTCCTGCAAGTTGTCGACGGGAAAAAATAACCAACTGTAAAATTAATAATTAATAATTAATGCGGTTTATTTCCAAGCCAACTGTGAGTGACCTAGGCCAGGAGAAGAGGCATACATGCCTTTCTCGGGGTGATCATGTACAGAGTTTCCTTTTATTTGTTTTTGAGATTGACGGACAACATTTAGTGAAAAGATTTTCCATTGGTCTGTCCCAAAAAGGCGGGACATGTAGAAGCGGGCCTTGTAGGTTATAGGTGGGTTCCACAATTCTTAGGTTGGTGATTGGAAGGGAAGATCTGTGTCTTAGTTAAAGAAAGGCTTAATCTACATCTCAAGGAAAAGGGAAATGCTGTGTCTTGGGAAGAGATAAGCAAAAGAATATGCTGTAATTGGTTGAAATATACATCTCAAAGATACTATGCTTTGAACAGGAGGTAGGAAGAATCCTGTTAATAGAAAATAAATGGTCTGTTAATGTTTGTGGGCATGACTTCCCCAGTCCCTTTTGAAAAGATTTTGGAAAATAGGAAAAGTAGTCAGACTTCTGTCCACAAAGTAATGACTGAATATTTTTGGTGTATCTTTCCAGATTTTTTTCGACACACACGAATACTACATCAACATGTATTATTCTTTTCTTTTTCTTTTAACCATTTCAGGATCATACAGACCTCAGGACTTCTTTTCTCGCTTTCTGGAGTTGGGATTTTCCAACAGTGACTGTACAACTTTTTGAAACTATGTGGCCATGGTACATACTTCCGTAACCTCTTACTTGAAGCAAGGCCAAGCCTTTCTAGCATTTATTGTAGGATATATTTTAATTTGCAAGTTGGGAGCCACAGAAAACTTGGACTGCAGTGATCATTTTCAGTTGAAAGATGCCCCACTTTAGGACGTTCTGGGTCTCCTTATCTTGTAGCCTCTTAGTTGTGAGAGTTGAAGGCTTTTTTTTTTTTCTTTAGAGAGATTTTTGCTATAGGACACGTGCACTCACAAAAGAGACAGGCAGACAGAAAGTGAGAAATCACCCTCTCCGCAAGTGGGGATGGCCACGCCGCAATCCCTTCTCCATTCTCCTCTGAGGATCTTGGGCACGCACGCACATATGCCTGGCATGAGGTTTAAGCCACTGGGCTTAAATAAAACTTTGATTCAGTAAATGTTAGGCCTTTCTCTTGCTAACCTGTCTTTTGTTGTAGGAGTGCTATAGGATGGCTTTCTGTGATGACATCCACATCTTAGCTTAGTGTTTCAGATGAAGGATTGAGTGAAACACACCAGTAGTGAAAGGAAAAAGTAGTTTATTAAGTAGAAGTGAAAGTGCACGCCTGAGTGGTTGGAGCTGACCTGAGTGGACACAGGAGAGTGGCTCAAAAGACCCGGGCAGTTACATTCTGTGAGGTTTGTCTTTTTTTTTTCTTTTTATAATTTAGAGAGATTTTTGCTATGGAGCCTGTGTGCTCACCGTAGAGACAGAGAGAGACAGAGAAACAAAAAGCAAGAAATTACCCCCCAGGGAGGATAGCCATGCCACAGTCCCTTCTTCTGTGCTTTCCTTCTGCGACTTTGGGCACGCATACACACGCACATGCATGAGTTTTTTTCTTTCTTTTTTTTTTTTTTTTTTTTTGGAGAGGTTTTTGCTATAGGGCGCATGCGCTCACCAGACAGACAGAGGGAGACATAGAGACAGAAAGCAAGAAATCACCCCCCAGAGGGGACGGTCACACCGCAATCCCTTCTCCTCCATTCTCCTCTCGGGATCTTGGGCATGCACGCACACGCGCCTGGTGTGAGTTTTAAGCCACCGGGTCCGGGACGCGAACCACGGTCGACTACGTGAGAGTGCAGCGACATAGCCATTACGCTAAGTGCTGGTTCCCCATACATGAGTTTTAAGCCACCAGGTCCAGGACTCAAACCACGGTCGACTATGTGGGAGTCCATTACATCATCTGCTGGTCCCAATAATTGTTTCATCTAGATCATGTTGGTTGGTCATTGGCTGGGCCCACTGATTGTTCTCATCTCATTGGCTCTTTGAAAAGTGACTAGCTCCACTGATTGATCTCATTGGAGATATCAAATGTGGCTTAATCAGCTAGTCATCCCCACTTATCTCCTGCCTAGCTTACCTTAGGGGGGGCATTTTCTGCCCTGATCAGTTTTCTGTCCAGCCACATGAGCAGATACTCCAGCCCCCTCACTCACTTCCATTGGCTAGCTTTCTCCCACCTCACTTTCTGGGGGTGGAGGGTAAGGCGGCACCCATCCCCCCATGGGGAATGGCCACAGTCCCTTCTCCATCTCTCCATCCTGTTGGGATTTGGGGCACACATGCACACATGCCCAGGATGTTTCTCAAGCCACCGGGTCTACACAGTCGTCCATGTAGAATCCACCCACGTTAACCTCCACACCACCAGTTAATCTCGATAGCATGATTTTCTTTTTGGAGGATGAAAAAAACAGTAAAAAATAGTTTGTGCATATAAACCGTAGTATAGGAAGCTGAACAAACATGGGAACACTGTCAGAGAGAGATGAGGGTGACGTAAGATTTGAAAGAGGGTGTGTACTGGAGGCACCAAGGTGAGGAGAGGCAGGGTTTCAAGGCTGGAAAGTGCTGATGGAGGCCAGTGCCTTCATTTCTGTAGGTAAAGAAACAGGCAAAGAGACTTGATGGAGGCCAGAACCCCCAAAATGGCACTCCCTAATGAGACCCTGCCTTGCCTTGTCCTCAGTGCAGGGAGGTGGAAACAGGGCCATAGGATCAGAAGATTCTGTAACTGTTCTCGGCCTGAGCAAGCATACAGCCAGTGTTTGCAGCGGGCATGTGACCTGGGCAATGGAAGCTGAAAGCCTTCCATGAAGTCCAGAACCTTCTGCAAATGAAGAGGGTGGTTCTTTCTCTGAGGCCCTCTATATATTCCAACTATCCAGATTCATCTCCTAAATGAGTTCTAAACCAGCTCTAAACTCAGGCTTCCTGGCCCTTCTCATAGATCCCAGATAAGGATCCCCTACAGCTGGGAAAGGAGAAAGTACCAATCAAAACCACCCAGTGTGGGGACCAGCAGTTAGCGTAAAGGCTATGTCGCTGGACTCCCATGTAGTCGACCGCAGTTCAAGTCCTGGACCTGGTGGCTTAAACTCACGCCGGGCGCGTGTGCGTGTGTACCCAAGATCCCGAGAGGAGAATGGAGAAGGGATTGCAGCGTGGCCATCCCCCCCGGGGGTGGTGATTTCTTGCTTCCTTTCTGGCAAGTGCACACTCCCTATAGCAAAAACCTCTTTAAAAAAAAAAAAAAAAAAAACACCCAGTGCGAGGCCCTTGCCAGAGCAGATAGACAGACCCATCAGACAGTAACACAGTCTTCAAATCCCAGAGTCACCCCTATCCTCTCTCCTAGACACTGAAGATTCTGGAGACTTGACGATCAGAACATGACCTTGGCAAGGTGGCAGCTGGGACATTTCCACTGCAAGGCAGTGTCCTCACCAGCTCTGCCTCAGACAGAGAGGTCCAGAGATGCCTGCCCTTAAATACCCCTGGCCTACAGGGTGCCCAGGAAAGGAGAAGAGTGTGCAGTGGCTGTGCCTCTCTAGGACCCAGCTCAGCCACTGGTGGACAGATTTCCTGTTGTGTCGTTTTACCCAGTTAGGTCCAGAGCTGCAGCACTGGGGAGGTGGCGGCAGCACTGGGAGGTGGTGACAGCCCTGCACACACACACACACACACACACACACACACACACACACACAGAGAGATCCCTCTAAAACACAGACCTGGCCCCGGGGCCCCACCGCGGCCCCCTGAGCGCCACCCTAGCTCCTAAGGGATCCCAGAATCCAGCCAGTCCTGTCTTAAGAGAAAAACGGTGCAGTTTCCAAGACTGACAGGCCCAGAGGCTGCTGGGACCTGCTGTGTCACCAGCTGTTGGAGTGAAGTCGGGAAGGAGAAGAATCGAGAGGGGAAGGAAGGAGTGTACCCCAACATTTGCAAGGGACCACTCTGGCCCCTTCCTCCCTCCCCACCTCCCCAGGCCCACCTTGGCCCTCCCTCCTCCCCAGCCCCCCGTTACCTCCCTTCACAATAGCCGGCTGCTACATCTATGGGTTCCAAAATTTCGCAGTTACTGAGAGCCCACTGGGTGCCCAGAGCTGCCCTCCCTAAGGCACTCTTCCTCAGGCGCTTCAAACCCGTGGCAGATACCACCCCCCCACCCCCCACAGGCCGGACTTGAATCCTCCGTCTAAAATGCACCCCAGCTGTACCCCCTCCATCCTTGCCCTCTCCCCCAGCCGAGGCCTCTCAACCCCGTCTTCTTGCCTCTCCACTCCTGGCCCCAGTTCCTGCTTCCCTCCACCCATTACCACTTAAATCAGTGTTCACTTCTGAGAGACTCTGCTCAAAGCCAGACTCACTCCTTGCACCCAAGGCCTGCAGACTCCCTCAGCGGCCCATCCCCATTAACTTCTTCCTCTAACTTCCATTCCATCCGCTTGAACCTCCACGCTCTGTTGATCCTCTTCTTCAGGATACATAGCTGTCCCTGTTCCCCTTCAGCTATGGGCCACTAGTGCAACGACTCCTCACCCTAACCACAGGGGAGGTCCACATGTAATAAATGCACAGGACTTGCAGGATCCTCAAATAACCGAGTGGACTGAAAACACGCAGGTAGGAAGGGCAGCTAATCTCACATCCTTCCAACAGAGTGTTAGCCACTGAGACCTCACTGAGAGCCCCAGTTTAGAGCCCCATAGTGGTGACTACTTTAAAATTTCCAAGTATCCATCTGTGTTGGAAAAACTCATGATGCAACCCAAGGATGGCCACTAAGTGCTTTAGACCAGTCTCTCTGTGATCAGATCCAACAGCATTTGCTGGATTCATGGGGATCTGGTTAAAAATGTGGAACTGATTCCTTTGGCTGTCATGAGCTTCTTGGGATCCTTGTCAATACTAGTTCTTAGCCTTTTTTTTCGGGGGGAGGGGAGCTGTCTCTTAAATCTCCTAACCAAGTCGTCTCATCTTGCTTAGAAACTGTAAAATTGAAAATGACCGTACAGCAAGGATGTCAACCCCCTGGGACCTCTGAATCCTATTGCAAGTCATCCAGCACCCACGACAGCCCTCCCAGTGACACACCTCCGTATTTTCTGAATGGCCTCCTCATGACCCTGATTTCCCCCCTGGATCAGAAAGGGCGAGAGTTCCGTGATCCCCGATAGTAGGACCAATGCCCCTTTCCGCCATGAAGCAGTTATAGAGGACGGACCATCCTCAGCCCTCCAGAAAGATTTATGGGGATCATGCCTCATGGGGAAAATGAGGCAGGAGAAAGCTAGCAAATGGAAGCCAGTAAGGAAGCTGAAGCATCCACCCTTGTGGCTAGATAGAAAAACCCAATCGGGACCAGCAGTTAGCGTAATGGCTATGTCGCTGGACTCCCATGTAGTCGACTGTGGTTCGAGTCCCAGACCCGGTGGCTTAAACTCACACCAGGCGCGTGTGCGTGTGTGCACAAGATCCCGAGAGGAGAATGGAGGAGAAGAGGCTGTGGCGTGGCCATCCCCCCGGTGGGTGATTTCTTGCTTTCTGTCTCTCTGTCTCTCTCTGTCTTAAAAAAACAATCAGGAGACCAGTGGATGGCGTCATGGTTACGGACTCCCACTAGTCAACCATGGTTTGAGTCCCATACCCAGCAGCTTAAAACTCACACCAGGTGCATGTGTGTGCATGCCCAAGAGGACAATGGAGGAGAAGGGATTGCAGTGTGGCCATCCTCCCACGGATGCTTTGTATCTCTCTGGGGAGCACACACGCCCTACAGCAAAAAGAAAAGACAGACTTGGTCAGGGTGGGATAATCCCCATCCAGGGTGATGTAGGCAGGCAGTTAGTAGACGATGTCTAGTTGATTAAGCCACATTTGATACAGCCAATAAGATGAATCAGTGGACGCAGCCACATTTGATGCAGCCAATGAGATAAATGAGCGGGCTCAGCCATATTTGATAGAGCCAGTGAGATGGCCCAGCCAGTGATCAACTGACACAACCTAGATTTAAAAAATGATAAACCTTGCAGAATGTAACAGCTGGGGCCTTTGAGCCACTCTTCCTCTGTCCTCTCAGGCCGGCTCCTACCTCTCAGGAGTGCACTTACGCTTCTACTTAATAAACTACCTTTTCCTTTCACTATTGGTGTGTTTCATTCAATTCTTTGTCTGAAACACCAAGAAAGTGGATTTCATCACAGAAGCCATCTGACAACAAGCGTGTCAGTCTTGACCCTGATGATGGGTGAGAAAGCATCACACCTCCCCGCCCTCCCCCACCCCCCCCCCCCCCCCCCCCCCCCCGCCCAGGTGCTAGGGGTTACACTGCGTGAGGGAGGAGCCAGCAGTGATGTCAGCCTTCACGGAGCTTGTCATTGCAGTGGGGGAAGGGAGGAGGCCCAGTAAACAATAAACGCAGCATGTATGTAACTACCAGTTGTGATGCACGTTAGACAGCCAGAGGCCTGCTGCATCTGAAGACTCTGTACAATGATCCGTTCTGCATTACCGATTTTATTAACCTCATTAAGATTGTCGCTAGAGAGTGGTTTAGATACAAGCTAAGAGCATTTAAGTAATTATGACAGATGAATGAAATACAATACCATTAGCTCCATCCGAATGCGTTATAAAATAGTCTCTAGTTCCTCGTAAATTTGGGAGAAGTGAAGTGTCATGAAAAATCTCTATCTCTAAAAGAAGAGAGTGATTTTTGTTCCTTCCGTGTGGGAGCCTTCTCTTCCTTACATGGTGGGGGATGTGGGTTCTGGTAACTGAAGGCAACTCATTGGTTGGATGATTTGTAAACTCTGCCCACATTGTTCATTGGCTTTCTGGGTGAAGGCAAAATGATGAGATCTCAGTTTCTTAGTCATTCTCTCTGACTTTCAACTCATCACCCTCAATCTAGTTCTCCCAGTTCCCATTATGGAGCAGAAAAGATTGCCCGAGGCCTGGTTTATTTACCTAATAAACTGGGTCTTGTATTGCCTGGGAAATGCTAAAATTTTTTAGCCAAGAGATCCTAGTAACAAGCAAACAGAGGTCCAGCAGTCAGGTCTGAAGAAACAACAAAATGAAGGTCAGCTAATATCGCCATTATTCTCCTTCCTGGTGGCCATGACAGCGCTGGGGTTTATTTGAAGATCCCAGACTTCGAATCATTGCTTGCATTGTTAGCTGCCCAAGTATTTTCGGCTGTGCCAACAGTTTCAGATATTAATGTATTCTAGAGATCAGTGAATGAAGAATTCCTTTGCACTTTTTTTCCCTTTTTAATTTTTTTTTTCCCCTTTCCATACACTTTGTTTGCAGTGTCTTTGTCTGCCAGACGTTGCTGGGCATTTCTAATGAGAAAGCAAAGAATTGCAGAAGGAAAAAGGCAAAGTGGGGGGGGGAGAGGCTGGATGGGAGGGAGAGAGAGAAAACCAGCGAGGAAAAACAGGGCGTGTTTAGCACTTTAACTGTAAGGTGACCTTTTTACAAGCTAGTCAGGTGCACAGGCCTCATTGGGGAAAGTAGCATTGGCCATGCAAATTCGAAGCGGCAAGTGCACTTTTTTTTTTAAATTTTTTTGCTTTGGGGGGGGGGGGGATGTCTAACTCATTGATTAGCTTCTCGTAACAAAAATGCACTTTTATTTTTGAACATCATTTTCCCTGCAGGACACCCGGCCTCGGTGCTGCTTTGGCATTCATTCCAGCTTCATTATTTCAGCCACCTCGAAACCCACCCTGGGCAGCTGCTAAAAGGGGAAAAATTAAAGCAATTCATACTCCTGGTGACTTACTGCTGCAGAATAATTGGTTTCTGTTTGCAAAGAACATTATCACAGCAAAAGCCCAGCAAACAGAAAGGTCTGTCTTAGAGAGGGTTTCTGGGGCTAGTGTAGGAGACCAGTAGAGACAGAGAGAGAGGGAGGGAGGGATGTGAAAAATCACATTTCCGAAAAGGCAATTAACGAATAATTAATTTTTTAGTATGAGTCCACACCAAGATTTGTCCTCATGTGATGTATGTACGTACGCTGGATTTTTAGCATATCCTTTGATACCTCATGGAAATGTTAATGAGACTAAACCAGTTAAAGAGCCCTTTAGACAGCCCAGTGCTTTGGGGACAGCCCCAATGAAATGCAGACCCTCTGAGGGCTTCTCCAACACACAAGAAGTCCCTTTGTTTCCTGTTTTATAAACCAGAGGCATGTCTAAAATTGCAGGGAAAGTGAGAGGGGGCTGAAGAGTTGGCGCCGGAGGCCTGGCTTTCTATATTTAAAAAGAGAAAAAAAATTGTTAGTTATTCGTGCCTGGATTTGATAGGCAGTCTAGGGTGTTTTTGAAGTTCTGAAGGAAGGTTCTCTGAAGATGTAAGCGGGATCTGTCTTTCACTTAGACTTAATTAAGAAACTTGCTGGCTTTGTCTGTAGGGGGCCCATTACGCGCAAGCTGCAGCCCCCTCTGAATAGAGGCTCAGGCTGGAAAGTGTATACAAGCCACACCGCCTTTGTGTCGTGTTGCCAAACTGGAGGCAGGAGCAAGTGCGAGGAGGCTCCGCCACAGGCCGGCCCTTGTTGTTCAGAGCTGTGGACCCACGTCCCAGACAGAAAGCCGAAGCCAGTGCACGGGCTTTCCTTAGGGACCTAGAACTAATGGACCTTTTTCTGAAATGAAGATCGTAAACAAAAACATGGTAGGGGGTAGAAGAGGGTTTGTCTTGGTCCCCAGGGCCCGGTTCACAAATGGTGAGGATGGGCTGGAGGGCTAAGGGCTGGAGGTACACAGCGCCCTCCACACACTGTGTGTAAACCAGGGGGTGGTTAGAGCCTGGCTCCAGGCACCGGCGCACCCCCAACTTGAGTCCATCCAGCTCAGGGCGTCATTTCGCTGTGGTCACTGTTCTTGTAACCTTGAGAATAATTTCCCCCTGGTGGGCTACTATGGCCTACCCTGTTTAGAACAAAGTTGCTGAAAGCCGGAGAATAAAGAACAGTTGGGAGGCTGAGAGTGGTGGTTAATCAGCTAATTCGCATTTCAAAAGACACTAATAAGAGGTGATAAATTCAAATAAAGCCCCGGCTATGAGTACTTTACTCACCCTGGAAGGCCTAGGAGGGGCTCTCTCTCCCGTTTCTCTCCCCTTTCCCTTTGAAGCCAGCGGACCTCCCAGGGTATTTGCATCTCTGCCCTCCTCTGCCCTCCGCCCTCCTCCGTGCAGGGTCCTGCAGACCTTCGCCCTCTTCATGGCTGTGACCTGATGTACCCTCTGGGGTCTGCTGCTCCCGGTAACGCTGGCCCTGACCCTTGTGGGCCTGGACCCTCGGAGCCTTCTTGTTCATTCCACCTTAGCCGCTCTACTGGATCCAAACTCCTCCCAAATAAATGACCCTGACTTGGTCCCTCCTCTCCACTTCTCTTGATCTGTGGTATCGGGGCAGCCCCATGCAAGCTCTATCCAGTTGTCATTTGCTTGACTGTGGCAGGACCCTCGTCTTTACTTTGGCATTGAGCACTCTGTCCTATAGATAGTGCTTAGGGACTGACCCTGAGAGGCAGTGAGCCCTTGACACTGGAAATGACGGCAGCTTCCCCGCCGGCCACCGCAGCTTTCCCACCCGGCTCACCTGCCTGCCCTTCAGACAGAGCTGGGCTGGCTGCTTCCTGGGCCTTCCATTGACCTCGCCGTAATTGGGTCTTTCCGCTCTTCCAGGCTCTGTCCTGGATCCAGTGTCCCTCACCCAGCCATCCAGGGTGACATCCCAATGTCAAATATCAAGTGATTTTTATGCCAAGTGGAAGTTCAGTGCAAGTGTTGGGAAACTAGCTTCTGAACTGTATTTTCACCTCCTCCCTGCACCCTTGGCAAACTGAACATTCGGGGCCAGCAGGTGACGTAGTGGCTAAGGTGTTGGACTCCCACAGGGCAGACTGCAGTTTGAGTCCCAGATCCAACGGCTCAAGACTCACGCCAGGTATATGTGCGTTGGTGCCCAAAATCCCAGTAGGAGAAGGGATTTCAAGTCTCCGGAGAGTGATTTCTCACTTTCCCTCTCACTATCTTTCTCTGGCCAGCACACATACCCTATGGCAAAAACCTTAAAAAGAAAAAGAAAAAAGTAAATGTTCTTGCAATCTATAGAATGTGCCTGTGAGAAGAGGAGGAAGTAAGTCCCCAGAGTATCTGGAGGCCAGAGGTGGCATCACCATATTGGCACTTTTGGAGTATCATTTGTTGTGGCGCTGAGGTTTTCTTTTTCTTCTTGTTTTTTTTTTCCTCTGTGTGGCAGTTAATATTATTTCTGTGGAATTTTTCCAAGTTGGCCCCTGATACTCCATATTCCAGAGCACCTTAACCCAAATCATGCTCTGGAAATCCTTAGGGATTTAAGTCACTATCTTAATTACATACCTAGAAGGAGTGACATTGCATATTGAGCCATGAGTGATGTGGAATTTCCCGGAACTTCAGTCTTGACAATCTGATGACAGTTAGGGATATCCTCACAAACCCCAAGATGGCCGTTGACCTTGAGCAGGAACAATGGGATGTGGCTGGCCTTCAGGTTTGTCACCACGATGAAAGCTTTCTGCTTAACACCCTCTAGTTATCAGGAACATTAAAAAAAAATATTTATCATTGTTGTTATTATTTTAAATTTTGCTGTAGGGCACATGAGCTCACCAGACAGAGAAAGTGAGGGGAGAAAGCAAGCCTTCAGGTCTGGGATTCCAACTGCAGTCGGCCATGTGGGAGTCCAGCACCTCAACTACCATGCCTGTGCTGGCCCTATTAGGAGCATCTGTATTTGAATATTAATTTGATCCTGAATTATCCACATCCTACTTTCAGAGATGGCTTCCAAGGGCCCTTCTGTGTTTGAATACACAAGCACTCCTATCCCATCACCAGGGCACGTGGCCTACAAGTTCTGCCTCAGGACCAAGAACCCATTTGCCACTGAGGGATTAACTCCATGGCAGAGTCCAAATTTCTATCAGAGAGAGCGCTTGGCTGTAAGCAGCAGAAACCAGCCCTGACCACTGAAGTACAAAAAGCGTTGATTGAAAGAAGTTGAGTAGCTGGAAAAATAAACGACTGCAGACATTGGATGATCAGACTGGAAAATGGAGGAGGAACCAAAGATGGCTGGAACCATGACCACAACCCTGCCTAGAACCGTATAGTGGAGGGTCCCATTGCCACAACTCCCATTGTCCCCACCCCTCTCCTAACTAGTTATAGCTAAGGGATTGCCCCTGATGTCCTGGAGAATTGCTGCTGCACCATCAACACGAACTGTCCACTCTTGTTAGTTTTGAGCATTACGTGCTTCAGAGTCCTAGCACCTGACTGGCCACATACCAGCCAGCAGGGAGTAGGGAGAATGCCACCATTTTGCTCTTTAGGCCCTGCTTCCTACCATCTCATCTCATATAGCAAAGTGTTCCTCAAATGTAACCAATGGATTCTAGGAGCCAGAAGGTGGCATGGAAGGTAAGGTGCTAGACTCCCACATGGCCAGCTGCAGTTTGAATCCCAGATCTGGCAGGTTGCTTTTTCATTTTCCCTCTTTTTGTCTCTCTTTGGTGAGCACACATGCCCTATGGAAAATCTTTAAAAAGTAGATAAAAATAATAATGAAATAATTTTTTTTTTAAAGAAAGAAATTAATTCTGATACTAGTTAGCTAAACAGGTTACGTGTGTCAACTGCAAACTTCCAGCTCCACTGGGAGTTTTTCACCAAGGGTGGGCAGCCTGTTCTCAGGCTCGTCTCACTGAACCTTGTTTTTTGTTTGTTTGTTTGTTTGTTTGTTTGTTTGTTTTTTGAGAGGTTTTTGCTATAGGGCACGTGCGCTGGCCAGACAGACAGAGAGAGACAGAGAGACAGAAAGCAGGAAATCACCCCCCAGGGGGGATAGCCACGCCGCAATCCCTTCTCCTCCATTCTCCTCTCGGGATCTTGGGCACGCACGCACATGCGCCCGGCGTGAGTTTAAGCCACCGGGTCCGGGACTCGAACCACGGTCGACTACATGGGAGTCCAGCGACATAGCCATTACGCTAACTGCTGGTCCCTGAACCTTGTAACTTTACCCAGGATGGGCTATGTAATTTACAGGGCTGAATGAAAAATGAAGGTGCAGAGCCCCTTGTTCAGAAGTCATCAAGAGTATCAAGATGACAACAGCAGAGCACGGCCCCTTCCCACATGGGACCCTGTATGACTGCCGAGGTCACACACCCGCGAAGTCGACCCTGGCTTTACCCGAACAGGGCCACAGGCCCACAGTTGGGTCTTGAGACCTTTTATGAGCCCATAGGAACTGGCTGGATCATCAGTGTTATTTCCTGCTACAACTTGAGGTGGAATTACCCTGGTCCCTGGTACTGCCCGAATAACTGAGGCTAAATAACTATGCAGCTGTTAGTCTAAGCCATTGCTTCTGACTCTCCAGTTCCCCTATATTTACACCATGTCACTCGGGGCACCAGGAGCTCACAGAGTGGAGAGCAGTCTGTGTCTCCCGGAATGTCCGGTACACACTCCTGGCACCATCCTCCGGAGTTATTAGTGTTGTGGCAAACAGATCACTCACCCGACCTAAAACGAGAGTTTGCTTTTCACATCTAAGAACTGCACGAAAGGAAGGAAGGAGAGCGGTGCTGGTCAGAGTAGCCTGATGACCACCGTGCTCTAGTGCCTTCATGAAAAACCAGCCTAACATAGACTTCCTTTTTTTGAGAGGTTTTTGCTGTAGGGCATATGCACTTGCCAGAGAGACAGAGAAACAGAAAGCAAGAAATCACTCCCGGGGGGATGGCCATACTGCAATCACTTCTCCATTCTTCTCCATTCTCCTCTCGGAATTTTGAGTACTCATGCACGCACACCTGGTGTGAGTTTCAAACCAACAGGTCCAGGACTCAGACTGCAGTCAACCACTTGACAGTCCAGTGCCTTAACCACAATGCCACCTGCTGGCCCAACACAGACATTCTTTTACAGACAAGTTCAACTGTGACCTTGAGCAAGTCATTTCTTCAAATCCGCAGTGCTTCGGTTTTTCATCTATTAAGACCCTTAGTCACAGGCCAGCCCTGTTGTTTAGTGGTTAAGGGAGCTGACCCTCACATGGCCGACCACGTGGCTCCAATCTCAGCCCTGGCAGCCTGAAGAACACGTCAGGCACACTTGCACGTGTGCCCCAAATCCCAATGAGATGAAGAAATGGAGAAGGGATTATGGCATGACTGTGCTCCATTGGGGGTGCTTTCTCTCTCTGTCTCTCTCTAGTGAGCACATGTGCCCTCTGGCCAAAACAAAAAGGAAAAAAAGATCCTTGGTCGTCATAGAGGATCCACAACCTAGGACTGCTGGCTCTGCCTGGCTGCGCCCTGTTCCCCAGCAGGCACCTCATTACTGGGATACAAGTTTACCTCCAGGGCACATTTGCATTCCCATCTTTCCAGTTGCCTTCCTGCCACCTGCTCTGGCCCTCTTCTCCCCTGTGGCTAGCCCCTCGAATGCCCAGCCTGTAGTATCTATCGGCTCCTACCGCCCTCCTATCCATCAGCAAAATGCCTAGTCAGGCTCTTTGTGAACAGTCCTCGTCTAGAGCATTCTGGGGTAGCATGCCGTTCCCTCCCTTCTCTGTTCTTTTCTTCAGGTGTATGCATAGGTCCTCTCCTCTCTTTCTGGCACCCCGAGAGCCTGCCACAGTGCTGCGTATGGAGAGAGGCTGAGCACTCCTGCTATCCTCAGTGGTAGCCACCTCCAATGCCTGTCTCCTTGGTTTTTTTTCCTCCACTTCCCTTCCCTTGACTGGAAGGGGAATCATATGAGATTAAGACATATTTTTAAGAATGTTTATAAAATGTAGGGCTATTTGACGTGTTTTTAATTTAAAAATCACAGCTTTTGAACAAAATACAGTTCTCCTTAACCAACTCCATTGCTATGTATGTAGTCTTTAGTTGATTCTTCCCCTAAGGTGTTTTTTTTTCTTTTTTCTCCTTTTTTTTTTTTTCCCCTATTTTAAACCCAGGAAAGGAGAAATTTCCAAGGGTTATTAGTTCATTAGCTGTTAGAAGGAATAATTGATCTGTCAACTCAAAGGATTTATAAGGATTTGGCTCACAGAATTCATGAAAGCGGTGGCTTATGTTTAAGTTCTGCCTCAAAAGAAAACATTGCAGAAGGGGCTTCCCTTTACTTTTTGCAAGATAAAAATTAGCATCTCTCTAGTGATGAAAGGCCCCCTATTTTTTAAGGTCTTCCCAGTCTTAAGGAGCTCCAGCTGCAATATTTGCACCTACACCTGAAATAATTGGTTCTGTATTTCAACCACCAAAAAAATGGATTACACATATTACAGAGTTTGGGGGTTTTTCCAGTTTTTTATTTTTTTCTCTCTCTCTCTTAAAAGGAATGGAATACAACTAACATTTCTTCAACCACAAATGAGGTTTTTGCTTGCTTGCTTGCTTTTTTTTTTAAGCAAATGCACCCAAATTGGGTTTAGTTCACAAAGAAAAGACTGACTGCAGAGCTAACAGACCCATCATTAGCCATCCCTGCCCTCTTAAATGGCCTGTCCATGCCACTGCTCACAATATAGGACTAAGGCCGTAAACAAGGGATCCAAGAGAACTCTGGACAAGAAGCAGACAATGGAGTGGGATAAATTTCTTTAGCATAAATAGCAGTCTCCAAGGGTGACTGGTGTGAATGGATCCCTGCTGTGAGGGTCTCTGTGCCTACAGAGGAGATCTGTGGCTTTAAGAGCTCTGGTCCCACCCCCTGGGCTGTGGAAGTGCTCAGTCTCCCCTGCTGGGCTTGGTCCACAGGCCCCCTGTGGGCCTCCTCTTTCCTTTCAAGCTGTGAGTCCTAAGGAACTCAGTGACAGCTCCTCTTTCATTCTGCTGTGCAAATCCTTGAGCTGTTCCTAGTGCTTTCAAAAAGAAAATATAAGACATTTTACTTATTCTGTCCAGCAGGACCATGGAAGTCTGGTAAGACCCAGGGTTATTCCGGCAGTGAGCCTGGGGGAGATCTTCCTCTTTGTAATGACTTGGAGGAGAAATTCCCTGAGATGACCAGCAGCCCACAGTTTATACTTCCTGCATCCTTTACAGCAAGCCCTGTGGGATGCCATCTGGGCACTGTTCCGCCTAAGACTTGTGGACTGCTGGCCAGTGTCTGCATAACCCAAGGACAGAAACCGTACTAAGAGAAATAAGAATATCCAGTTGTACATGTTGAGCAGTCATGAGCCAAAAAGCCCTCCAGAGTAAATATTTACTTTTCAAGAATCTTTTAAAAGAATTATATAATGTATATACACAATTAAAAAAAAAACAAAAACTATCAGTTCCCTACCCTGACCCTCCTTATCCCTGTACTTACCTCCCGAGTCAGTTATTTTGAACCATTTTTGGTATCCCTTCTTCTGCTAATTACTTGCATATTACTAAATGATGTATTTATACACATTGTTTTTGACTTCTCAACTTTTGGTGTTACCCATTGATTTCCTGTTAGGAGATTTTTAGAGTGTTCCTCACACTCCGTACATCCCCCTCTTCTTTCCAACAGCATTGTTTTTATTCCTCTGTGTATTGCTATCATAGAATAACTTTAAGTAATATATGTAAATCTCTACTTCCTATTCCATTAGTTATAGACCTCCTGCTTGCCTCACCTTTTTTTCACCTCTTTTTTCATCACTGCCTTTCATTTCTATCAACTGGTGATATTTGTATCCCATTTTAACCGCAGTTAAGATTTCTGTATTATAATTTTACATCAATTCCAAAAGTTAAGATTCAATATGCTGCTTTTGTGTTATGTCTATAAAAATATGGTCCACTGCAAAAACAAAACAATGCACTGTAGTTGATTATATTTCTTTCTCCACAGTCCAAAATCTTAAAGGGGAATGTTCAATCTGTTCTCCCCCCCCCCCACATTCCTTCATTTGACTTAAAAACATGCCCTATTTTAAATTTGTTAAAATTTAGATTTATTTGTTTGTTTTCATAAGAGAGAGAGAGGGGGAAAGAGAGTGAGAAGGAAAAAAAAAAGAAAAAGATAAGCTCCCTCTTGAGAGCAGGGTCTCATGCTGCACTCCTGCCCCAACCTTCCCAAACAGCCACAGGTGTAAATAGGCAGGCCCAGGGTGGACAGGTCAACCCAGAAGCCAAAGATCTATATCTGTCTTCCACATAACCTCCAGCCTTGCAGGCATTGTGCTACTGTTAGGATATGTGTGCTTACCAGAGAGGGAGGGAGAAGGCATCGCCCCTTGGGGTGTGGTCAAGCCACAATCCTTTCTCTTCCATTTCTCCATCCTGTTGGGATTTGGGGCATACATGCACATGTACTCAGTATATTTTTCAAGCCACTGGGGCCAGAACTTGAACCATGGTTGGCCATGTGAGATCTGGCTCTCTTAGCCACTAAGCTATAGGGCCAGCCCTTTATATATATGTGTGTGTATGTGTGTGTGTGTGTGTGTGTGTGTGTGTATATATATATAATATATATATATATATATATATATATATATATATTATATATATATATATTTATATATATAATATATATATATATATAATTATTTTATTTCATTTTTACTCATTCTTTCATTTATTTTAATCTTACCAGAGAGAGACACAGAAAGAGAGAGAGAAAGTGAGAAAGCAAGCCACCAGGTCCAGGACTCAAACCAGGGTCAGCCATGTGGAAGGCCAGCACCTTAACCACCATGCTACCTGCTGTTCCTAAGGGCAGCCCTTTTCTAAAGATTTGTGGTTGTTTTTGTAATTCTTTTGAATTCTGTCTGTCTTTTTTCTCTTGTTAAGAAAACAAGTATGTGCCTTTTTACCATAACCCCGATACCTCTGACTTCTAACTCACTCTATTACTTGGCAGCCATTCTACTCTTCTAGAAACTCACATACTTCCTGTTCTGAGTTGCTTCCTGCTTATATTAAAAAATATGTATACTGCTTTTTATATTTCCTGGAGTTTCTAATGGCTTTTTACAAAATAAAAGCCATTAGAAACTCCGTAATATTCAGTAAAATTTTTCTGAACTGAATCATTCTGTCCTTGTGGAGACCTAGATATTTGAGACTTCAGGCTTCCTGTTCAAGTCTTAGTAGGATTATGACTGGAAAGATTATTTACTCCTGAGTCAAATGATATGCTGATATTACATTTTTCTATTATATCATTTTAATTTTCCAACTATTGATAATTCCACTCTTTACTTTGGTTTAATTTCAGTGCATATGTTCAGGAAGAACATATCTGCAAAATATCTCATAATACTAATTTCCATATAGGAACATTCATTAGATAATCTCTTAGGTATTTATTTATTCATTCATTCATTCTGTGGTTTAACTCCTAGTTAGTTTGCTTTTTGTTTCTTGATTTTCCTAGAGTGCTCCTTTCTAGAATTTTCTTCTTCAGTCTGAACTATTCTCCTCCCCCATGTCAGGCTTTTAGCCCTATTTGTCATTCTAGTATTTCTGGTCATTGATATCCTGTGTGCTTATTCTGTTTCTCTGGTCTTTTTCTCAAATTTCATAACCCTTATTTTATTGAACAATATCCTCAGCTTTCCTAGAGAGAGAGCAAGAGTGGTATACCTCTTTGATTCTAAGTATAAAATGCTTTATTCCATTGTCATGCTTAATTGGTGGCTTTACTGGCTATAGAATTTTAAATTGCAAGTAGTTTCCTTCCAAATTTGCTTCAGTGTCTGGTGATATCCAGTGTCTAGGATGAGAAGTCTTATGCCAGTCTGATTCACTCATGGCCTGTTTTTCTTTATCCTGTTATTGTCCTATTGTTTCATTTTCACTCTGGAAGCCTTTAGAGTCTTTCTTTTATTGTCACTGTTCTGAAATAAAATGTGTCTGAGTATGGTTTGTTTAATGACTAAGAGATCTTTTTCATTTTTAATTACTCCTTTTCTATTGGAAACTGCCATTGTTTTTATAAGTGCAATCTTTTTTTCCGAATCTCTTCAAGAATATTAGTCTTTTGTGTCACATTGTGTTTTGTTTGCAGGTTCTCTTCTGTTATTAGAATTATTTCTGTATCCTCTAGAGTCAATTTTTCTGTTTACTTTCTTTGTGTACTTTTTTTTTAAAAGGTTTTTGCCATAGGCTGTGTGTGCTAGTTGAGGGAGAAGGAGAGAAAGGGAAAGTGAACACCACCACCACCACCACCACCACCACCACCACCCCCCGCCTGCCGCCTCACCCAGGGATGGCCATACCGCAACCCCTTCTTCTCCATTCTCCTAGGATTTGGGGCACACACGACAAGTGCCCAACATGTTTCTCAAACCTCCAGGTCTGCGACTTGAACTGTGGTTGGCCATGTGGGATTCCAGTGCCTTCAGTACCTTGCCACCTGCCATACATTGTGCTTTTTCTACCATGCTATAAGCTTTACTTAAGTGTTGGATGAATCTCAGGGTAAGTCCATATGAAAGAATCTGGAAGTAGAAAAGCTAATGGGAAGCACTACGTAAGTGGACAATGGGTGACTGGTGACCTCGTGTCCAGGGAGCTGGCTACTCTCTTCCCTGTCACGTGCTAGAATGCGAGACTGCTCTCGGATAGCAGCACCTGCCTACACCAGCAGCTCTAGTGCCCCAGAGATGTTGTAGTTTGCTCATTTCTTTAGAGAAAGTGGTCTGGCTTTTAGCAGGGTATAAAATCCTCGGGGCTTGGCAGTTTTATCCAGTGTATTAGTGAGAGAGAGGGTCTTAGAAAGTTCTTCATCGAGGCCCACCCGCGGTGGCCTGGGCTGCTAAGATGCCGCACCTCTGCAGGCTGTGACCACATAGGAGGCCCAGGTTCCATTCCTGACAGGCTGGGTGTGGTGGTGCTCACTTATAATCCCAGTGACTAGGGAAGTTTAGGTTAGATCAGAACATAGTGGGGCCCCATGTTTAAATAATAACAGTGAAAGAAGTGTTTCAAAAGATTCAAGTCGCTTTTTGTTTCTTCCTTGCTGACTCGAAATCTGACCCTCTAAGGGGTTGTGCTTAGTAGTAGACTGGCACGCTCTTCAGTTTTGGCTCCTCCTCATGTGTCTTGTTGTCTAGTTTTTGCCATGGGCACCTGCACTTGCTGGAAAGAGACAGAGATGGAAAGTGAGAAATCAACTCCAGGGAGATGGTCACACCGAAAACCTATCTCCTCCTTTCCCCTTTTGGGATATTGGGCACATGTACCCAGCATGATTTTCAAGCCACCTAGTATGGGACTTGAGCCTCAGTTAGCCATGTGGGGGTCCAGAGCCTTAACTACCACACCATTTGCTGGCCCCACCTTGTGTTTTAAGCCACAACCTCCTCCTCAGTTTTAATAATCAGCCCTATCACATTTACTGTCTTTCTTTTTATATCTTATTTATTTATTTATTTCATGAGCATGAGGGACTCAGCGAGAGAGACAGAGATGGCATCCTTAGTAGGGTCTTTTAAGAAAAAGAATTATTTTATTTTATGTATTATTATCATTATTCTTATTATTTAAATTTGCTATAGGGCATGTGCACTCACCAGAGAGAGAGAGAAAGTGAGAAAGCAGGCCATCAGGTCTGGGACTTGAGCCATAATCAGCCATGTGGGAGTCCAGTGCCTTAACCACCATGCCACCCGCTTGCCCTCCCTAGTAGGGCTTTTTTTTGTTTTTTGTTTTGTTTTGTTTTTTGTTTTTGAAGGTTTTGCTTTAGGGTGCATGCACTCACCAGAGAGAGAGACAGACAGACAGACACAGTGAGAGGAAAAATAAGAAATCACCCCACGGGGGGATGGCCATGCCACAGTCCCTTCTCCACCCAGGATCTTGGGCATGCATGCACACCTACCCAGTGTGATTCTGAAGCCACTGGGTCCAGGACTCAAATCACAGTGGGCCATGTGGGAGTCCCGTGATGTAACCACTACGCCATATGCCGGCCCCTCCTAGTAGGGTCTTTACACAGCGATCAGCCCCAGCCTTGAGCCGGCCCCAGTTCATGAACATATACATACCTGGTGTATTCAGGGTGGTCCCTGAAGTGAGAACTGGCCCATGTGGAATCGCCTCAAAGAGCATCACATTTTAGCACTGTGCCACTGTCCGGTCCCATTTACTCGTGGTTTCTCTTCAGTTCTCTTCAGTTCTCTTTTGTTACAGAGCTACAGCTCTTTCAGGCCTCTGATCCACTTCGTCTCCTCATCAATCGCATCTTTTCTAGAGTAAATATGATCTAATGTCTGTTATTCCTATTTATCTGCCCAAATCATAATGAAGTCTTAGTTGGCATCCTTAATATTTGAGATGGGAAGAAACCCAACTGCTTCTCTTGGTGTTTTCTCGCCGTTCTCATTTCTAAAGCCTATGTGTGGGGTAGACAGTAGCCTGGTGTCCTGTCTGACAGTCTACCTGGAGCTAGAGTCAGGTCCTATAGGTCCTGGGCTCAGTCCTACAAGACTGCCCCTGCCCCTTCCTCACACTTCAGATGGTAGTAGGGTCTGAATATTTGTGTCCCTCCAAAATTCCTGTTGAAACCTAATCCCCATTGTGATGGCATGAAGGTAGGGGGCCTTTAGGAGGTCATTCGATCATGAGAGCTCTGCCCTTACGATTGGTATTAATGCCTTGGTAATAGAAGTTGAAGGAAACACTCCTTCCCCTTCTGTTGTGGGAGGACTTAGCAGCACAGCCTCTTCTGTGGAACAGAAAGCTAGCCCACATCAGACATCAGATATGCTGGTGCCCTAATCATAAACTACCCAGCCTCCAGAATTTTTAGCAATAGATTTCTGTTATTTATGGAATTACCCAGTCTAAAGTATTTTGTTGTAACAGCCCAAAAGAAATATGACCGATGCTGATTGCAAGTTCAAGTCTCCAGAACTCTGGAGCAACCAGCTATATATTAAGAGTTCCTACGACCTCCACCCCTACCCCCACCCCCCAGCTGTGAATGGGCCACAAAACTCAGGGAGACACGTCACATTTACCCATTTCTTACCAAAAAAAACACATGAACAGCAAGAGGGAAGAAGGCATGGGCAGGGTGTATGAAGGGCACGGAGCTTCCCTGGCCTCTCTGGGCATGTCAATCTCCCAGCACCTCCACATGTTCACATCTGCAACCCAGAGGCTCTCCAAAGCCCATTCTTTTGGGGTTTTATGGAAGCTTCGCTGTATGATCATGGTTGATTAAGTCATTGACTTTTGGTGTTAAAGTCAACCTTCAGCCCCTCTCTCCTCTGGAGGTCCTGGGGTAGATCTGAAAATTTCAATCTGGTTAACTTCAAAATAAAATAAAATAAATAAAATAAAATATAAAAACGAATACAATTAAATAAAAAATAATTAAAAAAAAATTTCGGGACCAGCAGTTAGCGTAATGGCTATGTTGCTGGACTCCCACGTAGTTGACCGCGGTTCGAGTCCCAGACCCGGTGGCTTAAACTCACGCCGGGCGCGTGTGTGTGCGTGCCCAAGATCCCGAGAGGAGAATGGAGGAGAAGGGATTGTGGCGTGGCCATCCCCCGGGGGGTGATTTCTTGCTTTCTATCTCTCTGTCTCTCTCTGTCTGTCTGGCGAGCGCACGCGCCCTATAGCAAAAAAACCTCTCCAAAAAAAGAAAAAAAAAAAATTTCAATCCTCTAATCACTCGGTTGGTTTCCTGCACCAGTCCCCTCTCCTGAGGATGTCCTGAGGCTGTCCTGAGGCCCCCACCTGCCAGACACCTTATTAGTGTACAAAAAGAGACTTGATCACTTTGGAGAGTCCAAGGGTTTTAGGAACTGCTACCAGGAAACCAGTAGAAAACCAAATATATATTTCTTATTATAAATCTCAATATTATACTTAGTAAGACAAAGTTCAAGACCCATCTGGATAGATGTTCTGGATAGCATCTAGACAAGACCAACAAGCATTCTTTGAGTATGCCTTACGCTAATCATATGTAAAAGATACATTCTCAACCTCGGAATCTAATGGATGGCCCAGAGTATAAATAGAGCCAGGCCCAGAATTACGGGCATTTTTATTTTGGTTAGAATAAACTTCAAACAGATTGGCCAACTACCTGGCAGTCCTTGGAACATGATACAGTGGAGGGCATATAATAATTCATTACTTTGGAACCAGCAGTTGGTATAATGGCTATGTCACTGGACTCCCATGTAGTCAACTGTGGTTCGAGTCCCAGACCTGGTGGCTTAAACTCATGCCAGGCATGTGTGTGTATATGTGCCCAAGATCCCAAGAGGAGAATGGAGAGAAGGGATTGTGGTGTGGCCATTGCCCCTGGGGGGGAGGGGTGATTTCTCACTTTCTGTGTCTCTGTCTCTCTCTGTCTTTCTGGAGAGCGCATGCACCCTATAGCAAAAACCTCTCCAATAATAATAATAATAATTCATTATTTCATTCATCAAGGATTTCTAGAGAGCAAGGAGCTATACTGTTGGGTCGATGGGGAAGTCATGACACATTTTTGCATAGGCACATACATCCTGACTTTCCCGATGGGAAAGTTGCTGGGAAAACCACAGAAGTCAGTCAGATATACGTGCCCTGCTATCAGTCGAAGAAAAGCAATGTGTACAAGCAACCTAAATGCACAGGAAAATAACATCAGTACTGTGAGAGGAATCTGGGCAAGCTGTTATGAGCCTGTGAAGTAAAGGGAGAGCTTACGTCTTGCAAGAGTACGTGGAGTAAGGGAAACCAAATAGACTTGGTGAAAACTTCATCTCAGGGCCGGCAGGTGGCGAGCTGGTGAAGGCGCTAGACTCTTACATAGCCAACCACAGTTTGAGTCCTGGCTTGCTTCTCACTTTCCCTTTCTCTCTGTCTCTCTCTCTCTGTCTGGTCAAATTAAAAAAATAATATTAATAAATAAAATCAAATACTAATTCTTTTTTTAAAAAAAGAAAGAAAAAAGAAAAATTCATCTCATTGACAGAGGATTTGGGCAAGTGGAAATGAGAGTAAGGAGAGGGGGATTTCCTTGGGTGAATCCAGACTGCAAAGAGAAATTTATCTTCACTAGAGCCAGAATTTTTCAGAGATGCTCATTGTATGTTCTCATGAAGGAATATCCTTTTCCTAGTTCATTGCTTGTAGCAGTGGCTTAATTGAAGTACAGGTTTTCTCCGACAGCACCTTACTCAAATGAGGGTCTTTTTCTTTCTTTCTTTTTTTTTTTTTTTTGGTTTACATTTTGTTTTTAGTTTTTGCTATAAGGATGCATACAATCATCAGAAATAAACAGAGGGAGAGAGAGAAAATGAGAAATCACCCCCTGGGAGAATGGCCACATCACTGTCCCTTCTCCTCCCATCTCTTATTGGGATTTCCAGCAGGTACGCACATACACCTGGCGTAATTTCTTTCTTTCTTTTCTTTTTTTTTTAGAATTATTTTATCTTCCTTTCTTCCTAACTTCCTTCCTTAAATTTGACCAGAGAGGGACAGAGAGAGAGAAAGAGAGAAGAAGAGAAAGTAAGAAAGCAAGCCACCAAGTCTGGGACTTGAACCACGGTCAGCCATATGGGAGCCCAGCACTCTTAACCACCACACCACCTTCCAGTCCCACATGTGGAATATTTTCTAACCCGCCATGTTCAGGACTCAGACTACGCAGTTGACCATGTGGGATTCAGCACCTTAACCATGCCACCACCTGCCCTCAAGGCTCTTTTTTCTTCCATGACCTGAATATCTTAGAACCAGAAAAATGCCACCTCCCTCCCCCCTCTGCCATCATTCCATTCTCCTGTGATCCCAGGCATGGAAGGCCCTACCCTGCAGTGTCAACCTCTCCTCCCCACCCTCCTCACTGCCATCTCTGCCAGACAGATTTGACTGGCTTCTTCCCACTTGCTCCAGCTCTCTTCTGGCGTTCATGTGTTACAGAGTTGTTACATTAAAAGGCACATCTCCCAGGCTCCATGTCCCAAGCCTGCCACAGGTGGCCTGCGTTCTACCCAACAAGACTTGAAGCTCTAAGAGACCAGTGTGAGGTATTACCTGTGCACAGGGGACCAGGTCTTCTGGTGGGCGTGGTGACTGGGAGAGTGGCTCTTCGTTGGAGCTCAGCGAAGATTCTGGCATCTGGTCCCTGTCGTCTAGCAGAAGCAACGGTGGTGTTGACTCTGTGGGTCTTGATGGTAGATCCTCAAACTTTGGTTTTCCTGGAATTTTTTTCTTAGAGAGATTTTTGGTATAGGATGTTTGTACTCGCTGGAGAGACAGGGAGAGACAGAAAGCAAGAAATCATCCTGGAGGGATGGCCATAGTGCAGTCCCTTCTCCACTCTCCTCTCAGGATTTTGAACATGCACATGGCCTGAGTTTTAAGCCGCTAGGTCTGGGACTCAAACCATGGTGAGCCAGGTGGAAGTCCAGCGATGTGACCATTATGCCATCTGCTGGTCTCTCTTGAAAGTTTTATAAGCTTCCATTGCCTTGTGAAAAAAATCTTCTTTTACCGAACCAGCTAGAGTGGGTGTTATCCTCTTCAACTAGACTAGATCTCAGTCACAAGGCCGAGAAAGCATCGTCATCCTCAGCTAGAAACTCTCACTGATATGCTGCGTTGCTGTCTAGCCACCCATCCATGAGGATTTTCACAGTGGTCTCTTTCATCTGTTTCCCTGCAGCCGTGCTAAGGGATGCAGGATTCTCCCTTGACGACTCATCTGTCGCTCTAGCTTCAGAATTTCTCCATCTCTGTGACTACAGCCAGGAGTTAGTGTATCTGGAACCGTTTCACCTCTTACTCTGCAAAAATGTCCGTCTCTGACTCGACTTCCTCCTTTTCCACTTTCCCCTCTACTCCGTCCTGCTCTTTAACTTCAGAGTGACCGTCACATTCCTAATCCTCCGCTGTTCTCCAAACGTATCAGCCCACCTTGCTTTCTTTCCATGTGAGCCCCAACCCAGTGAGTGTGCATTCAGTTACACTCCCACCAGCACCCAGTTTCCTCAGCCTTTGGACCTACCTGTCCATTTCCTGTCTCTAATGATATCTATGCGCTCACAGGTTTCTGCCTGTATTTTATGATAAGGATTTAACATGAGGGTCCAGCAGGTGGTGTGGTGGTGAAGGCACTGGATTCCTACATGGCCGACCATGGTTCAAGTCCCAGACCTGGCAGCTTGAAAATCACATCACATCAGGTGTGTGTGCATGTGTGTGCGTGCCCAAAATCCCAAGAGAAGTATGGAAAAAGGGATTGCGGCGTGACCATCCCCCTGGGGGGGGGGGTGGTTTCTCACTTTCTTTGTCCCTCTTTGGTGAAGGCATGCACCCTATGGTAAAAAACTTAAAAAAAATAAAAATAGGAAGAATTTAACATTAGCCAACACTTATAAGGTATTACTGTGTACCAGGCACTGTTTGAAACACTTTAATATACTAGCTCATTGAGTCCTCACTAATATATTAAGTCACTGAATCCTCACAACAATCCAGTGAAATAAGGACCTGTGTGTCTGCATATTACAGATGAAGGAATTGAAGCAGGGCTGGCTGCATTGCACAGATGTTAAGTGCTACACAGAGGAAGTTGGATCCCACATGGATGGCCAGGGTTCGAGTCCCAGCACTAGTAGCTTGAAAAACATGCCGGTTATGCACAACTGCCCACGATCTTGATGGAATGAAAACTTGGTGCTCCAAGGGACCAGTGGTCATATGAGAGGGTGGAAAAAGAATTGCAGTCTGATCTCCCACTGGTGCCTGAGGGAGAAAGAGAAGGAAGTGCCGTCTCTTTCTCCCTCTCCCTCTCTCTGCCTCCCCCTATTTGCATCCCCTCAGTTTGTTTCAATAAAAATTCACGATAGAGATGTCAAGATATCTTCAATATCCATACTTACATGGATATTAAAACATTTTTTCCTGCTTTCTTTTTTTTTAATTTGCCGAAGGGTGTGTGATTCCCAGAGATAGACACAGAGAAAGAGGGCAGGGTGAAAGTGAGAGAGCACCCCCCCATAGAGGATGGTTACACTGCAGTCTCCTCTCTTCCATTTCTCTCTCACATCGGGACTTTGAATATGCACCACACACACACACACACACACCCCCTGGCATATCTTTCAAGCCATCAAATTTGGGATTTGAACCGCACTGCTGGCCATGGAGGATGCAGCCGCCTTAACCACCAGGCCTCTGGCTGGCCCCCATTTTCCCTTTTAACCATAAACATGATTAATATCTCATTACCATTATGATATATTGCAGTTTCTAAAAACAATATTCCAATAATATACCCACAAGTATCTTTTTAATAAAAATTGTTTCCCTACCATATTATTTCCTTAGTGAGTTCTGATTTGAATTTCCATTCTTTTATGGAGATTTTTTTTTTTTTTTTTTTACAAATATATGTTTTAGCAGCTGGGCGGGCTTTGTGGCCTGGTGGTTAAGGCAGCTGGATCCCATATGACCAATTGCATGGTTTGAGTCCCAGACTCAGTGGCTTGAGAAATATGCCTAGAGCATGTGTGTGCATGGCCCAAATCCCAAGAAGACAGAGAAGGAATTGCATAATCCGCATGGGGTATGCATGCTGCGCTTCTTTTCTCTCTGTCACTCTCTGGTGAGCGCAGGCACCCTCTAGCAAAGAAAGAAAGAAAGAAAGGAAGGAAGGAAGGAAGGAAGGAAGGAAGGAAGGAAGGAAGGAAGGAAGGGTTTTTAGGCCACTGTTGAATAGCTAGGGTATTCTGTACCCTGTGACTCCTCCTGTTTCAAAATACCAATTTCATTATATCCGGTAATGCCTACTGTCATAAATGGCATTTAGCAATTTGGGATATTGACTGCTACTTTTTTCTCTCTCTCTACTTTCTTCCAAAATAAGTCTAATATAGTATAGGTTAGTATAGGTTGAACATCCTTACTCTGGAAATCTGAAATTCCAAACACTATAAAATCCAAAACCTTGTGAGCTCCAGCGTAATGCCACAAACGAAAAGTTCCACACCTGACTTTGTGACAAGTTGCAGTCGAAATGCTGCACTACAAAACATGTATAAAATTACCTTCAGGCTATTTGTATAAAATATATATGAAACATAAATGAATTTTGTGCTTAGACTTGGGTCCCATCCCCAAGATATGTCATTATGTGTACGTAAATACTCTAAAATCTGAAAAAAAATTCTGAAATCCAAAACACCTTTGGTCCCAAGCATTCATGATAGCTTGGGGCCAGCAGGTGGTGTGGTCGTTACAGTGCTAGACTCCCACATGGATTGAGTCTTGGACCTGGCGGCTTGCTTTCTCACCCTCATTCTCTCTGTCTCTCTTTGGTCAAATTGAATAATAACAATAATAATAATAATAATAAACAAAATTAAGTAAATAACTCTTTTTTTAAAGAATTATTTTATTTAACTTTATCTATTTATTTCAATTTGACCAGAGAGAGAGAGAGAGAGAGAGAGAAAGCAATCCACCAGGTCCAGGACTCAAACCGTGGTCGGCCATGTGGAAGTCCAGTACCCACAACTTCCACGCCATCTGCTAGCCCCCAATAAATAATTATTTAGAAAATAATAATAAATAATAATTTTAAAAATGATAAGGGATATTCAACCCGTAGACTTTGGGTGCCCAAATCAGACAGCATAAATTTGAATTCCGGCTCTAGCATTGAGATCTTGGGCATCTTCTTGACTTCTCTAAGCTTCAGGTATTTCATCTGGAAAGATGGAGACAGCCATTGTAAACTGAATGACTGAATGTGGACAGATTGCCATGGACCATCCCCCACCCCACACAACTGGCCTCAGCACATTACGTCACACCCTCTCTCCAAAACAAGCACAGACCCTCCTGCTCACACACACAGCCAGCTCCAAGAACTTTGGTAAATTATCGCTTGTACTGAGCATTTCCCTTTGAGACCAAGGAGCAGTTTATACTGTACCACACAAAGCAAACCAGCCCTTTAAAAATAAATAAATAGAGGCAGCAGGTGGAACAGTGGTTACGGTGCTGGACTCCCACATGGTCAACTGTAGTTCCAGTCCCAGACCAGGAGTTTCAAACTCATGCTGGATGTGTGTGCATGCGTGTCCAAAATCCTGAGAGGAGAATGGAAAAGGGATTGTGGGGTGGCCATCCCCCCAGGGGTTGATTTCTTGCTTTCTGTCTCTCTGGCGAGAGCACACACCCTATAGCAGAAATCTCAAAAGCAAGAAAGAAAGCCACAGCTTTTGTATCCACTGTAGTTTTCCCGGCAGCTCCCTCCCTCCTCTTGATCCTCACTGTCCTTGGCCATTCAGACTCGGGCCAGGCCCACTCCAGTTCCTCTGCCTTATCGGATAGTGAGAGGAAGCTTCAACACCCAAGTCAATGAATATTCTATTTAGAGGAGAAGCAGCAGGGCTCTCTCAGTCTAGGAAATAGGCGGTAGCACGGTGCTCTGTGTGCTGAACCCACATGGGAAGTCGTGTCTGGAGGCCTCTGACGACCAGGCACCCGCAGGAGCCTGTGATTCAGGCTGGCTGGAAACTGCGGGTAGATCGTGCTGAGAAGATCCTATTCTTCTGCCTTTCTCTCTCTTTTTCTCTCTCTCTCTGTCTCTCGGAAGAAATAAATACACTTAAAAAAAAATAGTATTTCATCCTATTAAATGGGCCCAGCTTCACCTAGAGAGCTGGTAATTCCTTGAGTATTTCCAAGAGTCACTGCGAGTGCATGCGCTGCTGGTTGTTGGAATGCCTCGGGTGGCTGTTGTGCTCCTCGCAGTGAAATGTCACGCTTGCTTATACCGCTGTCCGCAGTCCGGCAGCTGGGACTGAAAGTCAGCATCGATGCTAGCGGCCTCCACCATGAAATTCTCTTATTTAGAAGCTGGTTATCAGAGTCTCTGGCTTGGCGTGTATGTGTGTGTGTGTGTGTGTGGGGGGGGGTTTGTTGGTTTGTTTGTCTTTCTCTCTTACTAGAAAATGAGGGTTCGTTGTTTTCTATCTCTAGCTCATGGTTTCATTTATTTAAGTCACTTTCCTGAACATTTCTTTTCTTTTCTTTTCTTTTCTTTTCTTTCTTTCTTTCTTTCTTTCTTTCTTTCTTTCTTTCTTTCCTTCTTTCTTTCTAAAACTGTTTATTTTATTTATTTATTTATTTATTATTACTATCTTAAATTTAAAGAGTAAGCAACAAAGAGAGAGAAAAAGGGAAAGTGAGAAAATAAGCCACCAGGTCCAGTACTCGAACCACAGTCAGCCATGGAGGAGTCCATCACCTTAACCACCACACCATCTGCCAGACCCTGGACATTTTCTTTCTGACACATTATTTCAGGCTTGACTAATAATAGTCAACTTGACTATTGGCTAATATTTGGCGTAAGGAAGTACTTCTTACGGAGAAGTGTATTTTGTCACGGTACACTTGAACATGGCTATTCATCCGATATGACATGGTTTCTGCTGTTAGAGAACTCAGAAAATTAAGCGAGGGAGTCAGTATGACCACATTTTCCTAGAGGTATATGATACTGATTTAAGTGTTTGTGTTTTTAGTACTTTAGAAAATTTTGTGAATCTTAGAAATATGATAACTTCCCTCCTTTCCTTTACCATGGTTCATATATGACAGCTCTCACTCATCGAAACGAAAGAACTCACAGTTTGAAAAGTTCAACGAAAATTCAGCAGAGTGGGAGTATTTATTGCTTCTAAAGAAGGTTCTTCATTGTAGATGATGCAGGATTCAGTAATGAATGTGTACTCTCAGGGACCAGGGATTTAGGGGGATGAATTTCCCAGGGTTTAATCATTTCATAAGGCCTCTGAGTGTGACTTTTTCCCCAATAATCTACTTATCTCAGTAATTTACCCCTCCTACTGCATTGCAAGGAAAATGAATCTCCCGGGTTGTTTGCATGATAAGTAGCTGGGAATTGTGTGAGGCTTTCAAGAAGAAGCCCTGAGTTAATTGTAGCAGCCTGAGCTAATGGTTTCCCATGTTAGTTGGCAGGTTAAGTGAAGAAGAGGGCTTGAAAACATCCTTTATCACAAGTACCATGCACTGGAAAAGCTGAAATCTCAAAAATGTTTGCTTCGTGGAAGATATTTTCCCTTGCGATATAAATGGATGAGAAAAATGTCCTTGTGGAGATAGTTTTGCACAAAGCTCTGGATGTGGGCTCCTGGAAAGAGTAGGAGAGATTTTTGTTTTTCCAGTAAGGAACACTAATTTCTGCCACACCCACCTCCACTCCCTCCTTTTTTGTAAGTTAAGTTAGAATGTAAGGAACAAGCTACTTACTGCAAGCAAATAACTAGAAACATCACATCAGGAAAAAAATTAAATAGGTTTCCTAAAATTTTCTGATTGTATTTTTTTTTCACATTTGCCCTTGGAGATTTTAATACTAGAATATATCAACTGACAAGGGCAAAGTAGATTTATTTAAGAAAAAAATGCAGTTTTCTCCAAAAAAAAGAAGGCACTGGAGTATCCTGTACTGTATCATTAGAGGACAGAGAGGGATGCATGGGTTCTTAAAATAGGACTGAGTGTACAGTGGAATGGTGAGAGTGAAGTGAAATAGAATCAAAACCGGGATGTTACATTTCCTGTATGAGATGACTAAAAGGTGAAACTCAGCAAGTTCCTGCGACAAAGAAGGCCTTGGGAAATGAAGACCAGAGTTCCTACTCTTTTTTATCTGTTCACCTCCTTTGCTTGGCCAAGGCCCTCCCATCCTCTAGACCTCAGCTCAAATATCACCTCAAGAAAGCCCTTTAGCATAATGGCTATGTCACTGGACCCCCACGTAGTCGACCGTGGGATTGCTGGGATTGCGGCGTGGCTACCCCCCGGGGGGGGGTGATTTCTTGCTTTCTGTCTGTCTGTCTCTGTCTGTCTGGCGAGCGCATGCGCCCTATAGCAAAAACCTCTCCCAAAAAAGAAAAAAGAAAGTCCTTTCTTATTCCCATACTTTCTCTCATAGCATTTTCACAGCTGTAATTCATCATTTTTTTAAATGGCCAAATTATTGTCTCCTCCCCACCCCACCCCCCCCCCCCCCCCCCCCCCCCAAGAATTGAACCTTCAAACAGTATGTAAGGACCTTGTCTGCATTGACAGAGCACTGGAGTCCCAGTAACCTATCAAAGCATATTTGCTGGGGCCAGCAGGCTTCGTAGTGGTTAAGGCCCTGGAGTCCCACGTTGTTGACTACAGTTCGGATGTCAGACCTGCCGGCTAAAAATGACGCCAGGAGCATGTGCATGGATGCCCAAAATCCTTAGAGGAGAATGGAGGAGAAAGGCTTGTAGCATGACCATCCCCGCCAGGGGCGATTTCTCAGTTTCCCCCTCTCTAGCAAGCGCATGATGAAGACTATGGCAAAAACCTTCAAAATAAAATTTGCCCAGTAAATGAATGGATAGGTCAGAGCAGAACTGTTAGACTTCCAGCCAAGGATATTGAAGTGAGTTAATGAGTCCACCGATGGCTACACAGAAAGTGGCTTGTTACAAGGATAACAGAGGAGAAAGAAAAGAATGTGAACCTAGAAATTGTAAAGATATGTTGGGAGCAGAAATGTATGCATATAAAATATTCCATGAAAAAATGGGCCTTGGGTTGTAAGAATGGAAAACAAACATGAAATTGAGAGTGGTTTTTCTAATACATCAGCCAGGTTTCCAGCAGGAAATAGAAGACGTACTGGATAGAGCTGGATCATTTCCAGAGGTGTAGGCAGGACTAAGGCAACCAGCAGGAGATACTATGACCTGTAGGAGTGGGAAGGTTTGGTGCCTTCCCTCAGCCCTCATAAAGGTCTCTACTGACACTCCCGTGACAAAAGGCAAGTTAGCAAGAGAAAAGTAGAACAGTTACTGGATCAGAGTTTTACATGACATGAGAGCCTTCAGAAATGAATACCCCAAAGACCGAGGGAAAACAGTAAGCCTTTATGCTTAGCTTCTACGAAGGGTGGACAACCAGTTTAGACAAAAGGACAGGATCTAATGGTGATAGAGGAAATCCAGCGAGACTTAACCTGGATTCTTCTTGGCCTTTTTGTGTGGCATTCCTTCTTCCTGGTCAGGACCCTTATGGGCTAAGGGTTTTTAAGGGAGAAGGGAGAGAAGGATCTTTCTAGGTTTTGTGACTTGCCATGGGAGATAGAGGTTCTAGTTTCTATGAACTGCCTTGGGGAAGAATTCTAGTTTCTCTTCTTTCTTTCTTTCTTTCTTTCTTTCTTTCTTTCTCGTTTTTAAAGAACTATTTATTTAATTTTAGTATTATTTTAATTTGTTATCAGGCATGTGTGCTCACAAGAGAGAGACTGGCGGGGAGGGGGTTAGACAGGGAGTGAGAAAGCAGGCTGCCAGGTCCAGGACTCGAACTGCACTGCAGTCAGCCATGTGGGAATCCAGAGCCTTAACCATCATACCATCTGCTGGCCCTAAATTCTAGTTTCTTTGATTCTTTTTGTGGGAGAAACAGGGGAGCAGGAGATAGGAGGCTGGGAGGAGATCAGAAGGCTGGGAGAACTTGCTTCTGAGGCTCGCTGATCGCCTTCAGTTCAAAGTTCTCAGCGTGTCAGAGTGCTGTACTTTGGGGTATCATGTCTAAGCCCTGATGAGCACCTAGGGAGCAGCAGTAGCAGGGAACTGTTAACCCACTCACCCTGTGCAGGTCCTGAGCAAGGGAAGAAGACAGTGGTACTGGAGCTCAGTGAGAGCTGGAACCATAGACGAGGACAGCAGACAGGAAGTGTGGTTAAAGGGAGCTGCAGCCATTGCCAGAACCGTGCTACTGAGGCAGGGAGAACAGGAAAAGAAACGCCTCAGTTTCGCTCTCCTGACCTCTGACCTGCGGACGCTACCTCTAGACAAACCCAACAGGAAGCCAGAAAGCAAGAGAGCCCAAGTGCTGCTGGATGTGGGGATCAGCCTTCCACCACCCTCAGGGGACACCAATCCAGAGAGACAGTCGGAGAATAATCGCCCCAGCCATGGAACTCAGATCTATGGAATCTTATTTTGTTTTGTTGGGAGTAATAAAAATAGTTGTAAATACATAAATTATATATCACAGTGACAGCAATGATTTAAGATCTTAATGAATGAGTCACTTGAATTGTCAATTTTCCCAAAACCCTGCAGTTTTACATGTAACATTATTTTTTTTTCTTTTTTTTTCTTGAGAGGTTTTTACTATAGGGTGCGTGCGCTTGCCAGACAGACAGAGAGAGACATAGAGACAGAAAACGAGAAATCACCCCCCAGGGGGGTGGTCACGCTGCAATCCCTTCTCCTCCATTCTCCTCTCGGGATCTTGGGCACGCACGCACACGCGCCCAGCGTGAGTTCTAAGCCACCGGGTCCGGGACTCGAACCGCGGTCGACTGTGTGGGAGTCCAGCAACATAGCCATTACGCTAACTGCTGGTTCCCTACATGTAACATTCTTTACTTACTTTTTATTTGAGTATGTTCTTTGGTGACCAATACAATGAACAAGGTAGGCCTGTTAAGTACAGCTTTTATCAACTTCTCATACTTTCTCCTAGTGTTTCTTCTTTGTGGATAAAAAAATATTCTGAATATGCACATAGATAGATAGATAGATAGATAGATAGATAGATAGATAGATAGATAAACACACACACACACATATATTTTTTTCTCTCCCTTATATGAAAGATAGTATATTGTAAGTTTTCATCTGAACCTGGCAGACACATTATTTTATATACATATAGCTATATGAAGTGGAAATTTTGATTAATTTTGCTGGATTGCCTTTCATAGGGATGGTGTAATTTTATACTTTTAGCAGCGTTGTGTGGTGCCATTACCCCACAGCCTTGTCCAAAGAGTGTGGTGCTCAGCTGTTGGAATTCTGCCAAAAATCCAAGAAACGAAAAACTTTTCATTGTATTAGATTGAGCCACTTGAAATTGCCATTTATGTAGGTGAGAAATAGTGGAACGTCAGTCATTTCATATGGTTCACCTTAATAACTTTATTTCATACTTTTCTTATGAGTGAAATAGAGTAACTTTTGATGGTTTTTTTAGCCTACTTAAAAAAAAAAAAGTTTGTCGTATAGCACATGTGCTTACCAAAGAGATGGGGGTGGGGGAGCGAGAGGGTAAAGTGAAAGGTCACCTTCTGGAGAGATGGCCACACCACAATCCCGTCTCTTCTATCCTCCTCCCAGGATTTTGGGCACACACACCCAGTGTGGTCTTCAAGCCAATGGGTCCAGGACTTGAACTGTGCAGTCTGCCATGTGTTGCTTGTGATGATTTTCTGTCATTAAGGGCTTTAGTTTTTTTTTATGTAATTGTAGTTATCATTCTTTTATTTTATGGTGTCTAGATTCTGAGTCCTGGTAAGAAAGATTATCTCCACTCCAAGGACACTAAGAGGAAACACAAAGTCTTTCCTGGCTTTTTTTTTTTCCTTCCAAGACCTTTCATGGTTTTGTTTGTTGCGTTTACATTTTTGATCCATTTGGAATTTATCCTGGTGTGAGGTATGTCTTTTTTCCAAATGCCTACTCAGTGGTTCTAACGCCATGTATTTTGAAAGTCTATTTTTGGGACCAGAAGATGGCATAATGGTCATGTCACTGGACTCCCATGTAGTCGGCCACAGTTCGAGTCCCAGACCGAGTGGCTTAAAACTCACTCAGGCACATGTGCGTGCCTAAAATCTCAAGATGAGAATGGAGGAGAAGGAGTTGCAGCATGGCCCTCCCTCCTGGGAGGTGATTTCTTGCTTTCTGTCTCTCTCTGTCTCTCCAGTGAGTGCACGTGCCCTATAGCCAAAATTTCTTAACAAAAAAACAGTAGAAGTCCATCTTTATTCCTACTGACTATGAATGTTACCTTGTTCACATATTCACTTTGAAGGTTAATTTTAAGTCCTAGCAATTTATTTTAACTTTTTGGTGAAAATATATTTAAAATATATAACCTTCCTTGTATCTTCTTCTTTTCTTTGTTTTTTTTTTTTTTCTTTTTAGTGTTTTTTTGTAGGTTACAAGCACTCACTGAGAGAGAGAGAGAGAGGGAGAGAATGTGAGAAATCCCCTCCCCCCATGCATTCCCTTCTCTTCCACTCTCCTCTCAGGATTTTTGGGCACACACAAACACATGCCTGGCATGATTCTCAGACCACTGGGTCCAGGACTCAGACTGCACACTAGGCCACGTGGGATCCAATGCCTTAAATGCTATACCACCTGCTGGCCCTATATCTTCTCTTCTACGTTGTAAAGTTAATACATGTTTACTAAAGAAAATGCAGATGAATAGAACTTGAAAATATAAGTAAATAGAAAATGAAACCCTAGTTCTCCCATTTACCAATGTTAACACTCTTAGGTATGTATCATAGAGACACACACGTGCGCATGTGCACTGGGGTAAAGGTTAAGCTGCTGTAACAAAGAGACCTGGCCATATCATAACGGTCTAGTGGTTTATAGAACACAGAACTGTATTTCCTTTCATGTAACAACTCTGAAGTGACTAGTTTAGGTGGGAGAGGGAAGTCTCTTCTCCATGAGACTTTGTTTTTTCTTCCTTTAAAAAAAAAATGGGGCTGGCAGGTGGCGTGGTGGTTAAGGGCGTTGAACTCCTACATGGCTGATTACAGTTCAAGTTCCAGACCTGGCACAGTACTTTCGTGCTTTCTCACTTTCCTTCTATCTCTCTCTCTTATCCTGTCCCTCTTTGGTCAAACAAATTAAATAAATAAATAAAGTTAAATAAAATAATTCTTTAAAAAATATATATGGTTTAATTTTAATTTATATAGGGTGAAATTGACTATTTTTAGGTGGCCAGTTCTATCAGTTTTGATAAACATATATAGTTGAACAACTGCCACCACAATCAAAATACTGAAAATTTCTACCCTTTTTTTTTTTTTTTTTTTTTTTTTTTTTTTTAATTTTTGCCCCAGAGCAAATGCACTCACCAGAAAGGAAGAGAGAGAAAATGAAAAGTCACCCCTCGGGGATATGGCCACACCACAATCCCTTCTCCTCCAGTCTCCTCTTGGGACTTTGGGCGAGTACACACGTACACACGGGCCTGACGTGTCTTTCAGTCTGCTGGGCCTGGAACTTGAACTGTAGAGTTGGCCCTGTGGGATCCAGTGCCTTAACCACCACACCACTGGCTATCCCTCCCTCATACTCTCATACTCTTTGGGGTCAGTGCCTTCTCCCATCCTCCCTAACCCCTAGAAAACCACTGATCTGCTTTATATTCCTATGGTGTCCTTCTTCTTAGAGCCATTCTTATTCTTTCTTTCTTTTTTCTTTCCTTTCTTTCTTTCTTCCTTTCTTCCTTTCTTTTTTTTTTTTTTTTTTTTAAATTGCCAGAGGATACATGCACTCACCAAGGAGAGACAGAGGCGAGGGCCAGGGGAAAGGAACAACCCACAGTGCAATGTGGTGATGCCACAGGCCCTTCACCCCCAGTTCTCCATCCTGCTGAGATTTTGGGCACGCACACACTCATACCTGGCATGTTTTGCAACATCTGGGGTTGGGATTTGAATCACGGTTGGCATGTGGGGTCCAATTCCCTTAACCACTGGACTATAGGGCCAGTCCTCATGAAGTCGTTCTCAGTGTGCTTTCTCTCTGTCTTGACTCTTCCCTGTCCTCTGTGGGTCCTGTTGGTCAAAGCTAGGTTACAAACACACCTTGACATATTCCAAGAAGGGGAGCGGCGTGTTAAGCATGCAGTGCTAATGTGTTCAGACCTGGGAATAGTCCATTTGCTTCTGCTCACTTTCCAGTAGTGAGAACTGAGCTACCTATCCCCCTCCCCCAGCTGGGAAATAGTCTCTGTTACCCTTGAAGAAAGTGGAAGTGGATAGGCCAACTTAGCAGTTGTCCCCCAGCCTGGCCACCCACACATCCACTGCCATCTTCTGTCTACACTGAGAACATGCCCTTTCCCCACCAGATTCAACCCCAAACTCTATTGAGTTACTCCAACTCAAAAGCTAGGACTTCTGGGTGATGGCAAGTCTCCTCCAGCGGGTTCTGAGGTGGCTCCCCATGGTCTAGTGACTTTCAAACTAAAACATAGTCTGCTTATATCTCCATCTCTCATCTCCTCCATCCCCAGGATATTTATTTTCTTTTAGAATGTGGGGTTTTTGTTCAGTGTGCCAAGAATCACAAGTTCCAACAATTCAAGTTCCATTTTTCTACGTAGTGCAGGCTGATTTTCCAACTTCCAAATAGACTCATACTCTCTCTCCCATTTTTTTTTAACAATTATTTATTTTATTTTATTTATTATTTTTATTTTTTTAGATTTGACCAGGGAGGGAGAGAGAGAAAGTGAGAAAGCAAGCCACCGGGTCCAGGACTCGAACTATAGTCAGTCCTGTGGGCATCCAGCACCTTAACCACCATGCCACCTACCAGCTCTTCTCTCTTCTATTTTAAAAGCAGTGACTTGGGGACCAGCAGGTGGCATGGTGGTTAAGGCACTGGACACCCCAAATGGCCAACCACTGTTCAAGTCCTGGACCTGGTGGCTTGCTTTCCCACTTTCTCTCCCTCTCTCTCTCTATCTCTCTCTGGTCAAATTCAAATAAATGAATGAATAAATAAAATTAAATAATTAAAAAAATAATTATTAAAAAAAAAAAGCAGTGACTTTGGGGCTACCTGAAACAGTAGCTCTAGGAGGGATGGCAGTAAAACTGTTCTCTACTGTGGGGCTGAGCCGCTCCCTCTGGCTCTGCAGAGGCCTGTGAGGTAGGCTCTGGGCACCCACTGCCTCAGTTCTCACTCTCTGAAGTACAGTAGTGTTGGTTTTCCCAACTCTGGGAGGCCACAGTTTTCTAGACTTTTTCTACTCCCTTCTATCTCTGCTCACAAGTTGGCTAGGTCTTGCATGAGCTCATTTCTTTCTTGTAAGGGCTTGCTCAAACTTACGTGTAAGCATTTGTTTCTTTAAGAGACGACTACGTGGGCATTACCTCTAAATATATTTAATTATATTATTGTAGCTGTTTTAATAGAAAACTGTTAAGCAATCTACCACCCAATTCTCAGGACCAAGTTGGGAGGGTGAGAATAAAACTCTTTCAAAAGCAGAGCTGTAATCTCAAACGTATAAAGAAATGTCATTATTAACATAGCACACAGCCTGGCCAGCATGGCCGATTTGGGCAGAGAGGTACAGGGTATTTATTGTCAGGGCAGGATAAATGTGCTGTAGAATGAGCTGAGATCAGAGAAGACCCAATACTGACCAGTCTTTTTGTTTAGAGATTACTCTTAGGTCAGATGAGATATTATGGCAAGGAGAATGCAAATCCTCCATAAAAAAGTCTAATTTATAGCTTTTAGTGGAGGATGATCATTTAAACAATTATGAATTCAGAGCATACAAGGAATATAACAATATAACCCAGTAAATGTGTCAGTAGATAACTTTTAAGTATTCCACTTAAGACTTTAGATAAAACCAACTTAACTAATGCAGGCCAAGAAAGAAAAATCAGTGCAATTAAATATAGCAGGTTTGGGAACCAGCAGTTAGCGTAATGGCTATGTCGCTGGACTCCCACGTAGTCGACCGCGGTTCACGTCCCGGACCCGGTGGCTTAGAACTCACGCCGGGCGCGTGTGCATGCGTGCCCAAGATCCTGAGAGGAGAATGGAGGAGAAGGGATTGCGGCATGACCATCCCCCCTGGGGGGTGATTTCTCGCTTTCTGTCTCTATGTCTCTCCCTGTCCGTCTGGTGAGCGTACGCGCCCTATAGCAAAAAAAAACGCTCAAAAAAAAAAAAAAAAAAAACCAACAACAACAACAACAAAAAAATAGCAGGTTTAGGGACCAGCAGATGGCATGGTGGTTAAGATGCTGGGTTCCCAGATGGCCAACCATGGTTTGAGTCCTGGACCTGGCAGCTTACTTTCTCCACCCACTCCCCCTGGTCAAATTAAAAAAAGAAAAAAGAAAAATTGCAGGTTTAAGAGCCAGCAGGTGGCATGGTGGTTAAAGTGCTAGATCCCACATGGCCGACTCTGCAGTTCAAGTCCTGGACTTGGCAGCTTGGAAACATGCCAGGCATGTGTGCATGCATGCCCAAAATCCCAAGAGGAGAATGGAAAAGTGATTGTGGTGTGGCCCCCCTCTCCCCCCCGGATTTTTCACTTTCTCTCTCTGTCTGTCTCTCTGTCTCTCTCTGTCAAGCACATGCACCCTATAGCAAACACAAAACAAAACAAAGGCAGGTTTATTGTTAAATTTAAAAGCTTTCTATTTGAAAAGGATAGATAGATAAATGTAGATCAAGTATAATGACAAGAAAGAAGATAAAAATAAAAAAAAACTAACAATGAATAAGGAAAGCTGACACCACCCAGAGGAAACCGATCCCACATGGCTGACCAAGGGTCAAGTTTTCGCCCTTGCTCCTTAGCTTGAAAACCAAAAACAAAAATGAAAACAAAAACAAAACACATGCCCAGGATCCTGATGGGATGGAGAATTAGAGGAAAAAGGATTGCAGAATGACCAGGACACACTGAGGAGTACTTTCTTTTTCTCTCTCTCTTTCTCTTGTGCATGTGCCCTGTGGCATGAGGGACACGGGATGGCAGCAGGTGATGTGGTAGTTGGAGAGGCTGGATCCCACATGGCTGACTGCATGGTTTGAGTCCTGGACCCAGCAACTTTAGAAACATAGTACCCTCTACCTCTCTGCTCAAATCAACACACATGTGCATATGTGCTCCAATCCTGACCAGATGGAGAAACGGAAGAGAAGGAATTGGGGCCTGCTCATTCCTCACGGATGGTGCTTTCTCACTTTCCCTGTCTATCTCTCTGTGTCTGTCTCTGGCAAGTGCATACGTCCTTCGGCAAAAATATTTTTTTAAAAAGAAAAAAGAAGAGGGGTCAGCAGGTGACATGGCAGTTAAGGTGCCAGACTCCCACCTGGCCAACTGTGCAGTTGGAATCCTGGGCCCTGCAGCTTGAAAACCACATCGGACATGTATGCGAGCGTACCCAAAATCTCAGGAAGAAAATGGGGAAGGGATTGCAGCATGACCACCCCCCTAAGGGGGTGATTTCTCACTCCATCTCACTGTCGCTGGTGAGTGCACGTGCCCTTTGGCCAAAACCTAAAAAAGAAAAGAGAAGAAGAGAGTAAGAATAAGAAAGGGGCTGTGAACACAAGGGCTGAGTTGAAAGTAAGAGAATACTATCTATAGATTTTCCCTATTAAATAGCTCAACGAAGACGATCTCCTAGAAAACTGCTGAGTCCTCAGAAAAGTCATGACATATTTTTTTATGTTTTTGAGTATAAAAAAGCATCATGACTTTTCTGATGATCCAATATCAATATATATTTCTAAAATAGTTTAAACAGTAACTACGAAACTTAAATGAACAGTAACTGAGAAAGACACAGAAGTGTACAAAGAATGATCTTTCTTTCCCTAAATGCTCTGGTGCTAGGCAGTTTTGTTCGTTTGTTTTGTTTTGTTTTGTTTTGAGAGGTTTTGCTATAGGGCGCATGGGGTTGCCAGAAAGAGAGAGACAGAAAGCAAAATATCACCCCCCAGGAGGATGGCCACGCCGCAATCCCTTTTCCTCCATTCTCCTTTCGGGATTTTGGGCACTCACGCACACATGCCTGGCGTTGAGTTTAAGCCACCAGATCTGGGACTCGAACCACGATCGACTACATGGAGTCCAGCAACATAGCCGTTACACCATCTGCTGGTCCTGGTAGGCAGTTTTATAGGCACATTATTTTAAACTTGCCAGGGAAAATAATTCCCACCTTATATAAAGTATTTAAGAATACAGAAAAGAAGGAAAGTTTCTCATGTCACTTTATGAAATTTTGTGATATCAAAGTCCAACAAAGATAACCATACACACAAATCTGTAGGCCAGTCTTACTTATGAATATAATTATCCTAAAAAGAAAAGTTTTGGGAACCAGCAGTTAGCGTAATGGCTATGTCGCTGGACTCCCACGTAGTCGACCGCGGTTCGCGTCTCGGACCCGGTGGCTTACAACTCACGCCGGGCGCGTGTGCGTGCGTGCCCAAGATCCCGAGAGGAGAATGGAGGAGAAGGGATTGCGGCGTGACCATCCCCCCTGGGGGGTGATTTCTCGCTTTCTGTCTCTATGTCTCTCTCTGTCTGTCTGGCGAGCGCACGTGCCCTATAGCGAAAAAACCTCTTCCAAAAAAAAAAAAAAAGAAAAGTTCTAAATAAAACAGTAGAAATTGAATTCACTTTCCTATTGAAAGAATAAAGTGCTATGCCCCAGGCAAATTAATCTCAAGAATGCAAAGAAAGGTTAGTATTAGGAACTATATTAACATAATTAATCTTTTTAAACAGAGAAAACCCATATGAAAATCACCCTAATAGACACTAAAAGGCTTTTAATAAAACTCAGTGCTTTTTCTCCTCTTTTCTTTCTTTTCTTTTTTCTTTTTCTTTTTTCTTTTTTTAGGTTTTTATAATAGGGTGCGTACACCCACCAGAAAGGAGAGAGACAGAGGGATTCAGAGAAAGGGAAAGTGAGAAATAACCCCCCCGGGGGGGTCAGCCACACTTCTCCTCCATTCTCCTCTTGAGATTTTGGGCATGCACAGGTGTCTGGTGCAGTTTTCAAGCTTCTAGGTCCGGGACTCAAACCACAGTTGGCCATGTGGGAGTCCAGCACCTTAACTATGCTACCTGCTGGCTCCCAGTGTTTTTTCTTAATTAAAAACAATTTAAAAAACTGAATCAACCTTTTTTTTTTTTCTTTAAAGTTCATTTTTTTTTTTCCTTCCATGAGCAAGAGAGACAGAGAGAGAGCAAGAGAAAAAGAGCTATAGCCCCTCCAGTAGGGTTCACTGCCCCCAGCCTCAACCAACCCTGGATCTACTTGACCCATGTGGGTCAACCTTGCACTGTGGCACATTCTGCTTTGTTATTCTATCTTATTACTTATTAAATAACTCTTCCAACTAGGAACCAAAGGGGTACTTTGCTATCATGCTAAACAATAATCATTACAAAGGCAATTATGAAAAATGAGAAGATCGGATCAGAGACAAAATAAGAATGTCCCCTCTTACCACTAATATATACTATCAATTTGAAAACCGAGCACCCATAACAGTAACAACAACAACAACAAAAAAGTAATAATTTACCCAACACCCGGCAAAAAGCTAGAATCCATGAGCATCTGAGGTGGGCTTTCCCTTCCCCTTTAACCAGAAAAAGCTTCTGCCCCAAACCCCTCTTACCAGCCCAACACCCAGCGAAAAGCCAGGTAGGGTGGTCTGTCTTCTTTCTGTCTCTATATCTCTCTCTTCCTCTCCCTTTCTCTTGAAATTTTTCTGTCATATATATATATGTGTGTGTGTGTGTGTGTGTGTGTGTGTGTGTGTTTGTTTTTCATTTTATTTATTTGACCAGAGAGGGACAGAGTGAGTGAGAGAGAGAGAGAGGGGGGAGAGAGAGAGAAAGTAAGAAAGTGAGAAAGCAAACTGCCAAGTCCAGGACTCGAACCGTGGTCGGCCGTGTGGGAGTCCGGCACCCTTAACCACCACAACACTTGCTAGCCCCTTGTTTTTCTTTTTTTAATCTGTAGGTACTGTCTCTTGCCTCTGACCTCTCCTTTCTCTTGCTAATTTCAGAATCCATGTGCATCTGAGGTGGGTTTTCCCTGCCCTTTTGCATGGTGCACGGTTGATTTTTTTTGCCTTTTTTTAAATAAAATTTTTTCCCCTTTTCATTGTTTTTTCTTTTTTCTTTTTCCCTTTGTTTTCTTTCTTTTACCTGACTTTCTCACCTTGCTTCTCATCTTCCACACACTGAGCGTCTAGACAGGTCTAGGTACACAGTAGTGAATCATCTGAATACTTTAAACCCTGCCGCTCAGCCCATGTGCCCCTTTTTTGCCTTGGAATTGTGAGGCCTTTGTAATATCCAGTTCCATTGACAAAATTGCAGGTTGCTTGATGAGAATCAGGGAAATGGTACTGCAGAAAAATTGCAGGCCATCTCCTTCTGCACACCTCTAACACTCAGAATTAACTCTAAGAAGGTAGGAAATAATGGATAATCCATCAGATGACCAGAAACCACCACCGCAGAGGCAAGAAATATGGGAAATCAAGAAAATGTCTCTCTCCCAAGGGGAAGGAACAGACCCTCATCATCCATAGACAATACAATGGAACTATTAATGGATATTAATAGTGACAAAGCTAACAGAGATGCAGGAGAAGAGAGACAACCAACTCCAGAAGATGCAAGAGAAAAGAGACGAGTTCCAGGAGGTGAGGAAGTTCATCCATGATCTGGAAGAGGGAATACTCACCATAAAAAAGAATCAGATGGAACTGTTAGAGATGAAGGCTGTAATTCAGGAAATCAAAACCTTCCTCGAAAGTATTAAAAGCAGATTAATTCATACAGAAGATCAAATCTCAGATGTAGAAGATAGAACCTCTGACCTAGAAAAATTCATGAGAAAGACTGAGAAAATAGCCCCCCAAAATAGAAATAATATACAAGTAACACTGGATACCATTAGACACCCAAACATCTGGATAATCAGTATCCCAGAAGGTGAAGAAACTAATCAGGGCACATTGATAATCTATTCCATGATATTCTGGAAGAAAACTTTCCAAACCTAGAGAGGCATTCAAATATCCAGACTCAAGATATACAAAGGACCCCACATAGAATCAACCCAAGAAGATCTTCTCCAAGGCACATCATAGCCAGATTGACCAAAACCATGGACAGAGATAAGATGCTAAAACTGGCAAGAAAAAAAAGTCAAGTTACTTTCAAAGGATATCCCATCAGGCTAACATCGGAACTCGTTGGAAACAATGCAAGCAAGGAAAGAATGGGAAAATATATTCAAAATGTTAAGTGAAAAACAATTTCGACCAAAAATACTGTATCCGGCAGATTATCCTTCATGTGGGAAGAAAAGATAAAAACATTCTCAGATAAACAAAACCTGAAAGAATTTACCAACACCAGACCAGTTCTTAAGAAGTTCTGAAGGAAGTGCTATACTAGGAAAACTTAAGACAGACAAATAAAAGAACAAAAAATGACCAAGAGAAAGGCCAATTTAATGGTAGGGATAAATTGTGAAATATCAATAATAATGTTGAATGTTAATGGAGAGGTCAGACCACAGTAACCCTGCAAATTCAACCAAAGAGATTACATAAGACTGAACTGGTGAATAGAATTCTATGACTTTTTCCTAAAACATTACTGATTTTCTTCTATGCTTTGTCTTCCAGATTTAAAGATTATTGTTTTCTTTTCTTTTAGGGGGGGTAAGAGGTTTTTGCTATAAGGCATGTGTGCTCGCCAGGAAAACAGAGAGAGACAGAGAGATAGAAAATGATAAATCACCCCCCAGGGGGGGATGGCCACACTGCAATCCCTTCTCCTCCAATCTCCTCTCAGGATTTTGGGCACACACGCACATGCGCCCGGCTTGAGTTTAAGCCACAGGGTCTGGGACTCGAACCGCAGTCAACTACATGGGAGCCCAGCGACATAGCCATTACTCTAACTGCTGGTCCCAAGATTTTTGTTTTCTTTGGAGTTGTTGGGTTCAGCAATTTGTTAAAGAATTTTTTTAAATTGAAACATAAACTTTGCTCCCTTCCTGACCCCTTTACAATTAGAAAATAATTGTGAGCATTCTTATTTTGTGGCAGAATAGTTATTTGCGTAAGTTCAATAATACAGTAGTATCTGTTGCCTTGCATCAGAAATTGAATTCTTTTGGGGTTTTGTGCAAATAACAGACCAAATTGAGATTAACCTAATTTTTTTCTTTGTTTTGCAAATAAGTTAGTTTATATCTCTCTTTAGTAAAACGGGAATGGAGAGAGGGAAAAAAATTGTTTCAGAAGAAAATTATAGTGCACTTGTCACTAGATTCTAGCTTTGTCCATACCTTAAGATCTTTTGTGAATCAATAAAACGTAAAAAAAAAAAAAAAAAAAAAAAAAAAATGTTTACTATAGAAGGGAGGGAGGGGAAAGGGAAAGGAAAAAAACAAGTAAAAGTATGCTTAATTGACAGGAAGAGGCTATTTGCTGATGATAATGTATATAGTAAAAATCCTTGTCTTGACTGACGTGTGGTTTTCATGTTAGAAAAAGAAATATATACTGTAAAGACATGATAAAATATAAATTAAAATAAATAAATAAAATTTTAAAGTGATAATAATACACAAAAAGATAAAAAACCCAAATTACCCTATTTACAAATATTTATGATTTTCTACCTGAAATTTCAAGAGAATCAGCTGAAAAACTAATTTAAAAAGTCAAGTATAAAGTAATTATGCAAAAATTATTTTCTCATATGATTCCCCATAACCAGTTAGAAAATGCCCCAGATAACTGATTACATTAAATAGCTACAGGGGCCAGCAGGTGATGTGGTGGTTAAGGTACTGGACTCCTACAAGACCTACCATGGTTCAAGTCCCAGACCTGGTGGCTTGCTTTTTCCCTCTCCCTCTCTCTCTAGTCAAATTGAAGAATAATAATAAATAAATAGAATTAAATAAATAAGTCTTAAAAGATATAAAAAGCTACAGAGGCCAGCAGGTGACGTGGTGGTTAAGGCACTGTACTCTCACATGACCGAGGTTCGAGTCCTGAACCCAGTGGCTTGAAAATCATGCCAGCTGCATGTGGGCATGTGCCCAAAATCCTAAGAGGAGAATGGAAAAAGGATTGTGGCATTGCCATCCCCCTTAAGGGGTGATTTCTCACTTTCCCTTTCTTTGTCTCTCTCTCTCCAGTAGGCGCATGCACCCTGTGGCAAAAATCTAATAACAAAACCAACAATAGCTTCAAAAAACTCAACAAGAAAGAGGATCCGTGATGCAAACTATAAGATATTAGTAAGGCTCCAATCCAAATCAAACTGCCGGAAGCAAAGTTAGGAGGTAGGAGGAGTTATGGTTATTGTAGCTGAAGAAGGAGGAAAGAAGTGCAGGGACCAGGGCAGCTCTGGATTGGGACGCATTCCCAGAACGCCCAGGACTGCATTAGGGATGCACGGTATAGGTATAGGCGTTGACAGCATTGGCTGAGCATCGCGAAACCTAGGGGACTGCCAATCATCGTCAGGGGAGCTGTCGTCACTGCACTCCTTGAAGTGTTCCTTCATGAAAACAGTTAGGGCAGTCATGGGGAAGGGGTCTCTTTGGCCTTGCAAGGGGTCTTGTGTCTGTCCTGAGACAGTGAGCTGTGTGGCTGTGTTTGGTTAACCTGTGGCCAAGGGTGCAGGGCAGAATATTTGATTAAGAGGTTGCACAGGTTGATTGTAGTGAAGACTGCTAAACAGGAGACATTACAGTTGCAGACAGAAAACTTAATAAATGTAGGGCTGTGCCGAGCATGCTCCCCAGTAGACTGGCTCGGACTGTAGAGATACAGATTTCCCCAAGTTAATATATAAATGTCACATACTTTAACTCAGAATTTCAAAGGGCGTTTGTGGACTCCTTGACATCATGATTCTGACGTTCACCTGGAAAAACAGACACAGATAGTAAGAATAGCTATGAAAGGGGACAGCTAGTGGCGCAAGCGCTGGAATCCCACGTGGCTGACTATAGTTTGAGTCTCAGACCTGATGGATTATCACACTGGGTGCACGTGCGTGCGTGCCCAGAACCCTGAGAGGAGAATGGAAGAGAAGGGATTGCAGCATGGCTATCCCCCTAGGGGGTGATTCCTCACTTTTCCTTCTCACAGTCTCTCTCTCTCTCTCCCTCCCACTCCCCTGTGAGCACATGCGTCCTATGACTAAAACCTTAAAAAAAAAAAAAAAAAAGATTAGCTAGGAAAATTCTACCCAGCAGAAGGGAGCCACTTTATGTATTTGTATGTGTATGTGTATATATACATATATACATACATATATATACACACACATATATATACACACACATATATATACATACACATATATACACATATACACATATATACACACATACATATATATATATACACACACACACACACACTTTTTTTTACATTAAAGTTATTATCTTTGTTTTTCTTTTCTTTCCTTTCCTTTCCTTTCCTTTCCTTTCCTTTTCTTTTCTTTCTTTCTTTTGCTAAAGTTTTTGCCATAGGGCACATGCATGAGTTTTCCAGAGAGCAATGAAAGAAAATGTGAAAACACACCCCAGAGCGGATGGCCGCACTGTAGTCCCTTCCTCTCCTTTCTTCTCTTGGGATTTTTGGGCACACATGCATATGTGCCTGGCCTGATTCTCAGGCTTCCAGGCCTGGGACTCACACCATGAAGCTGGCTGTGTGGGATCTAGCCGCCCTAAACTCCATCCCAACTGCTGGTCCGCTACTTATTCTTTAATAGGCAATATATTTTACATCAAAGATAATAAAAAGTAATAAAACATGAATTCTGGAGTTGCCCCAGTGCTGTGTGTAGACCCCAACTGTGCTTTCTTTTAAGATTAAATTTGTTTGTTCATTGCCAGAGGACCCATGCACTTGCCAGAGACAGACAAACGGAAAGGGAGAAAGCACCCTCCAATGGGGCATATTCACACCATAATCCCTTTTCCTCCATTTTTCTATTCTGCTGGGATTTGGAGGCATGCACATACACACACAGCTTGTTTTTCAAGCTGCCAGGACCAGGATTTGAAACAGTGGTCAGCCATGTGGGATCCAGCTCCCTTAACCACTAAGCCACAGGCTGACCTAATTTGTGTATTTTCAGTCTCAGTATTATTTGTCATATGTCCTAGGCTTAAAATATGATCCATTCACCTCCAATGTTGACAACTAAATTTTTTTTTTTTTTGGAGAGGTTTTTTTTTTTGCTATAGGGCGCGTGCGCTCGCCAGACAGACAGAGAGAGACATAGAGACAGAAAGCGAGAAATCACCCCCCAGGGGGGATGGTCACGCCATAATCCCTTCTCCTCCATTCTCCTCTCGGGATCTTGGGCACGCACACACATGCGCCCGGCGTGAGTTGTAAGCGACCGGGTCCGAGACGCGAAACGCGGTCGACTACGTGGGAGTCCAGCGACATAGCCATTACGCTAACTGCTGGTTCCCTTGACAACTAATTTTAAAGCTTTTCTCCCAGAATGATTTTTAAAAATTATTTAATTTTATTTATCATTATTATTATTATTATTATTAAATTTGCTACAGGGAACATGTGATCACAGAGAGAGAGAGAGACAGAGAAAAAGAGAGAGATAAAGTTAGAAAGCAAGCTGTCAGGTCCGGGACTCAAACCACAGTCAACCATGTGGGAGTCCAGCAGCTTAACCACCAGGTTAGTCCTTCTCTGAACAATCTTTAATAGCCCAGAGGACTCCCTGAACTAGTTGTTCAGAGACCTAACATCTAATACTCTTTCTTCACTCTCATTATCTGAACGGCCTTAGTGTACGAGAATACTGTGAGATCTCAACAGACATAGAAGACATCTCCCTCTCCACCACCACCATTACTTATTGTGCTAGGCTTTTCCAACCAGAGATGGGTATTACACATTGTAAGCTTGTCGTTCTTGTGTGTGCTTTGGGACCAAGTTTGCCATAATGAAAAGAACAGAACAAAGATGCAAAAGATCTCTTCTAAAATGACTGATATACAAAAGAACTTGGAGACAGTTGATGGAGAATGTTGGCTCACTCCAGATCATTAGAGAACTGGTAGGTGGGCCCAGGTTTGGTTTTTGATTGATTGATTGATTGATTGATTGGAGAGATTATTTTTTTCTCTAAGGTATATGTGCTCGCTAGAGAGACAGAGAGACAGAAAGCGAGAAATCATTCCCACCACCGCACCCCCCCCCCCCCCAGAGGGCATGGTCACCCTGCAATCCCTTCTCCTCCACTCTCCTCTTGGAATCTTGGGCACACATGCACACACACCTGGCATGAGTTTTAAACTGCCAGATCTAGGACTCGAACCACAGAGTCCGGTGACGTAACCATTACAGCATCTGCTGGTCCCTAGACCTAGGTTTTAAATATAAGTTTAGAAACTAGTTGTGGAATGGTCTTAAGAACTGGAAGTTGTACAATTTTTTTTTTTGAGAGGTTTCTACTATAGGGCACATGTGCTTGCCAGAAAAACAGAGAGAGACAGAGAGACAGAAAGCGAGAAATCACCCCCCAGGGGGGATAGCCACGCCACAATCCCTCCTCCTCCATTCTCTTCTCAGGATCTTGGGCACACACGCACACACACCCAGCGTGAGTTTAAGCCACCGGGTCCGGTACTCAACCTGCAGTTGGCTACATGGGAGTCCAGTGACAGAGCCATTATGCTAACTGCTGGTCCCTACAAAATTTTCAAAGACATCAGAGATGACTAAAGCAAGATCGAGCATGCACTTTGCATAATTGCCAAAGGAGGAATAAAGGGATGGAGAAGAAATGTCAGTTACATAAATAAGTATTTAGAGGGAAAAATGCCAATCAGAAAAACTTGACATGTGTGACTTTGTTTGGTGTTTGCAAATTGCTCCTTCTTGGGAAAGTCAGCTCAGCCTGAAAAGGAAAGGTGCATGATAACAATGCCTTTGTCAATATGTGTCATGTCTAACTTCTTTGGCTTTTGAAACAACTGGAGAAATTTCAGCTCTGGACATTTGTAAAAGTAGGTGAAGCTCGATGTTTATCTTGTTGATTGAGGTCCGTGCCATGCCTCGGTACCAAGATCTTGGCTGGATAACCACTTAGAGCTCTCTTCATCGCCAAGTGCTGGAAGAGTTGATTGAGACAAATCCAAAGGAAGTAAGAATTTGCATTCCCTTAGGAGTAACAAAGATCTTGAAGGGTTAGGAGCTTCTAGAGACACAAGAAAACCTGCCCCACTAGTAGCATCAAGTGTGACAATGGAGACAAAACCCGGCAATCCCCTCTTCTCCCAAATCCCTGGAGCTTCATACCTGAGGGTCAGTTCCTCAGCTCACTTGGGACGTGATACGCAGATACGATGCGATTCAGCATTCTGTATGGCGAGTGTTCGGAATCAACCTGTGAGCACAGTGACACCAGCTGACGCGGGAACTCACAGACCTGTGGGACACTGCAGGGAGGGAGCGGCTTAGGAGAAAGGTGCTAACTGGTCACCAGTACCACCTGAAGCCCAAGAGCACGTGAGAGCCCAAGATGGCTCTCAGACTGGGAACCTCAAGACCAAAGGGAAGTGACCTCCCTCAATGAATGGGGAGTGAATGAACGTGAGGAAGTTTGCAGGGGGGCAGGTCAGCACATCCAGCTATCCGGTCACAGACTGTAAATTCCCCTGAAGCTCCTCTCTTCCTTCCCTTCTACCTTCTTTCCTTCCTTCTTCTTTCTTTTTAAAGAATTATTTATTTATCATTATAATTATTATTATGTTTAATTTGCTACAGGGCACATGTGCTTGCCAGAGAGAAAGAGAGAGAGAGGGAAAGTGAGAAAATAAGGCACCAGGTCAGCCATGTGGGAGTCTAGCACCATAACCACTGAGCTACCTGCTAGCCCCAAGCATCTTTCTTGTAAGCCACACCTGCCCTTGCTGCTTACAAAAAGCTGGATCTTCCGTGAAGTTACAAGGTCATGATCCTCTTGCCTCAGTTTCCTGAGCAGCTGGGATTATAGGCACATGTCACCTCTCCGAGATTTTAGGCTAGGCTGGGAATCGAGCCTGGGTCTCCCTTTTGGGCCCACCCTGCCCTTCAACAGGGTCCAGCACATGTTACCACAGCTGGGCAGAGGTTTTCAGGTTTCAAAGTAGAAGAATAGGAGTCTGTCTGCTTCCAGAGAGTTACTAGGACAAGGAAAGACAAGGCAGGAGTGGGACAGCGGGAGGAAGATAGTGGACGAGCACTTAGGAAAACCAGGACCAGTTTCTCCATCAGCCTTTCTGTCGCCGGGAACTGTCCTGTGCCCATGGGTCCCAGGGCTGGCTGGGTGAGAGGAAAGAGTTGGGGAAGCTCCGCCCCCGCCAGCGCCACTCCTGCGCTTGCGCACATCCTCGACTCTCGGTCAGCGGGTGCTTCACTGTCTACCCTCGTCTGCTCCAGAGCACAGGACTCCTGTGAGTTCATTTCTGCTCAAGTACTAGAGACAGAATGTGCTTTCCCAGCCGGTGACGTTTCCATTTGAAATGGGAACCGTGAACAAGGATGCCCACCACAGACAGGAATCCCTTGCTGGTGGAAATTCACACATCAGACCCTGTGCTGGGAGCACACTTGGGAACAGAAGGGACTTCCTTTTGCTCATCAGCTTGTCCCCATTCAGGTAACCACTCAGCCGTTAGGGACATGGGGGTAGCTTTGTTTAGAGGAATGCTGCTTACTATGAGGGGGCTTCAAAGAGTTTCTGAAAAAACAAAAAAACAAAATTGAAGTGTGAGCTTATTTGGGTGCAAAAAAAGTTTGAAGTCTGTGCGTAGCTTTTTCATAATTCGCACCTTCTGTGAACTTTTTTTGAAGACCCCACAGATATAGTGGGGTCAGATTGTGTCCCCAGCTAACACACTTTTATTGAGTGTCTGCTTTTGCCTCATCCTGGAGCTATGACCTCTGCTGAGCTTGTGTGAGAAGTCACACATGCCGACATTATTGGGCCGTCAGAAAAGTCACGTGTCTTTTTCTATGTTTTTCTATGCAAAAATGCGTCTTGAGTTTTCCGACAACTCAATAGAATTTTATTTCTCTCTTACCCTCATGTACCAAGCAATGAAGCTTTCCAAATCCATTCTATTGCCTCCTTCATCCTAGCTTATAGCCCTAAGCTTATGTGGCATTTTCAGAAGATGAAGAATCATTCCATTAAACTGCACCGTAGGAAAGGCAGCAGTAATGAGAATCTTACCCCCCCCCCCCAGGTTTTTGCCGTAGGGTATACGCATGCTCACTGGAGAGAGACAGAGAGAAAGGGAAAGTGGGAACCGCCCCCACGGGGAGTGGCCAGACTGCAGTCCTTCCTCCCCACTGTCCATCTTAGGATTTTGGGCATACACTCACACATGCCCAGCTATTTTTTCAAGCTGCCTGGTCCAGGACTCAGATTGTGGAGCCAGCCACGTGGGATCCAGAACCTTACCTACCACACCATCTGCTGGCCCGAGATTCTTATACTCAGTTCTGAAAGTGGGTTTCAAGTCAGATAGTAGTGCAGTGATAAAACACAGTGCTATGCAAGCCATTCCCACGTGGCAAGGCCCATCTCATGTCCCGGGACCTCCCTGAACACACTGGACACATGTGCCCATGTATACAGGTACACATGTGCACATGACCCAGGGCTGGCCGAGGCCAGGAGTGGATCATGGCTTCAAAAACTGTTGGGAATGCCCCACTCTGTAGACAGAAATAAACAAACTTTAAAAAAAAAAAAATGTTGGTGCCAGCAGGTAGCATGGTGGTTAAGGTGCTGGACTCCCAAGTGGCCAAACCCACAGTTTGAGTCCTGGGCCTGGAGACTTGAAATATGCCAGGCACATGTGTATGTGTGTCCAGAATCCCAAGAGGAAAATGAAGAAGGGATTATGGCGTGGCCAACCCCCTGGGGGACAATTTCTCATTTCTGTCTTCCTGTTTCTCTTTGTCTCTCAGGTGAGCACATGCATCCTATAGCAAAAATCTCTTAGAAAAAAGGAAAAAAACACATTGCTTATTCTTTAAAAAAAAAAAATGGGTTTCTATATTCACTGAACTGTTCTGAGAGCAGTATTCACACTTTGTGGGGTAAGTGATGAAGTCCGGGCACATATAACCAAGGTGTTTGCAAAACAATGGGAGGTTTACGAACATGTATGAATCAAGGTTGGAATTACAGCTAAATGCAGTCAACGTAAGTGAACGAGGGCTAGCATTCATGGAGCTTCACTGTCCATCGAGCAGATGCCAAACGCTTCGCAGGATCGCGCCATTTAAGTCTCACACCCACCCTGCGACAGATACTGCGGTAGCCCCCTTTATGAGATAAGTCAGCTAGTAAAGTCATTGATCTCGTCTCTTGTGTACTTTGCTGTGTGTGTGTGTGTGTGTGTGTGTGTGTGTGATATTTCACTAAAATGTATGTCACAGAAAAATAAGATGCAGCCACCGAAGCCCATCAGCAGCCTGACCGGGTTGGAATCCAGCTTCGTTATATACCATCTACGGCCTTGAGCCCCCTTTTCTGTTTCTTTACCTGGACACCAAGGGTATGAATGGTATCTACGAACATCGGGAGAGTTGTGAGAGTCAGGTGAGTTACGATATGTGTAGCCCTTAGAACAATGCAGCACTTCGTAAGCACTCAGTGTTAGTTACTGCTTTTGTGCTACTGTTTGTCTTTATTCGCCAGTGTACGTGGAGATAGATGGCTTCTGTCTTCCAGTGGTTATGTAGTGATTCCGCTCAGTTCAATAATGTTGGCGAATTGAATTTAAATTCGCGTAACCAGTCAATACCCATGATGAAAGCTATCAGACGTTGTTGCTTTGCTCCATTTTCTGCCAAGTGACTTTAATGAGTCTTGAAAATAGTCTCCAAAGAGTCTGCCTGCTGGTCAGATGTGAGGCCATGTGTTTGGGGAAAGGGCATGACATTTGAATACCTAGTGGTAGCTGAGGATCTGGGGCACGGGCACTGGGGAGCAGATTATGAAAAAGAGCTCAAAAACAGTGAGGGGAAAGCTTGTTGGCTCAAAAGGAAATTCTGCCACTTCCAGACCAGCTTGGGGTAGTTACGCAGGAGGGCTCTGCAGGCCCTCATGGGCTGGAGCCAGAACCCAGAGCTGTGCTGCTGAAGGGTGTCCATGCCAAAATTCAGACGGGGGTTCTTTTTAGAAGGAAGTGGGAAAAGGAAACTTCTTCCCGTAGGCCTCAGAATAAAGCAAGCTGGGGAGAGGCATTAGCAGGTAGCTAGAGGAATACGAGTGTCGTCCCTTGATTTCGTCTGCCGTAAGGTTATCTTTCTGAAGCCTGTACTGTGTTACAAAAGACACAAGTTTAATAAACAGATTCTATTTTTGTTCTGAGCCATGGCTTGGAAGAGCATTCTGCATCTCTGAACCAGGAACCCGCTGGGTTGTGTGCCTGTTACTCTCTCTCCTGCCACACGGTGGTGACACACCTAAGCTGCAGGGGTAGGTCTCCAAAGCCAGCGAACACTGAAGCCCCACTGCCTGGCACCGCAAGTGAGATGGGTCACTGCATTGTGACAGACCTTTGCCATATCCTTTCACGATGCATATGTTCAGTGTCCATTCATTTGATTTTTTAAAAAGTTTGTTTATTTCTTCCATGAGCGAGAGATAGAAAAGAGAGAGACAGGCAGAGACAGGTAGAGCACCCCCAAAGTCCTGAGACCATGATCCACATCTGGCCTTAGCCCAGATCAGGGGTGCATGCATGCCTGGCATACTCCGAGATGTCCTCAGGTGCAAACTTGGAACCTTTCCACGTGGGTCAGCCTCGCGGACGGTCACGTTTTAGCACAGCACCACCTTCCAGCTCCCTGTCTGATGTTTTTCTTTGCGTAAAGGAATTGCCTAGTGGGCAGGGACAGCACCCACCCGCCTCTGGGCCACTTCTGCACCTCCTGATCCATGGCGCCTCTGCCCCCAACTCTAATGGCTCGTTCCCGAATTCCCGTTCTGGTCTGTTTAGCTGGCAACAGTCAGGAACACACAGACATGTGAGGGAAAACAAGCCCACTTTCCCTTAGTTCAACTAAGGCAAGGCTGCAAGATTTCAAAAAGAACTTTTCCTTGGAAACAACAGCAAAATATACACAAAAGCACAAATAAAGGGGTGAGTTCAGAGTTTAGCCTGCAGACCAGGAATTCAGGATAAAAGAAGAAGCAGTGAACACCAGCTAGCAAGGATTGCAAATTCTGCAAAGCTCAGTTTCTTCTCCCACCTCCCTCTGTTTCTGAGTATCTTGTAAAGTTTAATAAAGAGAGCTTAACTTCTACCCCAAGATAGATTTTATTTATAATTTGTAACCTACATATTCCAAAAAGGGCATGGGGTAGCTTACAATAAAAGAATGTATATAAAGTCTCAAAGCTGTTAAAGAAATAGAAAATGCATCAATGTAGAATAGAAAATGTTTAAATGTAGAAGAGAACATAAATAGAATATGTCAATCTCTAAACTAATACTACACTGAGCATTAATTTGGCTCTGAGAATAGAATCTTGGCAAATCAAAACAAAAGGGAATATGATATGTCCCACAATGGTAATGTCTAATAGAAAAAGAAAGGCATGAAACTTCTGGGCTGGCATGGTGGCTCAGTGGCAGAGAGCACTGCTCAAGCAATGCTGGATTTGTGCAGGGGCCCGGGATCCCTTCCCAGTCGACTTCTGCCTGCTGACTGTGTGTGCACCCATGATCCTGGCTGGCTGGGAAGCAGGCAGGGAGTCATGGCATGAGGTTCTATTAAAGATGGCCCCCCTCTCTCTTTCTCTCTTCTCTCTCTCTCTCTTTCTTTCTCTCTCACTCATTCTCGTACAAGAAATAAACTTTATAGAACAAAAAAAGGAGGGCCCCCCTCTCTGTCATTCTCATGAAAGAAATAAACTTTACAGAACAAAAGGAGGGAAAAAAAGAGAAAGAAATATAGTTTTCCAAGCTTTTTCCCAGCACCAAGTTTTATCACAGTAATTGAAGTATATAACTCTACAGTGATTTCTAAAAGACAATTATTTATTTAATTGTATTATTATTATTATTATTATTATTATTAAATTTTTCTATAGGGCTTGTGCACTTACTAGAGATAGAGAAGGGACAGAGAGAGAGAGAGAGAGAGAGAGAGAGAGAAAGAGAAAGAGATCTGGGACACGAACTGTGGTCAGCCATGTGGAAGTCCAGTGCCCTAACCACCATGTCACCTGGTGACCCAAGGTCTACAGTGATTTTTATAAAACATACTCAAACTCTCTCTGCCTGGGTGACGGCAACTTTGAGGGATTGATACTATCTCTAGATCTGATGGAATCTTCATTTTTTCCCCCGGAATTTGTTTCCATACTTACCATGGCTGTGCAACATTCCCTTTTTCAAGCTGACCTTAGGTAAAGTGAGGAAACCCCCAGAGAGGCACCCCTCTCATCAGGACACTAGACAGAAAGAGCCTTCCAGGGAGCTGAGTTATCCCGGTCCAACTAGAAGGGCGTGTGCTCTGAACTGGTTAGCCATGTCTGCTGTTCCCGTTTTCCCTTGACCAAACAGGAGCTTTGGGTAGTATAATCAGAGTTGGGTTTTGCCACAGGGCGCATGCGCTCTCCAGACAGACAGAGACAGAGAGACAGAAAGCGAGAAATCACCCCCCAGGGGGTATGGCCACGCCCCGCAGTCCCTTCTCCTCCATTCTCCTCTTGGGATCTTGGGCACACACACACACACACACACACACACACACACACACACAGGCCCGGCGTGAGTTTTAAGCCACCGGGTCCAGGACACAAACCATGGTCGACTACATGGGAGTCCAGCGACATTAGCCATTACGCTAACTGCTGGTCCCAGAGTTTTGATCTACAGGTGTATATTGGATCTATTGGAGGTGATGAAGTTATGTAGTCAGAATATGGAGAACTGGATATGAGCAGAATTGAGAAAAATGCCCATCCAGCAGAGATCTAGGACTTAGAGAGCAAAGGCCCCAGGACTTTCTCTGTGTATTCAGTAGCAAGATGTGATTCACGATGTTCTCCCTGTGGGAAGGAAGGCAATGCAGTTGGTTGCACTCAGGAGATTTGTGTTATGATAAATGTTCTGCAGTTTTGAGGGATTGATACTATCTCTAGATCTGATTGAAACTTAATGCATGTGTGTAGACACGCACACCTGCGCTTGCCGGGTGGACTGTAATAAACATGCATGTCTCTTTTCTCTCGTTCTGTGTAGTTCATCTGCAGGAGCCACCCATTCCTGTCCCATCCCACATCTTTCCTCAGTCCTCCATGCCAACCCACAGTGGTGCGCATTGAACGCAGAACTTGACCTGCTGATGAATCAAAAGAATGTCCAGGCATAGTTTCAAAAGACAAATAAGAGCTGGGCCCTTAACTTAGTGATTAAGGGAGCCAGATTCCACATGGCTGATCCTGGTTCAAATCCCGGCCTTGGTAGCTTGAAAACACACTGGGTACATGTGTGTGCATGCCCCAAATCCTGAAAGGATAGAGAAATGGAAGAGGAGGGATTGAGGCATGACCATGCCCCATGGTGCTTTCTCCTCTCCCTCTGTCTGGTGAGTGAGTACCTGTGCCCACCAGCAATTAAAAGGGGGGTGGGGAAGGCAAATAGTAGTACAAGGCATGTTTCAAGATAGGAAACTGAAGGCTAGAGGTACCTGCTCCACTCTCCTTCCTCCCATGTCCCAGTCTCCAGAGGAAAACACTTTGAACTCTTTCACATGTCCTTTCATTTCTCCCCAGACCCGTTGATCAAAATATCTTCTAGGATTTACTTTCTTTTTTTCCTTCATTTAACTTTTTTCTTTATTCACGTTAGAATGCATGTACTTGAGAGTGACCCTGTGAAGGTAGAGAAGATGGAACACCCTCCACAGATGGGGTGTGGTCCCACCAGGATTCCCTTCCACCAGTCCTCTAACCTGTTGGATCCTAGGCATTTGTGCGTGTGCCCCGCATGTTTCAGGCTGACCAGGCTGGGGGTTCGAATCACAGTGACCACCACGCCACAGAGCAGCCTTACTTTACATCTAAACTGCATTTGTATGAATGTGACTTGATTTGCTTGTAATTTTGGGTGTGATCTACTGGGTCATCAGAAAAGTTGTGACGTATTTTCTCTATGTTTTTCGATGCAAAAATGCATCATGACTTTTATAACAACCCAATGTTAGCTTCCTAGTGTGGAAGATGATTAATTCTTTCACTACCCGCCCACACACACACACAGGTGCTCATACATCTCTCCCACCCCCATGTTACCAACAGCATTACATCACAATTGTTATTTAAGTTACTACTCAACATTTTCTTTGTGACCCTATTAGCATTATTAGATTTCTCTTCTTTAAGAATATTTTGTTTTCCCAAGACTTATCATCATTTTTCTCTTTGGTTATGATCATTCTTATCCTACATTACTGCTGAGCTAAGAAATTCCTGTGAATATGATCAAACACATGTCAAATAATTTATCTTTTCCTTATTTTCCTTGAGGGTTCATCCCCCTAAAGTCCCTTTCAATGGGAACTGGTAGCTCTGTAGGCCTGCTGTACCTCCGCCATCCTAGGACTGTGATAGCTTCTTGAGACTTTCCATCACTCTCTCTTCTTTTCCTAGAACTCCTTTTCTTTCTTGGTTTACCCCTTCATTATGCTGGAGCACATCCTCCCCTAGCTTTCTGAGAAAAGTACCCACAAAGTCATCTTGTTGAGATACTGCGCATCTGAAAAGAACTTTCTTTTCCCCTTGCAATTGGTGGGTTGACTGAACACGGAGCTTTATGTTGAAAACCATTTGTGTTCAGAATTTTGAAGGCATTTCATTGTCTCCTGGACAAGTCCAGTGCCGTTCTGATTCCTGAACCTTGTTAGAGGTCCTGTTTTGTTTTTAAGAGCTTCTCTTTAGGCCCAGTAGTCCAAGTTTCACACAGAAGACCTTAAAGTAATTTTTTTCCTTGCTCTCTGTTTTCACACTGGAAATTCATATCCTTCAGTTATGAGCATTTTTTCTTACGCTTTCCAACCCCTATTCAGTCTTCTTTCTTTCTGGTGCACCCATTAGTTGGACATTATGCTTCCTGGTTTAATCCTTGAAATTTCTTATTATTTTCTCTCCTGTTTTTGTCTTTTTGTTCATTTCTGGTACATTTTTTAACTACATCTCAAAATCATTCCATTGAATTTCTTTATGGCTACTGTCTGTCTGTTTGTTAATTGCCAGAGGGTATGCATGCTCACCAGAGAGAGACAAAAAGATGGAGAGGAAGAGGGGGAAAGCCAATGGGCCATGGTCACACGATCCCTTCTCCTCCAGTTGGGATTTTGGGCATGCACATACATGTGTCCAGCATGGTTTTCAAGCCTTTGGGGCTGGGATTTGAACTCCAGTTGACCATGTGGGAATCCAGCTCCCTTAATCACTAAGCTCCAGGGCCAGCCCTTGTCTTACTTTTTAACTCCCAAGTTTTCTTTTCATTTTTGTTTGTTTGTTTGTTGCCAGAAGGTACTTGCACTTCCCAGAGAGACAGAAAGAGAGGAAAAGCAGAATGCACCCCCTATAGTGAGTGGTCATATTGCCATCCCCTCTCCTTCACTTCTTTCTCCTGTTGGAATATGGGGCACATACCTGTGCCTAGTGTGTTTCTTTTCTTTCTTTCTTTCTTTTTTTTTTTTTTTTTTTTTTTTGGTAGAGATTTTTTGCTATAGGGCGCGTGCACTCGCCAGAAAGACAGAGAGAGACAGAGAGACAGAAAGCAAGAAATCACTCCCCAGGGGGAGTGGCAATATGACCACTCACTATAGGGGGTGCATTCTGCTTTTCCTCTCTTTCTGTCTCTCTGGGAAGTGCAAGTACCTTCTGGCAACAAACAAACAAACAAAAATGAAAAGAAAACTTGGGAGTTAAAAAGTAAGACAAGGGCTGGCCACGCCGCAATTCCTCCTCTTCCATTCTCCTTTTGGGATCTTGGGCATGCACGCATACGTGCCTGGCATGAGTTTAAGCCACCAGGTCTGGGACTTGAACCACGGTCAACTACATGGGAGTCCAGCAACATAGCCATTATGCTAACTGCTGGTCTCCCCAGTGTGTTTCTCAGGCTGCTGGGTCTGGTACTCAGATTGTGTGGTGAGCCATGTGGGATCCAGTTGCCTTAACTACCAGGCATTGGAGCTAGCACTCTGATTTTTAAATGTAATTTAAATGTAAGTTTTACATGTATTTTAAAAATCACATATAAAATATATTCCATATATAAAGTATTTTATTTTCTCTTTGAAAATACTGTTACTTAATGTTTTCTATTCTTAATTTCTAAATATTTCAAAAATCAGATCTAAAATATTTTCCAAGTATAAACTATTTTCTGTTCTCTCTGAGAATATTAATTATTGCTTCTTTAATGTTCTCTATTCTTTGCATTATATCTTTTTATCAAATTCCACTTTCTAGGTGTTTAGGGGGTGGTAGGAAGAAAGGAAGGAGGATGCTTTGGGGGGTTATTTTCTTCCTTTGTCAGATGTGTAGTGATGCTTGTCTGCTCATTTCTGTTTAATAATGAAGCACTAAAACAACATCTGAACATTGGCTAGACATGGTCTGTTGAGTTGTATGTTTCACAGGAGGATTGTCAGACAGGAACGATCTACTCATCTTACTGGAGATGCTGTATATTAGCATCTGTGGGTCTTTCTCTTTGGTTAGTCCATTTCTGCTGAGAGGAGCCCTGTCATCTCCCCAGAGTGAGTAGAAGCTTAGCCGTTTGTGTCTGGAGCTGTTCGTCTCTGGGCAGAGGAGGCACTGAGCTCACCGTACCATAGGAAAACTACTACTCTTTTTTTTTTTTCTTTTTAAGGTTTCCACCATAGCACATGTGCGTTCTCTAGAGAGAGGGAAAGTGAGCAATCACTCCCCCACCCCGCCCCGGGGAGGAGATAGCCACACCACAATCCCTTCTCCTCCACTCTCTTCCTGAGATTTTGGGCACACACAAACACATGCCCAGCATGATTTTGAAGCCTCCAGGTCCGGAATTCGAACTGCAGTCAGCCATGTGGGAATCCAGTGCCTTAACCACCACACCACCCGGTGCCCCACTTTTATTTACTCTTAATCTCCCTGCTTCCCACCTTTCATTGTGTCCTTTCCTCCTTCATGCTTGTTGTCCCTCTGGGCCACTTTCTCCTGTAAACTTCTTTCCAGGAAAGAGAGGGCAGAGGTAGTTTGCCTGGTTGTGGCAGATGGCAGAGGGGCTCTGGGGTTGGGCTGGTCCCCATGTCATCTTTGACTCATCCCCCTGGTGTTAGCTCCGTCTTCAGGGTGCTCAGTGCCTCCCATCCCTGAGCCTTTCCGGGAACTAGGGTACCACCCACCTCCTGCTGTGACTCCCAGCCCCACCCCAAGGAGCTGTTTGAGGTTTCATCTTTTTCTACTGAAAGTCACTCATCATTCATCCACTCACTCCATCTTCCAGGATTTTGTGCCTATGTCTGGTTAGATGTCATTTTCTCTTCTTCTGGCTCATGGACGCACAGCATTTCTCCCCCTTCAGGTAGTTGGGTAAAGGGCAGAGATAACCGTAGGCATTCATTCCGCCATGCTTAGTGAAATTGGCACGAGGCATGCACCACGCCTGAAGTCTGCACTCCAGCTCCGGGAGGAAGGTGGCGTATTTCCCACACCAGGACTAGAAAAGAAGACCCTGTGAGACAAGGCCGTTCCCCAAGGTCACATAGCTGGTGGGTGGCAGGGCTGAAGTTTGAACCAGGAACCCCTCTGAAGCCCACACACTTTCTACCACATTACACTTTGTCTGATTCCCCAGGATTTCTCAGGGATTCCTTTGACCACACTGAACAATATTAATCAGGAATACATACCACGCAAAATCCCAAGTGGCCACAGAGTTCAGCTCACGGGGCCTTTTTTTTTTTTTTCTCCCATTCCTTTTGTTCCCTAAAGCAATTATTTCTTTATTTCGTTTAAAGACCCAGCCTCTGCAGCTGCTATGGACAGCTTAGAGTTGTCTGAAGGTTGAAGACAAGAACCGAAGCCGTGAGCTCACAAGCTATCAAACTTAAAAGATGTATTGAGGTGAAATACCACTGTAAAGCCTTCCCACCAAACCTTTTTTTAAGTGCTTTTTATTTCCAGAACGAAAAAGAATCACTTGTGCTATACATGTACAACATCGTCAGCTCTGGCAGCGTTCAAGACAATTTTTTTGTGTGTGTGTAACTGCCCACCCAACATAGCAGACGGTATCGTCTTCCAAAGCCCAAATAATTGTGTGCTATGCAACGACATTTAGAAGATATTTAGAAGTCAAAGATCAATGCATGTGTGTGGGCTGGAACATGCGCCTTTCCCTCTCTCCTTCAGAGAAGAATCCTGTGCTAACGGTTAAATATCTTTGTTTTCATACCGAATATTTAAGTTGCAAATCTGAACCACGTGGGCTGGGGTTTGAAACCAAGACAGCTGAGCTGCGAGGTGCTTTTGGAGTTCAACCACTTGGATGAAATGTAGACTGACTTCATGGGGAAGCATTCAAGTGGAGTTTTTCATTCCATTTATGATCTTGCCCTTTTTTTTTCCCCCTTACCAAGTCTGATATTTCCCTTGGCATTTCCAATGAGGTCCGCATAGCTGTTGGCAAGGGTGAAATGTGGAGATTCCAGCCGAAGTTCATTACAATTTTTCAGAAATAGTGGATAAATTAGTCATTTTCGAAGGGAAACTATGAAGGTATTGTTTGTCTATAAAGTATTTGTTTTTTAAAGCACAACTGCCTTAGCAACTGGATGTGAAGACAGGTTTATTTCAGCAGAATTTGTAGTAAACATTGTGTTCAGTTATGACCGAGCAATAGTAATGTCATAGTTTCATTTGCAGCTTTAGGGCAATGATATAACCAGACCGCAACCATCCTAAGAGTCGTTTTGCCACTTTATACTTATTGAACTAAGGAGATCACTTGGGCCAGTCAGGTGGTATGGTGGTTAATGCACTGGATCCCACTTGGCCCACTGCATGTTTCAAGTCCTGGACCCTGCAGCTAGAAGACCACACTGGGCACATGTGCATGTATGCCCTAAATCCCAAGAGGAGAATGGAAGAGGAGGGTTCACAGCATGCCCATTACTCTCCTCCCACCTCCTACCCCGCACCCCAAGGTTGATTTCTCACTCTCCTCTCCTCTCTTCTCTCTCTTCCCTGTCCTGCCTTGCTCTGCCCTACCCTACCCTACCGTTCCTTTTCCCTCTCGCTCACTCTCTCTCTAGTGAGCACACACCTTCTATACAAAAAAAAAAAAAAAAAATTAAAAGAGAAAAAAATGGCCAATTACTAGGGCCAGCCCCGGGCTTACCATGCCTGATTCTCTGGGCTTTGGGGCCTGGGACTCTGCTTTTCCTTTTATCCACCACCCCCAACTTGTGATTCTTACCTGAATCATATTATCCAGGTCCATATTTTCCAAATTCCCTAGATGATAAAAATCCCATGATGTTCTTGCTAAAATTACAAATCCCTGGGCCCCATCCCAGAACCACTGAATCAGAATCTCCAGGTGGGTGGGGCCTGCGAAGCTGGGAGAATGGAACCTAATATTCCAAGAACCTTAAGATCCAAGGGTTGCCTACTGGAAACTACCAGGAGAATAAACCATGCCCCACCCATGACTTTGAAAGACTTTGCATATATTAATTATAACCTAAAACTAGTGGAAAGACAGAGAACGTAGGGTCTTTGGGACCCAAGCACGTTGAATCCAAAATGTTTTTAGGTTGATTTTGCCCATTTACCTGTTACATTTCTAAGAAAATTAGAAGCGTTCTAATTCTGCTAAGTTGAAGTCTAGATATAAAGTCCGTCCTCGCTCTTGTGCTGATGGAAAGCCAGGGCCAGGTGGTATCACATCAGTATCACAGCTGGATCCAAGTGAGGACGGCCATAGGTCTTACCCAAGATCTCTCTGAGCACCCAGGAGCACACTGAGTGCACACACGTGTTCCTGACCTGGGTCAGCAAGACTGGGGTGGACTGCAAGATGAAGACTGTGTGTGTGTGTGTGTGTGTGTGTGTGTGTGTGTGTATGTCACTCCCTCTCTCTCTCTCTCACAAGAAATAAACTTTTTTAAAAGTGTCATTAGGGGCTAGCAGGTGGCATAGTGGTTACAGCTCTGGACTCCCACATGGATGACTGCGATTCAAGTCTAAACCTGGTAGCTTGGAAATTATACCAGGTGTGTGTGCGTGCGTGCGTGCCTGCGTGCCTAAAATCCCAGGAGAATTGGAAGAGAAGGGATTGCTATATGGCCATCCCTCCAGGGGGAGATTTCTCACTCTCCCTCACACTGTCTCTTCTCTGGAGACCGCACATGCCCTGTGGCAAAAACCTTTAAAAACAAAAAGTTATTAATAGAAAAGATCTAGCAACAACTTTTAATTTCCCTTAATTCCACTGATTATTTCCGAAAGTATGTTTCATTTGCTTTGGCTTTTCAAAAGCAAGAGTAGCTTTGTATTTTTTTTAAAAGGAAAACAATTTTAAACAGCTGTCATTTCTCATATCTTCTGAAGTTTTCTACGTCATCTCTATATAAACACGAGTTTTTAAAGTGCAAAAAACCCCATATATTGTTTATCTCTCTAACTCCAAGGCACATTGGAGGAATGCCTACCACATTCAATGAATGTTGCATGATTTGAGAGGGAAATATTTTATTTTCTCTCTAGGTTTATTTTCTTTAGCTAAGACGATCATAAGTAAACTTACACTTTTTTTGTTTGTTTTTGCAAGCCTTCTTAAACATGGTTGATTATTGGTTTATTAATTTGAAGATTTTTATACAAGGCAAAATCATGATTCTTTCCCAATGAAATGTAAAACTGAGAGACAAACCATACAATTGTACGTACCTGGAAAGAGCTGTCCAGATCCCCCATATCCTGTGGAGGAAATTTCATTGCATAAATGGGTTACTATTAGTTGATGGAAAAATTAAGTTAACTGGAATCCCCAGTTCGCCGATCCTGCCAGTTAACTGAGGTATTAGTGTCCTGTTTAAACTCTCAGAGCTATTAAATTAAATGGTCATGACATGAAACCTCAAAAAAGTCTTATTGTTGTCTAGAAAGATTGTGTACAGGTGTTACTAGCCTGCTTTAGAATAAAAAAGGCTTCAGTATTCTCAAAAATCATTTCCTCTCCTGAGGAAACGCACCATAGTAAAATGTGGTCTTTCCTAGTACCGTAATTGCTGGCTTTCGGCTTCAAAAGAAAATCCTGGACTATTATTCAGGTTCCATCAGATGTTTCTGAATTAACTATAATTTTGTGTTTGATTAATAAAAAGAATTTCAGAAAGTATAAATGAGCAGTAATTAAATCCACAGAGACCAAAGTTGTTGGACATTTCAGTTGTTTAAAAAATTATTTTTGATTTAAAAAAGATGCCTACAGTTTAAGCTTGACTAAATGTAACGTAGCGATCCATCCATTGTAGAATCTTCACCTCCCCAATTGTCGTGGTGAATGCTCTTGGACGTTAGGCCTCCGCTCCAGTGACGTGAAACGCTGAGAATTCCATTTCAGATGTAGAAGGCTGAATAATTTTAGAAAGAAGGGGGAGAACCCTTCACTTAAGAAAAGTAATTTCTAATGATCCGAACTGTTGATCAGCATAGAGATCGCTTGATGGCAAGAGGTTCAGAAGTTCCCGTAAGCGGTCTCATGAGTGTCAGATTAGCTGCTCTTAAACACCGATCACCTGGGGTCCCAGTCTGTTTTGGCACCTGTCATTGTGAGTGTTGCCTTTTTCCTCTTGGGGACACATGTCAGTTTTCCTGGACTCTCTCATCGCCTGGGTTCCCCACCTCGTTTTGACAAGCACATGAACTCTCTCGCTTCATGACTTGCCTCCCAATCCGTGCAGGTGTCTGGGAGTCCCGCCTGCTAGACCACAGGTACAAGGACTCTTCCCCAAGTTCATGGAAGATGCGTGCTGCGTAAAAAGCCGCACGTCGATTTCCATTCTTCTTTCTTTCTTTTTTTCCTCCCCCCAACAAACTTGTACTTCAGCTTGCCCGTGAACTCCTCGAGGTTCCGATTTGCCACAAATAAATAAAAAGACATCGCCACAAAACCCCTCTCTCATTTTTTGTATTCGAATTAGCAACTGTAGCTCTTGCCAGGATCTTTCCTCTCAGAGTTTTGTTTTTGGTTTTTCATTGCCAGAGGGTTCATGCCCTTGCCAGAGATACAGAGAGACAGAAAGAGAGAGAGAGAGAGGGTGTGGTCACACCACAATCGTTTCTCCTCTATTTCTCCACTCTTTCTGGATTTGGGGCACACACACGCATAGACCTGGCATCATTTTTTCAAACTGTCAGGGCTAGGATTTGAACTGTAGTTTGCCATGTTAGATCTAGCTCCCCTAATCACTAGGCTACAGGGCCAGCCTTCAGAATGTTTCTTTCAGGGAGGTTTGCTGCTACCACATGAGCAGGAGAATCTCAGTTCTGTCCAGCCTAGCCATGTAGGTTGGCCCGAGGAGTGTCTCCCTGATGGAAATGCTAGCTTGCTAGCTCCTGGCTGTCCTTGGCCATGACACTGTGATTAACAGGTGAGTAGGAGCGAGGTGGTGCTGCGGACAGTCGGAAGGGAAGCGCACAGATACCTAGAAGCACCCACGTTCCATTAATAAAGAGGATGGCTCCCACTCGCTTCCCGTCCTGTTGAAAACGTTATCATACTTTGAAACCATACCGTATTTGAAGGGATATATAAGTGAACGAAAGGATGTCCCCAGGGTGGTGAAGGCACTGGATTTTTACATAGCCAACTGTGGCTCACGTCCTGGACCCTGCAGCTTGAAAATCATGCTGGGCACATGTGCGTGCATGCCCAAAATCCTGAGAGGAGAATGAAGGAGAAGGGATGGTGGCATGGCCATTCCTCCTGGGAAGTGATTTCTCACTTTCTGTCTCTCTTTCTCTCTCCAGTGAGCGCACACACCCTATGTCAAAAGTTTAAAAAAAAAAAGAGAGAGAGAGAGAAAGAGAGGAGGAGGAACTATAGTACGAAAATGTCATGAGTACGAACCAAAAAGTATCAAATGTGCAGACACATAAAGAGCATTTCTGGGAGTCTTGGGAAGGGGGGAAGGGAGCAGTGACTTGGTCTCCAACAGGAGAGCAGAAGCCCCTCGAAGGGCCTTGCTGGGAGGCCTCCATCCGGTGTCGATGCTAAGCCTGCACCTGAGCCCTTTTAAGACTTTCAGAATCACTCCAAGGGACCCTGTCTGCTTCACATTTAGGCTATCGAAGTAGATGTAGGTCTATACCCACCCCCCACTACCACCCAAATAGGAAAACTTCCCCCAGTGGCTCGCTACCCAAGACAAGCTCTCTGCAGTCCCGGTGGAAGAAAAGCAAATAGCGTGCTGTCAAAACCTGCTCACCATCAGACCGAGACGTCCAAAGCAGGGCTGGTGATCTTCTCCAGCCCTGCTCTCCTTTCTCTATTTACTATTTTGATGAACAAGACCACCAACCACTCGGTTTCTTAAGCCAAATACCCAGGAGTCATCCCAGTTCCGCTCAGCCCCCACATCCTGTCTGGTGCCAACTCCTGTTGATTCCACCTCCTCCGTGTCTGTGAAATCCGTTCACTTCTCTCCTTCCCCACGGCCTCAGCCCTGCCCCAGCTCCCCGTCAACTCCTGGTTACTCTTGTTTCCTAGATCGTCTCCCTCCGGCTCTGCTCCTTCTCGTCCACGCTCCGCAGCGCAGCCAGGAGAAGCTTTCCAACACAGACTCCCTTTCCCCTCCACCGTGACTTCTCCCTGTAAAACCTTCCAGAGACTCTCCCTTGCCCACGTTCCTTGCAACAACACCTTGGACCCTCCATGTTCTACCCTCCGCATTATCTCTGGCCCCCACACACTTAAACACAACTCTGCATTCACCTTTGGTATAATCGTCACTGCAGCGTGCCGTCACACCGGGCCACGTTCATTTCCTTCGAGTAAATTCTGATTTGGAGCCAGCCAGTGGGGTGGTGGTTAGGGAGGATGGATCCCACACTGCAGCTGCTGCGGTGTAAGTCCCAGCCCAGTGACTTCAGGAACACACTTGAGTATGTCCGTGTGCGTGCTCAAAATCCCCAAAGGGGGGGGAAATGGAAGAGAAGGGATTGCAGCGGGACCACTCCCCACGGGGGATGCTTTCTCACTCCCCCAGTCCTCTAGCAAACACATGTGCCCTTCGGCAGATTTTTAAACATTAAAAGAATAGATTCTGCTGCTTTAACCTAAGCCTTAATTTCCTTATCTGCAAAATGGGAATAGTCCTAGTTTCCTCATCGTATTTTGGCAGGTTCTTGAAAAATCCTATTGCTGTTCTTATTACAACTGAGAAAGTGTTTATAGTAATAAATATAAATATAAACTGACATGCACACAAAATACCAAGTCTTCCTTTTACAAATATGATATACCTCTCTTTATGCAAAATTTCCTTTATATCCCTTGATAAAGTTGTGAGTTTTTCAAAATATAAGTCTTGTTCATTTTTATTCATTCTTTTATTAGTTATTTAAAAACTCTTTTCATTGGGGCTAGCAGGTGGCATGGTGGTTAAGGTGCTGGACTCCCACATAGCCAAACATGGTTCAAGTCCCGGACCTGGTGGCTTGCTTTCTCTCTGCCTCTCTCTCACTCTCTCTGTCTCTCTCTAGTGAGCACACATCCCTATAGCAAATTTAAAAATAATAAATAAATAAATAAGAATAGTTCTTTAAAAAAATAAAACTCTTGTCATTGTATTTTCTAATTGTTTATGACTGGTTTATAAGGAAGGTGTTGGAATTATTCAGTGTGTTTTCCACTTCTTTACCTGAGTTCAAATAGGTTTTCTGTTGATCGTTTTGAATTTTCCAGCTTGAGGGGGTTCTTGTTATCTGTAAATGTGTCCTTCTAGTTCTTGAAGGGAGACCAAGGAATAAATGTGGTTAAGCTTTTGAGTTCACAGTTAGGAAGAGAGTTGGACCTGGGCTGCAGAAGGGAGACCCGAGCGCACTGGGGTGATCTGCGGTGGGAAGCCAGTGAGAGTCCGGGGTGATGTCTGGTCTAGAGCTGGGCCCCTGTGGAAGCAGAGGAGATGGTTCAGAAGTTGCGTGATCGATATTCTTAGGTCTGTTTGTGCTCTCAGTCTTGCTTCACCAATCCTTGACCCGGACTCTACAATCCCCAAACATGGTGCCTCCCCCTCCCTGCCTTCACTTCCTCTGCAGCTGTCCTCCCTCGCCACTGCCCTGCACCTCCCCTGCTCATCCTCTCTGCTCTGTCTTGGCCTCTTAATCTGTGGCTATCACTGCCACCAGAGACCTCTCTTGTGAGTTGTATCATACTATGCTTTGAATGATGTTTTTTAAGTTTATTTTTCTCTTCCATAAGAAAGAGTGAGAGTATGAGCCCCCCAGTAGGTTTTCATGCCACAATCCACCCCCAGCCTTGCATGCCTAGCATGCACAGGGAGGCCACAGGGTACAAACCTGGGACCTTCCCTCCTCCGTGTGAGGCCAGCATCACACACACACCACCACCGCTGCACCACCATCTGGCCCCACCCACTCTCCAATCGATACATAAATCCCTTCTAGCACATCTGGGACTCTCTGCTTTCTCTTTCAGTAAATGGCACCTCATTGACCCAGTTATTCAAGGAGATGGTTGGGAAGTTGTGTTATTGATATTCTTGTATTATTAATACTCCTTTCCTTCTTTCACCATGGCCTCCTCCAATATAAAACCCTAATAATTCTGGAATGTTTTAGTTCCCCACCTCCACCTCCACCTTCACCTCCACTGCTACAACCCTATTCCATGTGACCCTCTTATCTGAATGCTCTGGTACTTCTTTCAGATCATTTTTTTTTCCCTCAGAGAGATTTTTGCTATAGGGCACTTACTGAAGAGAGAGAGAAAGTGAGACATCACCCCCGCCCACCAGGTGGATGGCCACGTCACAGTCTCTTCTCCTCCATTTCCCTCTTGGGATTTTGGACACACCCAGCGTGAGTTTCAAGCCTCCAGGTCCAGGATTTGAACTGTGGTCAGCTATGTGGGAGTCCAGCACCTTAACCACCATTTCATCTGCTGGTCCCATCCAAGTGATTCTTTGGTAGAGTTCTTCCAGAGAGGTCTTACTGGCTTTACTTGTGTCTGGACAGGACACCCTCCTTTCCAGTCTGCGCTTGGTGGCATAAGTGAGTATGTAGCATAAACGAGCTACTTCCACAGTCTCTGCTTCAACCACTGCTTCCCTCGTGCTCTGGATAAAACCCGACTCCTTAGTGTAGCCTCTGAGGCCTGTGGGACTTAGCCCTGACTGGCTCACCAAGCCTGTCTGGTTTTCTCTCCTCCTCACTGACCAGTTCTAGCCACTGCAACTTTCTTTCTACTCGGCCAACCTCCAAGTGCTCTGTGCCCTTGTGCCCTCCAGCCAGAATGGTTTTGTCCAGCAGCTCCACTTTGGGGATCTCAAGGGACCACCTTCCTCAGACGGCCATAACCTACTTTGTAAGGCAGAGCTCTTTAAAGGAGCTCTTATCAGAGTACCTTCTCCAAGGCCTTCTTAGTACTTGTCCACAATGTGTACTTACTTCTTCGAGTGATGATTTGAATGTCAACCCACCCCCCATTAGCCTATAAATTCCTTGGGCACAAGTATTATGTCCCTCTTGGCCATTGCTGTGTTCCTGGCATCTCACAAGGAAACACTGAACCGGGCACAGAGTGTGTTAGCAGTGGATGGAGGGCGACTGGCTCCTCCTGGCTTCTCTTCTCTACTCAGCCTCCACCCCACCATGAGCCATTTCAATCCCATCCTCACCAGCCTTCACCGCCTGTCATTCCTACCTACTCCTTCTTATACCACCCCCACAGCCTGGATTCCAGAGAGCTTTGGGCCCTCCTTTTTTTTTTTTTTTTTAATTTTTTTTTAATTTTTATTTTTTTTATTTTTTTTTATTTTTTTATTTTTTTTTTATTATTATCCATTTTTTTGTTACATTGAATTACATATAACTTTACAGTGTATTACATTGCTTTTTCAAAAGGGAATGCCATGCATGTCAGTCAGTACAGAGACATTAATCTCCCCACTTCAACATTCAATATCTTTCCTATGTTTCCCCCAATCATTATTATTATTATTCTAATTATTTTTTATGATAAACATGATTTTTTTTTCCCTCCAATTATCAGATCATAAAGTTCCCAACAATAGGGAACGTAGACTCCACTCAGGGCTGGACCAAGGGTAGGTCTCGTGCAGCCCCGCAAATGTAGGTGAATCTCCATGGAACACAGTTTCAGGAATGCGGCTCAGGGAAGCAGAGACGGCCATCAGCTGATGCGGCACGCGGGGCAGACCCCGGCCACGGCTCGCGGGGCAGGCCCCGGCCATGGCACGCGGGGCAGGCCCCGGCCACGGCTCGCGGGGCAGACCCCGGCCACGGCACGCAGGGTCAGAGCCCCGGCCACGGCACGCGGGGCAGACCCCGGCCACGGCACGCGGGGCAGACCCCGGCCATGGCACGCAGGGTCAGAGCCCCGGCCACGGCACGTGGGGGCAGGCCCCGGCCACGGCTCGCGGGGGCAGACCCCGGCCACGGCACGCGGGGCAGGCCCCGGCCACGGCTCGCGGGGCAGGCCCCGGCCACGGCTCGCGGGGCAGACCCCGGCCACGGCACGCGGGGCAGACCCCGGCCCTCCTTTTTGAGAAATTGTGGTAGGGACATTCTCCAGAGTGACTAGGAAAGAGTGTGCACTTTTCTCACCTTAGGTCACGGAGATTTTTACCCTGCCTGAATCTCCCAGCACTGTAGTAGCCAGAGCTGAAGTGGGAGTGTATGTTAAAAGGTGACTGACTAAAACAAATTCTGTTTGTCTGAGATATCTCACTGATGGCCTGAAAGTTCTCATTTCAAAAGTGATAGGGACCAGCAGTTAGCGTAATGGCTATGTCGCTGGACTCCCACGTAGTCGACCGTGGTTCGAGTCCCGGACCCGGTGGCTTAAACTCACGCCGGGCACGTGTGCGTGCGTGCCCAAGATCCCAGGAGGAGAATGGAGGAGAAGGGATTGCGGCGTGGCCATCCCCCCTGGGGGGTGATTTCTCGCTTTCTATCTCTCTGTCTCTCTCTGTCTGTCTGGCGAGCGCACGCGCCCTATAGCAAAAACCTCTCCAAAAAAAAAAAAAAAAAAAAAAGTGATAGAAAGCCTTCCAAATATCTTGCCGTGACCCCAAATTTACAGCCAGCTATTTATTCCTTTAGTCAGAACCTACCGTTTAATTAAACTGTGTATATCTGGGACCAGCAGGTTGCATGGTGGTTAAGACACTGGACTCCCACATGGTCAACTGTGGTTTGAGTCCCAAGCCTAGTGACTTGAGGGTCATGCTAGGTACGTGTGTGTGAGTGACCAAGGTCACAGGAAGGGAGTGGAGGAGAGGGGATTGCAATGTGGCCATCCCTCCCTGGGGGGTGATGTCTCACTTTCTCACTGTCTCTCTCTCCAGCAAGTACACATGCCCTATGACAAAAACCTTAACAAGTATATAAAAATAAAGTACGTATATCTATAGCTTACAAATACATTAATTAAACTTCTGTTATTCAGGAGATCTTCTGGTTGGGAGAAAAAAACACAAAATCCCTCACATGTCCATACACACAAAAAAATAGGTTCATTCTAAGCACATGAATTCCCATGGTCGGGAACCAAGGCTGACCTGGTAAGCCTGCGTTGCTCCTGTTTTCTAATTCAGCTCCGGGGAAAAAAAAAAGTGTTTGCCCAGCCCAGCTTCACATGCTGAGCTAAAAGGGGCCAGAGGCTGCTGGCCAGCCTGAGGATTGACTGACCTCACTTAGCATGCCCATGTCCCCGTGGCTTGTGGGTTAGGGTCATGGGGAATATATAAACCACAGCTGCATGGCCCACCCCAGCCAGAGCTTGGGTTAAAACAGACCCCATTTGGGAACCAGCAGTTAGCGTAATGGCTATGTCGCTGGACTCCCACTTAGTCGACTGCGGTTCGCGTCCTGGACCTGGTGGCTTAAAACTCACGCCGGGCGCGTGTGCGTGCATGCCCAAGATCCCGAGAGGAGAATGAAGGAGAAGGGATTGCGGCGTGACCATCCCCCCGGGCGGTGATTTCTCGCTTTCTGTCTGTATGTCTCTCTCTGTCTGTCTGGCGAGCGCACGCACCCTATAGCGAAAACCTCTCCAAAACAGACCCCATTTGAAGGGGGTAGTGGGTATGCCAGCAAGCATGACTAGTAACGCCTTAATAATGGTAAAAGTAAGTGGTTATTGAGAACTTACCATGTTGCAGACACTATTCTCAGTATGAGATATATATTACCGTTATACCCATTTGAAAGACCCACACAGGTTAGGTCACATGCTCAGAATCACACAGATGGTAAGTGGAGTAGCCAGGATTCGAACCTAGGGAGTCTGCTCTACAGCTGTGAATTACTAAAGAGAAGGTGACAGCATATGTAAGTGGACAAGGCTGGGAAAGATAGAACCCCACTGACCAAGGAGATTGTACAAAGGAACAGTTAGAGAGCGCTGGTCTCCCTGCGTCAGCTGGGCCAGCCTCTGTCATTCTGGGGGAATCTCTGGGGGCAGAGGGCAGCCGAGTTCTGCTTAGGCACAGTAGCTAAGGGGAAGGTGCTCACAGATGGTGGAGTAAGGAGTGGAGAAACCCTGAGGAAGGAATCCAAGGACTGGGTAAACCACTCAGCCCTGGAGGTTGTAGCTAACAAGGATGCTTGTGTCATCAGAAGCCAGAGAAATGCATATTGTAAATGGGCCATTACTTTTCATAGTCAATTAATGAAGACTGTGGTGGTTTCTACGACTTCTGGATATCATAAAGAAACTTGTTTATTTTTAGGGTTTTTCCATAGGGCACATGCACTCACCAGAGAGGGAAAGTGAGAAAGCATCCCCCAGAAGGATGGCCTCCACACCGTTCCTTCTCCTCCATTCTCCTCTAGGGATTTGGGCATGCATGCACACATGCCCGGCTAATTTTCAAGCCATTGGGTCTGGAACTTGGACTGTGGTTGGCCATGTGGGAGTCCAGCACCTTAACCACCATGCCACATGGTGGCCTGAAACTATTTAGTTTTTTATGGACTAGCCCTTTAGTGCAGTGGTTAAGCACCGTATGGAGGGAGCAGGATCCCACATGGCCAATTGTGGTTCAAATCCTGGTCTGGGAGGTTGAAAGGAAACATGCTGCACATGTGTGCTCAAGGGTCCAATGTGCCGAAGAGAAGGAGGAATGGAGGAAAGAGGACTGTGGGGTGGCCAGACCCATTGGAAAGTACTTTCTCCCTCTGCCACCTGTTCTCTCACGCTCTCTCTAGCATGCACATGTGCCCTCTGGCATTAAAAAAATAAATTGTTTTTTTGAAGACTTTCATTAAGCTAATGTGGATGTCAATCATAAATTTGTGTTTTTTTGTTTTTGTTTTTGTTTTATAGACCCCCCCAAAAAAAGTAAAAGTGATAATCAAAACAAAGCTGGTGTCTAATCCCTCCTAGAACATTGGTTGAGGTCGTACTGCCAAGCCAGCAAGCAAGTGATAGATCTGGACAGGAATACATTATCTGTCTTGTAAAAAGATGAAATGGGGAACTAGCATTTAGCATAATGGCTATGTCGCTGGACTCCCACGTAGTCGACCACTGTTCGTGTCCCGGACCCGGTGGCTTAAAACTCACGCCGGGCGCGTGTGTGTGGGTGTCCAAGATCCTGAGAGGAGAATGGAGGAGAAGGGCTTGCGGTGTGACCATCCCCCCGGGGGGTGATTTCTCGCTTTCTGTCTCTATGTCTCTGTCTGTCTGGCGAGCGCACGCGCCCTATAGCGAAAACCTCTCAAAAAAAATGAAGTTAAAATTCAAAATGGTAGCAGGGTAAAGCTAGATTAGTTGGTAGATTTGACAATTTTAATAAAGAAAGTTACTTTCTGTCTGACTTTTTGCTGAGAAAGTCTTACGAGCACATACTGGTTTGGGTCATTGCTCCAGAGTCAGTGTGAGACTATAGTGATAGAAATGTGAGTCATGGGGTCAGCAATTAGCATGATGATTAAGATGCTAGACTCCCACATGGCTGACTGCGGTTTGAGTCCCGGACTTGGTGGCTTTCTCTGTCTCTGTCTCTCTCTCTCTCTCTCTCTCCCTCTCTCTCTCTCTCACATGAGCACACATGCCCTATAAGAAATTAAAAAATAGTAATAATTTTTCAAATAAATCATTTTTAAAAAACTCATTTTCTTACAAAAGAAAGAAGCAAGAGTTGTGATTCAGGTCCCTTCTCCACGAGAAGGGAAGAGAAGCAGCACACTCAGGACGCTGTCTGGGGGAGCTCTCAGAGCAGATTGCAGAACATGTCAGACGACACACGAACCCGAGGTCTAGCCACATCCACACAGGCCGCTCCGTAGCAAGGCCGCACAGCTTGGATTCCCAACGTGCGACTTTGGGAAGGGTAGGACACCCTTCAGGAAGGCCTCCAGCCAGTTATGTGATTAACCAATAGGTGTGCCAGCCCCACGCTTGTTTAGATGCATTTTGAAATCATCTGTGAGCTCCTGGGCCAGACTGTCTGTGAGGAGAAAGTCAGCCTGTGTAATCCTGGGCAGTGCCCGGCGCTGGGGGCATGGGACCAGTTCGCTTCCTCTGGTAGGAGCAGAGTCCCTCTGAGGAGGGACCTCTGGCTGTGTGTGGCCTGCAGGGGTCCTCACTGGCAGTGCCGGTGGTAACTGGAACTGGGACCTCTCGGCCAGGCTGTGGCCTTAATCACACGTCTTCTCGGGCCCTGCCCCTGAACCCCACTTCTCACCCCCACCTTACTGAAACCTGCAGAGGGGATGTTGATTAGCAAAGACTGGAGCTCCAGGGGAGGCCGAGATCGTAGCCTTCCTCATTCCAAGAAGATGACCTTTTGGACCCAGAAAGGAGAACTGGGCTCCATTGCTTTCATTCGAGGCACTCGGAGCGCTTCCCACGTATCTCATTTCTCCTCATGACACCCCTGAGAGGTGAGTTTGTTTGAGAGTTCTACGAAGTTATGATTATGCCTATAGATTGGAGTTCCTGACTCTGTCATTCTAAACCTTGAGTCTCATCTCCATCTCACTTTTCCTAACATAACTAAGCCCTTTGGGGAATGAAATGTCTCAGGCTTTAGCCTAGCCAAAGGGTGATTTTTTTTTCTCCTTCCTTTTTTGTTGTTGTTAAGTTTGATTTATGACTTAGCATGCTAGCCAGGCTCGATGGATGTTCAGAATATTATAAATAATGTGGATTGAAAAGATTGTGCTGAAATGTTTATTGCATTCTTAGAAAGAGAACAAGGCATGGCGTGGAGAGTGGCGGTGGGGAAGGAGGGGTGCGAGGAGGGAGGGGAGGCGCATCTCGCTCCTAAGATATTTTAGTGTGTCAATAAAAGACAGCGCTCAGAAGGGAAAGAACTTAGATTGCAATCCGGCTATCAAGAATGCAGAAGTGTTCCAGCGGGTGTAAAGAGTATGCTTCAAGAATGTCAGGACCATAAGGAACTCATCATTAGACGTTCCCGCTCTCATTTCCTCACGGCAGTGCTTGAAGGAGGCTGTTAACGGGGAGGCCGCCTGTGCTCCCAAGCCAGCTCTCCGGCACGCTAGCCTGGGCTCCCTCTGGGATGGCCCACAGCTGCGTGCGAGTGAGAACGCACCTCCTTTGACTGACTTTGCACCTTTAGAAGTCAGGCTCTTTGTTCTCTGGGAGCTCTGGAAATGTCAAGGCCGCCCGAGGTCGGTTGGGGAAATGGGAGTCACAGTGGCCTGTGTCTATCCGGCCATTGTAGCAGCAGCCCAGTCGTGCCAGCTTCCTCCTGCCGCATCGTCCTCGTCTCAGTTCCCCCTCTTTTCTCCTCTCTTTTGGGCCTCTCCTCAGGCTTCTGTGAGGCAGGAGACAGAATCAGAGTTCTTACCCGCCATCCGTGTCCACAGGATGCTAATTGTTGGGTTGCCGGAAAAGTCAGGATGCATTGTCGTGTAGAAAAACATGAAAAAAAAAAAAAAAAACGTCGTGACTTTTCTGACAACCCGATAGAAAGTCTGGCAGTCTGGTGAGTTCGAGTCTCTTTATTCCAAGAATGTTCTTGGGGCCACTCCAGCGGCTGCTGTGGGTCCTGCAGGCCTCGTCAGAACAGAACCATCTTTGTCCAGAGGAAACAAGGCTGAAGGAAGACGGGTGTGGGAGTGAGTGTGACAGAAAGTGAGTGGTGTGTGTCAGACATCCCAGGCCGCCCTGCTTCTCACACAGCTGGACACATCAGCAAGGACAGTCACTGGGCACCTGCCCCCAGGACAGTGGCCTTGCTACTAGCTAGGTGACCCGTTCCATTCTTTCTTTTATTTTTGAGTTTTGCTTGCACTCACGGGGGAGACAGAGAGACAGAAAGTGAGAAATCACCCCCCAAGGGTGGTCATACCAGCAATCCCTTCTCCTCCATTCTTCTCTCGGGATCTTGGGACATATACACACGCACGCGTGCGCACGCCTGGTGTGAGTTTCTAGCCTCAGGGTCCAGGACTTGAACTGCGGTTAGCCATGTGGGAGCCTAGCACCTTAACCACTATGCCATCTGCTGCCGTTCCCCCCTTCCATTATTTCTGCAGGCCCAGAGAAAGCTGTAGTTTTCGCTGTCATGTTGACAGATGGTGTTTTATTTTGTGGAGGATTCTAGTGAGCTCTCGAGCCCCACCCGTACAGCAGTGGTTCTCAAACTTCAGCTCCAGAGATCGCACGGAGGCCCTCGCACACACAGGTGCCCTTGCCGTCACATTTCTAGCATGACCCCATGTGCCTGGTCCCTGATCACCCTGGAGTGGCCCTGCCCAGGCAGAAACGTTGCTGTCACAGGGTGATTTCTGGCAAGCTTCTTCTCAAGAATGTCTTTGCGTAGAGGGTGATAGAAAGTTACAGGAATGAATGAAGTGGGAAGTGGAGCTGTTCAAGTCAATACAGAAAGGGTCCACACGCCTGAAAACTCTTTAGTCAAAATATCTCTTTGAGAAAGAAAACATGAACATTTGTAAAATTCCAATGTTTCACCAACTGTAATCCCATGTATTCGATTGTCCGAAAAGTCATGACACATTTTTTAATAGAAAAACATAGGAAAAATACATCATGACTTTTCTGACTACTCAATATGTATCTGAAAGGTAGGAACAGAGTATGTTCTAGAATTTTATACTCAGATCACTGACTACTGCTAGGGTACCTGTTGGTTTTGAGTTTGACAATACTGATGGTACATACTTCACTCGAGCCCTCATTTTGTCCTCCGCCTCCTTTTTTTCCCTTTATGAGAGAGCTGAGGGGAGAAGGAGGAAGGGAAGGAGACAGAGGTGAGTATTTCTGACAGTCTCACTGTTGCAGTCTCTGCCGCAGCCTCCCGACCGGCCAGGATCACAGGCCCGTGTGACTGCCAGCGTCCAGGTTAGCCGGAGACCTGAGCACGTGCGTCCCACCGAGCAGTGGTGCCACTTGTGGGCCACCTCGCTAGGCCCTCTCCCAGTCCCTCAGGACCGCTGTTCCTTGGTCACCTGTTTTGGTCATGGTTTCTACTCTTCCTTCATTCAACGACCCATTCACGTATTCAGCATATACTTTTTGAGCATGTGCTACGTGCCAGGTACTGTTCTGTCAGGACATCCACATGCTAACTGTCACCAAGTAAGGAAGTAACTTGAGGGGCCAGCATGTGGCATGGTGGTTAAGGTGCTGGATTTCCACTTAGCTGACCACAGTTTGAACCCTGGACCTGGCAGCTTGAAAATCATACCAGATATGTGTGTGTGCCCTCAAAATCCAGAAAGGAGAATGGAGGAGAAGGAATTGCTACATGGATTTCTCACTTTGTCTCTCTTTGGCAAATGCACATGCCAAATGGCAAAAAACTAAAATAATAATTTAAAAAAATGTAATTTGAAATCTGTGTTACCGTGTGTATGTCACGTCTGTGTGTGTGTGCGCATGAGTGTGCGTGCGTGTGTGATGATTCTCTGGCATCATCCTCCTCGGTAACTCGGACCACATTCATGCATCATCAGGCCTGGGTTTTAGCATGGGGTGGGAATCAAACCCAGGTCCACCATGTGGCTGAGCCCACCAACCCTCAGCATCCAGTGTGAATTACCAGGGCTGGGCCTCACTACTGAGTTAATATCCCGGGCTGTACTTGAGGCTAAACCGTGAGCTGTTGTCCATCAGCCAGAACACAAAACTTGTTGCTCTCTCTTGGGACCACCATGCTAGGCACAAGCAGGAGCATGCGAGGGACACAGACAAGGAAGCACGTGGCCTGTTGTTTCAGAGACCATACAAACTATCAGGGAAGGTCCGCCACAAACTCGATTCGTTGCTTGTTTAACCAGGTAGTACATTAATTTCTGTAGCGTTTGCATTCAGTCTGCAGAAGCAGCATGGGGAAAGCGCGCTGAGACTGCCGGGTGCTCTGAGAGAACACACCCCTAGAGCGGGAGTTCTGTGTGGATGAGGCATGATGTCAGTGTCGGTCCTGGGAGTGGGGGAGCCAGCAGAGGGCTCTGAAGCAGGGTGAACAAGTCCTGCCAAGGCAGAGGTGTGAGGGAGCGTGGCATGGTGAGAGGGGAGGCCAAGATGGGGAACTGGATCGTTTCATTGGGAATGTGCCATAATTCAACTTTTTATTTGGCTTTGAAATGGCTTCTGAAATATCTGACAGGTCATGTATAATATAAGCCAACAAATGTATTCTGAAGCCAACTTTAACATTTTGGATTGTCTATCGTACTTTTTTCCAGAAGAGTGGATAAGCAGAATTTGATGACATTACATTAATATTATCCTCAAACACCTTTTATTATTTGCACTAACAACACATTTGAAAGGCAGATGTTTGAGGCTGGCAGGTAACATGGTGATGGGGTACTGGACTCTCACATAGCCAACCACAGTTCGAGTCCCAGACCTGGTGGCTTACTTTCTCACTTTCTCTCTCTCTCTCTGATCCAATTTTAAAAATAATAATAATAGTAAATAAAATTAAGTAAATAATTCTTTAAAAAAAAAATAGAAGGAGAAGAAAGGCAGATATTTGTGTTTTTGGCATGTGGCAGGCCAGTTCCTGGTTCTGGCTTGAGTAGGTTAGTGTGTAACCCAGGACTCTCAGCTGGGATCATCAATGTGTTTTTTCCTTTCTTTTTTTTCTTTTTTTTCTTTTTTTTTTTTTAGGATTTTGCTATAGGGTGCGTATACTCACCAGAAAGACACAGAGAGAAAGGGGAAGTGAGAAATTACCTTTGGACGGGAGATTGCCACTGTCCTCCATCCTTCTCTCAGGATTTGGGGCACATATGTACATGTGCCCAGCATGACTTTTCAAGCCACTAGGTTCAGGACTCGAACTGCAGTCAGCCACGTGGGAGTCCAGTGCCTTAACCATCATGCCACCTGCTGGCACCTCAGTGTGCCTTTTTCTATGACTGTGTCTTTATGGCTTACATGAGCCTCTTACTAATTGAACATCTTAATGGAAGGGAGAGGAGGCCTTCCACCTCGGTGACCCTGTCTTCAAAAGGGATTGAAGCCACCTCCAGGCAGTCCCCTCAGATGCAGCTGTTTTGCAGTCTTTCAGCTGTCTGACGGTGACTCCTTTGGCCTCAGATACTCCTGTGCATCTTTCTTGCCAGTGGAATCATCATTCCGGTTTTTAAGCTAACTCTATTCTAGAATCGATGGTGTGGGATCTTGCGCATTTGTCCTCAGCAGCTCCACGATGGTGACCGCTCGCGCCGCAGGTCTGTGTCTCGGAGCCGTGGGGTGATTGGAGGGCACTAGCCCTCTCTCTCAGTTTTCACTGCGGAGCACCTACCCTGCTGCTGTTCTAAGCTCATGCCCTGAAAGTCAGCCATCGTCTCCCCATGTGAAGACCACGTCCTCTAGATCTTTGGGTGATAGACTTTACTGGAGGCCTTGGTGTGTTCGTTCAGCAGTGTCTGCAGTGAGGTGCTTGATGGCCGGTTCGGAGGGTAAACCATCCATACCCTGGTCACCTGCTAATTTCTTCTTAGTAACAAGACAGGAGCTGTCAGTTGGGGCTGAGAACAGCGCCTGAGGATAGTACTGGCTAGAAGTGACACCACTGCAGCGTCCGTCAGTCCACGGCGAGACTGCGCCTGAATTCACACTGTGCTTCTGGTGTGGAGCACAGCCTGGGTGTCGCTGTTGCTCCTAGGAATTTCCTGGATGGAAAAAAGTACCCTCTGTCCACCGTCCAGTGTAGAGCAGCTTTAGCCTCTGTTTCGGTTCTCACTCTGCCCGTCTTGGTGGTGCCCACAGGGCTCACGACTCTGGTGGCTCCCATCCTGCCATGATGAGAAGTTGGCAGGTGACCAAGGTGTGGGTCACTTTCACTCCATACCTAGGTCACGCATCTTACTATAGCCAGGTCATGGAATGAGCACACCCAGGCCTCGGGAGAGGAGCATTCGGGGCACTCGGGGTAGAGGCATGCGTCCCTCCTGAACGAGCACATACAACCTGCGTTTTATCGACCGCTTTTAATATCAATGTTCCTTACGCTTAAGAGGGTACTTCATAAAATTCTTGGAGAAGCGGAATTCAAGCATGAGTTTATTTTGGTGCCAATAATTTTGTCACAGGGAGCATGCATTCACCAGAGAGGAGACAAATTCAGAGAGAGGGAAAGTGACAAATCACCCCCCAGGGGCTATGGCCACACTGTGGTCCCCTCTCCCTTCTCCTCTTGGGATTTTGGGCATGCATGTACACGTACCCAGCGTGAGTTTCAAGCCACCAGGTCCAAAACTCGAACTGCAGTTGGCCATGTGGGAATCCAGCACCCTAACCACTATACCACCTGCTGGTCCCAGTGTCAATAAATTTTTTTTATCACATTTTCCACGAGATTCTTAAAGACCCCTCATATAAGCCACACAGGCAGTTGGAAGAGTTCGTGCACATGTAAATTTCAAGATCTGTCTATACGAGTCTGAAGAGTGAGTTTGAGGTTTTATGACAGGGAGAATCAAAGTGTCATCCAGCCTGTGTTGATGGTCATCCTGCCCATGGTGATGATGGTTGTGAAAGCCACTTTTGTTTTTGTTTGTTTGTTTTTTGAGAGATTTTTTTTTTTTTTTTTTGCTATAGGGTACATGGCACTTGCCAGAGAGACAGAGTGACATAAAGCAAAAAATTACCCCCGAGGGGGCATGGCCATGCCACAGTCACTTCTCCTTCATTCTCCTCTCAGGATCTTGGGCACTCACGCAAACGCACCCAGTGTGAGTTTTAAGCCACCGGAACTGGGACTTGAACTGCGGTCAGCTACATGGGAGTCCAGTGACATAGCCATGACACCATCTACTGATCCTGTGAAAGCCACTTTTGTAGCAAGAAAAATTGCCGGTGGGTGGTAATTGTAGCTGATGTCAGTTGAGAAGGCACCACATGACAGCTCTGTGAACTAAGATGATGACTCTCCCCATTAGGCTTAGAGGATTGGGTCCCATACTCAAATGACAGGGCCCGGGTTTGAAAGCAGACAGCTTGCCTTCCCAGCCCGTGGTGCAGCTCCAGATGTTAGGTTCCACAGTTGCCCAAAGAGGGAAGCCTTGTCCTCACACCCATGTTCATATATTCTGCCCTCTGTCATTTCGTTGCATCTTTGGGAAGGAACACCCCATCTGGGAAATTAGTGGGCCAGAGAGCCTAAGATCGCTTCAGGGATGAGGATGGGCTCCATGGCCACGTGCATAATTATGACCCATTTCTGGGTATTTGGGAAAACACTCAGTCCTTAACGCAAAAGGCCCACACCAGGCCGCTCTCACCAGCCCTTGTTTGTCTTTTCTCCCACGGCCCTTAACAGTCATCTGTCTTCTGCCCTCCCACCGTGGCCCTTGGTTAAATATATGGTCCATGTCACCTTGGAGGCCACAGGAATGCAGAGATTAAGTGGCGGGCAGGATGACAGAGCTGCTGTCCACCCAGAGCACCAGAAGCTGTGCTGGCAACCCCCCTTGCCTGGAAATGCATTTCCCCGCGTTCTCCCAAACTTTCGGTGGTACCTTGTGTCTGTTATTTCACCCTGTCTCTACGGCCGCAGCCTGGCTTCCTCTCGGTTTCGGCAGCCAGCCGGTGGCCACCGCCGTGATGAGGTGAACTGGCCCCGGTAACGGCAACAGCCGTCAGCCTAAGAAGCACACTTTGCGTCTGGGCTTAGAACTGTCGAAACGGGCCGTCTGGGGAATAGCTGCTCTCCCAGAAGTGGCACACTGCTTCTCGTGTCACAGCAGAAGCAGGTTCACATGTCCCCACAGACCAAGCAGGTACCAGTTCTCTGGCCCGGGTACCCTGCCCTGGAAAATGCTGGAACCCATCAGCGAGCTCTTCCTTTCCAGCTCTCCTTTTCCTACACTCCGTAATAAGTCCCCTTTCTGTTTCCAGTTGTCATTACATCACCCCTCATTCCAGCAAACGTTTGTAATGTGTTATTTCTAAGCTTACATATTATTAACGTTTAAGGATGGCAGTTTCCTGATGCCATGTAGGAAGGCACCCTAATCTTACCCGCAATATATTTCCAAATCCCTCTGCAGGATGGCGGGTTTCTGGAAAGTATTAGCACTCCCTCCCCTGTCGGCCCCTAGAAGCAGAGAGAGGGGATGTCAGCCTTCAAGCCACCACCCAGGGTCCGCCATGAGAAGAGAGAAGCCATGTTTCTCTTTACATCACTCAGGGCCTTGCGGTACATCCCATGGTCTCCTTGGGCTTGTCTGCTTTTGCTTCCTCCTCCCCCGCCACCAAACATCAATTCAGTCAGGGCAGGGGTTTTGGCCACTTTTACCCATTGGTGTATCCCCAGAACCTAGAACAGTGCCTCTCAAGTGCTCAATCAATGTTTTTCAACTAAAAGCCACTATAGGGGCCACCAAGTTGTGTGGTGGTTAAGGTGTAGGACTCCCACATGGGCGACCACAGTTCGAGTCCCAGACCTGGCAGCTTGCTCTCTTACTTTCTCTCTCTTCCCTCCTCTCTATCTCTGCTCAGATTGAATCATAATAATAATAAGAACAACAACAACAAATAAAATTAAATTAAGAATTCTTTTTTTTAAGGGAGATTTTTGTTATAGGGAGTATACACTTGCCAGAGAGAAAGAGACACAGAGACAGAAAGCAAGAAATCACCCCAGAGGGGATGGTCACACCAAAATCCCTTCTCCTCCTGGGATCTAGGGCGCACACACAAATGCACCTGGTGTGAGTTTCAAGCCACCAGGTCTGGAACTCGCACTGCAGTTGGCCATGTAGGAATCCAGCTACATAACCATTACTCCATCTGCTGGTCCCTAAATAACGAAGTCTTAAACACAAACAAAAACCCCACAAGAGATGCAGAATACAAAGAATAGCAATTCTATTTTTGCCTTCCTAACCACTTGGGAGTGAGAATCCTTTGTTGATTTGTCAGTTAAATATTTATTGAGCAGCTTTAATGTATAATGTGTATAATGTGTATGAGATGTATGTCGTTGACCTTTGAATGGTGCAGGAGTTAGTAGGGGTAACCCCCTATGCAGTGCAAAACCCAAGTAAAACTTTTGACTCTCCCAAAACCTTAACAATGAATAGCTTCCCGTCGACCGGAAGCCTTACTGATAACATGAGCAGTTAGATATTTTTTGTATGTTGCGTGAGTTATACACTGCTTTCTTAGAAGTTAGAGATGAGAAAATATTTTTAAGATAATTATTCAGGGGGTCAGCAGGCGGCATGGTGGTTAAGGCACTGGACTCCCACATGGCAAACCACGGTTAAGAGTTTCAGACCCAATGACTTGAAACTCACACCAGGCGCATGTGCGTGCGTGCATGCGTGCCCAAAATCCTGAGAGGAGAAGGGATTCTGGCATGACGATCCCCCCTGGGGGTGATTTCTTACTTTCTCACTCTGTCTCACCAGTGAGCACACATGCCCTATAGCAAAAATCTGTCCAAAAATATTATTATAAAGAGAATACGGGCATCACCAGTTGGAGTAATTGTTACATCGCTGGATTCTCATGTAGTCAAATGCAGTTCGAGTCCTGGACCCAGTGGCTTAAAACTCACACCAGGCATGTGTGCGTGTGTTCCCAAAATCCCAAGAGGAAAATGGAGAAGGGATTGCGATGTGGCCATCCCCCTGGGGGGGTGATTTCTCACTTTCTATCTCTTTGTCTCTCTGGCGAGTGCAGGTGCCCTATAGGAAAAATCTCTCTTAATAAAAAACACACACACACACAGACACACAGAGAGAGAGAGAAAGAGAGAGAGCACATATTTACAGTATTTATTGAAAAAAAAAAAACAAACACTACATCTAAGTAGACCTGCACAATTCAAAACCGTGTTGGTCAGGTCAGCAGGTGCTGTGGCAGTTAAGGCACCTGATCCCACATTGATGTCTTTGTGGTTTGAGTCCTGGTGGCTTGAAAATCACCCTGGATGTGTGTGCGTGCAAGCCCAAAATTGCAAGAGGGGACTGGAAGACAAGGGATTATGGCGTGGCCATACCCCCAGGGAGTGGTTTCTCACTTTCTCTCCCTCTCTTTCTCTCTCTAGCAAGCACACACACCCTATAGCAAAAAAAATCCCAAAAACCATGTAGCTCATAAAGTGTCTTGCACAAAAATCCCAAGGGGAGAATAGAGGAAAGGGGGTTGCAGCATGGCCATCCCCCCTGGGGAGTGATTCTTCACTTTCTCTGTCTCTCTAGTGAGTGCACATGCCGTATAGCAAAAATTCTCTCTTAAAAAAAAAAAAAAAAAAAGCAGCACCTTGGAACTGTCCTGTCAAGACCAAACTGGCAAAGCCAAAGCGTTCTCCTGTTACTGAGATTTTCCAAATACCTAGGAACGATGTTTGCTGATGGCTTCTCTGGTAGAAGATCCTGGTTACCAGTAAGAGGAAATGACTTTGGCTCACTGACATTAAAAATCACGTGATCCATCTGAGTGACATGGGCTTACTTGTAGGAGCTGAGGGATAACCGAGCCGGCCGAGTCTGAGGAGTCAGCGCCACGGCAGGGCCTGGGGCCGGCCTCCCGGGCTGAGTTTGCAGCCCACTCTGCTGGACTGTCACCATGGCTGGGCCTGAACCCCAGCTGTACTCAGTTCACAAAACCCGCATTCCTGGAAGAGAAGCTGGCTGGCCTCACTTGGGCCCCATCACTTCAGCTCTGTGTATGGAAGCAGGGACAGGTAGGACGTGGCCTCTGGGGTATCCCAGAATAGCTCGTTGTGAGGTTCAGAATTCAGTGACTCTGTTCCACTACCCAATGACCTTTTACATCATGGGCAAATGACTTGCTTTTATAAAAGAAAATTTGGGAGGCGGCAGTTGACATGGTGGTTATGGCGCTGGACTCCCACGTGTCTGACTAAGGTTCAAGTCCTAGACCTGGCAGTTTGCTTTCTCATTTTCTCTCTCTCTCTCTCTGATCAGATAAAAAATAATAACAAGTAAATTTAAATAATTATTTTTAAATATGTGGTTTTTTATTTTTTGGAGAGATTTTTGCTATAGGGCGTGTGTGCTCTCCAGAAAGACAGAGACAGAGAGACAGAAAGCAAGAAATCACCCCCTGGGGGGATGGCCATGCTGCAATCCCTTCTCCTCCATTCTCCTCTCGGGATCTTAGCCACGTACACACACATGTATGTGCCTGGAGTGAGTTTAAGCCGCCAGGTCTGGGACTCGAACCACAGTCGACTACATGGAGAGTCCAGCAACATAGCCATTATGCCAACTGCTGGTCCCAAATATATATTTTTAATTGTATTTATTTATTTATTTTTAGTTTTGCTATAGAGTATGTGTATTTGCTGGAGAGAGAGAGAGAGAGAGAGAGAGCACCCCATGGGGAAATGGCCATGCCACAGTCCCTTTTCCTCTACCCTTCTTTCAGGATTTTGGGCACATATACACACACCCTGGGCATGTCTTTCAAGCTGCTGGATCTGGGACTCGAACTGTGGAGTCGGTCATGTGGATCTAGAAGACTTGCTTTTGAGAAATTAGATGGGTAAGCATCTGATGTATTGACAGGGCAGTATCTCGACAGCTGCCCCTCTCTGCCCTGCATTTCTGAACCTGAGTTAGGACGTTGGCAGTCGTGCCCTCATGTCACCTTGCCAGCTGTCCCTAATTCATGCCAGGTGATGTGTCACAGTCCAAACAGGACAAATGAAGGGGCTTGTAATGGTGAATCCACAGCCTGACTGGAGCCATTCAGAAATCTTTTGACACTTAGTCAAGAGGGAATTGTCCAAACAAGATATCCATAACAGAGTTCCTGACTGTCTTTTCAAAGACACTTGAATTTCTGCCAGACTCCAGACAGATCCACATTCCCAGGGGTAACTTACAGCACAACGAGGGGATATTTCTTAGCAAATATTGATGCGCCCGAGAATTGGCATTAAATTATTGACTTGACAACTCATAATACGCTGCTTTTGATTGCTGATATGAAGGATTATCTATTTACAATTGAATTCTGCTGTTGAATCGTGGTGATTGCTAGGCTGAACCTATTTCAGGGACGGGAAATGAATAACACTTTAAGAACACAGATGGACCTAGAAGCTATTCAGCACTTTCTGTGCAGGAAGCAATAATAATGGTTGGGTTTTTACGTACTCCCTCTGAGGAACGCTCATCAGCTGCAGAGTTTTGTGTTTGTTCTGGGGGTGAGGAAAGACGAAGTTGGTTTTCTGCTCCTCTCACAAGAGCAGCAGACCCACCAATAGCCAAATGTGCATCTTTGGGGCTGGCACCATAGCCCAGTGGTTAAGGGAGCCGGATCCTACATAAGCAACCACAGTTCAAATCCCAGCCCTGGCAGCTGGAAAACATGCCAGGTGTGTGTGTGTGTGAGTGTGTGTGTGTGTGTGTGCACCCCAAATCCTGACAGGATGGAGAAATGAAGAAAAAGGGATTGTGGAGTGACCATACCCCATTGAGGGGGGACTTTCTCCAGCTCTCTGTCTCTCTCTTTCTGTCTAGTGAGCACACGTACCCCTGACCCCCCACAAAAAAATATATTTATGTATATATATAAATGTGTGTGTGTGTGTGTGTGTGTGTAGATAGATAGATAGAAATAGATATATAATCTATACCTCTCTATATAAAGAGATATATGTCTCTGTACCCATGGGGCCTGACACAGTAGCAATCAACAACAGCCCCTGTTGGGGCTGGGAGTTAGTGTGGTGGTTAAAGTGCTGGACTTCTATATGGCTGTCCACAGTTTTGAGTCCCAGACTTGACAGCTTGCTTTTCACATTCTTTCTCTCTCTTTCTGGTCAAATTTTTATATATATATAATATATATATATATATATAATATATATATATAATATATATATAAATATGTGTGTGTATATAATTAAAAAATGAAAATTGTTTTAAATATATTAATATATTTATAAATATATATATAAATCAAATTTTAAAATAAATATATAAATAAAATAACGTGTGTGTGTGTGTGTAAATATATATATATATATATATATATATATATATATATATATATATATATTTAAAATCGTCGCGTTCAGTCCTGGTGTGGGTGCGTCCAACACCAGTGTGCCTTATCCCGGCAGTGCTCTCGTTCAGCATGGGGACGGCCTGACCAGCAGCCCTGTCCCATTCTCTGTGTCCTGATCCATTGTGGCTGCTGAATTGAGCTCTCACGTGGGGTTTCTGCTGACGTGTCGGCCTTGCCACGGCCTCGTGGCTGTGACTGCTGCCTCAGAGCCACCTGACGCCCAGCCAGGTGCTCGTGCCCAGGGCCTGGAGCCCAGACCCCAGGGGCCTGCCTTTCACTAGGCCGCCGTGTCCTCTGCCCTGTCTCTGGCAGTCTTAATTCCTTTTAATTTCCTGTTTCTAGGTCAGTCCTTTTTCCCTCATTCCAGCCCCCTCTCCTTGGAGGTCACCTTCCCCTGCTTCTTGCTTCCTGCTGGGAACACTCCTGCTCTCTCTGGCCCCCAGATGTCTCCCTCTGCCCCATTCTCTGTTCTGACAGCCACTGCCTTCTTTTCTGAGTTGATTCTTTTCCCATTTCTGCGTTTCCCGGAGCTGTACCTTTGTCAGCATAGCCCTGGTCCCCAGCCCTGGGACTGGGAAGGTAATCTTGCCTGCTGGGCATTTGGCCTTCAGAAGAGAGCGGGGAGTTGCCAGGGAAAGGAAGACACTTCTCCCCTCCTGCATCACCAAGGCTCAAATGCAGCCCAGACATACTTGGTGGCACTACCCTGGTCACTCCAAAGAGTCACTTCAGAAAAGGCCTCAGTCATGACCTGCTGTAGTGGCCCAGAGGTAACACAACGCGCTGTGAAGCTGGACTCACATAGCAAAAACCTTTCCAAAAAAACAAAAAAAATGTAGAGGGCATGTGCACTTGCCAGAGAGAGATAGGGGTGAAGGGTGGAGTGAAAGCACCCCCGCCCCTGCTCCCCAGCAGTGGGCACGCCGCCACCCCTGCTCCTCTCCCTCCCCCTCCATTCAGGACTGTGGGCTCACACATGCACCTGGTGGATTTTTCCAGCTGCCAGGTTGAGGACTGGAGCCGTGAAATCAGCCACGTGGCATCAGTCGCCTTCACTACCATGCCACCGGCTGGCCCAACTAAATAAACTTTAAAAAAGAGAAAAGAGAGGACCAGAGTCCTTCCCTTCAGTGGGCTGGCACTTGGGAGAAGGCAGGCGACCTCCGGCGGCTCCGGCCTCGGGCCGGGCCCCAGCGTCTGGGAGTGTGCCCAGCCTTAGCTATCTGGGTGTCACCCTGCGTGGCGGGAGGAGCCAGCGTGCAGGTGCGGGTTACCTGGCCCACAGAGGCTAGGAAGGGGCCCCCCAGAGTCGGCCAGCCCTTCCTCTTCCCCCAACGCTGTGTTCCCGGGTGTGGTCTTGTCCAAAGGCAAAGGTCATTACTGCCTTCAGTCAGCAAGGCACACAGGAAATGAAGATCCGTTTAATCCTAGTATTGCTCTGTTTTCAGTCAGAACCAAAATGGGAAGAATCCACATGGTGCCCAAGTTTTTGCCCTGTAATGTATACCTTTGAAGAGTCTCACTGTCACTCGGATATTACAGTCCATGGTTTGCCATCTTCACCCTGCAGAACTCCGGGGTTCACCCAAGCTGCCTCCTCCATCCTGACCTCCCACCCTGTGGTCAGGCTGAGCTCCATGACACTGCCATCCAGAAACCATGGCCACCTGCCCACAGCCAGTCCTGCTGTTGGCCACTGCTTTGTGGGGTCCCCATCTTCAGGAAATGGGTAGTGGTCAAGGGAGTAGGAGCACGGGCCCTCCTCACCCTGCATCACCCTGAGTCCCCACTTCCTAACCTGTGAGCTGGGGGACAGCTGGTGCTCTGCCAGCCTCCTCACCTGTGGTGAGAGCACAGTGGGACCCGAGCACAGGTACCCGATGGCGTGACTGGACTCGTTTTTTTATATGCCCGAGGGTACACGCATGTGCATGAGAGAGTGAGTGTGTCCTCCAGTGTGGCCGAAATCCTCTCTTCTCCAGTTCTCCACCCTGTCAGGATCCTGGGCGCGTGTGCATACCCGGCACACAAGTCGCTGGAACCGGAGCTCAAACCCCAGCTGGCCATGTGGGCTTCATCTGGACAGTGCGTCACTGCTGCACTGCAGAGCTGGCCTAGTGCTGTTTTGTTTTGTTTTGTTTTGTTTTGTTTTAATTTGCTACAAGGTGTGTGCTGTTGCCAGAGACACAGAGAGAAAAACTAGGAAGGTGAGAAAGCACCCCTTCCAGGGGGTGACCATGCCACAATCCCCTGTCCTCCGTTCTCAGAATTGTGGGCACACACACACATACACACCTGGTATGTCTTTCAAGCCACCCATTTCAGGATTCGACCCCATGTAGTCCTGAACCCATGTGGGATCCAGTCGCCTTGCTGGCAGTGCCACCCGGCTGGCCCCCAGGACTCCTGTTTTTGCCTTCTATTCTCGTTGTGCTGCTGTCGTCTTCATTCTCATGATGGTGGTCGCTGTCCTTAGTGCCATATCGCCAATCCCCCCACCCTGCTCCCCAGCCTGGGGTTCCTCCCTGCCCCTCCCCACAGTAGCCGACTGCGTTAGAATGCTGGGTCGCCTTTTGGTTTGCTTTCACCTCTTCCTCCCCTCGCCTGTGACCCCGTCCTCAGCCCGTGCCCCTGCTCTGACCTTCCCTTCCTTTATGGCGTCTACGTTTGGGTTTCTCACGGCTCCTTTCACCTGGCATCCGCCCGGCTGTGCGCTGCCTGCCTTGTGACAGCAGCCGGAATTTCGCCCAGCCCGGCCGCGCTTCCTGTAGCTAACCCAGATCCCACTTCAGACTTCCAGTCTTCCCTGGACGCCTGTCATCACCGCCAGCCTCGGCTCGAATCCGTCTGTTTCAACCCTAAATGCCACGCAGGTGTTCCTATTCTTTTGGACTGCGTGACGTTTTATTTCTGCTGTGACGCTGAGACCTGCTCCCTCGTGGGACAGCTATGGGCGCGTCTGCCATGCCCAGGGCGCGGTGCTCAGACAGAGGCTGGGCGAGGAGGGACGACGATGGCACTGAGGCCAGCTAGGCTCTAGAAGTGGTGTGTACTGACCTTATCGACTCCCCCAGCAAGCTTAGTGACCTGACGCTCTTTCGTCTGTTTTATAAATGGTGGAACCAGACTCAGAATCCGGAAACTCTCCCCGTATCTCCTAGCCAGTCAGGGGGCAGATTGGAAGTCAGGTCTCTCTGGCTGGAAAAGCAGCAGCCCTCCTGCCGCATCAGACTGCGCGGTCCCCGGTGTTGGCGATCCTGTGGCCTCAGAAAAGAAACAGTAATGAAGTCACTTAGAGATGGACAGTCGCCGAGGAACAGAAATTGCTGAGCTTGCCCCTCGGATCTCCCCGGGCAGAGCAGTGGCTATGGAGGACGCGGGACCCAAGCTGGGTGTTCTAGGCTCTGGCCCTGGGGCAGACTGAGAATAGGGTGAGGCTGTACGCGGAGTGGAGCTGGCCGGGAAGGTGAGGTCTGTGGGGAGGTGCAGGGAAAGCCCCCAGAGCTGCAGAGCCAGGGAGCAGGGCAGGGAGAGCGGGTCACGGGTCGGGATCAGGCTCAGAACCCCGGAGAAGGCCTCGGCGCGGTATTCTGACAGAGGCAGCATCTGCGGAGATTGAAATGTCCAACCGTGGGGAGACGCAGGCTCCAGAGGGGCGAGATCAGAGGCAGGCAGATGCCCCCGTCCACACCCCCAGTGTCTGCTCTCCCGTCCCGCTGAGCCGCTGGGCCGGGCCGGGCCAACCAGCAGATCCGACACGGCTCCTGACATGGCTCCAGGGTGGGCAGGTCTAGGCGGCTCTCAGGGGCGGCCGCCATTCTCCAGCATTTGATCGGCACGCCAGAATGTCAACACGTCCACCTTCGCGCACGGCGTCTACTGTCTTCTTAGCTTTATTTGCCCAGTAATGGGATTAAAGAGACTATTTACATGAACTTTTGAAAACAAATATTCCAGTCTGGTCTCTTCTCGTGCTTTTCCCCACCTCAGCTCAGGAGTCTGCCACAAAAAATATATTTGATCAGTGAGAACCCACTGGTTAATACATAAGCAAATGTCACCTACGGATGCACACAACTGAGAGAAGGGAAACAAAAAAAGCAACAGGCGACGACCCGAGTCATTCCCAGTGTCCTCGGCCTGTCTCGAGAGGTTATTCACGACGTAGGGCCCGCTCGTTAGCGCCGGCTCTGCCAGTGTGAAACCCCAGCAGACAATAAGACTGCGTACTCTGGGGGCAGACAGTGGCTCAGTGGTAAACCAATGCCCCGTGAGGCTGACCCCCGTGGAAGGGTTCCGGTTCACATCCAGAGACCTCACTGAGTACACGTGACTCACATATGCCCGTGATCTGGGGGTAGATCGTGGTCAGTGCTTTGCTAGGGGTGCTGTCTGCCTGTCTCTTCTACTCATGAGAGAAATAACCATTTAGAAAGGAAGGAAGGAAGGGAGGGAGGGAGGGAGGGAGGGAGGGAGGGAGGGAGGAAGGAAGGAAGGAAGGAAGGAAGGAAGGAAGGAAGGAAGGAAGGAAGGAAGGGGAAGGGAAAGGAAAGGAGGAAGGAAGGAAGGAAGGAAGGAAGGAAGGAAGGAAGGAAGGAAGGAAAGAAGGAAGGAAGGGGGCGAGCAGGTGGCATGGAGGTTAAGGCGCTGGATCTCACATGGCCAGCTGTGTAGTTCAAGTCCTGGACCCGGTAGCTTGAAAATCAGGCCAAGTACAGGTGCGTGTATGTCCAAAATCCTAAGAGGAGATTAGAAGAGAAGGGATGATAGTGTGGCCATCCCCTATAGGGGGTGCTTTCTCAATTTCTCTCTCTCTCTGTCTCTCCCTGTCTCTAGGGCGATTTCTCTCTCTCTGTCTATAGGGCATGTATGCACCCTATAGCAAAAAGCTACCCAAAAAAAGAAAGAAAGAAAAAGAGAAGAGTGTGTATTTGGATTCCAAACAGCCGACAGTAGCAGGCAGCCAGGATGTTTCTCCTTGTGACGAGACTGAGACCGTAGGAATGACTGCCAGATAGATGTGTCCTCATCACCCTGCCCCTCCACTCCTCCTGTCCCTCACGCTCCCCTCCCACGTTCCCCGCGGCCACCCTACCGGGTAGAAATGGCCGGCACAGCTATCTGCTCTCACTCTCCAGAAACACCGGGCTCCCGGGACCTGCTACCTAATGCTCCCTGTGGCAGAGGCCCTGGCAGCAGCGGTGCCAGAATTTGCCGGTTTCCAGCATTTCAGTGGGGAAGAAAAAAAAAAAGTATGGGCCGTTGATCCAGATGAACAATCTTCAGAACACACAGCCCGCTCCTGGGAGACCATGTTTAATATCCTTTCCCAGTTTTAAAAGGAGTTTGTTTTCTTACATCTTTTTTTAATTGCCATGGGCTGGACCTGTAAATATTGTAAGTGGTTGAGTAATACTCATCTGGTAAACTGACCAAAGGAAACGGACACTTTTTTCCACCCTGTAACCCTGGCATCCCCCGCCTGCCCCCGAAAGCCACTCTGAGTATCGGGAGGGAGAAGCTGCCCTGCCAGGTGCCAGTGTCCCAGGGCAGGAGCTGAGTGAAGCGCGCGGGGACGGATCTGGCAGCCGGGAGCTGCGCCAGGTGTTTCGTGCTGGGGGGGCCAGGGGTGTGTGCAGAGAGCAGTCATTGTTCGGGGAGCTGGCAGGTTCCCAGAAGTTCAACTGTCTTTCCTCGTTCTGAAATGTCAGAGCTTTCCTTCGCTGGGGGATGGATGGCCAGACCCCCTGGGGTTCAAGCACTGCTCTGAGGCAGGGGAGCCTCATCTCTCTGTCACGTGACTGAGTAGACTCAGGCTCTCCCCTCATCCATGGCAGGAGTCAGCAGGAGGTCTCCTGCATCCTGGAGGCCGGGGCCACTTCCCTACTTCGGAAATGTCGGAGGTGCTTTCCTGCCCGTCTCTAGGAAACATCAACTCCCTTTCCCTTGAGGTTGTGTTTGATGCTCTTTTCTTTTCTTTTCTTCTTTTTTTTTTTTTTTTAGACAGCTTTTAGCCTTAGGGTGCTTGTGCTGGTTGGGGGTGGGGAGCTGAGAGGGAAAGTGAGGAATCAAGTCCAGAACCCTGTGTCTTTTTTTTTTTTTTTTTGGAGAGGTTTTCGCTATAGGGCGCGTGCGCTCGCCAGACAGACAGAGATATAGAGACAGAAAGCGAGAAATCACCCCCCAGGGGGGATGGTCACACCACAATCCCTTCTCCTCCATTCTCCTCTCGGGATCTTGGGCACGCACGCACACGCACCCGGCGTGAGTTTTAAGCCACCGGGCCCGGGACGTGAACCGCGGTCGACTACGTGGGAGTCCAGCGACATAGCCATTACGCTAACTGCTGGTTCCCCAGGACCCTGTGTCTTGAAAATCACTTCAGGAGCATGTGTGTGCATGCCCAAAGTCCTTAGAGGAGATAGAGGAGAAGGGATTATAGTGTGGTCGCCCCAGGGGGATGGCCACGCCGCAATCCCTTCTCCTCCATTCTTCTCCTAGGACCTTGGGCACAGATGCACACACATCCGGTGTAGTTTTCAAGCCACCAGGTCCAGGACTCAAATCACGGATGGCCATGTGGGAGCCCAGTGGCGTGACTACTATGCCATCTGCTGACCCCTGATGCTGCTGTTGTTTTTTTTTTTTTTTTTTTTTTTTTTGGAGAAGTTTTGCTATAGGGTGTGTGCGCTCGCCAGAAAGACAGAGAGACAGAAAGCGAGAAATGACCCCCGCAGGGGGGATGGCCACACCGCAATCCCTTCTCCTCCATTCTCCTCTTGGGATCTTGGGCATGCATGCACACACACCTGGCATGAGTTTAAGCCACCGGGCCTGGGGCTTAAACTGCAGTCAACTGCAGGGGAGTCCAGCTACATAGCCATTACACTAACTGCTGGTCTCCTGAAGTTGTTTTCTTAAATAGTGCCTTATCTTTTAGCAATGTATACTGAAATATTTGTAGGGAAAATTTATCTGGAATTTGCTTCGAAACAATACCCTGGAGACAGGGAGCAGGTGAGGGCGGAGAGGAGAGCAGACCGCCCATGAACTGGTCCTCATTAGAGCCGAGTGATGGGTCCATCACAGTTCCGTGTGCTCTTCTGTCTACTTACGTGTATGTTTAAAAATGTCCTCCATCAGGAGTTAAGGAAGGAAGGGGTGGCAGCAGGAAAGGAAGAAGAGAGAAAAGAGGATGAAACAAGAAAGAACTCTATCCCTCTTCTTCAACCCCAGTGAGTCAGGCCACTCATGACCCCACCCTGTCATGAGTCAGGACTCCCCTAATGGGCCCTACTGGTGCAGAGAAGGGCTGCACCCCTTAAGTGCAGGACTGAGGGGTCTGACCTGACCCACCTGGGTTCTGAGCTGGCACTTCCTCTTACCAGCTCTAGGGCCTTCGGTGGAGGGTTAACCTTCTAGAACGTCTTCATATGTAAAACAGAAGAGGGCCAGGAAGTATGTGGTGGTAATACATGGGCAAGGCCCTGGGTTCATGTCCTGGGAGCTCCCTGAGCATGCCAGACGTGCACACGTGATCACGTGCCCGTGATCCGGGCTGGCTGAAACGGAGGGATCATGGCATGAAGACCTTGCTAATGGTGCCTACCCCACCTCCTCTCTCAGAAGAAATAAATAGATAACTTTTTTTTTTTAAAAAGAATAATTTATTTTGGGACCAGCAGTTAGCATAATGGCTATGTCGCTGAACTCCCATGTAGCCAACCGCGGTTCAAGTCCCGGACCCAGTGGCTTAAACTCACTCCGGGCGCATGTGCATGCGTGCCCAAGATCCCGAGAGGAGAATGGAGAAGGGATTGCGGCGTGGCCATTCCCCCTGGGGGGTGATTTCTTGCTTTCTGTCTCTCTGTCTCTCTGGCGAGTGTGCATACCCTATAGCAAAAACCTCTCTCAAAAAAAAAAAAAAAAAAAAAAAGGAAACAAACAAACAAAGAATAATTTATTTTATTTATTTATTTTGAAATTTTTCTCCAGGGTGTGTGTGCTCACCAGAGAGAGAGAGAGAAAGCAACCCACCAGGTCCAAGGCTCGAACACAGCCAGCCATATGGGAATTCAGTGCCTCAGCCACCTGCTGCCTCCCCCCAATTTTTTAAAAATAACGAAAGAGAGAGGATAGTTAGTTACTGGGGAGGATTAAGCAAGACACTGTCCACAGCACTCAGTACAAAACCTGGCACCCATGGATGTTCCGTGTACACGTACCGTGGCTTCGCTTTCCCTGGCTTTAGAGAGATCCTGGGTTAGGGGCCAGTAGATGGTGTAGAAATTATGTCGCTGGATTCCCACATGGCCAATTGCAGTTCGAGTCCCAGACCCAGTGGCTTGAAAATCACACCGGACGTGTGTGCATGCATACCCAAGATCCCTGGAAGAGAATGGAGAAGAAGGGATTGTGGGTGATTTCTCACTTTCTCTCTCACTGTCTCTGTCTCTCCCCCAGTGAGTGCATGCACCCTAAGGCAAAAACCTCTTTAAAAATAAAAAAAAGACAGATCCTGAGTTATTCTTTGTGAAACACCCTTCCAAAGAGAGAGGCTCCCTTCAGAAAGGTGGCGGAGTTATGCATTCCGGGAAGGCCAGGCCTGTTAGCAGGATGGCAGCGATAAGGTCTGTCAGCACCCCCTCCGAGCAAGAGCCCAAAGGCTACAGCTGGCCTCTGCTTATCACTGTCACTTACTGTCTTAACATGACTTCCTCGGGTTGACGCTCAGGGCACCCCAGTTTACTTAAGCCTGTTAAAAACCTCCTCCCAAAGGAACCCTATTTGCTCCGAACAAGTTCAAAATGGAAAACTCTTTATTTTTCATCGCTCTTCAAGTCTCTCTTTTCATCTCTGGATAAGAACCCGGCTTATCACATCTTATCAACATACCGCCTCCAGTGTCAATAGCTGAAGTGCATTTCATTTTTCATGGGTATTGTGTCCCCTGTCATGCCTTCACTATGGTCCAATTTGTCTAATTCGTGGTTTCTTTGACAGAAAAATTAGTAGCTTTAAAAGGATTCGCTGTATTAATAGTTCAACAGACCCACCCACCGCTCCGCTCACACTGCACCATGAAAGGCTTCCGGAACTCGCGAGCTGTTCTCTGTCTGCCGGGTGTCTCTGCGGTATCCGTGGGTCGGTACTGACCCCCTTTTGTATTTTCATGTTAGTTGGCGTTGGTGACACACTTTCTCAGCCTCTCCCTCACTGTGAGTGCTTCCTCTGTGTCTTTCTTGCTGCCTCTTCTGGTACCTTCCAAATATTTGATACATTTTGCTCATTTATTTTGTCTGGAGATAGAGGGAGATGTCGAGTGTCTCTCGTGAGCCGGGCCCTGCGCTAGTTACCGGGGATGTGGTGGTGACAAGAAGGCATCGCACCTGCTCCCGAGGCTCGGGCCAGGGAGAGACAGGAGCTCACTGAGCGCCTGAGCGGTGATTCAGCGAGGGCTGCTGTGGAGGTGTGGGGCAAGGCACACAGTAACTGCAGGCAGGGGAGTTCCTTGGGGACACGGGAGAGTGGTGACACGGCTGGACGCACACGGGAAGATCCCTGGCTCGCGTGTGTCCACATGCCTGTGATCCAGCCGAGGCCGGGGAGGAACGTGTGTGAGGACTGTATGGGAGTGCCCCCCGCCTCTATCCCTCTCTCACAAAAGAAATAATTTTGGGGGGAGAGAGCTTTGCTATAGGGTATTTGTGCTCGCCAGAGTGACAGAAAGAGACAGAAAGTGAGAAATCACCCCCTGGGGAGATGGCCACTCTGCAATCCCTTCTCCTCCATTCCCCTCTCGGGATCTTGGGCATGCACACACGTCTCTGGTGTGAGTTTCAAACCACCAAATCCGGGACTCGAACCATGGTCAACCATGTGGGAGTCCAGCATCTTAACCACTACGCTACCTACTGACCCTAATTTTATTTTTTTAAGGAGTTTGTTGAAGAAGTGATGCTAGTTTGGGGGAATTAACTGAACCAAGGGGAGTTCTCTGAGTGGAAAGGCAGGAAGGAGTGTGGTTTGTTGGAGCAGCACACAGTGTGGCCACAGGAGGAGCAGGTGCCGCAAGGCCTTCTGGACTAACCTACGTTAGTTAGAGATGTTATCTCTGTCTAAGCTATGGGAGGGTTTGAAGCAAGAAGGAAACTCAATCTGCTTTACATTCTAAAAAGATGGCCCCGCTCCCTCGTGGAGAGGACTGGCGAGTCGAGAGGCAGGTTTCCCCCAGCCCGGCCCCATGCCAAGCCGAGGCAGTGGTCACTGCCCGTGCCCCGAGGTCTCTGCCCTTGGCTCTCAAGCTTCGCGTGCTTAAACTAAAACCAGATGTCTGTTTTCCCTTCCCAATCAGTTATTGTTCTCCATTCCTTTGTTCTCATCCCTGGTTCTGCTCATTTATTTCTCATAATCGCCCTGATTGAACGTTCCAGGTCACTTGCACTGGCCTCTACTCCAGGCCAGCACAGCCTCCGCCTAGAGCCCCTGCTACACACGGAGCTTCTCAGCCTCCGTTGCTCTCCTGACCCGGCTCCTGCCTGAACCTCTCACCGTCCCCCTACCACCCCAGAAACTCAGCCCCACTCACTTACCTTAGGGGGGGAGTCCTGGCTCTGCAGTGTCACTGTGTTGTCCCCACACTCCACCCCGGTCTGTCTGCTTCTTCCATTCCCATTATCTTCTCCTGGTCCTGTACAACATAAGCCTTTCACTCCAGCCAGGAACAAATTTTCAACCAAACACCACATGTGTAGCAGAATGACCAAGAAAACAGAGGGCTCCTGCCCAGGAGAAGCTTTTGGTCAACCCTACCTGTCTGGAGACAGAAATGAATGAAAAGATGTGTTCTTTTGGTTCTGGTGAGAAGATAGACTGAGATAATACACACGCACACATACACACACACACACTCATCCCTTCTGCTACAAGCATCTGAAAATGCTAGATGAGGGGCCAGCAGGTAGCGTGGTGGATAAGGTGAAGGACTCCCACCTGGCCAATCAAGGTTTGAATCCCAGACCTGGCAGCTTGAAAATCATACCAGGTGCCTGTGTATGTGTGCCTAAAAATCCCAAGAGGAAAATGGAGGACAAGGGATTGTGGCATGGCCCAGGGGCATGGACACGCCACAATCCCTTATGATTTTTCAGTTCTCTCTCTCTCTCTCTCTCTCTCTCTCCTGCAAGAGCACATACCCTGTGGCCAAAACAAAGCAAACAAAAACCTTAAGTCCCTGAGAGGGAGGACTCAAAAGATTGAATCATCAGAGAAAATTCACGTACTGCATAGGAGATGACAAGGGGCTTGCCATATATTTCTAAGTGCCTTCTCAGTATCTAAAACCATGGGCATGCTTTCCTTCACTGGGTTAAAATTTCCTTCACTGAGCTTAAAATTTATACTATCTGAGGACCAGCAGATGGCGTAATGGTTATGTCACTGGACTCACATGGTTTGAGTCCTGGACCCAGCAGCTTAAAACTCACACCAGGTGCATGTGTGTACATGCCCAAAGTCCCAGGAGGAGAATGGAGGATAAGGGATTGTGGTGTGGCCATCCCCCCTGGGTGGTGATTTCTCGCTCTGTCTCTCTGGTGAGCGCACACGCCTATAACAAAAATCTCTCTTAAAAAAATACATACATATATAGTGTGTGTGTGTGTGTATGTGTATATATATATATATACTCTGTGATCTGCATGGAACCCAAGGACCTGTGAATAGAATTTAGGAAGTCTGTGAACTTGGATAGGAAAATAGTATTCTTATTTTCACTAACCTTTATTTCAGACTTACCATTTTTTTCCATCACAAAAGTAGGCAGCAAGGATAGCAGTGCTAGGAGGGCTTATGGCGTTATCACCAGGAGAAATCAGATATTTTTACATTGAAACACAATACGTGCATTATCTCACAATTTAAATAAGTGAATGCATTTTTCAGTGTAACTGGAAATTGAAAAACCTGTTTTTGAGTAAGTGGGCCAAAGAAGAAATCACTGTTGGAAATACCAAAATATTTAGAGCTTAAAAACTACACAGAAAAACTTTAGAAATGATTCCATATCAAAACTTGCAAATTTAGCGGCGTAATGTTTAGGGGAAAAAAAGATGGAAACAAATGAGTGAACTTTCAATTTAAGAAGTTAGAGGGTCAGACAGTGACTCAATGCCAACACAACTCAGCCCATGTGGGAAGGTCCCAAGTTCGCATCCCTGAGCCTCCCTGTATATACTGGCATGTGCATCTGTGCCCATGGTCTGGGGCTGGCTGAGGCTGGGGATGGATTGTGGCATTAAGACCCTGTTAGAGAGCTGTCTCTGTCACTGTCTAATGGAAAAAATAAATAACTAAATAAAAATAAGTCACAGAAAGAACAACAAAATAAATCTAAAGAAATTCTGTGGATAAGATTAATGCAAATAAAAGCAGAAATTAATAAAACAATATGGAGCCAGCCTCATGGTTAAGGGAGCCAGATCACATATGGCTGACTGTAGTTCAAATCCCGGCCCCAGCAGCTTGAAAAACATGGCAGTGTATGTGCATGTGTGCCCCAAATCCCAACAGGATAGAGAAATGGAGGAGAAGGGGTTGTGATGTGACCATGCCCCATTATCGGGTGCTTTCTTCCTCTCCCTCCCTCCCTCCCTCCCTCTTTCTGACAAGGGCATGTACTCTCTGGAATTTAATTAATTAATTAATTAATTAAAAAGAGAAGAAATGATCAACAACGTTAAACTTGTTGGAAAAGATTAATAAAAAGAGACACTCTTCAAGGGCCAGCAAGTGGCATGGTGGTTTAGGCACTGGACTCCCTCATGGCCAACCTCAGTTCAAGGCCTGGACCTGGCGTGTGTTTTTGTGCATGACAGAGAGAGACCACCCTCAACAGGGTCTCATCATACTACAGCCCCCTTTTCTCCAGCCCTCCAGCTCCTCAGGGTCCTAGGGACTCGTGCCCACCCACCTTGTTGTCAAGGTGACCTAGACATGGGAATCCACAGTCGGCCATGTGACGTCCAGCTGGCAGGGCTCTTGCGTATCTGCCCTGTTCCCATATAAGACGTCTCTACCTGCCTTTTCTCCTCTGCTCCTCACTCTTGGAGCCCCGCTCGCTGGGAGAGTCTTCAGTAAGCAGACTTTTCCCGAGCGCGTACTTGGTCCTGGTCTCTGCCATGGTGGGTACCTGGCACGTGGCTTGGACTCATTATTAAATACTAGGCAGCGTGCGTGGAAGAGCTCACGGAGGAAGGGCTGCATTCTCTTGGGCCGGCTTCATTGGCACTGAGGGAAGGAGTGGTAGTGCCAGGCGCGGGGCCCTGAGGAGGTGGCCGAGGCTGGCGGCGGAGCTGCACGTGGGCAGGCTGGCCGGGTGGGCTTATGCTCCCCTCTGTATTCATTCTCCAGGCAAAAAAGGTTAGAAACTAAAATGAGAAAAGTCTGATAGGAAAAGACATATGTAAAGGGAAAAGCTCTGGATTGGGATGTTTTTATAGAAGGTGACCTAAGTATCCTGGACGCAAGGAGACAAGGCGGAGCCGTGTACGTTAGGTCGTCAGGAAAGTCATGATGTATTTTTCTCTGCAAAAATGTGTCATGACTTTCCCGACGACCCAATAGATAGTGGAGAAGGCAGTTTCTAGAACTAATATTTGTGAGCTCATAACTCTTTTTTTTTTTTTTTTTTTTTTTTGGAGAGGTTTTCGCTAGAGGGTGCGTGCACTCTCCAGAAAGACAGAGAGAAACAGAGAGATAGAAAGCGAGAAATCACCCCCCAGGGGGATGGCCATGCCGCAATCCCTTCTCCTCCATTCTCCTCTCGGGATCTTGGGCATGCACACACACGCACCCGGCGTGAGTTTAAGCCACCGGGTCCGGGACACGAACCGCGGTTGACTACGTGGGAGTCCAGTGACATAGCCATTACGCTAACTGCTGGTTCCGAGCTCATAACTCTTTAAAAACAATTTTTAAAAATACATCTGCTACAGGGACCAGCAGATGGCATAATGGTTATGTCGCTGGACTCCCACATAGTCAACCACAGTTCAAGTCCTGGACCTGGCAGCTTAAAACTCATGCCGGGTGCATGTGTGTGCATGCCCAAAATCCCGAGAAGGGACTGGAGGAGAAGGGATTGTGCTGCGGCCATTTCCCTGGGGGTGATTTCTCGCTTTCTGTCTCTCAGTCTCACTGTATCTCCGGCGAGTGCATATGCCGTATAGTAAAAACCTCTCTAAAAAAAGATCTGCCACAGGGTGTGCACGCTTGCCAGATGGAGGGAGGGGGAGAGAAAGAAAGTAAGAAGTCACCCCCAAAGGAGGCTGGCCACACCAGTCTCTTCTCCATCCTCAGGATTTGGGGCATGCATGTACACATACCTGGCATATTTTTCAAGCCACCAGGCCCAGGACTCAACCATGCCCTTGACCATGTGGGATCTAGCCACGTGGGATTCACCGTAACCATGCCACCAGCTGGCCCCTGTGAACTCTTCGGGACGCTTCACCTGTGCAAATTCTGATTAGGTCACCAAGGTGGTCGTGCCCAGCCATCCCCCTCTCCCTGTGGTCCAGGCTGCACACAGAAGCGTGAGCTGGGGCCGGCCATGCACACTCCTCCTGGCCCAGGTGGAGGGCCTCGCCCCACCCAGCTCCCCCAGTTCTGGCCTGACTGTGATATGGGGGCCTTTTGGGTTTCTCTGGAACCCCAGCCTCCTGCACCACCAGCTGGCAAAGCTTGAGCCATGCAACAGCAGCCACTACACCCCTGCCGGGCCCCACCCCCACAGGGGCACGAGCTGAAGGCGCACAAGGAGCGGATGTCCTCAAGACCCATCTCCACAGGCCTCTGCAGCTCCTCATAGACCGTGTGATGCTTTTATGGTGCGAATCATCAAAAGGGGTCTTTCTGCTTCTGTTTTTCAGGGATGATCACCGTGATCTTACTGCTGCTTGTGGCTATCGTGGTCGTTGCAGTCTGGCCAACCAACTGACAGTAGCCAAGGGACCGGCAGCGCGACCTGCCAGTGACGGACAAGAGCTCGGCACCGTTTGGTACACAAAGCCTGCTCTCAATAAAATGCCCCAAAGCTCTGAGCTCCCCACGTGCATTGCTTCAGCAAAGGTGTGTCCGTTGGTGGCTCCGGGGAGCGACCTAGAGCATCGGGCCCAGCGTGGCTCTTTTGGTTTCAACCTTGGTCATTTGGGTGCTACCCAGAGGTCCCTCAAGTGGTCGCTGCCCTGTGGCCACCAGTCGATCGCGGCTGCTTGGCAGCGCACTGGGCATCCTGGGAATACGGGGTGACGGGCCGTGTGGGACGTGGTGTCCGGTCTGCATGGGGATGTCACATGCCAAGTAGGAAACAAGCAGATAGTGAAGGCCATGGCATCCAGCTAGTGGGACGAAGTGAGGGCCACAGGGAAGTGAGTGCAGATAAGTGAGTGCATATGTAACCGCCACCCCACACCCTGCCCTGCCCAAATCACCCCCAAAAGTCTCAGCCTCCGGGACCAGCAGTTAGCGTAATGGCTATGTCGCTGGACTCCCACGTAGTCGACCGCGGTTCGAGTCCCAGAGCCGGTGGCTTAAACTCACGCCGGGTGCGTGTGTGTGCGTGCCCAAGATCCCGAGAGGAGAATGGAGGAGAAGGGATTGCAGCGTGGCCATCCCCTCTCGGGGGTGATTTCTCGCTTTCTCTCTCTCTGTCTCTGTCTGGCTGGCTGGCAAGTGCACGCACCCTATAGCAAAAAAAATCTCCAAAAAAAAGAAGAAAGAAAAAAAAGTCTCAGCCTCCTTCAAGGGTGCTGGTTGCCACTGCTTCAGGATAGTTCTGGGCTCTGCCTTGGGGACCGCCTTCAGACCTAGTCGCACGTTCTTTCTCATTTCCTCGCGAGAGCAAAGTCTCATTGTTCAGGACTGAGACGTCTTTGTAAGCAGCCGGTGTCGGCTCTGTTGAATATGGTGGATGGCATGGGAAATGATCGGACTGGAAAGTGCTGTTCCAGCCTCAGAGACAGGTGTGATTATGAAGTGAGGACAGCACCCTTGGGCTCCCGAGCTGGCTCCAGCAGCGCTGCATGTGGGAGCGTACATGGTGCAGATACCGGCGTACATCAGGGCACATGATGGTGAGTTCGGTTAGAAGGGGCCAAGGGCCAGGCATCTGCCTTCTCTCCTGTCCGTAAGGAGCGGAGGTGGTGGGCTACTGGCCTTGCCTGTCCTCCATGGCGACAGGAGAAAGAATTAAGGGTGGTGATGAGGCCGTTTTCAAAGCAGGAGACTTCACTGAGAAGAAAGAATGGGCCCACAGTCGGGGGCTTGCAGAAGGGCTTCTTGTGGATTTCCTCAAGAGAGCACGGCCCCAATGCCCTTCTGGGAGAGAGAGAAACACCAGGAGGAAGGCCACGATGTAGCCTGGCTGGCATCGCTTCCTGTGACCAAGACCAGAGACTCCAGGTGTGCTGGGAGGACCTGGAGTCCCAGTTCAGACCTGGCTGGCTCTGACCCCACCTCCTCCCCCCAGAACCCAGGCCAGTGGGACAGTGACTACAGACTCTGGGAGTTCTCAGGCCAGCAATGACGTGTTTATCCCGTCAGTGAGTCCATCGCCCCTGCTCACAACTCACTGGCCAGAACCACACACCTGGCCCTGCTCAACCACGAAGGGACCAGGAAGTGCCAGGAGCCGAGAGCCTAACTATGCAGCAAACGGCCCTCACGGGACCACACCACCAGCCAGCAGTGTGACGGGGGCGAGTTACCTTCTCATGCCTGTTTCCTCATCTGCCCATTGGGCAGGCCCCATAGCCTAGTGAGTAAGGGAGGCGAATTCCACATGGCTGGCTGAGGTTCGAATCCTGGCCCTGGCAACTTGAAAAACATGCCAAGGGCATGTATGTGTGTGTCTAGACTCCCAACAAGATGGAGAAATGGAGAAGGGATTGCAGTGTGACCACGCCCCATGGGGGGTGGTGTTCTCTCTCTCTGTCTCTCTCTGATAACCACACATGCCCTCTGGTATTTAAAAACAAAAGGGTCAGCCAGTTGTATGGTGGTTAAGGCATCTGGATCCCACATGGTTGACTATGCAGTTTGAGTCTCAGACACAGCAGCTTGAAAATCACTCTAGGCTGGGCCAGCAGGTGGCATGGTGGTTAAGGCACAGGGCTCCCACATGGCCCACTGTGGTTTGAGTCCCAGCCCTGGCAGCTTGTTTTCTCACTTTCTCTCTCTCTCTCTCGTGAGTGCATGTGCCCTGTAGCAAATTTTAAAACAATGATAAATAAAATTAAATAATTCTTAAAAAAAAAAAAAAAAACACTCCAGGTACATGTGAAGAAGGATAGCGGGATGGCCGTTCCCTGGAGGGTGCTTTCTCACTTTCCCACTCTCTTTCTCTGTCCCTCTTTTTCAAGCGAGTGCACGCTCTAGCAAATTAGGAAATAAAAAAGAATACCTCCTCCTTCCTACCTGCTGGGGTGGCTGTAGGACTGACGTGAGTACGGAGCGCACCGCTTGGCTCAGCTGAAAAGGCTGCTTTCTCTCACTCGAGTGTAAAACCCTGGCGGGCGGATGGCGCCCACGCCCAGAGCGCAGGGATTCTATCGCACGCTTTCGGCCCCATGCAGGAGAGCGGGCAGAGGCAGAGCACAGAGCTCTCCTGTCCGTGCCCTGATCCCCACTGGCCTCCAGGGGCTGCTGACATACAGGCCGAGGCTGGGCCTAGGGGTGTTGAGTTCTTGGAGTCGATTCAGCAGAATGACCGTGGCCGTGTCGGGATGGGAGGGGGCCAGGGCTGCCGGGGCCAGGAGCAGGCAGATGAGCCACGCTGTCAGGGAACCGGGAGCGGATGAGCCACGCTGCTGTCAGGAACCAAGTGTGAGGGGCGGAGAGGAAAGGGAGCAGGCCTGTTCCAGGTCGGGTGCTCCTGGAGGAGTGACACCATGCTGGACAGGGGCCCGGGGGCTTCGGACCCTCACACCGTGGGATGCGTTTCCTCGTCAGGGAGGGGCGGTTGCTGTTGGAGCATCCGATGGAAAGATCAGGAATCTGCAGAGCCACATCTTCCTGTCTTGTGAAAACCCCAAATCTGTGCAAACAGCGTCTCCTTGGAGCCCCCCACTTTGGGGCTCAGGGGAGGCAGCATTGATGGTCTGTTTGACTTTCTCACCTCCTCTTGACTTGCCCAGCACGGAGCCCCGGCAACTCGTGGGGCGTCTTTGAACCAGAGCCACAGGGTCCTGGCTCAGCCACACTGAAAGGCCTTTTCAAGCCAAACACTGGGCCCATGTCTGCACACAGCCGTTTCTGTTCTTTGGGCTGCATGGGCACTGGGCCTGGCCCTGCATCACTAGCTGTGTGACCCTGGACAAGTGACTTGACTTCTCTGGACCGCAGGCAGAACACAGTGGATGAAAGGCTGCCCTGGAGGAAGTGAACAGTGCACGGACCTGCTGTCTAGGCCTCAGGCAGTGCAGGCCATGGCAGATGGGGACATGCTAGGAGGCAAGACCCGAGGTCCCTCAGTCTCTCTCAAAAGTGAGCTTGTGACATGAGACACTCACCCCAAAGTGGTTGGGATGCACCACGTTTGGGAACCTGTTGCTTCAAGACCCACCCTAGAGGGATGTGGCTCCCACAAAGTGGCATTGCCCAATATGGTTCCCCCCGTGTTCTTTTCTGGCTAGGCCCATGGTCCCTGTGACCTGCAGCACGTGCTCCGGAGTGACGGGGTGAACCCGTAGGCCTTGCCCTTGGTCTAAGGAGAAGAGGCACAATGGGGCCTTAGCACCCATCACATGCTTCGTTGATGAAAATAAACTTTATTAAAATAACAGTATGAGCATTGTTTAACTCAACCAGTTATTAATGATAAGCATTTAAGTCTGGATACCATAAAAAGAAATCCAGACGCTCGGGTACAACTGGTGCATTTGTTCTGTCCAAACTTCATTGTTATTAATAACTGTAGCTGTCGTTAGCCCCAGACAATCTGCTCCTTTCAGGACCTGCAGGGCCTCGGCCTGGACTCAGCCTCCCTCCAGCCATTCGTGGCTTCGATGTGAGAAATCTGTGCGTTTCTTTCCTCGGCTGCCCATGGCCTTCCAGCCTGGCTCGGACAGTGCTTTCTCCCCCAACCTTCAGACCCCTGGAGCTTCCCGTCCACAGGCCGCTGCAGAATCCGCTGCCTCTCTGCTTCCAGAACTACCAGGCTCCGTCCTGACTCGTCAGAGAGAACTGTGGTGGTAGGGAGGGATTCTGCTTCTAGTGGGAAAGATACCATGGCCTCCTTAGGATGTTGTTCATTGCTTCTTTGGGCCCAGCAGTACACTGACAGCTTTTGCCAGACTCATTACAGATTGTCTCTTATCTAATTCTTTTTCTTTATTTTTTTTTAAGAGAGATTTTTGCTGTAGGGTACGTGCACTTGCCAGAGAGAAGGAAAACAGAAAGTGAGAAATCACCCGCCCCCAGAGAGGATGGCCACCCCACAGTCCCTTCCCCTCCATTTTCCTCTTGGTATTTCAGGCACACACGCACACGCGCCCAGCATGAGTTTCAAGCTGCTGGGTTCAGGACTTGAACTGCAGTCGGCTGTGTGGGAGTCTACCACTTAAACAGTACACCACCTGCTGGCCCTCTTATTCAGTTAAATTTTTTTTTTCTTTATTCATGATAGAGCAGGTGTGTGCACATGAGAGAGAGAGGCATAAACACCCTCACAGGATCTGGTCACGCTGTCACCCAACTCCACCAGTCATCCAGTCACTGTGTCCTGGGCCCTCGTGCCTGTGCCTGTGCCCATGCGTTTCAGGCTGACTACGCTGGGGATTCAAACCGTGGTCACCAGGTGGGATCTAGCCTCCCTTGAACAGTGAACTACCACTGTGCTACGGAGCCAGCCCTCTAGTTTCTAACCTAGCCCCGATGAAATAAGAAATGGGCCAGAACTCATCCCCCTCTGATTGCTCTGTCCAGTTGCACCGACTCCCTTCCAGCCACAGGCCAATAACAAAAGGCACGACCTTCTTCCAAAACAGGCCTGCTGTCCTGCTCCGCCTCCAGTCGGATAAAGCAGTGCGCCCATCCGTGCACGTACTGAGTGCTCCCTGGCTCTGCTCTTCCTTTCCCTCTCCGTTTTTCTTGGCGTATTTCTTACGCGTCTGTATTTAGTTTTAAAACAGCACGGAAAGAGCTATCTGTTCAACAAAATCTGAAACCACAGGGTGCGTCTGCCGCGAGGGACGTCCCCGTGCCAGGGCACTGTCTGGGAGGCAGAGGGGCGGGGAAGGCCCAGGGTGTGAGCCTCCCTGAAGAGCAGCCGGGAGAGCCCAGCAGACACTGCGAAGCTTGGCCACCCGGCAGGGGTCTAACCTTTTGAGTGATGGCACTGGCCTCTAGGTTCCTGGTGAGGACCGCTGAGCTTCCTTGGGCCTCAGTATACCAGTCTCTACGATGGACTTTCCCCACCACTGTGGGCCAGCACTTAGCAGCAACCCAGCTGCTGCAGTATTGTTCGCGTTTGGCAGATCCTGACACCGTATGTCCCCAGTGACAGTGTAAGCTCCCGGGACACAGCGGGACTGTTTGCAGCGTAGTTCTGTTGTGTGTCTAATGGTCTCTCCAGGCTTTGGGCCTGGGGTCATAGTTGCCAACACAGAGCATGGCAGTGCCGGGGTGCCAGAGGAAACGTGGCTCTCACAGCCAGGCACTGCCACTGTTTCTGGTAGAGGAAAGTCACGTCATGGAAGTCCTTGACAACTGGACCCTTAACTCGTAAATGGCCAGAGCTGAGGATCAGACTACCATGCACATCACAGACCTCTTAGTCCTGGTCTCTCTGTGGGTCTCCTTTTTTTTTTTCTTTTAAGGTTTTTGCCATAAGGTGCATGTGCTTGCTGGACAGAGACAAAGGGAGGGAAAGAAATCACACTCCACAGAGGATGGCCACACCACAATCACTTCTCCTCCTAGGATTTTGGGCATGCACACACATGTCCCTGGTGTGATTTTCAAGCCGGAGGATCCAGGGCTCGAACCACGGTCAGCCATGTGGGAGTCCAGTGCCTTAACCACCTGCTGGTCCCTCTCAACAGGTCTTTAATCCTACCAGTGGCCCATGGAGTCCTGGGAAGTCCCTGAGACTACAGAACAGGCTCCCTCTCTCCTTGACCTGGCTGGCCGACTGAGACCTTCATCCTGTCCCTACCCACTCGCCATCAGGCACTGTCATCCCAGCCTGCTCTCCACACGGTAGGGAGAGGGCTCGCCATGGCTCCGAAGGAAGGACCGGTTGAATCTGCCTTGCTGAGGAGCCGGCCCAGGCTCTTTGCTGAGACTTGTCTTCCAAACAGTTGGGTGCAGAAATTATAGCTTCCTGGTGACGATCGGCCCCACTCTGCATGGTAACACAACATGTTCCTAATGACTGAATTGTTTATTTAATAAAGAAATCACAACCACTTGGAGGTTTAAATATAGCCTCTCCCAAACCCAGTGAGCTCAGCCCCTGTGGCTGCGCGGTGCTGGCGCCGGCCCAGGCTCTGCACCGCACGAAGCTTTGAGCAACGGCTTGAAAAAATTCTTTTGCAAGATCTCTTTGAGTTGTGCTAACCCCGTCCTATTTTCTTGTGAGTCTGTGCTTGGCTTTGAGAAGAAGTAACTGTGTAAAAGGCAGGAATGACTTGCAAATGGGGAAGGGCAAAGATTGCTCTCGTCTGGCTGTGGCTTGTGGAGCAAGTGACAGGAGATCCCTCTGCCTTGTCCCCTGGCTTCTCACCTGTTCTGGAGCCCCAAGGAATGGCAAGGATGGGTCCCGGAGATGGTTTCTGTAATGGGACAATATGGAGTGTCTTTTTTTTTTTGAGAGGTTTTTGCTATAGGGCACGTGCGCTTGCCAGAAAGACAGACAGAAAGCGAGAAATCAACCCCCAGGGGGGATGGCCATGCCACAATCCCTTCTCCTCCATTCTCCTCTTGGGATCTTAGGCACGCATGCACATGCGCCCAGCGTGAGTTTAAGCCACCGGGTCCAGGATGCGAACCGTGGTCGACTACATGGGAGTCCAGCAACATAGCCATTACACTAACTGCTGATCCTTGGAGTGTCTCTTTTGAGAGTGTTTTAGTTCAAAACAGCATTCAGACCCAGCCAGCCCTGGGCCTTCTCACGCAAGGCGACTCTTTTCCTGCCTGTTGTGGGTGGTTGAGGCTCTGTCTATTGAGCTCTGTAGAAAATGCAGGGCTCTGTCTCACTGAGGCGTTCTTAGCCCAGAAGCCATATTGCTCAAGTCAACCTGGAGCCAAGCCATCCTCCCGCCACCTCCCCATGTGCCCTTCCCCATAACTCAGGCCACCAGTGAAGACCAGGAGGCAGAGAACAGTGTACAAGAGTTTATTTAATGATATCTGAATTTAGTTCTATCGTGTGGGGCCCACGTTACAAGTTCCATCTGGGTCCATTACAACTCTAACCCAAAAAAAAAAAAAAAAAAAAAAAAGAACAAAAAAAAAAAAAAAAAAAACCTTAAAAAAAAAGAAAATCCACAACTTTTTCCATGTCATTAAATATATTCATATATAATAACCATAATATATTAGTATGCATTGGAAAGGACACTGACCCAGACAATATGTCATGGTCACAACTAAACATTTACAGTTGGGAGCGAACAGAAATCGGAACATGGGAGGGGGCAGGGGAGTGTACCCGGGAGGAGGGGATGGGAAGGGATGGCTGAGGATAGAGGAGTGGGACTGGCTTGGTTTCTGGCCGGGCCGAGGCCCCACAAGGACACATTAATACCCCTGGGGGTGGCATGGCTATGGCCCACACGAATGTCCATGAACCATGGCCCAGTACCCCCATCAGTGAGTCCACTCTCCACCATAGCAGGGCAGTTTCCCCTAAATGTTAAGACCCTAAGTGTTTTTCAGTTTCCTAAAGGAACCATCTGCCAGTCTCTTAGGGTCTCTTTCCAACCTGGGACAACTCTAAGGCCTGTACCCACTGAGGCACAGCCCCAGGAGGTCACTGAGGCAGTCCCAGCCTCCCTGGGCTTGGGCCCCAGTGTCCCTCATTCCCCTGCCGGTCTAGGAACAGAAGCTATGGGCAGAGGCCACAGCCTGTGGGTGAGTCTGGGGCCATGTGCCCTTGCCCCTGGCCTCCACCCCACCTCGGGAGCATTTCTGCATGTCCACGGTGCAAAGAGCCACCCAGGGCACTGGACCGCCCAGCTGGGAAGCAAAAGGACAACTGGGGAAACTGCTTTAAAAAACAAAGAGACTAGCGGGTGTGTTTCTCTTCAGACACCTACATATCACGATTCTGGTTAATACACGCTTCGAAGTCAAAGTCTAGTTCTGTTTTACATCCCTTCCTAACTGTACAAACCGGAACACCCCACTCCTATTTCCTTCTCCTCCCTGGGGTGCGGGGCAGGGGTGGAAGTGGGGTGTTTCCCACGCATGATGGGTCCTCGCCGCTGAGGTGGGTGCCTGACTCGGGGCGGTGGCTGGGTTATCTGAGAGGGGGAGGCAGCCCTTCATGACTGTGCGGTCCCAACAGTGGCCTCATTCCTGACCTGGCTGACAGGGTCACCCTGACACATTCCCCAGGGGCTCGGCAACTGGGTGGACAGCCTCTGCCCTTGGGATGCCGAGTCGGAGGGTGAGGCTGGAGTCAGGTGGAATTAGAAGATGCTTGGCAGGCCCCTGGCTCTGTGAGCAAAGGGACCTCAGAGGCCACCGGTACAAGCCTCTCACTGGGTTTGGGTGAGACCCAGGCCCAGGGTGGGACATGCCAGGAATGCCAAGCCCTCCTGGGCAGGAGGAGAAGCACACGGTGCGGCTAGGGCCTTTCCGTGCTGGCTGTGCTCAGCAAACCACACCAGGCTCCAGAGGAGGCCGGGGGCCTACAGAGCGGCTCTCGCCCTCCAGCCTTGGGCTTGGATTTAGAGAAGCCAGTTTCCCCTTCCCAGGGCAGTTCTGTCCTCCCTGCCACCGAGGATCCCTACATCCACCTTCGGGAAGCCAGACCATCTCTGCTCCTCTCAGAAGCCCAGGCCCACTCTCCTGGAACCTGGCTCCCCGGAGCTGCCCTCTGGTGACACCATTCCTGCTTCACCCAGCCCTCTTGCCACCTCCTGGAGATGTCCTTGTGCTCACCCCCTCCCACACCCAGGCCCTACTCACTAGGTGTGAGGCCAAGGGTCTAAGAGGCAGTAGCCAGGGCCGAGGGCTCAATGGCCACCCCTCAGGAACTCCCCACCCAGCCTGCTGCAGGCATGGACAGGGGCAGCTACAGAGCTGGCGGGCAGTGGGGCCCGTGGGCAGACAGCCCGGCCCTGGAGCCCAAGTCCTAGTTCTGCCACTTATTTGCAGCAAGACCTTGGGCACATGTACTCTAGTTACCTCGCTGGTGAAAATGGGGGTGAGAATCCCTGTCCCTCAGGGGCGTGGTGAGGATAAGCTGGGAGCATAAAGTGCCTGGCACGGGGCAGGTGCTTGGTCAGTGGCAGTGATGACGCGGGCAGAGGGAAGCCAATCCCCGAGGGGCCAAGCTGCAGACTTGGTGTGACCCTCTCGAGCAGCCAGACTCCAGCAGGGAAAATGAAAGCAATTTCCTGCCCGAGCAGGGAGCCAGGCTTCTAATTCAGTGTGCTGGGTGTGAGGACCGGGCAGAGGCCCCGGGCAGTGCAGAGCTCAGAAAGGCAGGGGGCCAGGCAGTTGGGCCAGAGGCCACTGTCTGCTTGAGGCCAGTGTCTCTAGGCGGCTTTGGGAAGGTGGGCTGGGCACACCCAGAGAGGTGTGGGCGAGTGCTGCCAGGCTAGGTCAAGTCAGTTGTGAGGCAGCCCCAGAGCCAGGGGGGCTGCCGCAGGCTTTCTGGGCCCAGCTGCCTTCCCCTGGGGAGCCACCAGCAACAGCATCAGGAAGTGGTCAAGGCTTCCTTGGCCCCCGGAACCTGGTCACCGTGCTCCTGTCTGCCCGTGGCCACAGCACGGGACAGCTGAGGCTGAAAGCCTGGGCCCCTGGAGCAAGCCCTGGCCCCCAAACCAGCCCACTGCCCCACAGCCTGCATTCCATGCCGCCCCAGGTCCTTTCCAGCTGTTGACATTGCAGAGGGGCCTTGTGGGAGCTGATGTCATTACACAAATAGTGTCATTGCCGTAAACCCAGCCAGTGCCCCTTCCCCCTCCCCTGGAAAATGTCATAAAGGGGCTGGTTCCAAGTTTCCAAAAAGGAAACTCTCTGGGAGGTTTTGCCTGTGCAAGTGCCTGCTCCGACAGGCGGCTCCAGCATGGGGCAGTGACCACCCGGCTCGGGCCCTCAGGGCTGTCCCCCGGCCCTGCCCTCTGGTTGGGCCCACATCCTGGGCCAGCACCCAGGCAGGTACAGACAGGCACCCGCAGGGGCTTCCTCTCCTCTCTCCAGATGGTGAACTCCCACCCCACCCAGGAGGCCCACCTCAGCAGGTGGCAGCGGAGACCCCTCCCCCAAATGCCTGCCAGGCCGGCTGGTGGGGCCCTGGGAATTCCTAGGCAGAGAGTCAGGAAGAAAAGAGGGGGTTTGTCCTTTGCGTTTGGGGTGGTGGTTTGGTCTGGTTGCCCAGCCTCCCCCAGGCTGCAGGCCTGAGAATTCACAGTTCTCCTCCTCACCTCCCCTTCTCCCTAACCATCAACTCACTTCCGCAGCCCCACCTGTGCGGTTCCGTGCTCGCCCCTCGGGCCCCAGGGCGGGCCGCCCCCAGCCCCTCCTCGGCGACCCCACCTAGCCCCAGGGAAGCGCGTCTCTGCTCTGGAAGGAGCCCTGTGAGGTAGCTAAGTCTCGTCCTCATCTCTCCAGGGCCCGGCCTGCTGCGCACCCCGCTCCGCGCGCGCGCACGCGGCTCCCGCCCGCAGGGAGGGGTTGGGGGAGGGGCCGCCGAGGGCCCCGCCCCGCGCCGGCCAAGCCCCGCCCCCACCCTCCCCCCACCTGGGAAAGCCCTCGCGGGCCAAGTCCACCGCGGCTGCGGGCCCGGCCTGGCGCCCCGCCCGCCCCCGGCGCGCCGCTGCTCCGCGCTAGGCCTTCTTGCACTTGCCCTTCTTCTCGCGCTGCTGGAACTTGCGCAGCCGCCGCGCCCACGTGTCCCGCCACTGGATCACCAGGCTGCTCTTGTCGGCCACGATGCCGCTCTGGTCAGGCGAGTCCTCGGCGTTGCCCAGCAGCAGGTACTTCTTGAGGGGCTTGATTTTTGGGCACTTGCAGGCGATGTCGCGCGAGCGGATCCAAAGGCTCTGGTCACCGCGGCGGATGCGGCTCGTGCCCTGCTTGTACACGGAGATGATGTTCACCGTGAACTTCCACCAGTCCCCCGCCTTGTCCGCTTTCAGGATGTGGATCTGAACAGCTGCAAGGAAGCACAGGCAGGCGGGTGGGCCACGGCCGGGGGCAGCCTGAGCCCCCAGCCCTGAGGCCAGGTCGGCCCGGCCAGCCCACCTTCTCTTATACAAGAGCCTGGGAAGAAGGAAAAGCAGACCCACGGCTGGGAAGTGACTGCGGTGGGTACCCCACCCTGAGAAGGGGTGAGTGGTAGGAAAACAAAGCTGGTCCCAGAAGCCCAGCTGCTGACATCTGGCCACAGCCACTGCCCCACGGAGGCTCATCTCCTGCCTGTTGAGAAAGTGCCACCCAACACTACCTTTGGGGAAAATCCTCCTACTTGCCCTTGCTAAGGCCCACTGACCTCCAGGAGGCCAGAGGAAGCCTGCAGGAACTGACCAGCCCTGAGTGAGAGCAGGGTGGCCACTCACAGGTGCGTCACTCCTCAGGTGCCTGCATCTCCAAAGGCCCCAACCACTGAACACCACGGCTCATGTCACCTGGTACACACAGCCAGCCTTGCCCTCAACCGAGGCTCAGAAGGTCATAACAGCAGGAGCAGAGAAAAGCAGCTGCCCCTCAGGGTGACCACAGTGCCTTTCCCAGAGTCCTGGGTCCTTGTAGTGCCCTGCAGGGAGGGCACTGGAGGCTGCTTCCCTCCCTCCACGCCCCCCTTGTCCCCGGGCCCTTCCTCTTCCTCCCAATTCTCTGCCTCCATTTCCCTGGATTCTCAAACCAAGTGCTCATCAGAAGCCCCTGGAGGACTTAGGAACACGTGCACTGCTCAGGGAACCCCACACGGCCGGACTCAGCAGATGCACGTGGGGCCCTGCGGTAGGCATCCTCACAAGTTCTCACGTGCTGCTGATGATGCTGGCCTAGAGGACACACGGAGAATCAGTGCCTCGGTAAACGTTAGCAGATGTTATTTCTCCAGGATAGTAAGAGGTGAGAGACAGGAGAAAATGCTTATTAAAACTAAAAATAAAAAAGAGGAACTTTGCTCAAATGAGTTTGTGAATACTAGGTTCCACAAAGTTGAGCAGGATCCTTCCTGCAGGACTTCTCAGAGCCTTTAGTCTGTGAATCCAGTGCATGTGTCGGTTTTATTTCCCAAATAACCACATCTTTGGTCACCAGAACCTCATGGGACCTACTTGGGGAACTGCTGGCCACACGGGGGGCCTACTGGGGGGCACATAGCCATTCCCCCCAGTCCAGGGCGTACCTGATAAGGCCTCTGCTGGCTCGCTTCTGGTCAAGGGAAACGTGGTCATTGCCCCATCGCCACAATCAGGACGCCTTCCCCTTGCTGAACCCACACCACACCCGGTGCCCATCATCCCCCTGGGCAGAGAAGCCTTGTCACCTACATGGGGCTGAACATCATCCTGGCCACCAAGTCCACCTGAGCCCCCTTAAAGCAGCAGCAGCTTGAAGAAACAGAGGCACAGGCAGGCTGTCACTCTGGCAGTCCCCAGGACTTGTCTCCAGGAAAGGCCTCGGTGGCCATCACCTCTCCACGACCAGCCCTAAGTCCCAGTGTGGCCTTCCTCCCATGCTGGTAGCTTCCCAAGGTTTCTTGGGACCACTCTGGGACCTTCGCTCCCAGGGGACCTCTCCACTCCACCCCCCAACGTCCATACCCTACTTAGGGTGATGGGGAGAGACAGAGACGGCTTGGCTCGGAGGAGCTTCGGACGCCATCCAACGCACCGTTCTGAGGTGAGGGAATTGGCGGATTTTCCCATATTTTCATTTCAGCTGTTCCTGGGCATCCTGAACTTTGCACTCCAGTCTGAGGGCTCCAAAGAATGGCTGCCATGGCAACCGTTTCCATGTTTTTGTCACCAAGGGACTCAACACTCAGTGTGAACTCTGAGTGGGGGGGCCCACTCCCGCCCAGAGGCATGGCTGGGCCGTGTGTGTCTGACTGTGCCGATGGAGGTCACCCTGGCAACTGAGTGCCCCTCGCCTAAGCAATGGGGGATCCACCCCCGTCGTCCCTGAGAGCCCCGGTTTCCTCTCTCAGGACTGAGTGGAATACACAATGAGCCTCGTTCAGGGTATGGCTGTTTCCAGAAATGGCGCCTCAGACCCCTGGCCCAGCTTCAGGGCTCCCTCCCCCCAGCCAAGAAGAGCTGGGGTGGCTCGACAGGGATGTGGGGCCCCAGGGAACGCGGGGGCCCTGGGGAGTGCGGCACAGCCCTTGGTGCTGTGGGCTGAGCTGTGTCCCCATGTTGGTGTGGCCAAGTCCTACCCACCTATTTAGAGCTAGGCTTTTAAGGAGGTACAGAGGAAGTCGCAAGGATGGGCCCTCCTCCGGTGAGACCGGTGTCTTAGGGGGTGTGGGCCAGTTGTGTGGTGGTGAAGGCGGCTGGATCCCGTGTGACCAACTGCACAGTTCAGGTCCCAGACCTGGCGGCTTGAAAAACACACCGGACACATGCGTGCCTGCCCAGAATTCCAAGAGGAGAACAGAGAATGGAGGGCTGGCCATCCCCCTGGGGGTGCTTTCCCAGCTCCGCTCTCTCCACCTCTCTGTCTCTCTCCGGTGAGCACGCGCTCTCTATAGCAAATGTAAAAAGAAGTGATTAGGACTCAGACAGAGGGAAGCGCCTGAGGGGACAGAGCAAGAAGAAGCCTTCGACACACACGCGGAGGAGAGAGGCCTCAGGGAAACCCACCCATCGGCACCCCGCGATGGCTCCTTGTTCTGACAGCCCTAGAAACCAGGAGATTCATCTCGTGGATGAGATCGTGGGTCTCAGCTTGGGGCCAGACAGAGAGCAGACCTGTGGGGCCGCGGCTTCTCTGAGGAAGAGCTGGCTGGACAAGGTGCCACTCCCGGGGACATGCAAGAACCCAGCCCCCCATAGCAGAAGGGCTGCTGACCCTGCCCTTTCGTCCCCGGTCTGAGTTTCCCCTCCCCTCAGTGAATACCCTGGAGAACCAGGCAGGACTTCCGAAATGGCACACACGCCGCCCCACCAACCCCACACACACCTCCACAGGCATAGCGTGGACCTGAAGAGGACCTGCTTGACACCCAGATAAAGCCCGGGAGGTACCCCTCCCTGGACACCTTGCTATCAAGAATCCAGAGGGACAAAGCAATGGGCCTTTGTCCTCCTGCCATCTCCAGCGGATCCTCACTGCTTCGGGTGCAGGAGCTGCCCTGGATCCAGAGGCAGGAGAGCAAAGGCCCTGGGTGGGGGCGGGGAGGCTGTGGGAGGATCCATGTGATGAGCCTGGAAAGAAATCCCCATTTCCGCTGCCCTTGGCAACGCCTCTGTACATTACACAGCCCACCAAGTATGAGCTGCACACGCAGCGCACGGGCCAAGTCCTTGCAGCGCACATGCAGCTGAAAATACTCAGAATATACACTGCAGCAGTGACCTGGAGCAGACCTGCTCCGCACGCTCCGGGAGCACACCCAGCCACAGCCACAGCCACACGGTGCACTCCTGGGGCTGCGGCTACCTCTGACCAGCTGCTGTTTCTGAGCAGGGGATGACAGGGGACTTCAGAGTGGTGGGGACCCCACCAACCCAAATGTGCCTGTGACATGTGACATAGCCCAACCAGGGGACAAAGCACAGTTGGTGGTAGGCAGCCTTCCCCACCCCAGGAGACAGGGCCTGAACACTCTGCTGTGGTTCTGCTTCCCCCAATTCACAGGCAGAGCCAAATACCGCATGTGAGCATATTAAGAGGTGGGGCCTTTGGGAAGTTATCAAGTCACTAGGGCTCCACCCTGATGGGGCTATGAATGGGATTAGTGCCCGTATCAAAGGCTGGCAATAGCTCCACTTCCCCTTTCTGCCATGGGAACAAGGTGCTATCTTTGAAACTAAGCAAGTGACACTGATCTTCTGGGGCCATGATCTTGGACTTTCCAGCCTCCAGAACTGTGAGTACTCCATTTCTCCCACTTATAAATGACCCCGTCTACGGTATCCCATTACAACAGCTCACATGGACCAAGACACACCCACACAAGGAAACTTGCCCCAGGCAATGAGCCTCAGCTCTTAGGATGCGTGACCCCCTCTGTCCTTTTACAGATGTGCTAACAGCGTTCTCACCCAGGCTGGAACATGGGGCTCTGGTGAGGATACCCCCACTCCATACTCAGAAATGAGGGAGCTGGCATCACCTTCAGAAAGTCAGACTGTGAGATCAGACCAGGGAAAAGGGAGGTGTACTAAGACCCCCAGTGAGAGACTGCTGGGGTACAGCAAGAGGACCCTGGCCCTAAGCCATTCTCTGCAGACACAGGAGTCAATGAGGCAGTTGCTGGCCAGGCCACCAGACTCTTGGTGCCTCTGGCCCCACTGTACACAGTAAGTCTCAGGGTCCACACGGCAAGTTCATCCTCCCTTGCTCTGAGCCCTGGCTCACCCCACGGAGGGCTCAGTGGCTCAGCATGGGCATTGCTGCAAGTGGCTTGGTGCATTGTGTCACAGGGCTCTATCCCTTGGTGAAGATCAAAGCAGGCCAGGTCAGGATGTGGAAGTCGAACTCCTGGAGGCTGGCCCATGAGGCTGACCGTAGGCACACCATGAGGAAGGGGCGGGTCTGCAGGATGGATCAGACCACAGGGTAAAGGAGAGGCAAGGAGTAGCTTCACCGCCCAGGGCAGAGGGGTCTGGCTAGACGGTCCCCTGGCCTTGGAGTCCATGAGCTGCCTTATGTCTACTCAGTGAGCCCTCCTTTCCTGTAGTCCGCCAGGGAACTGGGGTTCACAGGAAGAGCTTTCTCAGCTATCACAGGACGAGCTGCAGGACTGATTGCTCAAACTAACTCAAGCCTGAAGCCGGCTGGTAGGGGCACCCTCCTCTCTCCATCCCTTGGCAGAGGACTGCATGGGTTCTGGTGGGCTGGTGGTGACCCCAAGGAGGCAAGAAGGTGCCTGAGGGTCAGACCCAAGGAAGCCAGAGCCAGTAAGGGCAGCCCGGCTGGTGTTAGGCTGGAATGGCCGGGAGCAGGGGCGTCGGAGGCAGGCTGGGTTCTCCAAGCCTGGTCCAAGAGGGAGGAATTCCACCTGCCCAGCCTGGAGGGTCATCTTGACTGCCACGTGGGGCACCCCAGGCTGCAGCAGGAGGCACTGGCGTGTCCTTCTATAGAAGTGGGCATCTAACCATCCTTCCCAGGGAGCCTCAATCTCCCCAGAGTCCTCATTTTGGGGAAATGACCAGACCACCAAAGGTAACCTGAAAAATGGGGGAGCTCAGGTCCCCTTCTCTGCCTGGGTTCCCCCATGGGGCGGGAGCTTGCCCCCTGCAGTCCTGCTTCTCTCCAGAGCCCCAGTTCATTCAAAACCTGCCTCCCTCCCTTCCCAGCTCCAGCTCTGGCCCACAGCCATCAGGGCCTGAGCGTGCTGCTTGCTAAGGGCCCAGCGGCAGGAGCCTGATGCCTGTCTCTGCAGGTGTGGGGGCTCCCCTGCTGGGACCCACACTGCCCACCTGGGCCAGGCTCTACGAAAGCTGTCTGGCCAGGGAAGAAAACCCAGTTGGTGCTCGCTGATCCGCCCGTTGGGAACTGACATGTAGGAGAAGGCCAGCCGGGAAGAACCTGCTAAGCTGGACCCTGGGGAGGCGCTCTGGGGGCTGCCGGCCCTTCTCCTCACCCCAGTAACTCCTCACCCCGGTAAAGCCGAGCGCGTGGGACACCTCAGCAGGGAGGCTTCCTGCCTCCTGGAGGCCTCCCGATTTATGAGCTGCTCGGGGTGGGCCCCCAGGAGCTCCCCAGCAGCCGCCCCTCCCTAGGAGGCCTGGGTGGTCAGCCCCTTGCCTCCCCCCACCAGCCGTCCCTTCCTGTTGGGCCGGTCCAGCTCGGGAAGGCTTGTCACCCATCTGCTTTGGAGACAGCGGCCAGGACGAGGGGGGTGGACACTACCCCGCAGAACCATTAAAACCATGCGGCCCCATAAATCTCCCGGTCTAGAAAGTGTGTCACGAGCTGCAGCTGCTTTCCTAACGCGGCCGGACCACATGCTCCCCGGTCCCCTGCGAAGGCAGACACCGCCGAGCAGAGCAAGGTCTGTTCTCAGGACTCTGCCCTGCCCAGAGGAACGGCCCTGCCGGGGACAGCAGGGAAGTGGGGCGGCACTCTCACCGCTGCGCGTCACAGCAGACCTACCCAGTTCCCAACCAGGTGATGACTGAAGGCACGGGTCCCTCACGCCACAGCTGTCCCTGAGAGTCCTCAGGAATCCAGGGCTGCCACTTCCTGCCACATGCCTGCCCCGCCCCCCAGGCCCTGCCACAGGCCTAGGATAAGATGGGGACACCCGACTTGGGGCTGGCTGGAGGTTTTCCCCCTCGGCCAAATAAGTACTCGTATGTGAGGCTGCCTCAGAACCCGCAGCAATGTGGGTACCGCCTCAGTTTCCCTGCCAGGTCACGGTGCTTGGGCTTTGTTCTTGGGATCAGAGAGGGATTAAGTGCCTGCGACCAACTGGTTGCCCAGAGACCCCTGGAGGAGAGACATCAGGAGGTCTGAGAACTAGAGAGCTGGTCTCGGGGCTATACCGGCTGTGCCATGGGATGTGGGCACGACCTGCCCGGGTACCTCCAGGCTCACAGGCGAGGAAAACCAGGGGGCTGGCCCAGTGCAAAGCAGCTCAGGGAGCGCCCACTGCCCAAGTCGAGGGCTGCCTCCCCGACCCGTTCTGTCCCATCCTGTCAGGAGGAAAGGAAACAGCACCGCTGCCTCCTAACTCAGGGCTCGTCCCTGGACGGAGCTGGCGTGGGCATAGCCCGGGCTGCCAGAGCGTCCTGGAGGACAGACAAGCTTGCCCCTCCGGGGGGGTGGGGGGGGTGAAGCACAGCCTCATCAGCATACACCTGCCTCAGCCTCTGCCTTGGGCCCACCCCGGTCTCCGCCCGTGAAGGGCAACCGTGAGGACAGGGCCTGCTGAGTGCATGGAGAGCCACCCAGAAAGGCCGAACAGCAAGCAGCGAAAGCTCCCTCTAGACCAGCGCCCTCAGCAGCAGGGACCCAGGCTCTGGAGGAGGAAAAGGTGGGAGAGCCAGCCTCCTCCCACATGGCTCCATCCAGGCCCCATCGCCCCCTGGGCTCTCCAGGGCTCACAGCCACAGGGCCCCCAGATCCATCTGCAGAAGGTGAGTGGCCCTTCGGAGAGCCCCAGCAATCGGGCCAGCCACCCTTCTCCATCAAAGCTCCCACCTCCAGCGAGCACCTCTGCATAGCGGCCAAGAGCAGCATCCACCTGCCCCAGCTGGGCTGGCCCTCCTGGCTGGCCCAGGACACCCGTGCGTGGAGCCCTGCCACGCGTGGGGTGAGTGTCCATGCACCCTCTCCATACGGGACTCAGTACTGAACACCTGTCGTCTTCTCAGAGTCAACCACTGTCAAACCTGCTTCCCCAAGGACACTAAAGAAAGTGCCTTGGGGGCCAGCAGGTGGCGTGGTGATTAAAGCACTGGACTCCCACATGACTGACTACAGTTCGAATTCCGGATCTGGTGGTTTTCTGTCTCACTTTCCCTCTTTTTTTTTTTTTTTTTTCTCTCTCTCTGGTGTAATTAATAATAATAATAACAAAATTAAATAAATAAAATAATTTTTAAAAAAATCAAGTGCCGGACCAGCAGTCAGTATAAACGGCTATGTTACTGGACTCCCATGTAGTTGACCACTGTTCGAGTCCCAGACCCGGTGGTTTAAACTCACGCCGGGTCCATGTGTGCGCATCCCCAAGATCCTGAGAGGAGAATGGAGGAGAAGGGACTGTGGCATAGCCATCCCCCCTGGGGGGTGATTTCTCACTTTCTGTCTCTCTGTCTCTGCCTTTCTGGCGAGTGCACGCGCCCTATAGCAAAAATTTCTCAAAAAAAAAAAAAAAAAAAAAAAAAAAAATTAAGTGCCTCAGACCCCGGAGCAGGAATGAAAGCAGGACCCAGAGCAGAGCTGTGTAGCTGAGCCATATTGGCCCAGATGAACCCATCCAGGGGGCAGGGTTGGCCAAGGCCTGCCGTGATTTTAGGTCACACTTCCCGGAAGCTCTGGAGGGTTGTGTCGGAGGGTGGGGTGCCCCTGGGGTGCCCCCCAGTGGCTGGTGCGTGCATGGTAGCTCCCACCTCTGAGACCTGGGCCCCACCCTGGCAGAGTGGAGCTGGCGGGTGTGTGAAGACCATGGGGCAGAACTCCAGGAGGAAGCTCAGGACGGTTACTGGGGTGCTGGTGTCCTCAGCACCAAAGGCACGGATCCTGGGGAGGTCCACAGGGGACCCCTCACGAGGAAAAGCCTCCCTGGGCCAGCCTCCATGGGAGACACAGGACGTGGGCGATCCGGGGGTAAGACCAGGATCTGGCTAGTATCCCCAGCCCTGACTCTGCACCAGCTCTCTGGGGACCGTGGGCAGATCCCTGACCCCACTCACACTCTGAGCCTGGGTGTCCTCGTCTGTAAAATGGGAGGGGACACTATTTATCAGATACCCTCGCAGTCCCTTTGAGCCACCCCCATCTATCTGTCCTTGCTACAGACAGACACTCGGAGGGGAGGAAACAGCTTAGGAAAAGTGGGGCCCATAGGATAGAGGGGGGCCCGGGGTGGCCCAGACCACCTCTCGCCTCTGTACAGCTGGCTGGGAAGGGCAGTGGTGGTTGGGAGGCACCGTGCTGGGAAGGGCTGCAGCCCCCAAAGCCACCTCCGGCAGGAGGCCCGACCACACAGTACCCTGCCCCGCCTTGCCCAGCTCTGCATGTGGGGAGTTTCCTGTGGGCTCCGGGCTTTTCTGCTGAGCGTCACTGGGTCGACTGGCCTTCTCTGCCCAACCTGGTGGTCACCCACATTCCGTGACCTCGGGCTGACTCACAGACCTCGCTCCACATCTGGCCTCCATACGCGGCTGGCCCTCTTGGGGACAGGGTGTTACATCGGGCTAGGGAAATCAGAGGGTCCCCAGGGGCCAGCGACCCCAGGGAAGGGTCCACGAGTCTCTGAAAAAACACGCCACATGCTGCTGGCCGCTCTGCTTCCCCTTCCTGGGGACAATGTTCAAGGGACATGGACTCTCCCAGCCTTGCAGCCCTCCACCGGGCCCTGCACCTGGGGATGGGCCCCAGGGTGCTCCTGTAACATCTGTGTCCTTGTAGTGACCCCATGCTGCAGAGGGAGCAACTTCACGGCTGGGCGGGGTTGATAACCTGCCCAGCTCTCTGCACATGAAGGGACGGAGCCCAGTCAGGAGTAGCTGTGGATGCCGAGGTCAACCAGGGGTGGGAGTGTTCGCAAGGGGGAGAGGTACCATCTGTCCTCAGCACCAAAGGCGGACCATGGAATGGCCCACAAGTCCCACCTCATGGGGAGAAGGCCCCCATGTCCCTGGAGCTAGTTAGAGACCAGACGCCTGAGCTGAGCCCCCCCTCCGTCCATGGCCCCACTCGTCTTATTCCCAGCCTGAGCCTAGCAAGGACTGGGTTCCCTGTGCATCCCAGCCCCTAAGCCACCAGGACCACGACAGTCCACAGACATGTCTACACCAGCCTTCCCCACGCCCTCCTCCTCCGGCCCCTGCCATCGCGGACCTTCCCCAACACTCTCCACTGTAGAGCCCTGCACACCAGGGGGATGGTCACCGACTGGCCACTTTCGTTGACATCCTGCCACTGTGCCCATCGCCTCTGCTCTGTCATCACCTCAGACATCCCCAAGCACCACGGCAAGCGCTCCTGCTTGTTGGCCCATAATGGTGTCTTTGCGGCTTCTCCTCTGGGGCTCAGGGAGCACTGAGAGTCGGGGTCTTGCTGTGGTATCAGTTCTCAAGCTTCCTCAGGGATGGTGGGCCCTCTCCATGCTGCCCAAAGTCAACTCCCTGGCGTGGGGCAGAAAGAGCTCGGGCTGGGACCAGCAGGTGGCATGGTGGTTAAGGCGCTGGACACTCCCACATGGCTGACCATGGTTCAAGTCCTGGATCTGGTGGCTTGCTTTCACACTCTCTCTCTCTCTCTTTCTCTCTCTCTCTCTCTCTCTCTCTGTCTGTCTGTCTCTGGCCAAATTAAAATAAATGAACGAATAAATAAAATAAAATAAAAAAGAAGAAGAAGAAGAAAGAGCTCGGGCTGCGGACAAGTTGATCTTGGGCACATTTTGCCGTGCTGAGTCTCGGCAGCCCAAAGACAGGAATAAAATTCCCCCGCCCCCTGTGGTGTCTTCAGGAATGAAGTCAGGACGAGAACCAGCGGCCGCGGGCACAGCTGCCAGTGGGGCAGGCCTCTGTGGTTTCTGCCACCTCAGGAGGTGCCAGGACGCACATGGGCATGTGGACCTAAGTCAGAATCCTGCAGGGACCCCAGCCCATCACCACGGGGCCCCCACGGAAGCACACACATGTTCCCGCATGTACACACACACACACACACACACACACTCCAGCCGAGACCAGCTTCTCCTCATTGATGCTAACAGAGCTTCGCCCTCGAGCGTATCCTTCGAAACCATTCTCACGGGACCTCAGGAACACTCGAGACAAATCGCCTCGTGAAAACCATTTTGATTTTTCCATCTGGTGATGCCAAAATGTCTTTCAACAAAAGGGGTGACTAATAAACAGTTCTGGGAATGAAGAATTTTTCCAAGAACTGGCAGAAGTGAAATGATCTCACCTTTCAGAATGTGAGCTGTCTTCCCACTTCCCGAGTCCCGGGGAGAAGGGTGCAGGCAGGAGCCCCCAGGTGTCCACGTAAGCTGGAGTCATTCTCAGTGGGGTCACAAGGGTTCTCCACCTGGAGTGGGCCCCACCCCAGCAACCCCAGACTCACCCATCTTCCATTTCACCAGCCTGTTTCGAGCCTTTGTGAGTAGAGACTTCTCCATCTCTGCCAGAATCCCTGAGAGGCTCAGTGAACACTGGCTATGGAGCTCCCTCCTCCAGGAAGCCTTCCCTCCCCACCCTCTCCAAAGGACCAACCACGTCCTGTAAATGCCCACCCCAAGCTGTAACTGGTCTGTGTCTCCTCTCCTAGACTGTGAGCTCCTTGTAGACCCAGACTGTCCCGTGTGTATCTTCAAGCCCGGCACCCAGGACAGGCTGGGCACACAGCAGTGCCCATTACACCTGTGTGAGGGAACAGTTGCAGGTAGGAATGGATGTAGGTGGTGCCAGTACCTGCTTGGGACATGCGTGGCTGCGATGGTGCACGTGCATGCATGCAGTAGCTGTGCGAGATGACAGATGCTGCATAGACATGCAGCTTCTTCCCACGGAGCACAGGGACACGATGGAGGAAGGGGAAGAGACAAAGCAGGAAAGCAGAGGGGCACAGCTCTTAAGGCGGGGCGTGACTGCTGGTGGAGGGCCCCGTGGCCCGGGCTCCTAGGACAGGTAACGCCCGCAGGCATGTGCTCTGCCTGCCGCTGAGCTGGTCTAACAGGCTGCGCGCTTTGTAACGAACGCGCACACACACGCACGCGCACACGCACACACTCACTTGGAGCATCTTCACAAAGGGAAAGCTACCCCCCCCCGCCCATGTCTGGGTTCTCCTGGGACATTTGCAGGAGTCGCCAATTACTTGAAAATCACAAGCCCTGTCTTCTGTGGACAACTGTGCTCACTCACCGTCTCCGGGCTCTTTCCAAGCATTTGCAAGGGGAGCTGATTCCCCTAGAGGGCAACAGAGGGCTGAAGTGGCCCTGGGAGAGGTCGGGACAGGTGAAGACACTGCCATCTCGGCCTTGTCCCTTAGAAGTGGTACCCGGCATGGCGGGGGCCCACAACCGGTATCTCACTAAGAAGGACGTCAGGTCCCCTCAATTACACTCCACTTGACAGATGAGGAAACTGAGGCCCAGGCTGAGGGGCTCCCTGTCCAAAGACAGAGGGCAAACTAAGAACCCAGGTCTCCAGACTCTGGGGCCATGCCCTTTCCTTGCAGACTACAGGGCCTCTCAGGCACGGGCAGCACGCTGGGCCTGGCGCTGGGCTCTCCCCACACAAGCAGTCCCCAGCTTACAGGCAGGCGTGCCCAGAGCACAGGGGCAGATCTGCATGGCCACGCCGACGCGGTCATCTCCAGACCCCCCACCCCTACCGCCCAGCCTTCCACCCACTGGCTTCTGCACAGGCTCAGCAGGGCCCAAGCCCACGGTGCCCACCAGCACGACCTCCAGTGGCTCCTGAGCAGCCTGGGAGGAGGGAGGGGTCAGGGGCAGCTTCTCCCAGCAGGGGCTGCAACCCCAGGCTCTAATTAGCAGTTTCGGGAACATCCAAGTGCCCTGGATGTGAAGGAAATGTGTTTCCTAATTGGCCCCCTGCTGGGTGTCAGGCACAGAGCAGGGATTAGGAGCCTCCAAGCTGAGCCCCTGGCCCTCGACCTGCCCTGCCAGCCCTGCCTGCACGCTGACCCCCAGGCCCTTCCCCTGGTCCTGGTCCTGCTCCTGCTCACCTTCTCCCTGGGCCGGCCAGGTCTGCCCCGTGCGAGGCCACCCCTCCACACATGCGCTCCCTCCGGGGATCCGGTCCAAGCAAAGGATGAGAGAAGGTTCTCCACAGGACCCATCAGAGCCATGCCCCGAAACCTCACCTCCACCCTGGAGCTCGGCCACACTCTGCCCTCCCACAGCGCAGCGCCCATGGGCCCTGACCAGTCCCTGCGGTGCCCTCTCTCTCCTTCCTTTCCAAGCCACACCCCACTCTGCGGCCTCTTCTGAGCCCCCCCCCCAGAAGTGTACAGTCCCCACCAGACGCTTTTGTCCTTGCCTCCTGCCTGAGCCCCGTCTGGAGGCTGAGTGAGGGGGCGTAGATGGCTGCCCAGCTTTTAAGTGGCCGCCAGAGTATCAGGGACCGTCCTGGAACCAGAACTGTCCGCTATCCAGGGTACTGGGAAGGGGAGGGGTGTCAGTCCCCGGGGCAGCAGGCTGGAGCCTAGCTAGGAGGACATTAAAGCTGGAGGCTTTGACCCCTGAGGGTGAGGAGTACCCCACTTCACCCCAGTCTCTCCTCCCGTCTTGCCCTGAAGCAGAAAAGTGGACAGCTGGGTGACACTTCTGCACAGCGGAGACAGGTGCTGGAGTGGCCACTGCGAGGTCTGGAAACCTGGCCACGCCAGCTGTCCCGCACCTCTCTGGGTGGCAGGTGGGGTCCCAGGGCTCACCGTCATGGGGAAGGAAAAGCCCAGAGAGGCCTGGCCACTGCCTGGTTGTGAGACTGGCCACATCACCTCACCAGCTGAACCAGCGTCCCGTCCGTCCGTCGGGACCCAGCACGAAAGCCCTCCATATCTTCTACCTGCTTTGCTTTGATCCCCGTGGGGCGTCAGGTGTGGGAGCAGGGGAGGGGAGGGCCAGGGAACAGGGGGCCGAATGGACCCCACCCTTCCTGCCCGCAACAGGGGCAGGGCCTGGGCCAGGGCTGGTCCCCGGGATGACTCTGGGTCTATGAAGGAGCCTCAGGCTCAGCACACCGGGGGTCTGTCTGCAGCAGTTGGAGGACCCACGTACCCCTGAATATGGGAGTAGGAGAGACAGAGTTCCGTGGCGGGAAAGAAGTCAGAGAACAAAACCAGACTGAGTGGAACAAAGCGAGGGGCACACAAGGTCCACTCCCGTGGCTTCCTCAAGTCCAGCTTGCCTTCTGCCCTCGCAGACGGGACAGGGGACAGAAGCTGCAGGTCGGCCTGTGCAGGGAGAAGGCCCCGCCTGAGGGGTCCCTCCTCCAGCTTCCTCCACACAGTAGGCTACTTAAAAGATCCAGCAGGACTAAAACCCCAGTAAAGAAACAAACGAAACAATCCTCCCGACAGGCCCACCTATTCCTCTCCCCTGCTACCTCCCTGCCCCTTTACGTGGGCCTCCTGCAGGGGCTGGAACGGGGAGGCAGGGGGATGGGGGCCCAGACCTGGGGCCTTCCCTCCATGACTTCAGGGGCTTCGGGCCTCCTGTTGCTTGGCTAGGAGCACGGGGCTCAGGCCTGAGCTCTGAAGCCTGGGGACACAGCGGAACCCTCCTGGCTCTGTCCTTGTCCTACAGGAGGATTGGATGGCCCATGTCACATCCCAAGCAGCTGCCAAAGACCGGGGGTCAGAAGAATATGGCCTCTGCAGCTCAGGATCACCTGAGCCTCTCTCAAAACAGAAGCCCTCCTGTGGCTGTCACCCTGGCTTGGAGACGGGCTTCTTTCATCTGCAAACCTCAAGTTTGTTTTCAAAGTCGAGGTGTATTTTCCCAGGGGAGTTGGAGAGTCCTGCACTGCCTGGGGACACCTGAGCTCCAGAGGGGCTTTCAGGAGGGCCTTGAACGTGGACACCACAGCCTGGCAACTTCTCAACTAACACCGAAACCTGCCAGTTGTTCTTGCTGCCTCCTGTAGGGCGCTGGGGGGGCTGCGGGAGTCGGAGTCTGGTGACGACTGGGCCTTGCCCTGCCTTCGGGGTGGGGCGAGCACGGATGTGTATGCGCAGTAGGAAGGGCACGGTTTACAAGTGTTCCTCTGGTCCCTTTGGGCCTCCTCATTCATTTCATTCTGTTCAAAGTCTCAACCCTGTCCTTTCTTGAAATGATTGCAAGAAGGTGTGTGAGCTCACTAAAGAGAGAGACAGAGACAGAGAGAGAAAGGGAGAAAGCACCCCCATGGGGCATGGACACCACAATCCTTTCTCCTCCATCTCCTTCCAGGATTTGAGGATCCACACACACATGCTTGGCAAGTTTTTCTAGCCACCAGGTCCAGGATTCGAACCACAAGGTTGGCTATGTGAGACAGAGCTCCCTTTACCTCCAGGCTATGGGCCCTTATTAAAGAAAAATATCTGACATCTGGTTCAAGCAGCTGGCCCAGATCGGACCGCCATGAGGCCCGAGCCCAGGGCAGGGCTGCTAGACATAGACCCTCAGGGTCAGGGATGGCACGGAGCTCGGGATCTGGACTGTGAGAACGGCGCGGCCGTCCCTCTCCCCCACTCCTTCCAGCACCCTTTGTGTCTCCCCCTTTCCCAGACAACTTCCTTTGGACAAGACGTCATTCTTTACTGGGACCCTCTGAGGCACCGGGTCCTGGGCTGGGTACCCCTCAAGGCTCAGCAGGTGGCACCGTCTCCATTGTGCAGACAAGGGAGCGGGCTCACCCAGGTCCCGCGAGAACAGCATGACCACACCTGCCTTGGAAGACTGAACAGACAAGAGAGGCTGCCCTGCTCCCCAGGGGAGGCCAGGGCGGTGCTGGGCCCAGCAGGGTTGCTGAGGCCTGGGGTGGGCAACTTGCCTCCAGGGACCAGTTGGAAAGATGATGGGCAAGACCAAGCCCCATCCAGCTGCAGCTGGGAGGAGGGCAGAGAGAGGAGGACAGATGTGACTCGTGGGCTGGGGACAGTCAGCCAGGCCTGCTAGGTCGGGAAGAGGGCTCCGTGGTAGGAAGGACCAGGCCTGGGTTCAGGAGCCTGGGCCTGGAGTCCCAGCTGGCTGGCGGACCGTCCTCTCAGTGCTCCTGGTTGTCTCCCATTATGAAGTGTCCCCCACCCCAGTTCTCAGTGCACTCCTGCCCGCCGGCTGCTCCCGGCCCCTCAGCCCACAGGTTCCCAGACTGCAGCCCTGCCCCGTGACCACAGTCTCAGGCAGCGTCTGGCCCATCCAAGCCTCCAGCCAGCACTGACTCCCTCAGGGACCAGAAACCACAAAGTTCTCCTCACCTCCCAGGGCCAGGCCGGCATGAGTGGCCACTCGGCAAGGGCTTATGGACAGCGGGAGGGGAGTGGGAGTCGGACAGACGGGACACTGGGCTGCTGCACCTGGTGCACAGTGAGCATGGGCGCGAAGGGCACAGGTGACAGACGGTCTCTGCAGGTGACTCCAAGACAGTCTGCCCTGCCCCTGTCCCGGCAAGAGCCCCTCCTTGGGCAGCGTTCAGCCTTCAGGTGCGTCAGAATCACTAGGGGGCCTTCGAAGTGCAGCTCCCGGGCCCCGCTGCAGCCAGGGGACATTCTAAACACACCGCAGCTCTCTGACCCTCCTTTGACACCTAGAGACTTCACCCGGAGCACCACAGACTCAGGTTGGAGCCTCGAACACAGACGACCAGAGAGGGAAAGGGCCTGGCCTGCAGCCACACAGCCCATCAGGGCAGAATGAAGACCGGCGGCCAGCCCAGCAGCGCCAGCCCCAGACGGGCCCCAGCGGCCTGGCTGCCTCCCTGCCGTGCTCTGCAGCCCCTCCTGCCCCGTCTCTGTCCAGCCAGGCTCCCACCGAGGGCCTTCCTGACCCACAGCCCCCCAGGGCCACCTGCAGCCACACCCGGCTCCTCGATGGTCAAGCAGCCCCGCCCGCCTCCCCAGACGAGGCCTCTCACTCACCATAGTCCTTCTTGCAGTACTTCTTCATGTTAATCTTCAGCTTCCCCTTGGAGGCCTTGCAGTAAGAATCGCAGTCTGTGGGGGGGGGGGATCAGGGGGGGACAGACAAAAACTAATTAGGCTGGCGATGAATAGGCTGGCGACCACAGCGAGGCTGCCTCCCCGAACACCCAGAGGCCTGTGATGCCGGCGGCCAGGCCCAGCGAGCCGGCCGCCATTCAGGGCAAGCCTGGCCTTCTAAAGAGGCCCTCGGGACAAAGGGCCCCCGCCTGACCCACCCCCTCCTCTGGCCTGCCGAATCCTTTAGCCGCTGCCTGCAGCCGCCCTGGCCTCTGTGAGGGGCTCTGGGGGTCCAGTATTGTGCCACCCAGGGCTTCAGAGCACACACAAATTCCCCCTGTTCTTAAGACACGACTGGAGTCTGATTAAAGCCGATAGAGGCCTCATTGTCACCCCGCACCCCGGGTCCGTGTCAGGCGCTAGCTTTCAAGGCGTGGAGCCTCTGGCTGGGGTCAGCCCCCAACAAAAGAGGTCACAGAGGAAATTAGCAGCCCATGAAGCATTAGCAAACCTCTTTGGTGTCCACTCTACTGGAGTGTGCAAATAAAATGCCCCACGAAGGAGAGCTGCCTTCTAATGGGCCCTACTGCTGAGAGGCAGAGCTGCCGGCCTGCGTCCACCCGGTGTCACATCGGGGGCTTCCAGGGCCTGAGCACAAGCCAGCAGGATGTGCACTGGCCTCGCTTCCCCTGGCGGCGGCCTCGTCAGCCCCCCAAATGCAGACCTCCCCCACCTCAGCCATGTCCTTGACATCTGCCCTTTTCACAGGTGACACAATCCTTTTGTTACATCTGTGTGTGGTACCTCAGGGCAATGGCCCAACCCAGTGCAGGGGCCCAGGGCATCTCCCGGCTTGCCCTGCCCCACCCCTCCATGTGCTGGATGTCATTTAATTCTCACAGCCATTACTCGCCATTCCCATTGTGCAAACAGGAAAACTGAGGCCCAGAGATGGCGAGCCACATGCCCAGTGCATCACAGACGGCTCGAGAAGGTCTTGAGCTCGGGTCTGAGATGGCGTGATGAGCGCACTCTCGGTTATGCCCGGCTGTGCCTCCATAAATGGCAGTGTGCCCCCTCTTAGTGTGAGCAGGTGCTAAGCTTGGAGCTGAGGACGAGAGGAACCCTGTGTTTTAGGAACCCCAGCTGCTGGGTGGGGGGGGGGGGGACGCCAACCAGGCTCCAGCAAGGAGCTGCAGACGACCGGATCTGGTCTGGGGACAGTGGCACCAGGGGCTGAAAGGTAAAAGTGAAACTCGTGTGCACGCACACACATGCACCACAGGACACTGCCCAGGACCAGGGCCAGCCCTCCATCCTGTAGAGCGGAAACCAAGGCCAAGGTGGGGTACAGGCTATTCGTGTGGGGAGCAGGGCACAGCCAGGGCAGGAGGGCAGGTCTCCCACTGCCACCTGTGCTCAGCCCGTGGCTCAGATCGGTGTGGCAGATTCAGAGGGGACTCCCCCAGAGCCAGCCTCCAGCCTCTGGAGGCAGCTGCCTCCTCTGGAGTCCCCGGAGGCACTGACCAGTGCCCGACTTCAGCCAGCACCGCTCCATCTCCGTGCCCCGGCCGCCCTCGCCTGGTGGCCTCTCGCTGCCTCTTGGGCCAGTTGGGGTCTGTCTCAGGAAATGGGAGAAAAGCAGCCCTCCTACCTGCTCCTGTGTGGGGAGCCCTTGCGGCCCCCTCAGGGAGCCCCAGTCCAGGAACACTGGAGGCCACACTACCAGTCTCTCCTGCCAGCACACGGCTGGTCTGTCGCTGGAGCAGGCACCTCCTGGATGCAGGGAAGGGGCCGTCCAGAGAGAGAGAGCAGCTTTCATGCCTTCAGCCAAGCCAGAGAGGTCAAAGTCAGAGGCAATAACGGAGCCATCACCAGCCCCGTGACCCCCGCACTGCCCTGGGGGGGCAGCCACTCTGGCCACATCTCTGCCAGCCCAGGGGCAGCTGACGCTCAGAGCACAGCCAGTGCGGAGGCTGAGCCCGCGGCTACGTAAGTCCGGCGGCCCACGCAGGCTGCCTGGCATCCCTCCCTGCTCTCTCCACTGAGGGCGGCCAACTGGAATGCAAGAGGTGCCGAGCGACGTCACGGCCGGGGCCCCGTGGTCCACGCTGGTCGCCTTGTCAGGACTGGCATTTCTGACCAGGAGGAAATCATTTGCATCCCACCTCCTCTGCGTGAGTCCAGACGCACCCCTCCGTCTCAGCCCTGAGGTAGACAGCCTGGGTCTGGTGGAGAGGGGGCCTCTGAGGGCCTCCTGGGAGGCTTGAGGGAAGGACTGCTGTGCCCAGCTTAGAGATGAGGAGACGAGAGCACGGGAAAGTTCCAGGGAGGCCTGCCAAGGTGGGCCACACCCCACGGGGCAGAGGGAGATGGAAGAGTCCTGGGGCAACCTACCCTGCCCTTTCCCTTTGGCACTTCTGTCCACGTCTAGAAAGCAGAGAGGCCCGTAAATTCCCCCCACCCCCAGGCCGGCCTGCCCTCCCAACAAGCTGGGTGTTTAATTCTGATAAGCATTCTTTTTGTTTGTTTTTAGTTTAAAATAGGGCATGTGTGTTCACTGGAGGTCACCCCTGCTCCCAGAGGGGAAAACCATGCCACAATGCCTTCTCCACTCTCCTCTTGAGATTTTAGGCATGCACACACATGCACCCGGCATGTTTTTCCAGCCACTGTGTTTGGGATTCAAACTGTGGTCAGCCATGTGGGATCCAGCACCTTCACCTCCACACCACCTGCTAGCCCACACAACCATTCTTTGATGTGAGGGTGTCATTCCCATTCCGCAGACAAGAAAAATGAGGTCCAAAGATGGGAAGCCACCCGCCCAGTGCATCTCAGTGGCTGCCCTGAACTTGGGTCCGAGGTGCCAAGGTCGCCGCTCTCTCGGTTTTGCCGTGTCTCTCTCTGTAACCGAGAGCCAAGCACACACACGCAGAATTCACCCTAGAATGGGCGGCCTCCATGGTCGCCTAATGAGCTGGAGCTCCCATACGCCAAGTCACACTCTGCACCATGAACCGCAGGCACCTGTGCCTCAGTGACGGCCACGACTCGCCCCGCCTGTTCAAATGCCCTGCGCGCCTCTCAACCCTTGCGGTCGGGCCCTACTGTACGGCTGAGAACCTGCGGCGCGGGGCCATGGCTGACGCATGGCCAAGGCGGCCTGGCTGCAGAGGCCCCGTTCTTCACGCCCTGGCTCCCAATCTCGACTAGGCAGTAGAATCATTGAAAAGCACTACCGCCTGGGCTCTGCCCCTGAGGGACTGCCTGCCCTGGCTCAGGGAGCCACTCAGCATCTGGATTCGCAAAGCTTCTCAGGTGATTCTTTTTTTTTTCTCTTTAAATAGGCTTTTCTTTGTTTGTGCTATAGAGTGTGCGCACTGGAGAGACACAGACAGAGACACAGAAAGCAAGAAATCACCCCCCGGGGGGATGGCCACGCTGCAATCACTTCTTCTCCATTCTCCTCTTAGGATCTTGGGCACACACGCACATGCAACCGGGGTGAGTTTAAAGCCTCTGGGTCCGGGACTCAAACTGCAGTCAACTAGGTGGGAGTCCAGCGATGTGACCATTACGCCATCTACTAGTCCCACTCCCCAGGCGAGTCTAAGGTGCAATGAGGACTAGAACCATTGCCTGGACCATGAACAGTGGGAGGTGGGGATGGTCCCTGAACCATGACTCACACAAGAGCACCTGACAGGGCAGAGGAAAAGCCTATGAAGGTTTCCTCACTCAGACTGGCGGGTGCTCGCTGGAGAGCCTCGGGCTTATCTTTATAGAAAACGACATCGGCTATTGGTGGCTGCTAAGTCTGTCAGCTACAATTCACGTTTTCAGAGTTTTTTTTTTTTTTTTTTTCTGTTTTTGCTATAGGGTGTGTGTGCTTGCCAGAGAGAGACAGAGAAAGTAAGAAAGCACCTCCAAGGGGGATGGCCATGTCGCATTCCCTTCTCCGTTCTCCCAGAACTTTGGGCATGCACACACATACTTTAAACTCACCCTGGTTTCATGTGCGTGCGTGCCCAAGATCCCACGAGGAGAATGGAGAAGAAGTGATTGCGGCATGGCCATCCCCCCTGGGGGGTGATTTCTGGCTTTCTGTGTCTCTGTCTCTCTGTGTCTCTCCATACACCCAGCATGTTTTTCAAACTGCCAGGTCCAGGACTTGAACCATGCAGTGGGCCATGTGTGATCCATACTTTTTTCTTCTCTCTCTTTTTTTTTTTTTTTTTTTTTTTTGAGGGTTTTTTGCTATAGGGCGCATGTGCTTGCCAGACAGAGACAGAGAGACAGAAAGCGAGAAATCACCCCCCCAGGGGGGATGGCCATGCCACAATCCCTTCTCCTCCATTCTCCTCTTAGGATCTTGGGCAGGCACGCACATGCACCCGGCGTGAGTTTTAAGTCACCGGGTCCAGGACGCAAACCACGGTCAACTACATGGGAGTCCAGCGACATAGCCATTACGCCAACTGCTGGTCCCTGATCCATATTTTTTCTATGAGAAACCGATGAAGACAAAGACAGACACCCTCAACCAGGTCTCACACTGCCATTCAGCTCCCCCAAGATTTCCTAAACAGCCAGGGTCAGGGACACACGCGGGCCCCATGTGAACAGGTCAGCTGGGAACTGAACCCACAAACTTCTACATGGATCCAGCATCACTCACGCAGCAGGACACTGCTGTGGCACCAAGCTCCCATCTCAGCTAAGGTCTTGTCATGTCAGCTTGCTTGGTGCAAAATGCTTCCCCACTTCTGATCCGCGGATTGGAACTGAGTGGTGAGCTGGGAGACGGAGCAGGCTTGCTAGAGCTGGACGTGAAACGCAGGTACACAGGCTGGGAAGGAGGGGCCGACGCAGTCTCCTCGGGGTACAGTGAATCACCCTCAGTTCATGGACACGGTGACAGTGACTTGGCTGTCCCTGGACTCTCGGTGAAGTCACTGGACAAGTGGCCCCTGGGCGAAGAAAGCACCCCACCACTTCCTTCCTTTATCGGATACACACAAAGCTACAGGGACTGGCCGGATGGGCAGCACACAGCTGTCAGGTACAGCTCCGACTCCTTCAGACCGGTATCTGCCTGGCAGCCACCCATGGAGTCTCGCCTTGGTTTTCCGACATAGCTCCAAAGACAATGAAAAAATGCAAATTCACACTAAGGCCAAGAACGGAACTGATCGATGGCCCAACGCTGGAATCTGGGAGCAATCTCCGCTAATTAAAGGCAGATGGTGGTGGAATAAGCAAAACCTGTCCAGGTTCTACCTCGGGACACGGCTCTTTGAGCAGAAAGATGCCGGGAAAAGGGAAAGACAGAGAGACAACAACCAGCAACCCGAAGGGCAGGAAGTGGGCGGGGCCCTGAGGTGATCGCTCCTCAGGGAGAGGGTGGGGACAGGATGGACAGCCTTACAGTGGATTTCTGAACTTGTATATATATATTTTTTTAAATTGCCAGGGGCCAGCAGGTGGTGTGGTGGTTAAGGCGCTGGACTTCCACATGGTTGACTGCAGTTCAAGTCCCAAACCTGACGGCTTGCTTTCTCAGTTTTCCTCTCTCTCTCTGTCTGTCTCTCTGGTGAGCATGTGTGCCCTACAGCAAATTTAATAATAATGATAATAATAATAAATAAAATTAAATAAATAATCCTTTTTTTAAAAAATTGTCAGAGGGTGCATACACTTGCTAAAGTAAGAGAGAGAGACAGAGAGCAGGAAAGGAAGAAAGTAAACCCCACCCAGTAGGGCCTGGTCATGCTGCAATCCTTTCTCCCCCATTTTTCCACCCTGTAAGAATTTGAGGAGCACATGCACACACATGCCTAGTGAGTTTTTCAAGCTACCAGAGCTGGGATTCGAACCATGCAGTTGGCCACAATGGGATCCAGCAGCTTTAACTATCAGGCCATGAAGCCAGCCCCTGAACTTTTTTTAAAAATCTAAATCATTGAGGCAGAAAAGCAGACTGTCAGGCAGTGGATATGAAAGCAGAAAAGAATACAGGTGAAAGGCTGGTCAGAATTAGGAACTGAAGGGGGAGCTGTGGCCACACCCCTGCTGCCAGCTGGGATCAGAGATGGAAATCCAGACATTATGCCAGTACAAGGATCTGCATTTTTTTTTTTTTTTGCCAAGGACCAAACAAAGTTTTTGGGCTTTGAGAGTTATACGGTCTCAACTATTCAACTCTGTTGCCATAGTTCAGAAATATTCTCAGACAACGCAATGAGGTCTCCAAAAAGTCTAGGGAGTTGCACTATGAAAAGAGAACACATGGGGACGAACAGGTGGAGGAACGGTTATGTCTCTGTACTCCCACATAGTTGATCGTGGTTTGAGTTCTGGACCCGGCAGCCTAAAGACAAAACAATGCAGGTATAATAAATGGATCCAAATCCACTACTATTAAAATACTATTTAAGAGTGATGTGGGAACCAGCAGTTAGCGTAATGGCTATGTCCCTGGACTCCCACGTAGTCGACCGCAGTTCGCGTCCCAGACCCGGTGGCTTAAACTCACGCCAGGCGCGTGTGCGTGCGTGCCCAAGATCCCGAGAGGAGAATGGAGGAGAAGGGATTGCGGCGTGGCCATCCCCCCTGGGGGGTGATTTCTCGCTTTCTGTCTTTCTGTCTCTCTCTGTCTGTCTGGCGAGCGCACGCGCCCTATAGCAAAAACCTCTCCAAAAAAAAAAAAAAAAAAAGAGGAGTACTCAGCTGGCTCTGTCCATAGAGGCGGGGCCATTCTGCTACCAGCAAATGACATTGCTAGCCAGAGTTCGAATCCTGGCTCTGGCAGCTTGAAAAACATGCCATGTGCACATGTGTATGCATGCCCCAAATCCCAAAAGAATGGATAAATGGAGAAGGGATTGAGATGTGATTATACTCCATTGGGAGCTTCCTTCTCTCTCTCTAGTGAGTGTACGTGCCCTTTGACAATTAAAAATAAAAGCTGACAAGTGGCATGGTGGTTTAGGCATTGGACTCCCTCATTGCTAACCATGGTTTGAGTCCCAGACCTGGAGTCTTGCTTTCTCACTTTCCCTCCCTCTCTCTCTCTGCCTCTCTCTTTGGTGAGCATGCATGCCCTGTAGCAAATTTAAAAACGATAATAAATAAAATAAATAAATAATTCTTTTTAAAAAAAGAAGTGGAAATGTTAATGGAAAAAAAAACTATTTTCAAGGCAAATGTGTTTAAAATGGACAAGGAAGATCACCTAGTAATAAAAAAAAATTTGTTTGGCATGGAATAACATCTTATTGAAATATATTAAGCCAAAATTGATAGAAACATACAAAGAAACGGAGACACATAAGTAATGAAAGAATGTGAAATTAATTGCAAGAAATTGAAATTATACAGGCCACAACTCCTGACCACAGCATAATAACTATTATTTGTTATTAAAAATGAAAATAAATACATTCAATTCTAGGAGTTAGAAAGTGAGCAAAGCAAAACCCAAAGAAACAGAAGGAAAGAATAACAGAAGTCAACATTAATAGGGTACAGGAAAAAAAAATCTTAAAAGTATAAATACATCCAAGAACGGATCACTGGGGACTAGCAGTTAGCGTAATGGCTATGTCGCTGGACTCCCACATGGTCGACCGTGGTTCAGGTCCCAGACCCGGTGGCTTAAACTCACGTCGGGTGCGTGTGCGTGCGTGCCTAAGATCCTGAGAGGAGAATGGAGGAGAAGGGATTGCGGCGTGACCATCCCCCCTGGGGGTGATTTCTCGCTTTCTGTCTCTCTGCCTCTCTCTGTCTTTCTGGCAAGCGCACGTGCCCTATAGTGAAAAAGTCTCAAAAAAAAAAAAAAAAAAAAAAGAACGGATCACTGAAAAAGTCTAAAAGCAAACCTTTAAAAAATGACAATACACTATCATGTCTTATTATGAACAAAAAAGAGAAAACAGAGAACTGGGAAGTAATGAGGGAAGGAAGCACCCAGGACCCAGGATCTAAAGAGCCCTCTATACAGGACAAGGCTAACATGTACTTTAGGCTAAAACTCTGAATTAAATACATCATTTTTAGGAAAACACAAATGACCAAATCAAACTGAAGAGAAGATATGGAACCTGACGGATGAGCAGTCTCTAGAAACATCTGGATTGAGACAGTTTCAGAGGTGGGGCCATGCAGGCATTTAAAGGACACACCAGAGGCCAGCATGTTGCTCTACAAGCTGACCCATGTGGAAGGTTCCCGGTTCATATCCAGAAACCTCCCGGAGTGGACGGGGCACACATATGCCTGTGATCTTGGTTTATTTTATGTTATTATTTTTTTTAAAATTTTACTAGAGGATATATGCACTCACCAGAGAGAGAGAGAGAAAGCAAGCCGCCCAGTCTGAGACTCAAACCATGGTTGGCCATGTGGGAGTCCAGCACCTTGACCACCATGCCACCTGCCGGTCCTTTTAGTTCATGTTTTGATACTAGCCGAGGCCCAGAGTGGATTGCCATGTCACCACCCTGTTGGGATGCGTGTGTACATGCACTTGTGTTCTCTCTCTCTCTCTCTTTCTCTTACACACACACACACACACACACATAAACATTTTGTTTGTTTTATAGAGAGATTTTTTTGCTATAGGGTGCATTCGCTTGCAGAGAGACAGAGACAGAGAGACAGAAAGTGAGAAATAACTCCCCAGAGGGATGGCCACACCGCAATCCCTTCTCCATTCTCCTCTCAGGATTTTGGGCACACATGCACACACACCCAGCATGAGTTTTAAGCCTCTGAGTCCAGGACTTGAACCATGGTCGACTACTTGGGAGTCTGGCGATGTAACCATTATGTCACCTGCTGACCCCAATAAACATGCTTTTAAAGTATCAAATAAATGGCGAGTCAACTTCGTGCTATTTGATGTTTTCAGAAACAGAAAAATAAAAATAGAAAGCTATTAAGGTGAACTACATCGAAGTGCTGAAAAGTCAACCATTTTGCAACTTTACAAAGGCAGCGTTTGAACCAGCCCGTGGTATTGTAGTTGGGGCAGCTGGATCCCACATGGCCGATAGCACGGTTCAAGTCCTAGACCCGGTGGCTTGAGAAACAAGCAGATACCTGTGTGCGTGTGGCTGAAACCGTGAGAGGAGAATGGAGGAGAAGGGGTTACAGTGTGGCCATCCCTCCAGGGGGCTGACTCCTCACTTCTCTCTCTTTGTCCATCTCTCTCTCTCTGAGTGTGTGTTTCTTTAGCAAGCACAAGGGCCCTATAGGAACATTCCGAGAGGAAAAAGAAAAAGCTGTATGTGGTTTGACCTTAATACAGAAACTTACATAACCCTGCATGCGCAGGCTCTGCAGGCCAACTGATCAGACCTTTCACCAATAAAGACTCAACGTTTTCTGCTCCAAAGGTTCCAACCATCCTACCCCACCCCAGGCTGGGACCCCACCCAAATTGGCCACAGTGAGCTCACTCCACGCAGGAGGAACAAGTAAGGAGTGGGCAGAGTGCCCCACCACTCCCTTTTTCTCAGGGGACCCTTTAGAGCTCAGATCAGGGGTGCAAGGTAAATGCTGGTGGACCTGCAGGGGTCCCTGCACCAGGGTCCCCCTTCTCCCTCACTCCCTCCCAACAAGAGACAAAAGCTGCCAGGGCTGGACACAGGCTCTGCCTGGCTCCCCTCGGATGTGCTGTCCCAGGGAGAGCGCTGAGACCTGGGGGCCGCCATCTGCCCGTTCGCAGCAGGCCCATCCTGGCTGGCTGGCATCCTGGCTGCTCCTGGGACCAGCCTACCCTCTCTTTTATTCCTCCCACCTGCTCCCCTGCCCGCCCCGCAGCCGAGAGCCAAGAGGTGGCCCTGCAGGTCCAATCCCAGCGGCCGAGCCCCTCCTGCCTCTTCCTCCACCTTGGGTAGCTGGCCCCGCTGGTCTGCCTCCTATGCCCCAGGTGCCAAGATCCCGCTGGGCAGGCCTGCTCGCCGGATCGAGGCTCATCCCTGAGCATATGGCAGGCAGAGCCAGGCAGCCCGTGGTTGGAGCCAGGGGCACCGCATCTGGCACCTCCCCTCGGAGCAGGGCGGGGAGCTGGCCAAGGGCTCGCTCTCAGCAGCCCTGGCCCACTCATTGGTGACACCTCTGCCTCTGCTTCTGGGCTGTCAGGCTCGGGAAGGTGGGGTGGTGGGCGCGACAGGCAGGGGACATCCTGCCGGCGTGGTCTGTCTTCCCAGGGCAGAGGCCTGCAGGACTGGGCGAGCTTCAGACCCCCACGGTGAACGGAGGGGCTCCTGGCCTGGGGTGGAAATGCTCAAGGGACAAGGGGAGGGAGGGAGAGGAGCACCCACTGGCTCTGTCCACTGAGGCTGGGCCCTTCTGCCACAGCAGGTGACAAAGGCAGGGGAGGCCAGTGTGCCCAGAGTGTTTCGGCTCCATCTAACTAAGGCCACCCCCACCCAGGCCAGAGGGTCCAGGTCTCCCTTCTTTTCTTTAAAAAAAGAATTATTTATTTAACTTTATTGTTACTATTGTTACTGGGTTGTCAGGAAAGTTATGATACATTTTTGCATAGAAAGACATGTCATGACTTCTCCGCTGACCTATTATTACTCAGTTTGAGCACAGAGATAAGAGAGAGCGGGAGAATGAAAAGCAAGCCGCCAGGTCCGGGACTCAAACCACCGTCAGCCATGTGGGGGTCCGGTGCCTTAACCACCTGCCTGCCCCATGTTCAATCTTTTAAAAGTTGTATTTCTTTCATGCATGAGAGAGATAAACAGAGAGAAACAGAGGGAGAGCGATGCCACTCCCAGCGGGTCCTGATGCCACAAACCACCCCCTTCTGTCAGCCGGATCATGGGCACAAGCAGCTGGTATACTCAGGGAGGTCTCCGGACTTGAACCAGCAACCATCCCATGCAGTCGGCCTCACAGAGCACCATGTTTTACTACTGCACCCCCATTGCAAGGTGTCTGTCTATGGGTTTCTTGATGGCCATCGTGCTAAACAAGGATGCCAGTTCCTGCCCCTTGGATCAAGGCTGCAGGGACATAATGACTCCCACTCCCCCAGGTAAGACCACCTCCTCCCCACCTTCACCAAGACTGTGTCAGGGACTAGCCCTGTCTGGGAGAGCTGGGTCCACAGGCAGCTCCTCAGCCTCCACCCCACCCTCCAGGCCTGTCCTAATCTGCCCCACTCACTTCATCATCCGCAAGTCCCACCCGCCTCAGTAGCAAAACATCCATTTAACTTGGGGCTCCAGATTAGAGAGGCCAAGGACTCCCCAGATGACGCCGCCTCTAGCAGCAGCCGGCGACAGGAGCTCACACGAGGTGCCTTGCAAGCTATGGGAGCAAATGACTGAAAGAGGGACCAGCAGGTGGCGTAGTGGTTACATTGCTGGACTTCCATGGAGTGGACCACAGTTTGAGTCCCAGACCTGGCAGCTTAAAACTCATGCCGGACACGTGCACGTGCACGTGTGTGCCTAAGTTCCTGAAAGGAGGATGGAAAAGAAGGGACTGTGGCGTGGCCATTCCCCTAGGGGGTGATTTCTCGCTTTCTGTCTCTCTGTCTCTCTGGCAAGCACACATACCCTAAAGCAAAAATCTCTCCTAAAGAACAAAAGATGGGAAGAGGGCCCAAAATATCCGCAACAGAGCTAGCAAGGGACTGGCATCTCTACTGTGTAAAGAACTCTTCCGAATCAATAAGAAAAAGACAAGCGATGGCAACTTACAGGAGGAAGTGGAAGGAGGAGGAGGCTGTGAACACACTCAGTCTCAGACTATCGGAGACACAACTCTTAAACCTACAGAAATACAGCCCTGGGCACACTGGCAAATGGACACACAACTCATAAACGTGTGTGTGGGATGCAAATCAATACGAACTTTCCCTGAGAGCCACTGGCGTTGAACGCTGGAACCCCGAGAACGCACGCCTCTCGCTTCAGCAATTTCAGTTCTATAGACACATCACGGGTTCCTTCACTTAAAAGGTTTTACCAAGTGCTATCCCCGGGGACAGATCTGGGAGGTGCGGGGCGCACCCTGAGGCCAAGGAACAGTCAGGTGACATTACAGCAGGAGGGGACAGGTCAATACCACCAGAATAGTCACACCCATGGCACTCGGAAAATGAAGGCAGTGAGCATGGTGTGTTGGGAGAGAATGAGGGGGAGGGCAGGTGGAAACCTGCTTGAATGTGAAGGCCCGAGGCTAGGCGTGCTGAGGAGTCCTGCCCTGTAGATGCAGGCACCAGCAGGTGCAAAGGGCCCCAGGCAGGTGGGAGGGATCTAAAGTGGAGGAGACTGGAGCTGGGGGGTGCCTCACTGGAGATAAGGCTGCATGACCTCAGGGGAGTCCTAGGGGTTTGTCAACTACAGCAGGGGTTTCTAATTTATTCTAGAAAAATAAATGCTGGGTGATGAGACTACAGCTGGCGTCTACACTCTTGCTTCACTGCCTTATCTATACTTCAGATTTTACTACGATTCTTATGTTACAAAGAAACCCTAAATATATTCTGCAGTGAGTCCGTATTTCATTTACTTATGGGATAGAAATCCTCTAATGAGATGTCTATCGGGGCGTCAGAAAAGTCATGGCACAGTTTTGTGTAGAAAAGTATGTCATAGCTTTTCCGATGACCTGATATATTCAACAGGGGACGTTTGCATTCCTAATCCACGGAGCTTTTGCCCTGGGAAGTGCTACATTCTCCCTAAGAGACGGCAGGTGTGTGTGAGTGTGTGCAAGTGTGTGTGAGTGTATGCACGTATCCCCCTAATTTCACAGTTAATACCAAGAGACAAAGGAACAGCAAGTGGCCAGCTGCCGCATTTCCTGATCGCCCACTGTGTGCGTGGTTAATGGTGAGCAGCACGGCCATGCTGCTGAGCTAGGGCGGTCAGGAAAGCTCCCAAGGAGGGGGTGCAGGAGTGAGACCTCAGTGCCAAGGAGGCAGAAACAAGGAGATCTGAGGGGAGGTGGGTCTTTTTTTTTTAAAGAGTTTTTTTTGGGGGTCGGCAGGTGGCATGGTTGGTAAGGGCACTGGACTTCCACGTGGCCAACTGTTGTTTGAGTCCTGGACCTGGTGGCTTGCTTTCTTTCTGTCTCTGTCTCTCTTTCTCTCTGTCCCTCTCTGGTCAGTTAAAGAAAAAAAAAGTCGAATAAAATAATTTTTTTAGAGGTTTTTTTTTTTTTTTTTTTTTTTTTTTTTTTTGCTATAGGGCATGTGCACTCACTGTAGAGACAGACAGCGAGAAGTCAACCCCCAGGGGAATGGCCATACCACAGTCCCTTCTCCTCCATTATCCTCTCGGGATCTTGGGCATGCACGTGCATATGCCTGGCATGAGATTTTTTTTAAGTCGCTAGGTCCAGGACTCGAACTGCGGTCGACTACATGTGGGTCTAGTGACATAACCATTATGCCATCTGTTTCCCAGGAAGGTGGCTCTAAGCAGGAAGAACAGCCTGTGCAAAAGGCCTGGGACAGGACCCAGTCTGACATATCGGGGGGGGGGGGGGTGAGTGTAACGTGGGGTGCCCTGTGCTGAGTTGCAAAGCCGAGGGGGCCGTGTGAGGCTAAATAAGGTTTGGCTTTTATTTTAGATGAAATGCAAAGCCACCAGGGTTCTAGCCTGGCCTGCGTCACCATCACCCAGGGCCACAAGGTGCCAGGTCCTCAGTCACATGGAGCCTCTGAGACTGGTTTTCACCTTCTCACTGTCAGGAGTGGGTCCTTAGGCTGCTCGGGACCCGCTCACCCATGAACGTGGTCCCCACTCCGTGCTGTCCTTCCACAGGGCCAGCTTTCAGGCTCCCAGAGACCTGCCGCCCAGGCCTCATCCTCTCTCACGGCCTGCAGATACAGACTCGGGGAGGCATGGATGTGAGTTCTTCATGCTGGTGGCCTTGAGCACGGGGTCCTCTTCCTGCACCTAGCTGGGGCCCTGGAGGCTCGCTGGGTTAGGGCTGGGATGGGGTCGGCCCCTAGTGAAGCTCGGCCCTCCCTTCCTGCTCCTTCTGAGGTGGTTCCGGTCGCTGCACCCGAGGGCAGACACAGGCTCCAGGGGTGCACCACTGTGCACGGCACACCCAGACCAGGGCCGCCCTCCTCTGAACCTCCCCTAGAGAGCCGCCCACTGCAACGTCCACAATCGTCAGGCCTGGGTCTGACAGACCCACTGCAGCCTCCCTGTATCTAGCCTCCTTTCTAAATCCCAAACTCCAATGTCTCCAGTTTAAATCCTTTTTCAGAGATGCCTTGCAACTCACCCTGGCCAGGGACCCACCTCTGGCCCCAAGGGTAGAAATAGAAATCTGCTGAGAGGGGTTCCAGGGACATGCTTGGTTCTTATAAAAAAAAAAAAAAGGAATCCTATCACCCCTCCTACTTTCTGGGGCTCTTAAGCATTCCACGCCTCAGTTTCCACATCTCTAAGTGGGGCAGTGGTGATGACAGTCACCCTGCCACCTGTTCACAGGATGTGGGAGAACAGCTTCCGGCACATCCTGAAAGATGAGGAGCTGCCACTAGGTGAATGGGCCCAAGGTGGCCTGCGGCCCCAGCTGGGAGCAGAGGCTAGTGGTGGTGGGCCGGTGGGGATGAGGGGCAGAGGGGGCAGCCTCGGAGGCCCAGAGGGCTGCTCAGACCTGAGGTGGGTAACCTGGCCTTGTCCTCAACAGACACAGTGAAACAGGCACAAACAGAGAAGTCTGGTGAGGCCTGGGCGCTGGTGAGGCCTGGGTGCTGGAGCCAGGCTCCCCACAGCAGTGAGGCCCCCTTCTGGGCTGCTTGACGGGCCGGAGCTGGGCAGGGCTGGGGAGGAAGAGATGTCAGGTCCATAGCTGGGAGCTGCCTGAGCCTGAGCCCACAGTCCGGAGAGGCACTCCCCCCGCCCCACTCCAATTAGAGGTGGCTGAATCCGATTATTTGCAGAATATCTAGAAAGAGGCCAGCAGCGATGGCACCGTGGGAACATAACGCCCCCGACGCTAAACCTGAGGGAAGGCCCAGGTCCGCGTGTTGAGGCCTCCCTGTGCACGTGGGTACCCGGGAGCTTGGCTGGCTGGGATTGGGGAGGATCACAGTGTGACGACCTTGCTGGGGGTCTCTCTCCCCCCCTCTCTCTGCCTATCTCTGTTTCTCTCATGGAAGTAATAAACTTTAAAGAGAAAATTTTCTGTATGTGATGAAGCTTCCATTTAAAAAAATTAAAAATTAAAAAAACAGAGGCTGGGATCAGCAGGTAGTGTGGCGGTTAAGGCGTTGGACTTCCATATGGCCAACTGTGGTCTGAGCCCCAGGCCTGATGGCTTGAAAAAAATCACACAGGGCATGTGCGCATATGTACCCAAAATCTCAGGAGGAGAATGGCAGAGAAAGGACTACCATCCCGCCACGAGGAGTGATTTCTCACTTTCCCTCTCTCTCTGTCTCTCTCCAGCGAGCACACGTGCCCTATGGCAATAAATAAATAAATAAATAAATGGAGCCACCAGGTGTTGTGGTGGTTAAGGTGCTGGACTTCCACATGGCCAACTGTGGTTCAAGTCCCAGACATGGTGGCTTGTTTCTCACTTTCCTTCTCTGTGTGTGTATGTGTGTGTCTTTCTCTGGTGAGTGTACATACCCTATAGCAAATTCAAAATAATAATAATAATAATAATAAATAAAAATTAAATAAGTAATTAAGTAAATAAGAATATATCTGGAAATACCTAACTAACCCCTTGGGTATGGGGAAAACCAGAGACAGCGTCGCCTCCCTGTGTCCTTCCTCTTAGCACAGCTGGACACCCCTATGTTCTTAGCACCCATCTCCCAGTCTGGAATTTTCTTTCTTTTTTTTTTTTTTTTTTTGGAGAGGTTTTTGCTATAGGGGGTGTGTGCTTGCCAGAGAGAAACAGAGAGACAGAAAGCGAGAAATCACCCCCCAGGGCGGATGGCCACGCCGCAATCCCTTCTCCTCCATTCTCCTCTCGGGATCTTGGGCATGCACGCACACGTGCCCAGCATGAGTTTAAGCCACCGGGTCCAGGACTCGAACCGCAGTCAACTACGTGGGAGTCCAGCAACATAGCCATTACGCTAACTGCTGGTCCCCAGTCTGGAATTTCTATCTCCCACCCTGGCAAACCCAACCTTGGCATCTCAGCATGTAGCCCTGCGTGCCTCACCACTAACTGCTTGACGACCCACTGGCACATAAATCCTGCTCCCCTCCAGGTGACCACAAACATGGCAGCACAAAACAGACCGACTCTGGTTGCCCCTGTGAGATACTGAGGCTGCTTGGACCAACAAACCCACAAATACGAGCTCCCCACACAAAAGCCGTCAGTCAGCTCCCTGAGCACTTGCGGTGACACCGAAGTGTCGCCAGAAGTGATGAAGTGGTGAAGGGCTCGGGCACCTTTTACCCTGCTAAGCTCTTTGACAGCACAGTGGGCACGACCAGGACTGGAGAGGATTTGAGCAACACCTGCCATCAGGAGGGTGTGACGCCCGAGTGGGGGTGCACAGCCAACATCCGAGAATGGCACCCCCAAGCTCTGACTCTAAGGCTTCTGTGGGTCTCAGTCTGCCGTCTGTGGGGCATGAGTGCTAGATCATGTGCCAGGCGTGATCTCTCTGGGACGTTAAAAGATTACAGACTCCCACTCCATTTCACCCACCAGGGATCTGAGGTTCAGAACAGTGCGGCCAAGTGCCCAAGGACACACAGCTTTGTAAGTCACAGGGTCAGTATTCTGAGTGGCTTCCTAGCCGTCCTACTGCTGTACCTGGACTTCAGGACACCAGTGGAACGGTGTATCTCAGACACCATTAAGGACACAAATCCCATCTTGCTCTTTGCCTGACGGATTTGGGGGTACAGGATGCTGGGGGGCCGGGAAGGGTCCAACAGCAGGGCCAGGTAGGTAACCAAGATACGAAATGCGCCTCTCAGGGGGCTGCATGGTGGTGGGGGCAGTAAGATGCAATGCTCTGTGAAGCCGGCCCATGTGGGGACAGTCTAGTTCACATCTGGAGAGCTCCCCGAGTACATCTGCACGCACATGCCCATGATCTGGGCCGGCTGAGGCCGGGAGTGGATCACGGTGTGAAATCCCTGGTGGGGATACCGTATCTCTATCTCTATCTGTCATGGAAAAAATAAATGAATAAACTTTTTTAAAAGGAATTATTTATTTAATTTTGTTTATTATTATTATTATTTTTTAATTTGCTTATAGGGTACATGCACTCACCAGAGGGAGAGAGGGAGAGCAAGTGAGAAAGCAGGCTGCCCGGTCTGGGACTCAAACGGTGGCCAGCCATGTGGGAGTCCAGTACCCCAACCACCACCCTTGGTTTAAAAATGCTGGTTCTATGGCACACGCTGGGCATGTGCGTGTGTGTGCCCACAATACCGAGAGGAGAACAGAGGAGAAGGGATTGCGGTGTGGCCCTCTCTCCTGCGGGAGGATTTCTCACTTCCCATCTCTGTCTCTAAAGAGTGCATGCACCCTCTAGGAAAAATTGGATAAAAAAAAAAGCCGGTTCTGTGACTTACAAAGCTGTGTGTCCTTGGGCACTTGGCCACGCTGCTCTGAACCTCAGATCCCTGGCGTATGAAGTGGGGGAGGAGTCTGTAATCTTCCAAAGTTCAGTGAGCTGAAGAACGTGAAACGCACTAAAACACGTCGGCTATCGTTATTTCACTCCACTTTAGGAGCCGTGACAGAACGCCAATTTCACTGTATCACTAGCTCAACCAATGTCTTTTCTAACCCGAAGATACTTCTAGCTCAAGTATGTCCTTGACTCGCCACAGAATGACTGGCCTCGGCTGGTCCGGAAAGCACATCCATCGTCTCTAGAGGATGTGGGTCCTTCCTGACCCTTGCTGGGACATCTGTCTCCAGTCGGTTTATCATCCCTCTTCTGTGAACTCAGAGGCTCTACTGCTCTGTCCCCAGGGCTCAGGAAATATAACCAGCCCTCAGTTACTATTTGTTCAATAAAAGCAGGCCCGGGGGCCAGGTGGTGGCACAGAAGTGTGAGGTCATCCCACTCCCGGGGGCCAGGTGGTGGCACAGAAGTGTGAGGTCATTCCACATGGAAAGGTTGCCAGCTCAAGTCCAGAGACCTCCCTGAGTGTGCTAGGCACATGTGTGTCCAGAAACTTTCCTGAGTATGCCAGACACATGTGTGTCCAGCATCCAGGGCTGCCTAAGGCTGGGCTGGGTCACTGGGACAAGACTCTGGGTGCTGTCTGTCTTTCTTGCTCATGGTATAAGTAAATAAAAATAAAAAAAGAAAAATAGGCCCAGCTGCCACCAATGCGGGGCCAGCAAAGTGATCTTTTTGGCCCCAGTAATTCCTGCGTTCCCTGCAAATCCCCAGGCTCTGGGAAGGAAGCGCACAGGGAGTGTGGAAATAGCAGGAAGTACGGGCTCTGAGGATGATCCTGAGGGCGGAAAAAGGCAATTTTGGAAACGGCTGCAAAACACAAAAAGCAAAATTCGGAGAATGCAGCTCCTTGCCCGGAGAGGAGATCAGAGTCGATAAATCTTCCCTCTCTAGGGAGTTTTGAAGAGCTTTGGTGTTGTGTTTGGACTTTAATAACACAGATCCTAAATCCACGGCCCGATTAAGAAAATATATTTGCAGACTGCAACCCGCCACAGATTCTGAAGGCGGCTCTGACAGGAGAAGCCAGGAGGTCTCCAAGCTGGGGAACCCCTGGGGATGAGCAGCCCCCTTCCAGGTCGCCTGGCCTGGAGGTGCACCCTGTTTCGGTCCCTCCTAGCACACTGGAACCCCTAAGGGGAGAGAAAGAGGCGAGGTTTGCTGGGCTGGGCTACAGGCTTTTTCTCCCCTAGCTGGTGAAAGCTCCTGCCTGCAGGCAAGGGCAGTCCACAGCCTGGCCCGGGGGTGGGGTGGCCGGCCAGGAGAGGTGGGGGGCTTCACTGACCATGTGAGGGGAGAGCAGCCCCTCTTCCCCACACGAAACAAGAGGGTGCAAATGAGTCCCCAGCATGCTCTTTCTTCCTCTGAACAAGATGGATTGGAAAACAAATTGGCTCAAATAAAGCATGTAATTAGATTAAAGCCTCTTGCCCAGAGCTCTGGGGCTGCGAAAAGCCGTCCTGACTGCAGGCAGGAGATCCCGGCTGGCTAACCCAGCTCCTGGACACCCAGAATTTTCTCTTGACCCCGGTCCTTCCCAGACAGCACCAACCATGCAAAGGGGAGCACAAAGCTCCCCCCAGATCCTGCTCTGCCAGGTCCCAGACCCTGGGCTCACCCTGTTCCCGGCCCACAGATGCTGCCTCAGCCTCAGAGGGCGGCTGTGTCCAATCCACGTGCCCAGTTGGAGTCAGCCCAAGTGCAGCGGGGACAACGGGGCTGGGGACGAGCCTCCACCTGGGCAGCCCTAGCCCACACCAAAGCGCATCACACCCACCACCCCACCCGAACCTCACGGCAGCTGTAAGGAGGCAGGGCAGGTGGCAATAGGACTGCCAATGCCATTAGAAAAACAGACATCTGAAGTGTCCAGTGTCCGAGGTCACCAGCCAGTGGGGACACACTCCCTAACTCCAGCTGCCACTCAGAGGGGGCTCTATTCCCAAAGCCCTGGGCAACTGGGTGATTGCTGAGTCTGACCCTTAACCTCCTCCCGTCCCAGTACAGGGCTGCCCCTTCTCAAGGGACCACCCCTTCTGCTTTCCTGTCCTCAGGCAGAACCTCTATGTAACTATGCCCCATCATCCCTGCCACAATAGTCCTCCCCCAAAAAGTGCCCCCCATTCCCATGCCCCTGCCCCTGCCCCTCTCATCAGCCAGGCCTTTAGACAATAAAGCTGTGCCCACAGCCTGTCAGAGAAAGCAGGCAACATTTAAGAATTTGCTGGACCCAGGGAGTAAATTCCTCCTTCGGCAACCATTTCTGAAACCCCCCGCCAAAATGACAGCTGAGTTCTGGCCCTTTGTGCTGAATGAAAGCCCAGCGAGGGAAGAGAAGAAAACGAAAGATGAAAGTATGATACTTAGGGTTCCTCGTTTAAAAGACTTGACAATGAGCAACTTCTCTCCAGGAAAAAATGAGGCTTGACAGAGAAAGCACAGGATAAGAGCAAGGAATAAGCAACACACGGGCCACTGTTCCCCCCTCCAGCCCCAGGGCAGACATCATCAATCAATCACAGCATGCTAAGGGGGCCCAGAGCTCCATGGCACACTCCTGGCTGCTCTGTGGGAAAGCTGACATCCTTGTTACCCTTGATCTATTCTGTCATTTGCCACAACTGATAGGTTGGACGCAGGCCACAGCACCCACCCTTCAGAACCGAGAAGGTTCTTAAAGGTGGTCCACCCTTGTGCTTCTTTGCCACTCCTGCTGCCTCAGTCTCCCTTACCCCTAGTCCTAAGGGTGGATAGGACAGCTGTCAGCCGGGCCTCCCCTGAATCCTGTGACACCCCCAGATGGCCTGGGTTTCACCTTTGGAACAGCCCAGCACAAGTCTACCACGTTTAACCAACGGAACAGCCCTCAAGATTCGGAGAAAGCGTCCCTCCCTTCCAGGGCTTCCCAGTGCCTTCAGACTAAGAGGGGGCTGTTTTAGTAACCCCGTTTCTCTTCCTGAGCTCCCTGATGAATTAAGGACACTGACCCATATTACTTTTGCCTTATGGAAGTCTACGCTGAGTGTGACAATGCTTCAGCTTCTTTGGAAGGTGTGATGTCAACCCGAAGATGTGCTCCTAACTCTGAAATCCAACTGAAGCTGGAAAACACTTAGGTTCAGCTCCGTTCTCTGAAACGCACTGAACCAGGAAGGAAGTGTTCTAATCAGACAAATTGCTATCATGAAGGAAATTCCTTCTGACTGGGGGAGTTGAAGGGGGGTCCCCGTCTCTAGGAGGGAAAGACACAGAGGGGAAGCAGATCTGTATCCAAACCAGAGAAACACTGGCTAGCAGCCTCCTAAGTCTTTATTCACAGTCTAATTATTCTTCCTTTACACATTTATTATATCAATAATAAACGTTATCGCCGGTCCCGGAACAATATGTTGGGGGTGGAGGAGAACTTCCAAAGACTGACACATCGACAGGAAGAAGGAACAACTAGCCAACAGAGGGCAAAGGAGGTTGAAAACTTAGTTTTTTGTTTCTTGGAGGTCTTTTTAGAGAGATTTTTGGCTATAGGGTGCATGAGCTCGCCAGAGAGACAGAAATTGAGAAATCATCCCCCCACACATCTGGGGGGGGGATGGCCACACCATAATCCCTTCTCCTCCATTCTCTTCTCGGGATCTTGGGCATGCACACACATGCACCTGGAGTGAGGTTTAAGCCACCGGGTCCAAGACTCGAACAACGAGTGGGATTCCGTGGGAGTCCAGTGATGGAAACATTATGCCATCTGCTGATCCTTGTTTTTTGGGGGGTTTGAGAGAGATTTTTGCTACAGGGTGTGTGTGCTTGCTGGAGAGACAGAGAGACAGAGAGACAGACTTTGTAACTGTGCAAAACTGGTGCAGAGTAACTAAGGCCATCACGCAGAGCGACAAACAGTCCTCAAACAGTTGACTAAGATGGGGACTCTGTATTACAGCTCACTCCTGCAATGGCTGAATCACCCGGAAAGGTGCAATTATGTTCAGCGTGCATTGCTTAATAAGGCAAGAAGACTGGTGACGCATTTGGAAAAGATTTTCATTCCAAATGTTTTTTGAAGTTTTATGGCATTTCAATGAATAACGTCTCAGGTATCTGGACGCCATATTTACAGCGAGCTTTTTATTCCACATCAATATCACAATCGTGGCAGTTACTATAGTCCCCCCTGACAAGACCCGTCTCATAAAGAATAAAGGTGTGGCGTTTGCTTCAGGGAAGTAACCACGGATCCCAGTGACCCACTGTGGAAGGTGCCAGCATCCTTCACATACCAGAAGGGACACAGTCAGCCCTCCCCAAGAGCCACGGCAGGGTGTGGGGTCTAGAAGGTGAAGGATGCTAAGAGCCCAGGGGATGCCCTGGACTTCATTCCTGCCTACCCTCCTCACCTGGACATGTCCCATCTTTAAAGAGACACCAGGATCATCCTTCCTATCAGTCTGCTTCACTATCTCTTTCTTTCTTTCTTTCTTTCTTTCTTTCTTTCTTTCTTTCTTTCTTTCTTTCTTTCTTTCTTTCTTTCTTTCTCTCTCTCTCTCTCTCTCTCTCTCTCTCTCTCTCTTTCTTTCTTTCTTTAGAGATTTTCGCTATAGGGCGCGTGCGCTTGCCAGAATGACAGAGAGAGACAGAGAGACAGAAAGTGAGAAATCACCCCCCAGGGGGGATGGCCATGCTGCAATCCCTTCTCCTCCATTCTCTTCTCGGGATCTTGGGCATGCATGCACACGCGCCCAGCATGAGTTTAAGCCACCGGGTCCAGGACTCGAACTGCAGTTAACTACATAGGAGTTCAGTGGCATAGCCATTACGCTAACTGCTGGTCCCACTATCTCTTCTTTCTCAAGAACTCTCCCAGGGACAGGACTTCCCGCTGCCGCTCCTTACTTGCCGCTCCTCCTTTCTCTGGCTCCCTGCCACCCAGAGGACAAAAAGACCCAGAATGAGAGAATTACGTACCCCAGGGGTTCAGGTATTGCTGTGGAGTTTACAGAACCCCAATCTCTGCATCTGACCTGCTGCTGGGAAATTCACACATACGCCTTGCAGAGAGACTTCTAGAATAATTCTGGCTGTCACCTACAAGGGAGGTCAGGTGTGTGGCAGGCCCCATGCAGTGCTATTCCTGGTGCTCACAGGCAGCAGCTCCCGTTAGAGGCTGAGTCCGTGGGTCAGATTAATAAGGTTAACTGAAAGCCCTCTGATCTCACGTGACTCTTCCCTGAGTGGTCAGGCTGTATGCGAGCCCTTAGGTCCAAACTGCCCACTCCAGTCCCTTCCTCCTGGTAACATGCTCACCAAGACCTTGAGACACAGAGTAAGTTCAAAAGTCTTTTGTCGGGGCCAGCAAGTGGCATGGTGGTTTAGGGCGCTGGACTCCCACATGGCTGACTGCGGTTTGAGTCTTGGACCTGATGGCTTGCTTTCACACTTTCTCTCTCCCTCTTTCTCTCCCTCTCTCTCTTGCTCTGTACCTCTCTGGTCAAAATTAAAATAAATAAGTAAATAAATAAGTAAAATAATTCTTAAAAAAAAAAAAAAAGTCTTTTTCAAAGTTCAAAACTCTCACACCAGAGGGCCAGTAAGTGGCAGGGAGGTTAAGATACTGGGTCCCACGTGGCCGACTACGTGGTTCAGGTCTCGGATCCAGCAACTTGAAAATCACACGGGGTGCCGTATACAAGTGTGCATTCCCAAAGTCCCGAACGGAGATGAGAAGACCGTCCCCCTGATTTCTCACCTGCTTTCTCTGGCTAGTGCTTACCCCTTACAGCAAAAACAAATGAACAAACAACAACTTAACCCTCTCCCACCAGGGGTGAGCCTTGTAAACCCAGGAGGAGAGGATGGATGGAGACTCCCACCTGCTGCACATGAGCCCCCAGCTGGATGCGGAGATAGGAAGGGGGTCCCCACCTCTAGCAGGGAACCACAGGGAGACCAGATCTACATCAGAAGCAGAGGAACACCTGCTGGCAGCTTCCTGGCCTCCCCCCAAATGCCGGCTCTGTCCAATAAGATGACCTGCCTGGAGTTCTTACTGGAGGACTCGAGCTTCCCACTATGCCACTGGTCCTAAGCACGGTCCTCTCACCTGCCACCCTTGCCCTTAGGAAACAGCTGCCCATCTGGGGCAATAAGCCCCTTTGGACTTGAGTCCAGTTGGCTTCATTTAGGTGGATCCCAGAAGACCCAGCAACGTGAGGCCCCCAGATGGCCACAAGGGCAGCTGACACGCACATCTTCGGTGAAGACTAAGTGCGGTCACCAAATACCACCTCGTTCCCCTCCTGGGCATACAGCCTACGTTACCCCTGCATTAGGCCTGGCCACGTGACTCAGCTCTGGACCGCATCATTGGTCCCATGGTCGGAGTTAGAGCCATCTACTCAGCCAGTCCCCTGAAGGTAAGGCTCCACGTTCTCCTCCGCTCAGTGACCCCAAGCCTGCAGTGCATGCGTGATCCATGAGTGAATGGGCAGAAAATAAATACACGGACAAACGCGCAAATCTTCTGCTCAGAGTGCCTCAGGACTTCTGGGAGCTGGGAGGGAGGGAGGGAGGGAAGCAGTAAACGCCACTATCAAGCCTGGCTGAACAAGAAATCGGCATTTTCAGCCCGTAGCCCAGATGAGGCCAAGGGAAGGATTTACAGAGCACAGGATCCGTATTTCATAAACCCTTCCAAATCGCAGCAAAGGCTGCACCTGCCCCCATCAGTCTGCGGCCGCTAATTCGCTGTCGCAGCGCGGTGGCTTCCATTCTGCCTCCCCCTCGGCGGGCAGAGTCATCCTGTGTATTCGCCTTTAATAAGCTGGAGCCATTCGGGCGCTGCATTCACTGCTATCTGCTCCCACCGGGCCAGCCCCACGGGGTCTCCTTGTCAGCGCTCCCAGTGAACAGGGGATTTTGTGTTCAGCAGGGAAAACAAAGCTGTCCCCGTAGGGATCCGGTTGGCTCTCTATACGCTTCTCCGGCGAGAGCCAACAGTGGGCACGGACTGGAATTGCTGTCAACACTGAAGGGTGATTCAGCTGAGCTAAGCTGGGGCTCCCTGGGAAGGCTGTGAAAGAGAGGGATGCTTGTAGCCCTGTAGCGTCCACCCGGCTAGTTGGCTGGCTGGTTAGTTCAGCTGGTTAAGCCAGTGCCGATGAGGTCATGCCTTGGAAGCCGGTGTTGCCTTTGCTGATTTGCCTAAACCCCGAACCTAGGCAGCTGTCAGGCAGGATGTACACCCCTGGGCCAAGACTGGGCTAAAAACTGCTTCCTACACAGAGAAAAGGCCTGCACGGCTCCCGCCCATTTCCGATGCCAGTAACTGCAGCGCCGCTGTGACAGGTGGCCACAGATGTCCCTAAAGTCAGCAGAGTCATCAGAAAACATCTCTGGTGATGACTACGTGTGGTCACCAAATACCATCTCATTTCCCTCCTGGGCGTACAGACTACATTACCCCTGAAGCTAGGTGTGGTCTGAGCTCAGTCATGTGACTGAGCTCTGGCCAATGGGATGCAGGCACGATTGTACCCAACACTTTCAGACCGGGCCCATCTAAGTCTCCCGCATGCTCCCGCACTGCCCCTTTCTCTGTCATGGCTGGATACAGGCAAACCAGCCATGACCCTGGATGGTAGAGCCACATGCTAGAAGGAGCCTGAGCACCCGACTCACTGGTTGGAAGGGAGCCACCCAGCCAGGAACACCTGTGACGGGCTGCTGTGTGAGCAAGAAATACCTGGATGGTTGGGGTTGTCTGTAACAGCTGGGAGCCTGCTCTAAACAATGCATGGGTATGGAAGTAAGGAGAGTTTTGGTCAGCAGGTGGCGTGGAGGTTCAGGCAGCTGGATTCCACATAGATAATTGTGCGGTTCGAGTCCCTGTCCCAACAGCTTGGAAAACACACCAGATGTGTTTTGGCATGCATGTCAAAAATCCCAAGAAGAGAATGGAGGAGGGGGTATTGCAACGTGGCCATTGACTTTTCACTTCTCTCTCTTTCTTTTTTTCCTCTCTCTTTCTGGCAGTGTCTTTCTCTGAGTGTCTCATAGTGAACACCTATGCCCTATGGCAAACTAAAAGAGAGGGAGTTTGAATTAAGACAGTACCAACAGTGTGCTTAGGAGAGAAGATCAGGAGAGACTACAAGAGTTATCAGTGGGACTGGCAGGTGGCCTGGTGGTTAAGGACACTGAACTCCCATATGGCCGTCCGTGATTCAAGTCCTGAACCTAGCGGGTTGCTTTTTCACTTTCCTTCTCTCTCTGTCACTCTCTGGTCAAAATTAAAAATAGATAAATGAAGTTAAATAAACTAAATTAAAAAAAAAAAAAAAAGAATTAACAGTAAGCCTGCCACTGCTTAGTGACTGGCTGGACAAGGGATCTCATAGGAACAACCACCAGGTCTTTCTACAGTTTCGGGCTGCTATAGAGGATGGACGAAACAGAAATCCACAGAGAGCCTCCAGATGCCCATCAAAGTACTTACCACGTATGGTGGATGTGGCTGGTGCCCTGCCAAAGCCCCTCCGGATCCCCTCGGCTGGCCACTGCCCCTCTCCAAGCTTCTGCCGGTGCGGGCTGCAGACACCACCCACTTGCACGCCCTCTCTGAAGGTCTGCCCCGCGCTGACAGACATTGCTTTGCTTGGAGATATCTGGGCGTTTACACATGTCCCTCCCCAGGGGCGGCCCTTGGCCAATGGTCGGCGGAGGTGCGCAGGTACACCTGTGTCTTTAGGTAGAACAATTTCTTTGGCACAACCTGTCCTCAGAGATCCCACAGGATGGGCTGGGCCTGGCCTTCTGCAGCCACGTGGTCTCCCAGCTGCTTCCCCTGTGCTATGCTGCTTCCCTGACACCCTTCCTGGTTTCTCCAGAGAGCATCCCCTCAAGAAATTGCTTGCACTAAGACTCCCTGTCTCAGGCACTCTGGGGTTCTGGGAAACCCAGGTGAAGACAAGGGGACCCTGGTAGCCTGAATGAATGGTTGGATTCCACCTCTCTCCCACCCACAGCAATAAACTGGCCACACAGAGGAAGAAGGTCAGGGATGAAGTTCGGAGCCAGGACCATCCTGGACTGTCAGGTCCCCCAAGGTGACCAGGTTGTCCATTTAGTGAAGACGGAGGCTACTGCAGAGATGTCATAATCCCATCCCTGTGGCTAAAGGAGGTGGTCTCACTGGACGGAGGAATGCTTGGCCGGAAACTAGGGGTGTGTCCCCCATGCTCAGTTTGAGGAGGGGAAAAGGGATAGGAGCCATGGTAGGAGTGATGGCCATGGGTAGGAGTCTAGTCCAGCTTGGGTCTGAAAGAGATCTTGAAGAAGTTTTCTCTGCTGCTGCCTTAAACACTCCACAAACTTCTAATATCTTCAGCAGGAAGAATCTTTGCTAAGTGCCCATGTCTGATTTTGCTCTAGAAAGTATTGCTTGAAAGGATGGCTGGCTTGAGGCGCTATGATAAAATGGAAACCTCAGTTTTTGTTATCACCTCACTGTGTGACCTGAGGCCTGTCACCTTCTTCCTCTGGGCCTCAGCACCCCCATCTCTAGGTTGCTTCTGGTAGCAAGATCCACAATTGCACTACTAGGATGCTTTTCGTACACTACTATGCTGAGAAATGTTCACTGATCAGCTCTCGGAGGAAGAAAAAAAGAACTGTGATCTGTAGCACTTGCCAATTGCTGAGGTGTAAATTTTCCCACCAGAACCAATTTCACACTGCCAGCATGATAGCTGAGTGCAGCCCTGGGAAGGAACGCTGTCATCGGCTCTCAGGACCAGCATGGGTAGGTGGGTGCCAACTCTTCCTACCAGCACCAATTCTCAGATACCTCACTTCTTAACTTTCTTTTAATTTGCCAGAAAGCACTTGTGCACACCAGAGAGAGACAGAGAGAGAAATGGAGGTGGGAGGAGTGCCTCTGATTGGGTATGGCCATGCTGCGATCCCTTCTCCGTTTCTCCCTCTTTTCAGGATTTTGGGCATGCACACACAAGTGCCCAATGTGTGTTTTTTTCAGCGACTAGGCCAGGATTTGAACTAGTCGGTCATGCGGGATCTGGCTTCCTTAACTCCTAGGCCACAGGCTGGCCCAAATTTCTTTCTTTCTTTCACGAGAAGAGAGACAGACAGACAGGTAGACAGACAGCCTCAGTAAGATCTCAAACTATGATCCCTTCCCATCCAACACTTCCCGGTCAGCCAGAATCACGGGTGCGTGCACCCAGCGTGCATAAGTTGGCTGGGGAACGGAACCTGTGACCTCCCACATGGGTCCAGAGCCACTTGACTGGCGTGTTCCTGCCACACCCCTGAGCCAGTCCTCTCAGCTACCGCTCAGTGCAAAATAAATTCGCTCAGACCCTGGTTCATTCCTGACCTCTGCAAACAAAAAGTGTTCTCCTTCCTCAACCCACAATGCACTTTATTCTTGAGCAACCACAAAACAGTGCAAATGATACTGTGACAATCTGCCCGAGAGAGACGCTGCCTCTCTGAAGGCAGGAATGGGGAGGGGGTCCCCCACTGCCCCTCTGAGAAGCCATTCCCCCCCTTACTGAAGGCGAGCTCCAACCTGGATGGCAAAGACAAGGCCCAGGAGCCGTGTGGGCATTTCCCTGAGCCCAGTCCCCAGGGTGTGCTTTGTGTGCCACACCCACACCCTCAGCTGGGGAGAGAGCTAGAGCAGCGGGAGCAGAGTTCTGCTGGCAGGGGTGCAGGCAGGGCGGGAGGCTGAGCGTCCCTCCAGCCACCGAGGAGGCAGTACTGGCCTCCTGGCCTCCTAGCCTCCAGGCCATGCTGCTCCTTCCAATTCTGGCAGTCCTCGTCCACAGAAGCAAACACTCCACTCCATTGTCTTCTCTTCACTTTCCCTCCCTGGGCCTGGGCACCCTGCTTGGTCCAACCGCACCCCCCCCCCCGACACAGCCCTCAAAGAGCCCCAGTGAGACCCAGGGCTTTGAGCTGGGAGGGCCCAACAGATCATGCAGCCCAGCTCCACTTCACGGAGCAGGCGGGGCCCGGAGCTGTGGAGGGGCTCCCGGGACGCTGCAATGGGTGGGGAAATACTCGGAACCCACGACCTAAAGCCAAGGATGGAGCGGTGATGTGCAAGGTTGTTATTACTATTGTTGTCACTGTCATCCCATCAGGTCTGGGGAGGTTTCACATCAGAGGGGGGCTCCACCTCAGGGGGCTCCAGGGGCTTTCCTCACCCTAGCTCAGGGGACACAGGTTCTGACAGCCGTAGGGTAGACAGGATGGACCTCAGGCCAGTGTACGTGGCCACCCAGTCGCCGTGTCCCTCCCACCACAGCCCAGCCCAAGTCCTCGCACGCCAGCCTCTGCCTGTCAGGTTGCTTTGACAACTGCTTGACAAGGGGTGGGGGCCCTGCAAGTCCCATCCTCGCACTCCCTGACACCTGTCACTTGTCAGGTGCCCAACCCCATGGGAAGAGCCCACTATGGGCTAAATATTCCCCCCACCCCCCCCCACCCCCCCACCCCCGCCTACTCCTCCGGCCTCCCTGCTCATCCCTTTATCGTCCTCCAGGCTGGTGCAGCCCCACCTGCAAAGGCCCAGACAGGGGGACAATGGGGTCCTGAAACCCACAATGCAAATGGCTTCCTTTGTGCTCCTTGGGGTGATGGAGGCCCCTGCTGGCAGGGAGGGGGCGGCACTCTGCAGGCCCTGCTCACCCCAGGCCTGACCTCTGCCCTGTCCTTTGTGCAGGTCCCAAAAAGGGGGAAGGGGAGGGAGGGGGAGGAGACCAGGGAAAGGCAGGGGATAAGAAGGAAGGTGGTGGAGGGGGCTGTGGAGGAGACAGATGGACAGACAGAGAAAGGCAGAGACAGAGACAGACAGATACAGGAAATAAGGAGAGAGAAGTGGGTCTGTGCAGGCTGCCCAGAGCAGGGTCTCCCGGCCATGGGGAGGTAGGCATTGAACTGGGTCGGGTGGAGCTGCCATTGCTGTGGGCCACACATGGCAGAGTGTGTTGGCAATGGCCTTCCGTTCAGCTACACTGGGGCAGCCGGTCTCCAGCCAGGGTGGGGAGCGGGTCCTCCTTCCTCTCTAGAAAAGTGCCGTGTCACCTGGCTCGGTGGTTTCCTTCCCTGGATTAGAGTTCTGGCAAGTGAAGCGGATGTCAGAGACCGGGGGCTGCCTCCGGGGCTCTCAGTGAGGGGCTCCAGGGTCCTCCCAGGGACATCGGTGATCACAGCTGGCCAGAGGCAGGTATTGGCATGGAGTGGGGAGAAGCCAGAGGTGCCATGCCCGGGACAGTCCCCACGCAGAGAACTCTCCAGCCCCGACGTCAGCTGTGACGAAGGTGAGGAGCCCTGGCTTGAACCCCGGCTTAACCACCATAAATGCTGACCATCTTTTAGCTTTCACACTCTCTGTCCCCACCACGGAGAGGTGCGGGAAGATTCAAGATGGTCGCTATGCTGATCCCTTGTCCCTGCTGCCGGGGATGCGCCCCTTCCTCAGGAACACCCCCAAGAGATGCTCAAAGCCTGCACACCCACGCAGCCCCAGGCTGGGCCTTGGCTGGGGCCTGACGGGGCACTGCCTCTCCGTTAAGGGCACGTGAGGGTAAGAAGAACTACGCGGACCTTGTGGGTAGCACTTTCCACCCACTTCATGTTCAACCCCGGACTGGGGCCTCAGATGCATTTCTAAATATAAAGCTTTGTATATCACATCATTGCACAAGGTTTTAATAATTAAACCAGTGAGCAAAACCAGCTGTAAAAGACATGTGGGAGACAACCAAGAAATTCTGAATGTGGATTGGGAATCAGACGATAGTAAAGAATTTACCATTAATTTTGTGAGGCATAATTAATCATGGTATTGAGAGTTGCCCCTGTAGTCTAGTGGTTAAGAAAGCCAGATGCCTGGGGCCAGCAGGTAGCATAGTAATTAAGGCACTAGACTTCCACATGGCCAACCACAGTTCGAGTCCCGGACCTGGCGGCTTGCTTTATCACATTTTTTCTTTAGCGCTCTCTCTCTCTCTCTCTCTCTCTCTCTCTCCCTGTCTCTCTCTAGTCAAATTTTTTTCTCTCTCTTTTTTTTTTTTCATTTTGGAGAGGTTTTTTTTCGCTATAGGGCGCGTGCGCTCGCCAGACAGACAGACAGAGAGAGACATAGAGACAGAAAGCGAGAAATCACCCCCCAGGGGGGATGGTCACGCCGCAATCCCTTCTCCTCCATTCTCCTCTTGGGATCTTGGGCACGTACGCACACGCGCCCGGTGTGAGTTTTAAGCCACCGGGTCCAGGACGTGAACCGCGGTCGATTATGTGGTAGTCCAGCGACATAGCCATTACGCTAACTGCTGGTTCCCTCTAGTCAAATTTTCAATAATAATAATAATAACTAAAATTAAATAACTAATTCTTTAAAATATATATATATTTTTTTTTGGGGGGGGGGGAGGGGAGAGGTTTTTGTGATAGGGTGCATGCGCTTGCCAGAAAGACAGAGAAACAGAAAGCGAGAAATCCCCCCGGGGAGATGGCCATGCCACAATCCCTTCTCCTCCATTCTCCTCTTGGGATCTTGGGCACGCACGCACACGTGTCCAGTGTGAGTTTAAGCCACTGGGTCCGGGACGCAAACCACAGTGGACTACATGGGAGTCCAGCGACATAGTCATTACACTAACTGCTGGTCCCATTAAAAATTCTTAAAAAGAAAAGAAAAGAAAAGAAAGAAAGCCAGATCCCACATGGTTACCACGGTTTGAATCCTGGCCCTGGAGGCTTGAAAAACATGCCAGGTACGTGGGTGCGTGCCCCAAGTTCCGACAGGATGGAGAAATGGAGAAGGGAATGCAATGTGACCCCATCCTGTTGGAGGGTGCATTCTCCCTCCCTCCCTCTCTTTTTGGCAACTGCACACTCCCTCTGGCAATTTAAAACAATAATGTTGAGAAGAAAAGATGTTCTTCATTTTTCAGAGATGCATTCTGGAATATTGATTGATGAAATGCTGTCTAAACTTTTCCTTAAATATATTTTAGCCAAAATACTATTATTGAAGCAAATGTGGCAAAATGCTAATTGTTAAGAATATACTAATCTGGGGAACGGCAGGTGGCGTGCTGGACTCCCAAGTGACTGACTACAGTTCGAGTCCTGAATCTGAAGGCTGGCTTTCTCACTTTCCCTCCTCTCTCTCTGTTTTTCTCTGTGTGCCCTATAGCAAATTTAAAAAATATATTAAATTAAATGAATAATTATTTTAAAATATAGTAACTTACAGAGAATTTAGGATATGTTTCATTTCTTAAATTCTTTTTTTAAGAATGATTTATTTGGGACCGGCAGGTGGTGTGGTGGTTGAGGCTCTGGACTCCCAACATGGCTGAACCACATTTTATGTTCTGGACCTGGAAGCTTGTTTTCTTACTCTGCTTTCTCTCTGTTTGTCTCTCTCTGGTCAAAATTGAAGAACAATAATAATACATAAAATAAAAAATAAAAAATCTTTTAAAAGAAGAATTATTTATTTAATATTATTCATTATTATTATTATCGACGAGGTTTTTCATTTTTGCTATGGGGCATATGTGCTCGCTGGAAAGACAGAGAGACAGAAAGCAAGAAATGACCCTCAGGGGGGATGCCCACGCCGCAATCCCTTCTCCTCCATTCTCCTCTCAGTATCTTGGGCATGCACGCACACGCACCTGGCATGAGTTTAAGCCACCGGCTCCAGGACTCGAACCACAGTCAACTACATGGGAGTCCAGCGACATAATCAGTATGCCACCTGCTGGTCCCCATTAGTATTATGTTTTAATATGACAGAGAGAGGCAGACAGAGAGAAAAAATGAGAAAGCATGCCACCAGGTCCGGAACTCGACCCAGGACTGGCCACATAGGAGTCCAGCACCCTAACCACTGTGCCACCTATAGGTCCTGGGATATGTTTCATTTTAGTTTGAAGTAAATTTTACCATGGAGAAGGACCACGAAAATGTAAGGTTAAACATGACCCCATGGAAAATGCTTACTGAGGAGGAAATCTTTCTGAACTTGCATCCATTTCAATACAACGTGGAACTAATTAACGAATCAGGTCTGTATACACACCGCAGCGTCTCCCTTTAGTACTTTCAGAGCAAACATGTGGGTCTTAATTCCGTATCAACACAGCAGGGGTTCTCAGCATGCACTTACAGCATCCCGGGCTGGATACTTATTTGCTGTAGGAGCTGGCCTATGCAATGCAGAAATTTTTTTTTTAATTTTTTTTTTATTTTACATCCATTCACTGAGTATCATCACAGCATAAAAAATGTGATTTCCCATCCAGAATACACTGTATACTGGCTTACTCATACATGTTATCCTCCTCATTTTCCATTTCTTGTTTCAAATCCCTATTTCTTCTGCCATTTCCCATCCTCCTCCCACACTGTCTCTGGTATCTACAATTGCTTTCCATTCCTTTTTTTCCTCCCACATTTTATTGATTCACAAAATATCTTCATTAACTTAACTACTTTCAATAGCAAATGCAGCTGATGTATACGTCTCTGTGAACACGTGTTTGGCTTTAGGCACAAAATTCCGTCAGTAGAATGAACATGCTGTAAGGTAGTACCTAGCTGAGGCCACATAGCTTACTGCGGTCCTTAAATAAGTCTTTTTTAATATGTATTTTTCTTTAATTTCAAGAAAAGTAGTTTTAGCTTTAATAAACCAAAACCAAAACATGTTGAGAGAAATTTGCTTAAGACTCAAAGCCAGGAAAGAATGTAGGAGGTGTAGCTGCAGCCCTGGCCTCTGGCCCCTGGCCCCAAGATGTCAGTGGCACCCTCCCCCAAGTTGTGACAGTCAAAAATGTCTCCAGAACTGGCCAAATCTACCCTAGGACAGAATGGCCCCTGGTGAGAACCACTGACATGTATGAAAATAATGAAACCATTCCTTCAAAATGCTCCTTCAATCGGTCTTTGTGCCAGTCAAAGTTGACTGCCCCTGTATGATCTGTTTTTGTCACTTGGCTTGCTATTTCTATAGACTATCTCTCTATTTAAATATTCTCCTACAACATAATTACGTGGACACTGGGCCAGCCAGCGGCACTGTCGGTAAGGTGGCTGGATCCCACCTGGCCAACTATGCAGTTTAAGTCCCTGACCTGGTGGCTTGAAAAACACACCAGGGGGGACCAGCAGTTAGCGTAATGGCTATGTCGCTGGACTCCCATGTAGTCGACCGCGGTTCGCGTCCCGGACCCGGTGGCTTAAACTCATGCCGGGCGCGTGTGCGCGCATGCCCAAGATCCCGAGAGGAAAATGGAGGAGAAGGGATTGCGGCATGGCCATCTCACCTAGGAGGTGATTTCTCACTTGTTCTCTCTCTGTCTCTCTCTGGCCAGTGCACATGCCCTCTAGCAAAAACTAAACAAACAAACAAACAAACAAATGATGTAGATATCTCATTATTGAGTAACTAAAACTCTACTGAAAGGCAAATACGTCGTTTCCCTCTCCTGTGATGATAAACAATGCTGCAAGAAATCACCTCCGTAGCTAAAGCTTAGCTATTTCAAGCAAAGTGTCGCCCACCACCAGAGTAACCGAGAGCCTATTTTCCAAGCCCTCTTCAGTTCTGGGAACGGCTTTTTATTTTTCAAATAGTGTCAATCTAATAAGTTTTTAAAGTGGTATCCTCCTTAATGTTATTGCTCGATTACTAGTAAGTATAATACGTCATCTGCTTATTGCCATTTGTACGAATTCTCTGAAGTTCTAGTTTCTTTTCTCAGCCCAATTTTATATCAGGAGCCCTCTCTTTAGTGAATTGTACAAATTCTTTATTTATTGAGGGTATCAATTTTTGGTTGACCATGTCAAAAATATTCTTCTCAGCACACCTTAAAAAGTCTGGCTTCCAGGACCAGCAGGTGGCATAGTGGTTAAGGTTTTGTACTCCCACATGGTCGACTATGGCTCAAGTCCCAGATCTGGTGACTTGAAAATCATGCTGGGCGTGTGTGTGTGTGTGTGTGTGTGTGTGCCCTAAATTCTGAGAGGAGAATGGAGGAGAAGGGATTGCAACATGGCTCCCCCCTGGGTGGTGTCTCTCTGTCTCTCTCTGGTGAGCACGCACACCTTATGGCAAAAACCTCAAACAAAAAGTTTGCTTTTCGTAGCTTATAAAGATTTTTGAAGGAAGGACAGAAGCTTTTCAATTTCCCATTATGAGTTCCCACTTTTATATCATGTCTAGGAAAGCCTTCCTCCACCCAAGGTTATACTGATATTCATATGGATTTTAATCTAGAATTTTCAAGGATTCATTAAAGATATATAAACCTAATCCACTGGTAGTATGCAGCATGAAACAGAAATTTAATTTTTTTTTTTTTTCACATTTTGCTGTGGAGCATGTACACTTACCAGCGAGTGACAGAGAGTGAGAGAGAGAGGGAGAGAGACAGAGACATACCAGCAAGAGGAGTGAGAAATCACCCCTGGGGGAATGGCCACACCACAATTCCTTCTCCATCTCTCAGGATTTTGGTCATGCACACACATGCACTCAGCATGTTTCTTAAGTCACTGGGTCTGGAATTTGAACTGTGCAGTTAACCATGCGGGGTCCAGTCACCTTAAAGTCCACACCACCTGCTGGCCCATAATTTCGCTTTTATTTTTAAATAAATAGCTATTTTCCTAACACTATTTACTGATTGATTCAGCCTTTCTTCACTGAACAACTATCCCAGCTTTATCAAATTCTAATATATTTAGATTTGAGACTGTTTCTGGACTTTCTATTAAGCATGAGTGACCCCTGTCTTCCTAGGACTAACGTAAATATCCTGTTACGAATGTTTTTAAATATCCATGGGGCAAATCACCCTTCATTAACTTCTAAAAACTAATTCTTGGCAAATTTCAACTCATTTATTTTTCTAGCTGAGCCTCAAAGTTATGTCCCATCCAATCGGGATGTTGAGTTCAATGATGTTAAATGTATAGATTGTTTTAGAGAATGGACATTTTAAAAAATTTTCAATCTTGTCCTCCCAGAACACAGCAAGACCCTCCATTTTTTTCTGATCTTTAGTGTCCCTTAGAAAGGTTTGGTCCTTTCCTTTATATACATTATTTACACTACATTGATATTTGTGTGCTTGATATTTTTATTGCTATTCTAATTGAGATTTTGTTTCCAATAGCATAAGAATGATGTGATTTCCTAAGCAATTAACATAGGCTGGACAATGTATGCTTTTCACCCATTTGACATGACACTGTTTTGTAACTAGTTATTGCTAATATATAACAAAGTTACTGACCTTTGCATGTTAACCGTATGTAATGATCTTGCAGAAGTCTGTTACTTCTAACAATTTTATTTTTCTTTAAGAATTATTTAATTTGGAACCAGCAGTTAGCATAATGGCTATGTCGCTGAACTCCCATGGAGTCGACTACAGTTTGAGTCCCAGATCCAGTGGCTTAAACTCACACCAGGTGTGTGTACGTGCGTGCCCAAGATCCCGAGGAGAATGGAAGAGAAGGGATTGCAGTGTGGTTATCCCCCCTGGGGGGTGATTTGTTGCTTTCTGTCTCTCTGTCTCTCTCTGTCTTTCTGGTGAGTGCATGTGCCCTGTAGCAAAAACCTCTCCAAAAAAAAAAAAAAAAAAAAAAAAAAAAATTCTTTAATTTTATTCATTATTATTATTTTAAATTTTCTGTAAGGCACATGCACTCACCAGAGGAAAACACTGAAAGAGAGAGAGAGGGAAAGAGAGAAAGCAAGCCACCCGGTCCAGGATTTGAACCGCAGTTTGCCATGAGGGAGTCCAGAGTTGTAACTACCATGCCACCTGCTGGCCCTGGTTCTAACAATTTCCAACTGATTGTCTGCTGGTGTCTGTTTCTGATGCCCATCCACTGATTCCTCTGCTCTATCTCACGCAGGCTAACTGGGGACCAGAGGGACAGAGGTCTACACTAACTGCTCTCCATTCCAGCATCCTGGCCTCAGCCAGGCCGGCTCCATGTGCCAGCAGACTGCACTCACAAGAGCCCCTCTCCCTGCTACCTGCAAAAAACAGTGGCTTTTAACCAGCTGCCCCTCCTCGGTTTCAGGTCCCCTATGCATAGGACACTCAATTTTTCTTCTCTACCGGTACTGTTACCACATACGATCAGGATTTTCTTCTTCTTCTTCTTCTTCTTCTTCTTTTTTTTTTTTTTTTTTTTTTTTTTTTTAAGTTATAGGGCACATGTGCTTGCCAGATAAATAGAGAGAAAGGGGGAAGGTGAGAAATCATTCCTCATGAGGGATGGCCATGTTGCAATCCCTTCTCAAGTCTCCTCTTGGGATGTTGGGGGCTCATGTACGGGTGCGCGTGCACGCGCGCGTGTGCACACACACACACACACACAAGTTGTCTGGTGTAATTTTCAAGCTGCTGGGTCTGGGACTCGAATAGTACAGCCACATGGACCCAGAAATTAAAAAAAAAAAAAAAAGGTATTCTAAATTGACCAAACAACACAACATCTTGAGGCAGACTGACATGGAGGTCAGCACCAGTCAGACTCAGAGTGAGTGAGGTCAGGTGGCCTTGGCCAGAATCGCAGTGAGGCTGCTCACCAGGGCCCGCTGCCCCCGCCTTGGTGTCCTACGTCAGACGGGTGCTGACAGTACCTACTCAAGTGGGAGAGGAGGTGACCACGCGCGTACTAACATGAAGCCTGAGGACAGCACGCGGCACAGAGAGAGCGTTCCGTCTATACATGTTGTCTCCTTCCCCTTCATTTAACCAGGGCCCATTTATCTTTTATTCTGGGTCTGGTCCACTCTTTTCTCAAAATAACATTCATCTGATGGTGTTAATCACGCCACTGCCATTTCCCTCAGCGGCCAACCCTGGCCAGCCTACCACCCTGTTCCAGCTCGTTCCTGGAGAACAAGCACCTTGGTCAGTTAATGGACATCCTTTTCCAAGTGGCATGAGCTCCGGTGTGGTCAGGGATCCCTCCTCCCGCCTCCCGTCAGCGGTCCCCTTCTGGGACTCAGGGAACCACACCCTTGCCAGCTGACTCCAAAGGAGAAGACTGCAGGCCTGCCCTGCCTACTGCGAGGGGGCATGGCCGCAGGTGTACAGAGAAGACTTGTGCCCATCCCTCCACCCCAGCCATGTGGGCCCATGTTGGCTGAGTTGTTCCTGCTTAGAGATGGTGGAAACACTTCCCTGCAGTCAGGAGCTCCTGGGAGTGAGACAACAGAGACAAGCACGGCCGCCATGGCTGCTGCAGCCCCAGTGCCTTGTCCCTACAACATGGCTCATCTCCACTCGCCCCAGCCCTGCACCAACCAGCTCCACCTCGCCCCTGGCCTCTGATCTGCAGCACTTGAGTTTATTTTCAGCTGTGACAAAATACACGTAACATAAAGTGCACCGCTTTAAAGCGTACAATTCAGTAGCATATCCACCCACCACACTGCACAACCCACCGCCGCTGCCTAGTTCCAGAACATCCTCATCACCCCAGAAGGAAGGCCTGTGTCCATTCGGCAGCACTCGCCGCCCCCCCCCCCCAGCCTGTGGCACCCACTCATCAACCCCGTGTCTGTGCGACTGCTCGGCCTGGACGGTCCGTGTAAATGCGAGGATACGGTGGGGAGGCTTTACGCCTTGCACTCAGCGCAAAGTCATGAGGGTTCACCCTGTCATCGCAGTCAGTACAGCATCCTTCCATGTACGGATATGCCGCCTTCCCCATTGCTTCCTCCATCAGTGGGCACGTAGGCTGTTCTACCTTCTGGCTAGCAGGCAGACAAGCACTGGGCCTCTCACCGATCGCCAGCCTTCAGCTCTGCCGGCTCAGGGTCCCACACTGGCTGCTGGAAGGCAGTTCCTTTGGGAACCGCTCTAGATATCTAAGTAGCTATTTTCCCAGCTCATCTCAAGATCCCCCCTTTGGGCCAGCAGGTGGTGCGGTGGTAAAAGGAACAGGATTCCCACATGGTCAACCACGGTTCAAGTTCCAGACCTGGTGGTTTGCTTTCTCGCTTTCCCCTTCTCTCTCTCTCTCTGTCTCTGGTCAAATTTTAAAAATAATAATAATAACAAATGAAGTTAAATAAATAAATAATTCTTTCGAACTCTCTCTCTCTGTCTCTGGTCAAATTTAAAAAATAATAATAACAAATGGAGTTAAATAAATAAATCATTCTCTCAAACAAACAGAGATCCCCACTTCAAGCCGACTCTCCACACCTGTCCCCATGCCACCAAATTGACAGAGAAGCTGGCAGAAACTGCAGCTCGGCTCAACCCCGCACTGCACTGTGGTTCTTATATTTTATGTGCCGTTGTATGTGCTTTACTGAACACTTATCACAGGCCCATCACTAAGTCACGAGCTTTGCTTGGGAGGCCATGGGGTGGCGCAGCGGTAATACAGCATTCGGGGAAGCTGTGGGCTGGCGCTCACGGGAAGGTTCCAGGTTCACACGGAAGCCCTCCCTGAACACACCACACATGTGGGCCCATCATCCGGGGCTGGCTGAAGCTGGGCGAGGAGGCACAAGGCCCCTGTTGGGGTGCTGACCCCTCTCTCACTCATGGAAGAGAGGAATAAATGAACTTAAAGAAATAATAATAAGCCTTTACGTGGATCGTCTCATTGATCCTGATCATCACCCAGAGTTATTCTTACCTTATTTCACAAATACTGCACTCAAGTTTTAACAGCTCACTTTTCCAATCCCCCCAACCTATTCCTGAACTCCATTTTTTTTTTTTTTTTTTTTTTTAGAGAGAGAGATTTTTGCTATAGGGCATGTGTGCTCACCTGAAAGACAAAGAGAGAGTGATAGAGAGATAAAAAAACAAAAAATCACCCCCAAGGGGAGATGGTCACACCACAATCCCTTCTCCTCCATTTTCCTCTCAGGATTTTGGGCATGCACATACACACGCCCAGCATGAGTTTTAAGCCACCGGGTCCAGGACTCAAACTGTAGTCAACTACGTAGGAGTTCAGTGACATAACCATTATGTAATCTGCTGATCCTTCCATCTTCTTTTTAATGCCAGAGGGCACTTATGCAGGTCCCAAAAAGAGAGGAAGAGAGGGAAGGAGTGAGAGAGGGAGGGAGGGAGGGAGGAAGGGGGCAGAGAAGCACCACCCAACAGCATCCGGTCTTACGCAATCCTTTTCCCTCCAATTCTCTACTGCCTGACGCCCCTGGGAGCGCATCCACCCTCGCGGACCCACCATGGCCTGGACTCCAACTGCACTGCCACGTGGGATCCAGCTTCCTCCATACGGCAAGGGGCTGTCTTACCACAGAGCTGGCCCCTGCTCCTACCTTAATAAAAGCCTGAAATGCGAGTAACCTGTGCTTCTCCACGGCGCAGACCTATAGAAACCTAATATTCTTCAATAAAAGCAGAGGTGCTGAGAGGCCACCAGATGTGACATCTGTAAGGTTGTCCCCCCACCCTCAGCACCTGAGCATGGAGCTCGTAGTGGAGCTCCTCGGAAAGGCCCAGCTGCCGGGCTTCGGAGCTCTTACTGGGCTTTTCTGAGCAGCTGCAGAGCCTCTGAGCACACCCCCCCCCGCCCCCAGGCTGGGCCTGCTGGAGCCATTAGCATGAGGTGCCCCGTAGGGCCCAACAGGACTGAGACCCTGCAGGAGATGGGGGAGCCCACAACTTGGCGTGGTCCTGGTTCCTGTAGCTTGACTCTGGGTCCAACCTCCACTCAAGAGGCAACCGTGCCCCTTCAGATCCTGGGTGCTTCTGTGTAAAAATGCATCATGACTTTTCCAACCACCCAATAGATGAGGCCAGCCAAGGTTCCCGGGCAGCCCCTCCTTCCTCTGGATTTCTTTGATCCACTTCTAGGGGAGGGCCCACAGGCAGTGGCGGGTGGACTCAGCTCCCCTGGGCTCTGAGAGCCGACAGTGGCGTCTCCCCCTAGCCTGACATTGAGTGACGTCACTCTGGGTGTCCTGACACCAGCCACAAAGGGAGTGGGAGGGGCTTCAAAACATTCGTGGAAAGTGGAATTAAAGTATGAGTTTAGGCCCAGCCGCCGTGGCACAGAGGTGACCCCAGCGCCCTGCAGTGCTGGGTGCTGTATGGCAGTTGGGTTCGGGTCCTGGGTCAGCCTGAAAAGCACACTGTGCACACACGTTACGACTCAGGACCCCGGGAAGCTGAGGCACTGGCGGGGAGGGGATCGAGGCATGACTGAGGGGATTTTCTCTCTCTTACACATGCACTTCCTATCATTAAAAAAAGTATGAGTTTATCTTGGTGCAAAAAAATGTTGGAATTCACGCATTTTTTTTTTTCATATTACACATCTTTCCATAAACTTTGAAGATTCTTCATATTTACACCAAGGAAAGCAGTAAATTCTGCCAACCCACTCCCTCTCTTACCCCAGCCAGTTGTTAAATATTTACCAGGCGCATGTCTGCCCAGGGGGCCCTCTGCAAGGGAAGGTAGACTGGGAAGGTGACAGCCAGCCAGGATGGGGGAGGCACAGGAGCCCTGATCCTACCCCTTCACTCTCCAGTGGGCTGTAAGAAGGGCCCATGGCCTTGTGGGAATCCTCACAGCCAATGAAGGAGCGACCCCAGATATCCAGGCTCCAAATGGCTGAGCCACGTGGCATCCAGAAAGCCAAACAACATGCAAATCAAGACCTTCCTTGAGGGACCAGCAGTTGGCATAATGGCTATGTCACTGGACTCCTATGTAGTTGACCATGGTTCGAGTCCCGGACCCGGTGGCTTAAACTCACGCTGGGTACGTGCGCGCCGAATATCCCAAGAGGAGAGTAGAGGAGAAAGAATTGCAGCGTGGCCATCCCCCCTGGGAGGTGATTTCTCACTTTCTGTCTGTCTCTGTCTTTTAGGCAAGTGCACGTGCCTTGTAGCAAAAACCTCTAAAAAAAAAAAAAAAAAAAAAGAACTTCCTGAGTGACAGACCAAGGGCCAGGAATGGCCAATACCCCTCATTCAGCTCCGAGGGGTGCTACAGTCTCTCCCACAGTATCCCCCTTTTCAGCGAGTGGCTTGTTTCCCGCCCCTGCCCCAGGCCTCCCACAGTCACTGTGCTCCCCGTGTCCCCGCCCTGTGACGGCTAGCTAGGGGTGCAGGAAAAGAACAGTTCCCAGTGAGCTGGCCCTCCAGGGAGATGAGTTCAGGGTGAGGTTATGTCCATCAGCTTTCAGAATGGATTCTTACCTTATTAATTCTCCTCTGTTACGCAGGCAAAATAAATAAGCCTTTCACAGACAGCCTTGCATGAGCCCTTCCCTATTCAAACACTGCAAGAGTGGACAGGTTTGGACGGACTGAGCTCCTGGGCCTCAGTTTTCAAGGGGCTCTCCTGGCCTTCTGCCCACAATGCCCTGGCCTGCTGGGACAAAGCAAGCCAGCCTCTCTGTGATGGGAGGCCCCACGGTCCAGCTCCTACATCCCAGGGATTACTCGTGTTCCTTCTCCAGAGAGAGGATCAGAGACTTTGGACATCCAGAGACCACCAGAGAACATCTGCAAGGGTCTGGCCGTGCATTCAAGGCTCAGACCTGTTCTCTCGTTCTCTCTAATGTGGGAAATACTTTATGAGGAGTTTATTTACTGCTTACTCAGTTTAAATCACAGTGTTAAGAGTTCCAAATGAAGAAAGGAAATAAACAGTAAAAAAATCAAAAGGATGTCCCGGCTGGGATGGTGTGGGCGGTAGAAGGACCACTGGAACCACGTGGGAAGGCCCTGGGTTTGAATCCCAGGTCAACTGCATGCACCAGCCATGCCCAAGAGTTCACCAGTAATCCTGGCTGGCGATAAGGCTGGGGAGAGGGTCCTGGCAAGATCCTGTCAGGGTCCCTGTTCTCACCCCCCTTTTACTCTCTTCCTCTCTCTCTCTCTCTCTCTCAAAGAAATAAATAAACTTAAAAAAAATGTAGCCATAAAAGTCAATAAGCCAACCAAGGACCGTAAGGAAGACATCTCCAAGAGAATGCTACAAGTGTTTGTGAGTATTGGGTCGTCAGGGAAGTCGTAACATATTTTTCTCTTTTTCTATGCAAAGACCCCCGTGACTTCTCCAACAACCCAAGAGTTGCTCAGTAACCTTTTGTCCGGTGGAACTGGCAACCTCGCACACTTCATACCAACTTCTTGTAGGCTTTGTAGAAGTCTCATGAAGGTTTTCCCCATTTTTCCCATCTCTGATTTGGAAGGGGCAAAGCCAAAAACCACCGGAAGAAACCCAAAATCCAGATGCAAGGCCTAGAGAAACAGGAGGAGACAGAGTGAGAGCGTGAGAGTGATCAAGACAGGGCTGGGGGCCAGGCACGGGGAAGCAGCAGTGCCGCAGTGCTGTGATGCCGGCCCCAGGGGAGGTCCCAGGCTCACCTCCGGAGGTCTTGCTGTGCACACAGGCACACGGACACCCGCGGTCCTGGCTGGCTGAGGCGGGGGGTGGATGGAGGCATGAAGACCCTGTTGGGAGTGCCTGCCTGTCTTTTTCTCCCTCCCTCTCTCTTTCTGCAGAAATAAACAAACACACTTCAAAAAAAAAAATCTTTCTGACTTGCCTTTGACGGAGCTGCAAATATGGCCCCTGCTCAGAAGTCCTGTCCCCTCTTACCCTGCCTACCCACCCCGCCCATGCGTACAGCCTGAAGCCCCCCCCGTGCGGGTGAGTCCCACTCATTAGGCAGTGGCTGATGTACAGCAAGATGAGCGAGGCCAGGATTCCCTGTGAGGGCTCGCATTCCAGCCTGCCTTCCCTGCCACCGCTCTCATCTGGATGATGCTTTGACCTGTGAGACCCAGAGAGAGCTTCCTCATTCTGGCCTGGGCCCCCAGGACCTGGGTGCTGCTTGCTCCCCTCAAGGTCTTCTCATCGCCATGTCCTCCACGCGGCTCCACCAAAGGTTCCTCCGGACTCTACAAACCACCCAGGGCCAAACTACGGTTTTCCCATGTGGCCCCTGGCACTCCCCGAGATGCAGCTCTGGCCTTCCCATGCCAGGGCTGTTGCTGACGAGGCTCGTGCATGCTCTGAGCCTGTTGCCTCTCCAGTTCCAAGGGCACTGGCAATGCATCTCCAGGCCCAGAGTCTTTATTCTCAAATATCTGGGCAGCCGTCTGGGTTTGCCAGCTCCCCACATCTCCCCACAGTCCTGTCTGGAAGGAAAAGGGTCCCCAGAGCCAGCATACGTGTCCATGATGGGGCTCCCCGTTACTGCTCTTTCTGCCCGCCATTCCGACTCCTCCAAATACCAGTACACAAAAGCCCCATGTGACCTAGGCGTCCAGGCCTAGGTCGCCTCAGCCCACACCTAACCCAGTGAGGCTCTGGGCCTTCCATGTGCCCAAACCCAGGCTGAACAACCTTTTCTAGGTCAAGGGTGGTGAAGTCCATGGACCCTTTTTCAGAATAATATTTTTCAAAGGTAAAATTAAGTTAATGGGACTACACTGGAAACTGGTAATACCAAAGTACGGTCACTTAGCCGTCTTTAAGAAACCCAGGTTGACGGTGCAGTTACGTCAGGGATCTGCTTCTAGTATCAGGGTCTAGGAGCAGGTCATCTTGAACCAATAACAAGCCTAAAACACTGTTTTGCAATAGCCGCACCAACTAGAACCATGACGCGTAACGGCTGTGGTGTTTCCTGGGGCACCGGCCGCGGACACACTGACCGCCAGGCCTGCAGCCCACCTTCCAGGTGGAGAAAATGCTCCATTTTCAGCAAGAGGTGAGTGACAGAGAACATGTGATTCTCATCTCATCCCAGCTCACGAGACCCCCTGAAATCTTTGTAGACCGCCGTGCCGGAGAGCGCCTCTGTCATGCCCAGCCTGTGGCTCCTTCCACCTCAGCAGCCCCAGAAAAGTTTCGCGCCCTCGTTTGGGTACTGTTGGGCTGGGTTGGCAGCCTCTTAACACAGGGGGACAAGTAAGAGGGGCTCAACATTGTGGGTTCCAGGTTTGGGAGAAAGGTACCACTAAATGTAACTGTATTTAAAAAAAAAAAAAAAAAAAAAAAAAAAAAAAAAAAACTTTTTAAAAAAAAGACACGTATTTAGTTATGTATTTATTTGTCATGACTTTCAAGCCACCTGGTCTGGAACTCCAACTGTGGCTAGTCATGTAGGAATCCAGCACCTTAACCACCATGTCACCTCCTGGCCCCAAAACTAGCACGGTTTTTATTTGCAGAGGAAAGACACCCAAAAAGTGCCCTCTGGCTCCTTCCGGGACCGTGCAACCTGGGGTTAGAGCTCATGCCACGCAGGGCCCAGATGCTGGTTCCAGAGGAGCCCGGGCCTCCTCATCCCCCTCCCGCTACCCCCTCTCCGCCCCACGTACAGCCAGAGTGAGAAGCTACGGGGGCAGTTTACCTTCAGGCTCCTCCACGCTGCTGGCCGCAGTGGTTGGTGGTGCTACGGGGATCTCTTTGTGAGGTTCAGGGCAGGGAGGAAGAGAAAACAAGGAAAGAAGACATTACTTTTGACCTGAGAATAAGCCAGACACAGACTCCTCCCAACCTCCTGTCCCCCCTTCCCACCCCATGGCTCAAGAACAGGAAAGTCGGGGAGTTAAAGACCCTGGCAGCAGGGTCCTGGGCATGCCATGTTGCTGCCTTTAGAAGCTGCCCCTTACCCAGACTGGGAGGGTGATAGTGGCTCCAGGTTGTCCTGGAGGGACAGGAGTGGGGAGAAGGCAGGAGCGAGTGACCATCCACTTGGCTGAGCCCCAGGGTGGCCAAGGGGGTCTTCCCCAGGCCTCTCTGCCCTTATGATGTGGCTACCCAGGCCCTGCTCCCTCTGACCTCAACTCCTGAGTGGGGAAGGATGGCCTCTGAGGGGCTGAGAACCTACCCACAGTGAGATTTCTCACCTGCCCAGAGACATGTCTGCCGTGCAGCTGGGTGCCCAGGGGCTCACATCTCACAAGCTAAGGCGTTTTCTCATGGGCAGATGGGACTGAGTGCACAGGTCAGGGCCTGATAAAAGCATGTGCTTTATTTTGGTTATTCTTTCTGCCTAGAATAGTGCCTTGTGGGCCTGACCCCGTGCTTGATAAAGGCAAGGCGCTTCAGCCAGTCTCCGCTGTCCAGCAACTCAGCTGCCCGGCATGGAGCTCAGCTTCTTCCTCTGAACAAGGCCAGACCGTAGACCAGAAGTCTCGGCGGGGCGGGGACTCACTTTCTCCAGTGAGTGACCATGAACCCTCTGACTTCTGCCACGTCTGCTCTTCCTCTGCCCCCCATATTCCCGATCGAATAGGGCCTGAGTCCTGGTGGATGGGGATGGCACACTCAGGTCGGGGCAGATCTGAGACCCCCAGAAACTGCCTCCGCACCTTTAGGAAGAACAGGCGCGGCCCCAGCCCTCACCGTGGAGGTCAGTCTTGGGTAATTTTATTGACAATAATATGCACAGATGCCTGGTCCCATGGCTTATTGCGAAGTTGGGCCTTGTACCAGGCCTTGCTTAGACCAGAAAAGCCACCTAATGCCAGCAGAAACCTCCAGGAGGCAAGCTCTGAATGGCCAGGCTGACGCTGAGACCCACCAACACAGCAGGTGCCACAGAGCCACGCCAGACACCCGGCCGCACACTGCAGGTGGGCCTGGCCCTAGGAGGGACGTGGCGGGCCCTGCTCCTGAGCTGTGATAAGACAGGGTGCAAGCATCCCAGGACGGAGACCTGAGCCTGCAGCCCGCTGGGAGGAACGCTCGCACCAGGCACCAGCCCGTCCTTGGCAGGAAAGGGAGAAGATTCAGAGGGTGTCGGAAGCTGTGAGCTCCCACTTCCCCAGGGCTGGGCCTCTCATGCTGAAATGTCAGCTCCCACTTTTAAGCTTGGTCTTTCCATTTGGAAATTTGAAAGGCTGGTTCCAGCCATCACTGGGGGCAGGGGACAACCGGATTCTCTCAGCAGCGACAGCTGGTGGTACAAGTCCAGCCCAGTTCCGGGGTCAGAGTGCAATGTGAGAATGGGGCCCACACTGAGAAGAGGGGCTTGCTTACCCCCAGGGGCTGGGAGACTCAGTGTTTGCCAGGAGACAGAGCCACAGAGAAGCTGGCCCTGAGCCCCCAGCGGCTTCTGCCAGAACCCCCAGGCCGGGAGTCTCCAACGGGCTCTCACTGAGCGCCGGGCACTGAACGCAGAGACGCACATTGATGAGCACTAAATCCCGGACGTCAGCGACCGGCGCCCACCCAGGGCCCCCCACCCAGCCCCAAGCTTGGCAGGAGGGCCCCACATACTGATGCAGGGGGCGATGGGGGACCGGCTCTGCTGGTAGCCTTTGGCACAGCGGTTGCAGGTGATGCCCGTCACGCCGTCCTTGCAGGGGCACTGGCCAGTGGTCTGGTTGCAGGTTTTGCCAGCGGCACCCACGGGGTGGCAATCACAGGCTGCGAAGACACACAACAGGAGGGTCGGGCTGGGAAGCGGCCAGTGCACACCCTCCCTCGGGCCCATGGACCCCAGCCCAGGGGAAGAGCAGAGGTCTGGAGGAGGGGGCAGGCCCGGCCAAGCCCACACACATTCCAGGAGTGCTGACATACTGGCCATCTGCTGGGAGGGGGGAATGCAGTCAAAACAGACGACTCGAAAGGGCTGTTTGGCCGCAGGAAGGTGAGGCCTTCTGAAGCCTCAGGAGGAAGGCCTACCTTAAATGTGTCTTCCGGAATGCAGCGCCCACAGCCCAGGCGTGCATGGAGGAGTCAGAATGTGGAGGTACACCCCCCCTTGACAGGGTGAGTCTGTGGATTTGTACTCTGAACCCCCTGCCAGCTCCAGGCCCCAGGTCTCCTTGCTCCCCGGTTGCTGCCTGCCTCCCCCTGCTTTGCATCAGGTGATCTGAGGCTCTGCTTCTGGATCACGAAACCCATAAACTGCGGCACTAGGCCAGGTCCCAGTGACCACGCCATTTAAAGCCCTGTTACAGGTACAAACAGAACCGGCAAAGTAAAGGACCCTTCCAGGGCCCTGCAGGAAGGGTGTGGCCAGGGTGGGAGGGCAAGAGAGGGCCCCACTTCTCAGGCCTGTGGCTGCCGCACCAAAGAGCAGGCCCCACCCCGCTCCCTCTGGTTCAGAAAGGGGTAGAGTTGGGGTGCATGGCCCACCCCGTCATATTGCAACCTGAGGCTCCCCACTGTGTTCTAAGGCCCCAATTCTTGTGACAGAGCAGCCAGAGGACTTCGGAAAGTGTCCCACTAACACGAGAAGCTCAGTGGGTGTGGCCGACAGCAGCTCCATGGCACCAGGATTCCCGGGCTCAGAGTCGGGGTGGGGAGCAGGAAGACCTGAGGAGCGCCCTGCTTACCCATCCCCAAGGACGCCCAGAGAGGGCGGGGCATCATCTGCAAGGGCGCATCCCACAGCCTCTGTGGCTGAGTCACAGCAGCTGCCTCTACTCCACGTGGGGCAGAAATACTCAAGGAAGTGAGAGCAGACCCTGAGAGCAGGACACGTGAGTCTGCGGGTGAAAATAAGGCCTCTCCTGGCCAGCCTCGGGCCGGGGCAGCCGATAAGAACGAGGACAAGAAGGAATAAGGGAGGGAGGGAAACGGAGAGGAGAAGAATGTGAGGAATTGTTTGCTGAAGTTGTGTCTGTCTGGACAGGAGAAAGCTTCTGGAAACACCTGGCGTGAGGGTGTTGGGCACGGGTGCCCCTCGTGGAGGACTGAGGAGGTCAGAGGGACAGGCCCTGGGTGCGGAAGGTAACCCAGAGGACCCAGGCCAGCTCAGTGGACCGTTCTGATTTTGCCCCAATTGATGGGAGTCGTCGCTTTTATTAGGAAATTATCTTCTTAAATCTCCCCTCAGTTCCAGTTCGCTCCCCGTTGTTCGTTTTACTTGTTAGTAAGAAAAGACCCAGCCTTGAGTGCCCACTGGGGGACTCTGAGGGTGACGGTGAGGCAGGGAGGGCTAGAGAGGCCTGTGAGTTTTCCCCGCAGCCCTTCAATCCATCCCACATGGGAAGGGGCCCGAGTATGGGCGGTATCTCCACCCTGGCCGTGTGCTCGTGGAGGGTCACAACACTGGACCCCACTGTCCCAAGCCCCTGAAGGGAACATGGCATCAGGCAGATAGGGACTCCAGGGGCCCATGCTGGCTGACCTCCACTGGCTGCTTTGCAAGCTTGCTGGGAATCCTCAGATTCATGCCAAGACATTCTCCCCCCGGTGCTGACGGAACACAGCTGTGGACCCGTCATGTCTGGATCCTCTGACTTGGCTAGAGGGAGGTCACAAAAGGTCGCTTGGTCACTGAAGGTTCAGGGCCACGTCACACACGGCACCACTGGAACCACCGTCGGCCTAGGTCATCGTCTTTATCTTAGCAGGAGCTGGCCCAGAGCAGGCTCAGGGTGAAGGGGCGAGAGAGGCTAGCCTTGTCCTCCGCGTGGCCCTCACAGCTGGCGCCCTGCTCCGTTCCCTGGGCCACAAGCTGCCAGATCTGCTGGAGCCCATGGCCGTCCCTGTCCTGGCGCATCTCGGCAGGGCAGCCCCACACCTGCTTGTGCTGGGCCCATGCTAAAGGCCCATTCTTTAGGTAAACACGAGCTGGTGTTTGGTGCCTGGTTTCCAAATCTTCCTCCCAAGGCTCTGCACACAATCTGACCCCCAGTCTGGCCTGACAGAGGCAGCAGCTGACCTGGGCTGCCAGTCTACCCCATCACGGCCCTAGGAAGAGAAGTCATCGGGGTCCCAAAGGTGGGGAGCCTCGGATAGCACTCGGGTTGCCTCCAGGGCAGTGTGACCATCCCCAGGCTTCATTCTGTCCTGGGCAGAGCCCTCCTCTAGCTGGGCACCCACATCCTGTAAGCCACCTTAGGACATCCACCCTCCTGTAGAGACGCCTGCCAGCTCACACACACGCGGACACAGACCAGAAGCATGGCACACACGTGCACACATACACATGCAGAGCTGCAGGGGGATGGAGCGAGCTGGGATAATGTGGGAGTCGGGCTCGTGGTGGTCTTCTTTGCAAAACGGGTCTGGTGACAGGGACGCCTCCCTAATTCTCTGAGAGCACGGTCCGGCTGGAACACCTTCCACCACAGGAACCGGTTTCCCTGGAAGTGGGCCACTTTTCTCAGGGAGGTCAAGCTGCTTGCAGGGTGCAGGCAGCACCTGGTCACGGGAAACAACCCATGCGAGGTTTTTTCCATAAAGAGAAAGATGAGAGCAGGCGGAAGCGGGTTCCTGAGAACGCGGAGGGATCAGGTTTCCCACAAACAGGGCAGGCGGTAGCGCCTCCCCGTGAAGGGCAGGACCCAGGATGTCCTTGCTCTGGGCCATCAGATGGGGACGCACACCACAGGGGACCCCAGAGGTTTCAGATGGGCAGCCGGGGATCCAGGTCTGGACCCCGCCCTCCAGCGATACCCGATTATTGCTTTCCTGTCTCAAGCATGGGTGGCTCCTCATCTGTAAGGACAGAGGTCTACACTCCAGTAAAGTCACTTCCAACAAAGGCTTCGTTTCCATACTGACTCCAAAGGACTCAGGGCAGCGGCCTGCTCTGGGGACCCCCACTCCCACTGCTGCTATCGGGGTCCTGCTGCAGGGCCCTCCAGGCCTCCTGTGTGCACCATGACAGCCCTGGCTGCGAGAGCACAGTCTGCAGGGAGCTGGGACCCCTTGTTCCGACAGCCGGTCAGTTAAGAGAAGGGCGTCAAGGCCTTCGCTGAGCCCTGGCAGGCTGCCCCGGAAGGCACATGACTGCTCCAGGCTTCTTGGCCTGTGCAGAGGCCTCTGCCCTGTTCTCTCCACAGTCTCTGTCCTGGATCCCGGCAGGCCCACAGCCTCACCTGTGGCGGCCTTTCCACTGCGCTCACCCCGCGGCATTCTCAAAGTCCATCGGGGCTCCTTCTGAGAGATCTAGCCTCTTCTCCTGAGGACCCTGGCTTCGTGGACCCTCGGGTCAGGCAGGACCCTCAAATGACAGTGACCGCCCACCTGCTCCTGGAGGAGAAGGGAAGCAGCTCCAGGCCGGACAAGGACACCAGAACAGACGGCAGCACCCCGCTTCAGACAGCATGGTGCCCCACCCAGGCCTCAGCAGCCATGAACAGCTCCCAGCCTGGCCTCCTGCTAGGGCTGAAGTGTTTCCTCCCCATCTCGGACCCACATGTTGATGCCCCAACCCTTGTATCCCAGGATGGTGTGAACTTGGGAAACAAGGTCTTTAAGAAGGGTGACTGGGCCAGATCACAGCATAGTGGTTAAGGCAGCTGGATCCCACGTGCTCACTGCGTGGTTCAAGTCCTGGACCTAGAGTCTTGAAAAACACACTGGGTGCTTGTGTGTGTTCCCCAAATTCTAAGAGGAAAATAGAGAAGGGACTGTAGCATGGCCACCCCCCCCCCCCCCGAGGATGTTTTCTCACTCTCCCTCCCTCCCATCCTGTGTGTCTCTGTCTCTTGCCCTCCAGCAATTTTTTTTTTTTAGAGAGATTTTTGCTATAGGGAGCATGAGCTCTCTGGAGAGACAGCGAGACAGAAAGCAAGAAATCACCCCTCGGGGGGGATGGCCACACCACAATCCCTTCTCTTCCATTCTCCTCTCGGGATCTTGGGCATGCATGCACATGCGCCTGGCATGAGTTGTTTAAGTCACAGAGTCCAGGACTCGAACTGGTCTCCTCCAGGTATATTTTTAAAGTTCATTTGTTTTATTTTATTTTATTTTTTTGAAGAGGTTTTTGCTATAGGGCACATGCGCTCGCCAGACAGACAGAGAGAGACAGAGAGACAGAAAGAGAGAAATCACCCCCCAAGGGGGATGGCCACGCCGCAATCCCTTTTCCTCCATTCTCCTCTCGGGATCTTGGGCACACACGCACACGCGCCCGGCATGAGTTTAAGCCACCGGGTCCAGGATGCGAACCACGGTCGACTACGTGGGAGTCCAGCGACATAGCCATTACGCTAACTGCTGGTCCCAAAGTTTATCTGTTTTAAAAGAGTGATTAAGTTAAAATGAGGTCAGTAGGATGGCCCCTCGTCCAAAAAAACTAGCCCCCTTATAAGAAAAAGGGGATTAGGACACAGACGCACATCATAAGAAGACCACGGAAGACACAGAAAGAAGGTGACCATCTACAGGCCAAGGAGAAAGGCCTGGGAGATCCTTCCTTCACGGACCTAGAAGAAACCAGCCCTGCTGACAACTTGGTCGCAGACTTCTGGCCTCCACACCTGTGAGAGTAAACTCCTTGTTGGCTCAGCCACCCGGACCATGGTTCTGTGCGGACAGACGCCCGTGAGCCTCAGGTAAGCACCTTCCTCCCTGGGGGCTCTCCCCAGCCCCTGCCCAAACTGAGGGGAAGACTCTCCTGCCACTCAGCTCAGGTCCCTGTCATGCCCGGCGCCCCTGTGGGAGGCACCACCTTGCTGGGGGCAGGAAACCTCCATGGCCGGCGTCTCTGAGGGCCCTGAGACCTCAGCAGGCTAGCTGGGCCCAGCAGGATCAGGGCTTCCAAGAGCTCTGGAGTCCCTCCCAACCTAATTCCCAGCAGTCCTCCGGCTCTTGGATGTCACTCTGAGGACTGTTTACAAAGGGGCAGCCAGCAGAGGTCCCAGGGGTTTGGGCCGCTGAGTCCCTGGCCTACCAGGGGGCTGGTCGGGGCCAGAGAAGTGTCCTGCAGTCGGAGCTCCTGCCAGGGCCCCGCCCCATGAGCGGCTCCGCCCTTGCCGGCCTAGAGCAGGGGTCACCTTCTGTTCCCTCTTGAAGAAGGCGGCACTCAAATGTCAGGCCCTGGAGCACCCCTCACTGAAGCTTGGTGGGAAGACTCCCTTTCTAGTACTCACGAGGCCTTCAGGATGCAGAAGAAACCAGCAGGCAGAGATCCTGGGGCTGCTCTATCAGTGAACAGGGGAATGTCTCTGGTTCCCTGGCGTGGCTGATCCTTCCGGCCAATCACAGACTCCACGGTCTGCAGCTCACACAGAGGCTAGACCTGCCTGTGACCCTCCAGGGTTAGGGGGAGACATTCTTCTCTGCTTCGAGCAGGACAGGTCTGTACACCTGCACACCATCCCCAAGGTAGGCAGGGCAGGCCTGACCCTGGACGGGCCCTGGCACACGGGCTGGGCTGACCTCTGGCTGCTGCAGTGTGGCCATCCGATGAGAGCAGCCCAGGAAGACTGGAAGGGAAGTGGGCATCTGAACACATCCCATGCCCCCGTGTGTGCTGGGCCTCTCGGGAGAAGCCTGGTGGGACCTTCCTAGAGGTGGCACCGGGGAGCCATTCAGCATAAAGGGGCATCCGAGCACCTGCTGCTTCCCCACTCCCCAAAACAGGATATGAAGGACAGCAGCGAGGGCCGAAAGGTGCAGAGGTTGGCAAAGGCCGTCAGGACGCTCTGACACCTGACGAAAGGTGACGGGGCAGCACCAGATAGCTCAATCACGGGGGGTGGGGTGATTCAGAGAGGTGGAGGGGGGACCGAATGCTGACCCAGGGGGCTGTCTCTAAGTGAGTTCAGAACTTCGAGTCACTGCAGATGGAAACAAGGAGGCCCAAAGTCACAGTGTCACAGAGCCCTAAAGAAGTCTCTTACGGGGAACCAGCAGTTAGCGTAATGGCTATGTCACTGGACTCCCACGTAGTCGACCGTGGTTCGCGTCCCGGACCCGGTGGCTTAAAACTCACGCCGGGTGCGTGTGCGTGCGTGCCCAAGATCCCGAGAGGAGAAGGGAGGAGAGGGCATTGTGGCGTGACCATCCCCCCTGGGGGGTGATTTCTTGCTTTCTGTCTCTATGTCTCTCTCTTTGTCTGTCTGGTGAGCGCACGCGCCCTATAGCAAAAAAAAAAAAAACTTCTCCAGAAGTCTCTTACGGTTGTTACTATCATTTCATTTGCACAGAATAAAATTCTCTTTTTTTGGCATATAGTTTTATGGGTTTTGGCACATGCCTAGATTCTTTTTTTTTTTCCTTTAAGTTTGAAGGCACCCCTCCCGCCATGGAGAAGGGTCACACTGCAATCCCTTCTCCTCCATCTTCCCCTCCCCTCGGGATTTTGGGAGAGTACACACGTGAGCACACATGCATACAGGCCTGGCGTGTTTCTCAGGTCTCTGGGTCTAGGACTCAAACCACAGGTCAGCCATAAGGGATCCAGCCATCTTAACCCACCATGCCATGGCTGGCCCACATGCATGGGTTCTTGCAGCCTCCACCACAGGCAAGATTCGGGACAGTCTGACACTCCCAAGAACTCCCTCCTGCTTCTCCTCTGTCATCAGCCTCCCACCTCCACTCCCGGTCACTACTGACCTGTCTCCTGCCCCTAGAGTGTCACTTCCTCCAGAATGTCTTATCCCAGATCATACATATGTATGACATCTGTGTTTACAACTGTACAAATGGGACTATACACGATGTAATCTCTGGAGACTGCCCTCTCGCACTTAGCTAGATACACACGACTCAGCCATGTCGCTGTGATCAGGAGCGCATGTGGTTTTTTTTTTTTTTTAATTTTTAAAAATTTTATAGAGAGAATGGAAGAGAAGAGGGAGAAGACTCGAGTGAAAGCAGACATTGAACAGAATCTTTTTTGAGGGGGAGGGAGGTTTTTTTTGCTATAGGGCACATGCACTTGCTAGAAAGACAGAGAGAGACAGAGAGACAGAAAGCAAGAAATCACACCCCAGGGGAGATGGCCACGCCGCAATCCCTTCTCCTCCATTCTCCTCTCGGGATCTTGGGCACGCACGCACACGTGCCCGGCGTGAGTTTTAAACCACCGGATCCGGACTCAAACCACAGTTGACTACATGGGAGTCCAGTGATATAGCCATTATGCCAACTGCTGATCCCGTGGAGCGCATGCATTCTCACAGCTGAGTCGTCCCATCAATTGGAACGCCCGTCCGTTTGTTTTTCCACTCATCCCATGAAGCACACTTGGATTGTTTCCAATTTTCAGCAATTATGGATAATTGCTGAATATAAACATCCATATACAGGTTTTTTTTTTTTTTTTTTTTTTTTTTTTTTTTTGGGAGAGGTTTTTTCGCTATAGGGCGCGTGCGCTCGCCAGACAGACAGAGAGAGACATAGAGACAGAAAGCGAGAAATCACCCCCCAGGGGGGATGGTCACGCCACAATCCCTTCTCCTCCATTTTCCTCTCGGGATCTTGGGCACGCACGCACACGCGCCCGGCGTGAGTTGTAAGCCACCGGGTCCGAGATGCGAACCGCGGTCGACTACGTGGGAGTCCAGCGACATAGCCATTACGCTAACTGCTGGTTCCCCATATACAGGTTTTGATGTGAACTTTTTTTTTTTTTTTTTTTTTTTTGAGAGAGAGAAAGAGAGAGTGATTTTGCTATAGGGCAAGTGTGCTTGCTGGAGACACAGAAACAGAAAGAGAGAATGAGAGATCACCCCCCCCCCCAGAGGAATGGCCACACCACAGCCCCTTCTCCTCCATTCTTCTCTTGGGATTTTGGGCACACAGGCCTAGCCTGGCATGAGTTTCAAGCTGCTGGGTGTGGGCCTCGACCCGTAGTCGACCGTGTGGGAATCTAGTACCTTAGCCACTGCGCCACCTACTGCCTTTGTGAATATCAATTTTCATTTTATTCTATTTTTCCAGAGGGTGTGTGTCCATGCCAGAGAATGACAGTGAAAAAGAGAAAGAGGGGGAAGAAGGCACTCCCTCAGTGGGGTGTGGTCACACCACAACCATTCCCCATTTCTCCATTCTGTCGAGATCTTGGGCATGCACACACACACACAAACATACATGTGCCTAGCATGTTTTTCAAGCCACCATGTCTGGGATTCAAACTGAAGTCAGCCACATGGCATCTAGTGCCCTTACCACTTGGCCACGGGGCTGGCCCATCAATTTTCATTTCTACAGGATAAATATCTAAGATTGATTTGCTGGGTGTTATAGCAAGTCTGTTGAACTTTATAAGAACCGCAGGGCTGTTTTCCAGAGCAGCTGTGCCACTTCACTAGCAGGACATGAGCATTCCAGCGGTTCCCCGTCCTCACCAGCACTTGGTATCATGAGCGCTTTTTATTTTCAGTGAATGGGATCTCGATGTGGTTTGAATTTGCATTTCCCTAATGACTAACGTGGTTTCACGTATTTATTTGCCACCCATCTATCTTCAGGGATGTGTCTTTTCACCTATCTTGCCCATGTTTAACTGGATTGTTTGTTTCTTTTTGGAGTGTTTTTGTTTCGTTTTATTTTGTTCTGTTTTTCTTTCTTTCCTTCTTCCGTGAGCAAGAGACAGAGTGAGAGAAAGAAAGAGACAGGCAAGCCCAATAGGTTCTCAATGCCACGATCCACCCCCAGCGCTGGCCAGCCCTGAACGGCAGGCATGTGGGTGCTTGGTGTGTTCAGGGAGATCTCCAGGTGCCAACGCAGAACCCTCCCGAGTTGACCTCCCAGAGCACCGTTTCGCCACCTCACCATCACCCTCTTGTTGAGTTCTGAGAACTCTTCAGATGGTCTGGATTCAAGTTCTTCGTGGAATATGTGTGTCCACGTATTCTCTCCTCATATGTGGCTTGTGTTATAGAAGGCGCTTTTATAAAAAAGGAAGCCGGGTGTATCCCCCAAGTCACCCTTCTTAAAGCCTTCTAGTATCTTCTACTGCTTAGAACAAGACCTGTCTCCTCTCCAGGCTCCCATGCGCTGCCCCTGCCCTTTTCTGCCCTCCATTCTGACCAAGCCCCCCCAGCCCTAGTCCTGTGTCCAGACTTTGGTCCTGCCGGGAACGTTCTTCCCTCCTCTTCCTTGTGCCTCTTTTCTCCCAGGTCTCATCTCAAATGTTCTGTGCTCAGCCAGCACCAGGCCACCTGGAAGAGCAGCTTTCCCTGCTTCGTTCTTTCCTCTGTTTGCTTCCTCCGTGTAACTCACCACAATCTAGAATTACCTTTTCTTCTTTGTTTATTGTCTACCTTCCACCAGAACTCAAGCTCCAGGGGTCACCAAAATAACCTCAGGGTCTGGCACATAGTAGGTGGTCAATAAACACCTGCAGACTAAATGAATAGTCTTGTTACCAATCTGAATGTAACTCAGGGCCAATCGGCTGTCCTTTCCCGGGGCGCTGAGCATCTGGAGGGAAGAACGAGGAGTGGAGAGCAGGAATGATAATCCCCTCATATCCCAGGTCATCTGCAACCTCCACTAGGAACACTCTCCACCCTCAAATTCTCCATGCTAATGAGGGAGCGAAGATCTGCAGATAATCCCCAAACTTCACATCAGCTGTCTGTGTCAGCCTTCTCCGAATCTGGATTTCCTTTCTGCCAGCAGTTGCTAACTAAGCACAAAAGAATAAATGTTTCAAGTTGCAGGGCCCCGACTTTCTCTGCCATTTTCAGATCAAGGTGCGGACAGCAGGAAGTGGAGGGGGAGGGGAGCCCGATAATCCCAAACTGGGTTATTTGACCCTCCGTGATCTAGTTAACTATAGTCTTCCTGCACCTGTTTTACAGCTGCAGGTCCTGCAAATGGCTGTGTGTGTGTGTGTGTGTGTGTAGAGAATGTGTGAGCGTCTGCACTCGCAGTCTTGAGGCAGGAGGGCAGGGGCAAGGCCCCAGGCTGCAGGACTGCAGAGGCCAGCTCAGGCCTCCCATCTGGCTCCAAGCCCCAGTCTGGCAGGGAGTCCCTCCGATACTACCTGGTCTTTCTCTTTTTTCTTTTTTTCTTTTTCTTTCTTTCTTTCTCTCTTTCTTTCTTTCTTTCTTTCTTTCTTTCTTTCTTTCTTTCTTTCTTTCTTTCTTTCTTTCTTTCTTTCTTTCTTTTTTTGATAGATTTTTGCTAAAGGGTGCATGCACTCACCAGAGAGATGGAGATAGAGAGAAAGTGAGAAATCACCCCCTGGGAGTGGGGGGATAGCCATGCGACAATCCCTTCTCCTCCATTCTCCTCTCAGGATTTTGGGCATGCACACACATGCACCCAGTGTGAGTTTCAAGCCACCGGGTGTGGTATTTGAACTGCGATAGGCCATGTGAGACTCCAGCACCTTAACCACTGTGCTGCCTGCTGGCCCCACCTGGTCTTTATTACTGGCCACTTTTGGAACCGCGCCTGGATGCTCACAGCCCCTCCCCACCTGTCTGCTCAGGGCCTCCGTGAGCAGCTGGGCTGGGGACACATCTCTGCCATTCGACTCGTTTGTCGCCTGTGCTCCCTAAGCGTGTGATGGCATTACGGAAGGTCCTCAGGGCCCTGTCCAGGCCTGGGGAAATCAGCCATGAAGTCCACACAGGGGCTGGGCCCTTTGAGCAAGAGAGGCCGGTTTTCCCAAGCACCACCACTCCGGAAAGAATGATGGCTACTGGACGGTCAAAGGAACTGTCCCCACTTTGTGTGTGTGCTGCCATGACAGATGGTTCCGGGGTTTTGATTCCCCTTGACTCGTACAGATAATCCTAACAGGCTCATCCTGGCAGCGCAGTCCACAGCAAACTGGGACGCCGTGCTGGAAGCCACATGGGTGACTGTGGGTGTGGGTCCCCAGGTTGGCCTGAAACACACACATGTGCCCAAGGGCCTGACGAGCTGGAGGGCTGGGGACAGGGGATCTCACTGTGACAAGACCCTGTCAAGGGTAACCCCCCCACCCCAGTGCATGTGATCTCTTATCACGAATAAAATAAACAAAAATGTTAACAGTAAACACACAAACAAGTAATCATAGCAACTAATACAGATGGAACGCATCTGTGTGCTGGGGCCTTCTCACCATCACATCTCATTTCATCTGCACCATAAGCCTTAGACACAAGGAAGAGGAACTAGTTATAACCCCATTTGCAGAGGAGAAAACTAAAAAGTCTTTCCCAGAGGTAGACCTAGAACCTTGGTCTAAATAACTCTGTGCTCTAAAAGTTATATGCCTTTAAAAGCTATTCATCCCAGGGCTAGCAGGTTACATGGGGGTTAGGGCACTGGACTCCCACATGAGCTTGCTTTCTCATTTTCCCTTTCTCTCTCTCTCTCTCTGGTCAAATGAAAAATTAATAATAAAATAAAATAAAATGAAACAAAATAAATAATTCTTGGGACCAGCAGTTGGCATAATGGCTATGTCGCTGGACTCCCATGTAGTCAACCGCAGTTTGAGTCCCGGAACCGGTCGCTTAAACTCACGCTGGGTGTGTGTGTGTGCGTGCCCAAGATTTCAAGAGGAGAATGGAAGAGAAGGGATTGCAGCATGGCCATCCCCCCTGGGGAGGTGATTTCTCACTTTCTGTCTCTGTCTGTCTTTCTGGTGAGCATTTACACCCTATATCAAAAAAAAAAAAAAAAAAAAAAAAAAAAATCTCAAAAAAAGTAATTCTTTAAAAAAACTTTATTAAAAAAAGCTATCCATCCCACGCCTGTTCATTGAGGCCCACCCAGTGCTCTCCACCAGCAAGGGCCTGAAAGATACTATTTTCCAAGTAAAATGTCCTCAACACTCTGCCACGACCAGAACCTTTCACTCGAGGAGCTCAAAGATCAGGAATCTTTTCTGCTGAAGCACAAGGGACCCTTACAGGATCCTTTAGTGACATCCATGTGGAATCTGGGCCTGAGAGATGAGGATACTCATGTCCAGAGAGTGACAAGTGTCACAGAATAATAAACTACAGGGCCGGGCCGGGAAGATCCCATTTCGAATTACAAGATTGGGATCTTCGTTTATGAAGTCCTTAGGAAAAACCACCACTACCTGATTTCCAGGCGCTACCAGCTTTCCCATTAACCAGACCACAAACTTCCCTGTGACAAGGACCTGTCCTGGTGTACCCGGGACCTCGAAGAATTTGACTAAGAGCACATGGACTGTGGAATGTCAGAGCTGGAAGGAACTCACAGACCAGAAATCTGAATCTCATTCCACAGATGAGGAGACCGAGGTGTGGAGAGGTCACGTGACTTGGCCAATTGCCCTGTAGACTTTGAACGTGGAGCTGTATCTATAGATAGGGGTTTTGGCTCCGTTTCCCAGAGAACAGGAAAAAGATGCGTCAACACCTATTAGAGCCGAGGCCGAGGCCGAGCCCCTCCCCTGGGGGTTCTCTTTCCTGGTGCAGGGTCAGAGGGGGTCACTGCCCTGCCCTGGAGGTGCTGGCCTTCCCTCACTGTGTTTGGAGTCAGACCTTGGGGCGGGGTCTCTGTCCTCGAAGGTGGAGTTGCTCTGGCCACTGGTCACCTCCCTGCCTCAGATGACCAACGCTTCACCCTGTACCCTCCCCCCAAATGTGATGGGAAATGGAATTGTGAGAAGGGGCTGCAAAATGAAAGGGTGCTCCTGAGGCTTTCATAGGGCCCGGGGACACCACCTGCGAGCCAGGAAGGCCAAGAGGGGTGAGGTCCCAGGCAGGCAACTAGCTGCAACTAAGCCCTCAAGTGAGCAGATCTACATCCACACGGGTACACACATACAAACACATGTGTATGTGCATGCACACGCATGAACGCACACACACACACACACACACACACACACACACACACAGTCTGGCAATGATGATTGCATGTTGTCATGCCTTGACCTGGACATTATGACATCGGATCACATGAGCTCAGCTCCCAGCCTGCCTGGCAAAATTTTTAAATGTTGGGGCATGGGGCAGCAGGTGATTTAGTGATTAAGGTGCTTGACTCCCACTTAGGGCTGGCTGCTGTTTGAGTCCTGGACTCAGGACTTGAAATTCACACCAGGTGCACGCGCATGTGTGCCCACAATCCCGAGAGGAGAATGGAGGAGAAGGGATTGCAGTGTGGCCACCCTCCCAGGGAGTGATTTCTCAGTTTCTCTCTCTCTTTCTCTTTGGCAAATGCACATGCACATGCAAAAATCTCTCTTAAAAAAATACAGGGGGCCAGGGACCAGCAGTCAGCATAATGGCTATGTTGCTGTACTCCTGTGTAGTCGACCGTGGTTCGAGTCCTGGACTGGCAGCTTAAACTCACGCCGGGTGTGTGTGCATGTGTGCCCAAGACCCCGAGAGGAGAATGGAGGAGAAGGGATTGCGGTGTGGCCATACCCCCTGGGGGATGATTTCTCGCTTTTTGTCTCTCTGTCTCTCTCTGTCTTTCTGGCGAGCGCACGTGCCTTATAGCAAAAACATCTCCAAAAAATTTTAAAAATACAGGAGGCCGACAGGTGGCGTGCTGGTTAAGGGTGCTGGATTCCCACATGGCCGACTGTGGTTTGAGTCTTGGCCCTGGCTTTGTTGCTTTCCCATTCTTTCTCTGTTTCTCTCTGGCCAAATTAAATAATAATAATAACAAATAGAATTAAGTAAATATTTTTGAGAGGTTTTTGCTATAGGGCATGTGCGTTCACCAGAAAGACAGAGAGAGACAGACAGAAAGCGAGAAATCACTTTGGGGGGACGGCCACGCGGCAATCCCTTTTCCTCCATTCCCTCTCAGGATCCTGGGCACACACGCACACGCGCCCGGCGTGAGTTTAAGCCACCAGGTCTGGGACTCAAACCGTCGTCGACTACATGGGAGTCCAGCAACATAGCCATTAAGCCAACTGCTGGTCCCCTCTTTTTTTAAAATGTAGGTGGAGATACAAGGGTAAAACACCACACTCTATAAGGCTGACCCACATGGAAATGTTCCAGATTTGCATCTAGAGTTCTGCCTGAACACGCCAGGCACACAGGTGCCCATAATCCAGGATGGCTGAAGCTGAGGGTGGACTGCTGTTGGGGTGCTGCCTCTGTCTCTCTCTCTCTCTCAGAAAAAATAAATAAATGATAAAAAAATAGATTTAAAAAATTTACATTTTAAATACACCCCTCCCTAGTTTTCATGAAAAGAGTCATAAATATATTTAAATTCATTGGTCATAAATCTCTCCCCTCACAAGAATAACTGCGAGGGGCTAGGCCACCTGTGAGCCCCAACACCACCGAGAGCAACTCGGCACCTCGTTTCTTCCTCTCCTACATGGCTCCTTGCCTCAGCCTTGGCGACACACGGGAACCACCTGGGACACTTTCCCAAGCCCAATACCCTAGTCTCATCTGGACCCACCAGTTAAACCAGAAGCTCTGTGTCTGGGGGTGGGATGCAGATGGGAGTACTTTTAAACTCCCCAGAGGATTCCAAGGTACAGCCAGGGCACAAACAAGAGACAAAAATGCCGATGGTACTGTGAAGTGAAGGTCAAGAACCAAGGATGAGGGGCAGCAGGTGGCAGAGTGGTCAAGGTGCTGGACTCCCACATGGCCAACCGCAGTTCAAGTCCTGAACCCACCTGCCTGAAAGTCATGCCAGGTGCATGTGCGTGCGTGCCCCAAATCCCAAGAGCAGAATGGAGGAGAAAGGATTATGGCATGGCCATCCCCCTTGGGGGGTGATTTCTTGCTTTCTGTCTCTGTCTGGCAAGTACACGCACCCTATAGCAAAAATGTCTTGAAAGGAAGGAAGGAAGGATGGGAGGGAGGGAGGGAGGGAGGGAGAGAGAGACAGAGAGAGAGAGAGAGAGAGAGAGAGAGAGAAAGACAGAAAGACAGAAAGGGAAAGAAGAAAGAAAGAGAGAAAGAGAGAAAGAGAGAAAGGAAGGAAGGAAGGAAGGAAGGAAGGAAGGAAGGAAGGAAGGAAGGAAGGAAGGAAGAAAGAAAGAAAGAAAGAAAGAAAGAAAGAAAGAAAGAAAGAAAGAAAGAAAGAAAGAGAAAGAAAGAAGAGAACCAAGCACCTGGCATGAAAAAAGGGTGGGGGAGGAGAAGGAGGAGGCCACAGTGGCCCAGGGACCCAGAGGGGCAGGACCGAGGTGCTCGCTTCCTGCCCACCTGCCAGAATGAAGTGGTAGATGGGGGCAGCAAGAGTGCACTGGCCAAGACAGCGAGGACATCTCACGCTTCTGCCCGCGAATGGACACTTTCTGAGCAGCCTCCATTCAGCCACGGTAGCTGTGGGCTTGCAGGGGCCAGGGCCAGGGCAGGGAATGAATGAAACGAAACGGGCTGCTCAGTGAGATGGAACACACACCCTTTGTAACGGATGCTAGATGTTAACTCTCACGGCCACTGGGTTCACGGGAGACTCCCGGAATGTCCTTATCCATCACAGATGGTTTGCAATGATGATCAATTAATATTGTTATCAATAGAAGCATGGCTGAAAGGGTTAAAAAGCAACATCTTCTTTGCCAGCTCTAAAAAAGAAACAGCCCCCAAAGTCCATAAAGAAGACAAATGGTAAACAAAACCTCCTATCTTTCGACAGATTCCAGGACGAGTATCATTCACAAACTGTTCTGCAGAGAAAGGGGCGAAATTTATCTCATCTGACTTTGTATAGGACAACAGCCCACACCATAATGAGGCCGTCCCGGCGCTGTGAAATCGTGCTGAATAGCTGGAGGGTGCAGCCGCCTGTTCCCCGGGCATGTTTATTACAGCCCTTTGTACGCACCAGCCCTGCCAGCCTTGGTTCGCTTCTCAACTAGAGGAGGCCAGAAAGAACCCAACAAATTTGTTGCTATGAAACTTCCCAAATGGGGGACTGCATAATACAGTTTGGAATCGAATGTCCTTGCTCCAAGCTGTTCATGTCTGGGTCCACCCCTGCTCTAACTAAACAAAGTCCCAAGCCAGCCAATCACCATGAGTGTATGGGTGGCCTCGGCCCCCTGCCCGGCCCCGCCCAGCCCTGGGTAGTCAGGGGGTAACGAGGGCCCCACTGGCCTCTTCCAAGCCAACTCGGGAGTCCAGAGCCATTGCCGGTCATCCCAGATCCCCTGTGAAACATGTCTGAAACAAAGCGAAGAAGCGAGCCCTTTACCTGAGGGTCTGTGATGGGGCTCCCTGTGGTCAGTCAACCTCAGAAGCCAGGGCCTGTGAGGTTTTGGAAGCCTCTGAGAACAAGCCATCAAAGATCAAACTGCTGGGGCCAAGGTGCTTCCACCCAAGGAACCATTCTCCCCCCCGCAACACACACACACAAAGTTTATTCATCCATTTCCTGAAAGAAAGAGGTTCCCCCAAAAGGGTCCTCATACTGATCCACCCCCACCCTCAGGCAGCCCTGATCTTGGGCACAGGGAGACCCCTGGATGCAAACCCAGGACATTCCTGGGTTAAGTCTAACACTGCAGAACACTATCGCTGAGCCCCCAAGGAACCATGTCCTTCGACCACAAGGCAGAAGACATCTAAGGTGGTGGGGTGGGGATGTGACCTTGTGTGATGATCTGAAGTCCCATGCTGGTATCAAACTTCTCCTAATGCTGGTTCCCATCAAGATCTCAGGGTGTCTTTTTAGTGGGAAGTGTCCCTTGGGGGACCTAAGGATTCCAAGTTCCCGCATCCCCAATGACACCAGGAAAGGGAGTTGCGGGGAAAGATGTGAAACTTGCAAGAGATGCCGTTCCTCACCAGTCAGGTGGCTGGATCTCTAAAGTCACATTTTGGCTCACCAACAAGAGAGCAGATCTTTTCTCACCAATCATGAAACAAGGTCCTTCAGGCAACACATTTCCTCACCAATCAAGAGGCAAGATCCTTGAAGCACTGTCTTTTCTCACCAATCAGGTAGCAGGTTTCCTGGAGTGTTATATCTTTCCTCCTTAGTCAAGAGGCACCGAGAGTCCCAACCATTCCTGCCACATTACTTCAGTAGGCTGTGCCTGCATTTTTATTTATTTATTTTTTTTTTTAGCAGAATCCATCCTTATGTTTTCTTTTCCCAAGACTTCTTCTCTCAGGTTCCCACCAGGGCTAGGACAGCTGTCTAGAGCCGGGAAGGAAGACACGGCCACCGAGGCTGGCCATAGCAGTTGGAATCATAACACAGGAACACACATTCATCAGTCTGCTCCTGTCCCTCTGGAAGCCAAGCAACTGCAGGCCATTCCACCAGAGCGGCAGAGCCTTGGAGAACGGTCTGAGGTCCCAGGACTCTGTGGTCTCCTGACCCCTCACTCTGAGCAATGGGAGGCAGCGCATGGTCCTTGTTACCACAAGCAACAGAAGGGAGAATGGAGATTCCCAAGGCCCCACTCCTTCCCACTCTCGAGGGACACGCATCTTCTGCTCCGACAGTAGAAGCTATGGCGGCAGGAAATGCCAAGTGCCCTTGCTTGTATTTAGTAATGTTGCAGGGGAGGTGAGAAGTAGGCCTCCCCACCCCACTTTAGTTGAGAATTCCAGGAAGTGGGGTTCTCCTGCTCTAACATTTGGGCACAGGACTGTCCACCTGAGAAATCACTATTGGTTAAAATGTCTTGGCTGATCCCGCCAAGAAATGTGTGTGAGCCAACTGTTTACAAGACCCCTGGCCTCAATTTCCACTGCAAAAGAGCGACAACAAACACTTTGGGCATGGGCAAAGGGGCTGGATACCTTCCAACTACATTCTCTGAAAACCCAAAGCCGTGGCTCCCAGGCCTGGCCCTGCCCACTCACGCCATCCTGACTGCAGGCATTTGAGTCCCTATGCCTGGGCCACTCTCCCATTCCCTGCTCAGTCTCCTGGAGGCCTCTCACCTGACACTGTTGTTTTCTTTGATGTGGAAACAGCCGGCTACCTTTCTGCTCAAATTTCTCCTGGCAACCACCAGAGGCAGCCCTTAAGTCCGTTAAGCTGGTGGTTCCAGAAGGAAAGTTTGCTTGCATCTTGAGAGTCACTTACCCATCCCTGCACTTTGGGAACTGAAGGGATTCCTCCCGAAGGAGATGGACTGGAAACCTGGAGTTTTGCCTGAGGAAAGTGTTCTGCACCGGCAGGGCTGACGTCACGGGCTCCATGCTTGGAAGGGCATGTGCTTGGTTGAAACTCTGCTGTTGCTACTTTGAAATTCTTAATAGTTTTTGAATAAGGAGCCCCATATTTTCACTTCACACTGCAAATTCTGTAGCCAGTCCTACACACAAGGGCCCAACATCTGGTGGATTTCCTGTTGAGAAGATGATACTTAAACTTCATCCCAAGTCCGAGCAGCAGCCATAGAAGGATCACTCTACTGCAGCTCATCTGCCATGGCTTGAGACCCTCCTGTGTCAGCGTCTACACAGGCCCACGTAAAGACCTGTCCACGCTGAGTCACTGCCCAAGAGCCCTCGGTGGTAAATCTCTTCTTGGGAAGCCAAGCTCACGGCAGGCCCTAGATCCCAAGTTTTGGAGCAGGAGAACCCTACTTCCTGGAATTCTCAACTAATGTGGGGTGGGGAGGCCTACTTCTCATCTCCCCCCAACATTACTAAATTTCCTGGCATTTCATCAGCTCCTCTGAGTCATCTGACCATTGCTTCATGTTTGTCAGTGGGAGAAAAACAAACAGCAGAAAGTTAAAACATTAGCACCTGCTCCAGTGGGTGAAAATAGAGGCTTCCTCTCTTTGCTCTGTTTTTGTCCTGAGAGGTAAAGCTATTTGCCCGTGGATTAAATGTTCCTGCTAAGCCCCTGCTCCCCAAACTGCTGGTGACTCGTTGCGACGGTGCGTGTCTGTGAGCACGCTATGGGGCAGAGGTGGGGGTGGGGGCAGTATGCCACATCTAGAGAAGTGAGTCTTCGTGAGTTTGGTAAAAGAGAGTCCTTTGTCCCAAAGGTAAGCCGAGTGAACATGACTCGGGCCCCAGTGGTATGCGGCACACCTGTGCGGAGGAGAAACCGGGAGGTGGAGGGGGGGAAGGGAGGGGAGGGGGAGGTGTCGCAGCCGCAGCCCTGCAGCCTCGTAGGGGATCGCACCTTCTCCTTTTCTCCTATGAGCCATGTCTCCATCGCCCCTTTGTTTTGGCTCATACCTCCAAATACCAGCGAGGCCGTGTGTGCGTGCGTGCGTGTGCGTGTGTGTGTGATGACCTCACTCTATGCCGATGTGTCTGGGGACCAGGAAAAGGAGCAAGAAAGCAAAGAGAAGGAGGACTGAGGTTCCCGGGAAGCCCGGCCCTGGCCCCCACCACGTGCCCCTGCACCTACCTTTGCAGGCCTTCCGGTGGGTGATGGGCTTGCCCATGTCCCGGTAGTAGCCCTCCTTGCAGTAGTGGCAGTGGCGGCCGGCAGTGTTGTGGCGGCAGTTGAGGCAGACGCCCCCGCTCTTGCGACCTGACAGCTTGTAGAGCTCCATGTTGAAGCGGCAGCGTCGGGCATGCAGGTTGCAGTTACAGGCTGCAGGGGAGAGACAGGGAGAGGCTGTCAGCACAGGGGTGTTGGGAGAACAGGCACCCTTGGGGCCAAGAGAGACGCAGACCCTCAATGCCACCTTCTCCACCACAGGACCCCGGGAGGTAGACTGGTGCTCCAGGAGCTTTCCCCTGGCACCCCAAGTTTGCACACAGAAGCATTTATTGTGCACCTGAGAGTACCTGAACCTCAGTGGAGGCTCCTGCTTCCTTCTCAGATGGAAACTTCATTTACCTCAGCCTTCTGCCCCATCACATGCACACACATGCACACGCCCCATCACATGTAAACATATGCATACGCCCCGTCACATGCATACCACACATGTACACACATTTCAGAGTTAGGGGGGGTAGGTGACATCCTCTTTGCGTTAGAACCTTGCTTGTTATGGACTGAATTGTGTCCCCCTCAAAATTCTTATGTTGAAGCAGTAACCCCCAGTACCTCCAAATGACACTCTTTGGAGATGGGGCTCTTTAAAGAGGTGATTAAGTTGAAATGAGGCCATAAAGGTGGGCCTTATTCCAGGTTGTCTTTATAAGGGGAAATCTGGACAACACAGAGAAGCCAGGGATGCACTCACACAGGAGCAAGACTTGGTGAGGACACGGACAATGTCAGCGAGACGAGGAGAGAGGACTCTGAAGAAGCCAGCCCTGTCAACCCCCTGATGTTGGACTTCCAGCCTCCAGAACCGTGAAGAGTACCTGTCTGATGGTTAGCTCCCTGTCTATGTACTTTGTTACAACAGCCTGAGCTGACCCATACACGGCTTCAAGGGATACACCTCTACCCTCCCACACTCATTCCCCTGAGGCTCATGTCACCAGCCTAGAACTCACCCCCCTTCTGCCACCAAGGACTCTGCACTTCCTATACCATCTCCTTTCCCACCATCGACCTACATGCTTCCTGGCTCCAGGATCCTCTAAAGGGGACTGTCTACATCCTCCTCTCTCTTGCCTCCTCTGCTTCCTGCCACCTGTTCCCAACCTGTGCACATCACTCAGGATTCAGCACCTGTCCCCACTGCCCCTAACCCTTCCAGGGTCCGTCTCTCTCACCCCTCACCATCTCTGTGCACCTGACTCCCAATTTAGTATTTGCAGCTTCAGAGGCCATGCAGGGGCTCACAACTGAACCCACATGGAGACGGTCCTGGGTTTGCATCCTGGAGCCTCCCTAAGCACACTGGGTGTGCATGTGCGTCCATGATCTGGGCTGCATCATGGCATGAAGGCCCTGTTGGAGATGTCTCTCTGTCTCATGGAAGAAACAAATCAAGAAATCTTTTTTAAAAGTAAGTGACTGGACTACAAGACACTTCCAGCTTCAGGTTTGGAGTCTCAGCATGGACCCAGACATTCATTCACTCCTCCCTATGCTGCCCCCTGACACCCTGTCCCCGAGCAGAGCCCTGCAGGCCACCCTCAACACTGAACAGAGCAGGACTCTTAGCACCACCTTCTGCTCATTCTGCATCAAGGTTTGACCTGTTCTCAGGCTAAGTGTGTTCTAAATCACATCGTATGCAGTTTCTAAAGGGACATATATCAAACACCATATACTTGAAATACAAAAGCAGAAAGAAAAAAAAAATCACACTCCAATGTCCAACAACCACTGTTAACCAAATGGTCTGTCCTTTCAGGCTTTTTTTTTTTTTTTTTCCTTCCGTAGTGAGTCAGTGGGAAAGGGGGAGAGAGAACACCTCAACAGAGTCTTGACACTTGACAACACAGGCTTGACACCCCCAGCCTTCACCTAACCTGGATCCTGGGTGTGCATGTGCCTGGAATACTCAGGGAGGTCTCTAGAGTCGGACCAGGAACCTTCCCACATGAGACTGCTTATCCAAAGCCACATTTTACCATTGCACCACCGTCTAGACCCTCTTGTCAGGCTTTAATCAATCTGTGCTCAGCTCTGGAGCTATTGAATTCTTTTACCTACTTTTTAAAAACATGGGTCATGCTGACTTTACCGCGGTTCGCGTCTTTTTGTGCGTGTTTTTAAAATTTATGTCTTTTTGTGCTTTTCTCAAAAAAAAAAAAATTTATTCATTTATTTTTTCCACGAGAGAAAGAAAGGCACCCCCCACATGGTCTTCATGATCCACTCCCCAGTCTCAGCCAGGCTCAATTGTGGGCATCCATGCGGCATACCCAGAGAGGTCCTGAGACACGAACCCAAAACCTTTCCCAAGCGGGCCAGTTGCACTGCCCCTGCATCACTGCCCAGCCCCTACATCTAGTGTCATGGCCTACTTCTGTAACGATGAACATTTTTAAATGTCAAACACCATTCTCCATCATTTTTGGAAGTTGTCTGGCACTCCATGGTTTTGGGAAGTTGCAGGCTCCCTGGAGCCCGCAGTAGATGTATTTAAAAGTGCAGCCTCCTGGAGCTAGCAAGTGGCATAGTGGTTAAGGTGCTGGACTCCCACATGGCTGGCTGTGGTTCCAGTCCCAGACCCAGTGACTGGAAACTCCTGCCAGTCGCCTGTGCTACAAGCCCCAAATCCCAAGAGGAGAATGGAGGAGAAGGGATTGCAGTGTGAACCCCATCCCAGGGGGTGCTTTTTCATTTCCCCCCTGTCTGTCTGTCTTTGGTAAGTGCACATGCTTTATAACAAATTTTTTTTTTAATAAAGAAAAGGAAAATGTAGGCCCTCCTTACGTTGGCATGACCATGTTGGCTTCGGTTGCCAGTTCCTCACCGTTGTAAATACACGACAGTAAGCATTGCTGCACATACACATTCGTACCCTGCTCTGATTACTGCTGCATGGTAAATGTCTCAAGACAGCATTGCTGGGTTAAACTCTGGATCCAAACCACCAGAGTGCCCTGAAGAAAGGCGGACTAGTTGACACCGCCTTGGGCAGGCTATGAGAGCTCCTATTTGGCCACACCCTTGAAAAGAGTAAGAGCACACACGGGTATCAGCATTGCTTTTGCACTCTTTGCTAATTCATCTGAGTGAAAAGATGCATATGATTTTTTTTTTTTTGGAGAGGTTTTTCGCCATAGGGCGCGTGCGCTCGCCAGACAGACAGAGAGAGACACAGAGACAGAAAGCGAGAAATCACCCCCCAGGGGGGATGGTCACGCCGCAATCCCTTCTCCTCCATTCTCCTCTCGGGATCTTGGGCACGCACGCACACGCGCCCGGCGTGAGTTGTAAGCCACCGGGTCCGAGACGCGAACCGCGGTCGACTACGTGGGAGTCCAGCGACATAGCCATTACGCCAACTGCTGGTTCCCAAGATGCATATGATTTTAATTTGCATGTCTTCGATGATAGGGAGGGTGTACATTTCTCCATGTGTTGTTCTTGATCTGTTTCTTTTTTGTGTATCGCCGGTTCATGCCATTTGCCTCGTTTTCAAATAAGGTATTGTTTTGTTTTCAGGCTGCTTAATGCTCTTACATATGATGAATTGTTTAAAAAAATTTGTCTTTTCTACTATCCAAGCTTCAAATATTTTGACCAGTTTCTCATCCATATGTTATTTAGATTTGTGACTTAAAAACATTTGCCACTTTAATTTTTCTCTCTGGTGTGATGTCAAGCTTCTTTAAATGTTCTTGCTAGAGTGACCCTGCAAATCGCTCATCCGTTAGTCACTCGGTTTACCAGCAGAGGAGGACAGGGGCTTTAGAAAAGGCGCTGTGTTGGATCCAGGAGAAAGACGGTGCCTACCATGAAGTGTAGAAGCCAAATTAAAGCAGAGAATGACTCTCCGAGAGCTTTACCCGGTGTCCCTCAGCAAGTGTTTTCCAGGTGCAAAGAGGCTGCAGCGGCACCCGCCTCCTGCCCAGACGACTATCACACTTATGCGCACTCATGGTCTTTTCAGACTCACTGCCACGCAAGGGTGACTGGGGACAGCTCAGGGCGGCGAAGTGACCAACCAGCCCAGGCCAGCAAAACCAGTCAATGGGGAGCCCAGGACTAGAACCCAGGTCTTCTGGCTCCTGGTTCACTGCCCCACAGGAGAGGACTCGCACTGGTGGAAGTAGCGGCTGGTCTGCAACTACAGCCAGAATCTGGACCTGCCCTACAAGGACAGAAACCACAGGGCCTTGTGCATGGGCCGAGACAGGGCTCTGGAAGGCTCACCCAGGCCTCACTTTCTCTGGCCTCCCTTGTATCAGAAAAACCTCACTGCAGCATCTTTTTCTATTTTTGTTTGTAAGAGAGGTGTTTGCTATAGGGCATGTGCAGTTGCCAGAGAAGAGAGAGACAGAAAGTGAGAAATCACCCCCCCGGGCGGATAGCCATGCTGCAATCCCTTCTCCTCCATTCTCCTCTTGGGATTTTGGGCACGCATGCCTACATGCCTAGCATGAGTTTCAAGCCGCTGGGCCTGGGACTCGAACCACAGTTGACCACATGGGAATCCGGTGACGTAACCATTACGCCATCTGCTGTTCCCATAGCAGCATCTTCTGGTTCTTCTGGAGCAGAGACCAAACCATGTCTTCCTCTGGAAAGGCAGCTCAGTCATCCTGCTCTCCCCACTGGGGCTACCCTACCCTGCAGGCCTCCCATTCCCTGCCCAGCCTAGTATCTCTCTTTCAAAAGCACCTTACACCGACAAAAGGTCACACAAACAACTGGTCACACAAAAGAACACTCAGAGGCCAAACATCAAACGGCAGGGCTTCCCTCCCTCCGCCTTCTTGGAGCTGTCAGGGGACATCAAGTGGCAATTGCCCACTCTAGGACTTCTGCAAAGTATTTTACAGCTTGTTTTCTTTTCCCTTTGTTTTATTTTCTCTACACAAATGGAAAAATGCATCGGGCAAAAGCAGCTCACATCTGGATCCCTGGGCTCCTCGAGGAGGTGTCACCCAACTCCCCGCCTGTCCCTAGCCCCTTCGTCAGAGAGATACCTTAATCCCTCATGCCTTCCTGTTTATCTCCTGCTTCTCTCAGAGACAAAAATATTGGGTATTAGTTTCATTATCGGATTTCAAGGAGGAAAGGAAAGGGCAGCTTTGTGAGAATAGAGAGGTCAGCCCCAGAAGGGGGTGGGGGAGGCAGAGAAGCTCTGAGGGACCGGCATGGGCCAGGACGGGGAGCCCTGCCTCTCATCCCGGGCTCCCTGAGCCATCCAGAGAGACCCTAAGCTCTGTGTCCCCTTCGGCTATCACATGGGGATCACTGAGGGGCATCACATGCAGCTGCACCTCACTTCAGACCCCAGTGTAACGAGGGCGGGGAGCCCCTCCCGCAGCTGACAGGGAGAGAGTCCAGCCTTCCATTGTCCTCTCCCATCGAAAGGTCCTCTGAGTCTTACTTTAACACATGCCTCACCTCCCAGCATTCCTTAAGCCATTCTAAACCTCTCCCACTGTCTCGGAACGACCGACCCCTCCCCACCCACCAGGTCAGTTCAATTCAACACACCTTTACGGTGCTCGAGCCTGGGCCGGCTCTACTTCGGGGTACGCGGGCACAGAGAGGGACGCGGGTGCTCTCAACTGCCCAGCCCCCACCCCGCCCCATCTAATGGTTCTAACGCATCACATCGGCAAACTCTGATCCAGAGAGACAAATGCCCTCACTATCCTCTGGTCCACGGCAGGCCCTCTCACAAAGGAGAGCAAGAGAAAGCAAGGGGGAAGATGGATGGGATGGGTGGGACAGGTAGGTGGGTGCTTGTATGGATGTGATGCGATGGAGGGAAGGACGGCTGGGGTGGGGTGGGTGGGACAGGTAGGTGGGTGCGTGTATGGATGTGATGCGATGGAGGGAAGGACGGATGAGGTGGGATGGGTGGGATAAGTAGGTGGGTGCGTGTATGGATGTGATGCGATGGAGGGAAGGACGGCTGGGGTGGGGTGGGTGGGACAGGTAGGTGGGTGCTTGTATGGATGTGATGCGATGGAGGGAAGGACGGCTGGGGTGGGGTGGGTGGGACAGGTAGGTGGGTGCGTGTATGGATGTGATACGATGGAGGGAAGGACGGATGAGGTGGGATGGGTGGGATAAGTAGGTGGGTGCGTGTATGGATGTGATGCGATGGAGGGAAGGACGGCTGGGGTGGGGTGGGTGGGACAGGTAGGTGGGTGCGTGTATGGATGTGATGCGATGGAGGGAAGGACGGCTGGGGTGGGATGGGTGGGACAGGTAGGTGGGTGCGTGTATGGATGTGATACGATGGAGGGAAGGACGGATGAGGTGGGATGGGTGGGATAAGTAGGTGGGTGCGTGTATGGATGTGATGCGATGGAGGGAAGGACGGCTGGGGTGGGGTGGGTGGGACAGGTAGGTGGGTGCGTGTATGGATGTGATACGATGGAGGGAAGGACGGATGAGGTGGGATGGGTGGGATAAGTAGGTGGGTGCGTGTATGGATGTGATGCGATGGAGGGAAGGACGGCTGGGGTGGGGTGGGTGGGACAGGTAGGTGGGTGCGTGTATGGATGTGATGCGATGGAGGGAAGGACGGCTGGGGTGGGGTGGGTGGGACAGGTAGGTGGGTGTGTGTATGGATGTGATACGATGGAGGGAAGGACGGATGAGGTGGGATGGGTGGGATAAGTAGGTGGGTGCGTGTATGGATGTGATGCGATGGAGGGAAGGACGGCTGGGGTGGGGTGGGTGGGACAGGTAGGTGGGTGCGTGTATGGATGTGATACGATGGAGGGAAGGACGGATGAGGTGGGATGGGTGGGATAAGTAGGTGGGTGCGTGTATGGATGTGATGCGATGGAGGGAAGGATGGATGAGGTGGGATGGGTGGGACAGGTAGGTGGGTGCGTGTATGGATGTGATGCGATGGAGGGAAGGACGGATGGGGTGGGGCGGGTGGGACAGGTAGGTGGGTGCGTGTATGGATGTGATGCGATGGAGGGAAGGACGGATGGGGTGGGGCGGGTGGGACAGGTAGGTGGGTGCGTGTATGGATGTGATGCGATGGAGGGAAGGACGGATGGGGTGGGGTGGGTGGAATGAGTGGGTGGATGGATGGAATGAGTGGGTGGGTGGGTGAAGGGATGGCTTGGATGGGTAGATGGGATAAGCAGGTGGATGGATGGATGTGATGTGATGAGAGGTGGATGGATGTGGTGTGTGGGCGCGATGGGTGAGTAGGGGGCTGGATGGGGTGGGTGGTATATGGGAGGGTGGATGGCCAGGTAAGCAGGACAGGATGGCTGGGTGGAGAGAGATGGGATATGAGTGGGTAGATGACGGCTAGTTAGGTAAACAGGATGGATGGAATGGGGGGTGGATAGGTGGATAGGTCGGTCGGTAAGGAAGTAGAGAGACAGGCAGGGAGGTAGACAGGTAGGACAGACAGAGCCTGGACCACACCTGGACAAGCTAGGGCCTTCACATTTTTGCTTTAAACTCACGATGCTGCTTTCATTTGTAGCTTGAACTTTTTACTTGTAGATGTACTCAGGGAGCCTGCAGGACTGTAGCAAGAACCCACATCTAAGTGCTCTGGACTCCTCCCCGACTCTGAATAGGGCCTGGTACAGAGCGGAGACTAAACCCCCAACCATCGGTTTGAAGTGTTTACCAAACCTAGGTGTTGGCTTTCCCCAAAAGACCCTGATAAACTAACTCCCAACCCCCCACGGCCGCCCAGGCCGAGAAGGCAGCCTGCAGACACAGGGAGCTGTATATGGACCCCATCTCTTGGGGCCTCTGGCCCAGACTCCCCCACACCCCATGCAGTTCAGGGGCTCTCAGGGAAATGGGGGCCATTTGGAAATGGGCCTGCCAGATGAGACCAGAGCTCTCCTCTGTCCTCCTAGCACACACAGTCCCGGTCATCTCTCCCTCCCAAGGCAGTTCTTTGACAAAGTCGCCCACGCTGTCTCCCAGCAAAGTGGGAGATCCCGGACTAACGCATTTGCAGCTGACTATATAAGACAGCCAGCCCACAGGTGCGCCATCCACAGGCTGGGGTCCTAGCCCTGGCCGCCTGAGCACCTGGCACACCCTGTCCGGGATCTGTAACACTCAGTGGCATGTTTGGATGTATCCAGGCCGCAGCGGTGGGTTGGGGTATGGCAGGTACTGCAAGTCTGGGCTGGGCACTGCCTCCCTCAGCAGTTCCTATGTTACTTATGTCCACGGCTGCTGGGTAAGGCCCCGGAGGCCTCCTCAACATGCGTATTCTCGCACCTTCCCTGGGAAGTGCCGGGGTGGTGGGTTTCAATCCAGGCAATATTGCACCCGGCAACCATTCGTCAATGTCTACAGATGTCTTCTTGGTTGTCACAACCGGGAAGGAAGGAGCAGCTTACATCTAAGTGACAGAGACCGGAGAGGCTGCTCGATATCTCACAGTGAACAGGACGGCCCTTTGCCACGCAGTCAGCCAGTCCACATGCCACAGTGCTCCTTAGAGAAGCCGTGGCTTAGAGACCAGGCCACTCCCACCTGCCCCGCGCGGCTGCCTTCAACGCAGTTCTCCAAGTCCAAACTCTGCCGCTACAAATGCTGCCCAGGGTGTGGGACATTCGCTCCTTCAGTAAACGCTGGGTTGAAGCCTTTTATTTATTTATTTTTTTTTTTTAAGAAAGATTTTTGCTCTAGAGTCGCAAAGGAGCCAGCAGGTGGCGTGGTGGTTGGGGAGGTGGACTCCTACACGGCCAACCATCACTCGCCAAAGAGACAGAGAGACAGCGAGAAATCATCCCCCAGGGGTGATGGCTATCCCAGGATCCCTTCTCCTCCATCCTCTTGGGATCCTGGGCACGCACACACGTGCGCCCGGAATGAGTTTTAAGTCGCCAGGTCAACTACATCGGAGTACAGCGATGTGACCATTACGCCATCGGCCTGCCCTAGGTTGGAGCCGCTTAAAGGACCAGGTGCTGGGGTGAGCTGAGTGGCCAGGCGGTAAGTGAGAGAGAGTCCTAGCCTCAGGATGCTGCCAGTCTCGGTGGGGAGCTGGGCAGTAACTGCCACAGAGTCGGCGTCTCTGACTGCGAACAAGGCTGCTGGCAGGGGCAGTCAGGGAGGCCAATCGGTAGGACGAGGTGGAGAAGACAGGTTGGAGTAGAAAGCGCAGACGGGATACTCGGCCTGCGCTGCTCAGACTGCGGCGTGCCTATGGGTCACCTGGGGACCCTGTCCCTGTGAGGCTGTGATTCAGAGGGCTAGGGCAGGGCCTCGAGGTCTGCATTTGGTGGCCCACAGCTTAGCGTGCACAGAGGGAGCAGGAAGTAAATGGAAATGAAACCAGCTGGGCTCTATCCCGCTCCGGAGAGAGAGAGCCATCCTGGAAGGGAAAGGGGAGAGTTTAGGCAGGGAGTCGGCGATCAGGCAATGCACAGAAGCCTGGATTCAAAATAAGCTTCGTTGCAGCAAGTGGCGTAGTGGTTGAGGTGCTGGACTCCCACATGGCCAACCGCGGTGTGAGTCCTAGACCTGGCGGCTCGCTTTCTCACTTTCTCTCTCTCTCTTTCTCTCTCTCCCTCTGGTGAGCACACATGCCCTAAAGCAAATCTAAAAATAATAATAATAATAAATAAAATTAAGCAATTCTTAAAGAAAGAAATATTTGAGAGTTATTTTTCAGAGTTTGAGGTAGTCCGCCCTTCCTTTTATTTATTCCTTTGCTACTCTATTTAGTATATTATTTATTTAGAAATGGTTGGACTGTTTTTTATACATTCTAAATATTCCGCCTCCCAGTAAGTGTCTTTCCAAGCCCAATGTTTCGGCACCTCCTGAAACAGCTGAGCACTTGTGGGTCATTCTGAGCTGGGTTCTCCCGAGGCTCCTTCTGGGAAAGGCGCTGAGGCAAACCTGGCCTAAGTATGTATGTATGTATGTATGTATGTATGTATTTATTTATTTATTGGAGAGGTGGTTTTTTTTGTTGTTGTTTTTTTTTGGTTTTTTTTTTGGTTTTTTTTTTTTGCTATAGGGCGCATGCGCTTGCCAGAAAGAGACAGAGAGATAGAAAGCGAGAAATCACCCCCCCGGGGGGATGGTCATGCCGCAATCCCTTCTCCTCCATTCTCCTCTCGGGATCTTGGGCACACACGCACACGCGCCCGGCGTGAGTGTAAGCCACTGGGTCTGAGACACGAACCGCGGTTGGCTACATGGGAGTCCAGCGACATAGCCATTACGCTAACTGCTGGTCCCCTGGCCTAAGTATTTCTAGTACTCACAGCCTTTTGTGTCTAGAGGGGAGCTGGGCATAAGAGAAATGGTCATACATATAGATATATTTACAAAGTCACCAAAGCCTGGATCGCAGGTTTCACTTCGTTACTGGCAAATCCAGCAGTGCATGGATTTCTTCATGCGGTCCACAAATATTTACTGAGCACCTACTGCGTTCCGGGCACTAGACAGAAGGCGAGGCACTGCAGTATAACCGTGAGCAGGACAGAGGTGGTCCCTGGCCTGGCGGGCTCTTTGGGAACACCTGGGTATGATAAGGTTTTGTTAATGCTGCTGCCACTGCCGCCTCACTCCAAGGCCCACCATACCCCGAACACAGGGCTTCAAGGTTGTCACCAGAGAGGTCAACCAGCCAGAGACCACTCAGTGCTGTGGGGAAAAGACTGGGCATGGGGGCCAGACAGTAGCACAGGCTGACCCTCATGGGCAGGTTCTGGGTTTGTGTCCAGAGACCTCGCTGAGTACACACAAGCCTGTGCTCTGGGGCTGACTGAGGCCGGGGGTGAGTAGTAGCGTCAAGGCCCTGTGGTGGGTGCTGTCTGTCTCTTTTATGCTCATGGAAGAGGCAACTTAATATACTTTAAAAGAAGGGGGAGCAGCAGATGACTTGGTGGTTAAGGGTGCTAGACTCCCACATGGTCGACTGCAGCTCAAGTCCTGGACCTGGCAACTTGCTTCCTCACTTTTCCTCTCTCTCTGACCCTCTCTGGTCAAATTAAGATAAATAAATAAAGTTAAATAAAAAGAAAAGAAAAAACATGGGGCACTAGTAGGTCTAAAATCATCACAAGGGCACAGTTTGGTTCCCGTCAAAACTCAGATTTGCCCTCATTTGGAGGTGCCTTGTGCTGACGTAAACACACAGAGAGAAAACACAAACCACTACTGACACGCATGACCTACATATGTCCAGGAGAGCCGAGAGGCAGTGGTCAGTCCACAGTGGGCATGGCGGAGCCCATGCAAGGACAGGAGGTGCCAAGGAACTCTTGGGGGCCCCAGAAAACATGTGAGGGAAGATGTGGGACCTCAAAACGGAAGATAGGGCCAGCAATGACATCCCCAACAAGGCCTGCTCCCGCATGACCACGCGTTCAAGTGCTCACGGCTCCCTTTGAGAGCGCCAGTTTCTGAGTCAGGAGGACACGGCGGCTGCAGGGGACATTGCTACACCTGGCTCTCCTGATGTAGCACGGCCTCTGGCTCCTCTCGGGCTGGGGTTTTCTCTTCTCTTTTCTCTTCTCTTCGCTTTTCTCTCCTCTCCTCTCCTCTCCTTCCTCTTTTCTCTTTTCTTTCTTCTCTTCTCTCCTCTCCTCTCCTCTCCTCTCCTCTCCTCTTCTCTTCTCTTCTCTTCTCTTCTCTTCTCTTCTCTTCTCTTCTCTTCTCTTCTCCTCTTCTCTTTTCCTTCCCTCTCCCCTCCCATTTTCCTCCCCTCTCCTCCCTTCCCCTTCCTCCTTCCTTTCCCTTCTTTCTTCCCTCCCTTCCAGAGGCACGCCCTCACGTTGCCCATACTCCAATTTATTTTCCATATGGTTCCAGTCCGATCTGCCTGCCATGGGCTGGGACAAGCACAGCAGCAGCCCCTGGGAGTCTATGAGGAATGCAGACCCCAGACCCCACCCCAGACCCCAACATCATTCACACAAGGTCCTCCTGTCCCATCCTCCTGGTGGCTGGGTTTGCAGGCATGCACCACTACACCCTGGCTCCTTTGAAATACTGTTCTGGCAGCCACATAGAAGGGAAGGACGCAGGTGAGCTAACGATTATTGACCAAAACCAAGGCCGGAAGGTGGCCCAGCAGTACGCTCCCCAATGCACCCCACAGGGGCAGGCCGCCAGAGTGTGCTGGGGCCTTGTACATGCTGGGTGTGCACACACATGCCCACGATGCCGGCAGGCTGAGGCTCGGGTGGATCGTGGTCTGGGGACCCCGTTTGGGGTGTCCCCCCCCTTTCATGAGAGAAAGTCTCCAGGCAAGAGGAGAGAAACCAGCCCTGGGCTGGGAGGCCTGGGTGTGGCTACTCCCTCAGCCGTGTGACCCTGGAAAGCCCATTTGACCCCTCTGAACCTCTGTTTTCTCAACTGAAAAAATAAAAACTCTCAGGCCTAAGTTCTTCCTGGCCCTGGAAGTCTATAAATGCACGACATCAGAACTCCTGGAGGAGGGACAGACTTGCAGAGGTCAGCACGGCCATCCTGAGGAGGCTTCCTGGCCGTTCAGGAGGGGTGTCCTCCAGGCCGAGGAAATGATACTGGGAAGAAGTCCCGGGTGGGCCTGCATCAGCAGGTGACAGGCCTCCGTGGCAGACAGATCAGAGATGAGACTTGAGGACACTCTGGCCTGAGTGTGATCCTGGGCTTCCACCTGGATGGAGTGGAGCCAGTGGAGGCTCTTCTGGGGCCTAGCAGCAGAGGGGAGTGGCCAACAGGACAGGTGACCTCCTGGCTCCTCCCAGAGTAAGGGCGTGTCGACAGAGGAAACCATTTTGGGGGTGGAAAAGCAGTCTGCCTTCGGCATGGGGTGGAGGGTTGGCGTGAGGGCAGGGAACCCTGGGCAGCCTGGGAGCTCCCTGAAGCCAAGTTCTCACCTCCCTCTACGTTTCTCTCTCCAGAGACAGAGGCCTGCTGAGTCATGACATTTTTCTATCAAAGCTCCAATTTGAACACAAAATCTCCCACCACCCTTTCCCCCCACCCCACCTGTGCTTCATCTCTGCTCTCAGAAACACAGTGACAAGGTGGTAAGAAAGAGGAAAAGAAGTGGGAAATGCTTCAGAACCCTGGCCTTCCCGGGAGGCTGGGGGTCCCGCCTGCCAAAGTCAGGCTTTAGCTGGTCTCTGATAAAGTCCCTGGAGATAAGTGGCCTGTGTTTGTCGAGGGCTTAGAGAGCGGTCGCCAAGTCTGAACACAAAGGGGCCCTGTGTCCACAGCCCTTCAGGCCACTCACAGGACTGAACAAACACTACAGTGACAAGCCCTTCACACCTGTGGGCTTGGGAAAAGCCTGCTCCTTTGTCAAGACAACAAACAGAAGAGGTGCTAGGTCAGCCCCCACTCGGCCAGACCTTCCCGGGCTCCTGGTGAAGGGGCTGAGCTGGGATGGAAAAGTCTGCAGGCTGGCGAATCCTGGGGCCCCCTTCTTCAGGCGGAAACGTGAGCTCCATCCCGGCAGGGAGACCAAGCGGTGAATGTGGCTGCCGTGGAAAGGCTGACGGCCATGGATGGACCAGAGAGGGCACTTTAGGGGCTGGATCGGGGCCACCGACAGGATTCAGGGTCCCAGGGTCAGAGGCTTGGCTCTCTAAGGGGCACAGCCATGGCCTTGATGGGGTGACCGGCCCCTCCTGGAGAGCTGCAGGGCCATCCCCCAAATCTGTTTGACCTCATCGTCACTTTTTCCACTGACTTTTTTCCTCTGTAAACATCTTAGCCTTTTCTTTCCCTGCCCTTTTTTGGCTGCGGTGCCTCCCTCTAAGGCTTTGAAATGATCCCCTCCTAACTAACGTCTCCCAGGCCCTTCTCGGAGAAGAAACAGCTCAGGGTTCTTGCTGCACAAACATCCCCCTCTTCACACCACCCTGCAGGCGGAGGGCAGGCCCTCTGTGGAGGAAATGCCAAGGAGGCTTTGGTAAGCCCTGAGCAGTCGTCAAGTCTTTGTCCGCTGTATTCTTGGATCCTCTATCCTACTTCCCAGTTCACAGCCCCACCCCAGGCCCCAGAGGGTGGGCCTGGCCCTGTCACCTCCCTCAGGGACTTTGGCTCTGGCCCACCCCAGGAATTCCCCACCTCTAGGCAGCCCACCACCCTCTTCGAATATCCCTCTCATCTTGTTACTGCCCTGTTCTGGAACTTTCTATGGCTCTCCATTGTCTATAAGGTGCTTTTCAAAAAAAAAAAATGTTTTAGCTATAGGGCATGTATGCTTGCTGGAGAGAGAGAGGGACAGAGAGAGAGAGAGAGAGAGAGAGAGAATGAGAAATCACTTTCCAGAAGAGGTGGCCATGCCACAATCCCTTCTCCTCCATTCTCCTCTCAGGATTTTGGGCACACCTGTACACGTGACCAGCATGTTTTTCAAGACGCCGGGTCCCAGACTCAAATGGTGCAGTTATATGGGACCCAGGCACCCCAACCTCCACACCACCTGCTGACCCCACACATTCTCTTTCCTTCAAGGATATTTGCATTTACTGCTTTCAATATGGAAGTCCAGAGACTATAAGGTCTTGCTCTTTCCTTATGGCAGGCCCCAGCATGAGCACCCCACGAGGGAGGAAGCTTGCTGTCCGCTAAAGGCAAAAACAGAACCCAAGGTTTCCGAGTTTACCCTCCTGTAGACGAGATGAGAAAACGAGGCCCCCAGAGGCAGAGAGACTCTGCCAAACGCCTGGCAGTAGTTAGCGGTGACTAACCCTTCACCTAACTTGCTCAGGGCTCTTTCCAGGCCTCCAGCATGGTGGGGTGGCATGGGCTCTGCAGAAGGATGCTCTATAAACCCTCATGGCTGTTGGAATTCATTCCAAGAGGCAGGGGCTTTTCAGAACGGAAGGGGTTGCCTGCAAAGCTCCCCAGCAGCTTCTGTTGCCATGAAATCCTCTCTGCCTTGTGCCGTGCCCGCCCTGCCCAGAAGCCTGGTTAGCAGAACAGGGGGCTTCCTTCCAATCTCCTTCCCCAGAGGTGGTGCACACACTACGTGGGCTTTATTAAACGGACAGATGAGGGCTGGTTTGCCAGTTGAGCCAGCTAAGCTTGGCTCCGGGCTCCCTAGAGTCATTTCCCATCTGTAATGGCCCCCATCACGGAGTCCGGCTCATGCCAGGCTGATCCAAGATGGGACAGGCTGGTGGAGGGGGAGGCTTAATGACTTGCAGTCCATTCTGTTCTGAAACCAGGCAGGAAAACACACAGTTCTTAGGGCACAGCCCCCTCTGTTCCCCACCACTGTCACGGGCTGTATCCCTCCCTGCGTGACCATTTATTTAATAAAACTCTCCTTAACTTGGACTTAGGTTGGATGCTCCTGACACCAGCCCCAACTGCTGCCTGAACTACATCAGGATTTGCCACTGCACTCCAGGCCTTATGAACCCAGGGTCCCGACGAGCCAGGTCAACACCAACATGCCTCCCCTGTTCCCTAATTCACTTCCAACCAGCGTTGTTGGATTTGGCAAATAAAAATATAGGACACCTAGTTAAATTTGAATTTCGACAAATAATTTTTAGTAAGCTTATTTCCCAAGGGTTGTACGGCAGGGGTCAGGCAGTGACAGAGCAGAGAGGTGTGACGCTCTGTGATAATCACTCACGTGGGAACATTCTAGGTTTGTATCCACAGATGTCCCTGAACACTCTGGACATGTGTTTGCCCATGACCCAGGGCTGACTGAGCCTAAGGGTGGATCAGGCATGAAGGCCCTGCTGGGGGTACCTGGCTCGCTCTCTCGCTCTCTCTCTCTGTCTCTGTCTCAAAAGAAATAAATAAACTTGAAAAAAAGAACAGCGCACCAGTCCTACGTCCAACACACTGCAGATCCCTGTCAAAGCTGCGCTCTGCTTAAGATGCGAGATTTCACGTGACAGTTTTCATCAAAGGCAACTCTCATTTTCTCAGCATCAGGGAGTTCCAAAGCGGTTGAAAAGGACTCTCAAGTCAACAGGCCCAGCAGGGAAGAGTCCTGTCTGGACCCTCTGGGTTCTTCCGTTCCTGTCTGGTTAGTGCCAGCTGTCCTTCCCTAATCTCTTCCCTCGCTCCATCTGCCAAACACCCGAGACCACGTGGAGACACGTAAGACGGGAAAAGACCCTGCGGTCAAATAACCCCGGAAGTGCTTCCCCCACTGCCTGGCACCACCACCGATGAGCACAGATAGACCACCTCTCTCTGTCCCCACTTTGGATCTCAAGAGGCCCCGTTATTCCAGAGTACGCCCCAACCTCACATGCAAACTCCCCACGTGGAACTGTGGAACTGTACTGCCATCTCTGGAGAAAAAGAAGAGGAAGGCAAGTATGATCAGAGCGACCCAAAATCTTGACCTAAAGAAGGGTGTTTCCGGGGACCAGCAGCTAGCGTAATGGCTATGTCACTGGACTCCCACATAGTCGACCGCGGTTCAAGTCCCGGACCCAGTGGCTTAAACTCACGCAGGGTGTGTGTGTGTGTGCGTGCCCAAGATCCTGAGAGGAGAATGGAGGAGAAGGGATTGCGGCATGGCCATCCCCCCTGGGGGGTGATTTCTCGCTTTCTGTCTCTCTATCTCTCTCTGTCTGGTGAGCACATGCGCCCTATAGCAAAAACCTCTCCAAAAAAAAAAAAAAAAGGAAGAGAAAAGAAGGGTGTTTCCATCAGGAGATGCTCTGTGATGGAACCCCCAACATCTGAACCCCAATTCTGAATCCAGTTATTTTAATCACACTAGTCAGTGCAAACTGTTCCAGATCTGTGAAGTGTGTATAAGGTTATAATTAAAGATTTTAATTAAGATTTGGGGACCAGCAGATGGCATAATGGTTACATTGCTGAACATAATCGTCTGCAGTTCAAATCCTGGACACAGCAGCTTAAAACTCACACCAGGCACGTGTGCATGCGTGCTCAAAATCCTGAGAGGAGAATGGAGGAGAAGGGATTGCAGTGTGGCCATCCCCCCTGGGGGGTTATTTCTCACTTTCTGTATCTCTGTCTCTGTCTATCTTTCCAACAAGCGTACATGCCCTATAGAAAAAAAAAAATCCCTTTTATTTTTTAAAAAAAAGGACTAATTAAGATCCGTATCACTAAAGGATGTTGGTGGCCTATCACAGAACAGAGGGAGTGAAGGAGAGCAGATTCCAGCTGACAAAGGGAGTGGAATGAGCCACCCTGGGGGACAGCAACCTTGCTGTCCCTGGAGACATTCAAGTCAAGGGACATGGTACCAGGGGTTCCAGTTTTGGTGAGGAAGTCAAACCAGGCTGATAAAGGCCCTTCCAACTCAGAGAGATTTGAGACACTACCTCGCCTCTGTGCTGGGAGATCCCTCCAGAGCTGAGGCCACGGCTGGCCTGGCAGCCATTCTCATGGATGAGTTAGTGGAACGGCTGTCTCTCTGCAGACGACTCTGAGACCTTGGGGTAGGGACTGTGCATTCTGGAAGGAGACAATTGAAAAGCTTCCCTATGGGCAAATGCACAGGGTTTATTTGTAGAAAATGAATCCAAATGGTCCTTCTGGAATGATGTCCCAAGGTACCAGTTACAGTGGGGGGAAACCGCCTGGGGACTGCTGTAAACTTCCTACGAAGGGATGGCAGCTCTGGAGCGGAGTATTTTTAAGTCTATTAATTTTTTCCATCAGCAAGAAAGACTCAGAGAGAGACAGAAAGACAGCACCCCTAACACAACCTACCCCCAGCCTCAGTCTGCCCAGATCATGGGCATGCACATGTCCAGCGTGCTCTGGGAGGTCTCCGTATGGGAACCCAGAACCTTCTCACGTGGGTCATCCTCACAGGGTGTCACATTCAACCGCGGTGCCACCATCCAGCCCCCGAGCATCTTCTGCGTGGACCTTTGGATCAGGACAGCGACGGAGGGGCAGCGGCAGCTTAGCTAACAAACGCCAGCCACCCTTGGGCATCTCGAAGGGCAGACTGCTCTGCAGAAACGTCTCCGCACCGCTGCCTGCAATGGCAGCTCCATGCCAGGTTGGTGCTGTGACATTCCAGCTGTTGAGTATTTTGAACCTTTTTCCAGATTTGGGGACAATAAGCCACCTGGGACGCTCACTGGCCCTGTCATATTGACACTCCCACAGAAGACTCCAGAAAGGGACTGACCCTTACAGCAAAGGGGAGTCCGACGGTAAGGCAGACCCTTGCCCCCCTCCTCCGGATTGTTTTCAGGGCTCCCAGCATGGCCGAACACCTTGCTCTCTAGCAATCAGAGACACCCTGGTGCCTTGCTGGGTCTCCACACCTGGAGGGCATGGCTCCGAGTTCCCCTCCAGCCCTGCGAACCAGTGGTGGGAATGGAGGGAGGAGGTGTCCAAGCTCTTTTTTGCTGCTGGCTTTGAAAGGAGTCCCAAGGCATTGGTAGGAAAGGCTGTCCCCTCCTTGATGCCTCACTCCTGAAGCAGGCAGGGACATCTGTACGAGAGTTCTGGAGTGCCCGCAAGGAGTGTGGGGCTTCTGGGAGCTCTAAGGAAGCAAAGACAGAGGGCCAGCTAATGGCGTGGTGGTTGAGGCGGCTGGATCCCACACGGCCAACTGCACAGCTTGAATTCTGGACTCGGCAGCTTGAAAAACACACCAGGCACATGTGCACGCATGCTCCAAATCCCAACAAGATGGAGAGATGAAGAAGAAGGGGTTGCAGCATGACCACGACCCATGGAGGGCGCTTTCTCCCTTCCTCCCTCTCTCCCACCCTCGCTTTCTCTTTTTCTCTCTCTCTGTGTCTCTGCAAGTGCACACACCCTCTAGCAGCAGTGTACACCTGCCATTTCTACTCACTTTGGTGGCTGTCGCAGTCACAGCAGACTCACCGGAAGTGGCTTCTGTGCACCAGGCCGTGGGGTCATCATCCTTCACGGCCTCCCTGTGAGGCCAGGGCTCTGGAGTCCCCATCTTGCACCTCACTAAGCGGCTTTCTCCTCACCTCCTCAGTTCCCCTATCCTGAAGGCATGCCCCAAAGATAAACGAGGGGCATGTACGAAAGTGTATGGAGGCCCTGGAGGGGTCTCCGATCCCCAATCCTAGAGAACTCTAGTCACCCAACACGTGACTTCAAAAACTCAGCCTGCCACCTTCCTGTTCAGGAGAGGCCCAGGTGGAAATGAGTATAGACACACTCCTCTTCCAAACACCCACACTTCCCAGCTCTACTTTCCGCTCACGAAAGGAAGCCACAAGCTGAAAGAGAGAGAGAAAGACACTGCGGGCCTCAGTGTATAGGCCTCATCCCTCGGGGTGGTCGCAGACACGGTCTGAGGAAGACACCGCCATCCCCACTCTACCGATGAAGACTCTGAGGCTCCGTGTTCACAGGGTCTCAGGGACCGGACTGAGGGGTGATGGGTCCAGCCCTGTTCTACTCCAGCTCAGGGTCCTGGCACCTTCCTCTTTCCCAGCTGGAATGGTGGGGTTTAATCCTTCCCCCAAGACCTCCACTCAGGGACTCGGTTCGGTTTTGTAGCCAGAATAGAGCTATCCGAGCGCGAGCTTGGCCAGGTGAGGTGGTTTCATGGCGACAGTCCCCCTCAGGTAGTCTCAGGAAATGTTTCCTCTTGCCCTAAAATGAGGGGCTTGGGGACCAGACAGGTTCCTTCTACGAGTCGGGGGGAGGGGAACCCGCATGTGAACGCCCCACATTTCTTGGCCCTGCTGCTTCTGGCTGCCTTCGATGTGGCTAATTCCCCGGGCGTCCTGTGTAATTCCACAGTAATGTGGCTTTAATTGTCCCCAAAGCGGGCCATTCTTCCTTTATTGTGCAGTAAATTTCCCTCCAGAGTTCGGATTTCAAGCGCCTGCCCCAGCCTGGGAGCCCGCCAGCCTTGGGGGGAGGCACTCTGGCCTTGCAGCCTGGCCCCTGGTCCCGGTCAGCCCGACCTCTTCTCCTCCCCCTGGCCCTCCCTTGCTCCAAATGGCCATGGTGCAGACGTCAAGCCCCCAGGGGAGGGGCACGCTCGAGGCGGCAGGGACGCTGGTCTGTGGTTCTGTCTGGGAAACGAATTAACTCGACAAATGCAAACAAGCTGGCAGGGCGGATTCGTTAGGCTGGAGTGAGATGGGTCCTTTCACTTGTTCACCACCGAGCAGGGAAGCGAGGGGGTGCTCAGCCCGCTCTAACCTTCCACCTGTGCTGGGGAAGGGGGCAGTCACCTGATCACCCTGCTCCTCTTCCCTCTTTGTCAGAGAAAGACTAATTACTGCTTCCTTATCAGATGAGATAAAGCCCATAAAATACTTAGCCCAGGCTGACACCTCACACCCCAGAAGGCCCAGCCTGAGCTGCATCACAGCTGGGAGGTAGTGAAGAGGGTGAGGCTCCGTGAGTCAGGAGCCAGACGCAGGAGTTCAAATCCTCTTCTGTAACAGGCCAGCACAGTGCACTTGCCCTTGGGCCTATTTGCCAACCTCTCTGTCCCTCAGCAGGGTTCCTATCTAGGAAGGAGGACAATAATGGTGCCACCTGTCATCAGTGCTGATACAGGGGCATGGTCGGTGAAGCCATCACTCCCGGCACCCACGGACAATCCACTGAGTGCCAAGAAGATGGTGAACATGGCGCTGCAGGTCTTCAGGAAGACGAGTCTCGAAGCAACTACAGGGCACCCAGGACACCATACTGGGGGTGGCCCAGGGGAGACCATGGCCTCTGCAGAACTTAGTCCCTGCAAAACCAAGGCCAGCTCACCTCTAAGGGACCTCCTGGTTTGAGACGCAACCGTCTGAGCATTGGCCGAACATAGTTTGTGCTGCTATCCATAATTTTTTGAGAGAGAGAGATTTTTGCTATAGGGTGAGTGCACTCACTAGAAAGACAGAGGGACAGAAAAAGAGATCACCCCACTGGGGGGATGGCCACACCACAATTCCTTCTCCTCTGTTCTCCTCTCAGGATTCTTTTTTTTTTTTTTTTTTTTTTTTTGAGACGTTTTTGCTATAGGGCGCCTGCGCTCGCCAGACAGACAGAGACAGAGAGATAGAAAGCGAGAAATCACCCCCCAGGGGGGATGGCCACGCCGCAATCCCTTCTCCTCCATTCTCCTCTTGGGATCTTGGGCACGCACGCACACGCGCCCGGCGTGAGTTTAAGCCACCGGGTCTGGGACTTGAACCGCAGTCGACTACGTGGGAGTCCAGCGACATAGCCATTACGCTAACTGCTGGTCCCTCCTCTCAGGATTCTTGAAATGCACACACACACACACGTGCCCGGTGTGAGTTTCAAGTCGCGGGGTCCAGGACTTGAACCACAGTCGGTCATGTGGGAGTTTGCCTTAACAACTACACCACCTGCTGTCCCCCCATCCATAATTTTAAATAAGCCTTAGTGTGACAATCTCTCCCTTCCTAAACCATCTTGAGAATACAGTAGAAAACAATGCAGAAGGAATACTTTCTCTGAGCAATCGGAATAACTAACAGCAGAGGCCCGTCCCCACCCCCAGGCTGTCTGCTCTGTTTATGCAGAATTCTCACAGCAAGGGGAGAACAATGGTTTGAGGGTGAGGTAGCAGGCCCAACAGGCAAGGCGAGGGCCAGAAGAGCACAGCCAGCTCTGGGAGGTACCAGGAAGGGTCTGGCTCCCCTTCCCGGCACACTTCGACACTCCTCTGTACAGGAAGATAACGCGACGGACACTGCAGAGCATGGAGGTGGTGGGCCCTCAGAGATGACGCCATGTGGCCCTCACATGGTAGCCTAGGAAAATGCCCCCTCATGAGCTTCGAGGGTATCTCTTCCTTCAGCAGAGGCTCAGGTGGGTCACCCTCCTTCCAGATTCCTGGCCACGTTCTGGGGTGTCTCCACTCCTCACCCTGCTGCCAGCTTAGGTCACACTGGGATCCACTTGAACTAGTGAACCACAGCCCTGGGCCCTGTGATCTGTGGCTCCTTCTGAGCTGTGACATCTCCTCTCTTCTCTACTCCCATCCAAACAGCTGGCCCTTACAGAAAAAGCCTCACTATAGGGAAGTTGGACGCTTCCCTAAATCTATGACCATCAGTCCCCCTGGACACCCTGCATTTCCCCCAACACCCCAAATCTTTTTCTTTAAAAGAATTCTTTATTTTTTAAAAGAATTATTTATTTATTTAATTCCATTTGTTATTTTTATTTTCTTATTTTGACCAGAGAGAGAGAGAAAAGGAAAGGGAGAAAGCAAGCCACCAGGTCCAGGACTAGAACCGTGGTTAGCCATATGGGAATCCAGTGCCTTTAACCACCACAACACCTGCCGGCCCCAAGAATTACTTATTTTATTTATCATCATTATTATTATTTTTTTAAATTCGCTTCAGGACAGAAGTGTTCACCAGAGAAAGAGAGAGAAAGAAGGAAAGCAAGAAAGTAAGCTGTCAGGTCCAGGATTTGAACTGTGGTTGGCCACATGGGAGCCTAGCACCCTAACTACCATGCCACCTGCTGGTCCTCCCCTCCAAATCTTAGCTCAGTTGTGGCTTCTTAGCGAGACCTACCCTGACCGCCCTGCTTAAGACTCCAAACCCTCCACCCCTGCCTTCCGACTCCCTTCACTCTAGCGCCTTCTCCATAGCACACAGCTCTCAGAGCACACATGGACCTTACATACTTGACTATAGATTTTTTTTTTTGAGAGGTTTTCGCTATAGGGCACGTGCGCTCGCCAGACAGACAGAGACATAGAGACAGAAAGCGAGAAATCACCCCCAGGGGGGATGGTCACGCCGCAATCCCTTCTCCTCCATTCTCCTCTCGGGATCCTGGGCACGCACGCACACACGCCCGGCATGAGTTCTAAGCCACCGGGTCCGGGATGCGAACTGCGGTCGACTACGTGGGAGTCCAGCGACATAGCCATTACGCTAACTGCTGGTTCCCACTATAGATTTTATCAGGTCATCTAACAGCGGAGACTTTCTGTACTGATTTCTGTTGATTCCATCACGGCAGCCCCTTACAGCATCACATGGTTGATTTGCTGATTTGTTTACTAAACTCTCCCATCTACTGGGTCGTCAGAAAAGTCATGATGCATTTCTGCATAGAAAACTAAGGCATGGCTTTTCTGATGATCTGATAGAATATAAGCTCCAAGAAGACCGAGGTTGTCCTACGTTGATCACTGATGCCTCCCCAGGGCCCAGAACAGTAATAACTGCTGAGTCAATGAATAAACGAATGAATAAATGAATGAATTGGTCTTTAAGAGTTGTCAGCTCGGAGCCAGTTGGTGGTGTGCTGGTTAAGGTACTGGACTCCCTCATGGCCAACCACAATTCCAGTCCCGTGCCCCGCAGCTTGAAAATCACGCCAGGCACATGTGGATGCGTGCCCAAAATCCCGAGAGGAGAGTGAAGACAGGGATGGGGGTGGGGGTTGCAGCATGGCTATCTCCCCTGGGGGATGATTTCTTACTTTTCCTCTCTCTGTCTCTCTCTCTGGCTAGTGCATGCAAACATTAAAGAAGAAGAAGGAGGAGGAGGAGGAGGAGGAGGAGGAGGAGAAGAAGAAGAGAGCTGTCAGCTCTTTTCCACTCTCTGTTTCCAGTCTTTCTGCCTTCTTCAAACCTCCACCCCCTACAACCTCCTTCCTCCATGTCCTCACTTCCTATTCTCAGGGAAAACAGAAGCCGCGAGATAAGAATTCTTACAAGGCGCTGCTACCCAACCCTGACGCCACCTCCCATAAGGGCCCACATCTTCCTTTTCCCCTGCTCAGAGCCAGTCCCCAGCTGTGCCTCGAACCCTTCTACTCCTCCTGGCCACTTCAGGACACATGAACTGTCACCTCTTCCTTCCATCCCCATAGATCGCTCCCCTCTCTAAAAGCCCTCCCTCCCCCTGGGTCTACCCAGTTCCCCTCTCTCTTTACCTTCCCAAGCTTCCAGTGCCTCGCTTCCTGTTCCCTCTCCCACCCACTCCACTCTGCCTTCTTTGCCCACCAGAACACCCAAGCCGAGCCGCCTGCTCTAGTGCAAATCCAGTTGGCGCGCCATCTCCTCTCAGAGCCCCCTGCAGGTTCAACAGTGTTCGCCGCGTCTCGTCAGCAACACTCTCCTCCCTTGACTTCCCAGCCGCACATGCGCCCGGCCTTTCTCCCACAGTGCTGTCTCCCGTTCACGCTCCGCCTTCTCCTCTCTTTAATCAGAGCTGGAGTTCCTCCAGGAGAAGCCAGGCCCACCCCTTCTCTTTTGAGCTTCACACTGCAGAGGCTTGGATGGGTCCCCCTCTGCCCAAGCTACCTCTCTTGTATCTCACCCAACTCAGCGATTACCTTCTTGGGGAGAGATGACTCCCAGGTTTCTCTCTCTGGTCTAGAAGTCTTTGAGCTTCTGACATGTACATCCACCTGTCTGACACACATCTCAGATCACTCAAAGGCACAAGGAATTTCACATATTTCAAGATCAAAGTCATGCTGTTTCCTCCCAGGCCCAGTTGCCTTCTGGGAAATGACACTTGCCTCTACCCACATGTGCAACCTGGAACTCAAGAGTCACCTTGTTACCTCCCACTTTCTTGACCCTATTAGTTAATTCATAAGCAATCCTGTTTGCTTTTCATTCCCAAATCTCTCCCAAATCCCTCTACTTCATTTCATCACCCAAGTCACTATCATCCTTGGCTGGCACATGGGCCACAAATGTGGGCTTAAAACCCATCTGAGGTGCCGTCCCCATAGCCTAGTGGTTAAGGGAGTCAGATCCCACATGGCCAACGGAGCAGTTCAAATCCTAGCACCAGAGGTTTGAAAAACACACCAGGTACATGTGCGTGTTTGCCCAAGTCCCAACAGGATAAAGAAAAGGAAAACGGACTGTGGCATGACTATGCCTCAGTGTGGACTGTCTTCTCCCCTTTTTCTCTGGGAAACGCACACGCCCTCTGGCCAAAAAAAATCCCCGTATACCCCAAACTACCTGGCTGGTGGTTATGAATTCTCAGGAGAGATCATTTTTTCCCTCTCTGCAGTGTGAAAGTGAAAATAGGCAGGTCTCACCCTCTCCTGCAGGACAGGTTTATTTCTCACAGGGCCCTTATGTCCATCCAGAGTATAACCCCTGAAGGTCTCAGCTTCCTGGCACCATCTCCCGTTAGACCTCCTGCCTTAGGAAGCCCTGCCCGTAATTACCTTGGGTCTCCTGTGTCCCACAAGGCCATTAAATAGAGGCTCAAGGTCACCAGGGCGTCACACACACACACACACACACACACACACAGACACACAATTCCGTGTCCAGTGCTCCCTCGCGTCTAAGAATTCTGCTTCCATTTTGGGGATTTCAACACATGCCAGCTTAGCGCTGCGTTTTCTTTTTAAGTTTATTCTTTTTGACAATTCATCATGAGAGAGAGGCAGAGAAAGACAAGTCCTCTCAGCCGGGCCTCAGATTGCGATCCCGCTCCCCACCGCGGGCACATCCCAGCTGACCCGGAAATCCACCGTGTGGCCTCCAGCACTGCTGAGCCCTGGGCTGCCGCTGCACCTCTGCGGTTGGACCGACGGTGCTTTTTAAATTTCAAGTCTATGTTTTTGTTTCTTTTTCCATTTAATTTATTTCTTTTAATTTACCAAAGGGCACATGCACTTGCAGGAGAGAGGTAGAGAGAGAGGAAGCAAGAAAGCACCCCCCATGGGAAATGGTCACACCACAATCCCTTCTCCTCCATCTCTCTTCCTTCTGGGGTTTGGGGCACACATGTACAGGTGCACAGAGTGCTTCTCAAGCCATGGGGTCCAGGACTCCAACCATGTGGTCAGCCATTTGGGATCCAGCCACCTTAACCACTAGACCATGGGCTGGCCCTGTTGTGGGGGGTTTTGTTTGTTTGTTTTTATATTTCACCCTGTGCCTTGTTTCTGTTGTTTCAGGGACAGGCATCTGCCAGGAGGGAAAATACAGACTGAGCAAGGGGTGATGCTGTTCTCGCCCCAGAGTTCCTACTCTTTGTTGCAGCTGTGCTGTGGCCACTCCCTTCTTGGGGGCTCAGGGCACATTCAGCCCACACCACCCACCAGAGAGCACCCAGCTCTCCTGTGAGTATGCTGTCTTCAATGCTTCAGAGCTTACCGAACGGCAGGAAACCACCCATTAGCAGGTCACAGGTCAATTTAGGACAGCATTTTTTCTTTCTTTCTTTCTTTCTTTCTTTCTTTCTTTCTTTCTTTCTTTCTTTCTTTCTTTCTTTTTTTTTTTTTAAAGGTTTTTGCAATAGGGCATGTGGAGAGGAGACAGAGACAGTGAGAGGGAAAGTGAGAAATCACCCCCTGGGGGGATGTCCACACTGCAATCCCTTCTTTTCCATTCTCCTTCGGGGATTTTGGGCACACATACACTGGGCATGATTTTGAAGCCACTGGGTCTAAGACTCAAACCACAACTGGCCATGTGAGAGTCCAGCACCTTAACCACCGTGCCACCTACTGGCTCCCCATGGAGAGAGTTTTAAAAATAGGAGCAAATAGAAAGTATTGGGATGAACCACACATAGAAAGATCCATTCCACCTTTATTTTGGATGGATACATGGTGGATGGGTAGATAGATGGATGAACAGGTAGGTATGAAGGTTGATGAACGGATGCCAGGTACTAGGTCATGCTTCATAACAGTAAGTCTAGCTATACTGCGGGTCACGGTCCAAAAACATTGCACTTACATTTCACTGTGTTAGCTCTGGTTAGTCCTTGAAGACAGGGGCCACATTTTATTTCTCTCCCTGGACATAGACACAGGATGAGCTCACAAAGATTCTTGGCAAACACTGAGCTGAGTTTCTGGAGACTGTGAGGAAATCACCAGATGAATGAGGCCCAGAGTGGGCAGCGCGAACCCTGCTCTAGAACCCAAAGTCTGTCAGACCCCAGCTTCCAACCTGGACCACCGGGCAAAGGCCAAGTCTACTTTTTCTTTTCTTTTCTTTTCTTTTTTCTTTTCTTTTCTTTTCTTTTTTCTTTTCTTTTCTTTTCTTTTCTTTTTTTCTTTTTTCTTCTCTTTCTTTCTTTTCTTTTTTTTTTCTTTTTTCTTTCCTTTTCTTTTGTCTTGAGAGGTTTTTGCTATAGCGCATGTGCACTTGCCAGAGAGACAGAAAGCGATAAATCACCCCCAACGGGGGATGGCCACACCACAATCCCTTCTTCTCCATTCTCCTCTCGGATCTTGGGCACGTACACACACACACCAGGCATGAGTTTAAGCCACTGGGTCCAGGACTCAAACCATGGTCGACTAGATGGGAGTCCAGCAACATGGCCATTATACCAACTGCTGGTCCCTCTTTTCCTTTTTTAAATTTATTTATTGTTGTTGTTATTATTATTTGTTTCAATCTGACCAGAGAAAGAGAGAGAGAGAAACTGAGAAAGCAAGCTTCTTGGTCTGAGACTCAAACCACAGTCATGTGGGAGTCCGGCATCATTAACCACCATGCCACTTGCCAAGTCTATCTTTCCAGTAGCCTCACTTCCACCCCAATGCTAGGGCCCAGGGAAAAATTATGTTCCCTGGTACGCTGTCTGGGGAAGAGGCTCATAAAGAAGGGACCGAAGCCATGTCTGAGAGACCAGGGCTGCCTGTTGGGGTTGTCCTCTACCCTTCTCATGCCCGCTTCACACTCCCCTGGCATCAGGCCTGGGCTCCTCTCCCGCATTTTCCTCCATCACCGTCTCCACTGCCCATGATCAGGTCTAAAGTGTCTTGTTTATGAGGTCCCTTGTCTGATCAGAAAGCTACCCCGGCCTTGCAGAGTCTAAGGAGGCACAGAGGCTCCTCAGCTTGGCTCCCCTGTGCCAGTGTCACTCCCTGCCCCACCGAGAGCTGTGCCGTGGCCTTGTCCACCTGTTCACTCCCTCCTAAGACCCTTTGACTCAATCTCCCCCACGGCGTTTCCTCCGCTGGAGGCCTGGCTGTGTCTGTTCACCACTCAGGGCCGGCCAGGGCCGCCACCACCCAGGCCTTGCCAGCAGCCCCAGGGGCTGAAGGAACCAGCGACTCAGAGCACACCTGCAGACAGTTGAGCCCTAGCAGGGCCCTGGCCAGCCTCCAAGACCCTCTGCAAGACCTTATCTGCAGCCCTCAGGTCCACCCCCTCCACAGCTCCGATGCCCGTCCCCTCACCTGGGACAACACAGCTGCCCCTCCGTCTTGGCTTCCCTGTCTGCCCCGCCCCTGCCCCTCTACAGGGCTGTCAGTGAGCAGGCCCTTGCCCAATAAGTAGGTGTGGATGGATTGACTGACGAGGAGGAGATGCCAGAGCCCAGGTGGAGCAAGGCTCTGTCTGGCCTGTCCCCCACCCACACAGGGCCCTGGGTGACAGTGAGCAGAGAGAGGGGGCCAACGCCAGGTCAGGGAGTGGCAGTGTCTGGGACCTGTCGTCGGGTCCCACAGGACGCCGGCCTCCTAAAAGAAGCCCGTTCTGTCCTCCTCCCCAGCCGGCTCTTGCCGAGGACGGAGCCCAAGAACAGAGCCCGAGAACAGACACACGCTTCGGTAGACGGCCCCCCCACTTGTCTCCCCGGCCCCATTACGAGGTCTATTTGAGCTTCCTCGGCCCGGGGCAGTATCTTGCCACTAAAATTTATGCAAATGAAATAATGAGCAATTTGGGGAAAGGAATGAAATGCTGAGCAGTGATCCAAACCACCCCAGACACCCGCCTGGAGGGGTTTTCAAGTTGAGCAATCACTTTAAAGAGATTTAAAGTCACTTGCTGGAAAAGAAAGGCAGGGGGAGTCGGGCAGGCCAGCAGGCCCCGTGGCTCGGGCCCTGGGTCTCACCTCGTGGTGGGGAGGAAGCGGGCGGCGCAGGGCAGGCATGCAGACCAGAGTCGATCTGGTCACTCACTGTGCTCCATAACTGAACCACGTGACTTACTGGGGTCCACCCTGAGGGCCCCCTCAAAATACCCTCCTCATTCCCGAAATCAGACTTAGGGAAAGATCCAGGTCCCGCAGGGAAGACTGAAAATGCCCACCACCTCCTACCAGGAAAGACGGGCTGCCCAGGGAGGGGCACTCTGCATTCATTTATTCATTCATGTTCACTCAGTCCACAGACTTTCCCTGAGCCCCGGCTATGTGCCTGTCCTGCTGGGACACCACAGGAATCAAATATTCACTCCCCAAACACTCACTGCCCACCGGCTTCCTGTCATAACTGACCTGGAGGGTGGCCCGGGGAGAGGGGATACAAAGCGAACAGGAGACAGCTCTCTGGCCCGGGAGTGTACAGAGTGTTGGAAGAGCGAGGACAAGGCATGGACAAAACTCAACTTCCAGGTACTGATAACATGGGAGAAAGTGCGGAGGTTGCCTTTTTTTTTTTTTTTTTTTTTTTTTTTTTTTGTCACTCATGAAGTCACTGGAGAGAGACTGAGAGACAGTGAGCGGGAACGTGAGAAATCACTCCCTGGGGGAATGGCCACACCACAATCCCTTCTCCATTTTCTTCCTGGGGTTTCGAGCTCGCACGCACACGCACCCAGGGTGTTTCAAGCCGCTGGGTCCGGGACTTAAACCACGATGGGCCATGTGGGAGTCCAGCGCCTTAACCACCGTGCCACCTGATGGCACCACAGAGGCTGCTTCCAAAGAGGCCCTGAGAGAAATCTTCCCAGAGGAAGAGTCATCTGGGCCAGGCCTCAGAGAATAGGTAGGAGCTGGGGGTGTGGAGAACTGGAGAAAATGATGCAATTCCAGGAGAAAGACCACACAGAACGATGCAGAACCACATGGGGACCCCTGGGCCATCGGCCGTTCTTGCCCCCATAGCAGAGAATAAGCCTGAGGGAGGAGTTACTCGTTCTCACCATCTGCACATACCCCTTTTTTGTTTGTCTAGTTTCTGCTACAGGAAACATGCACTCTCTGGAAAGAAAGAGAGGGAAAGCAAGAGATCACCCTCCAGGGTGATTCTGGCCACACGCCACAATCCCTTCTCCTCCATTCTCCTCTCAGGATTTTGGGTATGCACACACACAAGCCCGGCGTGAGTTTCAAGCCACCAGGTCCAGGACTTGAACCGTGGTCAGCCATGTGGGAGTCCAGAGACGTAACCATTACACTATCTACTGGTTCCTTGGCTCGGTTTTGTAAAGACTTGAGTACAGAGACGCTTGCTCTGCTGTCCCCAGCTGCCAGTCTGGCGCTGGTAAATTCCTGCCCACTCTGCGGGGACAGCAGTGCCTTTCACAGCTGTGACTCAGCTTCCCCTCAGTGGGGACTGACTCTAGGAAGATTCCAGAAAGCAGCGTGAGTCAGAGCACCCACAGATGTGCAGAAACAGGCTCAGAACTTCTGGGGGAAGGGGGGAGTGAGGAGGACAGGTACCCTGTGGCTGTGGTGTGTGTGCACACATGTGTGGTCTCATGGGCATGTGCACACAGTGTTTGGGCTGGGAGCATCCACACCGCCCCTGAGGATGTGCTGTGCTTGGGCTGCAGGTGTGGGGATTAGCTCGGGGAGCCAGGTGGGCCAGGGCTGGAATGCCAGTTGCCCATACACTCAGCCAGTGCCTTGTAAACTCTGAAAGTCAAATGAATGGCCCAGGAAGGACCCTGAGGCTGAGGGCTCCACTGCGACCACTCCAGGGAGCCCCAGAACCCCATCTGTAGGTGAGGCAATGGTGTGGAAGAAGCGAGTCCTGTCTCTGTAGACAGAGCGATCCACAGGCCCCACCAGACCCGAGCAGTGCTGGGCCATGGTTATGTTCCAGGAGTCAAGGGGAGCCAAGGAACAGGAGACGCAAGCTAGTCCTCTGTGTCAGGGTCAGGAGAGAGTCTGAGGGTCACAGAGGACTAAGCCATTGACCCCTGGGAATGGCTAATGAACTCCTGCTGGGAACAGACCAGCCAAGTCTTCCAGGAACAGGGGGCAGGGTGTGCAGAGGCTCGGAGGCCAGAAGACGTGCCTGAGAAACAGCGCTTCTGGCTGGCAGGAAGGCTGCGTGTGTGGGGAGGTGCGCAGCTGGACACAAGGGGGGTGTGAGAGGTGTGCTGGGCGGGGCCAGGCCGACCCAGACAGGCTCTCAGATAGTCGGAAGTAAGAGAGGACCGGGCAGGGGATGCGCATACAAAGAACGGGCAATGTGCACTGAAAGAGTGGGGATGAAGAGGAGTGGGGGGACTGCACCGTCGGGAGCTGGGGACATGGTGCCTCACTGGATCCTGGAGTGGATGGGGACACCCGTGTCCAGGTAGAGAACTCAGAGGGCTTGGTTCAGGGGATGAGGGTTAAAGGTACATGAGATGGGGGTGCCCTTTAAGGAGACAGCACCCCCTACTCCGGAACTCTAGGGCAGGTCTCCCAAATTAGATGATCAAGCCCTGGAACAAGTTCTCTCACAGGTCTCAGGACCCAGGACAGCCGCGGGGCAGGGGAGGACTCTGTGTTGGGACGTCCTGGCTAGGATCATGGTAGGCCTGCAAATACCTATCAAGAAACCACCATGAGAAAGACCCCTGGCCTCAGGCTTACGCTGGTGGGCTCCAGGGTACAGCAGCGCGGTGTCTGCACGTTCACCTCACACCTGCAGCAGTCCCGGCTGTAAGCCGCGGGCATCTGGAAGCTGAACGTTCGAAACCCCTGGAAGCACAGGGCTGCACAAACAGAGCGCGTGGTTCTTAGAGCAGAGGGCCGTCAGTCTGACCGCGCAGCAGGCCTATCCGGAAAGCTTTTTTAAAAAAAGCTAGTACCCACCCCCGGAGAGGCCTATTAATTAGTCTGGAGTGAGGACCTGCTGTGGTTAGTTTTAATCAAATTCCAGACGACCCTGATACACAAGGACCAAGCCTCCCTGATTTCGTCGATCTTTGGAGCTAGGTCTGCAGGGGAGATGGCTATGACCCTAGCAGAGCGAAGAAAACAGGGGTGTGGGGTGAGCACCCAGTTACCACTCAGGAAGATCAGCAGGAAAGCGGTCGTCTGGGGGAAAGGAGAGCTATGATCAGTGCCAGGACCAGAGAGGCCCTGGCCAAGGTACTTTAGCGAGACCTCATTTCCAGGACTGATAGAGCATTTCAACAGCCAATGGGAGGTCCTCGCACAGCGCAGAAGACCTCCTCTCCATCCAGGCAAGATGGCACAAGGAGGCCAGACGGTGGCACAGCGATAAAACCCAATGATCAGTGAGGCAAAGACACAACGGAAGGTTCCCAGTTCAAGTCTGGAGACCTCCCCGAGCACACCAGGCACACGGGTGTCCAGAATCCGGAGATGGTAGAAGGCCAGGAGTGAATCGTGGCACCAAGACCCTGTGAAAGGCTCTCGTGCTCTCTCTCTTGCTTATGGAAGAAATAAATAAATAAATACAAATTTAAAAATAATAATAACCTCAGGACCAGCAGTTAGTGTAATGGCTATGTTGCTGGACTCCTATGTAGTAGACTAGACCACGGTTCGCGTCCCGGACGTGGTGGCTTAAAACTCAAGCCAGGCGCGTATGCGTGCGTGCCCAAGATCCCGGAAGGAGAATGGAGGAGAAGGGATTGCGGCGTGGCCATCCCCCCTGGGGGGTGATTTCTCGCTTTCTATCTCTCTGTCTGGCGAGTGCACATGCCCTACAGCAAACACCTCTCCAAAAAAAAAAGAAGAAAAAAAATAATAATAATAACCTCAAAGGCCCAGACTCACAACCCCCCACAGTCACTGTAAGTCCAGACGCAACCTGCTGAGTAAACCTACAGCCCCCACTCAGACACAGCAGGCCACCTGGGGAGGAGGGATGGTTCTGCCCAGCTGGGCTGCCCAGACCATTCCCTGGCAAGCCCCCAGGTTGGCACCTGACCTCCTGGCCATGACTCAATAGGTCTCACTCGTGCTGAACCACCTCTCCAGAAGGCTGAGTCAGAGGGACGCCTGGAGAAGTGACCGTCCAGTAGCCTCCAATGGCTTTTTTTTTTTTTTAATTATTTATTTAACTTTATTTATTCATTCATTTATTTTTAATTTGACCAGAGAGACACACAGAGACAGAGAGAGAGAGAGAAAGCAAGCCAACAGGTCCAGGACTTGAACCGTGGTCAGCCATGTGGGAGCATCCAGCGCCTTAACCACCACGCCACCTGCTGGTCCCTCCAATGGCTTCTTAACAGGCCAAGGCAAGGGGCTGCATCCCACAGACTCCGCCAGGGGCAAGAGCCCTCCCTGCCTGCAATCTGTCTCAGAAGCCCCTGCAGGGAAAGGAGGACTGAATTGCTGTTCAGGACTCAGGCGACGCTGGCATGGCTCCTGGTGGTTTGGGCTGCTGAAGTTGCGATCCACAGTCACAGCGCAGAGTTCGTCTCAGGCTGGGAACCTTTACGGTCTGTGCAGGCATTTGGCCAGAACGCCTTATCCATGACACTTGCAATGCTACAGGTGGGACCAGCAGATGGCATAATGGTTACGTCGCTGGATTCCCACGTAGTCGACCGTGGTTCAAGTCCTCGACCTGGCTACTTAAAACTCACACCGAGTGCATGCGCATGTGTGCCCAAGATCCTGAGAGGAAAATGAAGGACAAGGGACTGTGGCGTGGTCATACCCCCAGGGGGTGATCTCTCACTTTCTGTCTCTCTGGTGAGCATGTGTGCCCTATAGCAAAAATCTCTCACTAAAAAACAAAATACAAAAACAAACAAACAAAAAAACCCTACAAGCAGCAGGCTCGGCCACATGTATTCTGATCCCGGAGCAGAACTTTGAGTTCCCCGTGAGGATGTGCTGTTCATTTCCTCGCTGATGACGCGTGGGCCAGCTTCATGCCACACATGGCAGAGATGGACAGGTGGGCGGCTGTGCTTGGAAAATTCATATTCTAGCCCAGGAGGTAGGCACAACACAGGGAGGAGGTGCCTGCTTGCGGGAGGGTTCCCAGCAGGGGAAGGATGAGTTGCCGGTTTTCGAGTCAGGGGTGAAGGGCGTTTCTGGCAGGTGAACCAGCAAGGGAAAAGGTTTAGAGGCAAAAATGTATAATGTCCATGAAACCATATGGCTTGTGGGTAGACCACGTGAGGGAAGAACAAGCGCGAGTGAGTGGGAGAGGAAGAGAAGAAAGCGCTTAGCTCACAGACAGGCGGGAGGGCTTGTGGGAGTGGCAAAGGTCAAGGCGGTCTGGTCCAACCTCCACGCGGAGGAAAACCCAGGCGGAGGCTGGGGCGATCGCTCATTCAGCAACAAGAGATCAAGAAGCGGCCAGATGGCGGCCCCATGGATAGCAATCCTACGCCAACGTGGGAAGGACCCTGGTTCTTGTGTGTGTGTGTGTGTCTATGATGCTGGCTGAGGTGGGGTAGATCATGAGGTGAAAACCCTATTGGGGGGGGAGGGATGCCTCTCTCTCATGGGGAAAAAATAAATATATAAACTTGGAAAAAAGAAGAAATCATGGAAATAATATGGCTAAAACAAAGACAAACAGAATGGGCTAGGCCTCTTGGGGCAGAGTCGAGTGGGAGAGAGGCCAAAGTGGGGCATTTGAACATGGAGTAGAGGCACTTTCTTCATTCATTCAACGTATGTGCTAGGCACGGGGACTCGGCTTTGAACCAAATAGGCAGAAGTCCCTAACTCCAGTGACTGAAGAGAAAAAATACAAAAAACACACAAGGACGCCATCAAGAGTGGATGCTGAGTGTTATAAAGAAAAGGAAGCAGAGCTAGCTGGTGGCGTGGTGGTGAAGGCACTGGACTCCCACATGGTCGACTGCCATTAGAGTCCCAGACCCGGTGACCTGAAACTCATGCCCGGCGCTTATGTGTGTGTGCCCAAAATCCTAAGAGGAGAAGGGATTGCAGTGTGGCCTTCCCACCTAGGGGATGATTTCTCGCTTTCTATCTCTCCCTGTGTCTCTCCAGCAAGCACACACACCCTAAAGCAAAAATCTTAAAAGAAAAAGAAAGAAAGAAGGAGAAAGAAAGAGAAAAGAAACAGAGAAGGAAGCAAGAGAAGAAAGGCTGTGCTGGATGATGGCAGAGGTGTCACTACTTTCCACAGAGTGGTCACAGAGGCTCGCTGACCCAGGCTGACCCAGTAACATATAAGTGAAGACCTGAAAGAAGCAAAGGCCTTCTTTATCATGTAGATAAATAGAAGGCAAAAGCCTTGAGGCAAGAGCGTGCCTGGCGGAGGGTTGAAGGAACAGCAAGGAGCCCACAGTCGGGACACAGAGAGCCAAGGGAAGGACAGAGGGGGAGTACTCAGTCTAGCCCTAGGCAGAGGACAGAGGGGAAAGAACCTCCCTGGAGAGGTGAGCTTAGCCTCAATATTAACTAAGGACACAGAGTCCAAGACTCTAATGCGTACATCAGGAGAAATGCTGTGATAGGCAAGGACACCATCACACCACAGGCTTTGCAAATGGTGGCAGGGGGCGAGGGCGTGGTGCTTGGGAAACCACTCAGGTGGGGGCTGGGGGCTGAATCAGGGTAAGGCAATGGGAGAGGAGGGGAAGACCACTGGAGGGGTGCTTGGGCAGACCCGGGATCAAACACCAGCATGTGAAGGTCTGCAGGGTCCAAGCAATGCCAAGGACCTAGGAAGAAAACCAGAGGGGCACAGGTCTGGGGGAGCAGGCAGATTCAGCCCAGGACAGTTGAAGGGGAAGAATGGCCATTGGCAGGGCTGCCCAGGAGGCCAAAACTGTGAACTTCTGGAGAACAGGCACTGGGCCACCCACCCAATCTCCGATCACCCCCTCCAGCACCCAGGAGAGGGGGGACGGGGCACGCACGTTCCTTGAGCAGCTACTGCACCTGTCAGGCCTGGGTCTTAGTCCACAGGGTTGTCAGCATCTGACAGCCGAGGGGGTAGGTGCATCAGAGCTGGTCTGTGAGAACAGAGCTTGGATGAACCCCGCCCCTGCCTGTCCCCCTCACAGGCACTGCCCTGCCACCTCACCATCAGCCTCCCAGAAGTGAGACCTCCACCCCTGCAGGCTGCCTCCGACCAACAGGTAGAGAGCTGGGAAGGAGCCGTTGACCTCCCTGACTGCCCGGGCTCCCAGCTGCCATCATGGGCATCCAAGTAAGCCCTTGGTGGCTTTCAGACACAAGACGTCACTACTCTCAGGCGCCCGACACGCCAAGAGCCTGCTCACAAATGAGGCAGCTTCTCCAGATCCGATGCCCAGGCGGCCGGGTCCCTGGAGGAGGCTGCGCCCGGTGCTGGGCTGGGGAAGTGACAGCTTTGAACTCTTCTGCTGGACTGAGATCTGTGCTCATCCACCTGAGATGCCCTCTGCCCACATTTCCAGGTCTGGGGCCCCTGCTGGCCAGTGACCGGCTGTGCCCAGTGTGCAGGCTTGCAGAGGGAGGTGGTCCCAGGGCCACACGGCACTCTCAGAACGCTGCGTGATCTGTGCTCCAAGTGCACGGATGTGACGGTGTGGAAAACACAGGCACGGACGACTTGGGGACCAAGGGAGAGTCAGGGCAGGTGGACGCGGGGCGTGCTCGGTTCTGGGAGGAGTCCTGATTTCCCTTCCCTTTCCCTTCGCATGCTTTAGCCTCCACGTAGCCTGAAATGGGGTGAAATTCAGATGTCACTTGGAATGCCGGGGCTCCGGACGCCACTCTCCTCCATGAGGACCCAGTTCCCAGGGGCCTTCCAGGTAAAGGCCTTTTAACGGTACTCAAGGAGGCTGCCGGCTGCCCGGGAAACTTACAAGCCATGACCCTCTCCATGGCGTGTCCACTGTACCCCGCCCTCTGCTGGCTGGGATGTTTTTCAATTTCCTCTGGGTGCCACAAAGACACAATTGCGGGTGCTAATCCCAGCCCTCTCCTTGCTGGACGTCGGATCTCCCACTGAGAGGGAGCTGGAAACCACACTTGATTTTTTCTTTTTTATTTTTGGAGAGGCTTTTGCTATAGGGCGCATGCGCTCGCCAGACAGAGAGAGACAGAGAGATAGAAAGCGAGAAATCACCCCCCAGGGGGGATGGCCACACCGCAATCCCTTCTCCTCCATTCTCCTCTCGGGATCTTGGGCACGCGCGCACATGGCGTGAGTTTTAAGCCACCGGGTCCGGGACACGAACCGTGGTGGACAACGTGGGAGTCCAGTGACATAGCCATTACGCTAATTGCTGGTCTGCAGACCACACTTGATTTTGCAAACGATGGAATGCAGGCGGTGCCTCACATATGCAGGGCGGGGACAGGACAGCGCTGCAGGCCCCTGGTTCATTCTTCAATTCTCCTTCTGTTCCATAGCACCGGGGATAAATGGCTGACAGGCTTCATGCTCAACTCCAAGGGCCATTGCTTTCTGTTCTCTCAGTGCCTAGAAATCCTAGGGAGAGCCTGAACCCCATCACCACACTGCACTCAGGATGTGTGGACGTCAGCCAGGCAGCCCTGAGCATGGGCCTGGGGGAACGTTGTAGAGGTCTCTGTGGTGGTGCACCAAACTGACCAGGCATGCCAAGGACTCACGGGTTTCTCCTCCCAGGATATGAATCCAAGGAGAACAGCCAGGTGCAGCCGTAGGCTTAGATGAAGAAAATTAGTCCCCGAACGACAGTCTGAGGCAAAAGGGGGTGAGGGAGGACGAGGGAGAGCAAGAGAGGCAATCTCACAGCTTTGCACCAGGGACGAGAAATTTCTGGGCCAAGCAGAGCTGTTGGACTAGGAGAGTCCTGGCCCTGCCTCCAGCTGGCTCCCTGGGCCCAGGCTGGCTGCCACAGCACAGCCACTGCCCAGCCCTCAACACCCTCCCCACTTCACTGGGGAACCGCAGGGACAGCAGAAGCCGGGCTGGCCTGGGATACCCTTAGATGAACTTGAATCCTAGAATTAACTCTAGCCCGAGCCACTCATGTCCAGTTCATTAATAAAACCACTGGCAGCGACACATGTTTTCTCAGAGGACGTCCCAGTTCCCCAGGCCGAGTTGCGGGAAGCCTGCAGCACCTGGTCCTCGCCTCCCCTCTCCAGCGTCCCCGCCCCCACACCCACAGTGGTTTTTAAGATGAAGCATGCCCAGTGGAGACTGTGGGTGTCCGGGCAGTGCTGGCAACAGAGCCTGGTCCCTTCCCCTCAATGTCTGCCACTGCTCCAACCCAGCCGTCCCTGTCAATAGCACAGAGAGGAAAAAGACGCCATCACCCTCAGCCTCCACTACAGGGTGCGTGTCCTCCAACAAGTGGCACCGAGCTCTGCAGTCACACCGTACTTGCAAAGGCCTAGCGGGTCACTTCTCTCTTTCCATTTATTCCCACGAACAACCCACTGAGTTCTGGGGGCAGCAACTCCACACAGATCCCGAATGCACCCCCTTCCCATCCTTTCCCACCAACACCTCTGTCATCTCCCACCCGGAACTCCCTGGGCCTCCTGATCATTCCCCAGCCTCTACCTCTGCCTCCCACAGCAGAGCATGGAGAGTTCGTTAAAGCATCACGTCACCCCTCAGCTCACCCCACATCCTTAGATCCCTTTTACACTGGGAACAAGGGCTGGCCCTGTGGCCTCGTGGTTAAGAGAGCCAGATCCCACAGATCTGACCACATGGTTTGAAGTCCAGCCCCTGTGGCTTAAAAGTCATGCTGGTGCATGTCTGTGTGTGCCCAAATCTGGAAGGGACAAAGAAATGGAGGAGAAGAGATTCTGGCGTGACCATACCCTGTCAAGAGAGGAGGAGTGTTTCCTACCTCTCCCACCCTCTCTTTTTCTGGTGAGGGTGTGCATCCTCTGGCAAATTAGAATAAATAAACGAATGAACAAACTGGGAATAAAACCCGAACTCCATGTTTTGCCTCCCACGGCCTAGGCCCTACCCACCACTCAGACCCATCCCAGACCTGCCTCTGTGCACTCTGCCCATGCTGGGCTGCCTTCTCCGGGGCCTTCCCAGGTGTGTATGGGCACATGGTGGCCAGCTAAACACACACTCTTCCCGGGGTGACAGGAGCCCACCAGGCCCTTACTCTAAAGTCTATCAGAACCAGCAGGTGGCATGGTGATTAAAGTGCTGAACTCCCACGGGGCTGACCACAGTGAATCCCAAACCTGGTGACTTAAAAAATCACACTGGGTGCTTGTGTGCATGCCCCAAGTCCCAAGGGGAGAAGGGAGGAGAAGGGACTGCGGTATGGCCACTCCTTCTGTGGGATGATTTCTCACTTTCTTTCTCTGTCTCTCTCCAGCAATTGCATGTGCCCTGTAGCAAAATTCTTTAAAAAAAAAAAAAAAAAAAAAAAAAAAAGTCCTATCCTGGCTCCCCATTGCCTAGTGGGCCAAGGACAAGCCCTTTTCAGCTGACGCCTCTCCGTGTGGGGCCCCTCAAGGCTGTGACTCCCCAGTATGCCCAGTTTGCACCCCCCATCTAACTCTGACACTGGTGGGTCCCATTGTTCCTGTTTAACCACAGCTTCCTGCCAGTCATCAGATCCAAACTCCAAGCCCTCCTCCTGCTAGGACCTTCCCCAATAGCTCCTGGCCACAGCAAACTGGGGTAGAGGAGGCCAGGTGGCAGCGTCGGCCTGGCGGGTGGGAGCAAACTGAAGCTTTAAGTTCCTATTTGCTTCTGTTTAACAAACCACATGACAGTGAGGTCGCTCTATGTCACCCACTTCACTGATCCTGTCCCGTTCATGGAATGCTACAAGAGGGTGCAGAAATTTTGCGACCCATGCGTATTTTTCATAATGTGCATTTTCCACACACTTCTGAAGACCCCAGGGATTGCTCCCTAATCGTTTCAAAAGCGTGTTTCTTGTCTCCATCTCATGCAATATGCATCCTTTCATCCCGACCCTGCTTTGCTGACAGGATGATTCTGGGCCTGCTGCTTGTCAGCCCGACAACCTTGGCCAGTTCCTCGGACTTCCAACTTCAGGTGTAAGGAAGACAAACCACCTAATCAAAGACTGCGTGAGAATTAAATCAGGGAATGTCATAAAGAGCCCAGCACGTTCGTGATAATCATTTGCATTAATATTATCACATACATTAGTAAATATCCCACAAATTAGGGATATCACCAAGCATCTACTCTGTGGAAGGTGCTACAATAATGAATACAGAAAAGGATAAAAGATTCTCACGGGGGCAGCTGGATCCCACATGGCGACTGTGCAGTTTGAGTCCCAGACCCAGTGTCTTGAAAAACACGCCTCGTGTATATATGCGTGCCCAAACTCCCAAGAGAATGAAAGAGAAGGGATAGCAGCAGGGCCATCCCTGCGAGGGGTGCCTTCTCACTCCCCAACCCCTGTCTCCCTCTGGCAACCACAGGCACCCTTTATCAAATTTAATAAAATAAAATAAAGCTCTTACGAAGCTCCCAGTATGCTAGAAGTATAAGAAAGACTCACACATACATAGCCCACCAGCAGCATTAATAGGAGTAACAGCAGACATGCAGTGTATGCCTGGCCTTGTAAAACGCCCACGTATACAAACCCGTTTAACCCTCGCATCAGCTCTATGAATTATTATTCCCATTTTCCAAGTAAGGATACTGAGGCACAGAAAAGTTCAATAACTCATCCAAGTAGGGGCAGCGTCGGGGTTCAAACTGATGCAGTCAGGTCCCTGAGTTCTCTTGCCATGACCAACAGGACAGAGAGGCACCACAAAAACAGTATCTTTGAACTCCCCCAGCATCTGTCAGACTTTAGGACACCGAATAGACAGGTGTTCGGTAGGTGACACTGTGACCCCCGCACAGGCCTACGCTGTGTGTCCCGCTCTGACCTGGCTGCTGTCTGGTCTCATCGCAGCTCATCTCCATCACTACCTTCATGGGCATCATGGTCGGAAAAGAAAGCGCGCCTGAGTGTGGTCTGCGTGAGGCCCGAGTTAGGCCCTGCACAAGGTGTGGCCTAGGATCTCCTGGAAGCCTGGGCAGACCACCCACGAGCTCTCTCAGAGCTCAGGAAGTGGGATGGGAGAGGAGCTGGAGGGAGGAGGGCACAGGCCGGACGCATCTGTCCAACCTGCTGCCATGGCAACAGCCCTAGGCCGGAGCGAGGAAGGGTCATCCCTCACTCACTCAAGTCCTATGTCCTCCACCGCGTGTCCACTCTGGGCGCCCCCCCCCTCGGGAAGGAGAAACCCAGGGCTGGGCCCGGCACACCCAGTTATGGAAGGACAGCCTCTAAGAGTCAGGCACATGAGTCAGCAGAGCCAGATTGCTGATTTTTAAGAAAAACGGATGTAATTATGAGATGTGGTTGAGGAATGAAGAGACCCAGCTGACACAGACCTTTCCTGGGTGACAGGCATGGAGCGAGGGTTAGGGCCAGGGGACTAGCCACATGTGGCTAAGGATATCTGCACATTTACTGGTTCAGAAGGTGAAGTCGTTGTACTCAGGATCCCTGCAGCAAAGCTTGAAAAATACAAATGATTTGCTCTCACCAGGGAGGGCCGCAGTCGCCGTTAAGTGTGTCCAAAAATTCAGTACAACACGAGCAACCTTGACATTTCTCTGGGTGCTCTGCTGTTCACGGAGCCTCCAGGCTCTTCAAATGTATCAGGAGACCATCACCATCCAAACAGAACAGAGGCCAGCCCTGGTGACGCGGTGATAAAGCAGGGCTCCCGAGTACGAGGGCCGCAGAGGAAGGTCCCTGCTTCACATCCAGGCGCCTCCCTGCATGCACTGGGCACGCGCACATCCATGACCCCAGCTGGTCAAGGTGGAGCGCAGGACCGCAGCGTGGACACCCTGTTAGGGATGCCTGTCTCCCCTTCTTTCTTTCTCTATCTCTCTCCTTCTCATGAAAAAAAATAAAGAAATAAACTTTAAAAGGGAAAACAAAGAGAGAAAACTTAATCAAATGGAGAGTCCAAAATGAGACTCACTTCTAATATAGGAGGAAAAAATGACAGACCGGGAATGACTGGTACTGGGGCAACTAGTGGGCTCTCTGGAAAGAATAACAGTTCCACCCTCCTTACGTGTCTTGTACCAAGATCCTTACATGTAAAAAGGGGAGCTATAAAAATTACTAGAGAAAAATAGATATATTTGTATCATCTCAGGATCAAGAAGGCCCTTCTCAAGGACACCACCAAAAGTAAAAACTCTAAATTACATCTCTGAATATATGACAATTTTAAACTTTATTTAAAAAAAGGAAAAACCAGCACAATTTTTTTTTTCTTAATTTGCTATAGGGTGTGTATGCTTGCCGGAGAGAAACAGAGAGGGAAAGAGAGGGAGGAAGGCAGAAAGCACCCTCCGGTGGGGGTGGTCACACTACAATCCCTCTTCTGTAGTCAACTCTTGAGATTTCGGACATGTACACACACGCATCCGGGGTATTTTTCAAGCCACCAGGACTGGAATTGTACAGTCGGCCATGTGGGATCCAGTTACCTTAACCACCATACCACTGGCTAGCTCAGTACCACACATTTTAAAAAGTCACTAACATAGGGAAAATACCTGTAAGAGAAAAGATGGGAAACAATTTTACAAAACAAGAGCTCTTACTTAGAAAAGTGTTAATAACCTAAGAGGTGACTCACAAAATAAAAACTTATAAAAAATGCTGTTTTCTTGTTAATTATTAAAGACTACAAATTAAAATAAGCAAATACCACTTTGTGTCTTCCAAGTTGGTGAACATTTTTTAGAGTAATTAATATCCAATATGTTTGAGGAAACGGGGCAAAAAACCCACATGCTACAAGTTGGTATGATTTTTGGAAGAATGAGATACAACGTACATCAAAAGTCTTAAACATGTGCTTACTCTTTTTTTTTTTTATTTTTAGGTTTTTGCCATAGGGCGCATGTGCTTGCTAAAGACAGACAGAGAGAAGGAAAGTGAGGAATCAACCCCCAGGGAGGATGGCCATGCTGCATCCCTTCTCCTCCATTCTCCTCCTTGGCTTTTGGGAACACACACACACATGCTGGCGCGATTCTCAAGCTGTCAGGTCTGGGATTCAAACCATGATGAGCCATGTGGGAATCCAGTGCCTTAACCACTCACACCACTTGCTGGCCCCACTTACTCTTTGACTCAGCGGCTCTACATCCGGAAATTTATCCTAAGGGAGCACAAAATGGCACAAAGATCATCTTTAAAGGATACTCAACACAGTAACGCTCAAAGTGGAAAAAATCTTAATGGACTCCAAAAGTGCCAATTTTTTTATGAACTTGATTTCTTTCTTTCTTCTATGAGCAAGAGTGCCAATCATCCAACAGGGTCCTAACTCCTCCATCTACTCCCAGCCTCAGCCAGCCCTGGATCACGGACACGTGCATACCCAGTGTGCTCGGGGAAGTTTCCAGACACGGATGCAGAACCCTCTCGTAAAGGTCAGCCTCCACAGAGCATTCACCATGGTATCGCTGTCCAGCTCCCAGATGTCCAAACTGAAATGCCTGCTTAAGCTGAGTCATGGAACATCCACAAGGCACAGTAGCATGAGCCAAGCAAAACTACAGCATAAAAGACAAGTTAACAACACGAGGGCGAGTTGGTGGTGTGGTAGCTGAGGTGGCTGGATCCCACGTGGCTGATTGTGCAGCGCAAACCCCAAACCTGGCAGCTTGGGAGACACACCAGGAGTATATGCATGCCCTAAAGGGAGGGGCCAGCAGGTGGCATGGTGTCTGAGGTCACTGGATCCCACATGACTGACTTTGTGATTTGAGTCCTGGACCCAGTGGCCTGAAAAGCATGCCAGGAGCATGTAAGTGTGTGCCCAAAATTCCGAGGCAAATGGAGAAAAAGGAACTGTGCATGGCCATCCCCCCGGGAGGTGATTCCTCACTTTGCCTCTCTCTCTCTGTCTCTCCCTGTCTCTCTGGCAAGTGAATACACCCTATGGGGGGGGGGGGGGAAACCCCAAATAAATAAATAAATAAATATCCAAGAGAATAAAGGAGAGAGGGGATTGTGGCATGGATATTTCCCCAGGAGATGCTTTCTCACGTTCCCTCTCTGTCTCTCACCAGTGAGTGCATGTGCCCTATAGCAAAATCTAAAAATATAATAACATGGGAAGGTGACAACAAATATATTAAATAAGAAGGAGTGCAACTGTATATTATACTGAATCAGCAGGAAAGTCATGCCGCACTTTTGCATAAAAAAAAATATATCCACAGAAAAAGGTCTCTGAAGCAATAGATGCCCTCGGGTATATACATACTCTGGCTGGTGGGATGAAGTATTATCTGCATTTTCTTCCTCTCTTTTCCCAATCTAAGTGTTCTCGCTTTTCTACACTGATCAGGCATTGTCTTTATAAATGAAAGCTATAACAACAACATAGTTTTATCAAAAACAAAAGCACAAGAATGGGGAGCTGGGATTATGCCTTGACAACCCAAGCATATGTGGGTCCTTCTGAAAGTTTGTGGAAAAAATGAATTAAAGTATGAGTCTATTTTGGTGCAAAAATTTTTGAAGTTTGTGCCTACTTTTCTTTCCTTTTTGTTGTGTGTGTGTGTGAAAGATTTTTGCTACAGGCCACATGTGCTCGCTGGAGAGACAGAGAGAGACAAGGAGACAGAAAGCGAGAAATTACCCCCTGGGGGTATGGCCACACTGTAATCCCTTCTCCTCCATTCTGCTCTCGGGATTTTGGGCACACACACACACATGCCCAGTGTGAGTTTTAAGTCACTGAGTCTGGGACTCAAACCATGGTCAACTACATGGGAGTCCAGCGACTTAACCATTACACCATCTGCTGGTCCCATGCCTACTTTTCTTTATAATATACCATTTTCCATTAAGCTTTCAAAGGATGCTTGTTTTTTGTTTTGTTTTGTTTTGTTTAGGTTTTTATCACAGGGTGTAGGTGCTCACTAGAGAGAGACAGAAAGAAAGTGAGAAGTCATCCCCGGGGAGATGACAAGGCCACAATCCCTTCTCCTCCTTTTTCTCTTGCAGTTTTAGGCACACTTGGACATGCACCCAGTGTGACTTGCAAGCTGCCAGATCCAGCACTCCACCACAGTTGACAATGTGGGAATCTAGCACCTTAACCACCACCCCACCTGCTGGTCCCGGATGCTTGGTATTTAATACCTCCGGGGACCTATCCCTCTCAGTCGAACTCCACAGCGCCCTTTTAATCTGGCCAGGAGTACCACTGCTCCACCCCCAAACCCAAATCACTATTTGTAGTTATGAGGTAAACTGTAGAGGACTTCTGGTTTGGGAGGGAGTATTGCTGCTACAAATAATAATAATAATAATAATAATAATAATTCTGAAGCGAACTTCCCGGAACCCCAGCCGCATACACACAGAGAAGGAGAAAGATAATATCCCCTTTGCCCCGACCGGATCATATTCCAGCTTTCCCACAAGAAGAGGGGCACTGACAAATTGGAGGGTGTCAGGGGAGGTGACTGAGACAATGAGAGGTCTGGAAGTGCAGGAGGACTGACTGGAGGAAGTAGGTGTGAGACCGCCTGGGGAAGGAACAATGGGGGGTTGTGTTGTGGGCGTGAGCGCGCAGCTGTTCCCTGGCCTCTGGGGAGCCAGTTCTGCTCCACCCAAGGGAAAGCACCGTGCTGACCAGCAGTGGCCAGCCCTGGGCTGGGGTCTCGGTGTGGCTGAGCAGCTGACCAGATGGGACACCCCTGCGACACACTGCATTCCTGTGGGGAGGGCAGGGGTGGCTGGGTGGCTCTCAGGGAACGGGGTGGAGGACACCAGGCTCCTGCAGAGCACACGGGAGCTGGCCCAAATTCCAGGCCAAGGTGCCGGAATGACAACCACCGGAGGTGTGCACAGAACTGTGGAGGGACCCGGAGAACAGACCCGACTGAGCGGGGCGGTCACAGAGGGCGCACGCTTCCACGGCGAGGATGGGGGAGGAAATCCAAAACAGGCTGAGCCTCCGTCACCCCCACTCCGTGAGGACAGGGAGCAGCCAGGGGGTGCTCGCTCCAGGGGATAGGAAGTGAAAACCACAGGGAGTTGAGCAGCGTATCGATGGCCCCCAGGAGAAGAGGGACACTATCACCAGTGTGAAGGCTTTATGAACAGGCTGGCTGAGGGGCCTCCACTGCAGCTCCTCCGGCCCTCGTGGGGATTTAATTATGACATCCCGCTCCCCACTGAACACGTCCATCTGGACCGCTGCTTCCTCTGCTCCCTCCCGCCACATGGCCTGGTACTAAAACAGGGAAGACCCTCCCACCCTGTCCCCCTTCTCGGGACAAGGTGTACAGGTGCCGTCTTCCTTGGGGTCCCCACTTGTTTCCTCTCTAGGCAGAATCAAGGATGTGCCTGAAACGTCAAGGTCAAGCCAGACCCGAGTGCAGACATCAGCGGGAAAACCATCGCTCTTGGAAAAGCCCGAGAATTTTTACACAGAAAAGGAAAAGGAAAGCTTAGGCCCAGCCAAAGGGCCATGAGAAGCTGGTACCAACAGCAGGGGGCTGGTGGAAGCGAGCCCACCTCACTGCCATGCTACAGAGGGGCTCAGAAGTCGGGGGACGGCGGGTAGGCAGGACTTGGGGAGTGTTGATGGCGCCCCCAGCACTGCACGTGTCGCCAGCGCTCCCACCAGCAGACTCTTGGGGGCGCTGTAGGTGAACAGAATCCAGATGTTGCCCAGCACTGATGAGTTGCCAGAGGCAGCTGGGGGTGGACAACAGGTGTGCCCACCCCAGGGCCTGGGGATAACATCCAGGAGGGTCAGGTGGGAGTGTGGCCTGGGGGACGGGGAGGGGGAGGGGAAATCCTCATCATGGTGAGGAGAGGAGCCCACTGTGCCAAGTCCTCAAATCTCCCTAAGGGAAGCTTATGCCCACTGCCTACGCACAAGGCACTCCTTCCATGCCCTTACCAATTAAAGATGGGCAAAGGATCAGAATAGACATTTCTCCAAAGAAGATATACAAACAGCCAGTAAACATGTGGAAAGGTGCTCAACGCCATTGTATCAGCCATCCGGGAACTGCGATTCAAAACCCTGAGGAGATAGGACCTCCCCACCCACGAGGGTGGGGAGAAAGACAAATACTAACAAGTGTCGGAGAGGATATGGGGGAACTGGAACCTTCGGACAGTGCTGGTGGGAATGCAAAGTGGGGCAGCCCCTTTAAGACACAGTCTAGCGACTCCTCAGAAAGTCCAAGACTTTCAAGTTCCCGGACGACCTAGCACTTGCACCCCTGGCCCTATACCCAAGAGAAGGGAAAATGCACGCCCACACCGAAACTTGGCCACGAATGCTCATAGCCACGTCATTCATAGTAGTCGGGAAATGGAAATGACCCAAATGGCCCTCAATGGACGCACAAATAAACACAACGTGGTCTGTCCCTACAAGGGTATATTATTCGGCAATAAAGAGCCATGAAGTACTGATAACATGCTACAACATGAATGGACCTGGAAAACCGCGCCAAGGGACAGAAGTGAGACATGAAATGTCACCCCATGTCTGACTCTGTGCATGTGAAATGTTCAGCCATGTTGAACATGGCTCCGTGGTGCCAGCCTACCTCTAAGGGGCTGGAGGAGAGGAGGCGTGGGAGGAAAGGAGGGAGTGATTTCGAATGGGTGTGTGGCTTGCTGGGGATGACAGAAATCACTTGTGATGGCAGAGAGAAGTGACAACTCGGAGTATACTAGAAACCACTTCACTGTCTAGTTGAATTGGGTGAATTACAAGGAATGTGAATTCTATCTCCGAAAGCCACTTGAAAGAAAAGAACGACCTTCATCTTCACATCCCCTTGGCGTTATCCCCCTTTCACAGGTGAGAGAACTGAGGCACAGAGGGAGTTGGTGACCTGCCCAAAGTCATGCACTTGGAATGTGGCACAGCCAGGTTTGAGGCCAGGTGGTGGGGCCCTACGACATGGCCTCGAGCGCTCCTGGTAACTGCCAGCAGCCCCCAGATAGGGCACCTGTCCCTCTACATCCAACATGAAGGGGACAAAAACGAGGGCAGGCTCCACCCTCTTAGCTCGATTCAAAGGGAGCGTGGGCAAGATGGCTCCGTCTTTCCTACTATCAGCTCTGCTCTCCAGCCCACAGACCGAGAGGACGAGGCAGGGCGCCCGCGCTCACAGCTGGGCAGAGACCGAGGGCCAGTGGCTCATCCTCTCAGCACACAGACCTGACGAAGGCCGCACCAGCCACTCTGTAACGCTCCACCCCAGGGCCAGGCCCTTCCTTGGGAGCAGGGCATCCTTTGCCACTCTGCCTCCAGTCAGCGGCCCCTGGCTGCGATGACAATCCGCTTTATGTCCTCTCAGCCTCCCTGCCCCTCTATTCACAGGCTGTTTCCTTAGACGCTGCATTTTTTCCTATAACATCATGTCTGATGCAGACGCTCCTAAAAGCACCCTTTCACACCTCGCGGCCTCCCCGGGTGTCGTGCCCCTCCTCTGCCCAGCGGGGGCCATCCCAGCCCCTCTCCCACCCCCATTCAGGGAGTCACAATGCACATTTTCATATCAAAAGCCACCCCTTGTACCTCAGCCACAAATCCAGCCTGAAAGCAGACAAGATATCCATGCTTAAAAGTATCGAAATCCATACTTGGAACTTCCTAGAGTGGAATAGCTTCTACCTTCTGGTCTCCTTTCAAAATGAGCCCTTTCCTGGGGAGGAGCAGGCATAGTTTTCCAGAAGGGCTGTGAAAGGGCAGTTAGTCCCCCAAGCAATACAAACAAGCGTCTGTACTGAAAGGCCACTGGAAGCTGACCTTCTGGGGCCTTCCACAGTGACAATGAGAACGTGATGGATGGGAACGTTTTCTGGCCCCGGTTTTCAAGCCGAGGCAAGCACCATCTTCCTCAGTGTCACCACCTCCACCAGACAGGCCTGGGATTTAAGCTTTGTAAATGAATAAGGGGAAATCAGGGAGCTGTGGAAAGAGAATGGGGGGGTGGCGGGAGGAGGAGAGGACCCTTCAAAAGAAATAAAACACCATCACAGCTGTCTCCTCAGTGGTTCACGGAATCAAGCAGCCAGCAGAGACCCTGGAAATGACCCAGCTTGACCTCTGGGAGCAGATGATGAGGTGGCCAAAGTGACACACAGGGCCTGGCTAAGGTCACACAGCTAAAGGGTGAGTGGGTCGACCCCACACAGCGGCTTCCTGACCCCAGTGGGGGTCTCTGCCCACCACACTATCTTGCCTGCCCTCGCCAAGGAGCACCTGCTCCGTGGATACCCACGGGGTGCTCTGCAGGGCCACAGCCTCTGAGGACAAGGGTCGGAAAAGCTCACAACCTCTTCTCCAAAAACAGCAGAGCCCTCGCCAGCTCCGGGAGGCCATGTGCTCGGTTAACCAAACAAGATGACGAGACCCACAGGCGGCTTTCCAGGCCTCTAAGAAGCTTCCACAATCTGCCCCCTGGAGAAACAAATGCAGAGAGGTTGAAGGAAAGGGCCACCCAGCCCGTCCCTGGGGCCTCCACCCCTCTAGCTCATGTTTGTTTATAAGAGGAAAATTCTCGACTGGTCACAGAGAGGGAGACTGAAGTCCCTTCCTCCGGGGCATAGGAGACAGTGAGTCCTGCGCTCCTGTTTGCCTGGCGGCCTCTGCGCACTGCGCAGTCGGCCAAGAGCAGCAGCCCCGTGCACGGCTGCCCCAGTGCCTCCAGGGACCTCGGCCCAGGCTGGTTCCTCGTCTCTGGGGGCTGCAGCTGCGGGAAATGTCAGAGCCGTGTGTCACTCACTGCCCTGGGTGGAAGGACGAGTCAGGGCACAGGCCTAGGCTCCTGCCTGCCCTCTGCTTTCCTGCTGAGGCTGCAGGAGTGCTGGTGAAGCTGGTTTTGAAATGAGCTCCAGCACACACAGTGGGAGCACTTAGGCTACTTCATTCCCCATGCAGAGCTCACCAGGGATCTGTCCAGCTCCAGGAAGCTCATGTGGACAAGGACCCCATTTTAGCCAAGAACACAGCTTCCTCTCCTGCCACTGAGCTCTGAGGAGGAAAGTGTTTAACTGGCCAACAGGATGCCTGACATCCAGGGACCCCGGGAACATGCACTGAGCTGACACCAGCATCATGGCCTTTGGAGCACACCTCAAAACTACTTCTGTTTCCTACTCTCCATCCCAACTCGAAAGTCTTTCTCAAAAGCCTCAAACACACCCAATCATTCCCAAGATGCGTGCTTGCTGACTTGTTTTCTTTCTTGCTTCCCTTTTCTTTCTTTTTTCTTTAAATACTGGGTCTTGTCAAGGTTGTGATCCTCCTGCCTCAGGTCCTAGCTGGGACCACAGGCATGCACCACCCCACCCAACTCTTTTTCAGACAGTCTTGCCATGTTGCCCAGGCCAGCCCTGAGCTTACATCCTCCTTACAGGCACACGCCAGAACCACCTTGCCTGACCTTTAGGTTGGACCAGGATTTGAACCTGGGCCCCTCCCCCAGACACAGCCCGCACAGTACGTGTCTTAGTAGCACACACCACCACGACTGGGCCTCAAGATGCTTTCTGGCCTGTCCAAATGAGCGAGCTCAAGTTCGTGAGTTCTTTGCTCTCCCACTTTCATGGTACCATCTCCATTTTCAGCTCAGCCTGCTCCTTTTAGTCTCTACCGCTGAGCGATGACTGATTCGGTTACACAGAGAAAGTGTCTTCTTGCAATCCGAAGGTACTGTGTCCTCACATCGTCCCCTAGATCTTGGCATATAGTCATTTTCAGAACTGGGTTCCTTTAGGTCAGGTTGAATTTTGCTATTTGTGGTCATTACATTGGGTACAGGCTGACTGAGTGGTATAAGGGCACTGGGCCGCTCAAGTGATGCCAGATCCATACAGAAGGTCAGGGGTTCAGTTCCCTGGTCGACCTGTACACATGTGGCCACACACGCCCATGATCCTAGCTGGCTGGGAAGATTGAGGGGGATCGTGGCATGACACCAGGCTGAGGGTGCTTATCTTTCTCTCTCCCTTCCATCTTCTCTCTTTCTTCCTCTCTCTCTCTCTCTCTCTCTCTCTCTCTCAATAAATAAACATTAGGGGAAAACTTGCTACAAACCCTTGTAAAAACAACCACTGCTCTTGGGGAAATACGGAATTAAGTTTCTATGAGTCTTTGGTTATGTCATTTTTTTGACCCAGTCAGTACATAGTCTTGTTCTATGTGTGTTTCTGTTTAAAGATATCTTCTAAAATAAATATAAAATATATATTGTTGATCATTAGGACTGACCTTATAGTCAACAGGATTCTAACTCATGCCTGAATGAAGCTGATCTAACACACACATTTTCTCCCGAAGGCACATCACAACCTTCTCGTGCTCAGGTATTCTACCCTTGAAAGCACTATCCTTGAGAGACATTTAAGTAGCAAAATCACAGCGTCAACAACAAAGCCCTAAATGTTCAAAACCAAGGAGACCATGAAAAGGCACCAAGGGGACCACGAAAAGGACCCTTGTTTGACGGGTCCCAGGGTCTAATAGTTAAGTGAGCTGAATCCCACATGACCCACCATGGTTCCAATCTTGGCCCCGGCAGCTTGGAAGACATACAAGTTGCATGTGTGTGTGCCCCAAATCCCGACAGGGTGGTGAAATGAAAGCGAGGGGAATGTGGCATGAACACACCTCATTGGGGGTTGCTTCCTCCCTTTCCTTCCGTCTCTCTCTTGCAACTAACTGTGTGTGCCTTCTGGAAATGAAATTCATACACAAATAAACTAATTTAATTAAGTAATCATGAAGATTGATGAAAGGACACTTGTTGGGCTGGCCATATGGCCTGGTAGTTAAGGTGGCTGGATTCCACCTGGCTGACCATGTGGTTCGAGTCCCAGACCCAGCAGCTTGAGAAACACGCCAAGCATGTGTGCCAAAAATCCTGAAAGGCACGAGAGAGGGAGGAGGACTGTGGCATGACCACCCCCCCATGGCATGACACGACCACTCTCCCTCAGTCTCTCTCTGGTGAACACACACGCCCTCTACCACACACACACACAGACGCACACACACAGATGCTTGTTTACAGTATGGAAGATGAAACAAGAGCATGACTTCGTTCAACCTCAGCTCAAAACACACATGCTGCTGACCAAAATTTTCACCTCTCTGTGCGAATGATGGGTGACTAGGAAAGGGCCATGAGCCTTTATCTGGGGGTTGCAGATAAATTGTAGTGGATAGCAAATTTGCATATATGATGCACGAATGGTGAGAATCAGCCGCAACGCCCCTTTCCTTGGTCCTGTGTTTTTCTGTCGGTTTTGTTTGGTCTCTCTTTACTTATCCTCCTAAAGGCAGGATCTGTACACGCGGAGTGTCTGTTAACAGAGTAGCCCGCCCCTGGGCCCACTGAGGCCCCATTCAGCAGGGACACGGCCACCTGCTCAGCTCCAAGGCAGGGGCAGGCTGCCGGGCACAGCCAGGTTCTGCCTGGCCCATGCTGCTCACCTAAGAGGGCATCTTCCTTTACCTTCCATGGCCGTTTTAGGGAGGGGGCCCTGAATGGATATAAAATGTGAGTAATTGTAATGCCCACATGTATGGCTTCTCCTCTCTGGGGGAGCCATACCTCATAGAACGTATTTCCTGTCCCAGAATGCATTTTTCCTCCTTCATATGCCCCCCCACCACATGCGAGCACATGCACACACGTGTGTGCTCACACACACACACACACACACACACAACTACGTTCAGTCTAGCTGCCCTCAGGGATCTGTAGTGTTTGCTAGTGTAGTGCGTTAATTAGTGGCTCCCACAGAGATGCAGCCGGGACCCAAACCTCAGCACCAGTAATGTGATACCTGGAGCCATCGGCAGTGCTGCTGGGAGACCCGGCACTCTGGGAAGGTTCCTGGCTCCGGTCTGGAGCCCTCCCTGAGTACACTGGGCACAGGCCTGCCCACGATGCGAGGCTGGCTGAAGGCTGGGCGTAGGGCACAGCCTAAAGACCCTGTTGGGGGGAGTTAACGCTCTGTTTCTCCTCCTCTCCCTTTCTCTCTTTTGCCCATGGAAGAAATAAACTTAAGAAAAACATGTGAGTTTATTTGGAAATAGTCTTTGCAGATATAATTAAGTTAAGGATCTTGATAAGAGTTCATCCTGGATTTAGGGTGGGCCCTGAACCCAGTGATGGGTGACAAAAACAGGGGGAGACACAGAGACACTTAGAGGAGAAGAGACAGTCACATGACTGCAAAGGCAGGGGCTTGACTGATGGATGGGTCTACAAGCCAACGAGGGCCAAGGGTTACCAGAAACTGGAAGAGGCACGAAACGAATTCCTCCTCGGAGCCTGCAGAGAAAGCCAACCCCACTGACACTTTGGGTGTCTGGCTTCTCAAACTGTGAGGAAAAAACATAACTGTCATTTTAGGCCACCCCACTGGTGGTCATTTGTGACGGCAGTCCTAGGAAAGGAATACCCCTAGGAGAGAAAGGTGTAGGAAGTGGGAGGAAAGACAAGGAATTGTGCTCCTCCCGCCTCCTGGGGCAGCATCTAAAGGGATTCCTCACTGGGACTGCCCGAGGCTCCGGGCTCCAGGCACCTGGTGGGAAAAGCATCATTCTGCCCTCAAGCATTTGCATGAAGCAAAAACCAGGTCAGAGGATACAAAGGACAGCAGGGAAGAAAGGACAGTGACCGAGGGAGAGAAGAGGATAGCACCACACACAAAGGACTTGTATCCAGAATATACAAAGAAATCCAACAAATAAATAAGAAAAAGGCAACCCGATAGAACACACATACACACACAAGCTACGGAATGTGCATGTGCATTAACAGAAAAGAAAAAACAAAATGGCCAATAAGCATATGAAAAGAAGCTTACCCTCACCCAAAATCAGCCGGATGCAAATGAAAATTTAAATGCGAATGCAAATTTAAACCACATGCCCATCAGAATGGCAAAAATACACAAGTCCGAACACAAGTCCGACAGTACCAAGTGGTAGCTAGAATTTGGGGAAATAAAGACTTCCATGCAGAGCTGGTGGGAATGATGCATCATCTTGCAGGGCAATGCGACAGTATCTAACAGTGAAATTGGAAATGACCTAATAGTTATGCTTCTTGGTGCCTACTCTTGAGAAATTTCATACGCATGACCCCAAGAGACATGGACAAGACTGCTTTTGCAGCAATGTTTGTAATAAGAAAAAATGAGGATGGGGGGAGGCTGAATGGCCATCTATAGGAAATGGATAAACTGTAGCTTGTTCACAGAATGGCAAATAAACCCCGACAATGAAGGAAGCGGACCTCTAGGTAACAACATGATGCAACACAGCAATACCACAATGATCCATCTGGTAAGAGAGACACATAAAAGCATACTTACTATGGATGGTGCATGGATACATATATAAAGTGTAAGTGGAAAACATACAAAAGGAAACACTCTACTATCTGGAAGGAAGGGAGCTGAATGGAACTGAACAGGAGAAAGAATGTACTTCAAGTTTACTGGCAAAGTTTTTTTTTTTTTTTTTTTTTTTTTTTTTAATGTTCATTTTTTCTTCTATGAGAGAGAAAGATAGGCACCCCTTACAGGGTCCTCATGCCTGTCCTAGCCTCATAGGCAAGTGTGTATGTGCCCAGAGGATACAGGGAGACCTTGGGACACGAACCAGGACCTTCCCATGTGGGTCCAGCATCACAGAGCACTGCATTACCACTTCTCCACCTGTTGGCCAACAGTAATGTTTTTGTTTTGTTTTGCTTGTTAGTTTGTTTTAATTCGCTAGAGGATACATGTGTTTGCCAGAAAGAGAGAGACAGAAAGAGAGGGAAAGTGAGAAAGCACTCCCTCGGGGAATGGCCATGCCACAATCCCTTCTTCTCCGCTCTCCTTTGGGATTCTGGCCATGCACGCAACATGCCCCAAGTGTTGCTAAAGCTGCCTGGTCTACCCCAACTGTGCAGTCAGCCATGAGGAATCTAGCCACTTTAATCGCCATGCCACCTATTAGCCCACAATGTCCTCTCATTTAAAAATAAATAAATAAATAAACAAACAAACAAACATAAGAAAGACATGGAAGAGAAGCATGTAAGTATATAACTGTGACATAAAGGAGAATATTGTAACTTCCTACTGAGTGAGCACATAAGATAAAGGGTCCTAAGAATGCAAGGATCAAAGCCACCTGAAGACTTCCTGAAGGAGGTGGCACTGCAGCCTTGAAGGATGGACATGCAGAATTTGGAGAATGCCTTCCAGACCACCCTAGATCTGCTTTCCTGGACATCCTCGGCCAGTCTCATTTGCTCTGTTCCCTGAATAATGTTTTAAGTTCTCAAATTTTAATTTAAGAAGTAAATGAGCTGAACACTCTGCAAATTTCAAGACAAAACTGCCACAGTGGTAGCTATGGGCTACGTGGCCCACATCCAGGAGCTGGGAAGTAGAAAACATTTCCCAGACTCCCTTGCAGCTAGGTATGGGATTTGGACTCCCGCTTAGGCCCTGATGTGACTCAGTGGGGACGGAGCCAGAGTGTGAGGCATCCTTCCGTGGAGGGACAGCACAGCCTGGCAGCCCCAGTTCTGCAGCAGGCGGCACTGGCCCTGCTACCTGGTTCTGTAATTTCCTGGCTGGGGCCGTCCTTGGTGGCTTCTTGTGAGGTGGGTTTTGGATTCTTTTCTTTAGCCCTTTGAACAATGCTGGGAGTTATCTAAACTCATTAATGAATCACTTTCTCCTTTAATTAGTGGATTCACTTATTTGTAGCCAAGAGCCCTGACCTCACCAAGTTCACCAAATGTTTCTTTGCACCAAGATTATTATCTTTAATTACATTTTTGTCTCATGAGCCCATAGCCCCTGAGCTAAGATTCCTTACCATGATCCAACCGTATTTGATGAGTGAGCGAGCCAGAGAATGAACGAGTTCCAAGCACTTATGAAAGACGATAGTAGGCCAGGATGTGGCCATTTTTTTTTCTTTTTTTTTGGTAAATGACTAGATAATAAATATTTTCAGCCACACAGGCCATACACTTTTTGTCACAATGACTTAAGACTGCTATCCCAGTGTAAGCACAGCAACTACAGCACATAAGCAAAAGAGGGCAGTAGGTGCCAATAAAACTATTGACCAGGACTAGCACGTGGTGTGGTTGGTTAAGGAGGCTGGATTACCAAATGGCCAACTGCAGTTCAAGTCCTGGGTCCAGTGGCTTGAAAATCACCCCAGGCATGTGTGTGTGTGTGTGTGTGTGTGTACAAGTCCAGTGTCCCAGGAAAAGAATAGAGGAGAAGGGACTGCGGTATGGCCATCTCCCCTAGGGGGTGACTTCTCACTTTCTCTCTCTCTCTCTCTCTCTCTCTCTCTCTATATATATATATATATATATATATATATACACATATATATGTCTCTCTCCTCTCTGGAGAGCACACATACCCTATGACAAAAATCTTAAATATAAAAAGCCAAAAACTTTATTTACAAAAACAGGTAGGTGTTTGGATTCTGCCTGTGGACCATAGTTTGCCAACTACAGGCTAAAGTACAATAAACCAATGACCAAAATAAAGTACAATAAACCAATGACCAAAATAAAGTACAATAAACCAATGACCAAAAGGACGCCAGCCGGGGGAGTCAAAAGCAATCGGCCCCTCCCTGGGTATCTGTCTCCCATCCCTGAGCAAATGAGCCTGGTCTCTGCCTCAGTGGCTCCATGTCCACACGGGGCACCCCCCCACTTCCTCTTCACTTAGAAGGCATAATCTGGAGACGGTCATGACTGGGGAGTGAGTGCCCCCATGTTTTTCGCATTTTTTGCAACAGCATAAATCACATTTTATCTGAGTGTCTGATTTTTCTTTTTTTCCCTCAACTGGCTGAGGAGCACAGAATTTCCACTTCAGTCTTCAATTAAAATGCAATTAAAATGCAGATGGAAACTTAAACTGATACAGCCGTTAGTGTTTGTATTATAAAATGCATTGAAACACTTCAACATATGGTAATGATAAGTAAATAAATTTGGCACTTACAGGACAACTTCTGTCCCAGAATCATATAAACTGGTGAGTGTTACAAATACAAAATGTCCTACGGTTTTATCTAACCTCCCGAGCACGGGTCAGTGTAACGCTAAAGTCACGGGGGCCTCAGTCCATGTCCCATCTCTTCTATTTTTTTTTAAGAATTAGTTATTTAATTGTATTTATTATTATTACTATTTTTAAATTTGCTACAGAGCACATGCACCCACCAGAAAGAGACAGGGAGATGGGGAGGGAGAAAGAGAAAGTGAGAAAGCAAGCCTCCAGGTCCAGGACTCGAACCACAGTCGACCATGTGGGAGTCCAGTGCCTAAACCACCACACCACCTGCCAGCCTCCCTATCTCTTCTTTTGAGCCTTGGTTTCCTCCGATTCAATGCAATCCACATGCGGCTGGTGGACAGAAGACCTATGTGTGCGGCATGGGGCCTGGATCCCAGTAAGCTCTCCACGAAGGGTCCATGCCAGGATGACACATAAAGTATTCTGATCTGTTCGTGACCTGAACCACACCTACAGCACTTGGGGCATTCGGTTCCCCGTGGCTAAGTCTGGGGCAGGTCCACGACGTCACAACCCCACCATCGTTCCATTATAATGGCTCCCACAAAAATTCTAGCCTGGGACACGAAACACACCTGCATTCTCCTAGGTACAAATTCTCAACACCAAGAGGCAGGGGAGCTGCTGGGCTGGGAACCCCACCTCTGCTATGACCGGCCTGTGACGAGACTAGTCAGTTCCTGTCTCTGGACCTGGAGGTGTGGCCTAGCGCTTCCCAAAGTTGGCGTGCCTGTGAATCACCTGGGGAGTCTTGTCAAAATGCTGATTCCGATTCAGCCAGTCTGGGTAGAACCTAAGATTCTACATTTCTCTCTCCTCTCCCTCTTCTCGCTCTCTCCTCCTCCTTCTCCCTCTCCCTCCCCTCCTCTCCCTCTCCTTCCCTGTCCTCTCTTTTTTTCCTTCCCTCCCCTCCCCTCTCTTCTCTTCCTTCTTTCTTTCATTTTGAGAGTTTTTTCTAAAGGGCATGTGCACTCGACTGAGAGATAGAGACAGAAGGCGAGAACTCACCCCCCAGGGATGGCCACACCACAATCCCCTTTCCTCTATGCTCCTCTTGGGATTTGGGACATGCACACACACGCACCCGGCCTGAGTTTCAAGCCACTGGGTCTGGGACTAGAACTGCGGTCAGCCACGTGGGAGTCCAGCACCTTAACCACTATGCCATCTGCTGGCCCCAAGATTCTGAATGTCTAGCGAGCTCCCAGATGATGCTGTTGCTGCTAGTCCAGGGACCACAGGCTGGAAACTGCTGGTGAGAAGGGTCTCTTGGTTCTGACGCCCTATTCCCACCTAGAGAAGAGCGTGTTTGATCAGAACACAAAAACTGTCTCTCCGTTCATTTCTTCCGCTCTCCACACACTCCGCTCTGTTTGGGGCTGACTCACTCCCTTCCTTTCTTCCTTCCATTCTTTCTTGTACACTCTCTCTCTTTTTACATTTGATACAGGGTGCATGCACTCACCAGAGAAAGCAGAGAGAGAGACACAGAGAGAGAGGCAACGTGAGAAATCACCCCCCAGCAGGGTGGCCACGCTACAATCCCTTCTGCTCCATCCTCCTCCTGGGACTTGGGGACATGCACACACACATGTCCAGCGTGTCTTTCCAGACACAGGGGCCAGGATTCAAACAGGGCAGTTGGCCGTGTGGGATCTGGCTCCCTTAACCACTAGGCCATGGGGCCAGCCCTGGGCTGCAGGTTTGGGAGAGGGTAGGATTCCCACAGCTCCTCAGGGACCAGAAACAGATTGGCTATTCTCTATCAACAGCATGGCGAGAGAAAAAGAGAGACAGCAAGGAAGAGAGAGGTCCAAAGAAGCCATACACTTCTAGGAGCAAATCCTGCTCAGAGAAGAGTCCTCTCCCCAGGGACCACACCAGGAGGGCTGCAGAACCCCCACACCACAGCAGATTTATAGTGAAACCATCTCTGCAGGAAAAATTATTCAGGACTGACGCCTCCCACATCCACCCATTGGCTGAGAGTATTCTTTTCTCAGTCCCCAAATGTTCCCAAGCCTTTCAAGGCCACCATGCACATACCCCAGCTCCAGATACATCCAGGCAGGCCCAGGGAGGCAACTGGTGGCCTAAAGAACAGGCCTGGGCAGGGCAATGGTAGAGAAGGAGCAGATTTCTTGGAATCCCCAGACAGAGCAGTCTGACTGACCCAACAGGGCTGGCCCCAGAGGTCCAGGTGCAGAGAGGTGCCTTCTCTTGGGCTCCCCTAGAGAGCAGGTATCAGAGGTCAGCTTCTCTGCAAATGTCCCAGGTAATAAGAGGGTTAGCAACACACCTTCCCACAACCAAGTGTTTGAAACAAAATGCCTATCCCAGGGGTGCCAGGTTTCTTGCAGGCCCACATAGTCAGCAGGGCCTCTGTCCCCACAGTGAGATCCAGGCACAGTCACCCACCCCTGCCCCACTTACAGGCACTCACCATCCCCCTAGGGCCTGAGCCTGGCACAGGAAGGCCTGTGAGAGTGGAGGAATTTGCTTCTGACTTGCAACGTCCTTTGGGCAGCAGGCCCTGGCTGCTGGGTCAGGACTGTGGTCCCAACTTCTCACTCCACAGAACAAAGCCCACATGGGAATCCCAGCCTGCCCCAGGCCAGAACGCCTCGCCTACGGCCTGCCCGACTCCAGGCCCTGACAGGAATGTGTGTGCGTTCAGAAAACGGCGGACCGGTGTCGAACGTTCGGCCTTGGACGTGCCAGCAAAAAAAGAAATGTCATTCCAGTTGGCACGGGTGCCCCCAGTGGTCCGGCTTCCACATGTCAGCCTATTTGCCTGGCAGGTCCGACTCTGTTGCTGCCTCTACATTCACGTGGGGTCCTTGCCATGTTTTTCAGAGCCCCTATGCCCTGGAGTTCCCCTCCTGGGCTCCGGGCAGCACTCCCCGCAGGAGTTTCTCTCTGTCAACCCCTGCATGCGTGCATGTCGGTGCACATGTGTGTTATTATTGCACTCCTGTTTTTTTTTTTTTTTTTTTTTTTTTAAGAGAGACTTTTGCTATAGGGCACATGTGCTCGTCGGAGAGACAGAGACAGAGAGATGGAAAGTGAAAACTCTCCTCCCAGCAGGGATGGCCACACCACAATCCATTCTCCTCCTTTCTGCTCTCAGGATTTGGGGCATGCACGCACATGCACCTGGCGTGAGATTTAAGTTGCCTGGTCTGGGACTTGAACCGCAGTTCACTATGTAGGAGTCCAGCAACCTAACCATTACACCATTTGCTGGTCCCCACTCACCTATTTATTTGAATCTTATTTCTTCCATGAGCGTGATCTACTCCTAGCGTTGGCCAGCCCCGGATCATGGGCGTGTACCTGCCTAGTGCACTCAGGGAGGACTTGGAGGCAAACCTGGAAGCTTCCCATGTGGATCATCCTGTAGGGCGTCACGTTTCACTGCTGGGCCACCATCAGGCCCTCGCCTAATTTTTTTTATTGTAATGGTAAATATACAGAACGTAAAATGTGCCATCTGAATCATTTTTTTATAATACAGTTCTAGGGACCAGCAGATGGTGTGCGTCGCTGGACTCCCACATGGCCGACCACAGTTCAAGTCCCCAGACCTGGTGGCTTGAAACTCATGCCAGGCGCATGTGCGTGTGTGTCCCAGATTCCGGGAGGAGAATGGAGGAGAAGGGATTGCAGCATCAATATAGCGCATGTGCCCTATAGCAAAAACCTCTCCAAAAAAAAAAAGTGCTACTGGAACATATGGGTATACACACGGATGTCCAAGCCCCAGCTTCAACGGATGTGCGATTCTTCAGGGTATGCACCCTGTCAGGTACCTTTTAACCGACATAGGAAGTTTGTCAGGAAATTGCTCATGAAGTGTATGCTCATGGCATTTTCACAAGTGAAATATCCATGAATCAGCATCTAGATGGAGAACCAGAACAAGGCTCCCATCAGAAGTCCCCTGGTGCCATCTCTCCCGAACTGCCCTCCACCCAGCCCAGGTAGCCAAGACCCTGACCTCCAGCAGCAGTGATTGCTCAGCCTGATGTTACACTTTCTGTAAATGGAATCAGCACCTGTCTGGCTTCTTTTACTCATCATTGTGTGTGTGAAGTCCAGCCAAGCGTTGCATGTAGTCACAGGTAGTCGACGCTTACTTTTGCATGGTCACCCACTGTGCGACCTATCACCACTTGTTTCTCTGTTCTATTGTTGGGCATTAAATGGCTGAGGTCCAGTTTGCAGCTATTCTAAATAGTAATTTTTTTTTTTGAGAGGTTTTTACTATAGGGCGCATGCGCTCGCCAGAAAGACAGAGAGAGAGACAGAGAGACAGAAAGCGAGAAATCATCCCCCAGGGGGGGATGGCCATGCCACAATCCCTTCTCCTCCATTCTCCTCTCGGGATCTTGGGCACGCACGTACACGCGCCCGGCGTGAGTTTAAGCCAACACGTCCGGGACTCAAACCGCAATCAATTACATGGGAGTCCAGCGACATAGCCATTACACGAACTGCTGGTCCCAATTTTTAAATCTTTGCCTATAGCATAGGCCAAATAATGACCACATGTTACTTTTTAAAACTGAATTGCAGAGCCAGTAGATACCATAATGGTTAAAGCACTGGACTCCCACGTGATGGTCCCAGGTTCAAGTCCTGGACCCAGCAGCTTAAAACTCATGCCAGCCGCATGTACACGTGTGCTCAAAACCCCAAGAGGAGAATGGAGGGGAAGGGACGGCAGTGTGGCCATCTCCCTAGGGGGTGATTTCTCCCTTTCTGTTTCTCTCTGTCTCCCTAGTGAGTGCATGCCCTATAGCAAAAAATCTCTCTTAAAAAAAGGGAAAAAAACTGAATTGCCTTTTATAAGTTTAAAATAATATACACAGTTTGTGTTTTTTGACAATTTGCTATCTGGTGTGTACACTTGCCAGGGAGAGATGAGGAAGGAGAGAGAAAGAAAGTGAAAAAGCATCCTTTGAGGGGATGGCCACGCCACAGTCCCTTCTCCTCCATTCTCCTCTTGGGATTTTGGGCATGCACGCACATCTGGCATATTTTTCAAGCTGTTGGGCCTGGGACTCGAACAGCACACTCAACCATGTGGGACTAGCTGCCTTAACCACCGTGCCACTGTCTGGACCCATATACTTTATTCTACGCAAACAATGTAGGAAAGAAAATATAAAGAGGAAGAATGATTGAGTAATCTTTTTTCACCTACAAATAAATAATCATCATTAACATTTTGATGAAAGCCCTTCAAGACATCTTGCCATGTATAATTTTGCATGCATTTCACTCGGTGACGCTCAGTGATCTGCTTTTTCTGCTTGGCAATATGTCATGGCTATCTTAACTGGTCAGTAAGTAGCACTAAATCATGTTTAGTGGATTGTTGGAATCCATGTAAACAATCCTCTTCGTCTCCCTTATGATGCAAATCATTGTTTCCAGGGTAGTATTTGCCTTTTAATCAGGTTTGTGGGCTTTGTTTTGTTGTCTTTTTTCTTTTTAATTGGCACATCATAATTTACATATTTATGGGGTACAGTGTGATTTCTCAGTACATAAAAATGATGTGTAATGACCAAATCAGGGTAATTAGTACATCCATCATCTCAAATATTTATTACTTTGTGCTGAAGACATTTAAAATCCTCTTTGAGTTATACAATGAATTTTTGTTAACTATAGTTACCCTACTGTGTTATAGAAAACTAGGACCAGGTTGGCCCATAAGACAATGGTCGAATGCTACACAGGGGAAGCTGAATCCCACGTGGCTGACCAGGGTTCAAATCCCAGCCCCACCAGCTTCATGTCAAGTGCATGCACACACAGGATCCTGAAGGGATGGAGCACTGGAAGGAAAACGGTCATGTTGTGAGAGACCCCATGGGGAGGGTGCTTTTTCTCTCTCTCATTTTCTCCTCAGTATACATACACCCCAAATAAATTAATTGATTAAATAAGAAAACTAGAATGTATTCCTTTTATCTAACTGTAAAGTTTTTTTGTTATTGTTGCCTTCTGTAGGACACATGACTCACCAGAGACAGAAACAAAAAAATCATCCCTCATGGACCATGGCCACACAATTCCTTTTCCTCCAGTCTCCTCTGGGGATTTTGGGCATACGTGCACACACACCCAGTATGGTTTTTGTTTGTTTGTTTTAGAGAGAGTTTGCTATAGGGCCCATGTGCTCGCTGGAGAGACAGAAAGAGAAATCACCCTCCCAGGGGGTCGGCCACACCTCAATGCCTTTTCCTCCAATCTCAGGCACACACACACACACACACACATGCCCAGTGTGAGTTTGAAGTCACTGGGTCCGGGACTCGAACCATGGTCGACAATGTGGGAGTCCAGTGATGTAAACATTACGCCATCTGCTGGTCCCGACACCCGGTATGATTTTCAAGCCACCAGGTCAGGGACTCAGACGGCACAATCAGGTGTGTGGGATCCAGTGGCTTAACCTCCATACTACCTACTAGTCCTCCAGAGGATAATTGTTATGCCACCCTGCCAGTATCTTCCTCACAGGCACTTTAACACACGTCTCTTGGCAAGCACAGGTACAAGTTTCTTTCTTTATCTTGTTGCAAGTACACATTTCTGACAGGCATGGACCTAAGTATAGAACGGCTGAGTCAGAGTACAGGCACATCAATGCTAGTAGGTGCCAACAAATCAGTTTTCCTTTCCTTTTTTTTTTTTTGGAGAGTTTTTTTTGCTATACATTGTGTGCGCTCGCCAGGAAGACAGAAAGCAAGAAATCACCCCCCAGGGAGGATGGTCACGCCGCAATCCCTTCTCCTCCATTCTCCTCTCGGGATCTTGGGCACGCACGCACATGCGCCTGGCATGAGTTTAAGCCTCCGGGTCCGGGACTCGAACCACGGTCAACTACTTGGGAATCCAGTGACATAACCATTACGCCAACTGCTGGTCCTGACCAAATCAGTTTTCCAACATGATTGCTCCAGTCTAGACTCCTGCCAGCAGAGTATTTCACTCACACTTGACATCCTCTGTGGTTTATCATTTTAGATTTTCCAGTGGCAGTTTAATTTGCATTTCTCTATGACTCATGGAGTAGAACACCTGATCTTGGGCTTTATTATGAAACATTTATTAAACATGATTAAAAGGCAAACACCGTGCTGGAAAAGTTGGGCGCCTGATCGTGTGCTAGTATTCCCTGCTGTGTTTCAGGCACAGGACCCAAGCTCCCAGAAGGCAAAGTAGAGAATTCAGTGGCCTGCACAGCTGGGTCTCCCCAAGTCTCCCACCAGCCAGCCCGTGATGAAATGCTGGCTGGTGCTGTGTTATATAAGATCAGGCTAAATTCTCATTGGGCTGGCCAGGTCACTGTCGTGAGCCCTGGGCTGGATTAGACAGGCTGGCCTGCCCCTCGGTCACTGTGTTTCCTCAAAACAGTGCCCCAAAGGTCAGGCCTTTTGCCAAGAGTGCCAGATGCCACTGGGTTGGCGATGGCTGGTGCAAAAGACCGACATCAGTAAACACAAGTGTGCAGTTCCTTGGAACAACAAGTTGTAATTTAGGACACACACCACAAACAATACGGAGAATTCCACAGTCAGAAAAGGAACTAAGAGTGATCCATATCTAGTCTTGCTTAAGGTCTCACCAACTAACTGTGAACCGGATCTGATCCTTTGGTCCCACCTAATTCAATCTGATTCAATCTAGCAAATATTGATTGAGACCCTACTACATGCTAAGCATTGAACTGGATGCTGCTGGGGTCCCAGACAGGGAAGATGTTTCTAGTAATCTGCACGAATCTAACTATACAATGGAATGTGAAAAAACTCCTAAGTGAGGTATAAACATAATCCAAGCAGGAAATGCTGCATTTAATAGAGAGAAACTATTTGGTTATAGAGAATCGAGGAGGCTTCATGGAGGAAGAGAAGTTGGAGATAGACTATGAACTAAGGCTAGCAGATCTCAACAGTCGGAAACTGGTAGGGAAGAGCTTCCACAGACAGGGAACAACATGAACTAAAACAAAGAGACCGGGAATGGGGAGACTGGCTGGACGGTTTCAGTTTGGCAGGAGAATGACAAAAGCCAAACTGCAAAAGAAAAATGTGAACTGATATGGAAATGAACTTCTGGGTTAAAAAGAAAAACAACACCCACACGGGGAAAAAATGTGCTTACATCATAAGGTAGACAAAGGAGATTATTTACATGAGTTCAAGCAATCCACAAAATTGTGATACAGCGCTACACATCAGATAAGATATCTATGCCATATTGTGGAGCAGGAAGAGTAGATCACTGAGCGACACCAAATAAAATACATGCAAAATTATACACGGCAAGATGCTTGAAGGACTTTCATCAAAATATTAATGGTGATTATTTCTAGGAGGGAAAGTATTACTGGTTGTATTTTTTAAAATATTTTTCTACATTGTTTGCTTAAAATAATCATGCATAAATTATTTTAAATTCAGAAAAGTGATTCCATTTTTTAAAATCACATATGCAGTCATTATTTTGCCTATTACATAAGTGCAGATTTTTCAAATTAGTTATTATTATAATTACTGTGGGCAAGAGTTTAGGACATTCTCATTTATTTCTGGTAGAAATATAATTGCTTTAATCTGTGTGGAGAACAAATTTTCATTCAAAATATATTTTTCCTTAGACTCAGAAATTTCGAACCTAGGAATTTATGAGAAAATGATGAATTCACACAAATATACATTTTTTAAAGGTTTTTACCATAGGGCATGTGCACTTGCTGGAGAGACAGAGAAAAAGAGAGATGGTGATAGGGGAAGTGAGAAATCACGCCCCATGCCGCAATCCTTTCTGCTCCATTCTCCTCCTGGGATTTTGGACCTGCACACAAACATGCCTGGTGTGAATTTCAAGGTGCTGGGTCCAGAACTCGAACCACAGTTGGCCATGTGGGAGTCCAGTGCCTTAACCATCATGCCACCTGCCGGCCCCATTATACAAAATTTTTAGCAGAAAGAGAGCAAGAGTGGAGGGAACCAGCAGTTAGCCTAATGGCTATGTCGCTGGACTCCCACGTAGTCGACTGCGGTTCGCGTCCCGGCCCCGGTGGCTTAAAACTCATGCCGGGCGCGTGTGCGTGCGTGCCCAAGATCCTGAGAGGAGAATGGAGGAGAAGGGATTGCGGCGTGACCATCCCCCCTGGGGGGTGATTTCTCGCTTTCTGTATCTATGTCTCTCTCTGTCTGTCTGGGGAGTGCACGCGCCCTATAGCAAAAACCTCTCAAAAAAAAAAAAAAAAAAAAAAAAAAGAGAGAGAGAGCAAGAGTGGAGGGAAAAAAGGAGAAAGGAAGGAAAGAAGGAGAAAAAGATGGAAGGGAAGAAGGGAGGGAGGAGAGGGAAATGAAAGCAGCCTAAGTTCCAAAAAGTAGTGAAATAAATTATGTTTTTACTCATAAAGTGAGATTAGATGAGACTACTAGAATAATGCAATAGAGTATTTAATAACACAGAGAAAGGGCTTCCAATACAGCAGGTATAAAATAAAAGGCCCAGATTACCAAATAGTATATAAAAGTATAATTCCATGTTGTTTAAAATGATGGGCATGGGAAAAAAATGCCCAGAAGATTATATGCCAAAATGTTACCTATGTTTTCTCCAGATAGAAAGTTTCAAGATACTTTCCTTTGTATTTTTTTTTTTTTTTTTTTGAGAGGTTTTTGCTATAAGGCACGTGTGCTCGCCAGAAAGACAGAGACAGAGAGATAGAAAGTGAGAAATCACCCCCCCAGGGGGGATGGCCATGCCACAATCGACTCTTCTTAATTTTTAAAGAGAATTTTTTATACAGAAATCACCCCCCCCCAGGGGGGATGGTCACGCCACAATCCCTTCTCCTCCATTCTCCTCTCGGGATCTTGGGCATGCATGCACACGCGCCCAGCGTGAGTTTAAGCCACCGGGTCCTGGACGCAAACCGTGGTTGACTACATGAGAGTCCAGCGACATAGCCATTACGATAACTGCTGGTCCCACTTTCCTTTGTATTTTTTTGTATTTTCTTACATTTCTAAAATGAACACACACAGCTTCTGGAATCATAAAGAAAATGAATATCAGAGGTTAAAAACAGAAGCAGACCCCACTACAGGGCCACCAGTGCACAATGCTGGGGCCACAGGGGAGACCCGCATTCAGATCCTGGCTGACCTGAGCACGCCAAGTATGCCCACGTGCCCACGTGCCCACATGCCCGGCAGGCTGGAAGGCTGAGGTAAGGATCACGGGTGTCCTGAGACCTTGTCAAAGGTGCCTCTCTCTCTCTCTCTCATGAAATTTAAAAAAAAAAAGTTAATAAAAGCTGCCCTGCCCAAGGGAAAAGTGAGAAAAAAATTGTGCCTCTTTCTAAAAACCATAATCCACCCCACAATTTATGATCCCAGCAACATCTTCACTAACTCTCTGGTCCACATTTGGCATTACTGGAGTGCTTGTTTTCTTTCTTTCCTTTCTTTTCTTTTTTTTTTTTTTTTTTAGAGGTTTTTGCTATAGGGCGCGTGCGCTCACCACACAGACAGAGACAGAGAGACAGAAAGCGAGAAATCACCCCCCCAGGGGGGATGGTCACGCCGCAATCCCTTCTCCATTCTCCTCTCGGGATCTTGGGCACGCACGCACACGCGCCTGGCGTGAGTTTTAAGCCACCGGGTCCGGGACGCGAACCGCAGTAGACTACGTGAGAGTCCAGCGACATAGCCATTATGCTAACTACTGGCCCCTCCTTCTTTTCTTTTTTAAAATTTTTTTTGGAGAGGTTTTTTGCTATAGGGCGCGTGTGCTCGCCAGAAAGACAGAGACAGAAAGTGAGAAATCATCCCCAGGGGGGATGGCCACGCTGTAATCCCTTCTTCATTCTCCTCTCAGGATCTTGGGCACACACGCACATGTGCCCGGCGTGAGTTTAAGCTCCTGGGTCCAGGACTTGAACCACGGTCAACTACATAGGAGTCCAGTCCAGCAACATAGCCATTACGCCAACTACTGGTCTCAGAGCTTGTTTTCTTTATGCACAAGTGTGGCTGGAAGTGCCCAGGATCCTCCCACAGCCTTCTCCAGCCGAGTCCTTGAAGACAGCACCATAGGAATCTCAGGGATAAGCATCTTGCCTGATGCCATGGCTCCACTAGTCTGTTTCCACCTGCTGTACCAGGCAGGACACATTGCAACGACTCTTCTTAATTTTTAAAGATTTTACTTTATTTATTATTATTATTATTTTAATTTGTTATAAGTGTGTGCACTCACCAGAGAGAGAGAGAGAGAGAGAGAGAGAGAGAGAAAGGGAGAAAGCAAGCTACCAGGACTTGAACTGCAGTCAGCCATGTGGGAGTCCAGCACCTTAATCACCATGCCACCTCCTGGCCCTCACAATGACTCTTTGCAAACGTCCTGCAAGACCCATTCCCCAGGCTCCTGAAGACACTCTCTGCCCACTCTCATGCCTCAAGTCCTGCAGTTCAGCTCATGCTCCAAACTACACAGGTGCCTCCCAGGGCACCCTGGCCCCAGGCATCACTGGGGACCTTGCATTGAGCCTAAACACACTGCAAATGAAACTAGCTGAGAATAAAGAAGAAACAACTGAGGTGGCGGCAGGTCACATGGTCAGGTGGTGTCAATCCCACACTGGGAATAGGGGTAGAAGGAATTTTTTATACAGCAAATTCAGAAATAAACAGTACCAGGTGAAGATTATGAAATAAGCACAACATTCACTCTGCAGTTGCAATAATAATACAAAGTCCTTGAGTAAAATTCATTCATTCTGCTTAAGAGAATCACCGGATCTTCAATCAGAACCTAATTATTCTTAGCTTACATTCAGTTTTGAATAGTTCATCTATTTCCCTTTCTTGAGGAGGTCATAGTAAGTAGATTAGGAGCAGAAAATTATAAAGAAGAGCAAAGGTTTATATTTATACAGATGTTCACTGCAGCTGTTTTGTCATAGCAAAAGACTGGAAAAACCAAGGTACATAGGGGACTGTTTAAATAAATTATGTTGCACACACTTAATAGCATAATAAGGAATCCATATGCCCTGATTTAGAAAGATTGTCATGATATATTATGTGGGAAAAAAGCACTTAGTTGTTTGAATAGTATACTTTTATTTATGTGAAAAATTACAAAAGTACATATTCATATCTGTCCTGGTATATTCATCTAACACACCCAGAAAGATACACAACATTATCTTTTTCTGGTAGACCAAGCATCAGGTATAGGAATGAGATTTACATTTTACAACAGTGTTTGGATTTTGATCCTTTGAATTTTTACTTTTGTGGTGTTTGAAATGTTTTCTATGCCCATGAATTATGGTTTTAATTTAGAAATGGTTTAAAAAGAGGAAAAAAATAACTTTAGGAAGCAAAAACAATAACAGGCAACTCAGGAGAGAGAGAAGATGCAAGGAAAGTTTCAGTAGGTCAATAACACAAATGAAGAGAACAAGGGTAAGACAAAAATAGAAGTTTGAGACCTGAAAGTCAAATAGACATAGAAGATCTATTGATGACTGACTACATGACTGTTATGAAAGAATGTTTTTAAATGATATATTAATGATGCCCTCTGAAACATCAAGATAAGATTCGGTTGTGTATAACACTTTATGCAGAGAAACTTGAAACAATAGAGATATTCCTATTTAAGTCAGGGTTAAGACAAGGATGCCTTGATATCATCTTTAATATTAACAATTGTTCTAGATGATGTAGCCAATGCAACAAGACAAGAAAAGAGAATAAACAGCAGAAATGCTGGAAATGAAGGAACAGAATTGTCTTCATTGAAGATGCTATGATGGTCTAACTCATAAAACCCAGGAAGACTGACCTTCAGTTTCATGAGCAGGCCACTTACCAAAAGATTATGTGAAACACAATTCCTTTTACATATACTAACATAAAAACAATTAGAAAATATACTGGAAAGGATACCATTTACCATGGTTGAAAACAATTCAAAATGTCCAAGTATAAACAAGAAATATCCAGGGACTACATGAGATAATCAGGTAGACAGCTGATAGACATACTAAAGTTCTAGAAGAGAAGATTCAATTCTATACAGATTTTGATCCCTCTAACATTCTGCTATAAACTTAATGCAATTTCCATCAGAACCACAAAGAAAACTTTTTAAGTCAACTAAATCATTCTAAAGCTCATTTGGAAACAAAATGCAAGAGACCAGCCAAGAAATTTTATAGTCGTGGGAATTGTGCCCTAAATAATTAAAATATTAAAACTCTGTGGGGCTGGCAAAAGAACATTGATTTGTATCATTTGACAGAACAAACTCCCAAAACAAACTCAAGAATATACAAGAATTAATACCTGTCAAGTGAAGCATTTTGAACCAACAGGAAAAGGATAATCTATGCTGGAAAGATGCAAAGTTAGATCTTTACTATACACACACACACACACACACACACACACATTTTTTAAGGCCTTTGCCATAGGATGTGTGTGCTCACTGGGGAGAGAATGAAAGAGGAAAAGCAAGAAATCACCCCCTAGGGAGACGGCCACACCACAATCCCTTCTCCTCTATTCTCTGCTTGGAATTTTGGGGCATGCACGTACGCACGCACACACACACACGCACACGCACAGTGATTTTCAAGCCAGGACTCAAACCATGGTTGGCCATGTGGGAATCCAGTGCCTTAACTACCACACCACCTGCTGGCCCCTTTATCTTATATTAAATATCAGATCGTTTTAGGAATGGACTCAAGGTTTAAGTATAAACAAGTAAGCAGCCTGGCCACAGTGGAGCAGGCAATAGGGTGCTGCTCCGTGACACCTGAGTCACATGGGAGGCCCAGGTTTCAATCTAGGGTCAACCTGAACATGCCAGGCATGGTGCCCATGATCATAGCTGGCTGGGGAGGATCGCAGCGTGGCAAGACTCTGGAGGAATGCCTGGCCCAACCCATGAAAAATAATTAATTCATTAGGCATGCATGCTGGTATTCTATGCTAGAATAAATTAAAATGTAAACAAATAACTATATCACCTGAAGAGCTAAGAAATGACACCAAAGGCAGAAAGAAAACACTTAGCAATGCCTCTATATAAACATAAAAGCATCTGTTATATCCATAAGTACTAAATGCAAAACTGAAATAAAGAACAAATGGGGTGGCGGAGATTGCTTACAATCAGTATAACAAATAACTTACAACTTCAATATACAAAGAATTCTCACAAATGCATAACAAAATATAAACCCCCAAGTGGGAAAAATACACCAAGGTCATAAATAAGCCAGTCCCAACAGAAAGAACACAAATGGCTAACAGGGTCCACGTGGTGGCTCAGTGTAGCACAGTACCCTGCAATGCTGGATGATCAGGGTTCGGTTCCCAGGTCAACCTGTACATACCAGGTGCACAAATACATGCCACGGTCCTGGCTGGCTGGGAAAGCTGGGAGGAGAATCACAGTGTGAGACTCTTTCTCTCTTTTTTTTTAAAAAAAGAATTATTTTATTTAACTTTATTTATTTATTCTTAATTTGTCCAGAGAGGGATGGAGAGAGAGAGAGACCTGATCCAGGACTTGAACCGCAATCAGCCATGTGGGAGACAGAGAAAGTGAGAGGGAAAGTGAGAACTCACACCAGAGGGGGATATGGCCATGCTGTGATTCCTTCTCCTCCGTTCTCCTCCTGGGATTTTGGGCATGTATGGCCTAGCATGATTTTCAAGCCACCAAGTTCGGGACTCAAACCGCAGTTGGTCATGTGAGAGTCCAGCATCTTAACCACCACGCCACCTGCTGGCCCCAAAATGTATTTTAATGACTAACAGATACATTTTTAAAGTCCAAGAAATGAATAGTTTTAAAATCCAAATGTTATTTCTTATCATTCAAAATGGCAAAGATCTTATAGAATTATAATAGGCAGTAGCAGTTGCGTATAGGGACACTGCTACTCTTTGGTGGAGTAGACGAATACATATAAGAGGCTAGCCTGTGGTGTGGTGGTTAAGGTGGGTGGATCCCACATGGCTGACTGTGTGGTTCGAGTCCCCGACCCAGAGACTTGAAAAACATTCTGGTTGCATGCCCAAAACCTTGAGAGGAGAATGGAGAGAGGAGACTGTGGTGTGACCATTTCTCCAGGGGGAGATTTTTCACTTCCCCCTCTGTCTCTGTCACTCTCTGGTAAGCACACAAACCCTATGACAAAACTTAAAACACAAACAAACAAAAAGATCCCAAATAATTAAAACTTAACTCTTAACTGACAAACAATTTACCAATATGTATAAAATACTCAAAAAGATTTTAGATTGAATTGACTCACTGACTGAGGTTCTAAGACTATCCCAAAGAACTAAATAGATGTACAGAGATTTGGCTTCAAGAATGTGCTTCTATGTGATAGGAAAATATCTGGAATCACCCTTCAGTTCCAATGAGAAACTTGTTCGAATCTGTGCTATGGGCCAGCCAGTGGCATAGTGGTTAAGGCGCTGGACTCACACATGGCTGACTGCAGTTTGAGTCCCAGACCTGGTGGCTTGCTTTCTCACTTCCTATCTCTCCCTTTCTCTCTCTAATGAGCACATGTACCCTATAGCAAATTAATAATAATTAATAAAGTAAAATAATTCTTTAGTAAAAGAAAAGAATCTGTGCTCCATTCACACGCTAAAATGCTAAATAGTCAGAAAAATTATATGTAGCAAGTGAGTCAAGCTATCAGTAAGTTTAGGAAAGTATATGTTTAAATATAAAATTCTGCTGTTAGAAACTGAATACTATATGCATTAAAAGATGAAACATGGGCCTGCTAGGTGGTGTGGTGGTAAGGTGGCTGGATCTTGGGGAACCAGCAGGTGGCATAATGGTTACATCGCTGGATTCCATGTAGTCAACCATGGTTTGAGTCCCAAACCCAGTGGCTTAAAACTCACATTGTGTGTGTGTGTGTGTGTGTGTGTGTGTGCGCGCGCACACACATGCCCAAAATCCTAAGAGGAGAATGGAGGAGAAGAGATCGCAATGAGGCCATCTCCCCTGGGGGGTGATTTCTCACTTTTTATCTCTCTGTCTCTCCAACAAGCATACGTGCCCTTCAGCAAAAATCTCTCTAAAAATAAAATAAAAGGTGACTGGATCCCACATGGCCGAATACGCAGTTCAAGTTCTGCATCTGCTAGCTTGGAAAATACACCGGGCATGTATGCATGCATGCCCCAAATCCTGAGAATGGAGAAAGGACTGTGGCATGGCCACCTCCCCCCTCAATGTAAGCGATTTCTCACTTTCCCTCTGTTTGTCTCTCTGTCTCTCTCTGGTGAGTGCACATGACCTATAGCAAAAACAACAACAACAAAAATAACCACAAAGAGGAAAGAAAGACAAAACAGAGTGTATATACCAGAAACGTGAATAATACACACACCAGAAGTTTCCCTGGGTAATGAATCATTTTCTTCTTTCAGCTTGTCCACATTTTCTACATATGTTCAAATGAATAAGGTTAAGGTCCTGAAATAAGAAAAATATCTGTAAACGGTATATGTAAAAGACAGCTTAGGGGCCTGCAGGTGGCGTTGTGGTTAAAACACTGGACTCCCACAGAGCTGACCATGATTCGAGTCCTCGACCTGGTGGCTTGCTCTCTCCCTCTCTCTCCCTCTCTCTGGTCAAATTAAAAAGTAATAATAATAAATAAAATTTTTTAAAAGACAACTTGAATATGCCCATGTTCACAGTAGCATTATTCACATTACCATCAACCCAAACGCCCATGGACAACTGAATGGAGAAACAAAATGTGAACTAACCGAATCCTGGCATATTACTCAGCCTTCAAAAGGAAGGGAATTCCAACACTCGCTACACCATGGATGAACTCTGAGGATACTATAGAGAAGTAAGCCAGGCACAAAGGGAAAGCACACAAACCTATGACAAAACTTAAAAAAAAAAATACAAATAATTAAAACCTATCTGACAAGCAATTTACCAATATGTATAAAATACTCAAAAGATTTTAAAATGGATTATAGGATTCCATGAGATGAAGTACGGAACAGAGACCAATCACAGAGACAGAAAGTGCAGTGGGGGTTGTCAGAGGCTGGGAGCAGAGTTGTCACTTAATAGGGACAGAGTTTCAGTCTGGGATGACGAGAAGGTTCTGGAGGTGGACAGTGGCGATGGGTGCACCGTGGACTGTACTGAACACCACCGAATCATCGTACACCCGAAAACAGCCAGGCTGGTAAATTTCATGTGTATTTGATCACAATTTGTAAGATTCATAATAATAATAATAAAAAAGCTTGACCCACAAAATAATTCCATTTAAAATTAAATGGAGGAGGAGCCTCGGTTGTTTGGAAAAGTCACGTAAGAGAAACAGGTCATTCTCTGATTATTGCCAAATAAATGAGTGATTGCTGAGGGTGAGACAGAACAGCACTCCGGGGACCTTCCGTTTGGCCTGGCCGACTCCTCCGCCTGGCACCCAGTGCCCTCCTCAGCCTGGCTCTTTTTCAACTCATCTCCCTTTGGAAGGCTTCACACGCCCCAGCCTGGGCGGAAGGGTCTCACTGAGAATTCGGGAAGGAGCGGCCAGGCTGCCCAGTCCTGCCCGGCCTTCTCCGGCCTGAAGAGTCTCGGGATGACCAACCATGGGCTGCCGAGCCTTCTCAAGGCCTGGCCAGCTCCCTACCCCCTCTTCTTGGCTCCCAGTCCTAAGGAGCATTTGACTTTCTAATTCTCCCATCCTCACAACAAAAAGCTAAATGTTCCCCAGGCGCTTGGCCTGGTTTCTGTACCCAAGCGGCGAGATGGGCCAGCGGAGGCCGACTGCGAGAAGCCAGCCCCAGCGAGGTCTCCTCTGCAGCTGCTCAGGCTTTCTACGCCAGCCTCAATGTTCCCATCTTGCTGCTCATAAATGACCAGGGACATTACGTGACCTTCCTGTTCAGTGTCACAGGTGAGTCCGGCACTGCTTTGGAAAGGGTAGTAGCCTGGCTGCCACCGTAAATGACTGATGCCAGAAGTTGCAGGAGACGGGTTAACGCCAGCCTCAGATCACACACCTGTGGCCTGTCCTGCAGCGTCGGCATCTCCCTCTGTGTCCTCAAATGCCCATCTCCCCGCGTGGCCTGCAAAGGATGGGCGGGCATGTGGGCTTCTGGTGTCCTGGGGCACAGAGGAAGCAGTGTTAATTTTGCTTAGTAACTACGCTGCTGTGTCCAGATCGCTTTGTTAGTGTTAAGAAAAATCTGTTTGGCTGCTCTAACAAGTCCTCGCCAGAAACCGCAGGAGGCTGGTGGCGGGAGCCAGGTTGTAAAAGAGAGATGAAACCCCCGACTGGAAAAAGACAATCACAGGCGGCGGTGATAGCTGCAAACGCAGAGCCAGGTCTCCTGTGTGATGGCGTTTGCGGTGACTAGAAGGTCCCAGAGTGGCCAAGGGTGCCCACCACATTCACAGTGGCCTCTGCAGGACTGGGAGGCTAGGGCAGGAGTTCTCCGAAGGGCCTATTAACACTAAATTCCACCCTGCAGGAAGAAACCCACCAGGGAAGCAGGTCAGGGAGCAGCTGAAAGACTTCTGGCCGACCGGGTATGTTAACAAGAAATCGTCATCCGTGATGCTGCTCCGATGCGTTTATCCACTATAAAACGCGACGTTGGAGAAGAGCCAGACTATGTTGACTTCATCATAAAGTTAGAGAACAAACTAGGCTTCTCAGGCCCGGTGTGCTCAGTTGTCCACAGCACAGAGGAGTCTCTTCCCCGAGCAGGGGTTCCTGGCCCTACAGAATCAGCCTCCACCATTCTGATGGCCGCCACCCAAAGTCCAGGCATGGGGCCGGGGAGAAATTAATCAGTAAACCCAATCATTTAAATAGTTCAGACACATCACGCTTTGCAGGGTAACAGGTGCGAGGGTTTTGTGATGAGGCCACAAGGAGCCCAGAGAGAGGCTGCTTCTCTGTATTTGGCATCGTTCAGCCTCTAGATGATACTAGAAGGAGAACAGATTTTCAACCCTGAGGTCCTCCACGCATGCTTTCAGCCAGCTCGGAAATGGTTGCCGCGGCTCCGCCAAGCTGCCAGCCCTGTCTGAAAACCCACAACCCGCAAAGAAGATAATTGAAGCAGAAAAAGCCTCCATCTGCGATATCTGACTATGTTCCAGGCTTCCGGGTCTGCCCCGCGGTCTCGATCCTCAAATGCATGGCCCACCCGGGAGTAACACGGAGGTCAGACTCAGAACCCAGCCACCAGTCTGTCTGCGCACCTACTGAGGGTAGGTGCTGGAGTGCTAGGAACCTCAGAGAACCGCAGAGCAACTCAGCGGGATGAGGCCTCAGAGGGGATCGAAGGCTGATCCTTTTGTTCTAAAAAAGGAGGCTGAGGCCCAGAGAAGGAATGGGACTGGGCCACCTAACCTAACAAGCTGGTGATAAAGCCAGGCCCAGGACCCAGAACTCCTGCCTCTAACTCACTGGAGAGCCCTCAGAATCTTCAAGATTAAGACAGTGGGCAGTGTCAGGCAATTTCACGTCATGGAGAGGGTGGCCCTTGAAAGGCCCTTAAAGCCGACCTGCACATGGACGCCCACCTGGGCACCCAAGGTCCAGTGCCCCCTCAGCAGGGCCTTTGAGAGTAGTCCCCCTTTTCTCCTGCCTCCTGTAGAGTGGGAAGCTCCAGTTCTGGTCTACTCGTTCTAGACCATTCTAGACGATGGTTTGGGCCCCAGCACTGGACTGGATGTGGTAACATTGTTCTTCAGGAATGTCCAGGGAAGTGGTGCCACAGCCTGCAGGGCAGAGGACAGCAGCAGGGAGCATGGGACCAAGTGGCTGCATCCAGCCTCCTGGTAGAGCTGGGTTACTGCGTCTGCTCCTGAGTACACGGCAGGCTTCCTGGGGGCAAGATGCCTAAGGCATGATCATTGCCACCCTTGGACTTCCGGGCTGGGCCTCTGGCTTTGGAGAAGAGCCTCAGATGCACTGCCCTGTCCCTAGCCTCAGGAGTGAGTTCAAGGACCACAGGCCACAGCCCAGGAGCTCTCAGGGGAGAACACAAGTCTAAACCCTCTGGCTCCGTGTTCTCCAAGGCCATGCAAACGGGGCCAAGTCTCCAGGAAGCACGAGTGTGGCTTAAAGGGGACCTTGTCCTGAAAGGTATTGAGCAACGAGCCCAGGCTGCGTCCCAGACAAAGGAAAGAGAGACTGTCTTGAGAAAGAGAGTTATAAACTCTGCCTCCCACCTGGCTTTAGTCTCTGGGCATGTGTGGCATTGAGCACCTGGAGGGAATTCTAAGGGTGTCACCATATGCAATGGTGTGTGTGTGAGTGGTGACGGTGGTGGTGTGTGTGGGGGTCCTTCCTCTTTCAGCTCCAGGGCTCTCGTACATGGGCGGTAGAAGATGCTTGACTGGCTAACATGCCTTTCTCTGGCTTCCACAGAGCCTGTTCTAAGCCCTCCTATGGCATGTCTAGCCCTATACTGTTTTTTTGTTTGTTTGTTTTGGGAGAGGTTTTTGTTATAGGGCACGTGCACTTGCCAGAAAGACAGAGAGAGACAGAGAGACAGAAAGCGAGAAATCACCCCCCAGGGAGGATGGCCACACCACAATCCCTTCTCCTCCATTCTCCTCTAGGGATCTTGGGCACGCACACACATGCATCTGGCGTGAGTTTAAATCACCGGGTCCGGGACTCGAACCTCAGTCAACTACATGGGAGTCCAGCAACATAGCCATTACGCCAACTGCTGGTCCCCTTTAGCACTATACTGTTGTACTCACTGGTGTGCACCTCCCTCCACAGTGAGTTCCTGGAGGGCAGGACCTTGTGGTGGTCTCTACTGCATTCCCATCACTTAGAACAGAGACCAACAGGAGACAGATGCTTAAGAAATGGTGGCTGAGGGCCAGCAGCGGGTGTAGTGGTTACATTATTGCACTCCTACATGGCCAACCATGGTTCAAGGCCCAGATCCAGTGGCTTGAAAATCATGCCAGGTACGTGTGGACAAGTGTCCAAGATCCGAGGAGGGAAATGGAGAAGGGATTGGGGTGTGGCCATCCTCCCTAGGGAGAGATTTCTCACTTTGCCTCTGTCTCTCTGTCTCTCTCTTGCTCTCACTCCCTCTGTCTCTCAGGCAAACACATACACCCTACAGTAAAAATCTTAGAAAAAAAAAAGAATGAACATTCAATGCTATCTGGTTTTATGAAATAGATTTAATAAATTACCAGTCAGGGGGACCAGGAGGTGACATAGTAGTTACATCACTGGACTCCTATGTAGTTGACCACACTTCATGTCCTAGACCCAGTGGCTTAAACTCACTCCAGGCATGTGTGCATGCCTGCCCAGAATCCCAAGAAGAAAATGGAGAAGAAAGGGTTGCAGCATGACCATCCCGCCTGGGAGGTGATTTGTTGCTTTCTGTCTCTCTCTTTCTCTCTGTCTCTCCAGCGAGCACACATGTCCTATAGCAAAAATCTCTCAAAAAAAAAAAAAATATATATATATATATATCAATCAGAGCAGAAGTGAATCTCACTTGGGCTGTACTGCTTCCTGCACCTGGGAGATTCCTGCAGGGTCCTGACTTGGAAAGCCCACGTGTGGTCAGGGTGAGAGACGGGGAGGAGAGTGCTGAGAAGGGGACACGGTTCTCCCTGTGTGCGCCTCCCTCTCCCCACTAGACCCAGAGCTCCTGAGCACGGGGTTTTTGCCCGGTTTGTTCACTGCTGAATCTCCGGCTCCTTGAATGTGCCTGGAATGTAGTCGGTGTTCCACACCTTTCAGGTGACTGCTGAGCGAACACAGCCACAGGGCAGCTCGCACTGCCGTACCCAACTACGTGCAGGTGCTGAGCAGCGCTCCTTCTCATGTGTTCCTGACCTTGGCACTTCCATTATTTCCATTCCAAAGATGAAGGTGCCCAGGCTTACAGGGGCTGAGGCTAGGACTAAAGGGACCACGAGCAATCGTGTGTACCTGCTCTGTGACGCGGGAACTGAGGCTCTGTGGCAGAGAAGCCAACTGTACCCAGTATCCACCCTCCACTTCCCTTCAGTTACTGGGACACAGGGCCACCCAGCTAGAGACCGCTCTTCCCAGGATACCTTGCAGCTAGGTGTGGCCATGTAATAAAGTGTGAAGTGATGACGTAGGATAGGCAATGACATGGGCCACTTTCATCATCTCCTTAAAGGAAATTGCTTTCCCCCATTCTCTTTCCCTCTTCCAGAGGTTGGAATGAAGCCCAGGGTACAGGAGGGCCTCATTCACCATGTCGATGAGGACAACATCCCAGAGGTGGCAGAACAAGGCAGAAGGCCGGGTGTTGTCTTGGACGACATCATGGAAAAGAGCTGCCTACTCGCCGTAGCTCAGCCCACCTCCAGGCTATTAAGTGAGAGAAACGAGCATCCGCCCTGCTTGAGCTGGTGTGTTTTGAGGTCTCCGTGTTACAATAACGAAGCTCACCAACCGGGAGGTCCCTGCCCAACCACCCGGCTCACTGCTTTGGTTTCTGTGGCATCCTGCTGTGACAGCGGGAAGTGCTGCTTTTCCTGCTGTTGCTCTGAGTATCAGAAGACAGTGTTAGAAGCCGCCCAGAAGGAAACACTGAAGCTAGAGGCGCATGAGAAGGCCGCAGAGTGGCCAGAGGCCTCCTTCCCCCGACGCTCCGGAGTGTGGCGGGAAAGAAGGGCCAACACTCAAGGACTGTTGCTTCCTGGATGGAAATCTTCCACAACGAGCCATCCCACACACCCCGACGGGCCACCTCGTGACAGTGTCCTGTGAAAACAGCACCCTGGTGGCTGTTTCTACACTGGAATGATGACATTTGGGGTGCAGGTTTCCCTCCCACAAAATGACTGGACAAACAGCCTCTATTCAAATCACCCTGTGTCTCTGTGCACATGTTCTCTCACTACTCCCAGCACGTCCGCAAAGGCTACGAGTCTCTCTTAGGCAATATACGTGCTCCAGAAAGTTAAGGATTCTACCTTTCTGCAGGCCACACCCCTTTGGAAATATACCCAGTGAGTCTTCTATTCAAAGGAGTGCTATGACAAATCTGTATGAAAAAGAGGCTCATCAGGGCCCATTGAAGATGTGGTGGTTAAAGTGTTGGACTCACACGGCCGACCGTGTCACATGGCCAACTGCAGTTCAGGTCCCAGTCCTGGCAGCTTGAAATTCACGCTGGACACATGTGCATGCATGCCCGAAATCCAAGGAGGAGAGCAGAGGAGAAGAGATAGCAGCAGGCCATCCCCTCTAGGGAGTGATTTCTCACTTTCCCTCTCACTGTCTGTCTGTCTCTGTCTCTCTGGCAAGCACACACACCTATGGCAAAAACCTAAACACTAAAAAAAAAAAAAAAAAAAATTTAAATGTGGGTCATCATTATGTATGCATTTTTTTCTCTTTTTTTGGGGGGGGAGAGATTTTCGCTATAGGGCGCATGCGCTCACCAGACAGACAGAGAGAGACATAGAGACAGAAAGTGAGAAATCACCCCGCAGGGGGGATGGTCACGCTGCAATCCCTTCTCCTCCATTCTCCTCTCAGGATCTTGGGCACGCACACACACGCGCCCGGCGTGAGTTTTAAGCCACCGGGTCCGGGACGCGAACTGCGGTCGACTACGTGGGAGTCCAGCGACATAGCCATTACGCTAACTGCTGGTTTCCATTATGTAAGCATTTTAATCTGGATTCCATAACACCTTCCTGGCCTGGCAGCTCTTCATCAGCCCTTTGCAGGTCCTCGATGTGCCTCTCAAAGGCCAGAGCCCAGAAGTAAATGCAAGATTCAAGCCTACCGATGGCTCCTTGAGAAAGCATGGCCTCTCATTTCTGTAGCAACTGAGACAGACAAGTCAGAGAATACTCAACTCAAAATGGCTCAAGAGAATTCCACGTGTTTGGGTAACTGGATGGTTTGGAGGTTAAACTGGTATCACTCAGGGATGTCACCAAGAACGTGGTTTCTTCTGCCTGTCCTCTAGGCCTTCACAGCATCAGTATCAGCCTAGGATGGATGTCCTTCATGCTGGGACAGATGCACCAGACCCAGCTTTTGTGCCCACATGCCTTGTAAGGTAAGAAGGAGCCGGCTCCCAGAATCTCCCCCAGGAAAGCTGGGTGCCTTATATTACAAATGCCTTCTGCCAACACCCTCTCATCCCTCTTTAGACAAAACTGGGTCACAAGCCCATTCCTGACCAACTCCTGTAACAGCCAAGGAAATGCTGTGTGTTGATTAATCACGGGGCAAGGAGGAGGGATCATCCTCCTGATTGGATTACACAGAACACGGATTATCCTCCGCAGGCCAATGGCAGGACACGAGAGGAGGGGCGATATGGGTATTGGGAAATGTTTGGTGTCCCCTGTAATCTCCGGTCTCCAGACACTAGACAACTAAGATGCTCAGAGATTACATTAGCCTCCTTTGGCAGACTCATCCCCTGGCCAAATAAATAAATCCTCCCTCAACTAAAACTCTCAAGTCTCTCCGATAATCTAAGTATCCATTTCACTGTAATGATACAATTCATTTTTTAGATTTATGGAAAAGACTTCAGATTTATCCTTGCAATTTTTCATCTGATTAGGTTGGCTCATCATTTTGGCCTGTTAAGATCATTTTTTCAACTGATTCTGTCTCTACACATGAAAGAAAAAGAAACTCTCATGACCTACCTCCACTCAATCCACTCAGCAGAGCGGTGACGTACGCTTCATTCTCTCTGTGAAGACCACTGACCGGAGTCCACTGCAAGCTGTGTGTTGTTCCAGCTGTTTGCATGTTCCCAGGCCACGGAAAAGCGTGGCTGTTTCTACAAAAATTCAACTGGAAAGACTCGATAAGGGCCAGTCTCTACATTTATAAAAGAAGCGCTGTCAAATGAGATGCAGAGGAACTATCCAGAGAATAGTAGGAGGAATTTTTTTTTAAAACTATAAGATTCTGAACTCAGATACCTTCACAAGCTTCGCTGAAGAATCATCATGCTTAAAAGAAACAAACTGGAGACCCAAGACAACGACTGTGGGCAAGGTTTGTGCAGGACAGACTATACGGAACCCGACCAGCAGACCCACACCCAAAGAAACAGTCTTGGCCCTGCCTCAAGTGCTTGGCGAATAGATGTACATGTCCAAATCTTAAGTTAAAACTGAGTATATTTATTTATCTGATTTATTTGATTATTCAGTCAACAACTGTCTTCAACTGTGGGACAGTAAAGAGCTTGTCCTACGGGTATCCCACTCCACACGTGCTCCATCTTCCTACCATTCATAACTTGACCGGCCTGTTATCAATCTTCCTCAAAGGAGTAAAAATGTTGAGCAAAGCAGGCCTGAGACTCAACCTCTGCCAGCAGCTCTGTGTTCTCGCTGGTGTGTCATGGAAGGTGGCACTTTATGACAGTAAGTGCAGATCTGCCAGGCAGTGGGGTTGGAGAGTGGGTATGGGATGAGAGAGGAGACAAGTTGAGAAGATAGTGAGGTCTCCATGTGAACCGAGCTGAGATGTTGGCAAAGAGAATGGAAATGAGCAGATGCAAACGGAGAATCAGAAAAAGATAATCATCAAGATCAGAAGATTGATAGAAACGTCAAAGAAGATCAAGATGGGGCCAGCAGGGGATGTGTTGGTTAAGGTGCTGGACTTCCACATAGCCAAAGGCAGTTCGAGTCCTGGATCTGGTGGCTTGCTTTCTTTCTCTCCTGAGCACACATGCCCTGTAGCAAATTTTAAAAATAATTACGATGATAAATAAAATTAAATAAATAATTCTTAAAAAAAAAAAAAAAAAAGACCAATATTGAGCCTGGCTGACTTTGATCAGTATCAAGAAAGAAGACCACAGAGGAAGTACATTTTGGTGAACAAGATGAGATTTCAAATGTTTTAAGTTAGAGATAACAATATCTGGTGTTTAAGAAAGACCGAAACAATAGCCAGACAAGGTGGTACAGTGGCAACACAGCACCTCACAATGCTGAAGCTAAATGGGAAGGTCCCAGGTTCGCATCCCAAGATCTTCCTAGGCACAGTGGGCACACCCTAGATGTTCTGTTTCTTTCCAGATGGACACACTCAGACCTCCTAAATCAGTTTCTGTGGGCCTCAACGGAAGGATTTCAAGTGAAAGAGAACCTAACCCTGCTGCCTTGGGCACATCATGTCACTTTTCCAGAATGTCAGCCCCAGAAAGGTTTTCTAGACAGAAAGCCTTGACTCATTGATATCTCCAATACCCAGAACAGAGCTTGCCACCTACTGGGTACTCCATAAATGCTCACTGTTTGTCATCTTTGTTAGATTCTCTATGGCAGTTGCCTCATCGACAAAAGGGTTCCCACCTTTTGGCTCATGGTCCCTAAGGCCCTTCCTAGGTCTCAGGAATGATTCGATCCCAGATACCTGGGGCAACCCAACGTGTGCTCAGGCTGCTCTCTCAGAGCACACAGCAGCCACTCCCCCGGTCCTGGGGGACAAAGGTTCTGAAGGGCAAGGGATGGCCCTGAGGGTCCGCCTCCAAACTTACCCCCTGCTCCTTCTATGTGACCCAAAATAGGACCTCTCTGGAGGTCCAGGATTCACAAGCTCTGGGATGGTTTCTCTTCCTTCCCAGAGGAGAGGAGAAACATTCCCTGTAGTGAAATGTTATTCTAATGATAATAACTACCACAGCACCCCGGGTGGTTACACACTTCTCTCCATTAATCTTTACAAAAATCGTGTGAGGCCAGAAATGCTATTGGTCCCACTTTCCAGATATTTCCATATCTGGAAACCAGAGCTCAAAAAGGCAAAGTCTCGCGACCAGCAGTTGGTGTAATGGCTATGTTGCTGGATTCCCATGTAGTCGACCGAGGTTCGAGTCCTAGACCCAGTGGCTTAAACTCACGCTGAGCATGTGTGCGTGTGTGCCCAAGATCCTAAGAAGAGATTGGAGGAGAAGGGATTGTGGTGTGGCCGTCCCCCCTAAGGGTGATTTCTCGCTGCCTCTCTGTCTCTCTCTTTCTGGCGAGTGCATGCGCCCTGTAGCAAAAACCTCTCCCCACTTAAAAGAAAGGCCAAGTCTCCAGGCCACGTGGCTGACAAGCACCAAAGCTGAAATTTGAACCCAGACCTACCTAACCCCAAAGCTCTAAGCCACACTTTCCTCTGCCGTCTTTCAGAAGGCTGACTTCCAGGGCGGACTGAGTGTTTCTCTGAGATGTTTAGAAGGATGACTGACGTGATCAAGTTCCCCTGGGGTGGGGCGGGGGGTAGGTGGATGGCGGTACTTTGGTGAAAAGTGATGCTTTGTGAGGTTGACCCACATGAGAAGCTTCTGGTTCCCACACAGGGCCTCTCTGAGTACGCCGGGCATGCACCTGCCCATGATCCGGCTGGCTAAAGCTGGGGGTGGGCTGTAGCATGAACCCTGTTAGGGATACTCTCTCTTTCTCTCTCCTCTCTTTCCTCTCTCTGTCTCTCTCACTCATGGGAGAAATAAATCAACTTTAAGAAAAAAGTTTTCCTCATGGTCACTCCATGGAAGATGTCCCTCTCCCAGAAACTCCCAGAACCTCACTTTTCTACCCTCTTTATTACTGCAAGTTGCCCATCATTAGGCCCAGGTGCCTTGGTTAACTCCTTACAGAGAGGAATACACTGAGCAAGACTGTTCGGAACCTAAAAGGTCAGCCATAAAGAATTAAGGCTATCGACCAGCAGGTGGCATGGTGGTTAGGGCACTGGATTCCTACATGGGTGACGGCAGTTCGAGTCCCAGACCTGGTGACTTGCTTTCTCACTTTCTCTCTCTCTCTTTCTCTCTGGTGAGCACATATGCTATATAGCAAATTAAATAATAATAATAATAAAAATCTTAAAAATAGTGCTATGAAAAAAAAATTAAGGGGAGCAGCAGTTAGCATAATGGCTATGTCACTGAACTCCCATGTAGTCGATCGTGGTTCAAGTCTCGGACCCGGTGGCTTAAACTCACGCCGGGTGCATGTGCATGCATGCACAAAATCCCGAGAGGAGAATGGAGGAGAAGGGATTGTGGCATGGCCATCCTCCCCAGAGGGTGATTTCTCGCTTTCTGTCTCTCTGTCTCTCTCTGTCTTTCTGGCGAGTGCATGTGCCCGCTCTTTCTTTCTCTCTCTCTCTCTTTCTCTCTCATGAGTGTGCCTTGTAGCAAATTGAAAAATAATAATAATAATTAACAAAATTAAATAAATAATTCTTTTTTTAAAAATTAAGGATAGAAGTTCGTCTACAATGCAGCAAGGCTAAAGCTAAACAAATTTCTTCCAGAATTTAAGGAGATTTTCCTATCCTCCTCTTTAAAATGCAGTGAGGGACCAGACATGGCTAGGGACAGGAGCCCATGGCTCATCCCTTTCCTGCTCCCACTGGACTGGCCTTTGAACACAGGGAGGCTGAGGGAACCATCCTCTTTCTCGCTTCTGGACCTCTGCACCCGCTGGCCCCTTTCACCTGGCTAAGTCCTTCCCGTCCTTCCTCTAAGAAGTTTTTCCTAAGCACACACTAACCTCACCCTGGAGAAGTCCTGCCTGGTATTTTGAATAGCAACTTGCACTTCTCCTCCCACTTCATCACTGCTTATGACAGTATACTTACTCATCGAATTAATTCCATTCTAGACTGTGAGCCCCATGAAAGCAAGGGGCCTCCACTCTTCTCCCCACCATTCACGGCACAGTGCCTGATGCAGAGCAGGGACTCAAACAAATCTTCATGGGGTGAATAGATAATGGACAGATGGAAGGAAGGATGGATAGATGAATAGATGGATGGATGGATGCATGGATAGACAGACAGATGGGCATATGAACACGGTACTTGGTGTTGACAAAGAATGCTTAACCACTCTTTAAGAATGGGAACCCAAGAGTGGCGTCATGACAATAAAACCCACTGTGGCAAGTACACACTGTGCAAGTACACACCCACTGTGGGATGACCACCACACTCCCAGCCTGAAGTCCAGGGTCACACTAACCTCCACCAATACTAATGACCAAACATTCATTCATTGAGCAGCGGCCCTGCCATCTCTTCTCAAGGATTTGGAGCTCTCCTGTATGGCTGAAATTTTGGAACTCTTGACTAAGACTAGAGAAATGGGTTGTTTACACATCATCTCTGCCTTAAATTTCCTCCAATGACTTCTCCACTATCTTCCCAATCTTCCTAGAAATGTGTGTGTGTGTGTGTATAAAACATTTTCTTATTTATTTATTTAGAGAAATTTTTGGTATAGGGTGCATGTGCTCACCAGAGAGACAAAGAAAGAAAGCAAGAAATCATCGCCCCCCAGGGGGGAATGCCCACAATCCCTTTCTCCTCCATTCTCCTCTTGGGACCTTGGGTACACACACACATGTACCCAGCATGAGTTTCAAGCCATCAGGTCTGGGACTCGAACTGAGGTTGAATACATGGCAGTTCAGTGATGTAACCATTATGCCATCCCCCAACATTTATTTATTTATCTATCCATTTGTTGTCATTTTCAAGTCGCTGGGTCTGGGACTAAAATAATGGCCAGTCATGTGGAAATCCAGTACCAACTGCTGGCTCTCGTCTTCCTGGATATTTTACTAACAGTTAAAGTTCATCTTCCCAACCTTTCCCCACTTTGTCTCTTACAAATACATTATATGTATTATTACTCATAGTACCTTAAAACTAAAGGTATGTACTCCTTGTCTTGATTCATTTGGTCTCCACACTCCTTATGATGGAGCCGAGGGTTATTATCTCCACTTTACAGGTGAGGACACTGGAAATAAGCTGATGGTATGGCCTGAACCAGAAACCAAAGCATTTGACTCTCAGCCTCCACTATCCTATTGCCTCTGGATGCCCTCCCTCTCACCTCTAAATTATCTGAACTTCTGTTCTCTTGGGTCAGCTCCTCAAACAACATGCAGCCCCAAACTTTGTCTCCCTTCCTGGCCAAAACCTACATCATTGCTTCCATTTCTTTTTCTTTTGAATCTTTCCATTTCCAACTGGAGAGTTAGGCTGGCTGCCCACGTTTTGGAGATATTGTATCTTCAGCTGTTATCAGTTCTTTCCTCTGTCTCTTCCTCTGTTACTCCCAAGATGCCCCGAATAGGAAAGAATGTGAGAACAATAGCAACTCTGACAATCATCCACCTATTACCTGCTACAGAACAGGGCAAGGCTCATTTCCAGGAAAGAGGAGAAAACATGGAAGTGTGGCCAATGTTTCAGCTCCAAAAAGGCAACCCCTCCCCTCTGAGTGTACGCTATGCAAGCAAAATGCTCAGGCTCACACTCATGACACCACATTGGGAGTTGAGGCATTCTAGATCACCACGATTTAGGAAAATGACAATGGGTATAAAGTGGAGCTCCTAGAATAAGTGCAGGAGAATTCCCTCTAGCAGAACAGCACTTCTACTGATGTGGAACCAAGAGGCAAGTCATCTGAGTCCTCATTAGAGACACTCAACACCCTAAGCGGTGGCAACTGGTTGCTAAGTCATACAGGTGGTAAAAATGATTGTCAAAATACCCTAGAAAATCGCTAGGATTAGCAATAGAAGAGCAAAGTGGGTGGCTCTGTGAATTCATGTTGGACTCTAACCATCCAACCTGCCAATGGCTCAGCAACAGTAAACTAGTTTAAAGTACAGAACCAAAAGGGGAGGTGTCAGGACTTCCCAACCCTGCTTATTTAAGAAAGTCCCAGTTTGGTCACTGTGCATGCAGGATGGAGAGGACAGAGAATTCTGCAACCCATTCCCCTGGGCTGATTCACTGCACTGGAACATGGGCCTCCCTTATGCAAATGGAGGTGACGGCCGTCATGAAGGGCACAGCAGGGTGAGCTTCTTCCCTAGGGTTAGGCTCTCAAGTCAGCTCCCAGAGTGTGCCAGCTCTGTGACCCTGTGGAACTGCTTCTTCTTTGACAAAGTAGTTTTTCAGAGTTTTTTTTCTTCCTATAGGGCATGTGCACTAGCCAGAGACATGTCACAATCCCTTCCCCTCCACTCTCCTTTTGGAATTTTGGGCACACATGCACATGCACCTGGCATGAGTCTCAAGCCAGTGAGTCCAGGACTTGAACCATGGTCAGCCATGAGGGAGTCCAGCGACATAGCCATTATGCGATCGACCAAGCAGTTTTTAAAAAAATACCTCCAGAGGTCTCAGATTTGGTCATCTCACCTCAAGGGCTATCTTGAAGTTGAAAAGTGAGTCAATCCGTGGGACCCCTCAGCACCCCCTCACCTTCAACCCAAGTAACTCTGCTTTCTTTTCTTCTGTATACTTAGATCCCATCAGGATTCTGTCAACTGAAAGAGTTTTCCAACCACTGACCAGTTCTATGGCGTTTCCCCCTTCTGTCCTCGCTTTCCCCTACAGTGCTGGGACTGGCATAAGGCCACACCTCCAGGTGGCTGCAGGCGAAGGTGGTCACACAGCCCTAGCTGGGGGCCTCAGGACTAACATCTCTGAGGTTCTCAAGGCCTCCTCTTCCCAAGGCAGCTAAGGGAGACAGTGACCATGAACTTAGGGGTGCTGGCCAGCCCACCTCTTTATTATTGTCACCTACCAAGGTCAATTCATCCTAACACCAACTAGATAGGGCTCTCAGAGAGCCCCATTTTACCGATGGAAAAACAGAGGCACAGGAAGAGTAAATAACTTGATCAAGACTATACCATCTCTAAGCAGTGCGGCTGGGATTTGAACTCAGTGATCTGGTTCCAGAGTCCATGCTCTTGATCACCATGCTACACTCTGTAGACTCAAAGAGAGTCTTGGATGCACAAACCAATGAGGTCTGACCTTCGTAAGGTGAGGCTGACTCTTGAACGAGCCAGAACATCCTACATATACATCTACGCATTCCTCGGAGTGGGCCCCTCAGATAGCGAGGAAGGCGGGGTGAGGGCCTCTCATTTATTCCAGCAGTGCTGCTACTGTCCAAAACATTTTCACACTCGCCTGGGAGCTGCCTCCAGGGACTTCTGGCTATCCCAGATGGTGGCAGCTCCTCACCCCTGGACCTGGATAGGACTTTTACATCCAGCATCAATTCTTGGGTGTCAAATCTGGTGAACGAATTCAGAGATCATACTTGGGTGATGTTGCTCTTGGAAAAAAAAAACAACTGTGGCTGTAAAGTAATAAGACTAGCATTCCCCATGGGGCTGGTAAGTGGCCTTCCAGGCCAGGGGAAGAAGGGTTTCTCCTCCCTAGGTGACTACTAACGTGGACAGGACACTCTTCTGGGTCTGTCAAGTTGGGTCTGAAGGGTGAAAAACAAACCAAAAAAAATGTCCACGCCCTCCTTTACAGTCACACCTCCGAAGCCAACGAGTCATGAACTTGGAGTTGTTTTTCCAATGGTAGAGATGAATTTCCACTGATTTGCACACCCGCTCACCCGCTCCATGGCTCTGCCTTGCAAGGAATGACACACATTTTCGAGAAGGCTGGCCAGGTGAGGAGTTCAGCCCAAGGCCACGCGCAGAGAGACGCTCGATGACCCTTGATGAGAATGACTCACAGTCCTGCGCTCCAACCGGAGCGAGCTGGCCGCGTCCCATCCCTAATCCCTCAGAAAAATGCAGCTGCTGAACTTACATGCCATGCGGGAAGACACCTCGCTAATGTCAAGTTTCCTTCCTGCACCAGTTTCACCTCCCGCCACGAGCGGCCAGCACCTTTGCCTTCCTCAATGTTCTCTTCTTTGCCTGAGTGGTGCCCTCGGGCTCTTAGGATCAGCAGATTGAATCCCTTCAAGTCCATCCTCAACATATCCAATGGTTCCTGGGCCTCTCAGGCTGGTCACTGTCCCCACACAGAGCTCCGGGGGCTGGGACACTGGCAACCACCACGCATCATGCAGGTCTTCTTCCCCAGTGGCTTTCTTCTTTCCTATTTGCCTTGCCAAGCCATTGGAAAATGGTGGGAAATGGCCTGGAAAAAGAGGGTGTTGAACCCACTGTGTGGGGAACTGAGACCCTCGACAGGCTGCATACACCAAAGAGAAAGTCACGCTCACCACCAGCATCTCCAAGCCAGGAGATGTCCAAGCCAGTCCATGTCCACAGAAAGAAAACCCTGGGTCAACAGGTGCAGCCCCCAGAACCTCCAAGAACTGACCTTGTGAGACAGGACACACCCCTGGAAGGGGGCGAATCTGAGGCCAAGCATTCCTTTTCTTTTTCTTCTTTTAAGTTATGCTATAGGGCATGTGTGTTTGCCAGAGAAAGACAGAAAGAGAGAGGGGGAAGTGAGAAATCAGTCCTGGAGGGACAGCCATGCTGCAATCCCTTCTCCTCCATTTTCCTCTCAGGATTTTGTGCATGCACACACAGGCACCTGCAGTGTTTTCAAGCCACTAGGTCTGGGACTCGAACTGCACAGCGGCCATATGGGATCCAGCTGCCTTATCACCATGCCACCAGCTGACCAACACCCCCTCCCTTTTTCTTTCTATTAAAGTTTATTTCTTTCTTTCTTGAGCAAGAGAGACAGCACCTCCAAGAGGATTCCAAAGCCATAATCGACTGCCACCCCCAGGCAGCCCTGCATCCTGGGCATGCACATGCCAGGATTACTCAGGGAGGTCTCCGGACTCGAACCAGGAACCTTCCCATGTGGGATCACCTCACAGAGCCCTGTGTCTAAGTGCAGCAGTGTCTGGCCCCCACGCCTGAGCATTATTTATTGGGGTTCAGGGTACAGAGGATTGCTGCACTGGGTGGGAGGTCAGATACTGGACAATTTCTAGGGTCCTTGCAACCCCGACAGTTCCATGAGTCAGAAAATCTGGTGCCAAAACAGACATGTGTGCACACACGCCCCGAGCCTACCAGGGTAAGTGCCTTGCCTGCAAAGACTGTGATCCTATCCCAGACTATTCCTGAGGGAAAGCTGCCCTAAAATTTGCACCCTGACCCGATGAACTCCCAAGGTGGGAGGTGATGGAGAACTCTCACGGGGACTTGCGGGGAGAGTTCAACTTCTTCCCAGATGACTCATTTTCAGGTTCAGCTCCGAATCACCCTGCATTCACCTTCACCCCCAGCTCTGACTGCCACCTCCCACCACCGAGTCACTCAGGAGACAGGTGTCTGGGGCCCAGGTGGGAGACCCGACTCCTCCGAGCCACTGTGTGCAAACCCGGGCCCCTGCGTGCGGCTGCCGCGGCCCCGCTGGGCCTCCACGGCACAAAGTGAAGCGCGGCTGCCAGCCTGCTTTCAATATCCGCTTGTCCCTCACTGGCCGACCAGCCAGACGGTCCCCCCACCCCTTTCTCTTTGAAGAAAAGTGATTTAATTTCATGAGACTTTGGGGTAATCATGTTATGATCTTCAACATTAACCAGAACCAACTCCCTGCTACAGGAGGGTGGGGAAGGAAAGGGCAAGAAAAAAGTAAACAGTCCCATTCGGGATTGCCAGAAATGAGAGGAAAAAGAAAATCACAGCAGCTGCCTCGCTGGTTCCTCCGAAGCGGACAGGCCTCTGCCAGGAGCGGGGCCTCGGTGCCAAGGTTTCTGGAAACAAGGAAGTTGGGCTTGGCAGGGCCTCTGTTTCTACAGGTTAATCAGCTCCGTTCTGGGGGGAAAGAGATTGGTTTTCGTCTCTAGCCTACCTTCTCCTCCTCCTTGTTCCCACCCCACCCCTGCCTCCCACTCACTTCCCATCATTCGCTGAACCCCTCAACTTAGGTTACCTGACCTCCTCCTCAGCCTCAGCTTGGGCGCCTCCCTTCCCCCCATCTGAGGGTGCAGAGTCACTTTGAAGACCAGGTCAAGCGACCCCTTTGGATTTTCCCAAACACTTCACCGCATACCCCTGCTCACCTCTCAAACTTCTCGGGCAACAAAAAGAGGCGTGGTACAATGGCTGGGTTGACAGAAGGCAAGAGTGAGTTGGGGCGTGCAGGAGATGGGGGGACTTTTAAAAAGGAAAAAGAAAACTCAGGGCCACAAACCCAGCATCGTGTATCTGAGTGTGAGCTGGAGCCAGGGAGGAATTCCCATGAACAATAAATGGTCCTTCTTGGCAGACAGTCCAAGGGTGTGGTGCTCACTTGAAAAAACAGCAAATAACCCAGGCTCCAGGGCCACCGGGGAGGGAGCTGGTGGGAAGCTAGAACGCCGGGGCGAGGGCCTTCACGCAGACCCCCAGGAAGACACAGGCTGCACTGGGAAGGCGCTCTCTTTGGGGCTCCAGCCCGAAGCCTCTTGCCAGACCTGAGCTGCACCAGGGCACGGTGGTGTCCCAGGCCGGCTTCCCTCCACCTCCTGCAGCTGCCTGTCTGCCCACCCTCTGCTCAGAAGTGATGTGGTTTCTCTGGCCCTGCCCCAGGGATGCTGAACCTGCCCATCACTGGGGCTGTGACAGGGAGGGACCACCGTGTCACAGAGGCAACGTCTCACACCTCCATGACCCCATCGGACCCCAGAACCCATGCAGATTTCATGCTGGGATTCAGAGTGTCAGAGGATCTAGAGGGAGGCAGATTCTGGACACGACTTTGGAGACACATGGCTGCAGTTCTAGTCCCTTTCTAGAGGGTAGGGAAGTGGGGCATTGCTTGGCCCGCCCCCCGGCCTCCCTCTGAGGCTATAGGCTGAAGGCCAGGCAGAGGAGCCTCCCTCCATCGGGCAGGCAGGTGGACGAACCCTTTACCTGCGGCTGGACGGCCAGCCAAGTCCTCACTGCCCCCCGTGAGGCGTGCCAGTCTTGGACTTAAGAACTGTGGTTAGTTTTCATGTGTTTTTTCTTTGCAAACATGTTTGGGTGGATTTTTTTGTTTTTAAATTTCATATCAGAAAAAATGTAATTTAAGGATAAAGGTCACACGGGGTGGATGAGAGGGATTACAGTCTCATTACCGAGACCAGGAGGCGCTATCATTATATGTGAAAAGTGATCAGAACAGGCTTACAGCAAGCCGCGGACCATGTCAGGAGCTTAGTACGGTGGCCCCAGAGGCTGCCCTTGCAATGCCTGGGAAGGACTGAAGAAACCACTGCCCAAGGGCATCAGTGACCAGTCGACCAGACTACATCAAAAATAGGGCTACGTCCAGAGGCAGCAGGCTGTCACGGAGAGAGCCGGGCGGAGCTGATGAAAGAGCTGGACTCCTCAGCACTACGGCCTGGGTGGCTTGCTGCTATTCTCTCGCTATGGAAGGTTCCAGGGGTTGGAGAAAGTGAGGTCTGTGGGGAGTGGGTTGAGCTTTGGGTCCCGGAAAGGCTCTGTGGGAAACAACACGGGAAACACACAGAACAGGAGCACTTTGGAAACAGAGTCTCCCAGAAACCTTGGAACACCGCATTGTTGCTCTAGCCCTAAAAAATGATGGTTTTCAGACCATAAGCACACATCTCTTTTTTGAGGGGCTCTTACCACACAGCAAGCGTGTTCATCGGCAAGAAACAGAGAGAGGGAGAGGGAGAAAGCACCGCCCCAGGGGGAATGGCCACACTGCACTCCCTTCCCCTCCAGTCTCCTCTCAGGATTTCAGGCATGCATGATGCACACACACATGCCCAGTGTGATTTTCAAGCCATGAGATCTGGAACTCAAACTGTGTAGTCAGCCTTGGGATTCAGCACCTGTGGGCGTGCATGCCTAAAATCCTGAGAAGAGAATGAAGGAGAAGGGATTGCAGTGTGGCCATTCTGTCCCCGCTCCGGGGCCAGTGATTTCTCACATTCCCTCTCTCCATGTCTCAGGTGAGTACTTGTGCCCTACAGCAAATTTAAAGAACAAGAAGACAGGAGGAGGAGGAAGAGGAGAAGAGAGCTCCAAACTAGTGGTGGCTTGGAGCCATGGTAAAAGCACTGGGCTAGGGACCAGCAGATGGCATAATGGTTACGTTGCTGGATTCCCACCTAACTGACTGCAGGTTGAGTCCCAGACCTGGCAGCTTAAAACTCATGCCAGGCGCATGTGCGTGCGTGTCCAAAGTCCTGAGAAGAGAATGGAGGAGAAGGGATAGTGGCATGGCCATCCCTCCTGGGGGTTGATTTCTTACTTTCTGTCTCTGTCTCTCTGGTGAACTCATGTGCTGTATAGCAAAAATCTCTCAACAAACAAACAAACAAACTCAATTGGGTTAGGAGGTAGGAGGCTGAGGTTCTGGTTCCAACTTTCCATGCAACTTCTCTTTTCAAGGGGTTGGGCTAAAACCACGATTGCTGTACCTACTTTACCTGGGCCTCTATGATCGCTCTAAATTAAGTGAAGTGAGTTTTGACAAAAGTAAAACAATTTCCTTTCTGTAGGAGCAAAGAAGCACAGGAGGACTTTTCAGAGTCATCCTGACCAGGCTATCCATGTAGGAGGCTCGCAGCTCACTTGGGTCGAGCCTTCGCTATGAACCAACCACTGTCCCCGGCACTTGAAGTAACTCAGGTAACAGCGATCACATGAGGGGTCTTACTATCACCACCCCAACCCTGCAAAGACAGAAAAAGACACTGAGCCGCAGAGAGGCTGAGACGCTGGCCCGAGGTCGCCGAGTTCATAGATGGTGGAAGCAGGGCTTGAACCCAGACACCTGGAATGGAAGCCCAATCTCTCAGCCCACTAGACTACACAGCCTACTCTGAAGGGGTCAGGAGTGCAGACACTCAGAGTGCTCAGACCATGAGAGCGCTCGGCCTGGCCGGTGTCTGTGGATGTTAACAGACCAGCTCGCCCTCTCCCCCCAGAAGGCTGCCTGCTGTATCTGGGCTCCCACCGTACTCTTCCCACCAAAGATGGCCCATCGGTGGCTCATTTGGCCTGTGGTTTGACACACGGTCCCGGTGCACTCACCCAGGGAGACAAGGGTGAAGCAAATCAAAGCTACGAACAGGAGAGCACAACTTCAAATATTTCATTTGAAGGCTCAAACCCAAGGCTGGGTCGACCTTACCAGTTTTGTCCTTAGGAGCAACTGGTAGTCCCACGAAACATCTTCACATTCTTACTTCAGGTTGTCCCCACTTTCTTTTAAGTTGATCCATTCCTTCCATGAGTTAGAGAGAGAGAGAGACAGAGAGAGAGAGAAGGAGCAAGCACCTCCATAGTGTCTTGACACCACAAGCTGCCCCTAGCCCCTAGCCAGCCCCGGGTCCCAGGCAAGCACATGCCTGGCACACTCAGGGAGGTCTCCTGACCAGTTATCTTACTGTACCTGGATAGGCTCACAAAACTAAGTTGCAAAACATTGATTATCTTCTACGGCTCGCTGGAAAACTCAGAACGCAACAGTCCTTCATATTCAACCTCCACACTCTTCTGAGAGTGTATAGAACAACCTGAAGGGTATGATCATGTCTCTGGACCCAAGCCAGGAACTGTCCCTGCTTCCACCTTTAGGCCCTTCTGTCCCCAAATCCCAGTTGGTGACAAGAAGCCAGGCCTCTGAGATGCAGACAAGACAAGGCCTCTGGGATAACAACTGAGAAGTTTAAGAAAGGACGCTGCTCGGAAGACTCAAACGCCTCTTGAAAAGGAAATGATTTCCGTGACTCCGTATTTTGTTTTTAACACAGTGAAAGTGATTAATCCACAGTCAAACCAAAATAGCTTATGCACAGAGTCTGCGGAGGGTTTCCTAATTACGAAATATGAAAGAAAAAAAAAAAGGTTCATTCTTCTGCTCTGAAATAACAAAAAGCCAATAAAGTGGAAATTAAACTGATCATTAAAGAAGACCAAAAAGCAATGTCCCTAAAACTTAATTTCCACTCATTTTTTTTTAATTCCCATAACTATAAACTAGTTGAATAGGCCTTTAAAATGTTTTAATAGGAAAATTCCTGGGAGGGGAAGTGAGAGCTTGGTGTCTAAACGGTTCCAACTTAACAGTTGAGAAAAGTGTTTTAGCAGCTCACTATCCCCACAGGATTGCACAAGTCTCCGCGCAGCACGGCACCCCGTCTTCACACCGTGCAGGGAGCCAGGCTGGAGAGCCAGAGCCCAGATGCAAAGGCAGGAAAATTCAGCTTCCTCCTCAACAGCAGATGAGTAAGCTTACCCAGGGGTGCCCATGCAGGGGTGGGTGCACGTCCAGAGACCAGGCCACCCGCCAGGAAGAGCGCCAACGGTCAGTCTGTGCCACTGCCGTGTGGCTTGGAAACCAGCCACTCCCCTTCCTGCTGCTGAGATCTCCCTCTGGAAATTTGAGGTTGACACACTGTTCCCTCCCAAGGGTCTAAAATGAAAAAATGCCTATTAAAAAAAAAAAAAAAGAATATAATCTGACTCTCTATTCACCAAGGAGGTACTTCCCTAACTTCATTAATCCCTTTCTAGCCTGGCCATCAATTCATTCATTCAGTCCATAAACATTTATTAAGTGTCTCCATGAGTTGGCCACTCTGGGAAGCACCAAGGCACATGCTTAGAGACACACCCAAACGCTACAGAGGCCGAAGCCAAGGTGTGCGGAGCTCAGAGCATCCGCACCTGGCCACTAGGGAGCCACCCCGCTGATGACCAACTTGGCACTCATCCTCCAAACATGGAGTCCTCTCTTGCCTTGCACCTATTCCTCAGGACTAGACAGACAACACAAGACCGAGGCCCAAAGGTACCTACACAGCACAGATACAACTGGACCAGGGCAGTGGCTGAAGGGGCTAGAAAGATAGGTGGCTTGGGGACAGATCGGATTCCAGACAGGAGTTCAGACTCAATTCCATAAGAGAGAGGGATAGAGGAGAGTCAGAGGGAAGGCAGCTGTGGTGACAGGGGCCAAACATCAGTGAATGCACCCAGGGTGTATTTAGATAAAAACGTACCTGAGTTACTCCATGAATGTAGCTAGCACAATGAAAACAGGTATCTTACTCTAACTGGATAGGCTCAAAGAAACAAAGTTGTGAAACATTTATTATCTTCTATGGCTCACTGGAAAACCCAGAACACAAGAGTCCTTCATACTCAACCTCCACACTCTTCCTAGAGTGCATAGAACAACATTAAGGGTATGATCATGTCACCTCCCTACCAACGGCACCATTTTCTTCATTATTATTATTATTAATTTATCATTATTAATTATTAATTTGCCAGAGGACACATGTGTTTGCCAAAGAGAGACAGAGAGAGAGGGAGAGAAAGCTCCCTCATGGGAGATGGTCATGCCACGATCCCTTCTCCTCCATTTCTCCCTCCTCTTGGGACTTTTGGGTATGCACATACATGCACCTGGAATGCTTTTCAAGTCACTACGTCCAGGACTCGAACTGTATAGTCAGCCTTTTGGGTCCAGTTGCTTAACCACCAGGCCACCAGCTGGCCACCATTTTCAATGCTATTTACTAGCATGACCTACAGGTATGAGTCCACCCTCTGTATGTCTGCTATCCAATTCCCTGTTTGACCCACACAGAGGAACCAATGCATATCATCAATGTCTTTGTTACAACTCATGATTTTCTTAAACAAAAATACATATATTGCATTTTATCCTTCTTTTTCTATCTTTTTTTTTTTTTTTTTTTTTAAATTACAACAGGGCACATGCATTTCCCAGAGAGAGACAGGGAAAGAGAGAAAGCACCCCTCAATGGGGCATGGTAACACTGCAATCCCGTCTCCCCCATTTTGGGATTGGGGGCACACATGTACATGCACCTGGTATGTATGTATTCAAGCCACCAGAGCTGGGATTCAAACCATGCTCCGCCATGTGACAGCTGGCTCCCTTAAGCACCAAGCTACAAGGTGGGCCCCCCCCCTTTTTTTTTTTTTTTTAGGTTTTGGCCATAGGTCACGTGTGCCCACCAGAGAGAGACAGCAAGAGACAGTGAGAAGAAGAGTAAGAAATCACCCCCCCACCAGGGAGAGGCCCATGCCACAATCCCTTCTCTTCCATTCTTCTCTTGGGATTTTAGGCACACATGCGCATGCGCCTGGTCTAATTTTCAAGCTTCTGGGTCTGGGACTTAAACTGGAGTTAGTCATGTGGGAGTCCAGCACCTTAACCACCATATCACCTGCTGGCCTCATGGTCAACCTCATTTTATCCATATTTTTACTGTCTTATTAATCTATCCACACTGAATGTGCCTTCTATTGTACTCACCTACATGTATACATGAGCAGCTCTGCAAAAGTTTGCGGAAAACACATGTTAAGAAAGCACTATGCAGGGACCAGCAGTTAGCGTAATGGCTATGTCGCTGGACTCCCACGGAGTCAACTGTGGTTTGTGTCCCGGACCCAGAGGCTTAAACTCACACCGGGCGTGTATGCGTGCATGCCCAAGATCCGGAGAGGAGAATGGAGGAGAAGGGATTGCGGCATGGCCATCCCCTCTGGGGGTTAATCTCTCGCTTTCTGTCTCTGTCTCTGTCTGTCTTTCTAGCAAGCGCCCACACCCTATTGCAAAAAGTCCTCTCTAAAAAAAAAAAAAAAAAAAAAAAAAAAAAAAAAAAAAAAGCACTATCCATGGATTTCAAAATTTTTCGCACCAAAATAAACTCATACTGTGCATATATTTTATACCTTTATCTAAATACATGACTATATACTATAGTCTCTGGCTAAAAGGAGGTATGATAGCAGAGAAGCTAGGATTAGCAATGTGATAAATGAGGAGTGTGCATTTTTATGGTCCATTTTGTTAATCATCATAATTTGCTTCAATTAAACTTGCCTGCTTTTCTTGGAACTTGTAAGTAGTAAAGTGATTAAATTTCCACATACATCCTCTACACTTCAACTCAGTGGACAATGTGAAAGCCCAAATAGCACAGCCAGCATCCTGCTTGTAGTCACCCATGCCTTCTTCACCCTTCCACACCCAACACTGGTCCAGGGACCTGGGTGCACTGATCTCAAAGCAAACTGGGTGCCTGTGCTAATGGCACCCACTGTGTCAGGACAGTGGCAGTCAGGGAGCGAACCAATAGGTAAATGAGATCATTTCAGGGTGTGAAAACAAGGACAACAGCCATGTGGGGCAGGGTCACTACTGTAGACCAGGTGGTCAGGGAAGGCCTGAGGAAGGCACTGGAGTCAAATCTGACCAATGAGAAAGAACCAGCCAAAGGAACAGAAAAGAGTGCAGGTCAGGGCCCAGCGACCGCGAAGAACGGGCTGGCAGAGTGGCTGCAGTGTGGGCCGGACACAAGGAGAGGCAGGCAGAGTTCAGGTCGCACGGAGGAAGCCACAACCGCACTGCCTTCCTCTCCTGCTTCTCCCGGAACAGCAATAAACCACGACTACCCACCGGACCTAGAGCAAGACAAGTCAAACGAAGAGTCTACATAGCTAGAATGCTCTGTATTACTTAATAATTGAAAAAATAAACAAATCATACTGGAAAACCCAATATGGAAAAGCGATTGAGATGGATTTCCCACATTCCCACGGCAGTCGGCTATGACGGTGGCTCCGTCCTTGAAGCGTGTGTGAGCCTTGGCGAAGAGGATTTTCACCGTGCTGGTCAACCATACTAACCTTCCACAGCTGGGCGAAGGCTCCTGCCTTCGGGTGTCAAGCACAGAAAAACACCATTTTGTGTTTATTATGGAAAAAAAAAAAAAAAAAAACACAACAAAGCTTTGAGAGTCATTAAAGATAATAAGATCACACTACTGGGTGTAGCTGTGGTTGGCACAGGTGGCGGGATGCCACGGCATGATTCTGAAGCTGCGTAAGGTTTGCGGTTCAGCTCCCAGGCTGACCTGAACACGCCTGCTAACCTGGCTGGCTGGAAGGCTAGGGAAAGACCAGGGCATGGCAAGACCCTGGTGGGAGTCCCCTCTCTCGTGTGAAATAAATAGGAAAGATCTATAAACGACGACAGGATGGGGCCAAGTGATGGTGCAGTGCTAACACAACTGGACCCATACGAGAAAGGCCTGGGTTCATATCCCAAGGCCTCCTGAGCACGGGGAGCATATCTGTACACCAGCCCATGGTCTGGGCCAGCTAAAACTTGGAGTGGACCCTGACATAGAGACCCTGCTGGGGTGCCTATCTCCCTGTTTCCTTGTCTTTCTCCCCCTCTCTCTCTGTCTTGTTAATGAAAATAAATCTTTAAAACAATTTAAGTTAGAGGGACCAGTATATATCATAGTGGTTACATTGCTGGACACCCACCTGGCTGACCACAGTTCAAGTCCCGGGCCCTGCAGCTTGAAACTCATGCCGAGTGTGTGTGCATGTGTACCCAGGATCCTGAGAGGAGAATGGAGGAGAAGGGATTGTAACATGTCCATAATTCCAGGGGGTGATTTCTCACTTTCTGTCTCTCTGTCTCTCCAGCAAGCACACACACTCTATAGCAAAATTCTAAAAAAAAAAAAAAAAAAAAAAAAAAGGAAAAAAATTAAAATTAAAAAAAAGAAAGACTACAGGATGGATGAAAAACTGTCCCTTAAAAATGGGGGTGGAGAGCAGTTGGTGGTGCAGTGGCTAAGGTGGCTGGATCCCACATAGCTGGTTCAAGTCCCAGACCTGGTGGCATATGCACGTGCATGCCCAAAATCCCAAGAGGAGAATGGAGAAGGGACTGTAGTATGAACACTCCCCCTGGGGGATGCTTTCTCTCTCTGTCTCTATCTCCAGTGAATACATGCATCCTATAGCAAAAATGGAAAACAAACAAACATACCGCCCCCCCAAAAAAAACAAAAAAGGTGAGGCCAGCAGATGGTGTGGTGGTTAAAACACTGGACTTCCTTCCACACGTCCAACCATGGTTCAAGTTCCAAGCCCGGCGTCTTAAAAATCACACCTGGTGCCTATGCTTGCATGACCAAAATCCTGAGAGGAGAAGGGAAAAGGGATTGTGGCATAGCCATCCCCCGGGGGGGGAATGTTTTCTCGCCTTTCTTCTCTCAGTCTCTCTGGTGGGTGTAAGCACCCTATAGCAAACACTCAAACATTTTTTAAAAACAATGCTATTGATAGCTTCATCTCTGGGGTAGGATTGCTCAATGGAAAACAGGCAAAGTAGAAGTTCAAAATGGTAACGCTTTCAGATTTTAGATGGGCATATATAACAAATTCTGAAAATGCTGGCTGTACTTTGTATTTTTTTCAGTTTTTTAACATAAAGGGCCATGCTGGCAAATGCTATTAGGTGTCTACTACCAGTTGCCATTGTCAGCTCTGCAGGTACGCTGAGTGTCATCACCCCATGACATGTACAGGAAATGTATTCCCCGAACATAATTTCATGTGCTATTTTTCTGAGCTTTCTCTTGAAAAGCAGGGTGATTTCTTGGGTAGCAGCAATTTACCTTTCACGGTTCTGTAATAATCAAGGTGCCTGATTGCCCTGAATAACATCCAAGGCTGTCAGAATACTTCATGGCTGGGAATTAGCATTGCAAAACCTTTGAAGCCAAGGGTAGGAGGTCTGTTTCCCTTAACTAAAGGTTCCCAGGGCTGCAAAGAAGCATTAAGTATCTACCTGGAGAAGGATCCCGGGTCTCAAAAAATGTGTCAAAAAGCTTAAGAAACATTTTGACTTCATAATCATACAGCCTGAAATTTCGAGAAGGTGTCTAAGTTCAAGTGTTCTGCTCCACTTTCCTACAACTCATTCACATCCTGGGGCCAGCCAATGGTGTGGTGGTTAAGGCAGCTGGATCCCATGTGGATGACTGAGTGGTTTGAGTCCTGGACCTGGCAGCCTGAAAAACACACTGGGTACATGTATGTGTGTGTGTGTGTGTGTGTGTGTGTGTGTGTATGTTCAAAATTCCTAGATGAGAGTGGGAGAACAGGGATTGCCATGTGACCATCCCCCTGGGGGGTGATTTCTCACTTTCCCTTTCTCTCTCTCCATCTGTCTCTCTCTCTCTCTTTCTCTCTCCATGAGAGCAGATGCCCTATACAAAAACGTAAGAAAAAGGAAAAGAAAAAGAAAATTTCAGCATTTAGTGCTCAAAAACATTTTTCTAGATTGCTTCTTCAGTCCAGGGAGGGGCATAAAAATCTTTTGTTAGGCTAAGGGCCGCCTCTAAGTCATAGTTAGGGCAATTCCATTTTAAGAAAGCCTGGTTGTAGGAATAGGTTTTTTTGTAGCAGTCTGAGCATTAGGGACTAAAAAAAAATCTACTTGATATGAGATCAATACAAGAATTAAACCACCTGACTTAAGGAAGTATTGCTCTTCCAGCCATGTCCAGTGGCCGCCATTTGCATCGTTTCACTGGGCTCGTCCCCTACTAAAAACTGGTCCTGGTTCTCCACTGCCGACCAGTGGTTCTCTAAGTGTGGTCCTCAGACACCAGCATCGCCACCACCGGGGAACTTGGTACACGTGCAGATGTGGGGACCCCACCCACGCCTACTGATCTCTGCAGAAGCTTCAGCAATCTCTGCTTCTGGAGAGTGTCAGGAAAGTGACCGCCTGGCTAGGCAAATCCCACATCCCTCGGCTCCATCCCTCCACGGGGTCCCCCTCAAAGTCCAGGTCATAGCTGGTCTGTCTTGGTGACTAGATGTCCCATGAAAGGCCAGCTCCCCCAGTCCCTTCTGAGTCACTCTTACTCCTTCTCACTCCCCTGCCTACAATGGGCTACCTTCCTCACCCTGTTCTCCCACTGACGGGAAAGGCACCCCCAGACGAGCCCTCCCCTGCTACCTCTCCTGGGCCTTCCTTATCTCCTGGGGACCGTGGCGCTCTGCTGGTTGGACGGAGCATCCCACCACTATCGGAGAACGCGGCAGTCTTTCCCCAGTGCCAAGCAAACACCCTATAGTCATTTGACTACAAACCTGGGGTCAGGCAATAGAGAGAGAGAGAGAAAGGTGCTCCCCAACAAGGTCCTCATGCCACCAGCTCCCTCAGCCTCAGCCAGCCTAGGTCATGGGCACGTGCATACATGTGTGGCATGCACAGGGAGGCCTCAGGATGCAAACCCAGGACCCTCCCACACAGGTCCAGCATCACAGAGTGTGGTGTTACGGCTGCGCTACCTGCTGGCCCTTATGTTCTTCTTCTTTTTTTTTAAGAATTTTTTTTTTTTTTAATTTGCTATAGGGCAAATTTTCTCTGTCTCTCTCACCAGAGAGAGACAGAAAGTGAGAAAACAAGCTGCTAGGTTCAGGACTTGAACCACAGTTGACCAAGTGGGAGACCAACACCTTAACCCCCCTCTTATACTTTTTTTTAAGAGGTTTTTGCTATAGGGCTCATGCACTCGCCAGAAAGACAGAGACAGAGAGACAGAAAGCAAGAAATAATCCCCAGGGGGATGGCCACACTGCAATCCCTTCGCCTCTGTTCTCCTCTAGGGATCTTGGGCATGCACACACATGTGCCTGGTGTGAGTTTAAGCCACTGGGTTCGGGACTTGAACTGCAGTCGACTACATGGGAGTCCAGCGACATAGCCATTATACTAACTGCTGGTCCCGATATACTCTTTTAATTATATCTTCTTTCAGGACCTTTGCTTACTGCTCCTATTGTACTTAAGGGTTAGCTGGCCGATGGCAAATCAGATAAATAATCTGATGCTCAGAAAAAGCAACAGGATCTCCCAAGCTGCCTGTTGCACGTGTTGTGGCCCTCTGTTGGTACCACTCACACTGACTGGGCAGTATCTCCTTGCTAGTACCTTTTTTTTTTTTTTTTTCGGAGAGCGCTTGCCAGACAGACAGAGACAGACAGAGAGACAGAAAGTGAAAAATCACCCCCCAGGAGGGATGGCCACGCCGCAATCCCTTCTCCTCCATTCTCCTCTTGGGATCTTGGGCATGTATGCACACATGCCAGGTGTGAGTTTTAAGCCACCGGGTCCAGAACTCGAACCGCGGTCGACCACATGAGAGTCCAGCGACATAGCCATTACGCTAACTGCTGGTCCCGGCACAGCTAGTACCTTGTTAACATCACACACAGCGCACATGCACACAGCATGCAGTATGTCCAGTTCCTTTGACAGATGTCATTCTTGTCACCCTGATACTCCTCCTTCAGTCCCCAGAACTCACAGACCTGCTTGCTCAGCCACAGTGGCCCTGGTGAGCTGGGCTTGCCTTCTGGGTCTTCCATCTACACGAGTCTTTTTATAAATTAGGGTGAAATTCACATCACATTAAAACTAACTATACAATTCTGGGACTGGCAGGTGGCACAGTGGTTGAGGCACTGGACTCCCACATGGGCGACTGCAGTTCAAGTTCCAGACCCAGTGGCCCGAAAATCAAACAAATAGATAAACAAATAAATGTTTAAAAAATAAAATATACAGTTTAATAGCATTTAGTACCTTTACCAAGCTGTGTGACTAGCACCTCTGTCTAGTTCCAAAACATTTCATCACCTCCAAAGGAGACCCCATTCTATTAAGCAGTTGGTCTCTACCTCGCCCTTTCTCCAGCCTCCAGCAACCACTGATCTGCTTTCCCTATTCTGGACATCCCGCGTACATGTAACTGTATAACGTGTGACCTTTCGTGTCTAGCAGAATGTCACTTAGCATAATGTTTCTGTGGTTCATCCGCACTGCAGCATGTATCAGTATTTCATTCCTTTTTATGGTCGGATGGAGATACAGTGTCTCGTTATCCATTCATCTTTTGATGGGCATCTAGACTGTTTCCACCTTTTGGCTATTGTGGATAATGACTTGAATAATGTTGGAATACCTGCTTTCGATTCTTTTGTTTGGGATTGCTGGGTCCTGTGGCAGTTCTGTATGTGGTTGTTACTTTTTTCCTTTTAAGAATTATTTTAATTTTATTTATTATTATTAACTCTTAAAATTTGCTATAGGGCATGTACTCACTATAGAGAAAGTGAGAAAGTAAGCCACCAGGTCTAGGACTCGAACCAAAGTCAGCCATGTGGGAGTCCAGCACCTTAACCCCCATTGCCACCTGCAGTCCCCTGTATTTAGTTTTTTGAGGACCTTCATAAGTTCCTCAGTTTGTACCTATGACATGTTTCTTAAAGTTGTTGGTGGGCAGGAACCACACCTCAGACTCCTTCAGAGGATATACCAAGGGCCAGGATTGGCACGGGGAGGAATGATAATGCACAGGACTCTCTGCAGCAGACGCTGTCCTAAGTGCGTGACGCGTATTAACTGACGTGACGCTCACGACAGCCCTCTGACAGGTGCCGTTACTATCCCTGTTTTCCAGATGAGGCTGCCGAGATGCCGGAAATGAAGGAAGCTGCTCAAAGTTGCACAGCCAGGAAGTAGCAGAGCTGGGATGAGAGCCCAGGCGTCTGACTCCAGCATGTGGGCCCTTCACCCACGACCGCATCATCTTCGTCTCTTGAGTTTGTCTTCCCTCCAGTCCTCAACGACAAACACTAGCTGGAGAGGGCTTCCTGAGAGCTGGGACTCAACAAGATAAAAACTCAAACCCAGTGAAAACTCATCCTGAAAAATACCCAGCCTCCTCCGCATCTGCCGCCACCTTGGATTATTTTCTTCATTACAGTCTCTGTTTTTGTTGAGGGCCAACTATGGGCCAAGTATTTTTGTGGGCTCTCATCCTTACAAAACCCCTGTAAAATAGGTATAAGTACTCCCATTCTCTGAATAAGAAAAGTGAGGCTTTTAATATAAAATACTAATTCTTAAGATTTGGCCATCTGGAGCCATTTAGGGCCAGAACAGAGTCCTACACGTTTCCATAGACTACATTCAATACAATGTAATAACTAATAATCATCGGGATGGGGCCAGCAGGTGGCATGGTGGTCAAGATGCTAGACTCCCAGATGAACTGTGTTCGAGTCCTGGACTCAGCAGCTTGCTTTCCATTTTCCCTCTCTGTATCTGGTGAGTCCACATGCCCTATAACAAATTTAAAAACAGTAACAATGGGGCCAGCAGGTGGAGTGATGATTAAGGACACTGGACTCCCACATGGCTGATAATGGTTCGAGTCCCAACCTGGTGACTTGCTTTCTCTCTCTCTCTCTCTCTGTCTCTCTCTGGTCAAATTGGAAAATAATAATAAAATAATAATAATAATAATAAATAAAGTTGAATAAAGCAATTCTTTAAAAGTGATAAATAAAATTAATTATTTTTAAAAATAATAACAGCAATCATAGGGATGACCTGAGTCAATAAGAAAGAGATAGACTAGGCCAGGTGGTGACACAGCTGAAACACTACTAGACCCACCAGGGAAAGGTCCTGGGTTCATGTCCTGGGACCTCCGTGAGCAAAGTAGGTGCACGTGCGTGTGCCTGTAATCAGGGCATCTGAGACTGGGGTGGGTGGCGGTGTGAAGGCCCTGATGGGGATATCTCTCTATATATTTTTCTCTCTCATAGAATAAATAAATAAACTTCAAGAAAGATAAAAGGCTAGATTATAGTTGAGCTTTATATTGAAGAAGGCAGGTCAGTACAAAATGCATTTTAGAAAGGTTGTCATGCCAAATAATTAAAATGAAATAAAAAGAACTACACTTAAAGGAGCCACATATAACTCTTAGAAAAATCTCCCTCACTGGGGGCCAGCAAGTGGCTTGGTGGTTAAAGCGCTGGACACTCCCACATGGCTAACTATGGTTCAAGTCCCGGACCTGGTGGCTTGCTTTCTTACTTTCCCTCTCTCTCTGTGTCTCTCTGGTCAAATTTAAAAAATGAATAAATAAAATAAATATTAAAAAAAATCTCCCTTACACGGAAACTCTTAGTCTGATCACGAGGTCAGTTGATGAGGCTTTACTGTGGGTCAGCAACACAGCCTCCCCTCCTGATATTTAATGGAGATGTTTTGTAAACAGCAACCAGCAGATGAATTATAAAAACAAAGAAGAACAGCAGCCACAGTATTAGGGAACAGAAAACACCTGAGAAATCAACAAACCCAGGGAGACAAAGGTGAGCTAGGCAGAGAAAGAAGGTCACCAAGAGGCAGATGGGTCACGCCACTGCCCCTGGAAAGCAAGTCACCAGGAAGAGCCAAAAGCAAACAAGACCGTGATCACCCTGGGCAATCACTAGGAAACAGACACGGGGTCATGGGATCTGTGTGCAATCAACCGCTCACACGTAAAATTGAGGATTAAGTGATGAAATTATTTCAGTCAACACACCCCAATTGCCTATTGTTTATATAGTAAATTCAGCAAGGTCAAAAATAAGGTTACGTGAGTTGGCCCCAGGCCTCTCTCTACAAACTGTGTCTCTGGGGACCCTAGGGTCCTTTGATCATGCAAGGGGGCAGCGGGTGCGGGGGGGGGGGGGGGGGGGCGGTAGGGAAGAGGGGATGACAGGGCCCAGGGGCTGAGGGGGTAGGGAAATGAAGATGAAGCACTCCAGCCCTCCCACCTTCAACACCTTCTCCAAGTCAAAGCAGCTCAACTTTCACCTGTTCTCTTTGAGCTGCTATCTAAGCTACTGTATGCAGAAAGAACCGGAAAGACAGAAGGTGTTAGGGATCCGGCTTGGTAGCCTTGGCGGTAATGCACTGCTTAAGCAGTGCTGGACTCACATGGAAGACTACAGGTTCGGTTCCCCTGTTGACCTGAACGCACACGCACCCATGATCCCAAATGGCCAGCAGGGACAAGGGAGAGGGGCAGGAGAGATTACAGCACGAGACCTACACAGAGTGCTTGTGTCTGTGTCTGTGTGTGTGTATGTGTGTGTGTCTGTCTCCCTCTCTCTCTCCAAAGAAGTACACTTTTTAAAAAAGCGTTTGAAAAGTGTGGGATAAAACAAGCCCCTATGACATCACAGAGGAGTCTCTGCTTACTGACGAGAGGCTGGAGCACACTGCAGGCGCACGGCATGGAAACCATTCTCTCGTCTACCACGTCTCTTCACTGTCTTATCCCTGATACCGGACCAGCCCAAACCCCCATCAGTTCTTCCTTCAAAAAGCCGCCAACCCAGGCAGGCGCATCCCTCCCTCGGATCCCAGCAACAGCCTTCCTGCTGCCAGCTCTCCTGAGGCCCGGCGACCCTCCACACTGCTCGCCTGTCCGGGGCACATTTCCCTGGTGTCGCCTGTGGCCCAAAGGGTCCAAGTGCAGTCCCTGGCCTCAGAGGTTTTCTCAGAGCACTCCAACCTGGCTCTTGCTCACTGAAAACCATCTGGGCCAAGAGGAGAGGTGCTCCTGGGTCTCCCCACATCTTAATGAGCTGACTGTTTCACTTCTCCCTAGCCTCCCACATTGAACCTGGTAAAGCCCAGATGAAGGAAATGGGCCTAGGTGTGGTCTGAGGCCCCGCCCAGTGCTCCTAAGCCACGCCCTACTGGCCCGCAGGTACTCTGTAGGGCAGGAGCTGTTAGAAACCATTGCTGGTGTGTCAACTGGGACTGAGAAAGTGTGCAGGCCTCTGGAGGTGTGACACTCTTCCTTTACTTTTGGCAAAAAGTTTCCCCATCAAGGCTTGAAAACTGCCCTTCCCATGACCCCTGGGGACTCTAGGCCCCCTGCCTCCGCCATATCTCACAGGGAGAAATCCTATTTCTGAACTCCCAGAGGAGCCCGGGTGAGCTATGTTAAGTGCCCGTGTGTTCTACCCTGGCCCACAGGTACATTCAATACAATGTAATAACTAATAATCATAGGGATGGGGCCAGCAGGTGGCATGGTGGTTAAGGTGCTGGACTCCCACATGACTGTCAGTGGTTCGAGTCCTGGACTCCTACGTTGGGATAATGGACTCAGGCATAGAGATCAGTGTTTCACACCACAGGAGTGTCCTTCTCAGTCCCCAACTGCCCTGGGCCACCCCTCAGCACCCCACACATCCCGTCTGAGGGTCTGAGCCATCAGGACTGCCCTGGTGTCTCTAACAGCTCACCCAGTCCAGGGAGTTTCCCTGCTTCTCCTTTGTCCCCATCATCCAGCACCAACCAGACAGGTCATCATCCTCCCTGGTACCTGCCAACGGCTCCCACAGTCCTCAGAAGTACTCTAAACTCAAGATGGAGGTTTCCCATTGAGCCCATCAAGATGGCAACCCTTCCGCCTCCCTCTCCTCTCTTCCCCCACAGCCCCAACTGGCCTCTTTGTTCCTCAAACGTGGCAAGCTCGTTTCTGTGTCAGAACCTCCGCACTTGCTATTCAGGCCCGGAATGGCCTTATTTCCAGTCTCTGCAGGACTGGCCCCTTCTGCTCACTTGGGTTTCAGCTCACATGGTGCTTCCTCAGAGAGGCCTCCCCTGGTGCCTTGTCTAATTTTGCTCCCCAAAGACTACCACATGTTAACTCTCATCATGTCATCACCCCCCCACCCCAGAACATCAGCTTCGTGAGAGCAGAGAACCCTGTCACCTGAGCTGTTTGCAGCACTTACAACTTTGCCCGGACACACTGGGTGTTCCCCGACCGAGGCGGAGTCCATGAACAAATGAGAGGAGTAAGTGTAAGTGAATGACCCGGCTGGATGAATGAGTTCATGAAGGAATGCACCGGGAAGGGCAGACGTGTCTCAGAGCAGAGGGGACCCACCCAGCGTCCTCCAATCAACATGATGCCCTTGGCCCTGAGGGGCTGAAACCCAGCACATTCTGGTCCAGTCTCTACTGAGCTGCTGTGGTCGCCATTTAACCCAACCACGACACTGCCAAGAGGGCATGTGTACTCGATTCTCTTTTTCATAACACAGATAAAACTTTTACACTGTCCATTTAAACCGCCATTGTCTGGCCCTCCCCGAAGGAAACTTCAAAACTAAAATTCCTTTCTCCCCTCATTTCGCCCCTTTGTTGCGACAGAAATGCTCCATTTAGCATTGCTAAAGGGCCATTAGCATCCCAAAGCTCGCGTTGTGCTGCCCGGCTGGAGGCTTGTGTTCCTGAGGGACGGGCTCCGGCTCCTGGCCGAGCTGCCGCCTCCGGGCCTTTAGAGATGCTCGCGCTGAAACACGGCCCCTCAACACCCTTGCCACTTGGCATAATCTCCCTCCTCGCTCGCCAAGGCCCGGGCGCCCTCCCATCGCAGACATGGAGCGTGTATTCTCCTCCTCCAACTCTTGTTCTGCAGAATTTCTCTCTCTCCTCCTTTCTTTCTGCCTCATCAGGGCACCTTTTGATAAATACGGCATGGGGGACATTTTTTCCTTCCCATGAAAGACCCCCCCCCTCAAGGCAAGATGAATATCCCCATTATAGAACAAACAGGGGGGGGGTTAATCCTTCCCTGGCTGCCCCCTCCGTCCCTGTTCAAAGAGGAAGCAGAGCCATTTCCTTCCCTGGGAGGCAGGTCGCAGGAACCTGGGCAGGCGGCAGGCGGCAGGCCACGATGAAGGCTCTCCTGTTTCCGTGCTTTGGACAGGCCTGATCGGTGGTTCCTCCTGAAGGTAATGTCGCAGCTCGTCAGGGATCCACTCCGTGGGGCATGTGGGGCACGTTGTTTCCAATAATCACCCACTGCTGAAAGTAGCCTATGAATCAGGCAGAACCCCTTCTGGAAATGTTAACCCAGTCGCTAGGTTCTTTCTCCGGCAGAGAGAATCGTGTTCTGTGTCTGCCCTTCATTCCCGCCAGACTGGATTCTCTTTCTCCACTGCAGCCTCTCTTTTCCTACATACAGCCTGAAAAATCAGAGGTCAGGCACCCAACGGGGATTCCTGCCAAAGCAACGTGCGACCCCCCGGTCCCTGGGAAAGGCAGCACGGCAGCCCTGAGGAACACGTTATGGGGAGAGGTCTTCAGAAAGTTTGTGGAGATGCATATTAGGAAAACAACTTCTTTCTCTTTTTCTGGTACCAAAATAAACTCAACACGTTAATTTCATTTTCCATGAGCTTTCTAAAGTCTCTTACATGAGCCTGACCTGGTGGGACCAAGGCATCTGTGGCCAGATGAGCCCTCTGGGAAAGGGGGCTAAACAACTCCTTTCACCCATGAAACCACCAGGCCCATGAGCCATTTGGTGGCCCCTTCTACACTGGCCCATCACATTTGGATTACCAGGTTTCCTTCATCTCTAGTTCTCCAAGTAGGCTGCCTGGAGCGAGCGACAGAAGGTAACTTCTTTTTGTTCTTTTCATTGATGTATTTATTCACCATATTTGTATCAAGCATCTGCAATGTGACAGCAACCTGGGCCCTTAGGGCACAAGGGCACAAAGACAACAGCCAGAGTCCCTGTCCTTGGGAGACCTGAGTCTATTAGGGGTGGGCGGCAGGGCGTTAGAGGAGGTGCTCAGGAGTAAAGCATGTCAGAATGTCTACACCTCAGGGCCACAGAGGGCCTGTGTTGAGTGGAACTTTGACTGCAAGACTTAATTGTATGTTGGAGAGGCAAGGGAATGCAGTCATTTTCTTAACTGATTAATTTATAATAAGCAACCATTAGTCCAGCCTTTTAGAAACAGCTTTCCTGAACTCCAAGTCATACAACAGCAAGAAGGGCTCTGGCTTTTCCATACCCAAAGAATGGGCTGACCAGGGAGCAGGGCTTAGGATGAAGGTCAATAAACTTTCTGCAAAGGGCCACATAACTATTGTAGGCTTTGTAGGCCACATGGTCTCCGTGGTGACCACCGGCTCTGCTGATGGACTGAGAGAAAGCCTAGATGATATGTAAATGGGTGGGACCAAGTTCCAGTGAGAGTTTATTTACACAGACAGACAACAGGCCAGCAGTAATGCAGTGCCCTGCAAGGCTGGAAACCACATGGCCAACACGAGTTTGAATCCCAGGCCGGCCTCAAAACACACCAGGTGCTCACATGGGTGTCCAGGATCCTGAAGAGCTACAGGGTTAGGAAAGGGATCTCAGCATGATGAGGCCCTGCCCAGAGTCCCCTGCCTCCCACATATGCATATTCTCTATCACAAAAGCAAACACAAAACCAAAAAATACAAAACAAAACAGGCAACAATGTGACCCACAGGTTACAATTTGCCAGCTCCATCATAGTCCAGTTCAGCACTAGGAGTCAACTTGGGACCTGGTTCTGATTACTGGGAAGGACTGGCCTGATTACTATTAGTGAATTAAATGAACGGTCAACATGATAATAAGTTGTAAATTTCCTGAGAACAGTGCTGCTACTGAAAGCCCACAGGATGCCAGGGCTGGGATGATTACCACGCAGTCCCTCCATGTAGGGCCTCCCGTGGGCTGGCCACAGACCACACAGGGCCTCATTCTGATATACACACAGGCTCACGGCCTGCATATCATGGGGTCTGTCTATAAGCTCACAAAGAGATGTATGTCCTTACCCCAGCTCCATGTGCCAGGGCATGAATACCCTGACTCATTTAGCTATTCCTTTTTTCTTTTTAAAGAATTATTTTATTTATTTATTATTATTAATTTCCTATAGGCATGTGTGCTCACCAGAGAGGGAAAGACAGACAGACAGACAGAGAGGGAAAGTGAGAAAACAAGCCGCGGGACCAGCAGTTAATGTAATGGCTATGTCGCTGGACTCCCACATAGTCGACCGCGGTTCGCGTCCCGGACCCAGTGGCTTAAACTCACGCTGGGCACGTGTGCATGCGTGCCCAAGATCCCGAGAGGAGAATGGAGAAGGGATTGCGGCGTGACCATCCCCCCTGGGGGTGATTTCTCGCTTTCTGTTTCTCTGTCTCTCTCTGTCTGGCGAGCACACACACCCTATAGCAAAAAAAAAGAAAAGAAAAAGAAAACAAGCTGCCAGGTTTGGGACTCAAACTGCAGTCAGCCACATGGGAGTTCAGTATCTTAACCACCATGCCACCTGCTGGCCCCTAGTCTTTCCTTTATTAGTAGACAGTGAGGTTATTCGCTCTTCCTCTTCCATAAACACACACACACACACACACATATACCACTGTGCTTATCCCCATCTGGGACACATGTCTACGTGTTTGTGTGCACACGCTGTTTCTCTAGGATGCACATTGGGGGTAGAACTCCGGGTCACAGGGAAAGCATGTTAAAATTTCTTCCTTTTGGGAACCAGCAGTTAGCGTAATGGCTATGTCGCTGGACTCCCACGTAGTCGACCGTGGTTCGCGTCTCGGACCCGGTGGCTTACAACTCACGCCGGGCGCGTGTGCGTGCATGCCCAAGATCCCGAGAGGAGAATGGAGGAGAAGGGATTGCGGCGTGACCATCCCCCCTGGGGGGTGATTTCTCGCTTTCTGTCTCTATGTCTCTCTCTGTCTGTCTGGCGAGCGCACACGCCCTATAGCAAAAAACTTCTCAAAAAAAAAAAAAAAAATTTCTTCCTTTTCCTTTTTATGATATGGAGCATGTGCACCCATGTGTGGGAAGAAAAAGCACTCTTGACAGGGTCTTGCCATACCGTGATTCCCTTCTCCCAGCTCTCCGGCTCGTCAGGATCCCGGGCACCCACGTGCTCATCCAGCAGGTTTTTCAGGTGGACCCAGGATCTATATTGAGGTCACCATGTGGCCTCTGGTACTGCTGGGCATCAGCGTTACCACTGCGCCACGGGGCAAGGCCTGGCAAGCACATGTAACATGTGCTCGGGCCCCCAGTGTTCCATGGCTGGGCCCGTGATCTGGATCACCCTCCCACAAACATGTGCCTCTCATCACGTGGGAGACCCAAGTGGCAGTACACGGAGGGGCCTATGTATTAATAAAAACAAGGGCAAACAAACTCCCTACTTGGCTTTATTTTAAAATAATCAATAGGCGGGTGGGGGATGAGATGTTATACAAACAGTACAAAGCTGTCGGCCAGCGAGACAAGATAATCCAGTTACGGAGCTCCACTGCCAGCATGGGACTACTGTTACTAATAACTACTGTTATTAGTAACAGTTACTGTCCTAGATTTCAAAACTGTTCAAAGAACAGATCTTAATATTCTCACCACACACAAATAATCACACAGGGCGATGGGCAATGGTTATATTGTTTCGCTTGATTGTGGCAATCATTTTACAATGGATAGCAAAATATCACGTAGCATTTTGAAAATATAAATTTTTATTTGTCAATTACACCTCAATAATCAGTTAAGAAAATCAGTCCGAGGGCCAGCAGGTGACACACTGGTAACGGTACTGGACTCACATAGGGCCAACGGTGATTCGAGTCCCACACCTGACGGCTTGAAAATCACACTGGACACCTGCGCGTGCATGCCCAAAATCACAGAAGGGAAATGGAGGAGGGATTGTGGCATGGCCATCCCCCCTAGGGGTGATTTCTAACTTTCCCTTTCACTATCTCTGTCTCTCTCCAGTGAGTGCATGTGCCATATGGCAAAAAATTTAAAAAAAGGAAGGAAAGAAGGAAACCCTTCAGGAGCCAGGCTCGCTTCCCAAGTTCTCCCTGTACACGCCAGGCACCCATGCACACACCCATGACTCAAACTGCTGAGACAGGGAGTGGACTGCAGTGTGAAGACCCGGCAGGGGGTGCCGTATCCACTCTTCTCTCTCGCTCTCATAGAAGAAATAAATAAACTTGACCCAAAAAGAGAAGAAAACGAAAGAAAAGAAAACCATCCAGCCTATACCCCACGTACTGCAAAGTGGGGAGGGTTGGACTGAAGGCAGGTGCAGGGACCTCCACCCTTGGGCTCGTAGCCCGGTCTCAGCGGTCAGAATGAGTTCCCTGGAACAGGGCTCTGGCTGACCGCTAACAAACACTGACCCGGGTCAGCCACGGAGCAGGCGAGCAGGCGGGAGGGGAGCTGGAGGCAGGTCCGGGCATTCCTGGAGTGGGAGCAGGATGGTCTGCCTGTCTGTGAACTCTGCGGAGTTGGATTTCTGAACCCGAATGCCAAGCGAGGCCTGGCACTGGCCAGGTGGAGCCTTCCTTTGTGTCTGAAAACCCTTTTTGTTTGAAGTTGGTGTAACTTGAACAGCCTGCCAAGGAGAGCCTGTGAGAACGTTGCTGGGCCAGGCGGCTTCCATAGGGCCCCCAGGGTGACTCTGTCAGGGTCACTTCCCCAACTCGGCCTCCATCAACATCCCTCCTGTCCACGGTGTACCTTTTCTGCGCTACTCAGACAGGGTTCTGACATGACTCCTCGCCAGGCCGAGACAGCCTGGCAGAGTGGACCGAGTCTCCTGCTCTCAGGAAGAGAGGGCTGGAAGCTTTAGACTGGAGGAAAGGCCTGAGCTGCTGGGAAGGCTGCATTTCCTGAGCACCTGGGAGTGCAGACACTGCCCCTAGCATTGCACACGTGTCCTTTCATTTACCCCTCCAACCATCCTCACAGCAAATGGTTGTCCCATTTCACAGATGAGGAACCCGAGCTCGAGGGGCCCTAGATCTAGCAGCAATGTGATGGGCAACAGCCTGGCCTTCTGATCCCAAAGCCCAGGTGCTTTGCTACAATGCCAGTGGTTTTCAAGCTGGAACTTAAGACACTTGGCAGTGATGATTTTTATTGCTAGAGGGCACAGGTGCTCATCAGAGAAAACAGAGAGGAGAGGGAGAACGCACTCCCTAATGAGGTGTGGTCGTGTCGCAATCCCTTCTCCATTTCCCCATTTTGCTATGATTTGGGGCACACACACACACACACACACACACACACACACGTCTGGAGTTTTTTTTTCAAGCCACTGGGGTGAAATACAAATGGTGGTTGGCTATGTGGGACCCAGCTCCTCTAACTACTAGGCTACAGGGACAGCCTGACCTTTTTTTAAAAATTTTTAATATGAAATCAGTCTAAGCTTATAAAATGTTGCAAAATGATGCAAAGGATTTTTCTTTTTGTTTTGTTTTGTTTTTGTCATAGGGCACATGTGCTTGCAGGAGAGAGACAGAGAGAAAGTGAGAAATCACTCCCGGTGGAATGGCCACACCACAATCCCTTCACTTTCATTCTCTTCCTGAGATTTTGAGCATGCACGCACATGCACCCGACATGATTGCAAGCTGCCAGGCCTGGAACCTGAACCACAGTCAGCCATGTGGGAGTCCAAGGTCTTAACCTCTACGCCACCTGCTGGTCCCAAGAATTTCTACGTATCCTTTGCTAAGATTCTCTGGGTGTTAGAATCTTACATACCTGTCCTATGATGATCAAAACCAGGAAATTGTGGGCCAGGTGTTGGTGCAGTGGTAATAGGCTGGACCCACATGGGCTAGATCCCAGGTTCACCTACCAGAATCTCCCTAAACATGCAGGGTGCACGCACATACCTGTGATCCTGGCTGGTTGAGGCTAGAGTGGATTGTGGCATGCAGACCCTGTTGGTTGTGCCTCCCCACCTCTCTTTGCCTTTCTCTCTCTCTCTCTCAGAAGAAATAAATAAACTTAACAAAAAAAAAACAAAAAACAAAACAAAAAAAAAAAAACCCAGGAAACTGAAATTGATACAATACTATTGTCTAAGTCTACAAATCTTATTCAGATGTGACCAACTGCATGTCCACAGTGGATCCGATCCAGAATCTTACACTGTATTTAGGTCTCATGTCCCCTTAGTCTCCTCCAAGCTGTGACAGTCCCTTGGCCTTTCTTTGTCTTTAGTGACCTTGGAACTCTTGAAGAGCACTAGACAGTTATTTTGTAGAATGTTGCTCATTTGGAATTATCCAATGTCTCCTAATGATTAAATTCAGGTTATGGGGTCGAACAGTAGTCAAGTAGTCAAGTGAGCCAGATCCCACAAGGTTGACCACAGTTCGAAGCCCAGCCCCAGCAGCTTGAAAACCACGCTGGCTACCTGTGCGTGCCCTAAATCCCAACAGGATGGAGAAGGAGTGGTGATGTGGCCACACCCCATTAGGGTGTATTTTCTCCCTTGTCTCTCTCCATCTCTCTCTCGCTCACTCTCTCACTGGCGAGTGTACATGCCCCCTGGCAAATGAAAAAAACTCAGCTTATGTATTTTTCACAGGACTCCCACAGAGGTGATGCTGTGTCTTTCTCAGTGCATCACATCAAATGCCATTTTAAAAATGTCACTGAATATTCTATTTCACATCATACTTTCACCTAGTAACTTGAGCAGGCATTGTGACTCTTCCCTACAATGACTATCACGGGGAACTTTCTGCCAGATGGTTGTTTTCTATGGTCATCGTCTTTCTACACTCATTATTTGGAATTCTACTGAAAGGAAAAATGGACAGTGATTCTTAAAAGTCTCTGTGTACTTGTTTCGTCCAAACCATTGACCAGCGTGTAAACGTCAAGGTCCCACCGCAGAGATCTGACTTCATGAAGCCAGAGGAAGGCTCAGAAATACATGGTTTTTAAAAAGTTTATTTATTAATTCCATGTGTGTGTTAGAGAGAGCAAGAGATTGAAAAAGAGACCACAACAGAGACCTGATTCCATGAGTCAGCCCCAGATCATGGGCACCTGCATGCCTGGCATACTCAGAGAGATCTCTGAACAGGAACTCAGAATCTTTTCATGAGGGTCAACCTTGCGAAGCATCACATTTTACCACTGTGCCACCATTCAGCCCCAGAAATACACATTTTAATAAGCATTTCCCATTCCTCCACGGGTTTTATTATTATTATTATTAATTTTTATTTGTTTTATTTATTTATTTATTTTGAGAGGTTTTTACCTTAGGGTATGTGTACTCACTGGGGAGAGACAGAAAGTGAGAGGGAAAGCGAGAAAGCACCCCTCCCAGGGTGGATGGCCACACCACAATCCCTTCTCCTCCATTCTCCTTCCAGGATCTTGAACATGCACACACACACACACACACACACACCTAGTGTGAGTTTCAAGCCACCAGGTCTGGGACTCAAACCACAGCTGGCCATGTGGGAGTCCAGCAATGTAACCGCTATACCATCTGCTGGTCCCAGGTTTTATTTTTTCATTAAAAAAAAATTCACATATATAATTCGCCCATTTACAGTGTAAAACTCCAGGGTTTTTAGCATATTTACAAGGTTGTGCATTACCACTGTCTAATTCTAGAACATTCCCATCACCAGAAAAAGCAGCCCCATACCCATGAACTGTCACTCCTCATTCTCCCCTCCCCGCAGTCTCTGGCCACCATTAATCTGCTTCTGTCTCTTTGGGTTTGCCTATTCTGGACATTTCATATAAACAGAATCAGATAATATGTACTTATATGTTTGTGACTGGCTTACTTCAATTAACATGTTTTCAAATTATAACCCAAACTACATACATCACTACTCCATTCCTTTCTATGGACGAATAATATTTCACTGAATGGACCAACCACCGTTTATTGATCCATTCATCACTTGATGGATATTTGGACTATTCCACTTTTTGGCTACTGTAATATTGCTACATTTGTATACAGGCTTTCATGTGGCTGCGTGTTTTCATTTCTCTTGGAATATAACTTGGAATGAAATTACCTGGTTATATCATAACTCTATGTTTAACTTTTTGAGGAATTCTTTTCCTCAAAAGGAACTTGCACATGCCAGAGAGACAGAGAGACAGAAAATGACAAATCATCCCCGAGGGAGGATGTCCAAGCCACAGTTGCTTCTCCTCCATTCTCCTCTTGGAATCTTGGGCACACATGCACACATACTTGGTGCAAATTTTAAGCTGCCGAGTCCGGGACTCAAACCGTGGTTGACTAAGTGGGAGTCCAGTAACATAAACATTATGCCATCTGCTGGTCCTGAAGAATTACTTTCTGAAATGCCTATATCATTTTACAGCCTGACAGCAGGATATGAGAGTTCCAATTTCTCTACATTCTTACTAACACTAGTTATTATCTGTCTCTTTTATTCTAGCTATTCTAGTGAGTGGGAGGTGATATCTCACGGTGGTTTTGATTTGCATTTCCCTGGTAGTTAATGATTTTAAGAATCTTTTCATGTGTTTATTAGCTATTTGTATATCTTCTTTGGAAAAATATCTTTTGCCTGTGTTTAAATTGGGTTGTCTTTTTGTTGTTGAGTTCTAAAATTTATTTATATAATCTTCATGTATTTTACACCTTTATCAAATACAATTTGCAAATATTTTCTCCCATTCTGTGGGTTCTTTTCATTCGAGGATGTCCTCTGAAGCACAAATTTCAAATTTTGACAAAGTCCAATTTGTTTTTTCTTTGTTTCCATACAAGATTTTGATGCAGATGGTCTACAGGCTGCTTGATAAGAAATTCTCCAAGGATTTGATAAATATAACACATAAATTATACGTCTAAAATTACATAAAGTTGTTCATACTGTTACCTTATCTTTTATTTTTACTTTCTGTCAGGTCTTTAGTTATGTTTTGCTTTGTTTTGTCTGTTTTATTTTGTTTTCCAGTTGCCAGAGAGAGAGAAAGCACTCTCTCAGTCCGGCATGGTCATGCCACGATCCCTTCTCCTTTATTTCTTCATCCTGTTGGGATTTGGAGCATGCACACACACATGTGTCACGTGTTTTTCAAAACACTGGGGCCAGGATTCGAACTGCAGTCAGCCATATGGGATCTATCTCCTTTTAACCACTAGGCTACAAGGCGAGTCCTAGTTATGTCTCTTTTTCATTTCTAATGTTGCTTATCTGTGCCTCCTCTTTTATTGACCAATCTTTCCAAATATTTGTTTATTTTATTAGTTTTTCCAAACAATCAACTTTTGGCTTTGATTCATCTTCTCTGTTGAATATCTACTTTCTAGTTCACTGACTTCTGTTCTTATTTTTATCTCCTCTCCCTTTTTATTCTGGCTTATTCTGTTCATTTTATTTTTAACTTCTTAAATTAGATAATTAGCTCATTAATTTTCAGCCTTTCTCATGGCTCTGGTATTCTGTGGATCACACTCCTCTCTTTAGCATTGTTTTTCTTCCATGAATTAATCACCCCTTGGCAGGAGGAGGAGGAGAAATAGAGGCAGCCTGGAGCTCGGTAGCCTGCCCACTCCTGTAGGAAGCTGCCCATGGAAACACTCTTCTTCCAGAAAGTTCAGAGCTCCTGGGCGTGGCAACGGCATATTCCAGAGCCAAACCAAGCCATTTGGGGTCATATTTCATTTCGGGAGGTGGCGCCCCATGTCAGTGAGTCCTTGTGGCCTCACCATCTTGTCCTTGCAGACTGATTTCTATTTCAGCAAATCTCCTTGGCCAGGCCAAAAGGCAATGAGGCAGATGCTCATGTAAAGACAGGAATGAGCCAAGGCAATAAACCCAGCCCCAGCTGTCAGCTCAGACTGCTCCAGCTTCAGGCGAGGAATCATCCTGTCCTTTTCGCTTCTAATCTTTATTCTCAGTTAATTCCGATCCTGGCACCACTTAGTAGCGACCTCCAAACACTCATTATAGAACATGAGCACTGGACGGGACCGACATGTCATCTGCCCCTCTCTTTGCACCAAGGAGAAGACCAAGGCCCAGGGCACAATCCACTCAAGGTCATGACATGAGGCATTTTTTTTTTCTATCAGTATAAAATAACCAGCTTTGTGCATATTGCATTGTACTCTGAATTCTATCTTTCAGACACTGTTTGTGACCCCCTGCTTTTACTTCTGTTCATTTCCATTATATGTTTTTTGTACATCTGTTAGTTTTGGAAAGGCTGAATGACTTTGTCACTTAATTTGTCAAAAATTGAGTTATATGTTAAAGTCTCTCACGATATGTGCTTTTGCCCCAAGTAGGCAAAAAGGAAAACAAGGGGCCAGCAGTTTCAAATAATTTCTCCCTCTGTCTCTCTCCAGTGAGTGCATATGCCCTATGACAAAAACCTAAAATATATATATATATATATATATATATATATATATATATATATATATCTTACATTTTCTACACCTACAATGTTAATGGTGAAAAATAAAGTTTAGGGGCTGGCAGGTAGTGTAGTGGTTGAGGCACTGGACTCCCAGGTGGCCAACCATGGTTCGAGTCCTGGACCTGGTGGCTTACTTTCTCACTTTCCCTCTCTCTCTCTGTATCTCTCTCTCTGGTCAAATTAAAACAAAGTAATAATAATAATAATAAATAGAATTAAATAAATAGTATTTTTTATAAAGAATGAAAAATAAAGTTTATAAAGCAAAGATATAAATATCTATAGAGTGTAATCACAGTAACATTGATTTAATAAATACAGAATTCTTTTTCAGTCTCCAAGAAACAACACAAAAGTCATTCTAAAAACCAAAAAAATAATTTTTTTAAGGAAAGCATAACTATGGGAAGTGGTCAAAGCTACTCTAAAGAGGAAAAATCATTGTCTTTAATGGTTTCTACCACTGAAAGGAAGTAAGAAAATAATACTGGTTATTGAGCATTCAACTAAAAAAAATTAGGAAGGCTACAAAAAATCTTAAGTAAGCAATTAATAAACACAATTAGAAAACAATGAAAAGCATTAAAAATGAGTAGAATAGTAAATAGGAATACCAGCTCTGAGAACATACAGCATTTGTCTGAATTCTAGCTCTGTGCTTTGTAGCTGGTAACTTTGGGCAGGTTAAATGTCTTATCAACTCAACCATCTGTAATATGGTAATAACAATACTCAATTGGGAACCAGTAGTTAGCGTAATGGCTATGTCGCTGGACTCCCACGTAGTTGACTGCGGTTCGTGTCCTGGACCCGGTGGCTTAAAACTCACGTCGGGCGCGTGTGCGTGCGTGCCCAAGATCCCGAGAGGAGAATGGAGGAGAAGGGATTGCGGCATGACCATCCCCCCTGGCGAGTGATTTCTCACTTTCTGTCTCTATGTCTTTCTCTGTCTGTCTGGCGAGCGCACGCGCCCTATAGCGAAAAACCTCTCAAAAAAAAAAAAAAAAATCAATTAACAGTGTAATAAAGTTTTTGTTTATTTGCTTGCTAGATAATAGGTGCACTCACCAGAGACAGAGAGAGAGAAAGTAAGAATGCACCTTCATGGAGAATGGTCACATCATAATCCCTTCTCCTCTATATCTCCTTTTGAGATTTTGGGTATACACACATTTCTGGCCTATTTCTTAAGCCATGAGATCTACTCACCTTAACCACTACACCACTGGCTGGCCCAGAGTGGTAAGAATTTTTTAAGTTGGTGTATCCTAAGTACTTACCACAGAGTCCAACATACAGTAAATGTTCAGTAAAAATGACCAGATGTTATTATCAGTTTTACAAATGTCAAGAAAGCAAACCTAAGCCAAAAGAAAGTGAGAATAAATGTTCACTATTAGAAATTAGGTGATGGGGCCAGCAGGTGGCACAGTGGTTAAGGAGCTGGACTCTCACATGGTCAATCATGGTTCAAGTCCCAGACCCAGTGGCTTGAAGTTCACATCAGGAATGTGTGCATGCATGCCCAAAATCCTGAGAGGAGAATAAAGGAGAAGAGATCGTGGCATGGCCATCTCCCTAGAGGATGAGTTCTCGCTTTCTGTCTCTCTGTCTCTCTCTGCCTCTCAAACACACATGCTCTATAGCAAAAATTTCTCTAAATAAGAGAAAGAAATTAGGTGATATAGCCACACATGGAAATTGTTAAAAATATTTTTAGTGATTACTATACACAAAACTATGCTTAAAAATAAAAATCTAGGTAAATGATTATTTTCTTGGAAAATAAATGACCAGATTTGCTTCAAAAAGCAGTTTAAAAATTCCTGAGTAGGGAACCAGCAGTTAGCGTAATGGCTATGTCGCTGGACTCCCACGTAGTCGACCGTGGTTCGCGTCTCGGACCCGGTGGCTTACAACTCACGCCGGGCGCGTGTGCTTGCGTGCCCATGATCCCGAGAGGAGAATGGAGGAGAAGGGATTGCGGCGTGACCATCCCCCCTGGGGGGTGATTTCTCGCTTTCTGTCTCTATGTCTCTCTCTGTCTGTCTGGCGAGCGCACGCGCCCTATAGCGAAAAACCTCTCCAAAAAAAAAAAAAAAAAAATTCCTGAGTAAACAATATAAGCATGTAAGAAATCGAAATGGTTATCAAATAACTACTTCTAAAAATGGCACAAGGCCCAGATGGGCTAATCCTAGCAAACCTTCAAGCACCAGCTATTTCTCAAGCTACTAAACTATTCCAGAGCATAGAAAAGAATGGAAACTTCCCACTTCATTTTTTAAGGTTAGAACAGCCTTGATACAAAAGGCAATATAAATACAGAAAAGTTCAAACAAAGCTCACTTTTGAACATAAATATAAAAATCCAAGGCCAGCAGGTGGCATAGTGGTTATGGCGCTAGACTCCCATATGGACAACCTCAGTTCAAGTCCCACACCCAGTAGCTTGAAAATCACGCTGGGCATATGTGAGTGTGTGCCCAAAAATCCCAGGAGAAGAAAACAAAGGGAAGAGACTGCAGTGTAGCCATCCCCACTGGGGATGATTTCTTGCTTTCCCTCTCACTGTCTCTCTGTTTTTCTCCAGTGAGCACAGGTGCCCTATGGCAAAAATCTTAAAAAAAAAAAAAAATCCAAATAAAATATTAGCAAAGAATGATACACCACTAACAGACATTATTCTAAGAATGCTGGAATAGGTTAAACATAGGAAATCACAAAACCACAATAAGATACCATTGCACACCCACCAGAATGTCTATAATAAAAATGATAGAGGCCCAGCCTGGTGGCACAGTTGGTAGCAAACTAAACTGCAGTGCTGGAAGCTACATGGCTGACTGTAGGTTCTGATTCCTGAGAATGGCCTGAAAACACACCCAGGTGCACACATATGCACGCCCAAGATCCTGGTGAGCAGGAGAGCTGGGGAAAGAGATCACAGTGTGGCAAAGATGCTCTCTCTCTCTCTCTCTCTACCCTCCTCTCTCTCCCACTCTCTCTTGTGTGTACACATATGCTATCATGAATAAAAATAAATAAAACTTTTTTAAAATGATAGTAAGTATTGACAAGGATATGGAGAAACTAGAATAGTGTATGTCACTGGTGGGAATGTAAAATGCAGCAATTTCCAGGAAAACAGTCAGGTAATTACTCAAAGAGTTAAACACAGAGTTACCATATAACACAACAATCCCACTCCTAGATATATACACAAGAGAAATGAAAACACGGGGCCAGCAGGTGGTGTGGTGGTTAAGGGCGCTGGACTCCCACATGGCCAGTTGCGGTTCAAGTCCCAGACCTGGTGGCTTGCTTTCTCACTTTCTCTCACTCTCGCTCTGTCCCTCTGGTCAAATTTAAATAAATAAATAAATAAATAAATAAATAAATAAATAAAGGTAAAATAAAATAATTCTTTAAAAAAGGAAAGAGAGGGACCAGCAGTTAGCTTAACGGCTATGTCGCTGGACTCCCACGTAGTCGACTGCGGTTCGAGTCCCGGACCCAGTGGCTTAAACTCACGCCGGGCGCGTGTGCGTGCGTGCCCAAGATCCGGAGAGGAGATTGGAGGAGAAGGGATTGTGGTGTGGCCATCCCTCCTGGGGGGTGATTTCTCGCTTTCTATCTCTCTGTCTCTCTCTGTCTGTCTGGCGAGCGCACGCACCCTATAGCAAAAACCTCTCCAAAAAAAAAAAAAAAAAAAAAAGGAAAGAGAAATGAAAAACACATGCTCACACAAAATCCCATAGGGCAATGTTCAGAGTACCATTATTCATAATAGCCAAAAGTGGAAACAACTCTAATGTTTATCAACTAATGAATGAATTAAGGGTTAAATATAACAAATAAACTATAATACGTTCATAAAATGGAATATTATTCAGCCATGAAAATGAAGTACTGATTCCTGCTAGAATGGATAAAATATGAACCTATTACACTAATTTAAAGAAGTTAGTCACAAAAGGCCATATACTATATGATGCTATTCAGTATTTTTTAAGAATTATTTATTTAATTTTATTTACTAGTATTTTTTTTTTAATTCGCTGCAGGGCATGTGCACTCACTGGAGAGAAACAGAGAGTGGAAGGATAGAAAGAGAGAAAGCAAGCCACTAGGTCCAGGTCCAGGACTCAAATCACAGCCTGGCATGTGGGAGTCCAACACCTTAACCACCATACCACCTGTTGGCTCCTACAATTTTTTTTATATGAAATGTCCAGGCATAATCTCCATGGGCAAATCAATGGAGACTTGAAGTAAATTAGTTGCCTAGGGCTAGAGTATGTGTGGGTGTGGGGATGGGAAATGACTGCTGATGGATATGGAGTTCATTCTGGAGATGATAAAATGTCCTAAAAATTCACTTTTTTAAGTTTGCCAGAGGATGCATGCACTAGCTGGAGAGAGACAGAGAGAGAAATCATCCCCATGAAGAATGGTCACACCATAATCCTTTTTCTTCCATTTTTCCCTCCTTTTGGGTTTTTGGGCATGCGTGCATATGTGCTTAGTGTGTTTTTTGAGTGGCTACCAGGTCTAGGACTCGAACTACATGTTTGGCAATGTGGAATCCATGTCATATAACCCTAGGCCATGGGCTGGTCCAAATGGTTATTAGTAATAACTTTTTTTTCTTTTCAAATATATTTGCCAGAGAACATGTGCACTAGCTGGGGAGAGAAAGAGAAGTGAGAAAACATCTCCCATAGGGTATGGTTACATTGCAATTCCTTCTCTTCCATCTCTCCCTCCTCTGGGAGTTTTGGGCTCACATATACACTACTCCAGCATGTTCTTCAAGCTGCTAGGTCCAGGACAACAGGGTTGGTTATGTAGGGTTCAACCACCTTACCCACCAGGTTATGGCCTGAACCTTCTACGATTAATTTTAAGAATAGTCCCACCACTCTATGGACATAATAAAAGCCATTAAATTGTGCACTTTCAGTGGGTAAATTATATGGCATGTGAATTATATCTCAGAAATCAATGAATGTAAATCATTGCATTAATAATCAGAATTGAAAAACTATAATTCATTTCGATTTATGTCTAAAGGATTAACATTCCACATCTTCCTCAGTTAAAAATAATAATAATAAAAGAAAAGAGCACGGGGCCAGCAAGTGGCGTGGTGGTTAAGGATGCTGGACTCCCACATACGTGACCATGGTTTGAGTCCTGGACCTGGCGGTTTGCTTTTTCACTTTCTCTCTCTTTTTCTCTTTCTCTCTCTCTCACTCTGTCCCTCTCTGATCAAATTAAAAAATAAATAAATATAAAATAAAATAATTCTTAATAAAAAAAAGAGCAAACCAAGAATAGAGGTCACTCTAGTGAATATAATAAAGAATATCTATCTCAAACTGTAGCAAAAAAAAATTAATAATTAATGATAAAACTCTAGAAAATTTCTCAAAAAGGATCAAGATAAGAGTGTACCCTGCCATTATTACAAACCATTATTTTGAAGTTATATCCAATGCAGCAAGACAAGAAAAATAAATAAAATGTATAGGTATTGGGAAAGAAGAGCTAAAACATGCATGATTTGTAGATTACAGTTGAAGTCCAAGAGGAGAGAATTAACTGAAATATTGCAAGCTCCAATTTAAAGAGTTCAGTAAAGTTGCTAGTTGCAAAATACTTAAGTAAAAATCAACAGCTATCCTATATGTCAGTCATACCTACTTGGAAAATAAAAAGGAAAAAAATATCATTCATAATAGTAACCAAAGTTATAAATACACATAAGCAAAGATTTTTTTTAAATATGTGATGCTGGGCCAGCAGATGGTATGGTGGTTAAGGTGGCTGGGTCCCACATGGCCAACTCTGGTTCTAGTCCTGGACCCAGGAGCTTGAAAATTACACTGGGAGCATTTGCAATTGTTTATAATATAATTGTTAAATATAAAGAGTATAACACCTCCTTAAAGAATGTTAAATATAAAAAGCATAACATCTGTAAAACTGACAATTAACACCTGGTCATTTTTACTGAACATTTACTGTACGTTGGGCTCTGTGCTAAGTACTTCAGATGTACCAACTTAAAAAATTCTTACAACTCTGGGGAACCAGCAGTTAGCGTAATGGCTATGTCGCTGGACTCCCACGTAGTCGATCGCTGTTCGCGTCCCAGACCCGGTGGCTTAAAACTCACGCCGGGCGCGTGTGCGTGCGTGCCCAAGATCCCGAGAGGAGAATGGAGGAGAAGGGATTGCAGCGTGACCATCCCCTCTGGGGGGTGATTTCTCGCTTTCTGTCTCTACGTTTCTCTCTGTCTGTCTGGCGAGCGCACGGGCCCTATAGCGAAAAAAAAAAAAAAAAAAATTCTTACAACTCTGGGCCAGTCAGTGGTGTAGTAGTTAAGGTGGGTAGATCTCATAATTATAATTGTTAATATAAAGGAATTCATAAACTCGACCAAAGGGCATAAAAGAAGACACAAGGGGCCAGTAGTTAGCGTAATGGCTGTGTCACTGGACTCTCATGCAGTCAACCATGGTTGGATCCGGTAGCTTAAACTCATGCCTGGTGAATGTGCATGCATGCCCAAGATCCCAAGAGGAGAATGGAGGAGAAGGGATTGTGGCATGGCCATCCCCCCTGGGGGGTGATTTCTCACTTTCTGTCTCTCTTTCTGGTGAGTGCATGTGACCTATGGTAAAAACCTCTAAAAAAAAAAAAAAAGACACATATTAATAGAAACGATCTATATTCTGGATTTTAAAAATTATAAAGGTATCAGGTCAGCCAGGTGGCATTGTGTTTAAGGCACTGGATCCCACATGGCAGACTGTGCAGTTCAAATCTCAGACCTAGCAGCTTGAAAACCATACCGGGCACACGTGCATGTGTGTGCCCAAAATCCCAAGAGGAGAATGAAGGAGAGGGACTGTGGTGTGGCCATGCCCCCCAACCAGGAGGTGATTTTTCATTTTCCCCACACCCCACCTCCTAAGTGCACACATCTTACAGCAAAAAATAATAATAATAATAATAATATCTATTATACACCTACTGCAACGGTTAAAGTTAAAAAGACTGGGCATAGCTAATGCTTTTGAACAGTAACTTGGAAAACAGTTTTTCAGTTTCATAAAAAGTTAAATAGGCTCAACCATTGTGTGTCATGGGTGGCACAATGCTCTGCAATGCTGGAAGCCATATGGAAGACCAGGGTGCATTTCCTAGATTAACCTGTATATGCCTGGAACATACATGCCCATGATTCTCCAACTGACTGGGAAGGCCAGGGAGAGGACTGGGGCACAAGACCCTGTTGAGAGTGTCTCTCTCTCTCTCTTACTCTGTCTTTCTCTTGAGAAAATAAACTTTAAATATATTATTTACCAAAAGAGATGAAAGCATATTCATGTGAAAAGACTTACACAGAAATGTTCATGGCTGCCTTATCTGTAATAGCCACAAGCTGAAACCAACCTAAATGTCCATCAGTAGGTGAATGGACACATTTTGTATTGGATTGTCGGAGAAGTCATGACGCATTTTTTTGCATAGAAAAACACGTCCATGACTTTCTTGACAACCTAATATAACCATACAATGGACTACTACCCAGAAATAAAAGAGATTGAACTCTTGCGCTAGCTAGGTAGCACAGTTGTTAAGCATTTGGAGCTGGATTCCACCTGTTCGACTGGGGTTTGAAACCCAGCCCCAGAAGCTTGGGAAACATGTTGGGTGTATAAGAGTTCATGCCCAAAATCTTAATATGATGAAGAAATAGAGAAAAAATCACTGCAGCATGACCATGCCCCACTGAGAAGGCTTCCCCTCACTCTGGTGAGCACACATGCCCTCTGGCAATTAAAAAAAATAATAAAAAACATGTACACACACAAAAGGATTGAACTTTTGACATGTGTAACTTCTTGGATGAATAAATAACCAAATGAATCATGTAAGGTGAAAGAAACCCAAAAGAATACATACTGTATGATTTCATGTATACAAAACTCTAGGAAAGGCAAACTATTCAGTAATATGTGATGACAGAGGGGCTGGCAGGTGGCATGGTGGTTAAGGTGCTCGACTCCCATATGGAAGTGCCACCAGATCTGGTGGCCTAAAACTTACACTGTACACGTGTGCATGCATGGCCAAAATCTTGAGAGGCGAATGGAGGAGAAGGGACTGTGGCATAGTCATAGTCCCGGGGGGTGATTTCTTACTTTTTCTTACTATCTTTCTGTGAGTGCACATGCCTACAGCAAAAAAATCTCTCTCAAAAAAAAAGGAAAGTTATCCATATGATTAAGTCCTTTTTTAATTTTTTTAAAATTTTTAATTTGCTGCAGGGCACTTGCCAGAAAGAGAGGAGAGAAAGAACCCCTCCTCTCCCAGTGGGTCACACCATAATTCTTTTTCCTCTAATTCTCCATCCTGTTGGAATTTGGGGAATGCACACATATGTACCCAGTGTGTTTTTCAAGCCACCAGAGCTGAGTTTTGGACCACACAGTCAGCCAAGTGAGATCTCACTCCTGTAACTACCAGGCCATGGGGCTAGCTTGCCAAGTTCCTTTTAACAACACTGCCATCAAATCACCAACGGCGTTTGTATTAAAACTTGACAAACTCATCTAACACCGGTAAATAAATAAACAAGCAAACAAGAATAGCAATGAGAATAAAGGAGAAGAATAAATGAGAAAATTCTGATCTCACCAAATATTGAAATACGCTATCCAAACAGATATGAAGTGGCAAGAAAATATAGATTTGTGAAACAAAATGGAAAATCTAGAAAACAGATCCAAGCTTATATGACACTTAAGCATTTAATAAATATGGTATCTCAAATCAGTGACAAAGAATGTTTTTTAATAGCTGTCACTGAATAACTGGTTAAATATTTGATGAAAAAATGGATATCCTTACCTCACACCATATGTCACAATTAATTCCAGATGTTTGAAAGATGAAAATATACGACTTCAAGTTCTGGCAACAAGGTGGACTGAGGTAATGCAGAACCCCTACCACTGGAAACACTAGAAACACTAGATGAAATGTAATTTTTAAAATACTTAATGCATAGCAGATCTCACAAGAAATAAAAGGAAATCCCCAGGTGCTAGAAGGGGGAAAAAAATGAAAGCCAAAGTATTAAGAGAAACATTGAGACCCTAGTGATCACAAGATGTGTGTGAATAGGGAGGAGAAGGGAATGAGGAGAGAGATGAGGAGAAAGAAACAGTGATGATTAGACCTGGAAGTAGGTCTTTGTGGCTTTGGGTTTTAGCACCCACACACAGATAGAAGATGAGCCTTGGGTTTTAGAAGATCAGGAGTTGCAAATGAGATCCCAGCATTCTTTCTTCTAACAAATATTTAATGGGCAACTACTTCTGCCAGACCCCTTGTGAACAAAACAGATGACAATTCTAGGCCTCACATAAATTGCATTCAAGCAAGTGTTAGAAAGGAACAAATGGGGGACCAGCAGTCAGTGTAATGGCTATGTCGCTGGACTCCCATGTAGTCGACCACGGTTCGCGTCCCGGACCCAGTGGCTTAAAACTCACGCCAGGCACGTGTGCGTGCGTGCCCAAGATCCCGAGAGGAGAATGGAGGAGAAGGGATTGTGGCGTGGCCGTCCCCCCTGGGGGGTGATTTCTCGCTTTCTGTCTCTCTGTCTCTCTCTGTCTGGCAAGTGCACGCGCCCTATAGCGAAAACCTCTCCAAAAAAAAAAAAAAAAAGAAAGGAACAAATGGGAGGATGGAAAGACAGTTAATAAGCATAATAAGTAAATAGATTAAATAGTATGGAAAAGGTGAGGAGGGCAGTTTATTTTCTCACTTTCTCTATCTCTCTCCTCCTGCCCCCATCCCTCTCTGGTCAAATTAAAATGAATAAATAAATGGGGGGTGGTAAGGGGATACAAGTTCCATGGGGAAAAAGAGAAAGCAGGCAGGATAACGGTGATCTCAGGAGTGTGTGTGGAGGGGAGAGACACAGAGACAGACAGATACAGATAGGGCAGCTGTTTGTGGGATTAAATAAAATAGCCAGGGAGGGGAATGGAGGAGAAAGGATTGCGGAGTGGCCATCCTCCCCGGAAGGTGACTTCTCAGTTTCTGTCTCTCCAGCGAGTGCACACACTCTATAGCAAAATAATCCCTCTTAAAAAAAATTTCGATAGTCAGGGAAAATCTCATTGATAAGTAGTATTTGACCAAAGCCATGAAGGCACCAAGGAAGTTGTCCATTCAAATATCTGGACCTATCAATGCCCAGAGAGAAGCACCAGGTCAGAGCTGCAGGGTATGTGCCTATCTGGCATGTTAGGGCAAGGAAACCTGGGTGCTAGGACAGAGTAAGCAAGAGAGAGAGTGCGAGGAGACAAGAATGGAGAGAAAACAAGGGCCCACCATGCAGGGCTCTGCAGGCATTATATGAGTTCTGGGTGGGGGGGGGGGGTCAGATCATGGCACATCATAATGCTCTGCAAGGCTAACCCACCCACATGGGAAGGTTCCCAGTTCTAGTACAGAGACATCCCTGACTATACCAGACACATGCATCCTCATGGTTTGCAGCAGGCTGAGGCTGTGGATCGCAGTGTCAAGATCTTGCTGGGGGTACACTATGTCTGTCTGTCTGTCTCTCTCTGTCCCTCTTGCTCGTGGTGGAAATGAAAATAAGCTGTAAAAAGAAACAGACTGAGGTGGGATGGGAAGCTGGAGGACAAAGGTAGAGGCAGGGAGAACACTTAGAAAACTGTAGCAGTAATCTAGGTGCAAAAACCTAGACCTTCCAAAAGCACTCTGAGTAAAAGGGTGACTAAAACTCTTTGTCCATGAGCCTAAAATGACAGCAAATGTTTGTAACCACCCAAAGTGCTGAGTAAAGGAAAGAAAAGTCTTTACTGAGTGAAAAAATGAAATTTCAGGCCCAGGAAGGTTTGGAAACTTCATTTCATACACAAATTTATGAGATTATTAATTAATGGAAAAAATTGGTCCCAGTTCAATGATACCTCTAGGATATTTGGCAAAAATCAGTGCAAAATCACTCAGTAGAGGTACTTATATAACTAAGATCAATGGGATTTCCACAATATCCCAAATAAAGATAAGCTCACAGTCAGAAAGTACAAAACACATAAGGAAGTCATTCACCATGAGCAAAGATCAGCAGACAAAACATGCAGGATGATCCACATCCCCAAGAAAGTGAGATCATCCATCAGACTAGGTTAAGTTACGTTTAAGACTATTAAGAACATAATGCTGGGTAAAAAACAAGCCAGGTATTAAAAAAAACATACAGTATAATTTCATTTATATGAAATTTGAAAACAGGCAAAACTAAATCTATCATCTTAAGACGTCAAAATGGTGGTGACATTGGGGGGGGTAGTGGTTGGGAGGGGCGTGAGAGAGCCTTCAGGAAATATTTTATTTCTTGATGTCAGCACTGGATACATATGTGAGTTCTTTTATGAAAATGCATGCAGCTGAACACACACGATATGAAGAAAGAAGACTGACTAGCTGACATGCTAGAGGGCAAAGAAAGAACAGACCTATGTCAAGCCCCCACAACACTCCCAGAAAATGTGGAAAAGATAGGGAGTGAGAGGTGAGATAACTGTCAGTAATCGTGGAGGACAGGCCCAAGTGAGGTGCCCCAGTCAGAACCAAAGCAGTCTTTTGAGAGAATCTCAGTAGAAGGAGGGAATGGAAAACATATTTATGTTGCATTGCTGTTCTGGTTGAGCAGGGAAAATGGGGCAGGGTGGGTAATATAGATGGGAAAAGTCCTTAGGAAGGCGCTACATTCTCCTGACTATAGAATATCAGAGCTAAAGATGGCCTTTGTAATCCAACTCCTCATTTTACAGAGGAGAAAACAGACCCAGAGAAGTGAAGGGACTTATCCAAAGTCCTTTTGCTTCCTAGTATTCTAGTTTTCCATGACCAATACATATAGATTAAAGATGAGAGGCGACCTATTACAATGGTGAGAAGCAAGACCCCAAGCCACACTGCCTAGATTCAAATTCCAGCTACACTATTTGCTAGTCATGTGACCTTGGGCAAGTTACCTAACTTCTATGCGGGTCAGTTTATTCACCTGTGAAATGGTACACAAACACATTTGTGCAACAACTTTCTACTACATATATAACCACTTTCTACTAAAGCTACACCCAAGGGCCCAGCCATTCCACCTCTTGAGGCATATTGAGCAGAAGTAATTCACATAGGCATCAAAATACATAAACCGGTATGGTCATGGCAGTACTATTTAATAGCCAATGTCCACCATGAATGAAATGGAAAAATAAACTGTGATATATGTATATCATAGAACACTGGACAGCAAGGAGAACTAATAAACAATATCTTCCCATGGATAAATACCACAAATGTAATATCAGACAAAATAAGTCAGAATACAGTTCCATTTACACAAAGTTTAAACATAATCAAAACCACATATAATTACTGGCAACAAAAATTAAAATTTTGAAATAATAAGCTAAAGTAATTGGGGCTAGACAATGGTGCAGCAATAAAACACAATGCTCTGCAAGGCAGTCTCAGATGGGAAGGTTCCCGGTTCAAGCCTGGAGATCTCCCTGAGCATGCCAGGCCTGTGCTTACCCATGATCTGGGGCTGGCTGAAGGCTGGGAGTGGCAGCACCCTGCAAGGGATACTTGCTCTCTTTTGCTCTTGCTCATGAAAAAAGTACTTCATTAACTTTGAAGAAAGCATGTGTGATGGGCAGAGGATGTGGGAAATAGATGGAAGCACAGGACAGTTCTGGGGTGCTGGTATGTTCTGGATCTGGATCTTGATTACACTCAAGGGGGAAAGTTTGAGCTGAACACTTAATCATTTGTGTGCTTTTCTCAGTACGTAATAGGCATTTCACTATTTTATCTATATTCTCATAATTTAACATATTCATTTTTTAAAGGATACTATTTTTTTCTTTTTTAAATAATTACTTATTAAATTTTATTTATTCATTCATTTTTTTTGAGAGGTTTTTGCTATGGGGCACGTACGCTTGCCAGAGAGAGAGACAGAGAGACAGAAAGCGAGAAATCACCCCCCAGGGGGGATGGTCACGCCACAATCCCTTCTCCTCCATTCTCCTCTCGGGATCTTGAGCACGCACACACACGCGCCCAGCGTGAGTTTTAAGCCACCGGGTCCGGGATGCGAACTGTGGTCGACTACATGGGAGTCCAGCGACATAGCCATTACGCTAACTGCTGGTCCCTCATTCATTTATTTTTAATTTGACAGAAAGAGACACAGAGAGAGATAGAGAAAGAGGGGAAGTGAGAAAGCAAGCCACCAGGTCTGGGACTTGAACCATGGTCACCCATATGGGAGTGTCCAGCACCTTAACCACCATGCCACCTGCTGGTCCCCTAACATACTCATTTTAAGGATTTTTTTTTCTTTTTTTTTTTTTAGATTTTTGCCATTCGGTGCATGTGCTTGCCAGAGAGAGAGAGAGACAAAGAAGAGACAGAGAGAAGGAAAGTGGTAAATTATCCCCCAGGGGGGATGGCCACACACAATCCCTTTTCCTCCATTCTCCTCCTGGGATTTTGGGCACATGCACACACGCATCTGGCATCAGTTTCAAGCCACCAGATCCAGGACTCGGACCACAGTTGGCCATGTGGGAGTCCAGAGCCCCAACCACTATACGACTGCTGGCTGCCTAAGTCCCTTTCAAGATACTTTCAAAGGCTTCCAAGGGCTCCTCTCACTTCCCACCCTACCCAATGTAATAGGGTGATCTTGTCCCTCCAGGACACCGAGGCATCAAAGGTGCAGAGAGCATGGCCCAGCATTGGTGACACAGGTGGCGGGACACTGCTGCGTGATGCTGGAGCCACACGGGAGCCCCAGGTTTAGATGAGAGCTCAATCTGAACGCGCCAGGCACACCAATGAACTGGCTGGCAGGGAAACTGGGGGAGTCTTGGCGTGGAAGGACCCTGTCAAAGGTACCTGTCTCATTGTCTTTCTCTCGCTTTCAATAAACAAATAAACTTTGAGAGAAAAAAATAAAGACACAGAAAGCTTAAGTAATTTACTCACGCTCATAGTCTTGGTGGTGCCAGGATTTAAACCGAGGTAGTCTGAAGCCAGAGGCAATTCCGTCCTCACACCTGAATACCCGTTGTCTCACACAGTATTAAGCAGGAGGCTGTGCTCTCCCATCTGCCTTTAGAACTAAGTATTTTTTTGTGGATCAGAACTTGCTCTTCACTTACATGTGGGTCATATTCTTCTCAGACATCTCTGATTAAAAAAAAAAAAAAAACACGGGACCAGCAGATGGTATAACAGCTATGTTGCTGGGACTCTCATGTAGTTGAACGCGATTCGAGTCCCGGACCCAGTGGCTTAAACTCACGCCGGGCACGTGTGCGTGCATGCCCAAGATCCCGAGAGGAGAATGGAGGAGAAGGGATTGCGGCATGGCCATCCCCCCTAGGGGGTGATTTCTCTTTCTGTCTCTCTGTTTCTTTGTCTTTCTGGCAAGCGCACCCGCTCTATAGCAAAAAAAAAAAAAAAAAAAAAAAAAAAAAAAAAAAAAAAAAATCTCCGAAAACAAAACAAAACAAAACAAAAAAGAAATCCAGCTCTCTACCCAATGTGAACCATAAATTGGAGTGAGGCATGCAGAGGAATGCTTCGCCCATTCCTCCTTAGCATTTCTGAGTATCATGACAGCAAATCTGCCCTAACACGTGGCTGAAGAAGGACTGTGGACTGGAGTGAGAAGCAATTCCCTTCTTGTGGCAGCTGGGAAGGTCAGGCACTTTCTCACCACGAAGTCTCTCCGGTCTAGCCACAAAGTGAGACAGGGCTGGGTCTGGGAATAAAGAGTTGGCTGGGACCAACCTGCCCACCGCTGAGGTCTGGCCAAGGGAGAGGAAAACCAGTTGGCTGCAAAGCTGAGGGCAGGGGGCTGGTGTCCCACAGCTCTGCCCTGAAGCCGCCAGGCCCGAAGGTACTTTCATGTTTCGGATGCCAAATTCCGTATCTGTAAACACAATGTGTTTCCTTTTTCATGCTGGGATTGGAGCTGTTATTGTTCGGCACTTTTCTCGGGGCCCAAATGTAAGCAGAGTGCTGAGGGCAGTGGCTCATGAAGTGTCCTTGTTCCTTGCTGTCACACAGACATGGTTTTGAGTGGAGAGAGCAGCCTTCAGGTAGAACAATCCCCAGGAAGCCTCAGGCAGCAGGGATCCTGACCCAGGTTGGGGCATAATTGAATTCGAGCTCATGGCAGCAATACGCTTTTGTCTCAAAATCAAAGACAGTTCTGAAGACCTGTTCAGGAATCCCAGAACCGGCTTTCTTGGGAAGACTAGTCCTTTTAGAGAACTGTGGTCTTTTTTTTTTTTTTAAAGAATTCTTTATTTAACTTTATTTATTCATTCATTTATTTTTAATTTGACCAGCGAGAGATAGAGAGAAAGTGAGAAAGCAAGCCCCCAGTTCTGGGACTCGAACTGTGGTCGGCCATGTGGGAGTTGTCCCACGCCTTAACCACCACACCACCTGCTAGTCCCAAGTCTACTGAACTCTTAACAGGGAAGAAAACAAAAACACCGCTACAAAATGAATGCATAAGAAGACTGTGACATGGGCTGCAATCCCAGTCCTCTCATGCTACAGGTGGCAAATCCAAAACCTGCTCCCCCTCAAGACTCTCAGCCCCTCTCTGTGCCTTGGACACTTGGCAACGCTCACTCTTGGAGCCCATCCACGTTGGCGAGGTAGCACAGGTGCACAGGCATCCACCTTCTTGTGCACGAAACCTCCTCAATGAAAACATACTTCACCTGCAACACGGGCACATACTTTATATTTATAAACCCTGACCTGACAAAGCCACCTAGACATTCCGGAAATATGCATGTCCAAAGTACTTTGTCTGTGGGTTGAGGGAGGTGTTTGCAGGGAAAGGTCTCTAGGGCCAAAAATGGCAAACAGCTTTTATCTCATGGGCTATTTCTGCCTAAGAAGTAATGGGTGCCTAAGGGATGACATTGAGAAGGATTCTGACTCCACAATATCACTTCTGGACTCAAGAGGAAATCATGCTGTGATTGATTAGTGATGTCTGTCCTGGTTACACAATAGGGGCATGAGGGTCTGCACAGTGGCACAATGCTCTGGGAAGCTGACCCATATGGGGAGGTTCTGAGTCCTTATCTGGAGACTTTCCTGAATACACTGGGTGCACATGTGCCCGTGTTCTGCAGCTGGCTGAAGCTGGAGATGGATCTTACTATAAAGACTCTACTGGGGTGCCTGTATCTCTGTCTCTCTCTCAGAAGTGGATAAAATAAATATACTTAAAAAAAAAAAAAAAAAAAAAAAAAAAACAACTGGAGGACTGAAGATGGATCTGCTAGGTACTCACCATAGCCACTCCAAGCAAGAACTCATGAACTCAGAAGCCCTGACAATGGAAACCCAGGAGGAAGTAGCCATCACTCTGAGACTTCAGATATGGAACACGGCACAACATGCAGGCCCTCAAGAAACTAAACGAGGGGACCAGCAGGTGGCGTGGTGGTTAAGGCGCTGGACACTCCCACATGGCTGACCTGGGTTCAAGTCCTGGACCTGGTGGCTTGCTTTCTCACTTCCTTTCTCTCTCACTCTCACCCTCTGTCTCTCTCTGGTCAAATTAAAAAATCAATGAATGAATAAATAAATAAAATAAATAATTATTTTAAAAAAAAAAAAAGAAACTAAACGAGATCTTATTTCCTCATTTAGGACTCAGTTATTCAAAGCCAACCCCTTTCAAGGTCCCTGTGGTCCTTCAGATTGTCTGAGTTAAGTGCAGAGCCTCTGGAATGTGTGAAAATTGGACACAGCAACCAATAATTGTACCTGCAGGCAGAAAAGGACCCAGAGAAAAATCTAGAAAATCTAGCAATAGCACCAGCCAAGAGAGGGTATGTGTGGCCCCCAACTTAAATGTGACCACATAAACAGAGAGTTGGGACTTCACATAGGCTGGTCCTGAATCCTCCAGACTTCCAGCACCTTCTTTCAGTCAGGCACTAGCTGAGATGGGAAGCAAATGTAGGGTGGAAATTTCTGCCTCTGCAAGTTCTTGCTCAAAAAGTTTACAATAAACTCTCAAAAGCCACCCTTTAAAAAAAACAAACAAACAAAAAACAACAACAACAAAAAAAGCTTGGAAATTTACTGAACTTATATCTTTCTTCTAAGCCTTTTTTATTCTTACTTAAAACTCCCCAACTTGAAAATCATGCCAGGTGTGTGCATGCGTGCCCAATATCCTAAAAGGAGAAAGGAATGGAGGAGAAGGGTTTGTGGTATGGCCATTCCCCCAGGAAGTGGTTTTTCACTTTCCCTCTCTCTGTCTCTCTCCATGTCTCTCCATTGAGCACGTGCCCAATGGGAAAACCTTTATGCAAAAGGGCGCACGTGCTGGTGAAGAGAGAGAGAGAAAGAAAGTAAGAAAGTACTTCCCATGGGTGAGGGTTAACACTGCAATTCCATCTCCATTCCTCTCTCCTTTTGGGACTTCGGGCACGCACATACACCTGGTGCGATTTACAAGCCACCAGGTCCAGGACTCAAATCATGCAATTGGCCACGTGGGATCCAACTGCCTTAACCACCATGCCACCTGCTGGCCCATTCTGGCCCTTTTTCACACTGACGTGAATTCATTGCACCCTAATGTAGCCAGTACATTAGTCCTAACAGCAGAAGGCTTGGGGATCTGTGGGGATGGCCCAGATACAAGTAAAGGCAGAACACACTTTTCCATTCTTTGGTGAACTCCTGCCCCCACAGATGGCATCTTCCCCATGCTGAGTGCCAGCAGTTGCCTCTGATAGAAATGCCCATCATGGGGCCCAGCAGGTGGCGTGGTGGTTAAGGGCGCTGGACTCCCAGTTCTGGACCTGATGGCTTACTTTCTCACTTTCCCTCTCTCTCTCACTCTGTCCCTCTCTGGTCAAAGTTAAGCAGATAGATGATAGATAGATAGATAGATAGATAGATAGATAGATAGATAGAAATGCCCATCATGAAGGAGGGCTGGGGCAGTAGCCTAAGATTTGGAAGAAAAAGGCTCAGAGCAAATCCATTTCCCCATCTCAGCAATTACATGACTACAGTCCTTTTTCTCCATCACAGGAAAAGCCTGGCACCAAATATGTATATTGTCGGGGCTGAACACACGCATAACTAAGGCCTGCCCGCAGTCGCCAGATGCTAGAGACGGGAGGAAACATTACCTCTTAGATAAGGACTGACAATTGGAATGGGTCTCTGCATTTTGATGGAGGGGTGTAACTCACGTGAATTATGTAACTACTTTGTTTTTATTTATTTAGTTGTTTGTGTATTTATCACCAGCGGGTGCATGCATTCACCAGAGAGAGACAGAGAGAGGGAGAAAGCACCTCTCAGTGGGGTGTGTTCACACCACAATCCCTTCTCCATATTTCCATCCTGTTGAGATTTGGGACATGCACACACGCATGCCCAGTGTGTTTTTCAAGCTGCTGGGACCAAGATTCAAACTGCAGTCAGTCATGTGGAATCCAGCTCCTTTCCTCACTAGGCTATGGGCCTGGCCGTATTTTTTTCTTAAATTTCTTTATTTCTCCCATGAGCAAGAAAGACAGAGAGAGGGAGAAAAAGGGCTCCAACAGGATCTTGATACTGCAATCCACCCTCAGCCTCCAGCGGCCCAGATCATGGGCATGCATGCCCAGGGTACTCAGAGAGGACTCTAGACTCAAACCTGAAACTCTCCCATGACGGTCAGCCTTGCAGAGTACTGCGCTTTACTGGCCCACCACCATCATCTAGCCCCTGAGTAACTTTTAAAAGGCAAATTAAAATCTACTTCAGAGTTAACCACAGAGACACACTTTCAGAGTACGAAGATAGGAATGCAATACTGAGCTCGCCACGGCGTGCTAACACAAGTCAAACCTCAGGACAGCTGATGGCTCTGGGGCCACCTGAGTCCAGTCTAGAGGACTGGCCCAGCAGCTCACTTATATCAAGCGCTATTCAGAACAACCATCCCTTGGAGTCGGTTATAATAGCACACGGCTTTTATGCGATCAGCCTTAGAAACAAACACGGCCCATACCCACTGCTCTCTCTGTATGCAACGGTGGCACGAATAAGCCAAGATATGCCCTGCAAACTTGTCCCCCCCGCTCAGTCCCGATTGTGTAAAAACTGCCTTTTGGTGGCAGGGACATCTGTTTTTGAAAAGCTTCCGTTCCTTGGGGCAATCTGATGACCTGAAACAAAGCGTAACAGAAAGCACCTAGCACAAGGCTTGGGGTTTGTGGTCTGTCTTCGGGATGAAACCCCGACAACCACCTGGGATTGACATTCTAAACCCTGCAGGTCCCCATCCACCCAAACCAATGCCACACCTTCCGAGGCTGCAGAGACCAGAGGCAGGCAAAATGCTGTCGGCCACCGGCCACCGCTGTCAGCCACCGGCCACCGTACAAGTATTAGGCTTAAGTCCACAGCATTTCAAAAGCCCTCAGAGACCTCCTGTTTCCTTAGAATGAAAGGCACTGCAGAAACCCAAGGTATGATTATCACTTCTAAAAGGAGGGAAAAAATACTATGGGCTCACGAAATACCCGTACTTGTGCCTCCATGGATAAGGCTGTTCTATAATCCCACTCCCTGGAGAGCCATTTCTTTTGGCCAAGCCAGTGTGCATAGCAGACACTGTAGAAGCCATCAAGATAACACGAATAACAACCCAGCGGACTTTTGAAGTGTAAACATAAAAGTCTATTAAGAATACAATGTTGGTTTAATCCCAAGACAAAAAATTTACTTAATGAAAAGCACAACTCATCTCAAGAAGGAAATATCGATACCAGCTGTGAGCAGAAAATGAGGGGATTCCTTCCAGGGAACATCTGAATTTCAACCGACTGCCTTTCCAATATTTACTCTGGACATAAAGTCTCAAATACTTTTCCGAGGATCTCATTTTTCTACAGGAGGAGGAGGTCAGAGAGAAATCTGGGCAGGGCTAAAGGACAGCTTGGCAGAGCTTGGAAATGCACAGAGCCACGCCAGAAGGCTTACCCCGAGAATCTCTCGCCTCCTCTCTGTACAGAGCAGGGAGCAGCCGCCTTGCTTCCAGGGTCCTGCCTACCAGGTGCTAATGAGGACCCCAGCAGAGACCCTCCCTCCAGCTGTCGTGGGGCCAGCAGAGATAAATGACAGCCTGTGCTGCTGACTCATATAAACTGCACCTAGCGGCACCATGCCAGCCCAGCGACCAGAACATGTCAAACACCCCTCGTTAGCAACCACACTTGCAGCCACTTCCTGGATTTTCTCACTATGTCCCAGTGAAGCAATGGGATGGTGAGCACAGGGGCTAAAAGGGAAGGCCTCTTCAAGAGGATTTTCTGATTATCAGTTCTGCTTCACCACCTTCTAGGGAGATCACAGGCCCTGAAATCCAGAAAGATCTGGCCATTAGCAACACTTGGAGAGAATGAGAAGCCACAGGAAAGCATTTAAAGCCCCTTTATTTACAATCCTAACTCCCACCTTCCATAAGACTTGATGGCTAGGAAAGGAAAACTTCTTATACACTAATTTATATTTAAGTATGTAACAATATAATATTTTTGAGAGGTTTTTGCTATAGGGCACATGCGCTCGCCAGAAAGACAGAGAGAGACAGAGAGACAGAAAGTGAGAAAGCACCCCCCTGCCCAGGACGGCCACGCTGGAATCCCTTCTCCTCCATTCCCCTCTCGGGATCTTGGGCACACACACACGTGCCTGGTGTGAGTTTAAGCCACCGGGTCCAGGACTCAAACCACGGTTGACTACATGGGAGTCCAGCGACATAGCCATTACGCCAATTGCTGGTCCCTCAATATAATACTATAATACAGTATAATACAAGGTAACTAGAGAGCTACCTCTGGTTCTAACGAGAAGTAGTAGGTTGGAGCTGGCAGGTTATGAGGAGGTTAAGACACTTGGATCACACATGTCCAACTGAGCAGTTCAAGTCCTGAACCTGATGGCTTGAAAAATATGTTGGGTGCATGTGCATGCATGCCCCAAAAAATCCTAAGAGAAGAATGGAGGAGAAGGAATTGTGGTGTGACCATGCTCCCTAGGTGGTGATTTCTCAATTTCCTTCTCTCTGCACATGCGCCCTATAGCAAACCTAAAAAAAAAAGAAAGAAAGAAAGAAAGAAAGAAAGAAAGAAAGAAAGAAAGAAAGAAAGAAAAAGAAAGAAGAAGGAAGGAAGGAAGGAAGGAAGGAAGGAAGGAAAGAAAGAAAGAAAGAAAGAAAGAAAGAAAGAAAGAACGAACGAAAGAAAGAAAGAAATAAGTAACAGGTTGGTCCAGCCTTTATCCTATACAAGGATAAAAACTGCCTTAACTGCCATTCATTCATTCATCCAAACGTCTCCATTCATTTTATGGAGAAACAGCACACAGATGCAATAAAATAAAACTCACCAGAGGGCTCCACCACCTACTAGCTATGTGGCTTGGGCAAACCATTTCATGTGTCAGTCCATGGTTTCCTCATCTCCAAAATAAGGGCAATAATAGTGCCTATTGTTAGCACAGTCATGGCGATTAAATGACTAAATTAATGTGAGTGCTTGGCAAAGAACAGCCCCTCAAGGGTTAACCACCATAATGATAATAATTATAATAATTACTATGACTACAAACATGCACTCATCTTTAGCTATGTGCCAGGCTCTGGACTAGGTAGCAAATAATTTTAGCCTTTTGATTTTGCAAGGATCTTGAGAGGAGCATTGGATTTCTCATGGCAACACCTTCAGTATCACTCCCCCCCCCCACCCCCGAGCCATTTATAGCACAAGGACCTCCCCCTCCTCAAAGCCATGTTTAAACAATCAGGAGCATTATGTTGCAGGTACCCATGACCAGAGGAGGCCAGCCCAGCACTGTGCTCATCTCGCAGAGACGTCTTTTGTGTGGGTTTTGGGTTACAGCTGGACTACGCAAAGCCCATGGAGTGAGTCGCAAAACGAGTTTTCATAAGCTCGACCTGTCACGAACCAGGCGGGGGCTCAGGCTGACATCCCCACAGTAAGATTAAACAGCATGCTTCGTCAGGCACTAAATACTAACACAGCTCCGACGTCAGGGGGACACTGATTAAAACTGATGCCAATAATTTATGAAACACAATATGGTCTTCAGATGCTCTTTGGGAAAAAAAAGGAGGGTGGGTTGGGGGAAGAGCCTAGCAACCCAGGTGGTTTAAAACTGTTCATGCATTTTCCCTTGAATGTATATACTCCCCCACCATGCATGGGTGCTTCTTTACACGATGAAAATGCACATGTGTATAAAAGCATGTGAACACTGCCGCTACATATGGGCGGAAGAAAGAATTTAGTTATTCCACTGAGAGCTGTCGAGGTTGTAATGTTATACATAGTCTTGTCTTTCATATTGTTTTGAGGGTTGTGTGTGTGTTTTTTTTTTCCGGAAGAAATCCAAAATTGCATCTAAAATAAAATTGGGCTTTATAAAAGTTCACGAATATTCCGTAGAGAACTGGACCTTGAAACAGCCCCAAAACAGAAAGCTGGACCAAAGAAAGCACATAGGCTATGTGCACTTCGTAGTGATCTGTAAGTAGTTCAGTTGTATGTAGAAGGACTATTCAAGCAAATATCAACATAGCTCTAATTTTTAGGGTTTTTTGGGGGGCTGGAGTTAACCTAGCAAAAGATGCCATTTTAGTCTATCATAATTCATGCCTTATTATTTTATAAAGACAAAGATAGGGCCAGCTGGTGGCATGGTGGCTAAGGTGGCTGAATCCCACATGGCCGATTACATGGTTCGAGTCCCGAACCCAGCGACTTGAGAAACACATAGCGTGTGTGTGTGCATACATGTGTACCCAAAATCTCAAAAGGAAAATAGAAGACTGCAGCATGACCGTCCCCCATGGAGGTACCTTCTCTCTCTCTCTAGCAAGCACATGTGCCCTATAGCCCGTTTTTTAAAAGGCAAAGATAAGAAGCACAGTGGTAATGCTTCACTTTTATCAATACTGATTTTGAGCCTAAAAATAGCTGTAGATATGTATTTCCTTACTTTACCTTAGTTGTGACTACTCTGGGTAGCTTGACTTTCTATGTCCACCGGGTGAAATTCACAAGATGAGATTAGGGTGGGGGAAAAAAATCTGAGTCACTTATAGTACACAGTTAGTGTTTGAAGGATTTATTAGTGCTTTTCCTAGAATGGTGCCCTTTACTATCTCAGAACACCTGTCAAATACTAATTCATTCACATCTCTCCACTACAGGGCCTTTTCATAAAAAGCTCGACCTTTCATTGTAAATCACTCCTAAATTGTCCTTGCTGGCTTCCTCTTTTACAGAATGATGGAAAAATCACTAAGACTTCAATTAAGACTTTGTGAGAACTTCAATCTGATGTTCCCAGCTATATCTACAAGATATCAGAACATCTATTCAAAAAGGAAACTATAAATAACTTTAACGGAGCTGAATTGGTTTTTCTTTTAGGAGGTGACTGAATAATTGGCAAGATTTAAAGATACTTTAATGACTGAGAATTAAAATAACTTCAGCAAAAACCAGAAAAATATTGTTAGCCAATCATTTGTCATGTAGATTATGTACTTATTAGGCCTAATTAAACTTTTTGAACAAAACCCCTGCTTACTAATGACATTAGTTAATATGTTGATTGCTCAATTTGGCCAAAAAAAAAAAAAAAAAAAACCAGGAGAGAAAAAAAGGTCAATCCAATTTGTGTGCATAGTTAGCGCTTTGGTCAAAAGACAAAATCCTAAACTGTGGAGGATTATTTCAAGTGCATGACCATCCTTATAACAAATGCAAGTTATGTCTCCACCGGCAAAATGACAGGGAGAGAGGGGGTGGGTGGCGAATTTGAACAATACAACTCTCAGAAGAATCTTCAAGCCTGTAAAATTTGAACAGGACATCAAGTTTATTGGCCTCAACGTATTCACTTGCGTTTGTCCAATTAGAGCCTGCGGGTGACAATGCACAGTTATCTTTCATATGCACAAACAAACTCAAACTGATAGCAAAACCCTGGGAAGCCCTTTAAATGTCAATAAAGGGTTCTCACGCACAAAAGGAAGAAAAGAAATGGAGAAGGGTGGGGGAGAGAAGAGATGGGAAAAACCAACATTTCTGAGGGTATTGAGCAGATCAAAGGAATTTTATTCTCCAAGACCACTAAATTGGGGTGTAACTACTCTCTCTCTCTCTGCAGAATCTTGAAAAGTCTCTCTTCCAACTGGAGACCAGTTCTGTCCCTGAAAGGAGGAGGTGGCGGATGAACAATTAGGTCTGCAAAAGCCGGACATGAGTGTAAAAATGGAGGCTTCTCCATGCAACAGGAGGCCCCTGCGTCTGCAGACCAGGACGCCTGACTGGGCCTCTGTGCAAACCCGGCGCTCCAAGACATGTTTTCCATTCGCTTGCTCAAAAGTCTGCATCCACAGTCATGAGGCACAAACTATTCGACAACAACATGACACAATTAATCAGAACCAGACCTCAAAACGTGTGTTTGTGGGGACCAGCAAACTTTGCAATAGGCCTCCAAGAGGGTGAAGCAATTGAAGAGATTCACACTGGCTGTTGGGGATTGGGGGAGGGGGGGCAGATATCTATGTGTTCACAAAGATGCACGCGAAATGGTCCATTTACAGGCTACGTAATTTTCATTAAAATCAATAAAGAGTTTGGAAATTTACATCTCATACTGGAAAAAGTAAGGCATTGTCTTACCCACTCCCCTCCTTTTTTTTTTTTTTTTTTTTTTTTAAGCTGGGGAAAAATTGATGTCTGAGAGTTTTTACAGCAGTGAGGTTGAACAATTCTCAAGTAGAACGTATCCCTTTTTTTGGCCTCGTTTCTGACCCAACAGTATTCATCAGAGCCTGGTTTTGTCAGATTTCTTTCAGGAATTGAAACCCCATTAAAAAGTGAGAAGCTGGGCCCTTAGTTAATTCAAAACTGTTTAATTTCACCACGCCCTGAAGCTAACAAAAAACCTGGCATACTTTTTTAGACCAGGACTGAATTAGTTTAAAATAATTACTGAACTTTGTAATCTGCAGATAGTAATTAACTGAAATCACATCCCTCTTCTCTCCCTAACACAAACACGGCTGTTCAAAGGTGGAGGGAAAAAAACATTTTTTTTTTTCAAACCGAAATAAGACAAATAGGGCAGAAGTGATATTCGTCGGGTGCTGAACTGGCCCCCAACTGCAAAGTTCTTTGCCATCTCCCAAGGGATCTGTATTCTATAGCTGGACCTTCTGGGGAACAGGGCTGGGGTCCCCAAAGGAGCGCCCAGCTGCAGCCCTTGGATATGGGGGTGGGGCGGCAGTGAATCCCAGGGTCAGGCCAAACCGAAGGGAAGGCAGGGAATGCGTGCCTTTGGATTCGGGAGCAGGGAGACCTGTTGGCAAATTTTCTGCAAAGCCCCTTCCGGGCAGCATTTCTCTCGCTGCTGCTTCGCTTCGCAGAGGGCACTGGGCGCAAACCTGGCCGTCCACAGCGAGCGCCACGGAGCACTGAATGGTCCAGGACATACCCGCTCGCGCCTCCCACGGTGCCCGCGACGTCCCAGCGGTGCGGCCACCGCCCGCCCTCCAACTAACCCGCCGCTGAGAGGCTCAGGAGCCGCCGCCCGCGTCCCCACCCGCCGTCCGCGACGCCCCACTCACCCACGCACTCGTTGGCCTCCCGGGCTGTGGCGCGCTGCCAGGGCCGGTCATAGTGGAAGGGCTTGCAGCGGTCGCATTCCGGGCCGGCCGTGTTGTGCCTGCAGTCGCACACCAGGCTGTCGTCACGGTCGCGCACGCAGCGGGCCGCGTGGCCATTGCACTTACAGCGGCCGCCCACCTGCAGGTCGGACACCGCGTAGAAGTACGAGTCCCTTGCCAACTCCGAGTCGTCCTCGTTCTCGTCGCCGAACGTGTGCAGACGGCTGAAGGCCACTCGGATGTCGGTGGCGGTGACCCAATCCTGCAGCACGGGCGAGTTGTCGAAGTCGTGCGCCGAGGGCCGTCCGTCCAGCGTGCTGAAGGCTATGAGGCCGCCCGAGAGCGGGCGCATGTCGGTGTGCGAGTCGGTGCACACAGCCTCCTGCTCGTTCTGCTTGGTGATGGGCGCGCGGTGCGGCCGGTTGTACATCTTGCGGCACTGCGTGGAGTAGAACTGGAAGGGCACCCACGTGCGCCCGTAGTCCATGGACTTGTAGATGGCCATGGACTCGGGCCGCGGCGAGCAGAACTGCAAGCTCACGTAGGTCACCTCGAACTTCTTGCCGAGCGACAGCGTGAGCGTGACGTTGTGCGGGAACTGCAAGTAGTTCTCCGACTGCCAGCAGGTCAGGTTGTGCGGGTTGTTGAGGTCGGTGAGGAAGGCTGGCGGGTGCGCCTTCTTGGGGTCCGACGCGTTGCAGAGGTGGCAGGAGCGCAACCGCTCCTCGCCGCGCTCGCTCACCACGCAGTAGCGCGCCGGCGGCCGGCCGCAGGTGCTGGACACGCGCACATCCTTGCCGAAGGCCGCATTGACAAAGTCTGGGATGCAGCGGCGCGGGTGGCCGTTCTCGTCCGAGCAGGGGTCGGGCTGCGCCGCCTGGCCGGCGAACATGCTGAGCCCGGGCCCGCCGCGCACCGCGCCCACCAGGCACGCCACCGCCGCCAGCGCCGCCAGCGCCTCCCACACTGCGCGCATCATGCTGCGTCCAGCTTGCCCCGGCCCCGCCGCGCCGGAGTCGGTCCACCCGCCGCAGAAGGCGCCTGCGGAGAGAGGGGAGCTGCGCTCAGCCAGCCCGCCCGCGCCCTCCAGCACTGGGTCGGGTGGCGAGCCGGGTCGCGGGCGAAAGCCGGGCTTCCCCGGCACCAGCCTCGCTGCCGACTACCCGCCTCGCTTCCCCAAAGTCCCAGGACAGGAGAATCCCGAGGCCTCCAAGTCCGCACCGCCTGCGCCCCTTCTTCCAGGCCGGGCGGCGAGCCCGCGAGGCAGGCAAACGTTGGGCTTCCCCAACACCGCCGCCTCCACGCCGCCCGAGAGCATGCCTGCGCCCGCCTGCCAGTCCGCGGTCAGCCCGCCTCACACCCCAAGTCTCCAGCGCAGGAGTGTTCGGGGGGCCCCCCAACCCCGCACGGCCCGCATCCCTTCCTCCCTCCGTCTGGGTCCCTCTCAGCTGTCCCCGATCGCGTCCCCTCCGGGAAGTCTGCGTTTGGGACTTTACCTCTAGAGAGGGCAAAAGAGAAAGAAAAGTTTGCTTGGCCCCGAGCGGGGAGCCCGCGCGCCGGACGCGGAGAGCCTCTCGCTGGCTGCTAGCAGGCGCGTCCTGCCTCAGCGCGGGCTTGCCAGCTCCATGCCCGGCGCGGCCGCTGCTGCCCCAGCCCTGGCCCGGCCGCCGCCGCCGCCGCCGCCTCTCTGCCCGAGTGACGACGCGGCCGCCCGGCTCCCGCCGCGGTCGGAGTGCTGCCCAGCCCGCGCCCGGGGCGCACACACACACTCACGCTCGCTGGCGCGCACTCACACACACGCACGCACGCCCCCGAAGGCTCGGCCGCCGCCGCCGCCACTGGCTCTGGGAGTGGGGGGCGGAGGGGAGCGCGGGGGCGGGGGGCGGGGCCGCCGGGCGGGGCGCCGGCCAATAACGTCTGAGAGCAGCCGCCGGCTGGAGAGCAAAGTTTTAACCCCGGGAAAGAAGAAAGTTAAAGGGAACCGGCCCGGGACGCTGGAGTGGGAACCGGGGAGCGGGAGAAAGAGCAGCAGAGACAAAGAGAAAGCGACAAGAACGCCCGGGGAAACCCCGGGGAGGGGGCTGGGCCCCGCGTGCACCCCGTTGGGGGAGGAGGGGCCGAGCCGGGGCTGTCAGCCTCGCCCGGGCCCCACGCTGCCCGGAGAGCTCCGCGCCCGGGGGAGCGAGCGAGCCGGGGGGAGGGGACGATTTTCTCCCTCCTGGTCCCGGCCAAACACATCTGTGTTTGTTTTCTTTGCTGCGCTGAGGTCGGGCCTTCCTCTAACCCAGCCCGATGGCCCTGGTGGCACCGCGCATAAGGCCGTGCCCCGTGGGCACCCAGCCCGAGGTCTTGAGGAAGAAGAGGATGTGACCGCTGCCTGCTCCCCACTCCTGGCGGAAACTCCCAGGGTCCAGCGAGGAGAACCGCAGCCCCGCAGATGTCACCGTGAAGTGGGCCTGTCAGGAGCACGGCTTGACGTGAGCAGGAGAATGTCCAGTACCTGGGGACTGGCCAACGCCCCTCGCAGCTCAGTCTGCTGGGGCCTTGAATGTGGGGGCAGCTCAGCTCTGCCCAGATCCCCTGCAGCAGGTTTACTGGTACATCCTCGTCCACCACTCTGAGAGTGTTCTGCCTTAATACGCCAGCTGTGAGACCCCCACAGCAGTTATGCTAAGAAGGTATTAACTCCATTTTGCAGATGAGGAAACTGAGGGAGGAGGTGAGGAAACTTGCACAAGATACTACAGCTAGTAGATATCAAATCTAGGAATAGAAATCGGGGCTTCTTCCTCTCCACCACACTTGTCAAGTGGATAATCCTACCCAATTATAGTCTGGGGGCATCCCCAGGCCACCCAGCTTGTCTTTCTTGCCCCATTCTCTGACCTTGACAAAACGACTGAGCTATGAGCAGAGAGTTTGGAACCGATTTTCTATTCGTTTATTTGTTACTTTTAGGTGTGTCAACTAAGTGATAGATCTGGATGGAAAACCCGGGGTCCTGGTTCTGACCCAGGGTCTGCCTTGCTGAAGTAACTCCTTTAAGTACCTCATTCTCTCTTACTGGCACTCTCGTAAACTCTGAGAATCTAAGAAGGGGCCTCAGGGCTCCTCTGGGCCAGCTCAGAATCTTCAGAAGGACGCCTTCCCCAGCCTCCCTGAGAGACACCACCCTAGTCAGCCCTTCCAGGGATGGGAGGTCAACACAGCCCAGAGAAATAAATCTGTTTCATTGCAGGCCTGGATTCAGCCTCCCCCCAGGGTAGCACTTCAGCTTTGCCTTTTTGTGACTTACCACCCTCTGCACTGTTTGTTTATGCCTCAACGCTGTGTGGTGGGATGAAGATTAGGTGACTTACAAGGGTACTTAGAATATGGCAAAATAACATAAATTACAAGTGAGGTGAAAGCAAGTAAAGGGAATGTTTAACCGCTGTGGACTGCGAAACCCCAGTGGTGTGCTGAAAGCCACCATAGCACTTTAGGACCCTCTTTGGAGCCAGAGAGCCTGGGTTCAAATTCTGCCTCCGTCCTGGCAAGTCTTTGCATCTTTCCATGCTTCATCTCCTTGTCTTTGAAAAAGAAACGATTCTGTCTGTCTCATAGCTGTGAGCATCGAATAAATCGATGGCGATCATATGTGTATTTACATATCGCAGTTACAGAAAACACGCAAATATACTTTCACGGAGATGTGTATGTAAATATGCACAGAGCCAGGCCCAAGGTAGGTAGCTATGGAAATGTTCATTATCAGGATAGTGTTAAATTGCTAGATCTATATTGAAATTGTTCATTTGTTTAGGGCCAGCAGGTGGTGTGGTTAAGGGCACTTAACCACATGGCCAACCACAGTTCGAGTCCTGGACCTGGCAGCTTGCTTTATCACTTGCTCACTCGCTCTCTTTTTTTCTCTCTCTCTCTCTCTCTGTCCCTCTCTTGTCAAATTAAATAAATAAATAAGTTTTTTTAATTACTTATTTTATTTTATTTATTCATTCATGTATTTTAATTTGACCAGAGAGAGACAAAGAGAGGGAAAGTGAGAAAGCAAGCTACCAGGTCTGGGACTCAAATTGTGGTCGGCCATGTGGGAGTGTCCAGCATCTTAACCCTTAAAACTGTCAATTCCTCAAAGAGCATTTAATGACATAGAAAGATATTCATGACATGTTACAAAATGAAAAAGGAAAGTTAAAACACTTATGTACAATATGATCTCTTTTTATTTAAAAAAAAAAATGTGCATAAACGACAACATATTGGGCCCAACAGATGGCGTGGCATTTTTGTCACTGGACTCCCATGTGGCAGACCACGCTTCAAGTCCCAGACCTGGTATCCTGAAAATCATGCCAGGTGCATATGTGTGCGTGCTCAAAATCCTGGGAGGAGAATGGAGAAGAGATTACCACATGACCATCCTCCCTGGGGTGTGATTTCTCACTTTCCCACTCACTGTCTCTGTCTCTCTCTCTGGCAAGTACACACTCCCTAAAACAAAAGCATCTCCAAAAAAATGAAAAAGACAACACGTATAAAAGCGGTTATCTCTGGATAGAGAGACTTACAGGTGATTTTTATCTGTCTATGTTTGCATGTTCTCAGGTTTGTCCAGTAAATAAGGAAGCTAAGAGGAGAAAGAAAAACCCAGAGGGAAGAGCGAGTCGAGATGGGAAGAAGGCCCGAATGCACCCTGGAATGCCCTGTTCACCTCCTGTGGGTGGGCCACGCATTTGTCCCTAAGTTTTCCTTCAGCCCAAATGAAAAAGAGACCATGTCATTACACAATTCCCAGTGTCCATGAGATAAAAACAGACCTATTGCTCAAGAGAATTAACAACTTATTCTTGGTACTAAAATTTCTCGTGGGGGGAACCAGCAGTTGGCGTAATGGCTATGTTGCTGGACTCCCACGTAGTCGACCGCAGTTTGCGTCCCAGACCCGGTGGCTTAAAACTCACGCCGGGCGCATGTGCGTGCGTGCCCAAGATCCTGAGAGGAGAATGGAGAAGAAGGGATTGCGGCGTGACCATCCCCCCTGGGGGGTGATTTCTCGCTTTCTGTCTCTATGTCTCTCTCTGTCTGTCTGGCGAGCGCACACGCCCTATAGCGAAAACCTCTCAAAAAAAAAAAAAAAAAAAAAAAAAAAAATTTCTCGTGGGGGCCTCCTAAGGGGAACACAGGGTAAGTAATGAGCAAACATCCCCGACAGCATCCCCTAATAGTCAAAACAATGGGGAGGGTGGGCACAGTTTTTATGATCAGCCCTCAATACAAGCTGATGGCATCACCCCAAAACACAAGTCAGGAAAAGACATTCTGACAAAGAGTGGTCTGAAAGGGGCAGGTCGGGGTGCTCATCTCACTGCCCGTCCAACATAGGTATATTTTGGAGTATCCACAAGACTGGATTCCTCCTGCTATATCATTTCTGTCTATAGAGATTTTGATGGATCTTGCATGGCTATAAATTTAAAATTACACTCTCTGGAGCGTGGCTATTACTCTACGTTGCCAACTGAGCTTAGGACAGAAGCAGATGAGGGGACACGGTGTACTTTTTTTTTTTTTTTCTTTTTCCGGAGAGATTTTTGCTTTAGGGCATGTGTGCTCACCAGAAAGACAGAGAAAGAGAAAGTGAGAAATCACCCCCACCCCCGGGGAGGGGGGGGGATGGCCATATCACAATCACTTCTCCTCCATTCTCCTCTTAGGATTTTGGGCACGCACGCACTTGTGCCAGGCATAAGTTTCAAGCCTCCAGGTCAAGAACTTGAGCCACAGTCAGCCATGTGGGAGCCCAGAGCCTTAACCACTATGCCACCTGCTGGCCCTGACATGTTCCACTACTGCCATATAGTCACAGAAACGCACATGCTGTCTCCAAAGACACTGACAGGCAAAGTGAGAAATCTCCCCCTGGGGGGCAGGGGAGATGGCCCCTCTACAATCCCTTCTCCTCCATTCTTCTCCTGGGATTTGGGGCATGCATGTACATGGGCATGGTATGATTTTCAAGCCACCAAGTCCAGGACTTGAACTGCACCAGCCATGTGAGAGTCCATCACCTTAACCACCACACAACTGGCTGGTCCCATAAGCTGATCTCTTTTAGAACCTCTTTGTACTAAAGGAAAGGGAAAGGGGAAAAGATGATCTCACCCAGCTTGTGTCCAGGAGATTCAGAACCTTCTAGACTACAGTAGAACTTCTCTATCTCCATTTCAAACCTGTCACTTCTACGGTTGACCCAACTCCAATCGTACACAGCAGCCCAGATCAAAGTTCTGCTTCTTCAAATTGTTTAAATCAGTCCTTTAGGGGCCAGCAGGTGGTGTAGTAGTTAAAGATGCTGGACTCCCACATGGTTGACTGTGGTTCGAGTCCCAGACCCAGCCGCCTGAAACTCACACCGGGCACATGTACGTGCATACCCCAAATCCCAAGAGGAGAATAAAGGAGAAGGGATTGAGGCATGGCCATCCCCCTTGGGGGGTGATTTCTCACTTGTCTCTCTCTGGCAAGCACACACTCCCTACAGCAAAAATCTCTCTTAAAAACAAAACAAAACAAAACAAACAACGAAACAGTCTTTTATCCCTCAGTCTGACCTCTTCTAGGCAAAATATTCCCCGTGTTTTTCACGATTTCTCACAGGACATTGTTGTCTGACTCCTCTGCAGCCTCTTCCAGTGCCCTCTCATTTGTCAGTGTCCCTTCCTAAAGCACGCTGCCTTCAGAGGGGACAAATGAAAAAAGCAGATGTCCGAGTGTTGTGAGAGCGTCTCCAAGTGGGGGTTATAAATACACACCCGTGAAGACATGTCAGTCGGAGCAGCAGGGTCCGCAGTCCAAGCTGGACTTCAAAACACCAGAGCACACCTCGGCGAGAAAGCAAATTCCCAGGTGTTTCTGTGAGGAATGCATGGGGAGGGGCAGCCGCCCTGCTTGGCACACAGCTTTGCCTGTGAAACCACAGGGGTCGCGCTGAGAAGGAGCCAAAGAAGAAGGAGGAAATCCAGGAGGCCCAGGTGTCATAGAAACTCATGGGCCAGGAAGGCGAGGCCAGGAGAGGTGTCACCTGCCTTGAAGGTCAAGATAAGATCTGAAACAAGTCCTCTGGGTTAAACTACAAGGAAGTCATTGGTGACCTTGACCGGCAGTTGCAGGGGAGTGGTGGGGACACAAGCCAGACTTCCCGAGGCTGTGGAACGAATGGGAAGTGAGGACGGAGAGATAGCAAGCTGTAGACAACTTTCAAGAAGTGTGAATACCAGTGGCAGCAAAGAGAGACAGCGTGGCAAGGAGGTGACACGGGATTGAGGGAAGGCAGTGGTTTTTGCTCGAGGTTGAGAAGATAAAGCTATTTGAACATGCCTGAATGTTGATAGGAAGGAGCCAGCAGGAGGTGAGAGACTGAAGACAGATAAAACTACCCTTGTGGAATGGGTGGTCAGGTGGTCTGAAAGCGTCTCTCCTTTCAATGAACTAGGAAAGGGACATATGGGCTGAGAGCAGGGAGGAGCCAGGAGCACTGGAAGTTTGAGGGGGGCGGTGTGGCTTGATACTCTCATTGTGGACAAGAGGAAAATGCTTGCTGGGCAGAACTGGAGGTTAGTGACTGTCTATGAGAAAGAATGGCAGCCAACCTCATGGGACACACACTCCCTCTCCCACCCCAGCAGAGCTCAGCTGTCCCTTGAAGGCTTAGAGGAAAAGACAGCAGAATAGTTTTTTTTGTTTTGTTTTGTTTTTAGAATCATTTTATTTAGCTTTATTTATTTATTTTAATTTGACCAGAGAGGGACAGAGAGAGAAAGCGAGAAAGCAAGCCACCAGGTCCGGGACTCAAACTGTGGTCAGCCATGTGGGAGTCCGGTGCCCTTAACCACCACCCTATGTGCCGGTTCCAGAGTCAGCTGAATTAATCAAGAGGTGAGGGTGTTTACCAGGGGTGGACAAGGCAAGAGGAAGGGAGAGGAGGGTGTGATGAACAATACCAAAGAGAGAAGGAAGTGAAGGCAGGACGAGGTGGAGGAGACACGGAGACCAGAGGTCTGAAGCTGGGCTGCTGCATGGTGACCAGATGCAGTTGTTTCAACCTGAATTACTTTAAAGGAATAACATTTAAAGGCCCAGCCTAGGTGGCGCAGACCACGGCATACTGGACTGCAGTGGTGAAAGCCACGTGGCTGACCACAGGTTTGGATTCCTCGGGGTGGCCTGAAAACACACCAGGCATGTGTGCAGGTGCCCAAAGTCCTGGAGACCTGGAGGGCAGGGAAAGGGGATCGTAGACTGACCAGACCCTAACCAGGGTTCTCCCCCGCCACCCCACCTTCATGTGCACACACTTTCTATCATAAAGTAACAACATTTATTACAGTGACCCAATTTCCCCTGACTGGACAGTGCCAAAAAAGAACATTCCCAGTCTAGAATATTCAGGGAGACAGAAGAGATGTGGTGGGGGGTAACTGAGGAAGCTGTGGTCCCACACTGGACATCTGAATGGAAGACTGCAGAGGTGGAACAGCTCTGGGATGACAAGGCTCTGTGAAGACAAGAGGAAGTTTGTACTATAAAGTAGAGTGAGTGTTGGCAGAGCAGGTGGGTGGGCTGTCTACCTGGGTGTTAATGAGACTCGGGAAAGTATCGGGGCTCCGGCCAGAATGAAGACCAGGTGCTGGAGTCTTCAATGAGAAAAAAATTAAAAAGACAGGGAGACGATTGGAAGATAAGATGTAGAAGGTGGAATAGCCATGTGGCTCTGGTCTTATAAAAGGTTTTGTTTGTTTGCTTTTTGGTTTGTTTGTTTGTTTTTTGCTGTAGGGCATGTGTATTTGCCAGAGAAAGAGACAGAAAGTGAGAAAGCACCCTCCGGGGGAATGGCCGCACCTCAACCCCCTGTCCTCCACTCTCCTCCTAAGATTTCAGGCATGCATGCCCGTGCACCCAGCATGTTTTTTAAGCCACCAGGTCTAGGACTCAAATTACACAATCAGCTGGGTGGAATCCAGTTGCCTTAACCACCGCACCACCTGGCTGCCCCAAAGATTTTTGTTTGCTTGCTTCCTTTTTTCATTGTTAGTGTTATTGTCATTTAGTTTATTTATTTATTTCTTCCATGAGAGGGGAAGAGAGGAAAAGGAAAGAGAGACAGAGAGAGAGACAAGCATCCCCAACAGGGGATGTAACATATACATAATGCTCAATATGTGTCATCTTAGCAATCATTAACTCAGGGCTAGCAGGTGGTGTAGTGGTTAGGATGCCGGACTCCCACATGGCCAACTACAGTTCAAATCCTGGACCCGGTGGCTTGCTTTCCTTCTCCCTCTCTCTCTTTGTCTTTCTCTGGTGAGTGTGTGTCTTGTAGCAAATTTTAAAATAATAATAATAATGATAAATAAAATTAAATAAATAATTCTTTAAAAGAAAAGTAATTATTAACTCATAATCTTCATCACAATCTTATGAGTAGGTATATTCTCATCTCCACTTTACAAGGAAGAAACACAGAGAAGTAATCGGTCTCATCACTGGTAAAGAAGTAAGGGTGTGGGGGCCAGTAGGTGGTGTGGTAGTTGGAGCGCAGGACTCCCACATGGCTGACTGTGGTTCAGGTCTCAGACCTGGCAGCTTAAAACTCGTGTCGGCACGTGTGTGTGTGTGTGTGTGTGTGTGTATGTGTGTGTCCCAAATCCCAGGAAGAGACTGGGGGAGAAGGGATTGAGGCGTGTACATCCACCTTGAGGACTGATTTCTCTTTCCCTCTCACTGTCTCTGTCTCTCCAGCAAGTGCATGTGTCCAATAGCATAAAACAAAAACTAAAAAAAATAAAGATAAGTGGAACAAGGGAATGAACTAAAGTGGGTGAGTTCCAGAGTCAGAGCACCTAGTCAGCACTGATGGGCTAAATGGGCTTGGCTGGGTCTCAGTCATCCCTGTGAGGAGGGAGGCGCTTCAGCTTCAGGTGTACCAGAAGTTCGAGCTGTGGCCTGGATTGACTGTGCTTTGGGTACCTCTGGTTCAGTTAGAGGACAGATCTTAGATGATTGGGGCCTCAGACATATCTGAGGACCAGCAAATGAAGTAATGGTTGCGTTGCTAAACTCCTATGTAGTCATTGACTGTGGTTCCAGGCCTAGACCTGGAGGCTTAAAACATGCTGGGCGTGTGTGTGTGTGTGTGTGTGTGTGTGTGTGTGTGTCCAAGGTCCCAAGAGAAGAATGGAGGAGAAGGGATTGCAATGCAATTACCCCTCACGTGGGGGGTAATTTCTCACTTTTTGTCTTGCTCTCTCTCTGAGAGCTCACATACCCTATAGCAAAAATCTCTCTAAAAAGAAAAAAGGTATATCTGGAAAGAAAGTAGCTGGCACAGAGTATGTACTCAATAAGTGGTAGGTGTTTTTCTTTTTTTCTTTTTGTTTTTTTGATAATCAGAGTCTTCAGATCCCTCATCCTGGGAGAATTAGGGACATCCTTCCACTTTAAGGCTTCTAGAGCCCAGTGCACCTGACCAGCCACCAGAATCATTGCTCAAGGGATCCCTCCTGGATGGATTTCAGGAGATGAGACTACTCTGGAAAACTATTCTGTTCTGGAACATGAGTAACAGGCCTGTGAAGTGTGGAAGGATCCTGAAGATTTCTCTTCTTTGGGGTAATTTTGCTGATTCTTCAGTGTAGGCCTTCCCAGCTTGGGCTGAGAACTCAGGAGTTGGGTATGGAAACCCATAGAAATCTTAAATTCAAATCCACCAGATCCTTTAATCTACCGGGGGCTCTTTGAAGGAATGAAAATGCCCAGGATAAGAGGAAACTGCAGATGTAATTTATTTTCATTTGCAAAAAGCTTTTGACAAAGTCCCACCCTAAATGCTATTAAAATAAAGAAAATGGGTCACCATGGGGGATGCTTTGTCATGGATGGGAGACTGGCCTTGAGGAAGAACACAAAGGGAGCAAATAAAAGGACAGTCTCTGTGTGGAAAAATTAGTGGGGGGTCTCTGAGCCCCAAGTTGGGGCTCAGTTTATGAAGCATTTACACAAAATCTTAGGGAGGGGATCCTCAGGGGAAACCTTATGGTTTAGAGATGAGACTATTGCAATGTCAAGAGGAAGATGATTTTTTTTTTTTAAATAAAAAAGGATTATTAGGACCAGCAGTTAACATAATGGCTATGTCGCTGGACTCCCAAGTAGTCGACTGCGGTTTACGTTCCGGACCCGGTGGCTTAAAACTCACACCAGGCGCGTGTGCGTGCGTGCCCAAGATCCCAAGAGGAGAACAGAGGAGAAGGGATTGCGGCGTGGCCATCCCCCCGGGGGGTGATTTCTCGCTTCCTGTCTCTGTCTGGCTGGCGAGCGCATGTGCCCTATAGCAAAAACCTCTCCAAAAAAAAAAAAAAAATTATTTATTTAATTTTATTTATTTATTATTATTATTATTATTACTCTAATTTGCTATAGGGCATGCACTCTTACCAGAGACACAGAGAGAGAAAGTGAGAAAGCAAGTCGCACGTCCAGGACTTGAACCATGGTCAGCCATGTGGGAGCCCAGAGTCTCAACCACCATGCCACCTGCTGGTCTTGAAGATAATCTTAAGAGGTTGCACAGTTGGAATGGGAACACAGGCAGACTTAAAGGAGGCAATCTATTTTTTTTGGGGGGGGGAGATTTTTGTTATAGGGCGCTTGCACTTACTGGAGAGACAGAAAGCAAGAAATTACCCCCCAGAGGGGATGGCCACGTCATACCTCTTCTCTAGAAGCTAATCTATTTGGAAAGAAATGATCTGAAATACTCTGATAAAATGAAAGGTTATCAGTTAAGATGACAGAAACATGGCTTCAGGACTCAAATACAAACTATTTCCTTAAGAGTGTTTCTTGGGACCAGTAGTTAGCATAATGGCTATGTTGCTGGACTCTCATGTAGTTGACCGTGGTTCAAGTCCTGGACCCGGTGGCATAAACTCACGCCAGGCATGTGTGCATGCATGCCCAAGATCCTGAGAGGAGAATAGAGAAAAAGGGATTGCGGTGCAGCCATCCCCCCTGGGGGATGATTTCTCGCTTTCTGTCTCTCTCTTGTCTTTCTGGTGCGTGTTCGCACCCTATAGCAAAAACCTCTCCAAAAAATTAAAAAAAAAAAAAAAAAAAAAAAAGAGTGTTTCTCCACAAGGATGCTATTGGCATAGCGGCAGGAAATTGCTTCCCTGGGCACAGCAGATATGCTCGCCATAGGACCAGGGGGCAGGCAGTGAGCATCCCTGGCCATGCCCACTAAGTGCCAATCCGTTTCCCCAACACACACACACAGCAGTCATCCTGAGAACTACAGACTGGCTCCTCACATTTATAAATTCACCTTAGAAAAACCACTTCCCACCCTCATCATGATCCACTTGAAATTTAGCCTAGGGAAGAAAAACAAACAGGCTAAATACATTCTCGGGAAGAGAATTGGAAATGTAAGAGGATACATCTAGAGAAGTCTTCTGGGAAGTTCTAGTCATGGCATCTCCAAATGTTTGTAGAGGTAGAGAAGGCCAGAGTGAATCCACTGTGGTGTGTTAAGAGCATAAATTAAGGGGCCAGGAGGTGGCATGGTGGTTCGGATGCTGGACTCCCACATGGCCAACTGTAGTTGGAGTCCTGGACCAGAAGGCTTGCTTTCTCACTTTCTCTCTCCTTCTCTCTGGTGAGCACAAGTGCCATGTAGCGAGTTGAGAAATAATAAATAAAATAAATAACTATTTATTTAAATTTATTTCTTTTAGAGATTTTTGCTATAGGGTGCGTGCGCTCAACAGAGAGACAAAAAGCAATAAATCACCCCTCGGGAGGATGGCCATACCACAATCCCTTCTCCTCCATTCTCCTCTCAGGATTTTGGGCACACACGCACATGCATCCAATGTGAGTTTCAAGTAGCCGGGTCCGGGACTTGAACCACCATCAACTACATGGGAATCCAGGGACATAATCATTATACCATCTGCAGGTCCCAATTTTAAAATAAAAAACATAAATTAAGCAGGGAAAGGGCCAGAAAGTGCTGGGAGGGGAGGTGGGGTTTAAACAAGGTACTTGGAGAGGGGCTCGCTAAGAATGCTTCAGTGAAGCAGAGAACTGAGTGAGGAAGGGAAGTGTGGGGATAGGGCATGGAGAGGGGGTACATTCAGGGAGACAGAGCAGCATATGCAAACGTCCTGAGCCAGAGCTCAGTGTGTGTCACTCACTCTGTAAGAAAAGAGGCCAGCTTGAGCAAGGTGGAGAGTGTTAGAGGTGAGAACAGGGCCGGTAGGTAAGAGCTAGGACACTCAGGACCTGCAGACTCTGATAAGGAATGTGAAGTCCTCAAGATGTATACTGGGTTAGGGCCAGCAGGTGGCGTGGTGGTTAAGGTGCTGGATTCCCACATGGTTGACCATGGTTTGAGTTTTGGATCTGGAGGCTTGCTGTCTTACTGTCCCTCTCTCTCTGGCCAAACTAGAAATAATAATAATAAATAAAATTAAATAAAATAATTCTAAAAAAAAAAAAAAGGATGAATCCTTGGTTGCTTGCTTTTCTCGTAGCTCTTAATTAATATCATAATTGTCTCTCTGACTAACTCACCCGCTTCCTGAGGGAGAAACCGTGTCTTTCCTTCTGAGTCCTCAGTGTTTAACAAATGCCTGACACAAAGTAGGAGCCCACCAATAATAAAGCAATTAAGGGCCACGGAATTGTGGACAATTAAAAGTGGTGACCAACAACGACAGGCTGAAAATGCCTCTCCAAAGACATTCGAGTCTTAATCCCTGCAACCAGCGATGTTGCCTTATACAGCAAAGAGAGTGCTGAGTAAAGGCTCTTGGGATGAGGAGATCTTTGTGGATTATGAGGGTGAACCCCAAATCCAGCCACATGTGTCTCCATAAGAGAAAGGTGGAGGGAGGGCTGACAAGATGGAAGGGGAGAGAAGTTTGTCTGGAGACAGAGGCAGAGACTGGACCACCAGAAGCCAGAGATGGGAAACAAATTCTCCCCACAGCCTCTGGAAGAAGCACAGTCCTTGATCCGGCCCAGGGATACTGATTCAGACTTCGATCCTCCAGAACTGGGAGAGAATACACCTCTGTTGTTTCAAGCCACAGAGCTTGCGGGAATTTTTTGCAACAGGCACAGGAACTTAATACACCAGCAAATCAAAGAAATGGCAGATTTTATGACAGGATCCTCTACAAATCTTTTTCTTTCCTTCTTTCTTATTTTTTTTTTTTTATTTTTAAGAGAGAGATTTTTTGATATAGGGCATATGTGCTCACTGGAGAGACAGAGAGACAGAAAGTAAGAAATCACTCCCCAGGGGGATGGCCACACCACAATCCCTTCTTATTCAATCTCCTCTTGGGATCTTGGGCACACACGCACATACCGGCATGAGTTTCAAGCTGCTAATTCCGGGGCTCGAACCGTGGTTGTCCACATGGGAGTCCAGCTACATAACCATTGCACCATCTGCAGGTTCACCCCCACAAATCTTAAAAGGCAAGCTCGGGGGACTAGGAGATGACATAATGGTTATGTCGCTGGACTCCCGCGTAGTCAGCTATGGTTCAAGTCCCAGACCCACCGGCTTAAATAAAACTCACGCTGGGTGTGCGTGTATGTAAGCCTAAGATCCTGAAAGGAGAATGGAGAAGAGGGGATTGCAGGTGGCTAATCCCCAGCGTGGTGGTGGTGTAGGGGGGTGATTTCTCACTTTCTGTCTCTCTGTCTCTCTGGCAAGCCCACATGCCGTGGAGCAAAAATCTCTCTTAAATAAATAAAAGGCAAGCTCAGGGTGAGGAAAGGAACAGGAAGAGGACCTTAAGGAGAGTGACAGCATCTCACTCATCTTTATCTCCCTCCCAAGCTGAGTTCAAAGCCTGCGACAGGCGTTTGTCAGGTGCTCGTCAGGGGTATCACAGTACTGCAACTTCCTCCCTTCCCTTCTTGCCTTCTTTCTTCCTCCTTCCTTCCTTCCTTCCTTCCTTCCTTCCTTCCTTCCTTCCTTCCTTCCTTCCTTCCTCCCTTCCTTCTTTCCCTCCCTCCCTTCCTTTCTTTTTCATTATGACAGGGCATATGCACTTGCCAGAGAGACAGAGAAAAAGCTAGGGAGAGGCAATAGCACCTCAATGGGGCCTGGTCACACCACCATCTTTCTCCGCCACCTCTCCTGCGGGGTTTGGGGCACACACACACCTAGCATGTTTTCCAAGTCACTGGGGCTAGAATTTGAACCACATGGTTGGCCATGTGGGACCTGACACCCCCCAACCACGAGGCCACAGGGCCAGCCCTGCAAACCTCTTTTCGAGAAGCCAGGGTGGCAATGCCCTGAACGATCCAGAGCACAGTCCAGAAGTATGTGAACCATCTTCTGGGTAGTCGAGAGAACTAAAGCCGGAGACTTCAGCCCTCGGGGACACCCGGCGTTCTTCACTCTGACATGTCTATAGATTGAAGCCAGGTGCCTTCCATTCTTCAGGGTCACAGAGAGCCGTAGACTAGATTTCTCAGTGAACTGGCGACTGCTGAACACTGACGCCCTGAGAAGTGATGGCCGAGAGGAGAATCTCTCCCAGCCACCACGCGGGAATGTAGGACGGGTCCTGTAACCACCTAGAATTCTCTAGGACATTGCTTTGGAAGAGATCGAGAGAAGCCTAGAGAAGAGGAGGGACCGCCCTTAGAGAAGGCCCAGTCCTACGCTCTCTAGGTTACAGGTGAAGAAACCGAGGCCAGGAAGTCTGAGCACATTGCCCGGAAGCTGATGTTCCCGAAGACGGCTGTGAGTCACGGAAACGGGTGTTGGGTCATCCAGCCAGCCAGACTTAGGAACACCTGCTAGATGCGATTCTGCTAACTTAGGTGGAAAAAAAAAATCATGATTTTGATGGAAAAACTTTTCATGAAAAATGATTCCATAAAAAGTTTCTATGCTTAACGGAGTAAGCTTCTGTTAACCGCAAAAATCAATTACGTGGAACAGCTTATTTTCCCCAAATGTCAGTAAAATCAGGTATTACTGGATTATACATCACTCGGGCTGAAATTTAAAGGACTTGATTCCGAGCAGGGGTACAGGATGAAAACAGACATGGATCATTTCTTCCAAACAGATTGGGTAAGAGTGTGGATTACTCAGCCACAATAAGGGAACTAGGATTCGAGGGGAGGAGACCTTTCCCTCACCCATGGTGTCCGGCAGGAGAGTCACTGTGCCAGCCCTCAGAGTGACACCAGCATCCGGTGCCCTGAGAAGTGACAGCTGAGAGTAGATGGCAAACAGACATGATCAAACCGCGGGGGCCACCGCCCACCTTCTGGCCTGAGCCCCTGGGTAGAGGGACTCCCAGGAACCCTGGTTCCAAGCCCTGTTGGCAAGCGTTTGGCAGGCGGTGCTGGCCCATGACAACTGTTCAGACTGTGCTGTCGTACACAGTCCCCTCCCTAAACATTCTGATAATGGACAAATCACTTCCCCGCTGTGAGCATCCACTTCCTCTTCTGAAAAATGAGGATAAAGGCCTAGCCGTGGTGGCACTTGAAAGAGGGTCCCCCGGAGACCAGCAGTTAGCGTAATGGCTATGTCGCTGAACTCCCGTGTAATCGACCGTGGTTCTAGTCCTGGACCCGGTGGCTTAAACACACCGGGCGCGTGTGTGTGCGCGTGCCCAAGATCCTGAGAGGAGAATGGAGGAGAAGGGATTGCAGCGTGGCCATCCCCCCTGGGGGGTGATTTCTTGCTTTCTGTCTCTCCGCCTCTCTCTGTCTCTCTGGCGAGCGCACGCGCCCTATAGCAAAAGAAAAAAAGAAAAAAAGAAAAAGGAAGAAAGAAAAAAGAAAAAGAAAAAAAAAAAAAAGAGGGCCCCAGTGTGTGAGGTTGGGGCCACATGGGAGACCTGGGCTCTGTTCTTGCACCAACCTATACAGGCCGGCACAGTAGCACGTGCCTGTAATCCTACTGACTAGGAGGCTGCCACGGGGCATCACAAGGGCAAGACGCTGTCAAAATACCTCTCTCATTGGCCATCTCCATGGCACAGCGGTAACACGCTACTCTAGAGAAGCCAAGTCCTACGTGGTGATCACAGTTCAAATCCCTGGCCTGCTCAGCCTGAAACGTTCCAGGCACACTCTCAATACCCAAGAGCCGCTGGACGGGAGGAAAGGTATCATGGCATGACCAGACCTGGGGAGAGCGCTCATCTCTCTCACGCTCTCGTGCGCATGCACATGGACTCTATCATAAATAAAGACGAAAAACCATAAAATGACCCCCTAAATGTCTCCCCTTCTGCCCCTCCTTAGCCCATTTTCTTTCTCATTAAAATAATGTGGATAAAAATCTCCCTTCCTAGAGGCCAGCAGGTGGTAAGGCACTGGACTGCCACACAGCTGACCACGGTTCGAGACCCAGACCCCGTGAATTGAAAATCACACCAGGCACATGTGCATATATGCCCAAAATCCTGAAAGGAGAAAGGAGAAGGGACTGCGGTGTGACCATCGCCCCAGGAGGTGATTTCTCCCTTTCCTTCTCTCTGTCTCTCTCTAGAGAGTGCACATGCCCTATGGCAAAAACCTACCAAAAAAACAAAAAAACAAAAAACTTCCTTCTATCTCTTTCCCTCCCTACTTTCCTCCTTTCTTCCTTCCTCCCTCTTTCCTTTTCTTTCTTTCTATCTTTCATGGATATGCGTAGGGAAAATACCCTCCTGAGAGGAGGGTAACCCACCCTGAATGCCTGGAGCACAAGACAGTGGCAATTGGCACTCCAGAACCCTGGGCTTTGGCATTCGTGAGCATCAATAATACATTATCAATAAATTATTAATAATTGATAAGAAAATAAGCATGAATAGTAAATATAGGTAAATACAGGTAAAAAGTATCCACTTCAGCCCAGGGTTAGGCACATCCTACAAGAAGGGAGTCTCAGAGCTGGGTCATGGCACAGTGGTGACATAACTGGACTCACAGGGGAGGGGTCTTAGCTTTGCATTCTGGGACCTTCCTGGGGGAGGGCTCCATACTGCCATCCAGGCTGGCTGAGACTAGGGGGTGGATCGTGATGCACGGTCTCTGTTAAAGATGCTTGTTTCTCTTCTTTCTTTCTCTTACGCAAAAAGCAAATAAACTTTTAAAATGTATTATTGGGACCAGCAGGTGGCATGGTGATTAAGATGCTGGACTCCCACATGGCCAACTGCAGTTCGAGTCCTGGACCTGGCGGCTTGTTTTCTTACTTTCCCTCTCTCTCTGTCTCTCTCTCTTTCTGATAAGCACACATGTCCTGTAGCAAATGAAAACTAATAGGGGACCAGCAGGTGGCGTAGTGGTTAAAGTGCTGGATACTCCCACATGACTGACCACAGTTTGAGTCCCACACCTGATGGCTGTTTTTTCACTTTCCCTCTCTCTCTCTTTGTGTCTCTCTCTGGTCAAATTAAAATTAAAAAATGAATAAATCAAATATTAAATAAATAATTATTTTTAAAAATAACAGCAACAATAATAATAAATTTAAAATTAAATAATATTTTAGAGGCTTTTGCTATAAGGTTCGTGTGCTCACCAGAAAGACAGAGAGAGACAGAAAGCAAGAAATCACCCCCCAGGGGGATAGCCACACTGCAATCCCTTCTCCTCCATCCTCTTCTTGGGATCTTGGGCATGCATGCAAATGTTCCCGGAGTGAGTTTAAGCCACGAGGTTCAGGACTCAAATGGCAGTCGATTACATGGAAGTCCAGCGGCACAACCATTACGCCAACTGCTGGTCCCTAAAATTAAATAATTCTTTTAAAAAGTATTATTGGGACTGGCAGGTGGTGTGGTGGTTAAGGTGCTGGACTTCCATACGGCCAACTGCAGTTCAAGTCCCGGACTTAGCGGCTTGCTTTCTCACTTTCTCTCTCTGTCACTCTCTGGTCAAATTAAACATAATAATAATAATAATAATAATAATAAATTAATTAAATAAATACTTTTTAAAAGCAGTATTATTTTAGTTTTGGGTATAGGACACGTGTACTCACCAGAAAGAGATGGAGAGAAAGGGAGAGTAAGAAATCACCCCCAGAGGGGATGGCCACTCTGCAGTCCCTTCAGCCCCATTCTCCTGTTGAGGTTTTGGGTACACACACACATACCCGGTGTGATTTTCAAGCCACCAGGTCCGAAACCCGAACTATGGAGTCAGCCTTGTGTGATCCAGCACCTTAACCTCCTACTGGCCCTTAAAAAATCATTTTTAAAGAAGAATGAGGTCTCATAATCACAGTCATAATTGTAATAGCAGGTAATGCTTTCTGAGCAGTTCACTCATTGTCAAGCCAAGTCTGGGAGCTGTGATGTCGAGTCTTGGCCCAGGGGCATGGCAAGACGATGGCGGTGACAGAGGGGCTGAAGGAATTGTGGGAAGACAGGGAGGGCGTTAAGCCAGACTGAAGGCCTACGAGTGGGTGCTGCATCTTTCTTGTTCACTTTTGTAACCCCCTCACCCAGTACAGGGGTTGGTACACATTTGCGGAATGAACACAGAAGCGCCCAGCCCGGGCATCTGGGATGTATGGGACATAGATTTTTTGTTTCCAGGACCATATCTTCTTCTTCTTCTTTTTTTTTTTTTTAGAAAGTTTTGCTGTAGGGCATGTGTGCTCGCTGGAGAGACAGAAAGTGATAAATCACCCCCCAGAAGGGATGGCCACACCGCAATCCCTTCTCCTCCATTCTCCTCTTGAGGCTTTGGGCACACATGTACACATGCCTGGCGTGAGTTTAACCCGGTGGGTCCAGGACTCGAACCACAGTAGGTCACGTGGGAGTCCAGCGATGTAACCATTGCGCCATCTGCTGGTCCACCCAGGAGCATATCTGAATCGAACGTTAACGGGGCTAATTCAGTTCTGCATTCCTGAATCATCGTTCCCGGTTAATTCTTTACCTGCATAAGGAAGACATGTTGCCGGTCATGCGGGCCTTGGCCTAGACCTCAGATGACCCTCGGCATCACCACGCCACATCATCTGTGCCGTGTGCACACACATCCCCCATCTCCCGGAGCCAGGCCTTCTCAAGGGGAGCCAAGGACCCTTCCTACCCTGGGTGTCCTCACCCAGCATCCAAAGGGCCCCGGAGACTGCGCCTCCTGCCTGGGCCCCTCAGCTAAGATCTGATTTTCTCATCATCTGGATAGTCTCAGCAACTCGCAGCAAAGGGATGAACCAAGCTGACCTTTCTGGAGGTTTGTTTAAAGCAGAACAATGTTTGTCTTGTCCAAACACTATGAATTACTCCAGAGAATCCTGCCCAGTTTTACAATCCGCAGCTACAAATGGCTTACAAAAATAGGGACTCATCCCCTCCCCTGCCTGCTTCTCTCTTCAGTTTGGCCGCCCCCTACCCTCTTTTCCCCGTAATTCCAGGCCTTCCCCTCGCCCCTGACCCTCACACCTTCTCTCCTCTGCACCCCAGCATGGTAAAGGGGCAGGTGCTGGGTGTTTTGGGCCACAGTTCACACCTGGGTTACTGCTGGCACGGGTCCCCATGGCTGGCTGCTCTGGCCCTGGCATGGGCAGGTTTGCCTTGCTAACAGGGGCCTCTGGGTACATTTGTACTGCCTGCGTGGGGGCTGCGGTGCAGAGTCAGGGCCAGCTGTGAAAGCAAGTTGGTAAGAGGAGGTCCCAGGTTTGCAGACTCCACGTCCAGTCAGCTTGGGCCCACTGAGGCCATTTCCCATCTGGCTGGGTGTTCAGCTCCCCCATTCTGCTCTCTCCCTGGCTACATTTTCTGGGGTGCCTCAATATCTCTCTTAGAGAGAGACCTCTATGGCCTCCAGTCTAGGGAGGAGACAGAAAAGACTGTTCTATGGATTGAATATGAGCCCTGGAGAGAGGTAGGGCCCATGGTCCTGGAGAGAAGGCGCTGCTGGGGAAAGAGCCCAAGTTGGGTTGCATCGCCCTCAACGTGGTGCCTGTACCCCCATGTCAGTATTCAGAGGGGAGCTTGTTTAAATGCAGCATTCCAAGGCACTGCGGGAATGTGCCCACAGAGGCATCTACACTGGGGTCTGCAGTTCGAATCCCCAGCCCAGTCAGCCTGAAACACACTGGGCATGCAGGTCAGTGCCCAGGATCCCACGGGCTGGAGGGCTGAAGGGCTGGAGGAAGGGGATCGCAGTGTGACCAGACCCTGTGGAGCATCTCTCTCTCTCTCTGTCTCTGTCATATACACACATACTCTTACATGGGTCCACCCCACTCGCTATCGAGAATAAGGGAAAACAGAGACCAGCAAATGGCATGGCGGTTATGTCACTGGACTCCCACGTAGTTGACCACGATTCAAGTCCTGGACCCGGCAACTTAAAACTCACACCAGACGGGGAACCAGCAGTTAGTGTAATGGCTATGTCGCTGGACTCCCACGTAGTCGACCGCGGTTCGCGTCCCGGACCCAGTGGCTTAGAACTCACGCCGGGCGCGTGTGCATGCGTGCCCAAGATCCCGAGAGGAGAATGGAGGAGAAGGGATTGCGGCGTGACCATCCCCCCTGGGGGGTGATTTCTCGCTTTCTGTCTCTATGTCTCTCTCTGTCTGTCTGGCGAGCGCATGCGCCCTATGGCAAAAAAACCTCTCCAAAAAAAAAAAAAAAAAAACTCACACCAGACGCATGTGCGTGTGTGCCTAACATCCCGAGAGAATGGAGGAGGAGGGATTGCAGCTTGGCCATCCACCCTGGGGAGTGATTTCTCTCTGTCTCTCTGTCTTTATCTGTCTCTCCAGTGAGCACATTGCACCCTATAGCAGAAATCTCTCTAAAATAAAGAATAAGGGAAAATAATAAGTTAAAATGTAACCCCTCCCCAGACCTAGGGAAGCTCTGTCGGGAAATGGGGCCAGGGTTGTCTGATTCCCAGAGTAGGACATTCACCACCCGAGCCAGGGACTCCACGCTGGATCAAACCTTCTAACTAGCTGGGTCTGGCAACTCACTTTGGTCTCAGTTTCACCGTCTGTACAATGGCTCCAGAATCTCAGCACCACCCTCTGTACAACACCTGGATTCAGCTCTTAGAAAGCCAGTTTTGGGACCAGTAGTTGGCCTGCCTAATGGCTATGTCGCTGGACTCCCATGTAGTCAATTGCAGTTCGAGTCCTGGACCCAGTGGCTTAAACGCACGCTGGGCGCATGTGTGTGCATGCCCCAGATCCCAAGAGGAGAATGGAGGAGAAGGAGTTGTAACTTGGCCATCCCCCTGGCGGGAGGGTTTCTTGCTTTCTGTCTCTCTCGCAAGTGCATGTGCCCTATAGCAAAAACCTCTGAAGAAAAAGAAAGAAGGAAGGAAAGAAAGCAAGCTGGTTTCAAGGAGGGCTGGGTACCAAAACCCAGAAGCAGCAAGGAGTGAGTGGAGCCACCCTGAGAGAACTCTTGGGAGTCACCAGAGCTCCAAGGAGCGGTGTTGGTGAAGTCTTGGGGAGATGCCAGGAGCCGAGCAGCAGGATTGGTGGCTGGCGGTATGGGGTGTGGGATCCTTCTCCTGAGGGCCCCTGGCGCTGGCGGCCACATGTGATCTCATCTAACCTTGTGCAAATAAGGAAGCTGAGACTCAGAAGGGAGGAGTGACTGCCACTCAGAAGTCAGGGAGCGGCCTGGGACTCGATCTTCCCTATACAGCCTGGGACACCTATCTGGCCATTCCAGAAACATCCTTTCTTGCCAGCTGCTAACCTCGCCATTGCAGCTCCCCACCCAGCCAAGGTCAGCGGAAGAGCCTCTTTCTCTACGCTCCACGCGAGGGTCCCACTGGGTTGGAGAGCCCACAGCCAGCTCTGCCCTGTGCCGTGGCCACGCGGCCAGCACCAACAGCGGGAAAACCGAGCCCCGGGAGCTTCACCCCGGAGAGCCCAGCCAGCCCTGCCCACGAGGAGGCTCCACAGCCCGGCTGGGGGCGCTGTCGGTGCGCGGCAAACAGGGCTGGGCGCCCCTGGGGCGCACGATCTGGCACTCGGTGGCAGGGGGCGCCGCCAGGAGAAGCCCCAGCACTCAGTCCCGTACAGGGCAGTGGCGACACTCCAGGCGACCCCGCTTGAGAAGGGTCAAATGATAAAGCCGGCGTCACCCGCTGCGCTGACGCCCACAGGCGGCCCCCAGGGCTGGTGAACTGGAGGCGGCGGAAGGTACCAGGTCTCCTCCCGGGAACCCAGAATGAAAAGTCCGGCGCAGGTCGGGACTGCACTACCCCGGGCTCTGTCTCTACTCCCCCGTGCTTGGGCGCTGACTTCCATTCACAGGTGGGGAGATCCCAAAGCTTGCTGTGTGACTTCGGGCACGCTGCGGACGTCTCTGGGCCGCGCGGGGCCTCGTGCCCACGGCGAGGTTTGGGACGGATGCTCCGGGAGCCCCGGTGCCAACGTCCGCGCCTCCAATTCGCCGCGCAACCTTCTAGGCTAGCGTTTGATTTTCTAATCCATCTCTTTGTCCCCTGCGGTCTTAACCCGCGCCCCCTGTCTCCGCGTTCCCCTCGGCCCCTGCCTGGGTTCCGCTCTCACCCGACTTTCCCGTCGAAGGCACTCGAGTGAGTGATTCCCGGCGGCGGAGGCCGAGGCCGGCGGGTCCGCGGCGCGGGCCGGGGCGGTATGGAAATGGCCAGAGGAGCCGGCGGGCGCGGCGGCGATTTATTCCGGGAGTGACAGCCCCTTTGAGCGCTCGGCGAATGGCATTTTCTGTCTGTGAAAGCCTTTCTTCCCACCTCTGTTCAGATTAGCCCGGGGGATGAATGCGCCCATTATCCAGCCCGCTGACCATTCTGAAACGCCAAATTAATTACTAAGCACTGAATCAGGCGCCGGGGCCGGGGCACCGGGAGGTGTGAAAATAGCGAGCGGCTGGAGCTGGGGAAGGCGAGGGGCGCAGCGCCGAGAGGGCCGGGCGGGGTGGCCCTGCGCGGGCGCGGGCGCGGCGGGGCCGGGCGGGCTTGGCCGGCCGCCGAGCGCGACCTGCCGGCGTGACCGCGCGCGACCGCGGGGCCAGCGGACTGCCAGCGACCCGGGCGGCCGGGAAGGTGCGGAGCCCGCGTCACCGCCCCGAGCGGGCTGGAGCTCGCGGGGACGGCGGCCAGAGCGCGCCAAGTGCGCAGGGAGCGGGACCCGGGCTCGGGCGTGCACCCCGCGCCGCGCTCCGGGGCTGCTCTTCGAGGCACCTCCGGGGATGGGCTCCCCCAGACGGTCCCAGCCCGCGGCCGCCCCCGCCATCCCCGCGCAGGCTCTGCGCCGCTCCGGCTGCCCTCCGAGGCCTTCAACAAACTTGGCCGCCGCCCTGCGACCGCAGCCCCCGCCACAGCTTCCCGAGCGCGGGGCAGCTGCGGGCCGCCCCCACCGGCCGCGACTCGGGTTCCGCGGGTGGCACTTACCTCCCCGGGACGCGGGGCGGGAGAGGAAGGCGAGCTCTCGGCGGCTCCCGCTCGAGTGCGCGGGGCGCGGAGGAGCGCGCGCCTTTAAGACTCTTCCCCAAGACTCCGCCAGGTGGTGTCACGCCGGCCCGGCCCTCCCGGCTCCTCACCCCGCGGCCGCCGCGCTTCCCCGCCGCGGGCAGAACCCGGCCGCTCGCTCCCGGCCCGCACCCTGCACCCTGCACCCGCTCCGGCGGCGGTGGGCTGGAAACGCCGGACGACCAGATGGGTGTCAGTGGGGACACACGGATGCCCAGGAGAAAGCCACCATCCTAGCCACTCCAGCTTCCACTGGGTTGGAGGAATCTATTATTACTATTATTGTTATTATTATTATTATTATTTGACTGGGTGCTGGAGGTGGTGATGGAAGCAGAGGGCTGGGAAGTCTTGTCCAAGAGTGTGTGATCCTGTCCCCACTGCCATCATCCCAGGACAAGCGTCAAGTTCATCCTTACTGGTCCTCTCGCCCTGGATCTGAGAGGGCCCGCTGTCACGCCTCCCCCAATTACCATGAAAATGAGCGAAGAGGTAAAATAGACAACTGTCGCCACTAACACGAGGGAAATGCATCCTGCACGCTCCTGAAACTCAGGGAAGTTTCAGAGGACCCGAGGGATGGCTGAAGGAACTCCATGATCGCCAGGCAGAAGGCAGGAGCGACGCAGCCCTCTCCCGCGCCTGCCTCCTGCCGCTCGGGTAGTGGTCGCGGCCACTCTCCCAGCTGGCGCCCGGGAGCCCTCCGCGGAGCTCGGGGCTGCTGGTCCTGCACCGGTTTGCGGGCACTTCCTAGGATCCTAGCCTCAGGCTGTTACTAAAACGTTACAGCGCGTCTTCTCTCTCAACAGTTACTCTGTGACATTTGTGTTGAGATTTCCAACTGCGATGACAATGAACTCCGTTTTTCTCTCCATTGTCGAGGGCTGTTTCTTTGACGCGAGGTCTTCCTCATTCCTGGGTTCCTTACTACGATGAATTTCTCACACCACTGAAAGGCTATAGACTTTGACTAACCCTAAGGGGACGGGTGTGTGGATGGTGGACATTGTGAGTTCTTGCATGTCTCGGAATGCTTCTTTGCCAACGATACCCAGACACCAGTGAAGCTTAGGATTCTAGGGGCATCACCTTTTATTTACACCCACGACCTGTGAAATAGGGAGGTGGCTAGCATTGCACAGGGAAGCGCATGTGAAGTGCTTCCTTCGTAAAGGATCCATTATTGCAACTGTTTAAGACTTCCATTATTAGCTGTTGATTCCTTGTCTTCCGGTTTACAGTGGCAAGAATTGCTCCTAGGTTTTGGAGAGAGCCTTTCATCCTTTTTCTTCCTTTTTTTTTTTTTCTTTCTCTCTCTCTCTCTCTTTTTCCCCATCTGCCTTTAGTTTACCTTTTTTCTTACTTTTTAACTTTAAGTGTCAGAGTCGAATGCATTCATGAGAGAGACAGAGAGACAGAATGAGAGAGGGAGAAAGTTCCCTCCAGTGGGGCGTGGTCAGGCAGCAGCCCCTTCTCCACCATTTCTCCATCCTCTCAGGATTGGGGGCACACGTGCATATACACCTGGTGTGTTTTTCAAGCCATTAGGGCCAGGACTTGAACCACAGTCAGCCATGTGGGATCCAGCTCCTTTAACCACTAGGCTATGGGCTGAACCTACTTCACTTTCCTAAGTGAAAAAAAATTTTTTTTAAGTTCGGTCACTGCCTCCTTTACTAATTGTGAGCTCGGGTTAGTCCCTTATTCTCTTTTCACCTTCATTGCACTCACTGCAAAGTGAACGCGTCAGGCTATGTGATCGCGGTGGTCCCATCCAGCTCCAATAGTTTGGAGTCTATTCATCTATGATTAAATATCAATGGTCCAGGGTCAGAGGTGGTGCAGTGGTTAAAGCACTCGACTCTCATGTGGCTGACCACAGTTCGAGCCCCAGACCCAGTAGCTTGACACTCACGCCTGACACATGTGTATGCATGCCGAAGATCCCGAGAGGAGGATGGAAGAGAAGGGATTGAAGCGTGGCCATCCCCCCCGGGGGTGGGGGGTTTCTCAATTTCTGTCTCTGTCTCTCTGGTGAGCACAAATGCCCTTTAGCAAAAATCTCTCAAAATAAATAAATAAACATCAATGGTCCCACTACAAAGGAGGAGCGCTTTGTAAGGATTAGGATGGCCATAATTAAAAAGACAGATCATACTAAGTGTTGGTGAAGAGGTGGAGAAATTGGACCCTCATACACTGTTGGTAGAAGCATAAACTGGTTCAGCCATCCGAAAACAGTGTGGCATTTCCTGGAAAGGTTACACATAGAGTTACCATATCATTCAGTAATTCTGCTCCTAGGCACATATCTAAGAGAAGTGAAAACACATGTCCATGCAAAAACTTGCCCATGAATGTTCATAACAGCGTGTAAGAGCCCAGAACTAGAAACGACTAAAATGTCCACCTACTAATGATTGGATAAACAATACAGCCATACAGCAGGATATTATTCAGCCATTAAAAAGAAAGAAATCCTGGGGCAGCTGATGGCATGGTGGTTAGGCTACTGGATCCCACATGGCTGACTACATAGTTAGGGGTCTGGACCCAGCAGTTTGAAGACCACACCAAACACATGTGCATACATGCCCCAAATCCCAAGAGGAAAAAGGAGGAGAGGGGATTGCAGCATGGCCATTCCCCTTAGAGGATGCTTTCTCACTTTCCCTCTCTCTGTCTCATTTCAGAGAGCACCCTATAGCGAATTTTAAAAAAGAAAGAAAAAGAATGAGGAAGAAAGGAACAAAGAAAGAAAAAGAAATACTAATATCAGCTACAATATGGATGAATATTGAAAACCTTATGCTACGTTAAAGAACCCAGTCACAAAAGTCTACATATGCTGTGGTCCCATTTACAAGGAAATATTCCGAATAGACAAATCCATAAAGACAAAAGGTTGCCGAGGGCTAGAGACAGGAGCTGGGGATAATGGGGCGTGAATGCTAATGGGACCAGGGAGGCATTTCTTTGGGGGATGATAAGAACTGGTTATAGTGGGGACCAACAGTTGGCATAATGGCCATGTCGCTGGACTCCCATGTAGCCGACCACTGTACAAGTCCAGGACCTGGTGGCTTAAACTCACACTGGGCGCGTGTGCTTGCGTGCCCAAGATCCCGAGAGGAGAACTGCGGCGTGGCCATCCCCCCTGGCGGGTGATTTCTCGCTTTCTATCTTTCTGCCTCTCTCTGTCTTTCTGGCGAGCGCACATGCCTTCTAGCAAAAACCTCTCCAAAAACAAACAAACAAAAACTGTTTATGGTGATGGTCGCACAATTCCCTGAATCTACTAAAACCTATTGAATCAAATGGATTAATTGTATGGTATAGGAGTCATATTTGAATACAGATACTACGTAAAATAGTATGAACATACAGTACATGTGAGGTCTTGTGGAGAAGACTGACAACACGGAAGTGAGCAGGGCCATGTGGGCTTTGTCCTTAAGAAACTTACAGCATAATGGGGGAGCCAACCGTTTCTGGGTCCTACAATCTGCAGGAAGAACAAAACGCCCTCCTTACACATTTGCACAAAGATTTCCACAGCCCATACAACAGCAAGACTTTTCTCGGTATTACCATGCCCTCATACCTAGGTAGTAACTCTGTTCTTTTTCTTGGTTTTTGTAAGCCTGCTGCCTTGGCTGGGTAGCCCTAATAGTTTCAATATAGTCTTTGACTCTTCTTTTTTTTTTTTTTTTTTTTTGAGAGTTTTTGCTATAGAGCGCGTGCACTTGCCAGAAAGGCAGAGAGAGACAGATAGAAAGCAAGAAATCACCCCCCAGGGGGATGGCCACAATCCCTTCTCCTCCATTCTCCTCTCAGGATCTTGGGCACACACGCACACGTGCCCAGCGTGAGTTTGAGCCACCGGGTCTGGGACTCGAACCGCGGTCGACTACATGGGAGGCCAGCGACATAGCCATTACGCTAACTGCTGGTCCCTAGTCGTTGACTCTAACTTCCAGCCCAGCCTCTCACTAGCTATCTGAACATAGTTAAACAATTGACCTTCCCTGTGCCTCAGTTTCCTCACGAGCAAAATGCAGCTAGCAGTACCTTGGTTATAAGAATTTTGTATTAAATGAACTAACATATGTAAAGTGATGGCACATGGTGGGCATCCTATAAGTGTGTTAGCTAATAATATTATTTATGTTATTGATACTCATCTGCAAATGAAGGTGCTTTAACCATCTCACAAATCTGCTGCTTTCCCACAGCCCACTAGGTGGCGGAGGCACACCACTTTGGCAGGAACATGGCCCCTGGCTCCCTTGCACAGTGAACGCTTGGCTTTGATAAATGGTGCCAATAGTTAGCTACTGCTAACGACAAATCTCTACAAATGATGGATGTGAGCTGGGTAAGATGGTCACTCCATCCTGGCTCATGTACAGTCATCCAACCAAGTTGGATAAGCGTGTATGTGTGTGTGTTCCGAGCATCTGCTTCCTTTTTTTTTTTTTTTTTTTTTTTTAATTTCCAGCAAGCACGTGTGCTCACTAGAGACAGAGAGGAAAGAAGACAGAAAGTGAGGGAGAAAGCACCCTGTATTAGGACATGGTCATGCCACAATCCTTTCTCCTCCAGTTCCCCATCCTGTAGGGATTTGGGGTTTTGAAGCTTCCAGCTGGGATTCAAACCAGGGTCAGCCATGTGGGATCTTGCTCTTTTAACCATCAGGCCACAAGCCAGCTCACCGTCCTTTTTATAACAAATATTTTGTAACATGCCCCTCTTATCATCTTTAAGTAATTTTTAAAAATATTTTAGATGATTTATTTATGTATTTTTGTGGCCAAAGGGATAATGTGCTTGCCTGAAAGAGACTGAGAAAGGGAAAGTGAGAAATCTCCCCCCAGGACAGAAGCCATGCTGCAATCCCTTCTCCTTCATTCTTTTCTCTGGATTTTGAGCACGTGCTCACATGTGCCTGGTGTGATTTTTAAGCTACCAAGTCCAGGACTCAAACTGTGATCAGCCAGGTGGGAGTCCAGCACCTTAATCACTATGCCATCTGCTGAGCACCATCCTGAAGTGATATCTATAGATGATATAGCCTTCCAACATCCGTAATTTCCCCCAAAAAGCAACAAAATGGCTTTTTAGTAATAGGTTGAAAAGTCACTTACAGTAAAATAACATGCATTCCAACACAAAACTGCCAAGGCCAACTACATTAGATGATATCATGAAGTAGTCAAATGCTTGCATCTACATGTAGAACTACCGAGAAGACCATGTTAAAAATGATGTCTATGGGACCAGCAGTTAGTGTAATGGCTATGTCGCTGGACTCCCAGGTAGCCGACCACGGTTCAAGTCCCGGACCCGGTGGCTTAAACTCACGCCAGGCGCATGTGTGTGCGTGCCCAAGATTCCAAGAGGAGAATGGAGGAGAAGGGATTGTGGCGTGGCCATCCCCCCTAGGGGGTGATTTCTCACTTTCTGTCTCTCGTCTCTCTCTGTCTGTCTGACGAGCGCACGCGCCCTATAGTGAAAACCTCTCCAAAAAAAAAAGAAATGTCCAAAGGACCAGCAGGTGGTATGGTGGTGAAGGAGCTGGACACTCCCACATGGACCATGGTTCGAGTCCTGGACCTGGTGGCTTCCTTTCTCACTTTCCCTCTCTCTCTTTCTCTGTGAGTCTCTCTCTGGTCAAATTAAAAATAAATGAATGACTAAATTAAAAACTTTTTTAAAAAAATGGCGTCTACGAGAGGGGGGGTTGCTTTGGTGAGTCAAACACCTTGATGCCATTGCCCTGAGCAACATGGTTTCTCAAAGTGGCCATCTCTTCTTGGTTATGTTGCCTTCCTTTAATGTATGCTAAAATTGTGAAAAGGAAATGAAAGAAAACCTTATTGTTCATAATTTAGGCTCCAGGCACAGATAATTTTAAAGTTTTAATTAATTTATTATTATTATTTTTTGCTGAAGGATGTGTGCTGGTCTTGGAAGGAGACAGTGAGGGAGAGGAGAAAGCACTCCCCATGGGGAATGGTCCTGCTGCAATCCCTACTCTCTCTCCCTCCTTTGGAGAGTTTGGGCACGGAGCTGCATGTGCCTGGAATGTTTCTCCAGATGTAGGTCTAGGACCTGAACCACACACTCGGCCGTGTAGGATCCAGCTGCCTTAAGCACCAGGTCATGGATCCAGGCCCTTATGGTTTTTTTGTCTATGTACATTTCAATGAGACAACTTAAAAGCTGTACAGGGCCCAGCTAGGGCAGTGCGTGTGCTAAGACACTATGCTCCTCAGGCTGGTGCCACATGGGAGGTGAGGGATCGATTCCCAGTCCAGCCTAAAGGCTGAGCATGGAGGGGTGTCCTGTAACCCCAGCAACTCAGGATGCTGAGGCAGGAGGGTCATGAGCTTGAGGGCGACCTAGGGGACATAGGAAGATCCTGTCTTTACCCAAACAAAAAGTCTAGGAAGACAGACAAGTCCTCGCTCCTGACAGGCCCTTCCATGCATTGCAGATGGCTGGCACTTCTAGTCCCTGACTACTAAACAGCAAGTGACCCCAATCACCGTGGCAGCCAAAACCACTTCCCCACACATTTCTAACAGAACAATAGCATCTCTGATGAGAAGCCCTCGTCCAGGGTTAAAATCGCTTTGGGCATTTCTAGCAAAGCTGGCACTTGGTCTCCTTGGGGCTCAACTTGTAAAAGGCATTTGATGTTTTCGAGTCCACACAAATACACTTGTCTGAGACCCCAGCGGAACTCCAAGAGGCTTACAGAGAGAGGGAGACTGTGTGGTGAGGCGTTTTCCTGAGTATCTCCCCTCGTGTGAGCCCTCTGCACAGAAAGGGGAGATGTGAGGGGGGCTCCCCTGCCAATCTCTGGCACACCCCCAGGTCTTTTTGAGGCTGTTGCTGAAGCCCAGCTGGGAAGTGAATCAGTGCAGACATAATCCTGATTTTAGCCACAGGGGCTGGGGCCTCTGACCAAAGCCCGGGCTCAGGAGAATTTCCTGCTGCACTTCTTCTTGCGTGTCACTCTCGGGCTGTTCTTGCTCTGCTTTCTCTGGGCCGGGGCAAGTGAGAGCTGGCTGCTTGGGACGAGGTTTGACATGTCGGCATGTGCCGGCTTGCTCGCTGGGCTCCATTAATTATGTCCACCTCCACCTGCTACGGGGCTTTTTCCGGTTCGTACACCTGGCCCTTCCTTTCTCTCGGAAGTTATGGCACCTCCCTGCCCCCCTCAGCTTTCAGCTTGTTTGTCTTGAGAGGCAGGTAGGACATGACCCAATCCCCTCACTGGTATTTCTGGAATCCTGCAGGTTTCGCAAAGCAAGACTGGGGTCTCTCCGAGCAGGGTAGGGCGGCTGCCTGGTTTTAAGCACATTCCATGGCTTCTGACATTGATGACTCCGGGTCAGCTGGTCAGCTGCAGCCTGAATCTTGATGCCTCAAGAGTTCTCTCCGGGACTGTCTGGCCTCAGAAGGGTAGCTAAAGGGCCTTTGCCTGAAGCCCATCTGCAAATGAAGGGCCAGTGACTGTGCGTTGCTGCCATCCTGACAACACGCCAGATGGTTTCTCACGCAGGCGACCGCGCACCTGCAGCTGTAACCCGCGTGGTTTATCCAGGGCATAGGCCTTTACTGACACCTCTGGTATGCCAGGCGCTGGAGGACAGGGGGAGCTGGGCCGATGGTCTCTGTTCTCGTAGCGCTTAGAGACTGTGGGAACGAGATGTTCAATAAGCAACCACACAAATGGCTGTGCAACAGCAACTGGAGCTGTGGGAGAAAGGATGACAAGGGCTGGGGCGGGCTGGGGCTGGACTCTGGGCATCGCTGAGCAAGGGGAGAGTCTGGGTGTGGACAGAAGTCTGACTGCTTTTTCCTAGTTTTCCAAAGTCCTTTCTAGAGGGCCTGGAGGGGGGGGGGTCACGCCCACAAACATTAACAGATCTTATTTATTTATTTATTTATTTTCCATTTAACAGGATTCTTCCTGAATCCTGTCCCTGGCATAGTATCTTTGAAATGTATATTCATCTGATTACAGTATATTCTTTTGCTAACCTCTTCCCAAGACACAGAACTTCCCTCTCTGAGATGCAGATTAAGCATTTTTTTATGAATCTCTTCCCAGGACATAGATCTTCCCTTCCAATCACCAACCTAGAAATTGTGGAACCCACCTATAACCTACAAGGTCCCTGCTTCCACGTGTTCCACCTCTTTGGGCCAGACTAATGGAAATCTCTTCACTAATTTTGTCTGTCAAATCTTAAGATCAAATAAAAGGAACCCCTGTCCATAATCACCCCGAGAAAGGCATGTATGCTTCCTCTCCGGACCTAGGTCACTCATATTCTGCTTGGAAATAAACTGCATTAATTATTAATTTTTAGAGTTGGTTATTTTTCCATCAGCAGGGGGATGAGAAGTCTTAGCCCTGTGGAGAGAGTGGGAGAGAATTTCTGAGAAGCCAGAATGTCCCAAGCACAGTCCCTACGCCAGAAGGCAGCTGGTCAAGAAATCATAATAGTAGCCAATATTTATTAATCATTTGCTATGCGCTCTATCTATTCTCCCTCTCCCTTTTTAAAATTTGCTACCGGGGAGCCAACAGGTGGTGTGTTAGTTAAGGTGCTAGACACCCCAACCATGGCTTACCACGGTTCAAGTCCTGGACCTGGTGGCTTGCTTTCTCACTTGCTCTCTCTTTCTCTCTCTGTGTCTCTCTGGGCAAATTAAAATAAATAAATGAATAAATAATTTTTAAAAATTTGCTACAGGGTGCATGTGCTCACCCAAGTGAGACAGAGAGAGAGAAGAAGAGAGAGAAAGTGAGAAAGCACCTCACCTCCCAGGGGGAATAGCCACACTGCAAGCCCTTCTTCCATTTACCTCTCAAGATTCTGGGCACAGGGACCAGCAGTTAGTGTAATAGCTATGTCACTGGACTCCCATGTGGTCAACCACGGTTCACGTCCCGGACCTGGTGGTCTAAAATTCATGCCAGGCGCGTGTGCGTGCATGCCCAAGATCCTGAAAGGAGAATGGAGGAGAAGGGGTTGTGGCATGGCCATCCCCTCAGGGGGTGATTTCTTGCTTTCTGTCTCTCTGTCTCTCTCTGTCTGTCTGGCGAGTGCACGCGCCCTATAGCAAAAACCTCTCCAAAAAAAAAAAAAAAAGAAAAAGATTCTGGGCACACACACACACATGCCTGGTGTGTTTTTCAAGTCCACAGAGTCTGGGGCTTGAACCACACAATTAGCCATACAAGATTCAGCTGCCTTATCCTCCACACCACTGGCTAGCTCTGTGCCCAACCTGTTCTAAGAGGTTTATGAATATAGTCCTTCTGACATCTACCATGCTATGAAATAAGGTAGAATCATCCTCATTTACCAGTGAGAAAACTGAGGCACCAAGAGGTTCAGGAATTGCCCCAAAGTCTCACAACTGCAAAGTGGCAGAGCCAGCATTTGGACCCAAAAGTCTGACTCCAAAGACTGTATCCTTAACTTCTATGTTGGTTTCTCCCACGAATGGTTGTCTTTGAAGCAATACAGATGTCAGACATAAATTACAGGTTAATGGGGCCAACAGGTGGCATAGTGGTTAAGGTGCTGGATTCCCGCCTGGCTGACTGCAGTTCGAGTTCTGGATCCAGTGGCTTGAAACACCCTGGGTGCATGTTTTTGTGTGTCCAAAATCCCAAGAGCAGAATGGAGGAGAAAGGATTGTAGTGTGGCCATCCCCCTGCGAGGTGAGTTCTCACTTTCTGTCTCTGTCTCAGCAGTGAGCACACACACCCTATAGCAAAAATCTCTCAACAATAAATAAATACACAAATAAAATAGACTAATAACGTTATATTTACCACAGAAGGGTGCATTAATTCTATTTTCCACATTGTCGACCTGTGGGATGGGAGCTGGTCCTGGAGGGACTACCCCTCCCAGGGCTACCTGACCCTTAGAGCACGCCTCTCACGTGCAAACTCTCAGCTATCCCAGGTCGAGCCACTCTCACCTCAGTTCACTCACGCAGGGCCAGGCTTCCTGGACAGCCGGGGCCATCCCCTACACCTCGGAGCGCACCCAAACAACTCAGAGGAGCCAGCCCTAAGCCTGCTCCCTCAGCCTCACCTTGCCTTTCTCATGGAAATCGCCAGAAAGGCTCTTGCCACCATCTCCTCCTGCCCCTCTGCCCAACCCACCCTGGTGCTTCCTCGGTGGCCCTGGGTGCTGTGCCATGACCTGGTGTGCCTTCTCCTCTTGGGAACCGTGAATAACACGACCTTTCAGATGGCAGCCATCTCTTTTTTTTAAATTTACTTTTATTTATTAATTCATTCATTCATTTATTTATTTATTTTCATTTGACCAGAGAAAGACGCACAGAGAGAAGGAAAGTGAGAAAGCAAGCCACCAGGTCCAGGACTCGAACCGTGGTCAGCCATGTGGGAGTGTCCAGCGCCTTAACCACCACGCCACCTGCTGGCCTGGCAGTCATCTCTTGATGTGCTGGTCTCATCATACTGAGGAATAATAAAAGCTGCGAGTCAGCAGCTGGCAAGGAGGTGAAGGCAGCTGAATCCTACGTGGCTGACTGCATGGTTCGAGTTCCAGCTTCAAAAACACGCTGAGTGCATGCGTGTGCATGTGTGCCCCAGATCCTGAGAGAATGGAGGGGAAGGGACTGTGGCAGCATGGCCACCCCCCTGGAGGGCAGCTTTCTCACTTTCCCTCTCTCTGTCTCTGTTTGTCTCTGGTGAGTACACGTGCCCCGTAGCAACAATTGAAACAAATAAGCAAAACAAACAAACAAAGAAAAACAACCTGTATTTTCAAACAAAGGGACTCTTGGGCATTTAGCAGAAGCTCAGGGGAGGGAAGCCCAGAAATGAGACTAGACCCCAGGTCTCCAGGTCCCCCTCAAGGGCTTCTTCTATTCTCTCCCCAGGAAGGTCATGGAGCATGGGCAGGAGCAAGTTTTGAGTGAAAAGAAATAAACACTTACAAAAAGGAAAAATAGCCTAATTTCTCAGATAAAAGGTAAAAAATGGGAGGAAGAAATTGGAGTATTTGGATAAGTGGAGACAAGGAGAGAAGGACTAGCTGAATTATTGTATCCATTTTATTAAATTCATGCCATTATTAGTATTGTTTAAGAAGTTTTTTGACATAGGGACCAACAGTTAGCGTAATGGCTATGTCGCTGGACTCCCATGTAGTCGATCGCGGTTTGAGTCCCAGACCTGGTGGCTTAAACTCACGCTGGGCACGTGTGCGTGCGTGCCCAAGATCTCGAGAGGAGAATGGAGGAGAAGGGATTGTTACGTGGCCATCCCCCCTGGGGGTGATTTCTTGCTTTCTGTCTCTCTGTCTCTCCCTGTCTGTCTGGTGAGCGCACGTGCCCTATAGCAAAAACCTCTCCAAAAAAAAAAAAAAAAGAAGTTTTGGGACCAGCAGTTAGTGTAATGGCTATGTCACTGGACTCCCATGTAGTCGACTGTGGTTCGCGTCCCGGGTCCGGTGGCTTAAAACTCACGCTGGGCACGTGTGCGTGCGTGCCCAAGATCCTGAGAGGAGAATGGAAGAGAAGTGATTGCAGTGTGGCCATCCCCCCTGGGGAGTGATTTCTCGCTTTCTGTCTCTCTGTCTCAGTCTGACAAGCGCACGTGCCCTATAGCAAAAACTTCTCAAAAATAAAAGAAGTTTTTGCCATAGAGCATGTGTGCACTTGCTAGAGAAAGAGGGAAACAGTGAGAGGAAAAGTAAGAAATCACCCGCCCGGGGGGATGGCCACACTGCAATCCTTTCTCCTCCATTCTCCTCTTGGGATCTTGGGCGTGCATGTACACATGCCCAGCATGATTTTCTTTTTCTTTTCTTTAAATAATTTTTTTAATTTAACTTTATTTATTTATTTTTAATTTGACTAGAGAGGGACAGAGAGCGAGGAGGGGGGTAGTGAGAAAGCAAGCCACCGGGTCCAGGACTTGAATCGCAGTCGGCCATGTGGGAGTCCAGTGCCCTTAACTACCGTGCAACCTGCCCGCCCCTTCCCAGTGTGATTTTCAAGCCACTGGGTCTGGGATTCGAACCAGAGTTGACCACATGAGAGTCCAGCAGCATAACTACTATGCCATCTGCTGGTCCCAAATTCATGCCATTATTAATAACAGTGAAAATCCATTGGGTACTTACGATGAGCTGGGCACTCTTCTAAGTGCTTTCTTAGTGTCATGCCCTTTAACTTACATAGCAACCTTATCAGGTCAGAGCTATTATACACTCTGTTTTGGAGGTGAGGAAACCTAGCCATGAAGGTTAAATAACTCACCTACAGTCAGGTCAAGTAGCCTGCAGGGCCAGATTTTCTAAGCCAGGATGTCTGTTTTCTTCCCATCACACTGCCTCTCAAGTGATTCTGAAACTGGCTTGTTTGCCATGAATGGGGACAGCAGACGCTTTCCTCTGCTTTGCTATGGAGGATGACTTAGTCACCAGGTCAAACTCTGCCCCAGAGCACATTTTTTCCACTCTCATCCTGAGAAGAACTAGGCGGGAATCTGTGTTCAGGCTGCCGCTCCATCACATCGTCGGAGCTCAAGGTGTAGGCGACTTGCAGACCATCTTCTTCTTAGGGCCCCCAAATATGGAAGAAAGTTCCAGAAGCTTCGCAGCTCTCCTCAGATTTCAGCAGGAGTTGACCCTGTCAGCCCTGGCTGCCCAATGCTATAGAAAGGACGACACAGGGCCTAGGTGGGCCAGTCAGAATCAGAGCCTACGATACACTTTGGGCTCTTGATGGCCTGAGAGGCCTCGGGTCAGTACTGCTTAGAGCCCAGGGCCTAGGCTTGGGCAGCTCTGAGTGTCACCACCATGTTGGCACCTTTGTGAGTGCTGGTCTGTAGGGGACACCCCAGCAGGCCTCCAGGCAGACATTACAGCAGGAGTTGTACCTCCACTGTCAACAGGGGTGTGCGTGAGGGTTCGTAGGCACATTGGAAGGTGAGGAGGAAGTGTTCTGGGACTGTAGGATCTGAGGCCAACCAGAGAACAAGGCTGGGTCGGAGTCTATTTTCAGCTCTAGGAGCAAACTCCTCTTTCTAAAATCCCAGCGCCCCCTAGTGGAAATTCATTCCATTCACATTTCGACGTTCTTAACCTGGAGTCCCTGAACTTGGAGGGGAAAAATATACCTCTGCATGTTCACTCACCGTAACTGAAATGGGGCATTTTCCTGAATAACGAACATAGGCGGTGAATTACAGTAGGTCAACAAACAGAACCTATGATTTTCTCACCAATAACTTCCAGTTGTTGGAGATAACCTGAAATATTGTTTCATCTCTCACCATTTGGAAATTATGCTAGTTATGAGCTCTGCCACTAGATCATGTTATTTAACACATTAATAAGGAAACATATATAGTACTAGATTTCTAATTTGTTTTCAACCTACGGGAAAGTTGTAAGACAGTATTACTGGTTTCCTTCACAATCTTATGTATTTTTTAAAGAGAATTATTTAATTTTATTTATTAAAATTAAATTAAAAAATAGTAATTTTTAAATTTGACCAGAGAGAGAGGGAAAGCGAGAAAGCAAACCTCTAGGTCCAAGACTCAAACCATGGTCGACCATGTGGGAGTCCAGCACCTTAACCACCACGTCACCTGCCAGCCCTCAGTTCTTTGTGTTTTATGTGTACACACTTAAAACATTACTCTGAGATGAGGTTCATAGACGTTGTTGAGCTGCCAAAGGGGTCCATTGACATTAAAAATAGTTAAAGACTCCTGCTTTAGATGGGGCTACTTTCGTCAAATCCTCTCCTAGCACTGAGTTAGAGACAGTGGGTGTCGAATTCTAGAGGATCCCCAGACTGAAGGCTGATTCCCCCCACCCCGAGGCATTTTCTAAGTGCTAGGGTGGTATGGAGGCTGGGGAGCTGGGTTGGAAGGGTAGCATGAAGTTGCCTGTAATCTTAAAGTGCTTAGAAACCACAGTCCTGTTAGAGGGTGGGACATGGAACAAACATAGAGCAAGCCTCACCCTAGAGACATCTGAAAGTAGGAATGGACTGAGTGTAACTCATACCTGATTGGATTGTACTGATCAACCCCCATTCTTTTTTTAAAAGGAATTATTTATTTAATTTATTATTATTATTATTACTGTTATTTTAACTTGCTATAGTTATCAGAGAAAAAGACAGAGAGAGAGAGAGAGAGAGAGAGAGGAAAAATGAGAAAGCAAATCACGAGGTCTGGGACTTGAACCATGGTTGGCCATGTGGGAGTTGAGTACCCTAACCACCATGCCACTGACTGGCTCCTCCAACCCCATTCTATGTGCCCAACAGAGGAAAGGACAGCCTCTCAGTGGGAGAAAACATTGGCTTCTGTCTCCAGGGTTCTTTCCTAAATGTTGTCTGGCCTATAAAAAAAAAAATACTGCAACATGTATAGAGGCAGAAAAATGTGAGGAAGAAACAGACAACAGTAAGCAGACTTGAAAATGATCCAGGTACTGAAGTAAACAAAGATTTCTAAATGACTCTTACAGATATGTTTAACGAAACAGGAAAAGACAGATGAAATGGGTGAAAAAATGTGAAATTTCAGTGGATGATTGAACCTAAAAAAGAACCAAGTGGACATTCTAGAACTAAAAATTATATCCAAAATTAAGAATTCTTGGGTTTAGTGCTATCTCTGTGGTGCAGAGGTCAAACACTGCTCAGGAGAGGTAAGATCTCACATGGTAACCATAGTTCAGATTCCTGACCTAGACAGCCTGAAACATGCCAGGCACATGTGTGAGTGCCCAAGATCCAATGGACTGGAAGGTTGGAGCAGGGAGATCATGGTGTGATTGGAACCCGTGGAGGGTCCTCCTCTCTCTCTTTTCTTTCTCTCTCTCTCATGCGCATGTACTTACTCTATCATGAATAAAAGGATTTTTTTATGAACTCATAAATTTAACAGCAGAAGATAGGATTCATAAACTCAAACACAGATCTACAGAAAATATGCTAACTATAGCACAAAAGAAAAAATGATTGGACGAGAAGTAAAATGGTTTTTATTCACAGACAACACGATTGTCTATGCAGAAATTAAAAAGAATCTAGAAAAAACTATTAGCACTACTATTAAGTGAATTTAGCAATGTTTCAGGATCCAAGATCAAGAATCAAAAATTAACTCTACCTTATAGACTAGCAAAAAAAATGAGAATGTAAAATTAAAAACAATACTTTTTGGGGCCAGCAGGTGGTGTAGTGATTGAGGGTGCTGAACTCCCACATGGAGTATGTCCTGGAACTGGTTGGTGGCTTGCTTTCTCACTTTCCCTCTTTCTCTCTCTGTCCCTCTCTGGTCAAATTAAAATAAATAAATAAGTAAGTAAGTAAATAAATAAATAAATAAAGTTAAATAAAATAGTTTTTTAAAAAAGTCTTTAAAAAAATACCTTTTACGGGGATTAGCAGGTGGCATGGTGGTTAAGTGCTGGACACTCCCACATGGCTGACCACGGTTCAAGTCCTGGACCTGGTAGCTTGCTTGCTTTCTCTCACTTTCCCTCTCTCTCTCTCTTTTTCTTGAAGAGGTTTTTGTTTTGTTTTGTTTTGTTTTGTTTTACTATAGGGTGCATGCGCTTGCCAGACAGGCAGAGAGAGACATAGGGACAGAAAGCAAGAAATCACCACCCAGGGGGGATGGCCACGCCTCAATCCCTTCTCCTCCATTCTCCTCTTGGGATCTTGGGCACGCACGCACATGCGCCCGGCGTGAGTTTTAAGCCACCGGGTCCGGGACGCGAACCGCGGTCGACTACATGGGAGTCCAACAACACAGCCATTACCCTAACTGCTGGTCCCTCCCTCTCTCTCTCTCTCTCTGGTCAAATTAAAATAAATGAATGAATAAATAAAATTAATTAAAATGAATATTTTAAAAAGTACCTTTTACAATGGCATTAAAAAAAGATGAAACACCTAGCAATAAAGCTGATAAAAATCATTAAAGACCATATACCAAAAACTACAAATCACTGCTGAGAGCCAGTAAAGATCTAAATAAATAACTAAATATACCAGGTTTGTGGATCCTAAGACTCCATACTTATAAGGTATTAACCTTACCCAAATTGATCAATAGATTCAGTACAATCCTAATTGAAATCCCAGTAGGCATGATTTGTAGTAGACCCTGACAAGTTGATTCTTTTTTAAAAATTATTATTTATTTAATTTTATTTATTTATTTAATTTTATTTATTCATTCATTTATTTTAATTTGACCAGAGAGAGACACAGAGAGAGAGAGAGGGAAAGGGAGAAAGGAAGCCACTAGGTCTGGGACTCAAACCGTGGTCAGCCATGTGAGAGTGTCCAGCACCTTAACCACCATGCCACCTGCTGGTCCCCAGACAAGTTGATTCAAAAATTTATATTAAAATGCAAAGGTCATAGAATAGCCAAACAACTTTTTAAATTTTTTTAAAAAAGAATTACTTTATTTAATTGTATTCATTGTCATTATTTTATTTTATTTTTTAAAGTTGACCAGAGAGAGACAGAGAGAGAGGGAAAGCGAGAGAGTAAGCTGCCAGGTCCAGGACTTGAACTGTGGTCAGTCATGTGGGAGTCCAGCTGCTTTAACCACCATACCACCTACTAGCCCCCCAAACAACTTTTAAAAATGAGAACAATGTTGGAGAACTTACACTACCTGATTTCAAAAACTTATTATAAAACTACAGTCACCAAGATTCTGTGGTACCATGATGAAGACAGACAAATGTATCAATAAAGCACAAAAGAGAATCAAGAGGGGCCAGTGTGCGGCCTGGTAGTTAAGGGAACTGAATCCGAGATGATTGACTGTGCAGTTCAAGTTCCACACCTGGCAGCTTGGAAAACACACCGGGTGCTTACACATGTGTGCCCAAAATCTAAAAAGGAGGGAGAAATGAAGGAGAAGGGATCATGCATGACCGTTCTCCATGGGGTTGCTTCCTCTCTCTCTCTTTTTCTGGTGAGTGTACTTGCCCTCTGGCAATTTTCTTGTTTTTAAAGAGAGAGTAAAAAACCAGACCCATACATAAATGGTCAATTGATTTTTGACAAAGAGGCAATTGTACAGGAATAATCGTATATTCCTATGTAAAACAATAAAACTTACATCCACTCCTCACAAAAATAAACTAAAATAAAATAGATCATAGTTCTAAATTTTTAAAAGCATTATTTATTTAATTTAATTAATTTATTGACTCATTCATTTTTTAATGTGACCAGAGAGAGACAAACAGAGAGAGGTAGGGCAAGTGAGAAAGTAAGCCATCAGGTCCAGGATTTGAACCATGATCAGCCATGTGGGAGTGTCCAGCACCTTAACCACCATGCCACCTGCTGGCCCTCATAGTTCTAAATTTAAGACCTAAAACTAAGAATCTTCTAAAAGAAAGAAAAATCTTTGTGATTTTATGTTAAGCAAAACTTTATAAAATATGACACCAAAAGCAAGATCCTATAAAACAATAAGTTGGACTGCAGAGAAATTAGAAAATTGTGCATTTTAAAGACACTACTAAGAGAATGAGAAGCTATAACCTGAGAGAAAATATATTATGTATTTTGTTAAGAAATTGTATATAGAATATATAACTCTCAAAAACAATACACGCATCACCAAATCAGAAACTTTTTTTTTTTTTTTTTTTTTTTTTTTTTTTTTTTTTAGTTTTTGTTTTAGGGTGTGTGCACTCACAAGAGAGAGAAGAGAAAATGAGAGAGGAGAGGATAAGTGAGAAATCACCCGCAGGGGAGACAGCCACACCATAGTCCCTTCTTCAGTCTCCTCTTGGGATTTTAGGCATGCACACACACATACATACACACTTGGCATGATTCCCAAGCTGCCAGGTCCAGGACTCAAATCATGCAGTTGGACGTAGTGGGATTCAGCACCATAACCTTCGTGCTATATGCTAGCCCCAGAAACATTTTTTAAAAATAATTATTTTATTTTATTTTATTATTATTTATTATTTATTTTATTATTATTATCTTTTTAAAATTGGACCAGAGAGAGCGAGAAAGGGAAAGTGAGAAAGCAAACCTCCAGGTCTCGGACTTGAACCGTGGTTTCTTATGTGGAAGTCCAGCACCCCAAACACTATGCCACCTACTGGCCTCCCCAGAAATATATTTAACAGATACTTCATCAAAGAAGATATACAGACAATAGGGCCAGCAGGTGGCGTAGTGGTTAAAGATGCTGGATTCCCACATGGCCGACTGAGGTTTGAGTATTAGTGAGGATGTGGGACAACTGGAACTCATACCTATTGGTCCAAAGGTAAAATAAAACAGTCTCAAAAACAGTTGAGGGAACCAGCAGTTAGCGTAATGGCTATGTCGCTGGACTCCCACGTAGTCGACCGCGGTTTGCGTCCCGGACCCGGTGGCTTAACACTCATGCCGGGTGTGTGTGCATGCATGCCCAAGATCCTGAGAGGAGAATGGAGGAGAAGGGATTGCGGCATGACCATCCCCTCTGGGGGGTGATTTCTTGCTTTCTGTCTCTATGTCTCTCTCTGTCTGTCTGGCTAGCATACGCACCCTATAGCGAAAACATCTCCAAAAAAAAAAAAAAAAAACAGTTGGCAGTCTCTTGGGGCTGGTAGGTGGCATGGTGATTAAGGGTGCTGGGCCCCCACATGGCTGACTGCGGTTCAAGTCCCGGACCTGGTAGCATGTTTTCTCACTTTCCCTCTCTCACTCTCATTCTCATTCTGTCCCTCTCTGGTCAAATTTAAATAAATGCATGAATGAATGAATGAATGAATGAATGAATAAATAAATAAATAAATAAATAAAACCAGCTGGCAATCTCTTAAAACAGTGGTCCCCAGACTAGCAGGTGGCGTGGTGGTTAACGTGCTGGACACTCCTACATGACCAACCAGGATTCGAGTCCTGAATCTGATGGCTTGCTTTCTCACTTCCTCTCTCTCTCACTCTCACCTACTGTCTCTCTCTGGTCAAACTAAAAAATAAATGAATGAATAAATAAAATAAGTAATTATTAAAAAACAAACAAACAAAACAGTGGTCTCCGACTTTCCCAGTACCAGGGACCGGCCTTGTGGAAGACGATCCCTCCATAGGGTTGGGGATGGGGTTGGTCTCAGCATGACCCAAGCGCACCATCCACTGTGCACCCTATTTCCACCATACTGCAATATACAATGAAACAATCACACAACAATAGGGTTTGGGCTCCCTTGAGAATCCAACACCACTGCTGATCCGACAGGAGGTGGAGTCCAGGAGCCAAGGCAAACAATGGGGAGTGATTGCAAACACAAATGAAGCCTCACTGGCTCGCTTGCCTGCCGCCCACTTCCTGTCGTAAGGCTCAGTGAACCAGCACTCACAAGGACCACCAGTCCTTGGCTTGGCCCCCAGCAGACCATGGACCAGTACTGGTCTGCAGCCTGGGGTTTGGGAACTTTTTTTTTTTTTTTTTAAAGAATTATTTTATTGGTACTAGCAGATGGCGTAATAATTATGTCACTAGACTCCCATGTAGTTGACTGCAATTCAAGTCCTAGACCCAGCAGTTTAAACTCATGCTGGGCACATGTGTGTGCATGCCCACAATCCTGAGAAGATAAGGGAGGAGTAGGGATTGCGGTGTGGCCATCCTCCCTGGAGGGTGATTTCTTGCTTTGTCTCTCTGTCCATTTCTGTCTTTCCGGTGAGTGCACATGCCCTATAGCAAAACCTCTCTTAAAAAAAAAAAAAAGAAAAGTCATCACTCATTTTTACATAGAAAATTACATCATGACTTTCCTGACAACCCAATAGCAAGCAGTTGTATTTCCACTAAATAACCTAGCAAAAATTTTTAAAAACAGAATTATTTTATTTAACTTTATTTATTATTATTATTATTACTTTCCAATTTGATCAGAGAGAGACAGAGAGAGGGAAAGTGAGAAAGCAAGCCACCAAGTCCAGGACTTGAACTGCGGTCAGTCATGTAGGAGTCCAACACCTTTAACCACCACGCCACCTGCTGGCCCATTTGTTCCTTTTTCTTTTCTTTTTATTTTTTTTGCCATAGGGTATGTGCACTCACTGGAGAGAGACAGAGAGAAATAGTGAGAGGGAAAGTGAGAAATCACAGCCAGGGGGATATCTACCCTACAATCCTTTCTCTTCCATTCTCCCCCTGGGATTTTGGCCATCCACGAACATGCGCACAGCATGATTTTCAAGCCACTAGGTTCCAGACTCAAATTGTGTGAAATCCAGTGTCTTAACCAGCATGCCACCTGCTGGTCCTCAACCAGGCTTTTTTTCAGCATCTTCTGAAACCTGAGCACACTCATGGCTGCTGCCTCAGTGGCAGGAGGAAAGCCCATTGGGACATTTTCTAGGGTCTGTTTTCTTTCCCTTGGAACATACATACTGTCTTTGTGTGTCTCAGAATTTATAGTCAAAAACAGGATATTTTAAACTGGATGTGCAGCCCCTTCCCAGCACTTATGGTTATTGCTATTTGTTGATGCCGTTGCATTTTTTTGCTGTCGTTGCTGCTGTCATTTTTTCTAGGGACTTTCAGGAACAAATACTTTTTTTTTTTTTTTAAGAGAGATTTTTGGTACAGGGTGTATTCACTTGCCAGAGAGACAGAGAGAGACAGAGACCAAAAGCAAGAAATCTCCCCCCAGGGGGCATGGCAATACCACCATTCCTTATCCTCCATTTTCCCGGCATGAGCTTTAAGCCTTCGGGTCTGGGACTCGAATCACGGTAGATTATGTGGGAGTCCAGAAACATTATGCCATCTACTGGTCCCTTCAAATTCTTTTTTTATTTTTTAAAGAATTATGTTATTTAATTTTATTTACCCATTTATTAATTTGACCAGAGTGAAACAGAATGAGAGAGAGAGAGGGGGAGAGAGAGAGAGAGAAGTGAGAAAGCGAGCCACCAGGTCTAGGACTCGAACCACGGTTGGCCATATGGGAGTCCAGGGCCCTTAACCGCCACGCCACCTGCCAGCCCTGGTCCCTACAAATTCTATGAGGTCTGTATTACTTGTTTGTGGCCAAGGAAGTCTCTCCTCAGTTAGCTTACTGGTCAGTCAATGATTAGAGCTTTCTGTAAGTGCCTTAAACCAATAGATCTCCCACCTTATCAGGGGTCAGTGTGTGTGTGTTGAGGAACAACCTCAGTACCTAGTCATTTACAATTCTGCCTTAACTTTCATTTCCCATTTGAGCACAGCCTCAAGGTCAGCCAGAAGCGAAAGACTGGTACCTTGTCAGGTCTTTCTTGGGCACGCATACAGCTGTGCATGCCTTTCTAGACATCCAGGACCGTGGCAGGGCTCTCCAAAGCCCCAGCAGACAGCTCATTTCCCAGATTTACCTTTGAAATATTTTTTACCAGCCTCTTATCTACCCTCCCCTCCAATTTGATTGCCTCAGGCAGACATTCTGTTAATAGTAGATATTTTAAAAATACTTTTGTTTCTCTCTCTCTCTCTCTCTCTCTTTTTTTTTTTTTGGAGAGGTTCTCGCTATAGGGTGTGTGTGCTCGCCAGAAAGACAGAGAGAGAGAAAGTGAGAAATCACCCCCCCCAGGGGCGATGGCCACACCGTGATCCCTTCTCCTCCATTCTCCTCTTGGGATCTTGGGCACGCACGGACACGCACCAGGTGTGAGTTTAAGCCACGGGGTCCGGGACTCGAACCGTGGTCAACTACATGGGAGTCTAGCGACATAGCCACTTGTCTTTCAAGCCTCTGTGCCAGGATTTGAACAGCAGTTGGCCATGTGGGATCTAGCTCCCGTCACCACTAGGCTGTGGGGCCAGCTCAAACAATTGCTTGTTGATTCTGTTTACAAGTGCCCTGGGAGTACAACTTTCCTCTTAGAGCAAGCTCTGAGTCAGGTCAAATAAAGGCAAAAGCTAAGAATGGGTTTTTCTTCCAGGGAGCTGCCAGACAGGTCAAATAGTCACAGGTCAAAGGGGATGGGGTTTGGGGGATGCTTCCTCCATCTGCCTCCTGCAGTGACTCCAAGGCTGCTGCTTTTCATAGCTACCATGGTTCCAAGGCGACTGGTTTTCCACTCGCCGCAGAGCTGGGGAGAAGAGGATGGGAACGGCAGAAATGGAAAACGCTGCAAAACTCTGAAAATGCAGTTCTTACTGAGAGTCGGCCATTTTTCTTGACTAAATGCTCCTGGGATTGTTGCAAGCCTTTGGTTAATTTCCAGAGTTTAAAAAAAGTTGATTTTCACCACTTTATTTTTGATCAGTGTTCTCATGGCTTCCATGTAGAAACAAATAGTTGGAGGTCTTTATCTGCCAGGGAAGTACTTCTCTGGAACTTTATTGAATCTTATAGCTCGGAGAGAGAGTAGATATTTTAAAAATACTTTTTAATCCATGAAAATGAGATCTCTTGCCGATTATTTAGGTCTTCTTGAATGTTTTCTAGAGAAGTCTTACAGTATGCTGCATGTCGTCTTGCACCTGTTTTAAATTTATTCTCATAACTTATGTTGCTGGTGCAACTTTTTTTCCAGTTTATTTATTTATTGAGAGAGAGAGAGAGAGAGAGCCCAAAAGGGCCTTCACAGTGTGTCCCACCCCAGCCTCAGTCATTCTGGAGCACAGGCCCAGCATGTTATCACTGCTCTATCATCTGGCCCCTGCAGACATTTTTTCTTTTCTTTTTTTTTAGAGAGATTTTTTGCTGTAGGGCTCATGTGCTCGCTGGAGGGACAGAGAGACAGGAAGTGAGAAATCACCCCCCTGGGGGACCGGCCATGCCACAATCTCTTCTTCTCCATTCTCCTCTCAGGATCTTGGGCATGTGTGCACATGTGCCTGGTGTGAGTTTCAAGTCACCAGATCCAGGACTTGAACAGCAGTTGACTATGTGAGAGTTCAGTGATGTAACCACTATGCCACCTGCTAGTATTTCCTTTTTTTTTTTTTTTAATAAGGTTTTTGTCATAGGCTGTGTGTACTCACCAGAGAGAGACAGAGGGAAAGTGAAAAATTACTCCCTAGAGGGGTAGTCATGCCACAAATCTTTCTCTTCCATTTTCCTTCTTGGATTTTGAGAACGCATGCACGCATGCCTGGCATGATTTTCAAGTTGCCAGGACCAGGGCTCAGACAACGGTTGGTCACGTGGGAGTCCAGCATCTTAACCACCATGCCACCTATTAGCTTCTGAAATTGTTTTTAATGTCTTTTGTTAGTTGATGCCATACAGCAGCAGAAACCATTTTTTGTACAATGATTTTATAGCCAGTCATTTTGTTAGCTCCTATTCTTATTTCCTTTAGAAAAAAAATTCTTTAATTTTTCCAGGCTGGCAGGTGGCATAGTAGTTAGAGGCCCTGAACTCCCACACAACTGACCGCAGTTCGAGTCCCAAACCTGGTGGCTTGCTTTCTTGCTTTCCCTCTCTCTCTCTCTCTGGTCAAATTCAAGGATAGTAATAATTAATTAAATTCAAGGATAGTAATAATTAATTAATTAAATAATTCTTTTAAAATAATAAATTTTAAATTTTATTAATTATTATGATTATTTTTAATTTGACTAGAGAGAGACAGATTGGGGAGTGGGAGTGAGAAGGCATGCTGTCAGGTCCAAGACTCAAACCATGGTTGGTCATGTGGGAATCCAGCGTCTTAACCACCACGCTACTTGCTAACCCCCTCTATTCTTACTTCTAATAATTTTTTTCTTTTAGTTTTTTATGTAGACTATCATATAGTCTATGAACAATGACCATTGTTTCCTTCCTTTATACTGTGCTGTTGTTATCTTAATGTTCTGGCTGAGGTCGCTAATATGAGGATGAATACAGGCGCTAATAGTCCATATGCTTGACTTGTGCCTAGTTCTTTTTTTGAGTCCATGTTTTTATTTCAAATTCTCTGTTCTTTGTGACACCCACAGCTTTTCACCTACTTTTTCAAAAATAGCTTTATGAAGAAAAAATTCATATCCCATGCAACACATCCATTTAAAGTGTACAACTCAATGTTTTTCTTGGTGTATCCAGAGTTGCACAATCATCACCACAATCGACATTTTCGTCCCCTCCCCAAAAAGAAACCCCATGCCCATAGCAGTCACTTCCCGTTTCCCTCCAACCACCCCATCCTGAGAAACCACCAAGTAACTTTCTGTCTCCATGGATCCGTCTGTTGTGAACATTTCATAAATATGTGGTCCTTTGACTTCTTTATTTCACCCAGAATAAAGTTGGCATTGTTCATCTGTGTGGTAGCTTGTGCCTGATTTTAAAGAGCATGTTTCCAACATTTCCTTACTAAAATGGTGGGTTATAGGTCTTTCAGGGGCCAGGTAACGGCACAGCTGAACCCACATGGGGGGAAGGTCTTGAATTTGCATCCTGGGACCTCCCTGTGTACACGAGGCACATGTGCATGCTGGTGATACAGGGACTGGGTGTGGATTGTGGGCATGTGGACCCTGTTTGGGATGCCTGTCTCTTGGCCTCTCTCTCTTTGTCTCTGTCTCATGTAAGAAATCATAGATAAATTGGAAAATATGTATACGTAAGTATTTTGCAGATACTCTATTTCAGATGAAGCAAGTTCTAGTCCTTTTTATTTTAAGAATTATTTTTTTAACTTTTAACTAATTAATTAATTTAATTTTTTGACCAGAGAGGGACAGAATGAGAGAGAGAAAGAGAGAGAGAAACAAGGTGAGAAAGCAAGTTGCTAGGTCCAGGACTCAAACCGCGGTTGCCCATGTGGGAGTCCAGTGCCCTTAGCCACCACACCACCTGCTGGCCCCTAGTCCTAACTTTTTAAGAGTGTTTTGTTTGTTTTATATCCAATCATATAATGATGTGCTGTTTCCTCTTTTACACTGTTGATATGATGAATGGCACCATAGACTCTTTCACTGTCAAATTCCCTGTATATTCCTAAGTAAATCCTACTGGTGATAATGTATAACCATTTTACATTTTCTAATATTTGCATCTAGGTTCACAAATAAGATTAGTCTGTGCTTTTTCTTTCTTCTAGTATCTTTATCTAGTTTGGTTATCACGGTCACGATGCCCTCATATAGGGTGGGGACTCCTCTTTGTTCTTCAATTGTCTGAAAGTGTTTGTACATGGTTGGAAGGATCTGTTTCTGGGAAGTTTGCCAGAACTCACCTGCAAAATAGTCTGGGCCTGGGGCCAGTAGGTGGCTTAGTGTTTGAGATGCTGGACTCTCATTTGGTCGACTGCAGTTTGAGTCCTGGACATGGTGGCTTAAAACTCACACCAGGTGTGTGTGCAGGCCCAGAATCCTGAGAGGAGGATGGAGAAGGGATGGCAGCGTGGCCATCCCTGCTGAGGGGTGATTACTCATTTTCTGTCTGTCTCTGTCTCTCTGGCAAGCACACACAACCTATAGCAAAAATCTCTCAGAAAAAAAGGTCTTGGGACCAGCAAATGGCGTAATGGTTACTTATGTTGCTGGACTGTCACACGGTCAACTGTGGTTCAAGCCCTGGGCCCAGATACTTGAAACTCATGCTAAGCGTATGTGCATGCATGTCCCAAATTCCAACAGGAGAACGGAGGAGAAGGGATTGAGGTGTGGCTATTCCCTCGAGGGGGCGATTTCTCACTTTCTGTCTCTGTCTCTGGAAAAGCGCACGTGCCCTACAGCAAAAGTCTGTCCAAAAAAAAAAAAAAAAAAGATCTGAGTCAGAAAATGTTTTTCTTCCTGAAAAGATATGAAATTATTCTTTTAATTTTTAAATAACTTCTGTAGGAAATTGCCAGAGAGCATTTATACTCGCCAAGGAGAGACAGGATGAGATGAAGAAAGTACCCCTCCCAAAGGGGTGTGCTCATGCGACAATTCCTTCTCCTCCGCTTTCCATCCTGTCAGGATTTGGGGCATACACACATATGTATCTAGATGTTTTTCAAGCCACTGAAGCTGGGATTCAAACCACAGTTGGCCATGTGGGTCTAGCTCCCTTAACCCCTAGGCTATAGGGCCAGCCTGAGCTGGTTTTATTAGACCATTTTTTCTAAGAGAAAATTATCCCCATTTCATCTAAGTTTAAAATGAGCATAAAGGTTTTCACAGACATGTTTATAATCCTCATTTCATCTGTAGTTATGTGTCTTTTTTTTTTTTTTGAGAGGTTTTTTGCTATAGGGCGCATGCGCTCGCCAGAAAGACAGAGACAGAGAGATAGGAAGCGAGAAATCACCCCCCAGGGGGGATGGCCACACCGCAATCCCTTCTCTTCCATTCTCCTCTTGGGATCTTGGACACGCACACACACATGCCCGGCGTGAGTTTAAGCCGCCGGGTCTGGGACTTGAACCGCGGTCAACTACATGGGAGTCCAGCGACATAGCCATTACGCTAACTGCTGGTCCCTATGTCGCCTTTTTTATTCATATTACCCCTTACTACTTGTATTTTTCCTATTTCTTATTCATCTTGTCAGATATAAATACCTGGGTTAATTTGATGCTTTGTGTTGAGTATTTATCATTCGATTGATTTAGGGCTCTTATTTTTATTATCTCCTTTTCTGACAGGGAGGGAGGAGCTATTCTGATTTTTTGTTTGTTTGTTTCTAACTTCCTTTATTTTTTATTGCCAGAGGTGTGTGGACTTAAAAGAGAGAGAGAGAAAGACAGCAGCCTCCAGTGGGGCATGGTCACACTACAATCTCTTTCCCTCCAGCTGTCTATACTTTCAGGATTTAGGACATGCATCTACATGTGCCTGGCATATTTCTCAAGCTCCTGGGCTGAGATTTGAACCATGATTAGTCATGTGGGATCCAGCTTTCTATACACAGCACTTAACCACTCCACTATGAGGCTGGCTCTCTCATTTATTTCTTTAAAAAAATTATTTATTTTATTTATTATTATTACTTGTTTTTCCCCATGGGACATGTGCATTCACCAGAGAGAGACAAAGAGAGAGGGGGAAGGTGAGAAAGCGAGATGCCAGGCTTGGGACTTGAACCATGGTTGGCCAAGTGTCCAGAGCCTTAATCACCATGACATCTGCTGGCCCCAAGCCCTTTAATTTCTTAAACTGGACCCTTAGTTTATTAATGCTCAGTTTTCCTTCTTTTCTCAGATTAACATTAAGAGCTTAAATGTCCTTCTGTGTATCACTTTTAATGCATCCCACAAGGTTGTTTTTCCCCCAACAAGTTTTGATATGTAATATTTTAATTATAATTTAGTTCTAAGTATTTAAAAAGCTTTCCATTGTGGGGGTTGGCAGGTGGCATGGTGGTTAAGGACGCTGGACTCCCACATGGCCAATAGCAGTTCGAGTCCCAGACCTAGCCTGAACCTGGCGGCTTGCTTTCTCACTCTCTCTCTCTCTCTGTCTTGCTCTCACTCTCTCCCTCTCTGATCAAATAAATAAAACAATCCTTTTTATAAAAAGTTTTCCATTGTGTGTGTGTGTGTGTGTGTTTTTTTTTTGTTTGTTTGTTTTACTTTACCAGGGGCTATTTAGAAGTGTGTGTCTAGATTTATGGTAATTTAAAACTTTTTTTGTTATTGACATCTAACTTCGTGTCACTGTGGCCAGAGGATGTAGTCTGTATGACATCAATTCTTTGAAATTTGCTGAGACTTGCTTTGCGGCTTGCACATGATTCATTTCAGTAATTGTTTCTGGTGTGTTTGACAAGAATATGATATTTTCCGAAGTCCATCCACTTATTTCTTCCATGAGTGAAAGAGACTTAGCAAAATAAAGAGACAGCATCCCAACAGGTTCTTAATATCACTGTCTGTGCCAGCCTCAGCAAGCCCAGGTCACAGGCACATGCCTGGCAGAGAAAATCATAGAATTTCATGTATTTATTTTTGTGTGTAGCTATCTTATTGAATTCTATTAGTGCCAGACCTTTCTTTCTTTCCTTCTTTTGTTTTAGAGAGATTTTTGCTTTAGGGCATGTGTGTTTGCCAGAGAGACAGACAAAAAGTGAGAAATCGACCCCCTGGGGGAATGGTCATGCTACAATCCATTTTCCATTCTCCTCTAGGGATTTTGGACATGCACGCACACACGCCCAGCGTGTTTTATGTTGCTGGGTCTGGGATTTGAACTGCAGTTGACTACATGGAAGTCCAGCGATATAACCATTACGCCATCTGTTACTCCCAGTACTAAATATTTCTTAGTCCATCAGCTAGGGTTTCTTGGGTAGACAATCATATAATTTGCAAATAATGATAAATTTGACTTTTCTTTCCTCAACTCTTTATTTTGTTCTCTCATTGTTTTGTCTTGAATTTAAAAATATTGAAGCTATTCAGTTGTAAACATCCTCATTTTGATGCTCATTTTCTTGTGTGTAATATTTATTTTATTTATTATTATCATTATTTTAATTTGACCAGAGAGAGAGAAAGGGAAAGTGGGGAAGCATGCTGCCAGACCCAGGACTCAACCGTGGTAGGCCATATGGGAGTATAGCACTTTAACCTCCTCACCACCTACCTGCTGGCCCCGATGCTCACTTTCATTGGAATGCTTTTGGATGACACAAGGAGATTTTACAATGTTTGGGGGGAAATGCTGTAAATTATGAGTGAGGATCCAGCAGGTGGCATGGTGTTTGGGTGCTGGGCTCCCACATGGCCAACTGCAGTTCGAGTCCTGGACCTGGCAGCTTGCTTTCCCATATTCTCTCTCTGTGAGCACATTCTGTCTCTGGTGAGCACATTTGCCCTACAGACACTTTAAAATAATATAATAATAATTCGGGACCAACAGTTGGCATACTGGCTATGTCGCTGGACTCCCATGTAGTCTACTGCAGTTCGAGTCCCCGACTCGGGGGCTTAAATTCACGCCAGGCGCATGTGCGTGTGTGCCCAGGATCCCAAGAGGAGAGTGGAGGAGAAGGGATTGTGGCATGGCCATCCCCCCTGAGGGGTGATTTCTCGCTTTCTGTCTCTTTGTCTCTCTCTGCCTTTCTGGCAAGCACACACGCCCTATAGCAAAACCTCTCCAAAACATAATGATGATAATAATAATAATAACAATAACTATAAAATTAAATAATTCTAAAAAATCCAAAATTATGAGTGGGGCCAGCAGGTGGTATAGAGGTTAAGGCAGGTGGATCCTACATGTCCTACCTAGCAGTTCAAGTCCTGGACCTGGCAGCTTGAAAATCATGTTGGGCACATGTGCATACATGCCCAAAATCCTGAGAGGAGGATAGAGGAGAAGGGATTGCTGCATGGTCATCCTCACTGGCGGGGAGGGTGATTTTTTTACTTTCTCTCTCTCTTTGGCAAGTGCATATACCTTATAGCAAAATGAAAAAAAAATAAAAAATAAAAGTTTGAGTTCATTTGGTACCAAAAAATTTTAAATATATGAATATTTTCTTTATAATGCATATTTTCCATGAACATCTTGACTACCCCCCACATCTGGTCTTTATGCTAAGTTCTCATTAGGTATTATATTGTCTGTTGGATTGAGACAGATACCATCTATCATGCTGACAAGACAAAGTTTCCTTTCATGCCTGGTCACTAAGAGCTTTCATCAGGGAGCATCTTATTGGGATAATTAGTCTTTCTTCTATGTTCTATTCATGTGATGAACAACATTAATGAACTTTCACGTTGAGCCTGCTTGGTGTAAACTGCCTTCCATCCAGCGGGAGCGAATCAGCTCATGTTAATAGAAAAAACTCAGGTTTCACTGGCACATGCTCCCACCTGTGTAATGGAGAACAGATGTCACACGTTGAAAGCCAGTCGGTCATGTCTAGTTTGGCCTGCAAGGGGTTTGAGAATACTGCTTTGCCAGTACTTAAAAATCAGGAGATTTCAGATAGAATTCCAATTTCTGTTTTCCCTTAAAAATAAGATCTGGCCATATCGGTTGCCTTTAGGCCCTTTAGAGATCTTCTCATGCACTTTATTAACATCATCTTCATACCCGATATGCTCCATACCGTGTCTTTTCCCGGACAGCAAGGTCAAGGGTCAGTTGCCAGTTTTCGTATCTGCACACAGAATTCGGTGAGGGCTGGCCCTGTAACCTAGTGGGTTAAGAGGGCCAGATCCCACATGGTATACTATACTTAAATTCCCACCACCCACCATGGGGATGGAAAGTGGCTTGGTGGTTAAGGCGTTAGACTACCATGTGGCCAACCACGGTTTGAGTCCCCAAACTGGTGGCTTGCCTTCTTTCTCTCTCTCTTTCTCTCTCTCTCTGGTGAGCACAGGTGCTCTGCAGCAAATTTAAAAAATAAATAAATTAATTAAAAAAATAATTTTACATATATGTATATATATAAATCCCAGTCCCCAGTGGCTTGAAAAACATGCCAGGTGTGTGTACATGCATGCCCAAATCTCAACAGGATAGAAAAGTAGATGAGAAGAGATTGAAGTGTGACCATGTTCTGTTGGGGGATGTTTTCTCTCCCACCTGCTCCATCTTTCTCTGGCAAGCATACACGCTTTCTGGCAATTAAAACAAGACTTAGGTGAAAGTAAAATATTTTTTGCAATCATGTCTAGCAAATGTGGATAAAATAAAAGAGGCCAAGGGAGAGAGAGAGAGAGACAAAGACAGAGACAGAGACAGTGAGAGCAGAAGAAGAAATCACCACTCCCTGCTGGGAGTGATGGCCACACCACAATCCCTTTTCCTCCATTCTCCTCCTGGGATCTTGGGCATGCATACACACGCACCTGTGTTTCTTCCTTTCTTTTTCTTTAAAAAACAATTTGTTTAATTTAATTTATTTTTTAAGTGTTATTTTATTTAACTTTATTTATTTATTTTAATTTGACCAGAGAGGGATAGAGAGAGAGAGCATGAGCAAGCTGCCAGATCGGGGACTCGAACCACAGTAGGCCATGTGGGAGTCCAGCATCCCTAACCACCACACCACCTGCTGGCCCCATTTAATTCTATTTATTCATTCGACCAGAGAGAGAGATAGGGAAAGTGAAAAAGCAAGCAAGCCAACTGTGGTCGGCTATGTGGGAGTGTCCAGCGCCTTAGCCACCACACCACCTGCTGGTTCCCCAGTGTGAGTTTTTAAGCCACTAGATCCAGAACTCAAACCATGGCTGACCATATGGGAGTCCAGCAATGTAACTGCTAAGCAATCTGCTAGCCCCTATTTTAGGATTTTGCCATAGGATGCATGTGCTCACTGGAGAGAGACAGTGGGAGGGGAAGTGAGAAAGCACCCCCAGGGGAGCTGGTCACACCACAATCCCTTCTCCTCCATTCTCCTCTTGGCATTTTGGGCATGTATGCACATGCACTTGGTGTGATTTTCAAGCCTCCAGATTTGGGACTTGAACTGTGGTTAGCCCTGTGGGAGTCCAGTGCTTTAACTACCACATCATCTGCTGGTCCCTATTCCTTTATACGTAATATGCAAAGTGTCTGTTGAAAGAATATCTAAGACCCCACCAGAAAAGAAATCCTAAGAAGAATATGAAAAAAGGATTGGAAAAGAAAACCTTACTGAAATGAAAGAAAGAAAAAATGATGACATTTCCAGAGGTACGCAGTATCAACAACAATGGGGTGAAATGTCAGGGTACACTAAGTGAACAGTGTCTCACCAAGTCTCGCCATAAGTTTTACCTGTCTGGCTCTCAGGGATATCTGAGTTTATGATCCCTGCTCCAAGTCCTCTATCTTCTTCCCAAGCCTCCCTAGTTATTTCTGGGAGCCCCCAGGGTAGTCTCACAGTGGTGACCGTGTTGGGGTTAGTCTCCCTGTGCTCCCAGGGTATAAGCCTTTGCGATTTCTTCCTTTCTTTTTCAATTGCCAGAGGGTGTGCAACTCTTCCGTGCAGTAGAGTTCCAATAAATAATGTAGAAGGTATGATGGAATTAGAAAGTCATCATTTGGTAAACATTACAGAAATAATTTGATAGGCAAGCCTTACCAATGGATGCTAAATGTAGTACGCAAAATATGATGACAAATGGCGCTGTGCTCTGAATGTTGAGTCCCCCCTAAAATTCATATGTTGAAACCTAACTCCCAAGCTGAGGTATTAGAAGGTGGGGTGTTTCAGGAGGTGATTAGGTCATTGAGGGTAGCATCTTTATAAAAGCAGTTCAAAGACCGGACAGCAGGTAGCACAGTGGTAGAGCTGCTGGACTCCCACATGGCCGACCATGGTTCGAGTCCCAGACCCAAAGGTTTGAAACTCACCCTGGTCATGTGTGTATGCATGCCCAAAATTCTGAGGAGGAAACAAAGAAGAAGGGACTGTGGTATGGCCACCCCCTCTTCCGGGGGGTGTGTGTGGTAATATCTCACTTTCTCTCTCTCTGTGTCTCTCTGTCTCTCCAGTGAGTGCATATGCCCTGGAGAAAAATCTCTCAGAAAGAAAAAAAAGAGTAACTCAAAGAACCTGTTCATCCCTACCATGTGAGACACCACGTGAAGTCACCTTCTATGAGGAACTGGCCCTCATCAGACACCGAATCTACCAGCACCTTGATCTTGGACTTCCCAGCTTCCAGAACTGTAAGAAGTAAATGCATGTTATTAACAAACTACCCAGCTTATTTTATATATATATATATATATATATACACACATGTATATATACACACAGACATATTATATAGCTTTCATTTAACTTTATTTATTTATTTATTTATTTCAATTTGACCAGAGAAGGACAAAGTGAGAGAGCGAGAGAAAGTGAGAAAGCAAGCCGCCAGGTTTGGGACATGAGCAGTAGTTGGCCATGTGTGAGTCATTTTGTTTTAGCAGTCCAACTGGACTAAAACCAATAGAGTATTTGCTTAAAATCAAAGAGCTTGGCCACAAGATGCTTAGTTGTTGCAAAGGCAAAATAGAAACTTCTCAGTGAAGAAGCCAGGCAGACATTCCTTTAACCAAGTGGACAAAGTTAACATTATTAGGACGAGCCATAGCAACATTACTCAGTTCAGTGATTTGATGCCTGGGGAAAGGCACATCATTTCTTGCCAAACATGTCTTACCTCCATCTAATGATGATAAAACATCAGACTAACCCAAACTGAGGAACATTCTGCAGAATCTTCAACAATGACAAGATTGGAAAACAAAGGGCTAAGGAATTGTCACAAGACACATTAATGTAATGGGGAATCCTGGACCAAAAAAGGTCATTTAGTGAGGCTACTGGCAAAATTTGAGTGCAATCTAATAAGGGAGATTAGTTAATAGTATTAATACATTGATCATTTATAAAATTTCATGATTATGGGTCTCTTCAGATGTGTCTTTTCTTTTCTTTTCTTTTCTTTTCTTTTCTTTTCTTTTCTTTTCTTTTCTTTTCAGAGGTTTTTCCTATAGGGCACATGCGCTCGCCAGAAAGACAGAGAGACAGAAAGCGAGAAATCACCCCCTAGGGGGGATGGCCATGCCACAATCCCTCCTCCTCCATTCTCCTCTCGGGATCTTGGGCACGTACGCACATGCGCCCAGCATGAGTTTAAGCCATTGGGTCCAAGACTCGAACCATGGTCAACCACATGGGAGTCCAGCGACATAGCCATTCCGCTAACTGCTGGTCCCAAGATGTGTCTTTTCTTAAGCTTATTTCTGTATTATTATTCCTTTTTTTTAAAAAAAGAATTATTTTATTTAACTTTATTTATTTATTTATTTATTTTATTTTATTTTTTTTTTTTTTTACCAGAGACGGACAGAGTGAGTGAGCGAGTAAGTAAGAGAGAGAAAGTGAGAAAGCAAGCTGCCAGGTCTGAGACTTGAACCACGGTCGGGCATGTGGGAGTCCAGCACCCTTAACCACCACAACACCTGCCAGCCCCTTATTATTACTTTTGTAAGAATTATTTTTAATTTAATTTAATTTATTCATTAATTTTATTTTAATTTGATGAGAGAGAGACAGAGAGAGAGAGAAAGCAAGCCACCAGGTCTATGATTCAAACTGCGGTTGGCCATGTGGGAGTCCAGTGCCTTATAAAAGCAGTGCAAAGAGGGGCCTGCAGGTGGTCCCCCACTATGCCACCTGCTGGTCCCTCTTAAGCCGATTCCTGATAATTTGTATCTTACTAGAAAAGTTAAGCTGCTAAGTAGATGCAAATCTTTTTTCAGCTTAAAGAAAATTTCTTCTGCCACATATTTTGTTTTATCATTTCCCTTCTCTCCGTGTAGAACTCCTGTTATCTATATGTAAATTTTATATATATATATATACACACATTATATATATATGTGTGTGTGTGTGTGTGTGTGTGTGTGTGTGTATGTATATTATATATATAAATTAGATCTCTACATTCTGGTTATCACAGTTCATCTTCTCTTTATAGTTTTCATCCTTTATCTTTTCTCCTATGATTTCTAGGATAATTTTTTTTTCTTTTTTTGGAGAGGTTTTTGCTATAGGGCGCTTGCGCTCGCCAGACAGACAGAGAGAGACAGAGAGACAGAAAGCGAGAAATCACCTCCCAGGGAGGATGGCCACACTGCAATCCCTTCTCCTCCATTCTCCTCTTGGGATCTTGGGCATGCACGCACATGCACCCGGCGTGAGTTTAAACCACCGGGTCCAGGACTTGAACTGCGGTCGACTACGTGGGAGTCCAGCGACATAGCCATTACACTAACTGCTGGTCCCACTAGGATAAATTTTCAAGCTGGTGTTCTAATTCACATATTCAGCTTTCTTTCATTCCCAATTTCTTTCTTTAAAAGAATTATTAATTTGATTCCATTTGTTATTATTACTTTTTAATTGGACCAGAGAGAGACAGAGAGAGAAAGAGAAAGTGAGAAAGCAAGCCACCAGGTCTGGGACTTGAACTGTGGTCGGCCACGTGGGAATCCAGTGCTCTATCGCCACGCCACCTGCCCCCCCCCCTTTTTAATATGGAATACTTCATGAATTTGCATGTCACCCATGCAGGGGCCATGCTAATATCTTCTCTATCGTTCCAGTTTAGTGTACGTGCTGCCGAACTGAGCACGTTCCCCATTTCTAGTCACTGTCTCCACTGCGCTTCCCAACTCAGGAAGCCAAAGCCTTTCTTAATCTCAGCTTGTAATATTTTACGATTCAATCCACTACATTTATAAATGCAAAATAGCTTGAAAATATGAATTAAGATCTTTTAAAAATATCTTTTCCAAAACAACAATTTTTTTTTCTCCTTATCTTGTGGGAATTTAGCTTCAAAGATACTTATTTTCTCTGGTCTTGTTTCTATTATTTAAAAAAGAATGACTAATTTTATTATCTATTACTATTATTGTTATTATTACCTTTAATTTTGCTATAGGGCACACGTGCTGACCAGAGAGAGAGAGTGAGAGAGAGAGAGAGAAAGAGAGAATGCAAGCCATCAGGTCTGGGACTCAAACTATGGTCAGTCACGTTGGGAGTCCAGCACCTTAACCACCGTGCCACCTGCTGGCCCCTAATTATATCTCTTTTTTCTTAAAATTATTTATTTAAGAGACCAGCAGAGGGTCTCCCATGTAGGTAACCAGTTTGAGTCCTGGACCCGGTGGTTTGAAACTCATGCCGGACACACGTGCTTGTTTACCCAAAATCCCAAGAGGAGGAGAAGGGACTGTGGCATGGCCATCCCCTCTGGGGGGGTTATTTTTCACTCTCTGTCTCCTCTGTCTCTCTGACAACCACACATGCCCTATAGCAAAAATCTCTCTTAAAACTTTTTAATTTTTAATTTTATTTATTATTATTATTATTAAATTTGCAATAGGATACATGTGCTCACAAGAGACAAAGAGAGGTAAAGTGAGAAAGTAAGCTGCCAGGTCCAGAACTTAAACCTTAAACCACGGTCGGCATGTGGGAGTACAGGACCTTAACCACCATGCCACCTGCTGGCCCATGTCTTTTTTGAAAGTCTGACTCTTTTCATGTTTTCATATATATATATATATATATATATATATATATATATATATTTTTTTTTTTTTTTTTTTTTTTCTGTTTGTTCCCCTTTAACAGAGGAAGCTATATGTTTCCAGGAAATACAGCAGTGGAGGTGGTTCTGGGAATTATGATGAATACACAGTAATTCATCAGTCAAACAGGTAAGTGAGAAAGGCATTCTAAGCAGAGATCAGAGTAAGGAAGGGCATGGAGGTATGAAAGCCCAATGTGGACTTTCTTTCTTCATGGTTTATGTACAGAGATATAATTTACAAATAGCAGAAATATGCAACTTTTGCAAAGGCTTTTTTTAAAATTAATTTTATTCATCCATTCATTCATTTTCATTTGACCATAGAGAGGGGGGGGGAAAAACAGTGAGAAAGTGGAAAGCAAGCCACCAGGTCTGGGACTCGAACTGTGGTCAGCCATGTGGGAGCATCCAGTATCTTAACCACCATGCTACCCATTGGTCCCCTAAAGTCTTCTATTTTTTTTTAAAGAATTATTTTATTTAACGTCATTTATTTATTTTTAAAATTTGACCAGAGAGGGACCAGCAGTTAGCGTAATGGCTATGTCACTGGACTCCCACATAGTCGACTGCGGTTCGAGTCCCGGACCCGGTGGCTTAAACTCACGCCGGGCGCGTGTGCGTGCGTGCTCAAGATCCCAAGAGGAGAATGGAGGAGAAGGGATTGTGGTGTGGCCATCCCCGCTGGGGGATGATTTCTCGCTTTCTGTCTCTCTGTCTCTCTCTGTCTGTTTGGCGAGCGCACGCGCCCTATAGCAAAAAACTCTCTAAAAAAAAAAAAAAAATTTGACCAGAGAAGGACAGAGCAAGAGAGAGAAAGAGAGAGAGGGAAAGTGAGAAAACAAGCTGCCAGGTCCAGGACTTCAACTGCGGTCGACCATGTAGGAGTCCAGTGCTCTTAACCACCATGCCATCTGCTGGCCCCTAAAGCCTTTTTTTCTTTAATTGCCAGGAAGTTTATACACTTGCCAGAGAGACACACAGAGAGAGAGATAGCACCTCCCCCCATGGGGTGTGGTCACCCCATAATCTTGTTTTTCCTCCATTTATCCATCCCATTAAGATTGGGGCACATAAACATATGTGCTCAGCATGTTTTACAAGCCACCACTGCTGGAACTCGGACTTTCATTAGCCTCTCCCGGATCTGGCTTCTACTGCATGATTCTGCTTCCATGTAAGGACTTCAAAAAGTGCACGAAAAATGGAAAGCTTGGGGACCAGCAGGTGGCATGGTGGTTGAGGCGCTGGACACTCCCACATGGCCAACCACGGTTCGAGACCTGGACCTGGTGGCTCGCTTTCTCACTTCCCTCTCTCTCTCTCTCTGGTTAAATTAAAATGAAGGAATGAATGAATAAATAAATAAATCTTTTTAAAAAATGGAAAGCTTGAGTTTAGATTGGTGCAAAAAATTTTGAAAGACCATCCATATTTTTTCATAATATTAAAACACATTTTCCATGAACTTTTTGAGGAACTCTCAAACAAAGGGCAGGAACCAGAAAACTAATCTGTAATGCTAGGAGTCAGCATATTGGTTATCTAGCGGAGTAATTTCACTGAGAAAGGGGCACACGGGAACTCTCTGGGGTGACAGATTTGTTTCCGGAGTTGATCTGACAGTGGTTAAACAGTGTATACATTATGAAGAGTATGCTGGAAGTATTCACTTAAAAGTTGTATATTCTGGGGCTGCCCCGTAGTGAAGGGTTAAGTGAAGTGCGTGTCTGGCCTCTTACTCAACATCTTGTGTGTGGGATTCATCCACATTGGATATGTCAGTAATTAATCCTTTCACTGCTGAGTGGCATTCCGTTGTATGACTCTTTTATTCATGCATTCTATTACTGATAATTGGCTTGTTTCAAATGTGGGTCTTGTCTTAGTCTGTTATTACATGGCTAACAGAAATAACTGAGTCTCAGAGTTTTTTGTTGTGTGGTTTTTTTCTTTTTTTTTCTTTCTTTCTTTCTTTTTTTTTTTTTTTTTTTTTTTTTTTTTTTTGCTATAAAGCACTTGCCAAGGAAAGAGAGGGAAAGAGAGAGAAGGAAAGTGAGAAAGTGCCTCCGTGGGGGATCACCATGCCACAGTTCCTTCTCTATTTTCCTTTTAAGATTCTTAGTACGCATGTGCATGCACTTGGCATGTTTTTTGAGCCACAGGTATGGGATTTGAACTGAGCAGTTGCCCATGTAGGATCCAAGGCCTTAACACCAAAATACGTGGCTGGCCCAAACCTGAATGAATTGTATAAAGAAGACAGGATCCAAATGCCCCCATATGGATGAATGGATTGAAAAACTGTGGCACATACACTCTATGGAATACTATTCAGCCATAAAAAAAAAACAAAAACAAACAAACAAAACAAAACAAAACAAAACCTGGCTTTTGACAGAAAGTAGAATATGGAAGATTTACTGCTGAGTGAAGCAAGCCAGTCTATGAAGGAGAGACATTGTATGTCCCCACTTAATATATACTGAATGTCTGCACTCTATGACTGAAACTGATTGACCTAAGGTTGTACAAACACAAGAAATGGGGGTTAGTGCCAGATGTGGTGTGTGTGGAGAAGCGGGACCTAAGGAAGCACATTTGGAGGAGGGATGCGGAGGCAGAGCATTGATGGAATGGGGAGGTGTGGTGTTATCGGTTGAAGATATTTTGATCAACTGGACTGGGGAGAAATGCTCACATATTGAAATGTTCACTATGTAAGCTAAATAATGTGATTGAATGTATATAAAAATTTTAAAAAATTTAATAAAAAAAAAAAGAAGACAGGAGTTTCTTTACAGACTAACAATTCTGATGGCTGCAAAGTCCAAAGTCCTGGGACTACTGCATTGCCAAAGGAGGCACAAATTATAGTGGGCACAGGCAGAGAGAGGGATCTCTCTTGTAACACCAGCTCTGGTGAGAACTAAGCCCTTCTCAGAAGAGTTAGAACTCATTGTATCTCATGAGACATCATTAATCTATTCATGAGACTTGCCCACATGATGCAATCGCCATGAACCAATCGCTGCCCGCTAAGCCTCACCCTGGAACACCATGAGAGAATTCCATTTTCACTTAATATTTTTACAACACCCATGAATTTCTGGGGACATATTCCAACTACAGTAGGGCTATTATAGATAAAGCTGCTATAATTACTCATATATTAGGTTGTCAGGAAAGTCATGATGTATTTTTTCTATGTAAAAATGTGTCATGACTTTCTTGACAACCCAATACGTGTTTTTGTCTGGACACATAGATCCATTTATCTTGGATACACACCTCAGAGTGAAATTTCTAGGTCATAGGTAGATGTATATGTAACTTTATTTGACATTGTCACTCAATTTTTTCAAAGTTGTGTCATTTCATATCCCTACAAGCAATATAGGAATGTTTCAGTTGTGGGACCAACAGATGGTGTAATGGTTACGTTGCTGGACACCCACGTAGTCGACCACAGTTTGAGTCCCGACCTGGTGGCTTAAAACTCAAGCCAGGGGGAACCAGCAGTTAGCATAATGGCTATGTCGCTGGACTACCACGTAGTCGACCGCGGCTCGCGTCCCGGACCCGGTGGCTTAAAACTCACGCCAGGCACATGTGCGTGAGTGCCCAAGATCCCGAGAGGAGAATGGAGGAGAAGGGATTGCGGCGTGATCATCCCCCCAGGGGGTGATTTCTTGCTTTCTGTCTCTATGCCTCTCTCTGTCTGTCTGGCAAGCGCACGCACCCTATAGCAAAAAAAAAAAAAAACCTCTCCAAGAAAAAAACAGAAAAAGAAAAGAAAAAGAAATAGCTCAAGCCAGGCACGTGTGTGTGCATGCCCAGGAGAAGGGACTGCTGAGTGGCCATCCTCCCAGTGGAGATTTCTCGCTTTCTGTCTCTCTGTCTGTCTCTGTCTCTCTGGCAAGTGCATGTATAGCAAAAATCTCTCTCTAAAAAAAAAAAAAAAAAGGGATGGGGACCAGTAGTTGGCATAATGGCTATGTTGCTGGACTCCCATGTAGTCGACCACAGTTTGAGTCCCAGACCTGGTGGCTTAAACTCACGCCAGGCACATGTGCGTGTGTGCCCAAGATCCCAAGAAGAGAATGGAGGAGAAAGGATTGCTGCATGACCATCCTCCCGGGAGATGATTTCTTACTTTCTGTCCCTGTCTCTCTCTGTCTTTCTGGTGAGTGCAAGCACACTATAGCAGAAAGAAAATAAAAACAAAACAAAACAAAACAAAAAAACCTCTCCAAAAAAAAGGGGGGGGGGAAATGTTCCAGTTGCTTCCCACCCTTGTCATCATCTGGCATTTTCCATCTTACTTATAGATGTACCAATGGCTGTGGGGCAGCGAGAGAGGAGGAGGACTGATGCGTGTACCTGTGGCTGTCATTCTGCGTTCTGGCCCATGGTGTCAGGTCTGATCAGCTCTTGTTGGTGGTCTGGCTTCTAGAGACAGGGGGACACAGGTGGAGCTCCAGTTTGGAGGGGGAAGAACATACAAGCTCAACCTCTGGGCCATAGCTGCTGGTGAAGAAGAAGGCCCGCCTCTGAGGCGATGCAGGGTGTGACCCAGTTTGTCTCCTGGGTCTTCAGCCCCCTAGAAGTGAGCTTCATGGAGCAATTCTGTTCCAGCATTTCCCCATCTTCCATGGGATACGGAAGCCGTCGTGTTCCTCCCACTCCTCCAGGAGTCTCTTCACCCTTCAAAGTGCTTTCATCGTTCCAGTCTGGCATGCACTATGTCATTCTTGGTACTCAGTTCCTGATTCCGGGCCAGCGCTACCTCTTCCTCTGTGCCGGGGCCACCTCTGGGCTATCTCCACTTTGTCCTCTCTCTTCCTCCAGATGCCAGCCTTTCTTTCAGTGGAAAATGTAGGAAGGGGGGAGACAGAAGACTCCAGTCCTCATCAAGCTGTGTGACCTAGGGTGCCTTCCATGGCACTCCTATGGCTCTGTTTCCTTCTCTGGGTAGAGGTGCGGGGTGAGGGGTAGCAGTAGCACTTGAAGGTGTCGAGCTCCTTTTCGTCCCCATCTAAAAGCTGGAACCAGTGTGCCGCCAAGGGTACTTTCTGTTTCTATCTGTTTGGGGAAGTTGCTTTTTCTTGGTATTTGGGCAGCCGAGAAGAGAACAGTCATTGGTGTCCACATCTCTCGATGCCCCAGGTAGGGCTGCGGCTTTTGACCAACATATGACCCTGTGGCTGATTTGGACGCCTCAAACAGACATTGTGACACAGAGTCCCACTCAATAGTGGAAGTGGAGCGCTCAGCCTCGTCCTTTATTAATCCTAAAATGTGCTGTTTGTTCAGTGCCAGGGCTGCTGAGCTGGAGCCGAGCTTCTTACCCCTACATCGTATGTGAGGAAACTGAGGCACGGGAAAGCGCAGTGCCTTCTGGGATTCCCTGAGGAGTCCTTCCAAGTTTTGGTATAATGACATCTGTAGTGTCTTCTGTGGGAGAGAAACGGGGAGACAAGAAGAGGGATTTGACCTTGGAGACAGGAAGGACCCCTCCTCCACCATTCCAGGGAAAGTAGGCAATCCGACCCAGGCTAGAGGAGTGATGCTGAAAGGGGAAGCCCAGGGGCCCGTCTGCACAGCAGGGTACAGGCATTTTAAGGGTTACGAGCACCCAAAGAAAATAGAAGTAGTAGGAGGAAGTGGGGCTCTGGTTCTCAGTGAGAGAAGGAAGCAGCTCAATGGGGCTTCCTCTTTCTCCTTCTTCCCCGAAGCCCCCACCCCAAGCCTCCCTCCCTGCTCCGCCCACCCCTGCAGCAGGGCCAGAGCCAGCGCTTCCGCCGTCCTGGAGAACCTCATCTTTTTTTTGGGGGGGGTGGGTGGCTGGTGTTTGCTCCTGGAGTCCTTCTGGTCATGGCAGTGCAACAACTAGGTCTGGTCGTTCCAAGGGTAAGCGGGCTGGGAGCTGGGGGTGAGGACTTTCAGGCACTTTGCGGGCGTGGCGGGGGGAACGACTAGGTGGCCTGGGTGAGGTCGGCACCTGGCTGACACAAACCGGCCGCCAGGTGGCGGGAGAGGCCTGCTCGGTGACCGGCCCCGCCCCGGCCCCGCCCTTGACAAGGCCCCGCCCCCTGGAAGCTCCGCCCGCCTTTGCCCGCCAGGGTTCATCACCACGCCTGTCTGAGTTGCAGAGCTTGGGCAGATGCCACGACCCGCTGTACAGCTCCACCCGCGGCGCGGTGATCCCGGGCATCACCCGAATTGCAGCGAGTCTCCTCTGGAGAGGGGCTCGGCGCCCGGCGGGGACTGCAGGTGTGTGACTGGGTCGGAGGGGCGGGCGTGGAGGGCACGCCTGGCAGCTCTAGGCAGAACCGGAGCAGGCTGGGGGACCGTCGGGGAGCTGGCGCTGCAGCGGACAGGCTGGACAGGTCCTGTTGTCTCCCAGCCCTGTGGATAGAGTCCGTCACGGGACACTAGATCCACAAACCCATGTTCCAGGTGGATCCCGAGACAGAAGGGGCGTCCGGGGACCACCTATCCTTATCCAGTAGTCACTGAGGGATGGTGTCCTCCGCTTCCCGCCTGCGTCACAGGTTGGGGCCAAGGAGCCTGCCCCACTCCAACTGGGAGCTCGCTTTGTGAGCGTTGGCACCGGGGATCCTTGGCCTTCAGGACCTGGGAGTCGTCGAAGCGCTCCCCCAAACCACCGTCCTAGGAGCCTCAGCCTGCCTCAGTGCTAGCGAGCTTGGCTTCCCAGACGGTGGCTGCGGTTCTAGAGAATTGCACAACTTGTGCTGACAGAGGACCCCTGCTTACAACCGAGTGTCCCCACCTGACTGTGTGTGTTTGTGCGTGTGTGTGTGTGTGTGTGGGGGGGGGTAAATGCGCGTGCGCTGGTATGCTTGCGTGCTGGCCCATCCCAGGCCTGGGGTACATGTGAAAGAAGTTCAGGTCAGTAGGAGGAACGAGATTGTTCAGAGGGAAAAGGAAGGCGAGATGAAGGCAGCAGGATGTGGTGTAAAGTGAGTTAACCAGCCACGCAAGGAGGCGGGGTGGGCTTAGGCAAAAAGGGAGCTCAAAGTAGGCCCTGTCTGCCTGGAAGGACCCTTCTGGATCAGCTTCCGTAGGCTGTACCGCGTCTGCCCAGCCACACCGTCTTTCCTCCTGCTTTCAGGACCCCTGGTAAGGCCCTGGTCCCCAACCTGACTGCACTCTGGGCTTTCGCAGTGTTTTCTTTTTCTTTTCTTTTTTTTTTTTTTTTTGTCTCAAAATATTACTTTATGGAACCAGCAGGTGGCATGGTGGTTAAGGTGCTGGATGCTCCCACATGGCTGACCATGGTTCAAATCCTGGACCTGGTGGCTTGCTTTCTCACCTTCTCTCTCTCTGTCTGTGTGTGTCTCTCTGGTCAAATTTTTTTTAAAAAAATGAATGAATGAATAAATAAAGTTACATAAATAATTTTTTAAATTACTTTATTTTATTTATTTATTTATTTTCTTATTTTTTAATTTGACCAGAGAGGGACAGAGTGAGAAAGGGAGAGAGAAAGTGAGGAAACAAGCCACCAGGTCTGGGACTCGAACCATGGTCAGCCATGTTGGAGTCCAACGCCACTTGCCAGCCCCTCTCACAGTGTTTTCCGAACCGCACAGTCCTCAGGCCCCAGTCCTATGCACAACTTACCAGGGGATGGATCATAAAATCTATTTTTTAAAAAATGTGACACTTGGACACCATCTGTGATGTGAAAGAGACCTGAATTCCAGATGGGCCCAGCTGTGTGACCTTCAGCATCTTACTGCCTCCCCCAGCCTCAGTCTCCTTATCTGCAAAATGGGCTCTAACACCGACCCGCAGAGCTGGGTGGAGAATTAAATGAGACAAGTGTGATGTGAAAAGCAGAGAATGGGCTTTCCACAGCATGACCTTAGTGATGGGGTCTGTACCTAGGGTCCTATGGAAGACAGACAGTTTGGGAGGGTCGAGCTCTCCCAGCCTGCCTCAGGGCACTCTCCCTTGCTTTCGGGAGCATAACTAGTGCGGACTGAAGGGAGAGCAGGAAAGCTCGACGTCTTCATGTGTTGGGTGTTACTGGTTTTGTTCATTTTTAAAATATTTGCCAGAGTGTGCTTGTGCTTACAGAGACAGAAGGGAGACAGAAGGGGTGTGGTCACACAGCAATCCCTTCTCCATTTCTCCATCCTGGGGTACCTCAGCACACATGCATATGCACCTGGTATGTTTCTCAAGCCACCAGGGCTGGGATTCGAACCATGCAGTAGACCCTGTGAGATCTGGCTCCCTTAACCACCAGGCCATAGGGCTGACCCCTTCAATGAATTTTAAGAACCCTCTTCCCTTTACCTCCAGCGTAGGTGGGGGATGATTTGATCTCTTCCCTCCCTTGCTGGAGAAGAAGTAGCCCGCCTCTGATTCCCTGCTCTCCTCTCCTCCCTCCCCTGCACTGCTCTTTATTTCATCAAGAATACTAGGGTGGCAGCTAACCGACGGTACTGGGGTTGCTGGTGGCACGTGATGAGAAGGCAAGGTGTGGAGGCTGTCAAAGAGGCTGTTCTGTCGTCCAGGACGAGTACTGACCAGGGAGCCTGCTGGCTAAGAAGTGGGAGAAGAAGAGAGCCAGGATTGTTTTTATTTTGTTTTGTTTTTATTTGCGATCGGGCACATGCGCTCACCAGAGAGACAGAGAGACAGAGAGAGAGGTAAAGTGAGAAACCAAGCTGCCAGGTCCAGGACTCCAACTGCGGTCAGCCATGTGGGAGTTCAGTGCCTCAACCACTGTGCCACCTGCTGGCCCTGCCAGGAGCATTTTTGCCCAGGTGGCCTACAGTTTGAGAGCCGCAGCTTCGGTCCAGCTAAGCACTCAAGCTGTGCTGACTTGGCCTTTGTCCAGAGAGGCTCGCTGTAGGGGCCAGGTGGGAGGGCAGCAGGAACACAACTGGACTCGCATTGGAAAGGTCCTGGGGGTGTGTCCTGGGACCTCCCTGTGCATGCTGCACGTGCGCTGTGTGCCCACGATCCAGGTCAGCTGAGGCCGGGTGCATTGTGGTGTGGAGACTCTGTTGAGGGTTTCTGTCATTCATTCTCATTCTCTTTCTCTCTCAGAAGAAATAAACAAATAATCTTAAAATCAAACAAATAAACGAAAACTCCAAGGGGCTGAGTTGGCCAGCTCTATGGGACCCTTATAAACCAGAACATTTTTGCCTCAACTGGCAGATTGAAAACCTGAATAAGGAAGGAATCTTCTCCAGGGTGAGACAGAGTGATCCCCAGCAGGGCAAGGGGAAGGTGCTCAGTTTGATTTTAGAGTCTCTGGCACAGCTGAGAGAACAGGAAGGGGCAGAGGAAAGGCTACCTCTGACTTCTGCCCAAGGAAGACGATAGACTTCCTCAGCAAATATATACAACATGCTGGGGATATTTCATCTATTTGGAGGTACTGATTTTTCCACATTTTAAAAAAGATTTATTTTATTTAATTTTATTCATTATCATTATTTTATTTTTACTTTTCATTTATTTATTTATTTTTTTAAGTTGACCAGAGAGAGGCAGAGAGAGAGGAAAAGTGAGAAAGCAAGCTGCCAGGTCCAGGACTCAAACCACGATCAGCCACATAGGAGTCCAGCCACCTTAACTACAATGCCACCTGCTGGCCCCTTTTTCCACATGTTTAAAAAAGCTTATTTCTTCCCAGAGCCAGAGAGAGAGCCAGCACCCTCAACAGAGTCCTATTTCTATGATTCACCCCCCAGCCTCAGCCAGTTCTGGATCATGGGTTTTATGCTTGTGTATTTGTTTTTAAAATTTGCTATAAGGCATGTGCATTCATGAGAGAGAGAGAGAGGGAGAAAGTATACAGTGGGGGAATGGCCATGCTGCAATCCCTCCTTCTCCATTCTCCTCTCGGGACTTGGGGCACACATACACATGTGCCTCGTGTTTTGGAAGCTGCTGGGTCTGGAACTCAAACCACGAAGTCAGCTATGTGGGAACCAGCTGCCTTAACCCCCATGCCACTAGCTGGCCCTGTTTGTTTTTAATGCCAGAGTGCATGTGTGTGCAAGAAATGGGGAGAGAGAAAACACTCCCTCCCCGCCTCCCATTCCCCATCTCCCTCACCCCAAACACCGTGGGGCCTGGTCATACTGCTGTCCTTTCCCCCCAGTTTGCTATCCCATCAGGACCCTGGGCCAGGCTCATGCACAGCCAGCAAGTAAAGGACCGCGGCCTGGAGTCACACTGCGGCCGACCATGTGGGGTCTGGGTTCCTCTGCACAGCACTTACCTGATGTGTTGTGGGGCTGGCCCCAACGTTGTCCTGCATTTGTGTGTTTTCTTGCTTGTCTCTAGGCTAGCAGCTAGGTTCTGGAGTGGACGTATCGCTTACATGACTTGTGCATAAGTCAGACATCGCTGTAGCAAGGCACACCCAAGAGGAGTCTGGGTGGGTCCCTGAATGGGAAAAAATGGGTGACTTTAACGGCTCGGGACAGATTCTTGGTCCTTCCTGAATGAACAGTCTGTCTATTTGGGTGTTAGACTTTGGGCTTTAGAGTTTGAATCCTGCCTCTGGCCTCCAGCCTGTCTCCTGCTGCCATGGTGAAGACAGACGACAACTAAGCACAGGTCACGTTTTGGATGCAAACCCTGCAGAGCCGCCATTGCCTCTGGAGAAGGGCTGCGCCCTGAGCATGGCTAGCAAGGCCCCTCACACCCAGGGCAGGCCACCCCTCCTGCTTTATCTCCTGGAGCTCTGCACGTGCTATCCCTTCTCCCGGGACTGGCCTTCCCTTTCCCCACTGCCTGGTGGATTCTTCTGCTGATGCGCAGCACAAGCCTCATCTGTCGAGTTCTTCCCCAGCCCGCTCCTTACCCACAGCTCTGACCACCCTCGCGCATGCTCCCTGTGCCTCTGTGTCCTCCCGCCATCGTGCCAACTGCCCTGGTCTGAGCAGCAGCCGGCACAGCTATGGACGGCTCCCAGGGCCCCTTGATGCTGAGCATGGCATCTGGCTGTCACCAAAAAGCCCCGCAGGATCTCATAGGCAAGAAGTCCATGCATCCTACCAGTGGATGCTGCCCGAGGACTGGGTGGGGTCGGGCAGGGAGGAGGGGCAGAAGGGAGGGGTGTGCTTTTCATTTTCGAGTCCTCCAAACCTTCTTGTTGTTGTAGTTGATCTAGGCAAATGAGCTGGTGTGGCTTCCCCGTGGGGGGCAGGGCTGGGGTGTGAGGGCTGAAGGTGACTTCCAGGCTTCCACCTGCCTGACCTCACTACTCCCAGTCACGTGACAGTGGCTGAGTTTACGTGCTCTCTGGGGTGTTTCCTCATCTCTACAACGGACCCACAGCACCCCGTGCTCTCTGCGGCCCCTGCCTGACCTCTGACATTCACCTCATTTGCTTAACACTTTTTTTTTTTTTTAGTGTATTTCTTCCGTCTGTGAGAGAGTGACAGGCACCCTCAACAGGGTCCCCAAGCCTTGATCTATCCACAGCCTCAGCCAGCCTGGGTCAGGGCAGCCGGCCTGGGTCAGGGCAGCCGGCCTGGGTCAGTGCAGCCGGCCTGGGTCGGGGCAGCCGGCCTGGGTCGGGGCAGCCGGCCTGGGTCAGGGCAGCCAGCATACTCAGGGAGGTGCCTGGACACAAACCGGAACCTTCCCACGTGGGTCCAGTTGCGGAGCCCCTGCGCCACGTCTGCCCTGCTCAGCACTTTGGTAGGGAGCACCTTCTGTGAGCCAGGCATGCGCTGTGCTTTCAGACGCTGAGCCCACTCTCGCGGACTTGCAACTCACATCTATTGTTGGGTTTCAATCGTGAGAGTCGCAGGACACCGTGAGATTATGGAAGGGGAGCCTGATAAAGTTTGGGGTTACGGAAGGCCTTCCCTGAAGACATCATATGTAGTTTAGACTTAAAAGCTATGAAATAAAATAGTTACAATGCTAATGATAATACTCGACATTTAGAAGACGTGTGGCAAGGGCTTTGGGGGTACATTTTCTCAGGCCTTCTTCTCAGTAGCTCTGTGGGATGTGTGGGCTTCTCTCCTGGGAGAAGAAGAGAGACATGACATGGCCGCTGGCTGGTCCCTGCCTCTGTGTCTGGCATGGATTAAGGGTTCAGTTCCTTGCGTCTGGCCCCCTCCTCACCCTCCAAGGTCCAGCTTGTGGACATTAAGGTCATAAGTACTATTACAGGGTGGAGGTCCCCTTTCTCTTTTCACTGCCCAACCCAGTGGTCCCCTGTATCACAGCTACGGCAGTCCTCATCCACAGGGACCCCACCGCCTTCCTGGACCTTCATTCTGTCCCTCTGAGGAGCAGCTGTTGCTGCAGGGTTCAGAAGCTCAGATCCTGGCTGTTCGTATCATCTAAGTCACCTGTCCAGCTTCCATGTCCCTTTTCTTCATCCAAGGCCGTCATTCCAGGGCCATGAGGTCCCTGCAGATGTGTCACTGGGTCTTTGGTCCGGGCATCTGCTCCTGTGTGGCTTGGTGGGCTTGGCCTTTGTCAGGCAAATCTTCACACAGCCACTGCCTGCAGCTCGGCCAAGGTGGCCGACCTGCCCGTTGTGTCCTCAGCACTAGTTAGATCACGTCTACACCCACAGCTCTTCGAGGGAGTCTCAACTCTCTAGGTAGCGGGCTCCTTTGAAAAAACTGAGGAAAGTGACAGATCACTCCCCCCTGTACGTGCATATGTGCGCATGTGAATGAACATACACACATATATGCACATATATACATATGTACATGGTCTCTCTCTTCTTTTCCTCAAGTTTTTCTATTCCTTTCTTTCAAGAGAGGACACCCTCAATAGGTCTCACGCTGTGTTTCCCCCCACCCCCAACCCAGCCAGAATCAGACACCGATGTCTACAGGGTGACTGGGGAATCAAACCTGCGACCTTCCGTGTGAATTCAGCATCACTTGAGCAGTGTTACTTCTGTACCACCAAGCTAGTCTAATCTCTTAAAGTTTGGTTTTTAATTTTTTTAGAAATTTTATTCAGGGGGACCAGCAGTTGGCATAATGGCTATGTCGCTGGACTCCCATGTAGTCGACCGCAATTCGAGTCCTGGACCCGGTGGCTTAAACTCATGCCGGGCGCGTGTGCGTGCATGCTTGCCAAGATCCCGAGAGGAGAATGGAGGAGAAGGGATTGTGGCGTGGCCATCCCCCTGGGGGGTGATTTCTCGCTTTCTGTCTTTCTGTTTCTCTCTGTCTTTCTGGCAAGTGCATGCGCCCTATAGCAAAAACCTCTCCAAAAAAAGGAAATTTAAAAAGAAATTTTATTCAGAAAAGGCAAGTGAGGACAGAGACCATTTTTTAGAATTATTTTTTATTTAACTTTCTTTATTATTATTTTAGTTTTCCCAGTTTGATCAAAGAGAGACAGAGAGAGAGATAAAGAAAGAGTGGGAAGCAAGCCACCAGATCTGGGACTTGAACTATTGTCAGCCATGTGGGATTCCATTGCCTTTAACCACCATGCCACCTGCCAGCCTCAATTTTTTTTTTTTTAAAGTGAGATTTTTGCTATAGGGCATGCACGCTCGCCAGAGAGACAGAAAGTGAGAAATTACCTTCCCCTGGGGGGATAGCCATGCCGCAGTCCTTTCTCCTCCATTCTCCTCTTGGGATTTTGGGCATGCATGTACATGCATCCAGCATGAGTTTTCAGCTGCCTGGTCTAGGACTTGAACCACGGTTGACTCTGTGAGAGTACAACGATGTAACCATAAAACCATCTGCTGGCTCCTCTCTGAAAGTTTTACATAAAATTCCAGCCTCTTCTTAGACCTCCCTAGTCCACCGAGCTGGTTAATAACCCCACTTCTAGCAAACATGGCTTTCTCTATGCTGATTTCTGGGGATACCCCAGTGCAGCACCACATGGGAGGAAGCTGTTGTCAGAGGCGAGCTGGGGTGATGATGGGTACTGAAAACTGTGTACCAGATGCCCTGGGTGACTCACTAGTGAGAACTCAGGTGGCACCCAGGGGGCCGAGCTCCCGGACCGCACACCGAACCGCTGCCACGCACACTCTTTCTGGGTTTCTCATCAACTTTTGAATTCAGCCCATTTTCAAGATGATTAAAGAGCAGCACATTCCCTAGTGGGGTCCTAACGAGATGTCTTTCTGTTCTGCCTCCCAGTCAGAACTAGATTTAAGACTAGGATGGAGAACCGGCAGGTGATATGGAGGTTAAGGCGGCCGGGTCCCATGTAACTGAGTACACGGTTCAAGTCCCATACCCAGTGGCTTGAAACACACCTCCTGGCACAGGTGCATGCCCAAAATTCCACGAGGAGAATGGAGGAGGAAAAGAGAAAAAAAAAAAAAAAAAAAGACTAGGACTGAGATAGAGAAGCACGCACTTGTGGCCATTCGCGTGAATAGGAAATAGAGAGGCCGGTTGTTGTTTCTTGCCACAAATGCCCCTAAGTTCCCAGCGACCAGTGTGAGCATGGGGCTTCATTTCTAAGATGTGGTCAGGGTTCTTTAGAACCAGTGCCTTGAAGTAAAACACTGCGTGGGGAGGAAGTCATCTTCGATTTCTTCTAAGGATTTTTACAAGCATGAGTGGATGTTAAGTTTTCAAGCATTCATTAGAAGTTCATGCATTCTTTCGTCTGGTGACAGATTGATAGGACACATATGACACATGCACTCCTATAGAGCCCCCTCAGATGTCTGGAATAAACTCAGTTTGGTCAGGGAGTTTAATTATTTTTATATGGTTCTAGGTTTGATTTGCTGTGATTTACTTTAGAATTTCTTTCTTTCTTTTTTTCTTGGAGAGGTTTTTGCTATAGGGTGTGTGCATTTGCCAGAGAGACAGAGACAGAAAGCGAGAAATCACTCCCCTGGGGGATGGTCTCGCCGCAATTCCTTCTCCATTCTCCTCTAGGGATTTTGGGTACGCACGCACACGTGCCCAGCATGAATTTAAGCTACCAGGTCTGGGACTCGAATCGTGGTCCACTACAAGGGGTTCAACTACCTAGCCATTACCTCGACTGCTGGTCCCTTACTTTAGAATTTCTGCATCTGTACTCATAAGTCGGTTTGGCTTCCATTTTACTTTTATGGGCTGCTGTTGTCAGTTTTGTTTTGTTTGTTTTGAATGGGAGAGAGAGAGAACAAGAGGAGAGTCTGGGCATGCAGGAGTGGGAGGGAGGGACTTTCTTTTTAATGGGAAAGACAGAGATAGAACATATGCGAGAGGGAAGGAAAGAGAGAAAGAGAGAGAGTGAGGTATTTTTCAGGGTCTCACCCTGTCATGACCTCCCACCCCAGCCTTCCAGTTAGCTAGAACCATGGGGACACACGGCACTCCCAGCATGTTCAGGACCTGAACTCAGGCTTCCCGTGCAGCCACCAGGCAGTGGTACCCTCCCACTTGAGCCACTGTGGCTGGGTCTCTTATCAGTTTTTGGTTTGCTGGTTTTGCAAAATGACTTTGGAAGCATTTCATCTTCTCTTGTATCCTGGGACAGCTTAGAGAGCTGGGGCCTTGAAGTTGGAAGAATAGCTCTGGTCTTCGGGTCCTCTGCAGTTGGATTCTTGGCTTCCCACTAAGCTTTCTTTTCTCTCTTCGTCAGCCCTCCCAGGTACTCGCCTGTCAACCTCGGTGTTCCCAAGCTGGTGGCCATTAGTCACCTTTGGTTCTCGGTTTCCAACAGTCTGCCACTAAGTCCTAGGAGTTCTTACTTGATGCACTTGTCCATGTAAGGGAGGGCCCATTTTCTTTCTTTCTTTTATTTTTTTAAACAGTTATTTAATTTTATTCATCATCATTATTATTATTATTATTATTATTATTTTTGGAAAGGTTTTTGCTATAGGGCGCGTGCACTTGCCAGAAAGACAGAGAGAGACAGAGAGACAGAAAGCAAGAAATCACACCCCCCGGGGGGGATGGCCATGCCACAATCCCTTCTCCTCCATTCTCCTCTCGGGATCCTGGGCACGCACACACACTCGCCCGGCGTGAGTTTAAGCCACCGGATTCAGGACTTGAATCACGGTTGACTACATGGGAGTCCAGCGACATAGCCATTACGCTAACTGCTGGTCCCCATCGTTATTATTTTTTAAAATTTTGACCAGAGAAAGATCAAGAGAAAGGAAAAGTGAGAAACCAAGAAACCGGGTCTGGGACTCGAACTGCTATGGGTTATGTGAGAGTGCCTTATCCACCATGCTGGCCCAGAAAAGCCGATTTTCACACTGAGCTGGGCAGATTGTCTGGAGGGCAGTTCAATTCCAGAGGCTGGAATGAGGGGGATGCTGATCCCCAGAGGAAGGTAACTAAGAGGTTGGTGGCATAACATGAAATGATTAAAGAAGCAGAGCTGTTTTTCTCTAAAAAGAGGAGATAGAAGAGAAATGATACGTGTCTTCGGATGTTTGAAGAGGACCATCCTGTGGAAAAGTAGACCTGCCCCATGGGGTCATTGTCCATGACGGGAAAGGGACCACTGAAGGGAAATCAAAACAAAATAGACTTCAGCTCACAAGGGAAGCTCTCAGAGACGTTCCGAGCAGATCAGCCATGGGATTGGGTAGCCCCGTGGCCCTGAGTTCCCCATGGGCAAATTATTCAGGGAAAATGCATGTCAGGTATCAGAGGAAGGATAGTTGGGAGGATGGAGACCAAGATAGCTCCATTTCTAAGCGTCTCTAGTTCTCTAAATTACGGCGGCCTTGTGTGAGTGGTTGCGTAAAATTTGGTTGTTCTGAGAACATCATTTGAATTTCAGAAGTTCAGTGGCCTCGAATAAACAAATCCCAGAGATGGGCAGTTCCCTCACGAACCCCACAGCCCTGCTTCATAGCCTGTTCCCCAGAGCAGGGGTGTCTTGGCTGTGAGAAAACCAGAGCCATGTGGTGAGAGGCCCTGCATCCCTACTGGACCCCAGGATCTTTGTCCACACCCTGTGCTGGGAGCGTCCACGTCCATACCCTGTGTTGGGATCATAGGCTTCCTTTGGTGGGGTCTCTTGTTCTTGCTCCTCCCTGTACTTGAGGAAATAGTCTAAGTCAACTCCAGATTCCTGTTCTTCTGTGTGAGTCCCGAGATAAGCTCTCAGGGCCACCCCACCTAACCTCCAGGTTGAGCTGGGAATGAATGAATGGCTTCTCGTGCTTGGGGTTTTTGAGCCAGGGTATTTTTAGGTCTTTGTATTGTACATTTACTTCTGTACCAACATCTTGGAAGTTTCGTTTTGAGAAAACTAGAAGCTCAAGAGCTCTCCTGGGCCTGTTCTTGTGCGGAAGAGAACCCAGACGTTGCGGCATGACGTGTAGGCTACAGGGTCAGAACAGAAGATGGGATTTCTACTCCTCGTCCCTAATTACTGCCTCTTCTCTCTGAGCCCACTGCTTCCCAGGCCACACGGGACTCTGACTCCAACTTTCTGTGAGTTTTCAAAGCTTCGTAGGAGCTGAGAGGGGATCTGTCCCTTCCCTCAAGCTCCTTCCCTTGGAACAGGACTTCGGTGACTGAGCATCCCTCTTCAGACTACCATGGGGCCATCCCTCCCTCCAGCCTGTGCACCTGTGTCAGGTGGCTTCCACCCGGGTCGCCGGTGGCTTTGCGATGGCAAATTCCAATCGCTTCTTTCCAACCCGCATCTCTCATTGATGTTTCTATCGCATTCCATGCCAAACAAATGCTCTCGCCTGGGGCTTTTACTCTTACCCACCCCGTCCGCGGTCCTCCGTCTTTCTTGCCATCCTCAGATGAGCTCATCTCCCTGTCTCAGGCCCTGGTCTCTAGGGCTTGCCCCGAGATGTCCTGTTTTTACTAAATATACATCCAGAGCCAGCTCCGCATGCACAGAGCAGGCTTCCTCTGCGGACTTCCCCATTTCTGTCTCTGCAGAAACCAGACTCCAGGTCATAAAACCTTGGAGTCATCTCCGAGTCCGTCCTCCCTGTTCTCCACACTCCAGTTGGTTCTGACGGTGCTTCCTTTCCCTGGGGTTCCTGTGTCTCTCACTTCCCCCTTGCTCTCTGTCACTGAATGCAGCTGATGGGCCACCGCACGCCAGCTGACGGGCCTTAGGGACCACAAGCTCTTCCTTGTTGCACCAGGACACTCTTCTTAGGAAAACCTCTTCATCACCATGTTCGGAAGCCTTTCAGGGCACCCTGCTTCGTAGCGTGTAGAATCCTTAGTTTTCGGTTCATGTCTCAGCGTCGAGGCCCTATTCCTTTTCCCTTGAATCTTCACGCCCTCCTCCAGCCAGCCTGCCTGATTCGGATCCCCCAAGATGTAACTTGTTCTTGCCTCTCTCGTGCCCCTCCTGATGAGGAAGACATGCCAACCTTTCATGGTCAACGCTGACCTCCCAGTGCCCCGCGGGCCCGGCCTTGGGCAGCAGGCAGTGTTTGTCGGGTGGATGGATGTTCGTGGAGCAGCCAGCACAGAGGGGACCTGGGCCTTAGTCTTTGGTGGCTGATGATCTGGTGGGCTGTGCTGCCCCTCTTTTGGGATCTTAGATCTTTGTGAGGTTGGGACAACCTCTCCTTAGCTACTGACCCATCCAGGCATCTCACTTTTTTTTTTTTTAATGGTAGTATGTGCACACACACGAGAAAGAGAAGCACCCTTGATAGGCTCTTCTCGTGCTGCGATCCCCTTACTCTAGCTCTCTCGCTCCTCAGAATCCTGATCACTGGAGCTGGCAGGTGGCATGGTGGTTAAGGCACTGGATTCCCACATGGCTGACCACCAGGTTTGAGTCTCAGACCTGGCAGCTTGCTTTCTTATTTTTCCTCTCTCTATGTCTCTCTCTGGTGGTATGCCATATAGCAAATTAAATAATAATGATTAACAAAATTAAATAGGTAATTCTTAAAAAAAAAAAAAAAAAAAAGATGAGCAGTTTTCTAAGTCTGGGAACAGGGGAAGCCCTGAGAAACCTCCCCCCAACAGGCCACGCCCAGTCTGGTGACAGAGGAGCCTGAGGAAGTGTCTTTTTGCAACACGGTGTTTACAAGGCAGAAGGCCTTCCTGTCCTGCCTGCCCCGCAGCTGTGGAGCAATCAGGCTTGTGCTTTCAGGGGGAGAGGGGCAGAGAAATGGTCAGAGGAGTGCTGAGACTTCCAACATCCCCAAGGGGGTGCCCGGCCTACCTGACCCTGGAGGTGGGGGTGGGGGCGGTCTGTAGAACTCAGGTTTTTATTTATTTATTTATTTTTTGAGAGTTTTTTGCTATAGGGTGCATGCACTCGCCAGAAAGACAGAGAGAGACAGAGAGACAGAAAGCGAGAAATCACTCCCAAGAGGGCATGGCCATGCCGCAATCCCTTCTCTTCCATTCTCCTCTAGGGATCTTGGGCACGCACGCACACGCACCCAGTGTGAGTTTAAGCCACCGGGTCCAGGACTCGAACCACGGTCAGCTACATAGGAGTTCAGCGACTTAGCCATTACGCTAATTGCTGGTCCTGAACTCAGGTTTTTAAATTGGGACCAAATAAAGTATTTCTAATACAATTTTCAAAGTTTATTTATTTCTTCCATGAGAGAGAGAACAACAGAGAGAGCAATACTCCCAATAGGATCTTCGCAGTCCACCCCATGTTGGCCAACCCAGATCACAGGCCTACACACTCCCAGCATGCTCAGGGAGGCCCCTGGCCATGATCCCAGGATCTTTCCCATGTGGGTTGAGCTGCATCATCCCTGTGCCCCCAACCTAGCCCTTCTAATACTGATTGCTCATTTTCATGTTGTCTTTAACAGCTTGTGAAAACACAAAGCATTTCCACACATCTGGCTGTACAAGTCTAATGTGGAAACCTCTAGAGAAAAGAAATAAAGGTGTCCCTCTGTCACTTCCGGCAGAGAGCATGGGTGAGAGCAGCAAGGACAGAGACAGGCTCTTTTTCCTTCCCTGCTCCTTTTTTTATTTTTGGAAGGGGAGTTATTCTTTGGAGAGGAAAGAAGTCTTTCTTGGAAAGGAGAGAGTAGTGGATAGAACTTCCCAGGTGAGAGAACCGTCCCATTCTGACCCACAGTTCATCACGCTGAAGTGTGACACCCTCTCCATGTACACCTGAGTAGTGGGCCTAGGAGCTGATTCTGGCCTCCCTGCCTCCCGAAGGGGTTATGGCAGCCCTGGGCACTCCCTCTCCAGCCTGGAGCCATGGTTATGTCACCCAGAAGAAACGCACTTGGGTCCAGAGCTGCTTGCAGTCTCTAGGCCCCAGTACAAGCCTCTAGAAAGGTCTTAGAAGGTGCCTTTCTAGCAAGATGGTGATCCAACAGTGGGTGACCAGAAGATGGGGCTTACCCTCACTGCCTGACTTCTGAAGATCTGAGGTGTGTTCTGCGGTGATCCTTTCTCCGAATCCATTAGAGAAAGGATGCAGAGCATGAGCTGCCCAGATTCTGGGCTGAGGTGCGAGGGCCCCTGTGACATCAGTGTGTTGGCCTGCGGGACATGATGTCATACTATTGCTTGTGCAAGATTTGCTTGTAAAAGAAGACAACAAAGAGAGCATGGCCCTTTAAGGAACCTGATAATAAAAACCTACTTGAGCGAGTCGAAAGTTGCCAGAAGGGCGGGGCTGAGGAAAGAGATGAGAAATGGGGTCGAACAAGGACTAGTCTTCTGTAGGCATCTAGGAAACACGTTTCTGAACTAGTCGGACTGAGGAGCTCAGGCCCAAGGCACGTGAGACGTTTGGGGACTGGGTCAGGAGGTCGTTCTAGGAGGTACCCAAATCAGCTAGAAGAACAAGATGGTGGGCATTTGTGGGAACTGATAGAAGCCAGGCGCTATACCGGGCATGCACTGGATGTTATGGATAAAGAAGGGGTACCACTGATCTCCCATTCCCCTTATTCTCCCACCCTAGGCCCAAGGCCCTGGGCTATCATGGCCAACCTTCTTCCCTGAGATGCATGTAGCTGACTGAAAATGCCTCTTCATGGATCATGACTTACTTCTACTTGGTTCCGATCAAGGCTCCTGTCCAGTGAATGTTGAAAGAATTGGGTTGGAGCCATGGTTATCAAGTGATAATGACCACAATTCCACCTTGGGTCCCAAGCTCACTCTCCTCCTTTCCTCATCTATCCAGGGTTTTTAATTTTTTTTTTTTTTTTTTTTTTTGGAGAGATTTTCGCTATAGGGTGTGTGTGCTCGCCAGACAGACAGAGAGAGACATTAGAGGCAGAAAGCGAGAAATCACCCCCCAGGGGCTATGGTCACGCCGCAATCCCTTCTCCTCCATTCTCCTCTCGGGATCTTGGGCACGCACGCACACGCACCTGGCGTGAGTTTTAAGCCACCGGGTCTGGGACACGAACCACGGTTGACTATGTGGGAGTCCAGTGACATAGCCATTACGCTAACTGCTGGTTCCCATATCCAGGGTTTTTAAACAAGGAGCATTGCTTCTCATTGTTTGTGTTACTCCTAAGTCATGCTCAGTAGATGGGGGTAGAAACATTATTTTTCCCTAAATTATTTGATCTTATTCAAGGAGAAAAAGTTTTGTAATGTCCATCACTTATTCTCATGGTATGTTCTTATTGATCAGTAGAAGATCATCTCTAATTCATTTACTAAAACGATACTCTCTCAACTTGAATTGTTTGATTAGCTGGCCAACCCAGTTTGCTTGTCTGGCCTTCTAATAACTCAGTCCTTGCTGTTACTCCCCCAGAGTAGGATATGTAGAATTGGGCCTTCCATATAGAAAATTTATGCAGGGCCAGCCCTATAGCCTAGTGGTTAAGGAAGATGGAGCCCACATGGCTAACCATGGTTCAAATTCCAGTCACCACAAATTGAAAAACATGCCAAGTACATGTGCATGCAAGCGCCAACTTCCAACAGTATGGAGATATGAAGGGAAAGGGATTATAGCATGACCACACCTCACTGGGAACACTTTCTCCATCTCTCTCTGTCTCTGTTTCTCTGGCAAGTGCACGTGCTCTCTGGCAATTAAGAAAAAAAGGAAAATAAATTTCATTCTTCTTCTGTAATGGATGTCTTCAGCTTTTATGAGCTGTCCCTTCAAGGGAATTTTGGGTACACCATGTGGTCTCTATTTAAGGCTGGACTGTAAAACGTACTCTCTAGATTTGGGGGAACTCCACCAGCCAGTAACAGACAGACAAAACCATAACTTTGCTTATTACTAATTCAGCATTAACTGAAATACTAGTTAATATACTGGTTTGTCTGTTGTCTCAGAGAGACCTGGAATTGCAATGACTTAAACATGTTCAGTGGGTATTTCTCTTTAATGTAACAGTCTAAGCATAAGTGATCTAGATTTTCCATGACAGCTCTATAGATGGAGAACCAATATTCCTTCTATATTTTTGCTTTGCCTTCTTTAACTTGTAGCTTTTGTCTACTGATTCATTAATAGCTGCTCTAGCAATTGCCATTGCATCTGCATTCCAAGAAGCAAGAGGAGGAAATGGGAAAGGAGAGACATGCTTTTTTTCCTTTTAAAATAAAAGCACAGGGACCAGTAGGTGGTGTAGTGGTTAAGGTGCCAGACTCCTACATGGCTGACCACGGTTTGAGGCCCAGACCAGGAGGCTTGAAATTCACATTGGGCGTGTGTGTGTGTGTGTGTGTGTGTGTGCGCCCAAAATCCCAAGAGGAGAATGGAGGAGAAGGGATTGTGAGATGGCCACCCCTCTGAGGGGTGATTTCTCACTTTCTCTCTGTCTCTGTCTCTCCGGTGAGTGCATGTGCCCTATGGAAAAAAATAAATAAAATAAAAATAAATAAATAAAAGCATGATTTGAAATTGTAATATCCATTCACGTTCCATTGGACAGAATGTAGGCTTATGGCCACACTTAGTTACAAGAGAGTATGGAAAGTGTAATCTAAGATTTCTAAAGGCTTTTTATTACAGAAGAAAGGAGAGTGGATGAGGAAAGGCGATAATGAATCTTGTCTACATTTGGGCTCTGCCAGGTCTCTGTGAATCTCCACCATCATCTAAGTGTTCTTTAGCCCTTTCGTCGTGAAGTAAGCGTGTCTTCTAAGCCCTGCTGAAAACTGTTAATAAAAAATGGTGTGCTGGGCTCAGCTGTGATGGCAATAGGGTGCTGCTGTGCAGTGTCAGAGCCATATAGGAAGGCCCTGGGTTCAGATCCTGGATCCACCTGAACATATTGGGTGTGCCCGTGGATGGATCCTTGATCCTGAGAGGCTGGATGGCTAGAAGGACCATGACATGCTGAGATGCTGTAAGGGTACCCCCTCTCTCTCAAAATAAGTAAATAAATAGACATTTGATATTTTTATCTTTTGGAGAGGTTTTTGCTAAAGGGTACGTGTGCTCACCAGAAAGACAGAGACAGAGACATAGAAAGCGAGAAATCACCCTCCCAGGGGGATGGCCACGCCACAATCCCTTCTCCTCCATTCTCCTCTCAGGATCTTGGGCACGCACGCACATGCTCCCTGCATGACTTTAAGCCATAGGTCCAGGACTCAAACTGCGGTCGACTACATGGGAGTCCAGCGACATAGCCATTATGCCAACTGCTGGTCCTATAAATAGACTTTTTAAAGGAGGCATGCTATAATGCACCAAAAACAGAGTTTTGGGCCTCTGGCATTTTAGGAGAGTGATCCCTACAGATGAAGATGCTCAGCATCTTTGGGTGAGGTTATTACACCAGTGAAGAAGCCATCTATCTGTGTTGTCATTCAGCTTGTATTTTAATTAATTAATTAATTAATTTTTGTAATTATTTTTCAGTTTGGCCAGAGAGAGAAAGGGAAAGTGAGAAAGCAAGCCACCAGGTCCAGGACTCGAACTGCAGTTGGCCATGTGGGAGTCCAGCACCCTTAACCGCCACGTCACCTACTGGCCCCTCAGCTTGAATTTTTTACATTGCCATGAGACCATAGCAAAGTCTTGCAAAATTTCAGATATGCTATTGTGCGTGTGTGTGTGGCATTTTCTTATAGTACCTCTTTAGGGACTCCACTAACGGCCCTAACCACTGGCATTCCCTGACTTCTTTCCTTTTTCACAAACTGCCTGCTAATGACCATGTGTAGAGAATATTGCCGGGGGCTGGTGGACTCAGAGCTGGAGTTTCCAGGATTCTGTTTTTTCCGTTCTCCAACATGAGGACAGCCTTTTCTAGTTTCTCTCTTTCTCTCTCTGTTTCTGTCTCACTCTCTGTCATTCTCTTATGCATCTTTCATTTTCTCTGATTCCTCAAAGATTTTTGGTAGCAGTTCCCTTTCACAACCTCATTTCTTTATGACTCTGAGATCATGTATCCTCATCTGCAATCCTAAACTCATTTTAAGCAGGGAGGTTCTCTATTTGACTTCAAATCCCACTGTGTGGGATCCTACCCCAGCCTATTTTCCCGTAGCTGGTGTGATCTTCTAAATTCCGAGCCTCACGTGTCATTCACCAGCTCCAAATTTACCAGTGGCTCCTTGAGGCCAGCCGGTGGCATGGTGGTTGAGGGTGGGGGTGGTGGACTTCCACATGGTTGACAGTGGTTCGAGTCCTGGACCTGGTAGCTTGCTTTCTCTCTTTCTCTCTCTCTCTCTCTTTGTCCATCTCTGGTCAAATTAGAACAAATAAGTACATAATGTTAAATAAAAAAATTCTTTAAAAAATTACTAGTGGCTCCATATGGCCTTTAAAAATAGTAATTTTATTTATTTGTATATTTATTTAAATTCATTACAGGTCATGTGTGCTCACTAGAGAGAGACCGAATGTGAAAAAGCAAGCTACCAGGTCCAGGACTTGAACTGCGGTTGGCCATGTGGGAGTCCAACACCTCACCCACCACACCACCTGCTGGCCCTCCACATTGCCTTTGAGTAAAGCCATACATACTTAGTGTGTGGCTTTAGCATGTGAGGCCACTGCGGTCTACCACCCCAGCCTGTGCAGCTTCATCTCCCAGAGTGCCTCGAGTCACACTTTATCCTCCAGTAGGTCAATACCATCTCATGCCTCTGTCTATTTTCTTTTCTTTTTCTTTTTTTAAGTTTTTGCTACATAGAGAGGAAGAGGGGAAAGTGAGAAATCACCCCCCGAGGGGGATGGCCACACCACAATCCTTTCTCCTCCATGCTCCTCGTGGGATCTTGGGCAGACACGCACACGTGCCCAGCATATCTTTCATGTCCTCATGTCCAGGACTCAAACCATGCAGTCGGCCATGTGAGATCCAGTTGCCTTAATTTCTGCACCAATTGCTGGCCTGCCTCTGTCCATTCTATAAAACCACCATGCCTAAATCTCACCCAGGGCAGCTCCTCCTTCCTGAAGAGTTATCCCAGGATTTACCCTCTCAGAGAAGCTTTGCTAATGGACACCCTCCCTCCTCCTAGTACCTTCTGCACCTGTTGCATGGTAACCACCGCTGGGACTCCTAACCCATTGGGAAGTGGAAAGTTTGAAGGCTATTTTGGGTAGTGCATCTCTGGACCTCCTGGTGAATATTCTTTAGGTATATGGGGGGAAGTCTTCAAAAGTTCATGGAAGGGTGTATTATGAGGGAACTATGCATGAATTTCATTTTTTTTTCACCAGAATAAATTCATGCTTTAATTCTACCTTCTGATAACTTTAAAAAATAATTTCTTTTCTTTTATTTATTAGTATCATTAATTTTCTATAGGTCATGTGTGTTCACCAGAGAGAGACAGGCTGGGGGAAGTGAGAAAGCAAGCTACCAGGTCTAGGATTCGAACTGTGGTTGGCCAAAGTGGAAGTCCAGCACCTTAACCATCATGCCACCTACTGGGCCTCCAGTAACTATTTGAAATCTTCTCCTATACCTAGGAGTGGAATTGGTGAATTGTGGGTGTACACAGGGTGAGCTGTAGTAGGGACTGTGAAACAGTTCTGCACTTGGAAAGCGATTGTAACAGCTTACCCTCCCACCAGCAGCTGGGAGTGTCACAGTGCTTCACGTTCTCACAAACACTTAGTGTTTTCCACCTTTTTCATGTTAGCCATCCTGGTGGGTGTGTGGTATCATATTGTGGTTTGAATTTGCATTTCTCTGAAGACTAAGGAAATTGAACACCCTGTCTTAAGTTGAGTGGCTGTTTGAATATCTTCTATTGTGGATTGTATATTTGAAGTCTTATGCCCATTTTTCAAGTGGGTTTTCTTTTTCGCATTTTGGGAGTTGCTTCTACCACGTTGTTTGGTGAGTGCTAAGAGGTCCATCTTCCTCCTGATCATGAGTTCTGTGAGATTTCTGAATCACTTAGTGAAGTCTCAAATATAGACCCTCAATGTGAGGTTACTTCAAAGAGTAATTAAGGGACAAAGGGAATTAAGCTATGAGAAGGTCTTCAAAAACTTCATGGCAAATACAAATTATGAAAAACTCTGCATGGATTTAATAATTTTTTGCACCAGAATAAACTTGTATGTTAATTCCATTTTTCTGTGACCTTTTTAATTAAAAAGTTTTTTTTGGTTTGTTTGTTTTGTTTTCTTAATTTGCTAGAGGATGCATGTGCTAGCTGGAAAAAGGCAGAGAGAGAGGGAAAGTGAGAAAGCATTCCACGGGGAATGGCCATACCACAATCCTTTCTCTTCCATTCTTCTCTAGGGATTTTGAGCACACATACAAATGCAGCCAGTGTGTTTCTCAAGCCACCGTATCTGAGACTCAAACTGCATATTCTGCTGTGCGGGATTTAGCTCCTTTAACTACCATGCCACTGGCTGGTCCTCTGTAATCTTTTGAAGTTCTTTCATACAAATTAATTTGGGTTAAAAAAAATGGAAACCTATATATTGACTTTTTTCATAATACAAATTTTTCCATGAACTCTTTGAAGATCCCTCATACTTATTTCCTGTTGCCTAAATAAACTACCTCTAATCTGTACGTTCTGGCGAAATAATAATTCTCATTGGAATAAAAGGTGAAGACAAAATAGGAATGGAGTTCTGCCTTCTCTCAGGCGTCTGTAAATGCCCTAAACAGTTAGACTGATTTCTCCTGGTTTGGAGTCTGAAAATAACCTTATGGGTCCTTTTTCTCACGCCTTTCTTTCATGACACACTCATTCACACTTGTTCATTTCCATTTTTTTTCTTTTCGTTCTTCCTTTTCTTTAGGGTACGTGCACTCACCAGAGAGACAGAAAGTGAGAAATTATCCCAAAGGGGAGATGATCATGTCACAATCCCCTTTCTTTCATTCTTTTCTAGGGATTCTGGGCACATACATGTACCTGGTGTGAGTTTCAAGCCTCCGGGTTCAGGACTCGAACCGTGCGTGGTGGGCCATGTGGGAGTCCAGCGACATAACCATTACATCATTCGCTGGTCCTTTTCATTCTCATTCTTTAAAAAAAAAAAAAAAGAAAAAAAAAAAGAAAAAAGTTTATTTCTTTTTATTCATGAGAAAAAGCACGTGTGAGAGACAGGGAGGAAGGAAGGGATGGGGTGAGGAGCACCCTTGATGAGGTCTTACGTCGGGATCCCCTGCCCCAGCCCTCCAGCTTGGCAGGCTCTTGAGAACGCTGCACACACCGGGCATTTTCCGGTCTACCAGGATCCGAACCTGCACTAGGCCATGTGGCTCCCAGCCCTGCAGATTGGCCACTACTCACTGCACTACTGTGGCTGGGTCTCCTTTGTATCCATTTTCATTTGGGAACCTTGCTTCCATCTTTCCATATACCCCGGAGAGTCACCCTGGCCTCTTACATTCCCCTCTCTTTCTCCCTCATGACCTTCAGTGACTGTGCCTTTGGATCTTAATTCCCAGAGTTTTCTGGACCAGCTAAGCTCCCCTCTCTGGTTCCCAGCCTCTCATTAATCTATGTTCTTTTTTTTTTTTTTTTCTTTTTCTTTTTTTTTCCCACTATTTTTTTGGGAGAGGTTTTTGCTATAGGGTCTGTGCGCTCTCTAGAAAGACAGAGACAGACAGAAAGCGAGAAATCACCCCCCAGGGGGGATGGCCACGCCGCAATCCCTTCTCCTCCATTCTCCTCTCGGGATCTTGGGCATGCACGCACACGCGCCTGGCTTGAGTTTAAGCCGCTACGTCCGGGACTCAAACCACGGTCGACTACATGGGAGTCCAGCGACATAGTCATTATGCCAACTCCTGGTCCCTAAATCTGTGTTCTTAGTAGATGATGTCTGTGCACTGTCTGTCATCTTCTCCCATGCCTACTACAGACTTGGAGGTGACGTGGGCATTTTCTCCCTGCCTTCCTCGCACTTTTGTTTTACAAACCAGCTATTGCTGGTCAGAATTAAACACATAAGCTAGAACAATAGTTTTCCTCATTGCTTCCATGACCTTCCAGGAGACCAGATGACCAGAGCAGCAGGGACTACTCTATGGGCCTGGTTTTCACTTCATGAGCTTCCAGCTGCTGTCCAGGCAAAGTTCTCTGTTTCTAGACCTTGGCATTGGGTCAGTGGTATGACCTGTGGGTTTTAGCTCACTCTGTTGCTAAAACAAAAATACCTCAGCCTGGGCAATTTATAGAACTAGAGTTTTATAAAACTCAGCTCACAGTATAGAGGTTCAAGGTCCAGGGGCCATATCCAGTGGGGGTCTCGCGGGATCCTGAGCACATCGCAAGGACAGAGCAGAGTGGCTGTGTTCCCAAGTCTCTGTCTCGTTCCCTCTCCTCATAACCCCCCAGGACCCAATTGTAGGGCTCTACCCTAATCGCCTAGTCACTCCCAAGGCCCCACCTTTCACCACCATAATTGGAACAAGTTTCTTCTTAATCCCATCACAAGGAAATCTCAACACGTGCATTTGGAGGGAACACGCAAGCCCCGGCACCGTGTGAGAAAAGCAGCATGTGTCTCCAACAGGCTGGGCTGTGTGGTCCCATATGCTCTGTCTTACTTTATCTTCCTTCCGACCTTTTCACATTCTGTCAGTCCCTCATTCATTAATTATTCAACCATTCATTCAGCAAACGTGCCAGGCATTTTTCTAAGTCCTCAGAGAGCTTACATTTTAACAGCTGGGAGTGAAGACAGGCAGTATGCATGATACAAAGGTGAAATGTAGGGTCAGTAGGTGGCGTGGTGGTTAAGACACTGGATTCCATGTAGATGACTCTGTGGTTCAAGTCCTGGATCTGGCGGTTTGAAAAGTCACACTGGGCATGGGTGTGTGCATGCCTAAAATCCCAAGAGGAGAATGGAAGAGATGGGGTGGCACTATGCCCATTCCCAATCATCCCTGGTGGATGATTGCTCACGTTCTCTCTCTCTCTCTCTCTCTCTCTCTCTCTCTCTCTCTTTCTCTCCCCCCTCTCTCTTTCTCTGTCTCTCTCTAGCCAGAGGACATGCCCTGTAGCAAAAACAAAAAGTGAAATGTATAGTGTATCAGTTGGTGGTAGAGATAGGTGTGCCCAGACTCCTCGTTGAGAACATAACATAAAGACTGGAAAGAGGCGAGAGAGTGAGCCAAGCAGACATCTGGGAGAAGAGCACTCCAGACAGAGGGAACAGCAAGTACAAAGGTCCTGGGGCAGCATTGTGCTGGTGTGCTGCTGTGGCCGTGCTGACCTCAGTAAAACACAGTGTTTGAAATGAAGGACAGTGTCTTAGTCATCTTTGTATCTACTATAGCATCTAGCAAAGTAGCTAGTGGTCATATTCACATGGTAAGAGAGGTGTTTTTGTTTTGAGTAAATCAACTTAGGTTGGGCAACCTCCTCCAAGGGCTCTTCCTCCTCTACTCTTGAATTGCTGTGATTATCTTAGATGTCTGGTGGATGGCCCCATCTCTGACAAGCCTTCTGTCTAGCTTTTCCATCTGGGCTTTTTAGAACATGTGGTTCAGTGGCTTCTGGTCATTTGCCTTGTCTCTCTTAGGGTGTTGGCTTGGCTGTACCAGATGTGTGTGTTCGGATCCTGTTGCTATGTAGAAAAACACCCAAAACATAAAGCTGTGAGACTTCCACCATTTTGTCTTTTTTAAAAAAATTTATTATTTTATGTATGTATGTATTTTGGAGAGGTTTTTGTTACAGGGCGCATGCACTCGCCAGAAAGACAGAGAGAGACAGAAAGACAGAAAACAATAAATCACCCCCCAGGGGGGATGGCCATGCTGCAATCCCTTCTCCTCCACTCTCCTCTTGGGATCTTGGGTGGGCATGCATGCACACGCACCCGGAATGAGTTTAAGCTACTGGGTCTGGGACTCGAACCGCAGTCGACTACATGGGAGTCCAGCGGCATGCCATTATGCCAACTGCTGGTCTCCCATCATTTTATCATGCTCATCATTTCATGGGGCAGGAATTTGGGCCAGGTACAATGGGAATGATTGGTTTATGTTCGGTGATGTCTGGCACCTCAGCTGGGAAGACAGACAGCTGGGAACTGGCACTATAAACCAGAGTGCCTACAAGTGGCCTCTCTGCGTGGCTTGGGCTTCCTCACATCATGGCAACCTCCAGATGGATAGTCAGATTTCTTATGTGATGGCTCAGAGCTAAGCATACATGCCCTAACAACAAGATGGCAGTGCATCACCTTAAGACCTCTCCTTGAAAGCCACACAGCACCACTTCCTTTGTCATCTACTGGTTTACATGGTTACGAACCCAGGTTTATGGGGTGAGAAATTAGATTCTACCTCTCGATAGAAGAGCAGTAAGGCTGGGATGTGGAAGAGGATGTGAGATGGGAGATAATGTGATCGTCTCAGGGAAATACAGTCTTACAAGGTACCTTCTGTTCCTACAGAATTCTAATTTTATGACGTGGCTTGGCTAGGGTGGATTTTCAGGTGTCTGCTTTGTGCCCTGTCCAACATAAGTTCCCCATGTAAGACAGTTTCTGCGGTGGCCAGCCTTCCCCTTGTGCCTTGTCCAACATAAGCTCCCCATGGAGGATGGTTTCTGGGGTGACCAGCCTTCCCCTTGTGCCCTGTCCAACATAAGCTCCCCATGGAGGATGGTTTCTGGGGTGACCAGCCTTCCCCTTGTGCCCTGTCCAACATAAGCTCCCCATGGAGGACGGTTCTGGGTTGGCCAGTGGTGTCCTGGGCTCTCTCTGAGCTAGCCTTGGAGCCTCCCTCTTGAACAAGGAGTGGTCAATGATCCAGGTAGAGGGGCTCCTGCTTGGGTACCAGTTTCTCATCCTGAGGGGTGTGAGGGTTGTGTCTGGGGTAAGAGGTTAGGCAGGAATTCTTTGGAGCTGGCATCCAATTAAATGTCCCTCTTGAGTGGAAAACTTTCTAGGCCCTAGCTGTGCCTCCTTAGTGGGTATGAAGCCAGGGCTTGACAAGGACTGAGTTCCTGCAATTGGGAAGGACCCAGGTTCCCCCTTTGAAATGGGCTACAGGAACTGAGTCAAGCTTTGGCCAGGAGCCCACCAGAGCTGATGCATGGGAAAGGGTTGCAGGCTAACTGAACTGCTCCCTGGCATGGCTGCTGGACTCCCTGGAAGTGCACTCTTCCTAGGAAGGAAGAGCCTTTTCCCTGCCCTGACTTTCCTTAAACTTGCTAATTTGCTAATTTGTTATGAGTTTGCTGGAAATTCATCTGTTTATCCCAGAACAGGAAATCATGGAACTTACGCATAACAGGTTTGTTTAGGCCTCTTTCCTCTGCTCTAACAAGGTTCCCATGTCCAGCATCACCAGATACAGCAAGGTCTCAGAGGTTGTCCTCGGGAAGGCTAAGCTCTCATTGTCATCCACGTTCCTTTCCTAGCCAGGTGCCATTAAAGCCTGGAGACGGGATACAGGTGGGCACTGGAGGGTCCCATGTCCCCATATCACTAGGAAATACGTTCTTTCTCCCTATTTCCCAGCAAAGGAAAAACGCAACTTCATAATTTCAGAATAAAATCATAGGATGCTAGTGCCTTGCTATGGTTTGATGGTTAGTGCCTTGGTATGGTTGTGTACCCCAGAAACCTCATGCTGTGGATTGATACCCAAAGGGGCAATGCTGGGAGGTGTTTGGGACAAGGGGTGGATTCCAGGTAGGGAGAGAGAACTCACTATTAGTTCCCACAAGAGCAGGTTCTTGTAAAAGCGAGGCGACTCCTGTGGGTACTGCCTTCCTTTCCACTCCTCTTGGCCATATTGTGCTGCAGCACCAGAGGCTGGCCCCATGCCTCTGGACTTCCCAGTCACCAGAATCATGAGTCAAATAAACCTCTTTTCTTTATAAATTACCCAGTCTCAGCTATTTCTGTTATAGTAGCACAATGAATTAAAACATGCTTGAAGAGATTTATTTACAAGTTAATGCAGCTTTCCCTTTTCACAGAGGAGGTCCCTGAGGTGTGGGGTTGGTAGCAGTCGGGCACAGAGTAGCTTCTCAGCTGGAGTGTGTTTCCTGAGGCAGAGCAGATGAGGTCATGAATTTGCTCGGTGTGATAATGGTATGGCCAGGTTGGGGAATGTCCATGTTCTTTTTTTAATTTTTTCTTTTTAATTTATGTTGTTTATTGATAGGACACAGGCATTAGTATTTTTTAAATTATTGACTTATTCATCTTTTCTATTTATTTGTTGTGACTTTCAAGACACTGGACATGGAACTTGAACTTCAGTTGAACATATGGGAATTTAGGACCTTAACCTCCTTCTGGCCCCTATCCTTGTTCTTAAGAGATGCATGCTAAAGTGTTAGAGTGAACCATACGATGTCATGGATAAGTCATGAATATCTTCTCAAATGACTTAACCTAACTATCAGATGTCTGCAAACTGCAACTTAGTTTCAAATGGTTTGGCAAAATATTAGGTCCTTGGGAAAGTCATGACATATTTTTCTATGCAAAAAATGCATCATGACTTTCCCAACAACCCAATATATATGCTTGGAGTCTTCAAAAAGTTCACAGAAATTGCATATTATGAAAAAATAATGCATGAATTTACTTTTGCTTGCACCCAAATAAACTTGTACTGTAATTTCATTTTTCTATAACTTTTTTGAAGTTCCCTCATTTGCACACGCCTCAATTTGTTTGTGTGCATGTGTAGGAGTGTGTGTGTGTGTGTGTGTGTGTGTGTGTGTGAATCAGGTCTGCCCAGCTGGGATCGCAACCAAATAGAAAGAAAGCTTCAGAACTTCCCTCTGTCGTCCTTCCTCCCTCCCAAGATGCTCTCCAAAATTGCCTGCAGTCTGAGTGGGTGAAGCGACATCCCGGCCTGGAGGGGCTGGCGAAGCAGATGGGCCCTCTTCTTTAGGCCTGGTGCATCGGGAAGTGGGTGAGGCAGCAGCAGGGGGGAGAGCGTTGCCCCGGGGGTTCTGGTTCTGGGTGGAGGAGGGAAGAGGGCACACGGTGGAGGCAGGGAGGGGCTCTCCAGGACAGCTGTGTATCTCTGGATGGGGTCGGGCAGGCAGGAGCAGGTGTGGTTTCCTGGGGAGGTGGCTGAGATTAGAAGGGGTGGAGGGCCTGGGGTCACAAGACTGTTCTTGGGTCCCAGCTCTGGGGTCTGCCCATCCCTCTAGAGGCTTTTCAAAGAGCCCTCGAACCTGTGTAACCCTCTGCAACAAAAAAGAGAAGCTAGATGTGGGGTCTGGGTGTGGGGACCCCCTGTGAGGAGCTCACAGGGTGACTTCCCTGTTCTGGGAGCTGCCAGCCAGTGTCTCTGAGGAGACCCAACCCACTGGGCCCCCCAGACCTTCACGCCCTTGACTGGAAATTCTCAGAGAATTCACGCAGGCGTGGGGAAGCCCACGCATGTAAATCCTCCAAAGAGTCTGTAAAGGATAAGGGGATCTTTCTGTTTTCCCCATTCTGATCACCTGCATGTATGTGTGTATATATATATATATTTTTTTTTTTTTTTTGAGAGGTTTTCACTATAGGGCGTGTGCGCTCGCCAGACAGACAGAGAGAGACAGAGAGACAGAAAGTGAGAAATCATCCCCCAGGGGGGATGGCCACAGCGCAATCCCTTCTCCTCCATTCTCCTCTCGGGATCTTGGGCACGCACATGCACCCAGCGTGAGTTTTAAGCCACCGGGTCCAGGACGCGAACCGCAGTTGACTACGTGGGAGTCCAGCGACATAGCCATTACGCTAACTGCTGGTTCCCTATGTATATTTTTTTAATTGCTAGAGGGCACATGTGCTTGCCAGAGAGAGACAGACAGACAGAGAAGAGAAGGAGAAGGAGAAGGAGAAGGAGAAGGAGAAGGAGAGAGTATCTTCAATGGGGTGGTCACGCCACAGTCCCTTCTCCATGTCTCTGTCCTACCGAGATTTGGGGCTCACATAAACATGCTCCCGGTGTGTGTTTTTCAAGCCAGATCTAGGATTTGAACTTCACGGTCCACCATGTGGGATCTAATTCCCTCAACCGCTAGGGCCACAGCTGGCCCCTTATTGCTGCCTGCTGTGTAAATGCAGCAGGAAGGGTTGAGGGCGGCCACATGAGCCAGCTGCAGCGACTCACAGGCTAACATTAGGGGCTGCAACCAGCCGGGATGCTGTGGCGGGTGGTTCCCTGAGGGCTCCTGGCCACTCTCCTCTCGAGGATCTGAGCCGCAGACCCTGGGGCCGCTCAGCCACATCCTGTGCCCTGGTGCTGCACGGGTCGCTCTTGAAGCAAAGACCAGATGTGCAAATTCTGCGGCTGTGCCTGGGGCCGAGCACAGCAGAGCATGCTTTTCTTGGAAATCATTGGTGATTTGTTAGAAAAACAGGAAACATTGGGGCTGCTAGTGTGCATGACTTTTTTGTTTTTGTTTTCGAGCTCCTTTCATCTGTCTCAGTCTCAAGATATTTTAAGGGTATTTCTGCTCAGCCTTGCCCTTGGAGCCTCCTCCTGTCATTTCGTCCCCGTCTAAGCCTCTTTCTCTCTCCCTCTTATCTTTGGCCACCTTCTCCCTGCAATCCCAGTCACTATCATGGGAGGGGACAGGTCCAGGGGGGCGTGGAACCCTGGTGATTAATGTACAAGGTTACTCCCAAAATGGCATTGAAAATGGAATTAAAGTACAGATTGATTTTGAGAAAAAAATAATAGAAATTCATGCATAGTTTTTTTCCTCCCATGCATTTTTCATGAACATGCTGAAGACCTGTCATGTGTAATTTGGACATGCGCTGCTGTGGAGTCAGTTTCTCTGCACCTGCCTCCCTCCTCTTTGCCCCCCGCCCCAGTTGCCCCTCTTCCCCCTCACCATGGTGGTTGACAGGAGGCAGAGTGGTCTCTGCACACTGGGACCTGCTACAGCTGGGATCACCCACGTGGCTTCCACTGTCCTGTTGCCGACAGACAGGGGTGATCTGACTAGGATGGGAAGCCTTCCTCCTGGCTGGCTCACACCGGAGCTGGAGAAGCCCTGGGATGTTGCCAAGAAAGGAGTAGAGCTCTCCCAGGGCCCCAGATCCAATACCTTGAATAACAAGAAGGAGCAGGAGGGGTGAGGTGGTCTGAGTCCAAGCTCTGGCCCTGCCCCAAACCAACCCCAACCTTCTGTGTCTCAGAAACACAGTGGACATGAAGGCAGGAATTATGGATAATGCGTGTATAAAGAGACCTCATCAAGTTTGTGGAAATGTGAAATTAAAATACATTTTGGAACAAAAGACATAGACATCCATGCATACTTTTTACATTATGCACATTTTTCCACGAACTTTTTGAAGCCCTCTTTGCATTGGGTATTTAGGAAAGTGCCAGAAAGTGCTGCTGCTTCCTGGCTCCCCTGGGTGAGTGTTCCCTGGGTTTCCTTTCATGAGCTCTGAGGATGTCTGCGGGTTGGCTTGATGTTCTGAAACCTTGCTGTAGCTCCCACCCCATCACGGGCCACTGTGAAGACGCCTGTCTCCCACTTTCTGGTTGGAGAAACTGAGCTCCTAGCGCTGGAGATTCTGCCCACACAGCCGCCCTGCGGAACCCTTCCCTGCTGAGCTCTGCCCCTGGTCTTCATTCATTGTCAGAGCCTCAACTCCACACCCGCCCCTGGGCCCCCCTCTCCCTGGGGGGGAGCCAGGCTTAGGGGCTGCCCTTCTGAAGTCATACAAGAAGTCTGAAATGAGAGGTGAGAAACTCCCCACTCTCTGGGGCTGTTGTTTTTTAAAGGAATTAAACTGCCCAGAGAGAAAGAGGATGTGTAAGACTGAGCTGAGGAGGGAGACCTGCTTGAGGATTGCAACACCCTGTGTTGAGGGAGCTTCCTAGAAAAGAAGAGGGTTTGAGGAATTGGGGACCAGGTGGGAAGGAGAGTGCGTAGGGCGGTAACCATCCTGGTGCCAAGAGTCCTTGAATAGGTGAGCTTCCAAAGATACTAGGTGATGGCGCTCGGGGAACGCATCTGGACCCACATAGGAAAGGGCCTGGGTTCACGTCCCTGTACGTCCCTGAGCACACCGGGTGTGCTCACACACGCCTGGGACCCAGGTCAGCGGAGACAGGGAAGATAGCGGCTTGGAGACCCTGTTGGGGGTACTTGTCTAATCTCTCCCTCTTTCTGTGTTTGTCTCTCCCATGGAAATAAATACATAAACTTAAAAAAAGAAAAAGTCCCAGGCCTGGGCCAGGGGAGGGGCCTTCTTCCTCTCTGGATCTCACTCCTCTGGGTTGCACAGTTTCTAGGGGGCAGAGATTCTCACCCAGGGATGCAAAGACTTGGGCAGGGAATGTGCAGCATCGTTACTTACCCGTCCCTAACTGGGATCTCGCATTTTCTTCCATTGTGAACGTGGCCACACACCAGTCATAGTGGTAGCACCTGCGACTTGCACCCACAGAGATCCAGATGTTCTGTCATGTTACGGTGGGGACAGGCACCCAAATGTCATCGATGTTTTTTACAACCTCTCTGGGAGAATAGTGACTGGATTCGCTGCTGGATTTTGTTCTTTAATGTGTTAAAGAGAAGAGTAAATTCTGCCATCTTATAAGTCTGATTATTTAAAACTACATTTCAGTGTAATTCATTTCCCTCACAATCCTGTGTACTTTGTTTTGTGTATTTAAGATGTTATTCTGAGGTCTGCCAGGTGGTGTGGTGGTTAAAGGTGCTGGACTCCCACATGGCCGACCACAGTTCGAGTCCTGGACCTGGTGACTTGCTTTCTCTCTCTCTCTCTCTCTCTCTTTCTCTCTCTCTTTCATTTTATCCCTCTCTGGTCAAATGAAAATAAATAAATAAATGGATAAATAAAGTTAAATAACATATTCTTTTTTAAAAAAATGTTATTCTGAAGAGGGGTATACTTCTCCAGACTGCCAGATGGGCTCCTGGCACAAACAGGGCTAGGAATTTCTTATTTCTATTTATTTGTTTATTTATTTATTTATTTATTTATTTATTTGGTTTTTACCATAGGGCAAGTATGCTTGCTGGAGACGGAGAGAGGGAGAGGGAAAGTGAGAAATCACCCCCAAGGGAGCATGGCCACTCAGCACTCCCTTCTCCTCCAGACTTCGCTCAGGATTTGGGGCACTCATGCACGTGTGTGGTGCAGTTTTCAAGCCGCCTAGTCCAGGACTCAAACTGCAGTTGGTCATGTGGGAATCCAGCACCTTAACCCCCACAACCCCTGCTAGCTCCCAGGGTTAGGAATTTCTGCTACTAGTGCAAGTAGGGGAAGAATTCCAGGTATTTCCCGATATCTGAGGGATGCGTTGGCTAAGGCAGACCCGAGTGAGTGTCCTCATTCTCACTGACTGCACACCCAGCGAGAGCGACTTTGCCTCTCAAAGCTGAAGTTTCCTTACGGAGATGGAAAACGTCCATCTTCAAGGGTTGTTCCGTGTGCATGTGCTGCCCAGTCCAGCGGCTGGCAGGCCGTGGGAGCTCCATCGTGGGCGGCCGCTGGTGACAGTAGCCACAGTTGATTTAAGCCCATGAAACTCAAGCATGGTTCTTTTATTACAGAGGAAGCTCCAGGCTTAGGTCCCTTTCTTCCTGTCCTGCCTGAGTCATAAATGGATGTCTTATCTTGTTTGCTTTTACTCCGGGCTAGGAACAGGTAGCTCCCAAGGATCGAATATGAATCTTGGTTCTTAAATGTAAGGATTTAAGAACTAGCTGGGCCCAGCCACAGTGGTGCAGGTGGTGAGGTTCCACTGTGTGATACTACAGCTATGTGGGAGGACTGGGTTTCAATTCTGGGGGGACCTGGATGTTTCATGGGTATGCCTGTCCCCGGCTGGCTGGAGGGCTGGGGGGATCGCAGTGCAGTGAGACCCTGTGAAGCGTACCTGCCTGTCTGTCTCTCTTTTGCTCAATAAATAAATAAATATACACATCTTTTAAAGAAATGGGGCCAGCAGGTGGCATAATGATTAAGACCTGGATTCCCATATGGTTGACCTCAGTTTGAGTCATGAACCTGGCAGCTTGAAATTCACTCCAGGTGCGTGTGCATGTGTGCCCGAAGTCCTGGGAGGAGAATGGAGGAGAAGCGATTGCAGCATAGCCATCCCCCCAGGTGGGTAATTTCTCATTTTCTGTCTCTCTGACTCTCCAGTGAATGCATGCAATCTATGGAAAAAAAATCTCTCTCTAAAAACAAACAAACAAAAATACTGGGGCCAGCCAGATGACGTGTTTAAGGTGCTGGATCTCAAATGGCTGACTGCTTAGTTGAATCCCAGAAGCTGAAAAACATGCTGGGCACATGTGCGTGTGTGTCCCAAATTCAGAGAATAGAGGAGAAGAGATTACAACATGGTCATCCCCCCAGCCCAGGGGAGTCCTTTCTCACTTTCTCTCTTTCCGGAGATCACTCCAGCCCTACAGCAAAAATAAAAGAGAGAGAGAGAAGAGAGAGAGAGAGAGATACTTGGTATGGCTGCACAATGGGATATTAATCATAAAAAGAAATAAGTACTGGGGCCAGCAGTTGGCATGGTGATTAAGGGGCTAGACTCCCACATGGCTGACCATGGTTTAAGTGCCGGACCTAATGGTTTGCTTTCTCACTTTCTCTCTCTCTCTCTCTCTCTCTCTCTCTCTGTCTCTCTCGTGCATGTGCCCTGTAGCAAATTAAAATAATAAATACATAAATAAATAATTTTTTTAAAAAAGAAATAAGTACTTCTATATTCTACAACATAAATGAACCTAGATGTCAAATAAGCATACAAAAAAATATTCAACATTGGGACCAGCAGTTGGCATAATGGCTATGTCGCTGGACTCCCACGTGGTCGACTGCGGTTCAAGTTCCGGACCCAGTGGCTTAAACTCACGCCGGGCACGTGTGCGTGCATGCCCAAGATGCCGAGAGGAGAATGGAGGAGGAGGGATTGCGGCGTGGCCATCCCCTCTGGGGGGTGATTTCTCGCTTTCTATTTCTCTGTCTCTGTCTGGCGAGCGCACACGCCCTATAGCAAAAACCTCTCAAAAAAAAAAAAAAAAATGTCGGGGCTGACAGGTGGCATGATGGTTAAGGGCACTGGACTCCCACATGGCTGACCCTTGTTCAAGTCCCGGACCTGGTGGCTTGCTTTCCCTCTTTCCCTCTCTCTCTCTCTCTGGTCAAAGTAAAAATAAATAAATAAAGTTAAACAAAATAATCCTTTAAAAAATTGTTCAACATCATACGTCCTCAGGGAATTGTAAATTAAAACCACAACGAGAAACCAATACATTCCTATTAGAATTGGCTAAAATCTAAAACAATGACAACTTCAAATTCTGGCAAGGAGGTGGAGCAACAGAAATTCTCCTTTGCTGCTAGTGGGAATGCAGAGTGGTACAACAAATTTGGAAGGCAGCTAAGTAATTTCTAAGTAATTTCTTAGAAAACTAAACATAGTCTTACCCTCTGACCCAGCAGTCACACTCTTGGGTGTTTACCCAAATGAGTTGAAAACTTATGGTCACACAGAAACCTGCATACAAATGTTTATAGCAGTTTTATTCATAATTGCCCAAGACTGAAAGCAACCAAGATGTCTTTCAATAGGTGAGTGGATTAAAAAAACTAAGCACCTCCAAATAATGGAATATTATTCTTCAAGAAAAAGATATCTATCAAGCTATGAAAAGATATGGAGGAAACTTAAATACCTATTACTGAATAAAGTAGTCAGTCTGAAAATACTACATAGTGTGTAATTCCAACTATGTGACAATCTGGAAAAGGCAAAATTGTGGAGAAAAAAAAATAGCAGTGGCTGTCAGAGTTTGGAGGGATCAAGTATAAGAGATTTTCTTTTTAATTTTTATTTTTTATATGTTAGGTCATTTTTTGCATAGAAAAATACATCATGATTTTCCCAATGACCCAATATAGTTTTTTTTTTTTTTTTTTTGGACAGGTTTTTGCTATAGGGCATGTGTGCTCGCCAGACAGACAGAGAGAGACAGAGAGATAGAAAGCGAGAAATCACCCCCCAGGGGGGATGGCCACGCCACAATCCCTTCTCCTCCATTCTCCTCTCGGGATCTTGGGCACGCACGCACACGTGCCCGGTGTGAGTTTAAGCCGCCGGGTCCGGGACTCGAACTGCGGTCGACTACGTGGGAGTCCAGCGACATAGCCATTACGCTAACTGCTGGTCCCTTTTTTTTTTTTTAACATAGGGCACAAGCACTTGCCAGAGAGAGACAGTGGGAGGGAAAATAAGAAATCATCCCCTGGGGGCGGGGTTGCCCACACAAAATCCCTTCTCCTCTCGGGATTTTGGGCATGCACACACACATGCCTGGGGTGATTATTATGTCACCAGGTCTGGGACACCAACCGTGGTTGACCATGTGAGAGTCCAGTGCCTTAGCCACCATGCCACCTGCTGCCCCCAACAGATTTGTTTAGGGCAGTGAAACAGTAGTGGTGTATACTCATAGAACTGTACAACAAAAGGAATGAACCTTAATGCAAACTGTGGACTTCAGTTTATGCGAATGTATCAATTACTTGCTAATTAGTTGTACCGTGCCAGTGGAAGATACAGATAATAGAGGAAACTGTGGGCAGAAGGGGAAAGGGAGGGAGTGTATGGCAGCTCTGTGTATTTTTTGTTCAATATTTCTGCAAAATTAAAACTGCTTTAAGAATTAAAGTCAGGGACCACCAGATGGTGTGATGATTATGTTGCTGGGCTCCCATGTAGTCGACTATGGTTTGAGTCCTGGACCCGGCAGCTTAAAACTCATGCTGGGCATGTGCACATGCGTGCCCCAAATCCCAAGAAGAGAATGGAGGAGAAGGGACTGTGGCATTGCCATCGCCCCGGGAGTGATTTCTCACTTTCTGTCTCTCTGTCTCTCTGGCAAGTGCACACGTACTGTAGCAAAAATCTCTCTTAAAAAAAAGAATTAAAGTTTATTAAAAGAAAATAAAAACAAAGATATAACCATTTATATTCTTCTTTTTTTAAAATAAAAAAGAATTATTATTTTTTTTTTAAATTTGACCAGAGAAAGAGAGAGAGAAAGAGAGAGAGCACAAGAACGAGAAAGTGAGAAACCAAGCCACCACGTCTGTGACTTGAACCATGGTCAGCCACGTGGGAGTGTCCAGTGCCTTAACCACCATGCAACCTGCTGGCCCCCATTGATCTTCTACAGCAACTGAAATCCAGCTGTAAGCCCCAGCCTGCCAGGAGCTGCCCTGGAGCCTGGTGGCTTACCCTCTTGCCACAAACCTGTGAGGTAGTTGCCTTATCAGCTTGGGAACAATGTACAGAAATACTTCACGGCGGCGTAAACAGTCTTGTATTTGTGAACGGTGGTCTTAGGAACAGCTTCCGAGAAGCTTGAGCTCTGACCTGAATCTCTCGCGTCCTCTGACAGAGGAGAAATAGAAGGAAGCAGGTCTCCCAGGCAACCTGCCCACACTGTGGGTGGCCCCCAAACGACTTGTTCAACACCTCTGAAGACTGACTCACTGGGACGTTAGGGTGCATGTGATTTCCCCTGAAGGACTGAGGAATATCCCCTATTGCTCATGTGGCCGTACATCATGGGCACATATTTGGGTGGGGCTTTGGTTTGCACACTTACATAACCGTCTAGGGAAAAATCTGCCCAGGCCCAATGGCAGGCGCAGGGTTAGAACCGGTAGCACGGAGGTGGGCGCTGTTGTCCGAGCTGAGAGCCAGTAGAGGAAGCAGACAGTTCAGCTCAGACACAGGGAAAGCAGGGAGGCTATGGGATTAGAGAGTCTCAGGGTGGACACCCAGCCCAGCCTCTGAGGCTCAGAAGCCTTTCCCTGAAGAAGGGAGCTGTAAATGGAATATAGATGGATGCACATTAGGATCCAGATGAGAATCAGGGAAAGAGAATACTTGCAGGAAGAGTTTATTATATAAGGGCACACACCCTATGGCGAAAACCTAAAAAAATTTACTCTGTACTCGTAGGCATTGCAAATTCTCCTTGCAAAACATTTTTATTGATCTGTGATTGTGATTTACATTCAATGAAATGCACGTTTTTATATACAATTTAATGAGTTATGAAAAATATATACTCCTATGTAACTTATACTTCTATCAAGGTACAGAATATTTCCATCCTCCCGGAAAGTTTCCGTATGTCCATTTCTAGTCAGTTCTTGTACTTTCCAGAGGTAACCACCATTTTGATGAATTTACCATAGATTGATTTTGCCTTCTAGACTTTCTTATCAATGGAACCCTAGAGTACCTACCTGTCTTTGTGTTCAGCTTCATTCACCTGACACGTTTGTGGTTTTCATCTCTGCTGCTACATGTATTAATAGCTTGTTCTTTTCTACTCCTTGTTTGGCTAAGTAGTAATCCATTTTATGAACACAGCAAATATTTTTATTCATTCTCCTATTTAAAAAAAATTTACAATGATTCATATTTATTATTTAGTATGTTATAGTCCCCTGAAAAATCCAGAGCAGGGACCAGCAGTTAGTGTAATGGCTATGTCGCTGGACTCCCACGTAGTCGACCGCAGTTCGCGTCCTGGACCTGGTGGCTTAAAACTCATGCCGGGCGCATGTACGTACGTGCCCAAGATCCCGAGAGGAGAATGGAGGAAAAGGGATTGCGGCGTGACCATCCCCCCTGGGGGGTGATTTCTCGCTTTCTGTCTCTCTGTCTCTCTCTGTCTGTCTGGTGAGTGCACGCACCCTATAGTAAAAACCTTTCCAAAAAAAAAGTCCAGAGCACAAGTAGAGAGAGAAATTACCACACTTGATCCTGGAGACATTGCTGTTATCACTAATACCAATGATTTTATCCAATATTCATTATCGATTTTTAATACATTTTTAAAATTATTTATTTATTTAGTTATTTAGTTTTAAAGTTTTTTTTTTTTAATAGGGACGTGTCCTCAGCAGAGACAGAGAAAGTGAGAAAGTAAGCCGCCAGATCTGGGAGTCAAACCATTGTCATCCATGTGGGAGTCCAGCACCTTAACCATCATGCCAGCTAATGACCCCTTTTAATACATTTAAATTTTTTTCTTTTACATTTTTAAAATTTACATTTAATCACTGTCTTTACAGTGTACAAAATGGTTTTTCCCAGTATGAATACGGTGCATATTAGTCAAGCCAAAGATATTATTATACACATTATCATCAACTTTTCATTTTTGTGTCCATTAAATACTTCTTTTTTTTCCTCCTTGATCCCCTCCCTCCCACCCCCTTTTACCCACTTCCTCCTATACTCTCTCTAGTATCTGCAGTTGTCCTCCCTACTAGGATACCTTACGATCTTCAGCTTTTGCAGTAGAGTACAGATATTCAGCATATGTTAAGCGGGGACATACAATGCCTGTCTTTTATAGTCTGACTTACTACGCTTAGCATTAAATCTTCCACATTCATCCAATTTGGATCAGCTGTCAGGGTCTTATTCTTTTCTATGGCTAAGTAGTATCCCACAGTGTATTTATGCCAGATTTTTTCAATTCATTCATCTGTTCTTTGACAAATCAGGTTGATTCTGTCTTAGTAATGGTGAACAATGCTGCAATAAATCTGGATGTGCAAGTGTTTTTCCAACTGAATGTTTTTCTATCCCTTGGGTAGATACCCAGGAACAGAACTACTTGATCATATGGTAGTTCTATTTTATAGGTTTTTGAGGAGAGGAGCCTCCATATTGTTCTCCACAGTGTCTGTACTGATTTACATTCCCACCAGTGGTGTAGGAGGGCTTCTTTTTCACAACACCTTTGCCAGCACTTAATCATTCTTTATTTTTTAAATCTTAGCCATTCTGATTGGGGTTAAGTAGTATCTCGTTTTGATTTGTATTTTCCTTATGATAAAAGATGTGGAACATTTTTTCATATGATTTCTGGCTGTTTGTATGTCTTCCTTGGAGACAAACATAAATGGTCTGCTCAGCTCATTTGCCCATTTTTTAATTGTGTGTGTTTTATTTTTTATTTATTTATTTATTTTTTTGTGGGTAAGCTGCTCGAGTTCCCTGTATATTCTGGTTATCAGTTCCTAATTTGAGGCATATCCATTCTCCTATTGATAGATCAATTTGATGCTAGTATGAGAAAAGGTGCTATGAACATTATTGTGCAAATCTTTTGTCAACATATAGTTTCCTTTATTTTGGGCTAGGGAGTAGAATTACTGGATTAAAGTGTAAGTAAGTGTGTAAATTTGTGAAACTGTAATACATTTTCCTGATGGCTAGCCATGAGGAACATATTTTTATGTGAAGTATCTGCCTCCTGTGAAGTGTCTGTCTTTTGTTAAGTTTCTGTTCAATTCTGGATATAAATCATTTGTCAGGTATATGTATTGTGAACTTTTTTTTGTAGTTGTGGCTTGCTTTTTATTTTCTTTATAGTATCTATTGAAGAACAGACGTTTAAACTTTCAATGAAGTCATGTTTACCATTTTTTATTTCATGTTTCAGTCTCTGTGTCCTAAGAAATCTTTGTCTACTGAAAGATTGTGAAGATATTCTCCTTTGTTTCTATTAGAAACTTTTTGTTTTCTTTTTTTGGAGAGGTTTTTTGCTATAGGGCACGTGCGCTCGCCAGAAAGACAGAGAAAGACAGAGAGACAGAAAGCAAGGATGGCCATGCTGCATTCCCTTCTCCGTTCTCCTCTCGGGATCCTGGGAACAACACGCACATGCGCCCAGCGTGAGTTTACGCTGCCAGGTCCAGGACTTGAACCGCAGTCGACTACATGGGGGTCCAGCGACATAGTCATTACACCAACTGCTGTTCCCTCTATTAGAAACTTTTGAAGTTTCTTTTAGAAGTCTTAGCTTTTTTTGCATCTGGAACTGTAATCCATATTAAGTTGATATGTGTGTAAGGTGTGATATAAGGCTATTATTGTCCATATGCATATCCAGTTATTCCAATGCCATTTGATGGAATACTTTCCTTTCTTGAATTGTTTTGGTGCCTTTTTCTGAAAATCATTGAGCCTCGTAATTGGTATCTTTTTCCAAATCCTTGGGCTGATACATTGATCTACAGATGGTCACCGAGTTAGGTAGGTTTGACTTACAATTTTTTGACTTTATGATAGTGCAAAAATGATACACACTCAACAGGAACCTTACTTCACATTTTGAATTTTGATCTTTTCTCAGGCTAGCAATATGTGGTATGATGCTCTCATAATACTGAGCAGCAGCAATGAGCCAGAGCTGCCAGCCCCACCATCATGAGGGTAAACAACTGATACTCTACAGTTCATTATATTGCCAGTGTGTTTTGCGTATGATTTTATGTTAACTCATTATGTATATTTTTTTCTTAAAATCATAGAACATATTTATAATAGATGTTTTACAGTCATTGTCTCCTAATTCTAACATCTTTCCCATATTTGGGTCTATCCTTATTGAATTATTTCCATAGTGTTGAATTGTATTTCTCTCCATCTTTGTCTAGAAATTTTTTACTGTATTCTGGACATTGTGGATGCTATGTTGTTGAGTCTAGATTTTGTTATTTTCTATTAAAGAATATTTCATTTTATTCTGGTGGGCAGTTGACTTACAGGTGGATAGACATGATTATTCCAAGTGTTTCTTAAAGCTTAGTATTTGTCTAGAATTGCCCTTACTCAAAAGCTAAAGTTGCCTCAATTGCCTTGCTAGGGCTTTGATGGTGTTTCTCTACTCTGGCTGTAGTGTTTCCCCACAAATGTGAACTTTGGAAACCTCTGTTCAATTTGAAGCCTTCTAGTAGCTGTTTCTGCTAGGTTTAACAACACCTTGCCTTGCAATGCACAGTTTAGCATTCAGCCAAAGTCTCAGGAGAACACTTGTGTAGATTTCTTGAGCTCTTTCCCATATTCCCCTCTTTTCCAGTTCCCCACCCCACCAATTCCAGTCATCCCAGGAGCTTCAAAGTCCAATTTCTGCTCTCTTAACTTAGAAAGACCTCCGTGCTGTGCTTGGGTTCAGTCTCTGTGCTACATGTGCTGAGACGTGCCTTTCAACACAAAGCCAGGGAAATCACGAAACTTGCCTTGGGTGACTCCTTTCCCTAGGTACTGCAGACCTGTGCTATCTGTGGTCCAGAGTATATAGACAGTTGCTTCATATACTTTGGCTAGTCTAATAATTGCTTATGGATAAAACCATAGTCCAGTGCCAATTATTTCCTCACATTTGCTGGTGGAAGTAATCTTTTGGGTAGAGTTCAGATACTGCCTCTTTTTTTTTTTTTTTTTTTTTTTTTTTTTTAAGAGAGATTTTTGCTATAGGGTACATGTGTTTGACAGAGAGACAGAGAGACAGAAAGTGAGAAATTACCCCCCTAGGGGACATGGCCATGCTGCAGTCCCTTCTCCTCCATTCTTAGAGAATGGGCATGCACACACATGCACCTGGCATGAAGTTTAAGCTACCAGGTCCGGGATTCGAGCCACAATTGGCTACATGGGAGTCCAATGACATAACCATTATGCCATCTGCTGGTCCCAGATATTGCCTTGTTTATAAGATAAATATATTTAGGTATGAACTGTATGATTTAAAAAAAAAATAAAGGAAAGGATTTTAGAATAATAGGATTAGAATAGTGGTGATTGTTATTCATGGTAGTTTTTTCCCTTAGGTTTTTTGCTACATGGCACGTGTGCGTGCCAGAGAGACAGACAGAAAGCAAGAAATCATCCCCCAGGGGGATGTCCACGCCACAATACCCTCTCCTCCATTCACCTCTCGGGATTTTGGGCATGCATGCACACATGCCTGGCATGAGTTTTAAGCTGCCAGGTCTGGGATTTGAACCACAGTTGGCTACTTGGGAATCCAGTGATGTAACCATTATGCCATCTGCTGGTCCTTGTAGTTTTAAAGTTTATCTTTTAATATTTTAAAACTTACCTGTAAGTTTAAGGTTTTTATTTTTGCTTTTTAATTTAAAAAAACAAAACCAATATTTGACAGAGAAAGAGAAAAAGGCACCTTGACAGAGTCTTGACGTGCCACAATCCCCACCCTCCTTCACTATCCTTCCAGTTTGTCAGGATCATGGGCGCACACCTGGCATGTTTCAAGTCGACCTGGGATCTGAACCATGGTCTTATGGTTCAAAGTGGACCCTACTCCTGGGTCACATGGCCAGGCCAGTTTTTGATTTTTTATTAGACTTTTTTTCTCTTTTGACATGACTGTAGATTCATGGATAGTTGAAAGAAATAATAGAGATATCATATACCCTTTGCCCAGTTTACTCAAATGGTAACATCTTGCAAAGCCATAGTAGAAAGTAACAGTCAGGATATTGACATTGATAGGATATTTCCATCACAGCAAGGATCCCCTACGTTGCCCTTTCATAGCCACACCCACTTCTCTCCTGTCCCCGCTCCCTCCTTAGTCTCTGGTAACCACCAATATGTCCTCCATTTCTCTAATTTGGGCATTTAAAAAATACTCTATGAGTGGAGTAATATACTACGTAATCTTTCCGCATTATTTTTTTCATTCAGCATAACTTTCTCTAGTGTGTGTTAGTAGTTCTTAACTTTTTTAATAATTATTTTATTTAACTTCATTTATTTATTTTAATTTGACCAGAGAGGGGCAGAGCCAGAGAGAGAGAGACAGAGAGAGAGAGAGAGAAAGTGAGAAGGCAAGCCACCAGGTCCAGGACTCAAACCAAACTCAGCCATATGGGAGTCCAGCACTCTTAACCACCACACCACCTGCTGGCCCCAGTAGTTCTTAACTTTTGATTGCTGATTAGTATATCATGGTATAGATGTACCATGGTTTGTTGAACTAGTCACTCATTGAAGGGTATCTTGGATGTTTCCAGTTTTTGGGCTATTAAGAATAAAGTTGCTAGGGGCCGGCAGGTGGCATAAGGTGGTTAAGGTGCTGGACTCGCACGTGACTGAATGCAGTTCAATTGTGAAAAGTCCCAGACTTGGTGGCTTGAAAATCACACTGGGCACATATGTGTGTATGTACCCAATAAAAAATCTCAGGAGGAGAGTGAAGAAGGGACTGAGTGTGGTCATCTCCTTTGGTCATCTCCTTCGGGGGGTGATTTATCACTTTCTCTCTCACTGTCTCTCTCTGGTGAGTGCAGCACCCTATGGCAAACCCCTCCCCAGCAGAAATAAATAAATAAATAAAGTGCTAAAAATATGCACATGCAGGTTTTTGTGTGAACATAAGTTTTCATTCCTCTGAGATGAATGTGCAGGAGAGCAAATTGCTGGGCCATATGGTAGTTTGGCCATGTGGTAGTGTGCACTTAGTACCATAAGTTTCTTTCTTACAGCTACTTTAGATGTGTTCCTCCAATTTTGGTACATTGTATATTCATTTTTATTCTATCAGTACATTTTTGGATTTCCCTTGAGAAGTCTCTCTGATCCACTGCTTATTTAGAAGGACGTTTAGTTTCCAAGTGTTTGGAGATTATTTTTTTCTCTTACCTCTCTGTTACTGATTTCTAATTTGATTCCATTTTGGTTATAAAATTCACTCTGTGTTTCAATGATTTTAAAAGGTTTTAAGGTCTAGATAACTGAGGTTGTTTTTAATACTCAGGATATGGTCTATCTTGGTTTATGTTATATGTGTACTTGAAAAGATATGTATTCTGGTGTTTTGGGGTGGAGTCTTCTATGAAAGCTGATTAGATCCTGTTGGTTGATAATGTTGCTGAGTTTTTATGTTACCCTTGCTTGATTATTTTCTTTACAACTTTCCTATATCATTATATTTAAGGTGAGTTTCTTATAGACAGCAAATGGTTGGGTCATGTTTTATAATTCACTACTGGTCTATGTCTTTAAAAAAAAAAAATAATTATTTAATTTTATTCATTGTCTTTATTTTATTTTTTTGAAGTTGACCAGAGAGAGACAGAGAGAGAAAAGGAAAGTGAGAAAGCAAGCTGCCAGGTCTGGGTTTCGAACCACAGTCAGCCATATGGGAGTCCAGCCTCCTTAACCATCACACCACCCACCGGCACCAATCTATGTCTTTTAATTGGTGTATTTGGCCCAATTAAATGTAATATAATTAGAGGCCAGCAGGTGGTGTGGTGGTTAAGGTGTTGGACTCCCACATGACTGACCACAGTTCAAGTCTTGAACTTGGCAGTGTGCTTTCTCATTTTCCCTTTCCCTCTCTGTCTCTCTCTGGCAAGCACATATACCCTGTAGCAAAGTAAAAATAGTAATAATTACTAATGATAACTAAAAGTTAAATAAATAATTCTTTAGGAAAATAAATGTAATATAATTATTGGTATGCTATGGCTTAAGTGTGTTATTCTGTTATTAGTTTTCTGGGATTTTTTTCTGTATGTCTTATAGCTGTTTCTGTTTTCTTTTTTCTGCTTTCTTGTGGATTGCTTGAACATAGTTTTAGAATTCATTTTGATTTTTTCTGTAATCTTTTCGTATGTCTCTCTGTATAGTTTTGAATCGTTTCTCTAGGTATGACATTATGTGTACATAACTTACCACAGTCTACTGATGTTGTCATTTCACCTCCTTTATTGTACTTCCCTCTACCCTGCCCCATTTATAATATACTTTTCTTGAATATTTACTTTGCATCATTTAGAATCACATCAGACAGTGTAATAATTTTTGATTCAACCATCAAATATAATTTAAAGATCTCAAGAGGAGAAGGAAAGTCTATAGTTTTTACCCAGATATTTGCCTAACGTGTTCTTTCTTCCTGAGGTCACAAGTTTTTTTCTTCTTCTTTGTCTTTAGTTTTCAGAAGTTTGACTCTAAAATGTCTTGGGGTCTAATTCTTGGCTTCATCCTGTTTGTGGTTCAAACGACTTCTTGAATCTGTAGTGTTACGTCTTTTGCCAAATTTGCCACGTTTTCAGCCATTATTTCTTTGAGTCCTTTTTTCTTCCCGCCCTCCTTCTCCTCTTTCACTGGGATTCCGAAAGACACACGTATTAGACCTTTTGTTATAGTCCCACGGGCCCCTGAGGCACTGCTTTTTTTCTTGACTTTATTTTCTCTTTTGGTCACATAGGTAATGTTATTGTTCTACCTTCAAATTCCCATCCCTTCTGACCTTGAGTCCATCCATCGAGGTTTTTATTTTGCACTTCTGAAATTTCCATTTGGTACTTACATCTTCTATTTCTTTTTTCTTTTTATAAAGAATTATTTAACTTTCTTTCTTCCTTCCTTCCTTCCCTCCCTCCTTCTCTCCTTCTTTCCTTTCTTCCTTTCTTTCTTTCTTTCCCTTCCTTCCTTCCTCCCTCCCTCCCTCCCTCCCTCCCTCCCTCCCTCCCTCCCTCCCTCCCTCTCTCTTTCTTTCTTTCTTTCTTTCTTTCTTTCTTTCTTTCTTTCTTTCTTTCTTTCTTTCTTTCTTTCTTTTAATTTGACCAGAGAGGGACAGAGAGAGAGAGAAGTGAGAGAGAGAGAGAGAGAGAGGGAGGAAAGCCAGAAAACAAGCCGCCAAGTAGTCCGGGACTCAAACCACAGTCTTGGCTGTTACTTTCTTATTTTCCATTTGTGCTAAGAGAGTTATAATTGCTCATCGAAGCATTTTTATTGGTGATTGCCTTAAAATATTTGTCAGACAATTTTTAACATCTGTCATTTTGATGTTGGCATTTATGATGGTCTTTTTCATTCAGTTTGAGAGCTCCTTGTTCTTGATGTGACAAGTTATTTTGGATTGAAACTTGGACACTTGAAATATCATGAGGGTTATGAGGCCATGAGTCTTATTTAAACCTTACGTTTTAGCTGGTTTTCTCCAGCAGGGGAGGGGAGAGCATTGCCTCCTTACTGCCAGGGAGCGTCAGAACTCCAGGTTCCACGTTCAGCCTCCATCGACATTGGGGAGGGGCTCCTCATTACTACTGAGTCTCAGCTTCCTATTAGCCCACCACGGATACCTCTCTGGCTAGGAGGGGTAGGAGTGCTTCATTAATGCTCCAGTGGCACCATGATGCGGGTAGAGGGTGGCCTCATTACTTCTGGGTAGTCACGTAAGGCTTGATTCCCCACAAGGTTCCTCTGACACCAACCAGTTGACAGGAGGGGACCTCTCAAGTGTCTGAGTCGGTGGAAGTTCAGACTCCCAGTGGTTTCCACCAATACCACTGGGTGGGAGGGGACAGTTACCATCCCTGTGGCGATGAAAGCCCTGATGGCCTGCTTGACTTTCTTAGACCCTTCCCATGGTGGGGGATTTGAGGAACCTCGTTATAGCTTGGTGAGGGTGAAATTGTAGCTTCCTAGTTGGCCTTAACCGGTAGAGGTGGCACCACAGTTTTCTCTGTGGAGCTCATCTGGAATAGAGCAGGTAGAGTCTGAAAGTCATCTGTCTTGCTGAGCTGCCTCTTTCCTCATCCTTCGGTTAGAGAGAGCAGGCTTTGGTTGCAGCTTTTCTAACTCGAGGCCCATTGGTTTTTCCAGGTTTCTCTTTCTCCCTCCCTAAGTCTGAAAACATGAGGCAAAAAATGAACCCAGGGAACTCACTACCACAGTGTTCTTTAATCCCAAGGCTCCTAACAAGCCTCCTTTGTACTTTTCAGTCTCTTATGTTAGTTTTATAAGAAACATCCAGGATGTGTATTTGTACTTCTTAGAAGGAACAGGGAGAAGTATATATGTTCCACTTGCTTATGCCATTTTCTAATTTTTACATACTTAACACCTATTGTTTGTGTGATTTAAAAAGGCATAAAATATATACTATTATAAAAATGTTTATAGAAAAATAAAAATTATATATAATTTTGCCTCTCAGAGTAATTGCTGTTAAGACTTTGGCATGTAACCATAAGGCATAGTTTTTCTTTAGATGCAGATACAGTTTTTTTTGTTTTTTTTTTTTTTTTTTTTTTTTTAATTGGAAGCATCTTAGGGCTCTTTCAGTCACAACAGAAATGAATTTGAGCTAGGTAAAGAAAAAGAGAGGTGCTTCACAGAACAATACTGGGGCATCTCACAGAACCCAAGCCTTCAAGTACAACTTTTCAAAGGAGTTACCTCCACTAAATGGAAGGGGGCCCATTACCACAAGTAAGGACAAAAGGTCTGACTGCCTACTTGTCTTTCACAGACACTGCCTGTGGTGGGGGATTTGAGGCAGCTCCTTATAGCCTGGTCAGGGTGGAATCACATCTCCCTTTCTGTCCTCAGCCTATTCCATTGGATCTTCTCACCCTACACTTAATCAAACATAGTCACCAAAATCTTTTATGTCACCAGTTCTGATGGTCGTGTCTCTGTCTCCATGTTGTAGGACTTGCAACAACACTCCTTGAAACGTTTGTCATGTACTCCTCTTATTTTATGAGCTGCATCTTTGCATTGTCATTTTTAAAAAAAATTTGCCAGAGGGCACATGTACTTGCCAGAGAGAGATGTGAGAGAGAGAGTGAGGAGAGGGAGATGGCACCCCACCAGCGAGGCATAGTCATGCAACAATCACTTCTCCATTTCTCCAACCTGTCGGGATTTTGGGCATGCACACACGTGTACCTGGTGTGTACTTCAAGCCATCAGGGCTGGGATTAGAATGACACAGTCCAAGGGATTAGAATGACACAGCTCCTTTAACCATCAGACCATGGAGTGGCCCCTCAGTGTCTTTTCATTGGTTTCTCAGGTACCACCTCATAATATTGAATGCCCTGGGGTGAGCCCCTGGCTCCTCGGTCTTCTCTTTTCACACAGTTCATAGTCTCAGTGACCACTCTGTTCTATGGACTCACATGTTTAGAGCTGCAGCCCATGGGACCAGCAGATGGCGTAATGGTTACGTTGCTAGACTCCCATGTACTCGACCACGGTTTGAATCCCAGACCTGGTGGCTTAAGACTCCCACCAGGTGCATGTGTATGTGCATTCTCCAAGAATGGAGGAGAAGGGATTGCAACATGGCCATCTCCCTGGGAGGTGATTTCTCACTTTCTTTCTCTCTGTCTATGTCTCTCCGGTGAGTGCATGTGCCTTATAGCAAAAATCTCTCTAAAGAAAAAAGAGCTTCAGTCCTTATCTTTCTGTTAGGTTCAGAAAGGGTTATAACTGGACAAAGTATTTCTTCTTTCCCAAATGTCCTTTCCCTAAACTTCTTCATGGCAGTGAAGGAGACTCAGCCATCTTCATTAAAGGAAAGATGATAACCATCAATCTTCATTAAAGGAAAGATAAAAAGGGATCAAATATCTAAAAAGACAAATGCATACCCCTTGGCCAAACTTTAATCAGCCGTGATGTAAGCCCCACCCACCTTCTCTAGCAATTTCAGCCTGAGCAGAAACCTGGGCTTTCTTAATCCATTTACATTTAATTTAGAAATAATGTCAATGCCTGATTCCGGCTTGTCAGTATTGATTTTTATTATCTACGTATGTGTTCCTCTTTTCTATCTATAGCAATGCATATGAGAGGACTTCAAAATGTTTATTAAAAAAAATGGAATTAAAATGAGTTTATTTTGGTGCAAATAAATTTGAAATTCATGCAGTTTTTTCATAATATTCATTTTCCATGAACTTCCTGAAGACCTCATTTTTGGTGAGAAGTTGGGGGAGACCGTATCAGTACCAGGTGCCCTAATGTCATAGTAAACAGTCCCCTAATGTTCTAGACAGGGCTGAACAGGACTCTTGAAATCAGTGTCTGTTTCGTAAAAAGTTGTAAAACCCACACCTGGTCCAGTATCAGGTGGTGTGTGTGTTTTCAGTTCTGTCCACATGTCCCGATTATTTCTTTTTTTGTTAGCGAAGTTTCACTTGGACTACTGAGCTGTATTTATGAATGGGATGGAGAGTGAGGTGAGAGATTTTTCTTATCTAATTGAGCAAGAGTTTAAATAATAAACAGGAGGAGACTACAGAAGAGACATGCAATGTCTGAGAGCAGCTGCCTCCTGTTGAAATCACAGAGAGGAGGCAGGATAGTAAATGGTTTGTCGCCATTTGGGACAAAGATGAGGGAAGGAAAGGTATGTAAAGGAAGAGATGGGGACAGGCCAGTCTGCTAACAATTTATTCCAGATGGCAAAGCATCTGGAAGTCACATGGCCCTGGAGCAAAATCTGCTTTGCCCAAAACTATGAAATATTTACACCTGTCTTACAAACTGGAAATGATTCTAACTGTAGAGAGTGAGTAGCCAGGGCCAGTGGGTGGTATAGTGGTTAGGGCCTCGGACTCCAACATGGCCGACTGCAGTTCGAGTCCTGGACCTGGTGGCTTGCATTTTCTCTTTCCCTCTCTCTTTCTTTATCTCTCTGTCTCCTCTGGTGAGTGCATGTGTCATATAGCACATTTGAAAGTAATACTAATAATACATTTTAAAAATTAAATACGTAATTATTTAATTTTTCAACAGAGACTTTTGCTCACTAGAGACAAACAGAGATAGAGAGAGAGAGAAAGTGAGAAATCACCTCCCCTGGGAGGATGATCATACCACAGTTTGTTCTTCTCCATTCTCCACTGTGGATTTTGGGCACACACATGCACACATATGTACATACACACATACACACACCCCTGGCGTGAGTTTCAATCCGCTGGGTCCAGGACTCAAACTGGGGCCACCCATATGGGAGTCCAGAGCCTTAATCACTACACCACCTGCTGAGCTCAAATACATAATTCTTAAAAAGAGAAAAAAAAAGGAAGAAAATATAATGAGTACAAATTGTCACAACCACAATCTTCTTCCACATCCAGAAAGCTGCCCATATGTGTGAGCTAGCCCACAGAATTTGGTTGCTACCTGGAGTTTATACCTTGGTCAGTTTTACAGTCTTCTGGTTCCCATCCGGGCAGGAGCTTCAGTTTGTCCATCATTAGGCCCACTCTGGCTTCCTTTATGTGCATAGAGAAGCTAAATTGCCTGGGATGTCAGACGAGAAAGCACTCTTGCCTCAGTCTCCTCCTCTGTAAATTGGGAATATGCATGGGTGTGACGAGTCAACTCACAGAAAGCACTTGGAGCAGTGCCCGGAGCACAGCCAGCCCTCAGTGAGCATGAGCTGCTGTTATTACAAGGAGATGGGAAGGCAGCACCTTTCATCCTGTTCTCAGGGCTCTGCCTGGGTAGAGGAGAGTCAGGTAGACCTTGGTTCAAATTCTCTCTGTACCACTTGCTGGTTGTCTGTCCTTGGGGAAGTCCTTTAGCTATCAGGAGCCGTACTTCTTCTTTGTATGTTAGAAGTGCTCATGGATTGCTCAGAAATGGGATCGTGTGTTTCAAGCCCTGAGCATGGTGTCTGACCAGAGTCAGTGCCGTGTACAGGTTGGCATTTTGCTCTCTCCCATCCTCTGTCCTCACTCTATTTCCTTCTGGCCTTAACCATGACTTTGGTCTTCCTGAGCATGCCTATACCATTTGGTGGAAGGTAAAGGAGGTGGGCAAAGTTGGGAAGTGGGCAAAGGCTGGTCTCTGCTGCCTTAGCGGGTCCCTCCTTTTACACACTGACACCTCCACCTCTTTCCTCCCAGCACCTCGCACCATCATCACCTACCTCTTCTCATGCCCTCTGACTCCTGGCCTTGGAATCCCGATCCCCCTGCCACTGTCACTGCTCTCATTGACTCATTTGGTAGTTAAATGACCCTCAAGGAATCTTTTATCTTGAAAAATAAACTAGGTGGGGCCAGCAGATGGCATGGTGGTTAAGGTGCTGGACTCCCATGTGGCTGAGCGTGGTTTGAGTCCCAGACTTGGTGGCTTGCTTTCTCATTTTCTCTCTCTGTGCTGTCTCTCTAGTGAGTGCATGTGTCTTATAGCAAGTTAAAAGAAAAAAATATTAATGATAAATAAAATTAAGTGAATAAAGTGAATAAGTTTTGGAAAAAAGAAGAAGAAGAAGAAGCAGCTAAGATGGGAAAATGGGCAGCCCTGACCCATGGAGAATGAATCACTAACGATGGAAATGCCAGCCATTGTTGTGCAAGATGTTGTCTCTGGAAGCCTCAAATTATAACACAGATGTGGAACAGCGTACTCAGCCCTTTGAGTGTCTAGAGAACAGCAGAAATTATTTCCTATGAATATGATGTCGGAAAGAATGTGGGTTTTGGGAGTCAGGCCAACTTTAGATATACTTCCAGCTCGGGCCATACGAACTGTGACCACAGGAACTTGGGTAATTAAGTGACTTATCCTCCCCTAAGCTGCAAGAATTATGGATAATTAGGATTATGTCATGGGTGACAATGATCATTAAACGAGGTAATCAAGTGGACAAGCCCAGCATAGTAACGGAGAGATGAGACACTCAGTATCACCCTGCCTGTCTCCCTTCCTTCCTTCTTTCCTCCCTTCCTTCTGCCTGTCTTCTTCTCGCCCCCCTCCTTTTCTTTTCTTTCTTCCTGCCATCCTATTTTCTAGGCTTAAAAGTTCTGGAGAAATGGGACCAGCAGGTAGCGTGGTGGTTAAGGTGCTGGACACTCCCACATGACTGACCACGGTTCAAGTCCTGGACCTGGTAGCTTGCTTTCTCACTTTCTCTCTCTCTATCTCTTTGTCTCTCTCTCTCTGGTCAAATTAAAATAAATGAATGAATAATAAAATTAAATAAAATAAATCTTTAAAAAAATGTTCTGGAGAATTGACATTCCTATATGGTATCACAAATATGTAAATTTTTAAAACTCTTTTAAAAATTATGGCAAAATACACGTAACATAAAATTTACCATCTTAAGCATTTTTCAATGTACAGTTCAATAGTGTTAAGTATGTTCATATTATTGTGTGACCAATCTCCAGAACTCCTTCATCTTACAGTTAATACTCTACCCATTAGACTGCTCCCAATTCCCTCTTCCCACTAGCCCCTGGTGCCCACCATCCTATGTTCTGTCTCTATGAATTTGAGTACTCTACATACCTCATGTAAGTGGAATCATGCAATATTTGTCCTTTTGTAACTGGCTTATTTCACTTAGTATAATGTCCTCAAGCTCATCCATGATGCAGCATGTGTCAGAATATCCTCCCTTGTTAGGGCTGACTAATATCCCATTGTATAGCTTTACCACATTTGGTTTATCTTTTCACCTACTGTTGAGCATTTGGGTTGCTTCCACATTTTGGGCTTTGCAGATAATGCTGTTATGAACATCAGTGTATAGTTATCTATTCAAATTCTTGCTTTCAATTTTGAATATACCCAGAAATGGGATTGCTGGATCATCTAATTTTACTGTAATCTTGAAGCATGACCATACTGTTTTCCATAGCAGCTGTACCATTTTATATTCTCATCAACAGTGCACAAGGGTTCTAATTTCGCCACATCCTCACTAACACTTATTTTCTGCTTTTATTTTTTAAAAATAGCCATCCTAATGGATGTGAAGTGGCATTGTATTGTGGTTTTGATTTGTATCATTCTAATGATTAATGATGTAACACATCTTTTCATGTATTTATTGACCATTTGTATTTAAAAAACAAAACAAAACAAAACAAAACCCTGCTTTAGGGCATGTTTGCTTGCCAGACAGAGAGACAGAGAGAGAGAGAGAGAGAGAGAGAGAGAGAGAGAGAGAGAGAGAAAGCACCCCTGGAGGGGGGTGGCCACTTCATAATCCCTTCTCCTCTGTTTCTCCACTTGGGATTTTGGGCATGTACACATGTTCCCAGCATATTTTTTCTTCCTTCCTTCCTTCCTTCCTTCCTTCCTTCCTTCCTTTCTTCTTTTTTTTTTTTTAAAGAATTATTTATTTAATTTTATTCATTCATTCATTTATTTTAATTTGACCAGAGAGACAGAGAGAAAGCGAGAAAGCAAGCCACGAGGTCTGGGACTCGAACTATGGTCGGCCACGTGGGAGTGTCCGTGCTTTAACCACCATGCCACCTGCTGGTCCTCCCCAGCATATTTTTTAAGCTACTGGGTTTAGGGCTTGAACAACACAATCAGCCATATGGGACCCAGCCACCTTAACCACCATGCCACCAGCTGGCCTTGTATATCTTCTTTGGAGAAATGTCAGTTTAAGTCCTTGGCCTATTTTAAAATTGGGTTGTTGTTGAGTTGTGGGAAGTTCTTTATACATTCTGGATACTAATCCTTTATCAGCTATATGGTTTGCAAATATTTTCTGCCATTCTGTAGCCTACCTTTTCACTCAGTTGCTTGTGTTCTTTGAAGCACAGTTTTGAATTTTGATGTAGTCCACTTCATCTAAATTTTCTTTTGTTGCCTATGCTTTTGGCAAATTCAGTGTGATGACGTTTTCCCCTTATGTCTTCTTCTAAGAGCTGCGTAGTTTTAGCTCTTTGATCCTTTTTGAATTAATTCTTTATGATATTGAATCTTCTTATCTATCAATAGGATATGTATTTTCATTTACTTTTGCCTTCTTTTGGTTCCTCAAAAGTTTTTTTAATAAAAATCTTGTATATTTTTTAAAGTTTTCACTATTTTATTCTTTTTGTTGCTATTATAAGTGAAGTATTTTTCCCTCAGCATTATTTTTATCTGTATAATTATTGTATTATTATAATAAATAATATTAATTTCTCTATGCATGTGTACATAATCACCTTACTATTTCTATGCTGTTATATCCACTTTCAGTTGATTATCTTGGGTTTATCATAAACATTTTAAGGGTGAAAAATTATAAATCATACCAATTCTGTAACTGGAAAACTATATTTTGTATGCTTCAATGAATGCTATATGACCTGTAAAATCTTAGAAAGTACCTCACCCACACACCCATCCTGAAATTACTCACAATACTCCAGCTGAGCAAGAAATGAATGAAAATAAAAAGCTCAGAAATAGGAATGTCAGGGTGCAGAACGAACAGTGAGCAATGAAGTAAATCAATAGCCACTGTAAGAGACAAAACCACACTTAGTTTTATAATAATAATTTACACCTAATGTGTTAAAATAACTATTTTAAAAATGGTGATGTAGTATAAAATATTTCATATAAATCTGGGTCTGTATTCACAAGAAAATGTAACAGTAATAGCGGGCTAAACCGCAGGTATGTGTATATATGTGTGTGTGTGTGTGTGTGTGTGTGTGTGTATATATATATAATTCTTACTAATAAATTTAAATAGCAGGCTAAACCGCAGGTATGTGTATATATATATGTGTGTGTGTGTGTGTGTGTGTGTGTATAATTCTTACTAATAAATTTAAATAGCAGGCTAAACCGCAGGTGTGTGTGTGTGTATTTATAATTCTTACTAATAAATTTAAAAATCTTTTTTCTGGAGAGTTTTTTTTTGCTATAGGGTGTGTGTGCTCGCCAGAAAGGCAGAGAGAGAGACAGAGAGACAGAAAGCAAGAAATCACCCCCAAGGGCTGATGGCCACACCGCAATCCCTTCTCCTCCATTCTCCTCTCGGGATCTTGGGCAAGCACTCACACATGCCTAGAGTGAGTTTAAGCCACCAGGCCTGGGACTCGAACCAGTCGACTACATGGGAGTCCAGTGACGTAAAATTATGCCAACTGCTGGTCCCAATAAATTAAAAAGTCTTAATTATATAAATTATCATTTTGGAGCCAGCAAGTGGTGTGGTGGTTAAGGGCACTGGACTCCCACATTGGCTGACTGTGGTTCTAGTCCCAGACCTGGCAGCTTGCTTTCTCACTTTTCCTCTCTCTCTCTCTCACTTTGTCTGTCCCTCTTTGGTCAAATGGTCAAATTAAAATAAACAAATAAAGTTAAATAAAATAATTCTTAAAAAAATGATAATGCCAGAAAGCCTTAAGTCACAAAATTGACACATGAAGAATTAAATACCTAAACAGACAAATAACTCTAGAAGAAACGTGACAAGTAATTCCAAAAATAACCTTGATGAGAGGAACTAAACTCACTCACTGCTGAAGAAAAGAGTGCGTGATCTAACTAAGAGGGTGCCATGACTGTCCTGAGTGCTAGGCTTGGATTCTAGTTACAGACTTGCCCCTATGTAATTTAAGCAAGTCCCTTCACTGCTCAGAGTCTCTACTCTCCTATCTGTAGAATGGGAGGGTTGTATTAGTAGGTCTTAAGGATGCCTTTCTGGTTTTAAGAGTCGTGTGTGTGTGTGTGTACCTTCATGTGTATGTAAAACAGAAAACGTCACTTCCCAAGCATCAGAACCCTTCAGAGAGTGTTTTATTTCTTGACCCAGCCCTAAAAGCATCTGGAGTTGGGCAACAGAAATGTCTGTTTGACGAAGGCACCCTAATAGCTAATGGACAGCATGTATTGAATGCTTATTGCATGCCAGGCATTATTCTAAATACTTTCCATTATTAGCTCATCATGGTCAGCCTTGAGCTCTCACAGACCCCAAACACATGCCTGGCATGCCCTGTCCTTTCAGGTGGCACAGGATGGAAGATATAAATGCAAACCAGGCGTCCACATCTCTGAGAACATTTAGTCATGAAGCGGTTATCAAGATGTCCCAGAATAGGGGACCAGCAGTTAGCATAATGGCTATGTCACTGGACTCCCACGTAGTCGACTGCGGTTCGAATCCCGGACCCGGTGGCTTAAACTCATGCCGGGCACATGTCCGTGCGTGCCCAAGATCCCGAGAGGAGAATGGAGGAGAAGGGATTGCGGCGTGGCCATCCCCCCCTGGGGGGTGATTTCTCGCTTTCTGTCTCTCCGTCTGTCTCTGTCTGTCTGGTGAGTGCACGCGCCCTATAGGAAGAAAACCTCTCCAAAAAAAGAAAAAAAAAAAAAGATGTCCCAGAATATAGTAACGACTGACTTTCTCTAGGTTACTGTTCAAGTGAAAACAAAGTCCTTTGATCTCCCAAGAAGTCCAGAGATTCTCAGCCCCAGTTTAGGAGCATTGAGTTAGGGGACTTCAAGCACCTAGCCCTGCCCTGGTCACACTGGTCTATAGTGTGGCTATACAAGAGATAGAATCTTCTTTTTAAACAATGGTTTATTTCATTTTATTTATCATTATTCTTTTTTTAAAATCCAGAGTGAGATGGAGAATGGGGTGAGAAAGCAAGTCGCCAGGTCCAGGACTTGAATCATGGTTGACCATGTGGGAATCCAGTGCCTTAACCACCACCACGCCACCTGCTCTCCCTGAAACAAAGTCTTTAAAGATATTCATGGAAGGCAGTGAAGCATTAGATAACCGCCTGGAATGTTATAGACGGGTATGTTCAGTATGTCCAGTTATGGAAATAGAGAAAGGGTCTTTGAGCCATGTCTACTCTTCACTCAATCAAATGAGCAGTGTGCATGAACGGGTGTGGCTTACAAAACCAGGACATGGTCGTTGGTACCAAACTGTGAACTAAACTGCAGACTCCATTGGATTTTAGCATTCCCCCATGTTCCCTTTCTGCTCTAAAATCCAGTCCAGGATCCAACATTGCACTTAGTTTTGGTGTCTCCTTAGTCTCTTTCCATCTGGGCTAGTTCGTCCGTCTTTCCTTCTCTTTCATGACCTTGACGTTTGGTGAGTGCTGCTCATTTACTTTATAGAATGTCTCTCGATTGGGTTTTGAATGAATGAAGTTTTCTCATGAACATCAAGTTAAGGGACTTCAAGCACCTGGCCATTTATGACTGCGGTTATGTATTTTTGGTAAGAACCCCAGAGAAGGGGTATTGTGTCCCTCCGTTCTCAGTGTATCATATCAGGGGACACGTGGGGCCGATATGTCTTCTTGCTGGTGGTGGTAACCGTGACCATGTGGTTAGGGTGGTGTCTCCACTGGGTTTTTCTAGTGTGAAGTTATCATTTTCCCCTTTGTAAGCACCTTAGAGGAAATACTCTGGGACTGCAAATACCCTTTTTCTCCTCGGACTTTGGCTTCCATCGTCAGACCTGACCTGCAACAATGATTACTGTGGTGTTTACCTACTGGCGATTTTGGATTCCTCTCACTCTGCCCACATTTATTAATTGGAATTCTTCTGTAAAGAGACTTATCCCTTCTCCATTATCTTTTAAAAATATATTTATTTAATTTTATTTATTATTGTTATTATTATTATTTTTTAATTTGCTATAGGGCAAGTGCACACACCAGAGAGAGACAGAGAGAGAGAAAGTGAGAAAGCAAGCCACCAGGCCTGGGAGCCCAGCATCCCCACCACCATGTCACCTCCCGGCCTTCTCTATTATCTTTTATTCAATGACCTATAACATCTATACAGACGGAAGGCTATTTATTTTACCCTATGAAGATAATCCAGCACATCCTTTGTTCATGTGATTGCTCAGTTGTCCCCACTGTGGCTGGTGATACTCTTTCCGGTTTGCTCCTCTGTTCTTTTGACACTGCCCACCCTTTTTCACGTATTCATTTATTTTCTGCCACTATGTGCTTATCTTGTGTATTCCTTGTCCCAGTCCTAGAAGCAGCCATTCCTCTAAGGCACTGTGGTTCTTTTTATTGGAGAATGGTATATAGAAACCAAGATCGGGCAGTAGGTGTGCTAGTTGCTACTGGGCTGTCATTGCAGACTGAGCGTGTGTGTGTGTGTGTGTGTGTGTGTGTGTGTGTGTATCTCCAAGTCTATGTGCACATCTTTAAAAGTTTTTCTGGGGACCAGCAGATGGCATAGTGGTTACATCACTGAACCTCCACATGACCGACTGCAGTTCTAAGCCTGGACCCAGTCTCAGCAGGTGCATGTGCGTGCGGGCTCAAGATCCAGGAAGAGAATGGAGGAGAAGGGATTGTGGCATGGCCATCCCCCGGGGGGTGATCTCTCACTTTCCCTCTCACTGTCTCTGTTTCTCTCTTTGGCAAGCACACATGTCCTAAGGCCAAAACCTCTAAAATTTTTTTTCTGTATGTATCTATCTGTATATACATTCAAAACCATCAATTCCAGTTCAATAGCGCAAGTTCATCCTGGCATCCCCCCTTCCTTATTTGTAACTTCGTCTCCAAGAGTGAAAAATGGTTCTCATTATCTATGATGTATTTATTTATTTGTTCAAGCCTAGTATAAATATAAAGAGCTTTAATCATTTTAAGCCCACATCCTACAAGAAACAGACTGAATAACTAGAAAGCAGTATGTGTACATAGTTCTTGTTTTTAGAACTTATAGTATCCAGTCAAAATATTATTTTCCAAAATGACTTGGGTTCGTTCTTCCATCCCCTCTCCCCTTCACTGAGGTTGTGTTCATCATTCATTGTACAGTTAGGTTAACGTCTTTAGTGTCTGTATCCCGTTTTTGTCCCCCGGCTTTCATTTCCTGGTTGATTTGAATGACCTATTTAGCTTGGGAATGTAAAATATTGCTACAGTTCCCAGAGTCAAAGCTCTCCACACAGATGCCCTCAAAGATGTGTTATCCCTCCTGTCCCTCCTCCACTGCCCATGTCATCCCCTGATCTGGCAGCCCTCCTGTCCCTCCTCCACTGCCCGTGTCATCCCCTGATCCGGCAGCCCTCCTGTCCCTCCTCCACTGCCCGTGTCATCCCCTGGTCCGGCAGCCCCTTTCTCACCCCACCTCCTGTAGTTTCAATTCTGTGTCCTTCCTGTATTGGAAGTGGGGATTTTTTCACTTCCCTCACCGTGGAGATCCTTTCTTCAGCTGTCACCAAGAGAGGAGTGGGGCAGAGAAGGGCAGCTCCCTGGAGGACAGGAAGGGAAAGAGGGGGTTACCCAGGACTGAAGCAGCAGGGGCCAGCCCAGGACCACGTGGTTGGGTGCTTGTCCCATTCCCACACGTGGACCAGGGCTTTAAAGAATGGGCCTGGAGTATTCCCAGACACAGGCGGCACTGGGGGCTGCTGGCCAGAGCCTGGAGGCCCACACCTCCGGCCCTAGTTCCGCCTGTCAGCACTGCCTCCTGCCTCGGCCTCCCGGCCTCCAGGGAGCGGGTCCCAGGCAGACCTGCCCCTCCGCTAGCCCTCTCCCTTCTGCATCATATCAGCTCCTGGAGGGGTAATGGAAGAGCCCCAACCCAGCCCCAACTCCAGGCCTCACTGCCCTGTTTAGGGTCCCCAATAAGGCTTCTTCGCTGGCTCGGAAGAGGAACTTGACTGTTTCAACACCAGGAGCAGGCACGGGGGTGGGGGGGGGGTGTATTCCTGGCAGCCCTGGAATTTCACAACAGAAGAGCTGCTTTGAATAAGGTGGGGAGGGGGCTTGGGGCAGAATGCTGGGGAACAAAGGCCTTGCTTACCAAGCCTTTGAAAAAAACTTATCTGTGGGAGGAGAGGGTTGTCACCGGCTTCTCCCCACCTCTGCCCTAAAGCCAATGAGATTCTGCTGACGAATCACCAGAAAGGGCTGATGCCTGACTCAGTTGATGGAAATGTGCACATGCAGGGCCGGGAGGCAGCTGGGTGTGCTGGAGCAAAATGGGGACGGGGATGGGGAGAACTCGGCCAAGGGCCTCCACCCTCCCTTTGGCTACCCAGGTCCAGCACCTTCCGCAAGTCCTGTCTCTGAGAAGAACTTGGGGCAAACTGCAATAGATGGCCTCAAGATGCCAGGGACCCTGTCCAGTGCCCAAAGACATCCAGCCCTTCCACAGACAGGCCGTGGCTGTCTCCATTGAGCAGGGGGACACTGAGGCCAGGAGAAAGTCACGGGGCTCCTGAGAAGGGAGGGAGAAGCCACAGGCCAGCAGGCATGGGAGGAGGGCCTTCCGTGAGGACAGTGAGGACAGCCGGCTCATTCCCACCCCTTACAGATGGGAATTTGCATACTGTGTCCTGTTGCAGTGAGGGACATGGTGATGCAGGGTGACTCATCCCTGCCTCGTGGCATGACCAGCTTGTCCATCGCAGCAGGGCTGGGCTGTCTTGAAACCACTTCACACGTTCGGCCCATGTTCCGGACTAGAGACGCCTAGTCCCCACAGACTGCCACAGCCAACACCCCGTGCGACCCGCGTGGCTGCTGGGCACGCCCTGTCGCACACACTCTTATGAACCCTTGCCCTCTCTGGAGGGAGAAGGACTGTGCTAGAGAGGGTTCAAGACCCCCTAGCAACTGAGGTGCAGAGCTCTTAAAGCAAAGTCTTGTTGACTAAATCTTCTCTTGTTGGAGCAGAAACAAGTTTTATTGGTTTTCGTTTTTCGCCGGCTGTTTCTGACTGTGCTGAGGGGCAGTGTACTATAGTGGCTAAAAGCCAGGCTCTGGGACCAGCAGATGCTGTAATGGTTCTGTCACTGGACGCGACTCCCACGTGACCAACCACAGTTTGAGTCCTGGACCCGGTGTCTTGAAACTCACACTGGCACGTGTATGTGCCCTATAGCAAAAATCTCTCAAAAACAAACAAACAAAAACCACAGGCCCCCTGGGTTCATATTTTGGCTTTGCCATCACCTAGCTGTGTGACCTCAAGCAAGTTGTTTACCGTCTCTGTGCCACTAACCTCCCATCTCTTCACCCTGCTTCTTCACCTTCCTGCAGAGGTGGTCCAGACTTCAGCCTCTTTCTGAGGTGTTTCCCTCACCCCGCTGGTCTGGTGGTCTTGTCTAGGGAAGTCTCAACAGAACAGCTGAAGCCCAGCTTTTGTTCTGAGTAGCCGCTCCTGCCCTGAGGGGGAGCTCACTTCTTTGACTAGCCCCTCAGTGGAGCTGCAAGCTGCTCCTCCTCCCCTTCGCTGGGCCCCACCCCTGCCACAGCTCACAGCTCACGGATGTACAGGAGCAGGTGAGCAAGTGTGCTGGCTGGCAGTGACCCGAGAATCAAAATGGCCCCCTCTCCTGGGTAAGCATCCCAGTCTGTCCAGGGATTTCCTTAAAGCTCCTCTGCTCTTGGCTTTGGGGAGAAAAAGGAGAGCCTTCTAGAAGGGTCGACACCACTTTTCTCTTCCCAGTCTTAGAATGATGGATGAGTGGGTAGCGGTGCAGGTCTGGACTGACCTCCCGCAAACTCGCCTGGGCAGCTGCAGGCCCCCATCTATGACATTCGCTGTGGCTCTTGGCACTTTAGACTGCAGGCCACACATACCCTGGTCTGTTTACACCATCTTCATTCTCCCCAGCTCTGCCCCGACCCCTGCTCCCTTATCCTCTCTGGGTCTCAGTTTCTTACCCTGTACAATGACGGACTCGCTGGGGGGACTTCTGCGCTCCCTCCAAGAACTGGCCTGGGCCGACTGGGTAGATAGATACAAGCCTGAGAGGGCCAAGGGTAAGTCAAAGACACCTGTGGCAGCCATTCCCACCCCAAACCCATCTTTAGAAGGTGCCGGTGGGGACCGGCAGATAGCATAATGGCTTCATCACTGGACTCCCATATAGTCGACTGTGGTTCGAGTCCTGGATCCAGTGGCTTAAACTCACGCTGGTCGTGTGTGCGTGTGTGCCCAAAATCCTGAGAGAAGAATGGAGGAGAAGGGACCTCTCAAAAAAAAAAAAAAGAAAAAAAAGAAAGTGCCAGTGTCCCCAGCTCCAGCAGCCTGTGATCCCTGAGCCTGCGTAGGAGCAAGCTCAGGTGGGTCTCCTTCTTGGGCTGCTCCAGAAAGCAGAGGACAAGGCCCCTTCACAGTGTGAATCCCCACAGATGCTCATACACGCCAGGCACCTGCACAATCTGAGGTGAGGGAGGGACCTGCAAACCGGAAATCGGCCCCATCTGGCTCAGGACCAGGGAAGCCAGCACTTGGGCGACCTGTGGAGGAGCCAGCAAATAAAAGGCCCAAAGGCGATTTAACAGTTATGCCAAACAGACTCCCGTGGAAATGCCTAAGATGTCCTTGGACATCCAGGTGGTGCTAATGGAAACTCCCAAGATCTGTGGTCTCCAACCTAACTCACCACCGGGACAGCCAGCAGGCATGGGACCTGGAAGGTTAGTCTGTGTCCTGGGTCAGTCCTCACCATGGCCCATGCTCCAGGTCTCAGTCCTTGGCAAGCCAATTCCCGCACCTAGACCGTGGCACACTCTGTCTTCCCTTTCTGCAACTCTTTTCCCCCTCAGTTTTCTTAGTTTCCTCATCCCGTTACATGTCCCTTCTTCAGACCTCCCTGACCCCCAGCAGCACAGAGTGGGCTCCCCAGTTTCATTCCTTCTTCACAGCGTTGGGACCACCTCTTTCCTTGCCTGTGTAATTGTTCATGTCTGCTTCTCCCACCAAGGAGCATGCCCGCTTTGCTCACTGCTGTGTCCTCAGTGCCTGACACACATTAGGTGGTCAGGGCATCTACGGCAGCATGGGTGCTTGCAGGCCACCCCCTGTGTGCCCACCACCACACCAACCGGCTTCAAAGCGACCCCAGGGCCATGTTTGAAGCAATGTTGAACAGCTCACCAAGGGCTTGTTCTTCACGCTGAGTGTGGCTCCTCCTCAGCTGGGGGAGGAGGAGGATTTGCCTCCGTAGAGCCTCCATGAGCCTAAGGCTTCAGTCGTGCAACTGGACCCGGTGAGGATGCGGTGAGGATGCCGTATCTCTTTGCATGTCGTTTGCATGGCTCAGCTCTAAGTGCTGCACTTCCTCTTCAGGTTTCATGGCCCATCCCCAGATGTGCAGGGCTGGGCCTCCACTCCTTCAGCTTTCCCCATGACCTGGGCTGACTGGTCAGCCATGGGGTCTGCCTGGCAGGGGTGAATGCAGTGAAATTCCTGAGGGCAGGAGCGATAGTGGCCAAGACGAGCGTGATAGCAATCTTGCACTGGAAACTTACCGGGTGCATCCACCATGGCACGGATGGAGCAGTCCCATTGTCACCCCCATTGTACGGATGAGTCAGCTGAGGATCAGGACAGGGAACGCACTTGCCAAGAGTCACAGGGCTAGCAAAGAAGCCGAGCCCAGATTTGAGTTCAGGCCCGCTGGATGCCAGAGCAGGCTTCATCACCACCCTCCTGTCATGACTTCCCGAGGAACCCCGGAAGCGCTCGGTGTAAGAAAGGAACTGGGCTGGCCCTGCGGGGGGCTTCTGCCTGGTAATATAACCCCTTCTTTCTTTATGCTTATTTATTTATTTTCTCATGAGCAAAAGAGACAGAAGAAGAGAGACAGCACCTGCGACAGGGTCTTACTAAGACCCACCCCCAGCCTTGCCGGCCATGGATCATGGCATGTGTGTGCTTAGCTTGTTCAGGGAGGTCTCCAGCTGTGAACCAGGAACCTTCCCATATGGGTCAACCTTGCAGAGCATCATGTTACGAAAACCCTTTCTTAAATCTCCTACTGAGTGACCTTTTTGCTGAGCTAAGCAGTCCTTGCTCTCTTCTCAGTAGGATGAGAACTGGGAGAGGCATGCAATGTCTTGGGATAACTGGTGGCATATCATGCCTCAGAAAAAGGAAAGAAAAATGGTAAAAGTGAAGGCTGGGGTAGAAAAGAACAGGTGCCTGTGGCCTGGGTACCTATGCGGAAGCTGTAGTGGATGAGCCCTGAGTAGGATGAGAGAAGGATGGGTAGGATGGATGAGTAGGATGGATGAGAGAAGGAGGGTAGGATGGATGAGAGAAGGAGGGTAATATGGATGAGAGAAAGACGGGTAGGATGGATGAGAGAAGGATGGGTATGATGGAAGAGAGAAGGATGAGTAGGATGGATGAGAGAAGGTCAGGTAGGATGGATGAGAGAAGGAGGGTAGGATGGATGAGAGAAGGCCAGGTAGGATGGATGAGAGAAGGAGGGTAGGATGGATGAGAGAAGGAGGGTAGGATGGATGAGAGAAGGAGGGTAGGATGGATGAGAGAAGGGTGGGCAGGATGGATGAGAGAAGGACGGGTAGGATGGATGAGAGAAGGAGGGTAGGATGGATGAGAGAAGGAGGGTAGGATGGATGAGAGAAGGAGGGTAGGATGGATGAGAGAAGGACGGGTAGGATGGATGAGAGAAGGACGGGTAGGATGGATGAGAGAAGGACGGGTAGGATGGATGAGAGAAGGAGGGTAGGATGGATGAGAGAAGGCCAGGTAGGATGGATGAGAGAAGGAGGGTAGGATGGATGAGAGAAGGAGGGTAGGATGGATGAGAGAAGGAGGGTAGGATGGATGAGAGAAGGAGGGTAGGATGGATGAGAGAAGGGTGGGCAGGATGGATGAGAGAAGGACGGGTAGGATGGATGAGAGAAGGAGGGTAGGATGGATGAGAGAAGGAGGGTAGGATGGATGAGAGAAGGAGGGTAGGATGGATGAGAGAAGGAGGGTAGGATGGATGAGAGAAGGAGGGTAGGATGGATGAGAGAAGGACAGGTAGGATGGATGAGAGAAGGAGGGTAGGATGGATGAGAGAAGGAGGGTAGGATGGATGAGAGAAGGAGGGTAGGATGGATGAGAGAAGGTCGGGTAGGATGGATGAGAGAAGGAGGGTAGGATGGATGAGAGAAGGAGGGTAGGATGGATGAGAGAAGGAGGGTAGGATGGATGAGAGAAGGAGGGTAGGAGGGATGAGAGAAGGAGGGTAGGATGGATGAGAGAAGGAGGGTAGGATGGATGAGAGAAGGAGGGTAGGATGGATGAGAGAAGGAGGGTAGGATGGATGAGAGAAGGAGGGTAGGAGGGATGAGAGAAGGAGGGTAGGATGGATGAGAGAAGGAGGGTAGGATGGATGAGAGAAGGACGGGTAGGATGGATGAGAGAAGGAGGGTAGGATGGATGAGAGAAGGAGGGTAGGATGGATGAGAGAAGGAGGGTAGGATGGATGAGAGAAGGAGGGTAGGATGGATGAGAGAAGGAGGGTAGGATGGATGAGAGAAGGAGGGTAGGATGGATGAGAGAAGGTCGGGTAGGATGGATGAGAGAAGGAGGGTAGGATGGATGAGAGAAGGAGGGTAGGATGGATGAGAGAAGGGTGGGCAGGATGGATGAGAGAAGGAGGGTAGGATGGATGAGAGAAGGAGGGTAGGATGGATGAGAGAAGGAGGGTAGGATGGATGAGAGAAGGAGGGTAGGATGGATGAGAGAAGGAGGGTAGGAGGGATGAGAGAAGGAGGGTAGGATGGATGAGAGAAGGAGGGTAGGATGGATGAGAGAAGGGTGGGTAGGATGGATGAGAGAAGGAGGGTAGGATGGATGAGAGAAGGTCGGGTAGGATGGATGAGAGAAGGTCGGGTAGGATGGATGAGAGAAGGAGGGTAGGATGGATGAGAGAAGGAGGGTAGGATGGATGAGAGAAGGAGGGTAGGATGGATGAGAGAAGGGTGGGCAGGATGGATGAGAGAAGGAGGGTAGGATGGATGAGAGAAGGAGGGTAGGATGGATGAGAGAAGGACGGGTAGGATGGATGAGAGAAGGACGGGTAGGATGGATGAGAGAAGGAGGGTAGGATGGATGAGAGAAGGAGGGTAGGATGGATGAGAGAAGGTCGGGCAGGATGGATGAGAGAAGGAGGGTAGGATGGATGAGAGAAGGAGGGTAGGATGGATGAGAGAAGGTCGGGCAGGATGGATGAGAGAAGGAGGGTAGGATGGATGAGAGAAGGAGGGTAGGATGGATGAGAGAAGGAGGGTAGGATGGATGAGAGAAGGAGGGTAGGATGGATGAGAGAAGGAGGGTAGGATGGATGAGAGAAGGAGGGTAGGATGGATGAGAGAAGGTCGGGCAGGATGGATGAGAGAAGGAGGGTAGGATGGATGAGAGAAGGACGGGTAGGATGGATGAGAGAAGGAGGGTAGGATGGATGAGAGAAGGAGGGTAGGATGGATGAGAGAAGGAGGGTAGGATGGATGAGAGAAGGAGGGTAGGATGGATGAGAGAAGGAGGGTAGGATGGATGAGAGAAGGACAGGTAGGATGGATGAGAGAAGGAGGGTAGGATGGATGAGAGAAGGAGGGTAGGATGGATGAGAGAAGGAGGGTAGGATGGATGAGAGAAGGACAGGTAGGATGGATGAGAGAAGGATGGGTAGGATGGATGAGAGAAGGAGGGTAGGATGGATGCGAGAAGGACGGGTAGGAGGACTGTGTCCCACCGCTCCAGTGGGGTCTTCCCAAAGTGGTTCCTGCCCTGGAGGCAGCTGTGATCTGCGAGCCCCTCGCACTGCCCACTGCCCCCGGCTGTGACAGGGCTGATGCTCTGGGAGTGAGCTCCCGCTGTCTCTGCTGCACCCCGCTGGCCAGTGCTCCCAAGCCTGTGGCTGCCCAGGAAAGGGGTTGAGCGTGCTGACCTGTCTGCCCCTTCCAGGCAATGACTCAGGATGCAGCCAGGGGCCACGACGTGCACGGAGGACCGCATCCAGCATGCCCTGGAGCGTTGCCTGCATGGACTCAGCCTCAGCCGCCGCTCTGCGTCCTGGTCAGGTAGGTCCGAGGGCCCGAGGGTGCCTGGGAGCCGTGGGGGAGGCCTGTGGATTCCGGTTTGACCTCTGCCTGTGACTTGAGCAAGTCCCGACCTCACCTGGGTGGGCAGGCTCACTTGGGCAGGTGCTCGGCCTGCACCTGAGTAGTTAGTCCATGGCACATTCTCCTCTCCCACCGTATCTCCCTCATCCCACTCAGGGCTGCACCTTGCTCTTGGACCTGCTTAGAAACGACTCAAGTGCTGATTCTGAACAAGCAGCTGGGGATTCGGAGACAGCTCTCCCCGAGAAGTCTCCTGTTTTTTTGTTTCTAGTTCCTTCCATAACCCCTCCTCTTCCCTGTAGAGCAAGTGAGAATCTCAGCAGAGCTTCAAGGACCCGAGACCTCTTGTTCCATTTCCCCAGGACGAGGAAGGGGGTGTGCAGGCTGGGATGGTCGTGTGTCTGTGACCATCTCTTCTGCATGTGAAGACTTGTCACATCCCTTACCCCCTAACTACCCCCTGAGGTAGTCACCCACTGCTCCACCAGCACACCTGGCTCCTTCCTGCCTCAGGACCTTTGCATCCACTGCCTGGAGTCTTCCATAGGAAGAATCCTGCTCAGAGCTGGCTCCTCATCCAGGTCTTAGTTTAAAATCCTCTCTTCTGGACCAGCCCTGGGAAGGGAGCCAGATCCAAGGCTGACCATGGTTTGAATCCCATTCCTGACGACTTGAAAAACTTGTGGAGTACATGTGTGCATAGGCCCCAAATCCCAGTAAGATGGAGAGTAAGGAAGTAAGGTGTAGCCACACCCCATTAGGGGAGTGCTTTCTCCTCCCTCTCCTTCCCTCTTTCGCCCTGGCAAGTGTATGCACCCTCTGGCAATTAAAGTCATCTCTTTGAAGAGGGTTTCCCTGACCTTTGGAATTGAATACATCTGGATTAAAACTATTGGGTTGTCAGAAGAGTCATGATGTGTTTTTTCTATGTTTTTCTGTGCAAAAATGCATCATGACTTTTTGACAACCCAGTAGCTCCCATTGGGTAGACAACCTCGTGAAGGTCACTTACCCTCCCAGAACTCTGCTTGCCTTGTCTGTAAAACGAGTATAAAACAACAGGAACTGCCTTCCTAAAGGGAGGGTGGGAGATTCCATGGAGATATTTTGCAAAGGCCCAGCACTGTCTTGGCACATAGTAGGTGGTCAAAAATGGTAGCTTTTCTTCTTGCCTCCAACTCAGGATCTGATGGAGGCTAAGCTTGGAAAGGGGGGACGGGGTAGGAATTATGAAGTAAAAGAATACAAAAATATTAGACTTTTCCAAATTTGATAAAATCCTTTGACCACTTGAACACATTGTTAGGCATCTCCAGGGCTCTGGAAGGAGCCCACGCATGTGAGCATGGAACTCAGGTGCTGTGAAATTCATGGTCAATTCACTTTCACCACTACTGTGCTCGCTCTCTCTCTCTCTCTCTCTCTCTCTCGCTTTCACTCTCATTCTCTCACACACATTGTAACTACACCTTTCATTTTTAGGAGTTCACTCTTGTTGGCTGCAGGGAAATAGAGGCTGACCAGAAAGTGTGGGGAAGTGACAGAGTGAGAAAGTGCTCACTGTAGTTTTTAACATATAAACAAATGTAGCTTCTCCTTCCTGGGCTCCCTTGCCAGGCAGTCCTGGGATTCCCCTGACCGTCACAGACTCAGCCTTGTGTCTTGGCGTGGAGCTCGCTATGCCTCCTCTGGTTATTCTTCCAGCAATTTCTGCCTCTCATCTAACTTCTCTGCATCTCATAAGTAGAAGGGTGGGGGAGGTCATGGGAGAACAGGGGCCCTGCAGGGGCGCAGGGAGCTGAATGGTGGCAAATGTGTTGGCCTCCAAAGGCCACAGCCTGCTCTCCAATCCCCATGTGACTCGAGCCTCCTGTAGGTGCAGGAATAGGGCACTGGACCTGCTGTCTTGATGGGGCATGGTAAGGTTGGGTGTGTGTCCAGCATTTTCTCCTAGACTTTCTGACTTTAGAAAAGAATGTTTCGGTGTCGATCCCCCACTTCATGACAGCCCTGCCTGAGGGTGGCCAGAGAGACCCAAACTGACTACGGCCACTTCCTGTCTTCCCAGCTGGGCTGTGTCTGAACTGCTGGAGCCTGCAGGAGCTGGTCAGCCGGGACCCGGGCCACTTCCTTATCCTCCTGGAGCAGATCCTGGAGAAAACCCGAGAGGTAAGGGCGAGTTGGGAGTTGAAGGGCAGAGCTGGGGTCGGCCTCATAGAGTCAAGAAATAGGTCCCCAAGAATGTCAGTCTTGGGGTGCTTGGGCCCAGAGGGACTTGGCAATATCCCTCTCATCCAGGATTTTGTGTTTCAGTGTTGCTTGTGCCCTGAGGGTTTCTAGGAAGGAGCGTGTACTTAGCATGACTGGAATAGGAGCCAGTGTCCCGTGTTTAAGTTGCTTATATTTTCTTCTTCTTTTTTTTCCTTCATGTTTTTGTCATGGGGCAAGTGTGCTCACTAGAGAAAGACAGAGAGAAAGGAGAGTGAGAATTCACCCTCCAGGAGGATGGCCATGCCACAATCCCTTCTCTTTCACTTTCCTCCAGGATTTTGGGCACATGTGCCCAGTATGATTTTCAAGCTGCTGGGTCTGGGGTTTGAATTATGATTGACCATGTGGGAATCCAATGCCTTAACCACCATGCCACTTGCTGGCCCTTTGAATGGCTCCTGAGGACAGACATTTCTTATAAGTCAAGGTTCTGACTAGAAAGGAGGGAGGAAGTTTTGTCAAATGCCTTTCCTCAAAAAGATTTATAGGGAACCAGCAGTTAGCGTAATGGCTATGTCGCTGGACTCCCACATAGTTGACCACGGTTCGTGTCCCGGACCCGGTGGCTTAAACTCATGCCGGGCACGTGTGTATGTGTGCCCAAGATCCCAAGAGGAGAATGGAGGAGGAGGGATTGCGGCATGACCATCACCCATGGGGGCTGATTTCTCGCTTTCTGTCTCTATGTCTCCCTCTGTCTGGCGAGCGCACATGCCCTATAGCGAAAATCTCTCCAAAAAAAAAAAAAAAAAAAAAAAAAAAGATTTATAGAAATACAAATGGGCCAGCACATGGCCTAGTGGTTAAGTGAGTTGGGTCCCACATGGCCGACCTTGCTATTCAAGTCCTGGCCTTGGTAGCTTGAGAAATATGCTGAGTGCATGCACATGCATACCCAAAATCCCCATAGGAGAAAGGGTTGCAATGTGACCACTCCCCATGGAGATTACTTTCTCATTTTCCCTCTCTCTGTCTCTGGCAAATTAAAAAACAAACAAATTTGCCTTCTGGCAAATTAAAAAAGGCTTCTGTGCCTAGAATCTGGATAGAAGAATGGAAGAGAAGGGATTGTGGTGTGGCCATCCCCCCCGGAGGGGGGTGATTTCTCACTTTCCATCTCCCTCTCTCTGTCCGGTAAGTGCATACACCCTATGGCAAAATCTAAAAAATAACCAACCAAACAAATGGACATGAAAGAGAAAAACTAATTGGAAGATAAACTGAGGCCATCTCTGACTGTTCAATAAATGGGCTATTATGACGAAGTAGAGGAGTATGTTTATTTTTTTTTTCTTTTCTATTTTTGGAGAGGTTTTTGCTATAGGGTGCGTGTGCTCGCCAGACAGACAGAGAGAGGCAGAGAGATAGAAAGCGAGAAATCACCCCCCCAGGGGGGATGGCCACGCTGCAATCCCTTCTCCTCCATTCTCCTCTCGGGATCTTGGGCACGCACACACACGCGCCCGGCGTGAGTTTAAGCTACCGGGTCCGGGACTCGAACCGCGGTCGACTATGTGGGAGTCCAGCGACATAGCCATTACGCTAACTGCTGGTCCCAGTAGAGGAGTATGTTTAAGCCGAGCTGGGCGAAGTTTCCAGAACAGTTGTGAGTCCCAGAAAAGGATCAGATTCTTTTAAAAAGAATTCTCTTTTACATTTTTCATTTTGCTTTGCTTTACGTACATGACTGAGGTGGAAAACATGTCACGTTCTTGCTTAGTTAGCTATCCTTGTAAGAAGAATATCTTGGTTTATCAAGAAGCTCAAGGTTACAATTCTGGCATCAGCATTTACCTGGTGCTTTTATACCCTAATTGGAAGCAAATCGCTCAGAAGAGCTGACCCTCTCTGAAGCACTTCACTTATAGACCCAAACAGAGAGAGAGGACTGACCTCTGTGTAGCAGCAGAGGAGAGTTTTGTAGAAGGGACAAAGCAGCAGGTATGGCGGACACGCCATCTATTCAGGGTGAAGAGAAAAACGGGATTCGAGATCTGAGCCTGCCAAGGTAATCTAGCACAGAAGAGAGGGTAGGCGTTCTCTGTGTCTTTAACCCCGGCAAGTTCCAAAGGCACCAAAAGACCTTTAGCATTTTAAAAAGGTACGTATTTGTTTCATGAGAGAGGGAGAGAGAAGAGAGTCAGAGACCCTTGATAGACTGGGTCTTGCCACACCATCATCCTCCTCCCACTTTTTCAACCAGCAAGGGACATAGGTGCACCCAGTGTGTTCAGAGGGTTCTGGGATCTGAACCCAGGGATCCTATGGTTTCAGAATTGCCCAGCAGCACGCTATCACCTGCACCACCACACCTGGGCCTCTTGCATTTTCATTAAAGAATTCTAAGTTGTGTGTATGTGGTGTCAAAAAGATGATTCACAAAAGAATAAATAGAACTTGTAAAAAAATATGAGAAAAAGTCGCCTCCATTATAATAAGATAAATACAAATTAAAGCTTTAAGCCTTTGCCTCACAAATTAGCAAAAAACTGTAATAACCAACGTAAGAAGAATGTGGTGAAACTGGCCCTTTCATACATACAAAATATTATAAATGGCTAAGTCCTTTCAGAAAGTGATTGGATAATATGTCTCAAAGATCATAAATAGGCTTATGTTTGATTTGTTGATTCTACTTCTTCAACTTTATTGTAGATAAATTATCCAAATTATAGAAAAAGGAATATGCACAATGGTGTTCATTGCAAAAGCATGAAAAATACCAAGAAAATAATTTTGAATGACTACAATAAAGCTAAAAAATTATGGAGATCTTCCAGAAGGAATATTATGCAGCTAATAAAAATGATGGCTGCTGAGACCAGCAGATGGCATGTGCTTACGTAGATAGACTCCCACATAGTCAATCACGGTTCAAGTCCTGTATCCAATGGCTTAAAACACACCAGGCTCGTGTGCATGCCCAAGATCTCGAGAGGATGGAGGAGGAGGGATTGCGGTGTGGCCATCCCCCCTGGGGGGTGATTTTTTGCTTTCTGTCTCTCTGTCTCTCTGGCAAGTGCATATGCCCTATTGGAAAAAAAAAAAAAAAACTCTTAAAAAAATGATGACCATCATCCAAGTGTATAAGCAGAATTTAATATATGATAAAATGGCATTAGCGAGATGTATTACATGGTTTAGAGGAAGTTGACTAACATTAGAGATATACAGAATGAGATTCCCAGTTCACATAATACAAATTCTAGATTAAAGATTTAAAGATTTAAAATGATGGGACCAGCAGTTAGCGTAATGGCTATGTCGCTGGACTCCCATGTAGTCGACAGCGGTTTGAGTCCCAGACCCAGTGGCTTAAAACCCACGCCAGGTGCGTGTGCATGCGTGCCCAAGATCCCGAGAGGAGAATGGAGGAGAAGGGATTGCGATGTGGCCATCCCCCCCGGGGGGTGATTTCTCGCTTTCTGTCTCTCTGTCTGTCTGGCGAGCACACACGCCCTATAGCGAAAACCTCTCCAAAAAAAAAAAAAAAAAAAAAAAAGATTTAAAATGAAAATGAAGCTCCAAAGAATAAAATAGATACAAATAGTTCCATGATCCTTGCATGCAAAAGTAAACATCCACAAAGAAAAAATTAACACTTGCAATTTTTATACACACAAAACTCCCCATAAAATTAGAAGATAACAAACTGAAAAAAATATTTGCGGTACAAATAACAGATAGATGTTTCTTCCCAGGAGGGAAGAAAAGGTGGTTTTAAAGCGATATAGTGGAGCCAGCAAGTGGTATAGTGATTTAGATGATGGACTTTCCCATGGCTGAAAGTGGATCGAGTCCTGGATCTGGTGGCTTGAAACTTATGCCAAGGGGCCGGCAGGCGGTGTGGTGGTTAAGGCGGCTGGACTCCCATGTGGGTCACTGTGTTTGAGTCCTGGACCTAGCAGCTTGCTTTCTAACTTTCCTTTCTTCTCTCTGCCTCTCTCTGCTCAACTTCAAAAAATAAAATAATAAAATAAAATAAAATAATGACAATGAATAAAATTAAATAAAAATTAATTTAAAAAAAAGAAAGAAACTTATGCCAGCACATGTGCCCAAAATCCTGAGAGGAGAATGGAAGAGAAAGGATTGTGGCATGGCCATCCCCCTGGGGGATGATTTCACACTTTCTCTCTCCCTGTGTCTGTCTCTCTGGTGAGCATTCATGCCCTATAGCAAAAAATCTCTCTGAGAGAGAGAGAGAGGAATGTAGTAAAAGGGAAATTTCCTTATCATACTGTATGTAAAGGACATTAAGAATAAAAATATACATACTATGATTATACTTTGCAGAGGAAAGAATAGAGAAAAAGTACATGAAGACATGAGCTGTGGTTGGGTTTGGGAGGGAGATAGTGTGTGTGATTTTTTACTTCTATTTTCCAAATTCTAGTCTTGTGGTTATATTACTTTTCACACATTCACCCCAAAGAAAAGATGAAGAAAAGAAAGAATAGATGAGAAAGTGCTGCTATATTCTGCCTCAGGGAGCCCTGCATCTTTCTGTCCTCCCCACAGGTCCAGGAGAAGGGGACCTATGACCTCCTTGCCCCGCTGGCCCTGCTCTTCTACTCCACTGTGCTCTGTGTAAGTCCAGGGTGGGCCAGGACAGGGCAGGCGAGGGAGGTGAGGGAAGAGCAACCTCCATGGAGGGCACAGCCCTCACACCTCTGGGGATAAACGTGGAGAAACTATCAAGCACTGACAAGAGAGTCTCAAGCCTCTGATGGCTTCAGAGCAGCCATCTTGAGAGCCTTCATGTGCCTGGCCTGCCATTGTGCCTGGCCTCCCTGGAGGCTGGCTTCACAGTTTATTCATAAGCCACTAAAGATTTTATGTCCCTTGATTTTTTACCTCAGTCATCAGTGTCACCCAATGTGATCACCCCTGTACTCACCAGATTGGTGGCACCACGAGTCCATACATGAAGTCCATCCAGCTCTATGAATAAACATTTGCCTCTAGTGAAAATAATTAAAGGAAGGTGGTTTAGGCATCTAAGACGATCCCTCAAAAAGAGTGGCTGCAATGGCACCATTTAGAATAACCTCCAAAGTGACCCCAGAGTGACTCTTTCAAGTGTCGGGTTTTCTGGGGTCTGTTTGGTAAAACAAGGCCCTTCCAGTAGAGCCACCATTGGAAGCCATCTTGCCCATCTGTAACTCATTCCCTCTGGGTAAATTCCAGTGCTCCCTGACCTTATCCTGGGATACGCTGCTGTCAGGAAATGTGTGCCCTTTGTGGAATCTTCCAGAAAGGGAACAGAGGCTGTTCTGAAATATCAGTGAGCTTTGTTTACCTAGACTCTCTGCTTGTTGGCCCTTGTCCATCCTAGACACCACACTTCCCGCCAGACTCAGACCTCCTTCTGAAGGCAGCCAGAACCTACCACCGATTCCTGACCTGGCCTGTTCCTTACTGCAGCATCTGCCAGGAACTGCTCACCTTCATCGATGCTGAGCTCAAGGCCCCAGGTAAGTGTCGAGATAGCCAGCACATGGGATGGTTCACATGGTCAAGATACCTCAGCTCTTCTGAAACTGTTCCTTGAAGACTCTCCTCCTCACCCGACATCCTTTGGTGCCTCTGTTTATACTCTGCTTCCAGTCCTTGGAGTCTCCTCTTCACAGTGCACAGAGCCTCCAATGGCTGTGTCTGTACAAGCGGAAAGTTGTAACCATGGGAGGTAACTTACGGAAGAATTCTTAGGGAAAACTAGAACGATGGTTCAGAGCAGGATGACCCTACTACTTGACATATACTACTACTTGTTTTGTGTTTTTTTTTTTTGGGTGTGTTTTTTATAAAAGAATTATTTATTTTAAATTAATTATTATTATTATTATTTAATTTGACCAGAGAGAGAGAGAGAGAGAGAGAGGGAAAGTCAGAAAACAAGCCTCTAAGTCTGAGACTCAAACTGCAGTTGGTCGTGTGGGAGTCCTTAACCACCAACTGGAATAGACCGGTCTTAGCTAGACTAAACCAGTCTGAGCTGGTCTGAACTGGTATAAACTGGAATAAGCCAGTCTGAACAAGAACAAACCAGTCTGAACCAGAATAAACCTGTTTGAACTGGAATAAATGACCAAACCAGAATAAACCCATCTGAACCAGAATAAACCTGTTTGAATTGAAATAAACCGGTCTGAACCAGTATAAACCAGAATAAACCTGTCCGAACCAGAATAAATCAAAATAAGCCATCTGAATCAGTAAAAAACGAAAAAACAAAACAAAAAAAACAAAACAAAAACTATCTGAACCAGAAAAAAAAAGTCTGTCTGAATGGATATGAACTGGAAAAAAAAATCTGAACCGGAAAAAAACCGTCTGTCTGAACGGATATGAACTGGAAAAGAACCGTCTGATACGGATAGAAAAAAACAGAAGGAAAAAAAAAAACAGAAAAAACTCGTCTGAACGGGCGAAAAATCACCATCTGAATGGGCAAGAACTGGTAAAAACCCATCTGAAAGGGTAAAGAAAAATCAGAAAAAAACCCAGGCAAAAAAGAAAAAATCCAGGTAAAGAAAAACCCAGGTAAAAAAAGAAAAAACCCAGGTAAGAAAAACCCTGGGTAAAAAGAAAAAACCCAGGTAAAAATGAAAGAGCCTGGGAAACCAGCAGTTAGCGTAATGGCTATGTCGCTGGACTCCCACGTAGTTGACCATGGTTTGCGTCCCGGACCCGGTGGCTTAGAACTCACGCCGGGCATGTGTGCATGCGTGCCCAAGATCCCGAGAGGAGAATGGAGGAGAAGGGATTGCGGCATGACCATCCCCCCCCCGGGGGGTGATTTCTTGCTTTCTATCTCTATGTCTCTCTCTGTCCGGAATAAACTGAGCACACGTGCCCTATAGCGAAAACCTCTCAAAAAAAAAAAAAAAATTAAAGAGCCTGGGTAAAAATTTAAAGAGCCCGGGTAAAAAAGAAAAAAAGTCTGGGTAAAAAAGAAAAAAGCTCGGGTAAAAAAGAAAAAAGCCTGGGTAAAAAAGAAAAAAGCCCAGGTAAAAAAGAAAAAAAGCCTGGGTAAAAAAGAAAAAACCCGGGTAAAAAAGAAAAAAGTCTGGGTTAAAAAGGAAAAAAAAAAAAAAAAAAAGAAAAAAAAGAAAAAAAGCCCAGGTAAAAAAAGAAAAAACCTGGGTTAAAAAAAAAGAAAAAACCCAGGTAAAAAATTAAAGAGCCTGGGTAAAAACAAGACAGAAAAACCTCCTCTGAATGGGTAAAAAAATCGGGAAAAAAATTGTCTGTCTGAACCAGTATAAACCAGAAAAAAACAGTCTAAACCAAAAAAAAAAAGTCTGAACCGGAATAAACCTGTCTGAACCGACCTAAACCAGTATAAACTGGAATAAACCAAACCAGGTCCCAGTATGAATAAACCGGTCTGAACTGGTATAAAGTGAACCAGTATAAATCGGTCTCAACGAAATAAACTGGTCTGAACCAGTATAAATTGGAATAAACTGGAATAGAACAGTCTGAACCGGAATAAACTGGTCTCAACCAGAATAAGCTGGTCTGAACCGACCTGAACCAGTATAAACTGGAATAAATCGGTCTGAACTGGACTAAACTAAACCAGTATAAACAGGAATAAACCAGTATAAACCAGAATAAACTGGTCTTGAAAGATCTGAACCGGTATAAACCGGAATAAACTGGTCTGAACTGGAATAAATTATCTGAATCAGACTAAACCAGTCTGAACCAGACTGAACCGATATAAACCGGACTGAACCAAAATAAACCAGAATAAACCAGTCTCAACCTGAATAAACTGGTCTGAAACCAGTCTCAACCAGTCTGAACCGAAATAAACCGGTCTCAACCAGAATAAACCAGTCTGAAACCGGTCTCAACCAGCCTGAATGGAAATAAACTGGTCTGAACCGTTATAAACCGGTCTGAACCAGTATAAACTGGAATAAACTGGTCTCAACCAGTCTGAACCAGTATAAACTGGTCTGAACTGGAATAGACCGAAATAAACATGTCTCAATCGGTCTGAACCAGTCTAAACTGGTCTGAACCAGACTGAACTGATCTGAACTGGAATAAACCGGTCTGAACCAGCATAAACCTGAATAACTGGTCTGAACCAGTATAAGCCCGAATAAACTGGTCTGAACTGGAATAAACCGGTCTCAATCAGAATAAACCAGTCTCAACCAGTATAAACCAGAATAAACCAGTCTGAACTGGCTTGAACCAGTATAAACCAGCATGAACTGGAATAAACCCGTCTCAACTGGAATAAACTGGTCTGAACCAGTATAAAATGGAATAAGCCAGTCTGAACCGGCCTGAACCAGTATAAACCAGTCTGAACTGGAATAAACCGGAATAAACCCATCTCAACCGGTCTGAACCAGTATAAACTGGAATAAACCGGAATAGACCAGTCTGAACTGGAATAAACCGGTCCGAACCGGAATAAATAGAAATAAACCGGTCTGAACCAGTATAAACCAAAAAAACCCTATCTGAACCAGATAAAAACCATCTCTCTGAACGGATATGAACTGGGAAAAAAAGTCTAATATGGTTAAAAATAAAGGGAAAAAAACTGGAAAAAAGTCTGAACGGATGAAAAACCACTGTCTGAATGGGTAAGAACTGGAAAAAGACATCTGAACGGGTAAAATAACGGAAAAAACCCAGGTTAAAAAACAAAAACAAAAACAAAAAACAGAAAAAACCCAGGTTTAAAAAGCCACAGGAAAAAACCCGGGTATAAAACCAAAAAAAAAAACCTAGGTGAAAAGCAAAACAAAACAAAAAAAACCCAGAAAAACCCGTCTGAATGGGTAAAAAAAAAAAGGGGTAAAAACCGTCTGAACGGGTAAGAACCAGAAAAGGTCTGTCTGTCTGAACCGGCATAAACCAGATATAACCGGTCTGAACCAAGAAAAACCCATCTGAACTGGCATAAACCAGAATAAACCTGTCTGAACCAATATAAACCAGTCTGAACTGACATAAACCAGAAAACATCAGTATAAACTAGAAAAAAGTCTTTCTGAACCGGTATGAAGCGGAAAAAAAAGTCTGAACTGGAATAAACCAGAATAAGCTGATCTGAACTGGTATAAACCATTAAAACCCGTCTAAACTGGAATAAACTGGAAAAAACTGTCTGAACCAAAATAAATCAGAAAAAAAACGTCTGAACTGGAATAAACTGGAATAAGCCAGTCTGAACCAGTACCAACCGGAATAAACTGGTCTCAACTGTAATAAACTGGCCTGAACCGGAATAAACCGATCTAAACCAGTATAAACTGATCTGAACCGGAATAAACTGGTCTGAACCAGTATAAACCAGAATAAATCAGTCTGAACCAGAACAAACCGGAACAAACCGGTCTGAACCAGAATAAATTGGTCTCAACTGGAACAAACCAGTCTGAACCAGTATAAACCGGAATAAACCTGTCCGAACTGGAATAAATCAAAATAAACCTGTCTGAACCAATAAAAACCAACAAAAAACCCGATCTGAATCAGAAAAAAAAACAAAAAACAAAAAACAAAAAAACAGTAGGACCCGTCTGAACGGTTTAAAAACACGGGGAAAAAAAACCGTCTGTCTAAACCAGTATAACTGGAAAAAACGGTCTGAACCTAAAATAAACTGTCTGAACTGGTACAAACCCGTCTCAACTGGTATAAACAGGAATAAACCAGTCTGAACTGATATAAACCGGAAAACATTGGTATAAACCAGAAAAAAAACGCCTGTCTGAACCGGTATGAAGTGGAAAAAACCCATCTGAACTGGAATAAACCGGAAAAAAAAAAAAGTCTTAACTAAAACAAACCGGAAAAAAAATCTGAACTGGAGTAAACCAGAATAAGCCGGTCTGAACTGGCATAAACCGGTAAAAACCTGTCTGAACTGCAATAAACCAAAAAAAAAAAAAAGTCTGAACCGGAATAAACTGGAATAAGCCGGTCTGAACCAGTATCTGGAATAAACAGGTCTCAACACTGATCTCAACTGGAATAAACCGGTCTGAACTAGTATAAACCAGAATAAACTGGTCTCAACTGGAATAAACCGGTCTGAACTGGAATAAACTGGAATAAATCGGTCTGAACCGGAACAAACCGGTCTGAACTGGAATAAACCGGTCTGAACTGGCATAAACCGGCCTGAACCAGTATAAACCGGTCTGAACCAGTATAAACTGGAATAAACCAGTCTCAACCAATCTGGACTGGAATAAACTGGAACAAATTGGTCTGAACCAGTATAAACTGGAATAAACCAGTCTCAACTGGAATAAACAGGTTTAATAAACCAGAATGAACTGGTCTGAACCAGTATAAACCGGAATAAAGTGGTCTGGACTGGAATAAACCGGTCTGAACCAGAATAAATGGTCCAAACCAGAAAAAAACCAGTCTAAACTGGAATAAGCCAGTCTGAACAGAAATAACTCCTCTTAACCAGAGTAAACTGGTCTGAGCCAGAATAAACTGGTCTCAACTGGTGTACACTAGACTGAACTGGAATAAACTGGTCCAAACTGGAATAAACTGGTCTTAACTGGAATAAACCAATCTGAACCAGAATAAACCTGTCCAAACCGGAATAAACTGGTCTGAACTGGAATAAATCAGAATAAACCAGTATAAACCATTCCGAACCAGAATAAACCTGTCTGAACCAGAATAAACTGGTCTGAACTGGAATAAGCCCATCCGGGCTGGAATAAACTGGTCTGGACTGTAATAAACCAGTCTGAACCTGCACAAACCAGTCTGAACTATAAAAAACCAGACTGAACTGATCTAAACCAGTCTAAAGCAATGCAAACCAGAATAAACCAGTCTGAGCCAGTCTCAGCCATTCTACACAAGAATAAACAAGTCAGAGCCGGTCTGAACCAGTATAAACCAGTCTCAACTCATCTGAACCAAAATAATAAACCAGTCTGAACTGTAATAAACCTGTCTGAACCAGAATAAATTGGTCAGAACCGGAATAAATCGGTCTGAACCGGAATCAACCAGTCCGAATTGATCTGAATTGGTATAAACCCATTTGAATCAGTATAAACCAGTCTGAACTGGAATAAGCTCATCTGAACTGGAATAAACTGGTCTGAATTGGTATAAACTATAAGTCAGTCTGAACCAGAATAAACCAGTTTGAACAGGCCTGAACCAGAATAATCCAGTCCAAACTGGAATAATCTGGCATAAACTGTAATAAACCGGTCCGAGCAAGCCAGTCTGATCTGGTCTGAGCTGGTCTAGACCAGAATAAACCAGTCTGAACCGGTATAAACCAGAATAAACCAGGCAGAACCTATATAAACTGGAATAAGCTAGACTGAACCAGTCTGAGCCAGAATAAAGCAGTCTGAACCAGTCTAAACTAGAATAAACTAATCTGAACGAGAAGAAAGCAGTCTGAAACAGTATAAACCAGTCTGAACTGGTCTGAACCAGAATGAGCCAGTCTGAAACGGTTTGAACCACATTAAATCTGCCTGGCTGGCAATCATCCAGAAACAGAGGGAAGAGGCAGCAAGGAAGAAAGAAGAAGATAGCAAAAGATGATACAACTTTGTCAGGAAAACGGATACAGTCACTCTCCCTGAATAAGTAAGCACAGCTGTGGGAGGAGATGCCAGGGTACTGGGCCACACTGCCAAGACCTCTGCCGTGTCTCACCCACCCTTCACCTTGGCACCGCTGCAGCAGCCACCCGTGGCCAGGAGTCCCCTGCAGCCTGGGGCCTCCTCTTCATCTTGGAGTAGAAATTGTTTGGGGGGGTTGGGGGAGGGGCAGCTGCTATCTTTAAGACAGAAAGATGCAGGACAGCATTTCATATGTAACCATTTGAATGTTTTTGCTGGCTTTAGAATTTTGGGGGTGCCTGGGAGGTGGGGTAAGAGGAACTCCCATTTGTCTGGTAGATATGCACTTTAGTGGGCGATTGTGCTGGGGCAGCTGCTGACCAGTTTGTGACAACCAGCCTATCTGTGTTGCCTGGGTGCTCACTCGGAGGGGATGTCATTGGTGTGCCCAGGCCTGTGGATCCCTGAGGGCCATGGCTCATCCCTGGTCAGTCCTTTCCTATTGAGGTCTCTCCTGTCTGCCCTTCCCTGTCTCATTCCTACTTTCCTGGCCAGGGCCGGGCCCATTTTTAACCCTACTCATTGATCTTTTTTTTTTTTTTTTTTTTTTTGGAGAGGTTTTTGCTATACGGCGTGTGTGCTCGCCAGACAGACAGAGAGAGACATAGAGACAGAAAGTGAGAAATCACCCCCCAGGGGGGATGGCCATACCACAATCCCTTCTCCTCCATTCTCCTCTCAGGATCTTGGGCACACACGCACATGCGCCCGGCGTGAGTTTTAAACCACCGGGTCCAGGATGTGAACCGCGGTCGACTACGTGGGAGTCCAGCAACATAGCCATTATGCTAACTGCTGGTTCCCCTCATTGATCATTTCAAGAAACCTCTGTCTACTGTGTGGCACCCAGGCAAAACATGCTCTACAAACTCAACTTGTATATTTGGCAGATTAAACTTGACATTATAGTAAAAAAAAAAAAAAAAAAAAAATTAGGAGTAGAGGGCCAGCCAGGTAGTGTGGTAGTTCAGGCGGTGGATCCCACATGGCTGACTTCATGATTTGAGTCCCAGACCTGATGGCTTGAAAACCACACTGAGTGTGTGCATGTGTGTCCAAAATCCCAAGAGGAGAGTAGAGAAGAGATTACAATGTGGCTATCCCCTTGGGGGACGATTTCTCACTTTCTTTTTCTCTCTCATCCTCTTTCTGCCTCTCTCTAGCTAGTGCACATGCCCAATAGCAGAACTATAAAAATGAAAAACAATTTTAAGTTTAGAAAACAAGACCATGAAAGTAATAGCTTCCATGGACGCAGAATGGGAAAGAGTTGCCAAATGTATCTCCTAAGGCAAAAATCATAAAGAAAAAGATTGACAAATTTGAGAGCATAAAATTGAAAGCTTTATATGGCAAAATCCACTGTAAGAGATAAATGACAAGCAAAAACATTAATATATCAAATTAATATATCAATTAATATATATATAAATTAATATATCAGACCCATGAACAGTTTTTTTAAGTCAACTTAAAAATAGGTAAACACACCAATGGAAATAGAAATAAAGGAGATTATACAAGTACTAAGGTTCAGAAAAGAACCATGAAGGCCAATCAACAACTCCCCGAAACATTCACTTTCACTAGTAATAAAGAAAATGTAAAGCTGAAAATCAAGACACTTTTTTCCTCTATCAAATTGGCAAAAATAAAAATAGAATAAAAATACCAGTGTTGGTGAGAAAAAGGGAAGCAGTGTTCTTAAAAGCATCAGAAAGAATACCCTTTCATCCAGTACTTTCGTTCCTAAGTTTATCCTGATGAAGTCTGAATGTGCTAAGATTTTGCTATAAGGATGTTCCATGTTTTGTCTGTTTTTTTTTTTTTTTTTTGAGAGGTTTTTGCTATAGGGCGCGTGCGCTCGCCAGACAGACAGAGAGAGACAGAGAGATAGAAAGCAGGAAATCACCCGCCAGGGGGGATGGCCACGCCGCAATCCCTTCTCCTCCATTCTCCTCTCGGGATCGGGCACGCATGCACACGCGCCCGGCGTGAGTTTAAGCCGCCGGGTCCGGGACTCGAACCGCGGTCGACTACGTGGGAGTCCAGCGACATAGCCATTACGCTAACTGCTGGTCCCTGTCTGTTTGTTTTTGACAGAGAGAGATTTTTGCTATAGGACATGAGCGATCACAGAGAGACAGAAAGCAAGAAATCACCCGCCTCAGGGTGTGGGGGAATGGCCATGCCACAATCCCTTCTCCTCCATTCTCTTCTCTGGATTTTTGGCATGCATGCACATATGCCTGACATGAGTTTTAAGCTGCCTGGTCCGGGACTTGAACCACTGTCGACTACGTGGGAGTCCAAAGACATAAGCGTTACACCATTTGCTGATTCCTTTGTATTCCTTATAATAATCAATCAATGTCAAAAAGCCTAAATATTGAACATGGCGGATTATCCTGTGGCAAAGTCATGGATGGAATGCTATTCAGTCATTCGAAATAATATTGTAGAAATAGTTACTGAGATCAAAAGATGCTGAATAACTTCTTGAGTAATAAAACAGACCCCCAAATTGTCCTATGCACATGATGCTATAATCCCATTTTTGTTTTTTTCTTTCAAATGTTTACATGCACCAAGCTCTATTCAGTACTGGGTGCATTTAATTCTCATCACACACACTAAACATACACAAGATGGAAATACCAAATCTTGTTCTTCAGCAACTCTGGACCCAAGAAGTCTCAGGACTGAAACTGTAAATTCCTTTGGAAAGATTTATGAATTCCTCCCCCAAGCCAATTGGCTGGTCTGTCTATCCCCAACCAATCAGCAGTTTCTTTACCAATCAAACAACTGTTCTATCTTTTCCCAGCCAGTCATATGATCTGTCTGCTCCCCAACCAGTTGACTGATTTGTCTTTTTCCAACCAATCAGCTGAGCTGTATCCCAACCAATCAGCTGATCTGCTTTCCCCAACCAGTCATGTGCCTGCTGTTACAAATGAGCAGAGTGGATAGAGGCTGGGATGGTCAACACCAAAGTCTACCTGTAAGTGTTCCATGGTGTAGACTTGTGTAGAAAGTTAAGAAATCAGGAAGGGGGCCAGCAAGTGACACAGTGGCTAGGGCGCTGGACTCCCACATAGCTAACCATGGTTCTAGCCCCAGACACAGTGCCTTGAATATGCTGGGCACGTGTGTGTGGGTGCCCAGAATCTTAGGAGGAGAATGGCATGGCCATCTCTCCTGAAGGGGTGGGGGATTTCTCACTTTCCCTCTCTCTGTCTCTGTCTCCAGCGAGTGCACATGCTCTATGGTGAAAACCAAAAAAAAAAAAAAAAAAAAAAAAAAAAAGAAGAAGAACTAGGGACCAGCAGATTGTATAATGGTTATGTTGATGGACTTCAACATAGTTAACTGTGGTTCGAGTCCTGGACCCAGCAGCTTAAAACTCTGGGCACATGTGCATGGATGCCCAAAATCCCAAGGGGAGACTGGAGAAGGGACTGCAGAGTGGCCATCCCCCTTGGGGGTGGGGGGTGATTTCTTGCTTTCTGTCTCTCTGTCTCTCCAGTGCTCACATGCCTTATAGCAAATATCTCTCAAAACAAAACAAACAAACAAACAAAAAAAACAATCAGGAAGGCCCTGAAGACAAGGTGTTGAACTAGGGAAGGTGCTCGGGCGATTACAAACACACAATCTACCACCATCACTTTACAAGACATCCTAAGTTAACAAATCGGTTTAAAGTCAGTCTCTCTCATTCCCTCCCTCGCGCTTACGCTCCAGAGCAAACAGATGGATCTCTTCTGAGCTTCTTCCCAGTGACTAGAATTTCTTTACCAAGAGGCAAAGCTTTTCTTCTCTTCTACAGTTTCGGGAGAAAGGATTTCAAGTGCACGTGCCTTGGCAGGGCCTTCAGTTTATACTGAAGGGCTATGGGGTCGTCAGAGAAGTTGTGTGGCGTTTTTGCATAAAGAAGCATAGTAAAAAATACATCACAATGTTTTTGATGGCCCGATAAATGACTGCTTCTTATTTTGAAATGGATAAAGGAGTGTTGGGTAAGAGGGGTATCACCTGAGGGGAAACCACTTCCCAATTTCAAGTAGAACCAGCTGGCCCTCCTCCACTGAGTACACACTAGGCTTTGAGCTATGTTGGTGGGCAGGAACTCCACTCTGGGCAGTCCAGTAGGCAGGTGTGCAGCGAAGGAGCAGGGGTGGTGAGGTCTAGACCCTGGAAAGTTGGGGTGCTAAGCCTGGGCACTAGAGCCAGGCAGAGCAGCACCTGGAGATGGAAATGGGGTGATGGTCCCCAGCCTTGGAGCAGGGAGGACCCTTGGGACAATCACTGACAGCTGAGAGCCTTCTTCTTGCCGTTGCCTGGGAAGCCATGTGATGCCTCAAATACCCTGGTGACCAAGGAGAAGCCAGATGCCTGGAGACGTAGCTCGGGCCAAGTTGCTCACGCCAGGAACTTCTCTTTGAAGGAAAGCAAAACCAAAATAGGAATCTTCCTTCATGTCAGAGAATCATTCTTGAATGATTAAAAATCATTTTAAAGACGAGCCAGCAGGTGGAGTGGTGGTTAAGGCACTAGGACTCCCACCTGGCCGACTGCAGTTTGAGTCCTGAACCCAGTGGTTTGAAAATCACACAGGGCACGTGTGTGTGAATGCCCAAAATCTTGAGAGGAGGATGGGGGAGGAGGGATTGTGGCATGGCCGTCCCCACTGGGGGGTGATTTCTCACTTTCCCTCTCTCTGTTTCTCTCTCTGGAGAGTGTACATGCTCCATGGCAAAAACCTTAAAACAAATTTTTAAAAATTCATTCAAATATATAATGAGCCCATGTGAGAGATGGCGCCAGCTCATTCCTGAGAGAACCAGCAGAATGGTAGATCTGGCTTAAAAGAGGGCCTGGGGGGCAGACAGCAGCACAGCAGTGAAATGTGATACTGTGAAGCTGACCCTCTGGTCTGGCAGTTACCACCCAGAGACCTCCCTGAGTACACGGGACACACCTGTGTCCCTGGTCTGGGCTGGCAGACACTGGGGGTGGATTGCAGCGTCGAGAACCTGTTAGGGGTGTCGTATCTCTGTCCCCGTCTCTCTGTCTCACTCACTCAAGGAACAGACTTAAAAAAATTAAGCAGATGGGAACCAGCAGTTAGCATAATGGCTATGTCGCTGGACTCCCATGTAGTCGACCGCGGTTCGCATCCCGGACCCGGTGGCTTAAAACTCACGCCGGGCGCGTGTGCGTGCGTGCCCAAGATCCCGAGAGGAGAATGGAGGAGAAGGGATTGCGGCATGACCATCCCCCCTGGGGGGTGATTTCTCGCTTTCTGTCTCTATGTCTCTCTCTGTCTGTCTGGCGAGCGCATGCACCCTATAGCGAAAACCTCTCCAAAAAAAAAAAAAATTAAGCAAAGTCTGATAACTAACATATGGTTCTCATATACACGAGAATAAGATCACAAAATTAGATTCAAATTAGTTAATATCAAATAGGGAGATAAAGTTATAACCTTTGGGGTTCTATTGTATAAAAATCACTTGCAATTTATCTCACATCCAGAAGTGAATCTCTAATTTCACAGAACCTGAGACCTAATCAATAGAAAATAGTAAGTTAAACAAAATTAGGTTCTTCTCCATGACCCTTAAGTAAGCATGTTAGAAAATGCTTTAATAGGGGCTGGCAGGTGGTATGGTAGTTAAAGTGCTAAACTCCCACATGGCTGACCATGGTTTGAGTCCTGGACCTGATGGCTAACTTTCCTACTTTCTCTGGTGAAATTAAAAAAAAAAAAAAAAAAAGTAAATGAATAAATTTGGAACCAGCAGATAACATGGTGATTGGGGTGTTGGGCTCCCACACGGCCGACTGCAGTTCGAGTCCCAAATCTGGCGACTTGCTTTCATCCTTTCCCTCTCTCTCTCTCACTTGTCAAATTATAAAAAAATAATAATAGTGATGATAAATAAAATTAAATGAATAATTCTATAAGAAAGAAAATGTGAGATCAGCAGATGGCATAATGGTTATGTCGCTGGACTCCACATAGTCAAATGCAGTTCGAGTCCTAGACCCAACGGTTTAAAACTCATGCTAGGCATGTATGTGTGTGCCCAAGAGGAAAATGGAGAAGGGATTGTGATGTGGCCATCCCTATTTGGGGGGGAGGGTGAGTTCTCATTTTCTGTCTCTCTGTATCTCTCTGTCTCTCTAGCGAGCACACACTTCCTATAGCAAAAATCTCTCTTTAAAAAAAAAAAGAAAATGCTTTAATATGATTTTTATTTATTTATGTGTGGTTGTCAGAGAAAAACAGAGAGAGAGAGAGAGAGATAAAGTGAGAATACACCTTCCCAAGGGATTGGCCATGCCACAGTCCCTTCTCTATTCTCATCTCTGGATTTCGGGCATGCGCACATGTCCCCATCATGTATTTCAAGCTACTGGTCCAGGACTTGAACCATACAGTCGGCCATGTAGGATCCAGCACCTTAACCACCACCACTTGGCTAGTCCCAAGTCTGATTTTTAAAAAGACACACAGTAATCTTCTTGCCTTCTTCCTGAGTCCGCACCCACCCCCCACCCCCCCAGTTATCCCAGGTGAAGTGGGGTGAGGGCCAGGATGGAGGCCAGGGAAATTGAGCTCTTGCAGGAGAGGCTGAATAACCTGGTAGTTACCAGTATGTCATGGTTTCAAATCCTGGATCTGCTACTCACTCGCTGTGGGGCCTATGGCAAGACACCTCATATGAGCTTCAGTTTCCTCATCTGTAAAATGGGTGTCTAGTCATGCTTTCCTCTCAGAGCAGTACGTAAGATTAATGCTGACCCGATTCGCATTGCGAGGGGCAGGAAGGGGTGGGGTGGTGTTAGCTTGCGGAATCCTGGAAAGGTCAGAGGGAGAGGATGACAAGAGGCCTGGGGACCTGGGCCCTCCACCCATGTAGTCTTAAGGGCCCAGTTGCCATGGCGATGAGTGAAACAGTTTGTCCCTCTTTGATGTGGCTGAGTGGCAGAGGAAGTGGGCTAGTTATCAAGGCTGGGGCCTCCCCCGTCTTCCTGACTACACCTCCAGCAGGGTCGCCTACTGTCTCCACTCGGGGGGTGGCAGGAAACCTCACATCAGTGCTGACATGCTGCCCACCACAATCCTCTTGGGCCCAGCCCACACATTTTTTGATTTTTTTAAAGACAGATTTTTGCTATAGGGTGCGTGCCTGCACTGGAGAGACAGAGAGACAAAAAGCGAGAAATCACCCTCCAGGGGGAATGGCCATGCCACAATCCCTTCTCCTCCATTCTCTCAGGATTTTGGATTTTGGGCACACAGTGCCTGGTGTGAGTTTTAAGCCACCAGGTTTGAGACATGAACCACAGTTGACCATGTGAGAGTCCAGTGATGTAACCATTCCACCGTCTGCTGGTCCCGCCTATTGATTTACATTAGGCCCGCACACTTGTGTAGACCGCAGTGCTTGCCTGCAAAGAATCGAGCTGTAATCACGAGGGGTGGCAGCGGCTGCCTTGTGTGCGAATCACTGCAATTTTCAAAGCACACAAATGTCAAGGACTGTGACTCCCCTAGACCATGCCCCTGGGATAAGAAGGAAAAATATTATTATTCCCATCCCATACACCAGTCCCAGTGTCCCTTTATAGCTGTGTGAGCCTGTGAAATTAAATGAGAGGAGCAGGGACCTGTAGGACAGAGAGCTATACCATGTCATTTATTTCTTTTACGGTTTTTGCCACAAGGCATTTGCGCTTGCTGGAGAGAGACAGAGACAGTGAGAGAAGAGGTGAGAAATCACATTCAGGGGGGATGGCCACACCACAATCCCTTCTCCTCCATTCTTCTTCTGGGATTTTGGGATTTTCATGCACGTGTGATTTTCAAGCTTCCAGGTTCGGGACTTGAATAGTGGTTGGCCACGTGAGGGTCAGCTCGTAGCCACCAGGTCAACTACTGGCCCCCTCTGTCGCTCTAGCAAGTGATTAAGTCTCTAAGCTGCCCTGTCAAAAGGAGGGCTGGGCGGTGACGATGGGGACAATGGCAGTGGGGTGTGGGCATTTACCGTGTGTGCACAGCGTATTGAACACGGCCGAGGTTGACCCCCTCGACCCCTCAGAGCGTCTCTCTGGTAATTATTCCTCTTCCCCTTCTCCAGGTGATGAAACCAAAGGCTAGACAGTTAAGTCCTTCTCGTACCGGAACCTTTGTCTGATTCCAAACAACACAGCATATTCCTCTCACGCTCGCATAGAGCTGTGTTTTTACCAAAGGCAGGTGATTATGCATGACCGAAAGACCCTGGGCTGTCCTGGCTGCTGTTTTCTGTTTCTTTTTACTAAAAATTATTTAATTTAATTCGATGTATTCATTCATTTATTTATTTCAATTTGACGAGAGAGGGATAGAGTGAGGGAGAGAGAGAAAGAGAAAAAGCAAGCTGCCAGGTCTGAGACTCGAACCACAGTCGGCCATGTGTGAGTCCAGGTCCCTTAACCACCAAGCCACCTGCTGGCCCCATGGCTGCTGTTTTTGTTTTTGTTTTTGTTTTTTGTTTGTTTGTTTGTTTTTGTTTTTTTTTTAAATTTATGTAATTATTTCCCCCATCTGAGAGGAAGGGAGAGAGAGAGAGGCAGTGGGGTTCCACGCTGCAGCCCACCCCCACCTTCAGCCAGCCCAGATCAGGGGCACACGTGGGCCTGACACAGAGAAGTCCCGGCCTTGAATCAGGAACTTTCCACATGGAATGGCCTCACCGAGCGCCGCGTTCCCTGCCCTGCTGCGTCCCCTGCCCTGCCGCGTTCCCTGCCCTGCCGCCCTCTGACTGCCTCTCTCCCCTTGGGGAGTTCCTCGGGCCTGTCCCCCGTTGAACACTTAGTGCTGACTACCCTTTGACCTCCATCAAGGCAGAAATAAACCTGGCTTAGGTCGGCTTGGCCCATCCACTGTTGGCGGGTAAATTCTGAGTATTCTTCAGTGGCAGGAAGCTTCCCCAAGGGCGTCATTGATTATAGATATTTGCATTTCATACTTCCTGTGTCTGACGATGAAATGAAAGGTTTAGACCCTGTGAAGGAATGTCAAACATCACTGACCGGAGATGGAGGTGGTCTAGAGGAAAGAGTGGAGAAGTGTTCCGGAAATCACAGGATGAGATCGGTCAGGACTAAGCAGGCGGCGGCTTATACTCCAAGGAGTTACTGTTTCTCATATACACACACACCTGGAAGAAGGCAGTGCAGGGTGGCAAGGCAGCCTCACCAATAGCCTAGACCAGAATTTTCCTACCTTCCTGCTCCCTTTTTCCTTAGCAAGAGACAACATCCTCAAAGGCACTCCACAGTCCAAGACAGCTGCTGGAGCTCTGGCCATCATGTCTAAATCCCAGTTTGCAAAAAGGGGCTGACTCAACACCTTCTGTGTAACATATCAACTGAGTGCATGGCCCACTGTCCCATTAGTAAAGAAGAGGAGGATGAATATTGGGTAGAAGCCTAGAAGTCTCTGACATATATGACTTACTTGTAGAAGTGACCTCGAGGGCCAGCTGGTGACGTGGTGGATGAGGCAGCTGGATCCCAGATGGCTAACTGCAGTTCGAGTCCCAGACCCAGCAGCTTGAAAAACACACTGGGTAGGACCAGCAGGTGGCGTGGTGGTTAAGGCACTGGACACTCCCACATGGCTGACCATGCTTTGAGTCTCAGACCTGGTAGCTTGCTTTCTCACGTTCCCTCTTTCTCTCATTAAAAGAAATGAATGAATTGGAACCACCTGTTGGCATAATGGCTGTGTTGTTGGACTCCCATGTAGTCAGCCATGGTTTGAGTCCCGGACCCAGTGGCTTAAACTCACGCCAGGCGCGTGTGTGTGCGTGCCCAAGATCCCGAGAGGAGAATGGAGGAGAAGGGATTGCAGCGTGGCCATCCCCCTGGGGGGATGATTTCTCCCTTTCTGTCTTCTGTCTCTCTCTGTCTCTCTGGCGAGCACAAATGAAAATTCTGCCTCTCTGCCCTATAGCAAAATCGTCTCCAAAAAAAAAGAAAATAAATGAATAGATAAAATTAAATACATAATTCTTAAAAGAAAGAAAGAACGAAAAAATAAAAACACACCAGGTACATGTGCATGTGGGCCCAAAGACAGATTGTGGTGTGGTCATCCCCCTGGGCAGTGCTTTCTCCCTTTCTCTCTCTCTCTTTCCAGCAAGCACCTACCCCCAAATTGGTCCTGTGAGGGTGAGTCTCTGGTGAGTCTTAGCAGGGTAATGAAAGGGCTGGTGTGACCAGTCTCACTTCACTCATCCTGGTGACTCTGCCAAGCTGGGGACCTCATCCCACAGGCGTTTCTGTAGGGTCACTGCATCTGTCCGGAGCAGCATGTGTCATTTTAATCACTAACCTATTGACTCCAGAACTCAAGTCCAGGCCACCTGGTGACTCACGTCCCCCTGGTTTTCTCTTCTTACTTTCCAAACCACATCCCTTCTCACCTCCACCTCTCTCCACTGGAATCAGGGAGTCAGACCTTCCTCGTCATGCCCCCCAGCCTTTGCTCATGCACCCAACCCCTGCCCAGGGTCTGCTGAGGTCTCAGGGCCACAATTCCTCCAGCCTCTGTAAGACCCGGGGCTCCAGAGAGGGAGAGCAAGAAGGGGCCGCACAGGGCCCCAGGTCAGGAGGAGAGCGCGAGAGCGCAGCTGCTGAGAGCCTGCTGCCGTCTGCCAGGGGGTGAGAGAGATCGGGGCAAACCGTCATCCGTGAGCTGATGTTGACTAGAGATACGGAGAACTGACGCCACACCGCCTCCCTTGGGGACTGCCATACTCCGACGGCTAGGGTCTGCTTCACTGTCGTCTCTAGAGTCTCAGGGTTTGCCTTGGGAGAGGACACTGAGTCAAAATGACGTCGCTGCCTGCCTCACTGTGCTGCACCTCGTAACAGCCTCGGACGACATGCCGGGCTGCCATTAATGGAAGGCCAGGCCTTTCGATGACAAAAGCACTGGTTTTCAGGTGTCTATAACCCTCACAGTCAGCTGTTCTGTGCAGAACGGCCACCTGTTTTCAACTTTAAACAAGCATAGGTGGGGGGAAAGAGGAGGACAGCAGGAGACATGGTGGTTAAAGTGTTGGACTCCCACATGGCCACCATGGTTCGAGTCCCAGACTCAGCAGCTTGAAAAATCATGCTGAGAACATGTGTGTGTATGTGTGTGTGCCCAAAATCCTGAGAAGAGAATGGAGGAAAAAAGATTGCAGAGTGGCCATCTCCTGTGAGGGGTGATTTCTCACTTTTTCTCTCTGTCTCTCTGGTAAGCGCACCACGTGCCCTGTAACAAAGATCTCTTAAAAGAAAATAGATAGGTGAACAAGGCTGGAAGGTCTTGAATGGCTACCTGACTGCCAGATCCACCTCTTTGGACAGTGAGTGGTGGCTCTTCTTTTTTTTTTTTTTTCTTTTTTTTGGAGAGGTTTTTGCTATAGGGCGCGTGCGCTCGCCAGGCAGACAGAGAGAGACAGAGAGATAGAAAGCAGGAAATCACCCCCCAGGGGGGATGGCCACGCCGCAATCCCTTCTCCTCCATTCTCCTCTCGGGATCTTGGGCACGCACGCACACGCGCCCGGCGTGAGTTTAAGCCGCCGGGTCCGGGACTCGAACCGCGGTCGACTACGTGGGAGTCCAGCGACATAGCCATTACGCTAACTGCTGGTCCCGCTCTTCTTCATCTCTACTGGTCAGGACCTGGCAGAAGGACAACCCAGGCCACCTTTTTGTAGCCTTTGCACCAGTCTGAGTCTAAGGCGTCAGTCCCAGAAAGTCGTTCCCATCTGCTAAGGTGACCAGGGAAGGTATGATCTAAGATCAAAGGGAGAGGGCAAATGTTGGCCGAGGCTTCCTGACGCAGCTCTCCTGTGGGGGAGGGCAAGGGAGAGTGAGGGTGGTCCTGGGCCTGCTGCCGTGTCCCTCCCTTAGCAGCCAGGGTCTCCCGGGTGCCACCAGCAAAACTCAGGCCCATCAGGCTTGCAGGATGCCAGGAGACATTTTAACCTCAACATATCTTGGCAAATGGGAGTTGGCAGTATGACTTATCTTCTTTTTTAACTTTTTAAGAATGATGAGGACCAGCAGTTAGCGTAATGGCTATGTCGCTGGACTCCCTTGTAGTCGACCGCGGTTCACGTCCCAGACCCGGTGGCTTAAAACTCACGCTGGGCGCGTGTGCGTGTGTGCCCAAGATCCTGAGAGGAGAACGGAGGAGAAGGGACTGTGGCATGGCCATCCCCCCTGGGGGGTGATTTCTTGCTTTCTGTCTCTATGTCTCTCTCTGTCTGGCGAGTGCACGCGCCCTATAGCAAAAACCTCTCAAAAAAAAAAAAAAAAAAAGAATGATGTATTTAATTTTATTTTTTAAATTATTATTATTATTTTAATTCGCTATAGGGCACATGTACTCACCAGAGAGAGAGCCCAGAGAAAGAGCGAGAGAGAGGTGAGAAATCAAGCCACTGGGTCCAGGATTCAATCTGTGGTTGGCCCTGTGGGAGTCCAGCGCCTTAACTACCACATCACCTGCTGGCCCCAGCAGTTCAATTTCTAAGCCCGACTCAAAGAGCCAGTGCTCACAGAAGTTTATCGCATCAAAATCCCCCTCCACAGCACCGAGTTCCCTCCCTCCATTCTTTTCTTTCTTCTTCCTTTCTTCCTTCCTTCTTTCTTCTTTTAAGTTTTATTTATTTATTTTTATTTTGTCTATGAGAGAAAGAGAGAGAGGGAGAGAGGGAGAGAGGCACCCACAGCAGGCCCTCCTGGGCGACCCACCACCGGCACACGCGTACCCGTTGTGCAGGGAGAACTGAGGAATGAACCCAGAAGCTGCCTGAGTGGGTCCTACATCATGGAGCGTCGTGTGACGGCTGTGCCACTGCTGCCAGCCCAGTCCAGCCTCCTGATTTGTTCCCAGCTCAGGCCCTGGCTCAGCAACCCGTTACCCCCCCCCCCCGCCCCAAATCCCACAGCCGTGATAAACAGTGGGGTCCCTTACCAAGGGATGCCAAAGAGGAGATTTGATAGGAGTCTTGAGGGCAGAGGTGGGAGTTGTATCTGATGATCGAATGCTCCACGTGAGACCATTGGCATCTTGGATGGTTAGTACTGGACAACCAGCGCCCAAACAACTCTTCTTTCCCTCCCCCACCCCCCAGGGTCACCCCTAAACAGCCCCCATTAATGCAGCAAACTAAGACAAACAGAAGGGTGCATGCAACCAAAATAGCTAATGTGGAGCAACTCCCAGCTCCTGCTGCACTGGAATCCCCCCATCAGACAGTTAAAGTATCCTGAGGTACACGGGCATTGGAATATAAGAGGGTCAGGGTCAGCAGGTATGTGGTGGTGAAGTGCTGGACTCCCACATGGCTGACCACAGTTCAAGTCCCAGACCTGGTGGCTTGAAAATTACATCGGGCATGTGTACGTGCATACCCAAGATCCTGAGAGGAGACTGGAGTTGAAGGGGTTATGGGATGGCCATCCCCCGTGTGCGAAGGGATTTCTCACTCTCTCTCTCTCTCTGTCTCTGTCCTCTGTCCCTCTATGGCAAATGCACACACCCTGTGACAAAACAAAACAAAACAAAACAAAACAAAACAAACCTCAGAGGGTACACAATGTCCCTGCATGGAGAGGAAAGGAGAAGCGTGAGCTTTAAGAGGAAGGTTCTCAACAGTATTAAACACCCTGAAAGAAAGTTCAGGGAGAATGGTGATGAGGTGAGCACTGGGGCCTGGGAACTGAGAAATTGGTCAGCCCGGGAGGGCAGTGGGGTTGGAAACTGACCCTGGGCATTTCAGAGGGACTGAGTGAAGGGAGAGTGACCTCACAGCCCACTGCTCCCTGAAGCTGGGCTCGCTGCATGTCCTGGGTCAAGAGAGGCCGAGGGCTGGCTCAGTGACACGCTGCACAGGGTGTGGACCACACAGAAGGTCACAGGTCGGTCCCTGGCTGACCGCAGGTGCTGGGCACACAGGTGCCCATGATCCTGGCTGGCTGGGAAGGCTGGGGGTGGATTGTGGTGTGAGACCCTGTTGAAGGTGCTTGTCTTTTTCTCTATCTCTGTCTCTTTCTCTGTCTCTCACTCTCATGGAAGAAGTAAATAAACTTTGACAATATAAATAAAGGGGCCATCAGGTGGCCCCTTAACCACTCAGTAGTAGTTAAGGTGCTGAACTTCCACATGGTTGATCAGACCTGGCAGTTTGCTTTCTCATTTCTCTTTCATTCTCTCTCTGTCTCTCTCTGGTAAGCACACATGCCCTATAGTGAATTTTAAAAATAAATAAATAAAATAAAATAATTTTAAATATATATATATATATATATATATATACACACATATATATGTAAATTAATTTTTTTTCCTTTTTTTTGAGAGGTTTTTGCTATAGGGCGTGCGCGCTCACCAGAAAGATAGAGAGACAGAAAGCAAGAAATCACCCCCGGGGGGATGGCCACGCTGCAATCCCTTCTCCTCCATTCTCTCGGGATCTTGGGCACGCACACACATGCGCCTGGCGTGAGTTTAAGCCACCGGTTTCTGGACTCAAACCGTGGTCGACTACATGGGAGTCCACCAACATAGCCATTATGCTAACCGCTGGTCCCAATTAAAATTTTTTAAAATAGGGGCAGAAATGTTGATGAAGAAACGGGACCAGCAGGGTTTGGGTTACCACTTTGAAAACACGAAAAAGGAAAGAACAATAAGGCCAAGAGAAGATTTTCGTGTGTGTGTTTTGTGGTTCAGGACCCTGGGGGTGTACGTTTGTCTCACCGTAGTATAGAGGGAATTCTAGGGGGCGCTGGGGAGAGTGGCGAGGGGAGCTTTTCTCTGTAATGCATGAGATTGACCACTAGGTGGTGCCCCAAGTCCTCATAGTAATAACCACGATTCCAGGGGACTTTCCTGGCAAAATAGACATAACATTAACTTCCAAACATGTGACAGTTACATAAAATAAACATCTTACAAAAGGCCAGCAATCAAAGCAATTAGGTCATAAGCAAGAATAGCAAACTTTGATCATTTTCTGCCATTTACTAAATTAAACTTAGGGCCTTTGATTCAGAGCTGCCTCTTAACGCCAAGTCTTGGCTCAACCGGGGTCTGCTGTGACCTCACTCCCTTCAGGGACTCCCTACCACTGGTTCCATCTGAGACAAGAAGCCAGTCAGCCCCCAAGCCCCAGCCCTGGCTCAAAGAGTGAGCTCCTCACTGTGGCTGGCATGGAACCGTGAAGGGTGGCTTTTTAGCTGCAGAACTGAGTCGACTGCAGGAAGAAAAGGGGGAAACAGGGGTGAGACGGTGGCATAGCAGAGGGACACGACGCTCTGTGAAGCGAACCCACGTGGGAAGGTTCCAGGTTCACATCTGGGGACTTCCCTGAGTATACCAGGCATGTGCATGTCCATGACCTGGGGCTGGCTGAGACTGGAGTGGATCATGGCATCAAGACCCTGCTGGGGTGCTGTCTCTCTCTTTTTCTCTCTCTATCTCTCTTACTTATGAGAGGAAATAAATAAGTAAACTTAAAAAAGAAAAAAAGGGGAGGGGCTAGCAGGTAGCATGGTAGTTGAGGCACTGGATTCCCATGTAGTCAACTGCAGTTCAAGTCTTGGACCCAGTGGCTTGAGACTCACATCAGGGGTGTGTGTGTGTGTGTGTGTGTGTGTGTGTGTGTGTATGCTCAATCCTGAGAGAAGGGATTGTCGCATGGCCATCCCCCTGGGGTTTAATTTCTTGCTTCTGTCTCTCTGTCTCTCTCTCTCTGGTGAGTGCATACACCCTACAGTTAAAAAAAAAATGTCTCTCTAAAAAGAAAAAAGGGGGAAAATATTGTTGGTTTGCTTCTTCTCAGCTTGTTTGAAGTCAGATGGGGAGGTGAGAGAGGGCTGAGGGGAAGGGGGTGTGGGCTGGGAGGGGAGCTGGGGTGCAGATAATGTTCAAGCAGAGACCACAGTCCCGAGAGAACCTGGGCACCAGGCAGAGACGCAGAGGGGCAGGCAGGGAGGTGGGAGACTCGGCCTGGCTGGAGCGAAGGCGAGGCTGAGTGAATGGGCCGAGGGACGCTGGCTCTCCCACTGTGGCAGACCCCAGGGCTGCAAGAAGGGAGCAGTGACAGGACCAGAAACAGTTCAGCAGCCTCCTGGGCCCAGGCTCTCCTTCCCATAAGGCTCTGCCTCCCACTCTCTGAAGAGTGAACCTTCACGGGGCCGGCCAGGAGGGGCCTGGGGCACAGAGCCTGTCAGAGGCCTCAGAGGCCCCGATCGAATCTGCTCCTTACAGGGGGAAGCCAAGGGCCATAGTAAAGGGGCCACACAAAACCACACGGAAGAGCCAGAACAGAACTCAGGCTTCCGGCCTGGGCTCAAGCCCCACGTCCCTTTCTTTCCAGCCAGGCTGCCCTAGACCTGGGTGGGGCTTGGCCGGAGAGGCTGAGGACCGAGGGAGGCCAGGGAGGCCCAGGACTGACTTGGGGGCTGGAGGTGGGTGTTACTTGTGAGGAGTAGATGGCACTCCGGGAAGTGGCCTCGGGCTCACGGGAGGGTCTGGAAAGCCGCTGTCTCTCCCGGCCCCTCCTGAACCTCCTCCAGAAATCGCCCCCACCCCCAGTTGTCCCGTGCCTGGCCTGACGCCAGGAGGCAGATTGTAAAGGAAGAGCGAAGCCCTGACCTCTCTGTCTTTGTTGTTGACTTTCAGGAATCTCCTACCAGCGCCTGGTGAGGGCTGAGCAGGGCCTGCCTGTCAGGAGTCACCGAAGTTCCACCGTGTGAGTGCCCTTGGGAGAGGGAGGGCCCCCCCCCCCCCCGGGAGGGCCCCCCCCCACGCCTCCCCCCCATGCTGCTTCACCCTCCCCACCGCCCCAGTCTGGCATTCCTTCTATCCCTGCACCCCTCCTACCCCAGCCGCCAACAAACAGGTTTTGAGGGGACTAGCCGCGCCCTGGAATTGGGGATATTTTATGCAAAGGCTCATTTTTCTGGGCTGAGGGTCTTTTATCAGAGTCTTTAAGGGGTCTGCATCAGTTTTTCCAGGGGTTGGGTGTAAATCGCTTCACCGCATCCCTACTTTTTAGAGGAGAAAATTGGAAGCCTGGGAGGTCAAGTAACCCACCCCCCGCAAGGTCACATAGCTAGTGTCTGAGCCAGGATTTGAACCTGGTTTATTCAAAAGGCCACACTCTTTCTCCACTGTCTTTCTGCCTGAAACAGTATTTCCAAGCTTTGTTGCCCAGGACCTACAAATTACACACACACATACATATTTATATATGTATAAATTTATTATCTGAGAGACAAAAGAAGGGAGAGAGAATGATGGAGAGAGAAAAACATGCTGACGGGGTCCTCACACCGTGATCCACACCTCGCCGCAGCCAGCCTGGTACGGGCATGCGCCTGGCACATCCAGGGAGGTCTGGGATGTGAACCCAGGCCTTTCCTATGCGAGTCCAGTTGTGCCACTGCTGTGCCACCACCTGGCCTTTAGAATTAAATTTTACATGCCAGCCTGGTACACACGCATGAACACACAGAGCGCTGAAAGAACGCGGGAAAAAAGACTTAGCCAGGCCACGGAGCGAGAGCAGCGGCCTATTCCGATCTATTCCATTTGAAACACAAATTCTGGTGTGACTTCCCAAGTGGATTTCATTACGCGTGGGCTCTGCCCTTCAGTGTGAAGAGCGCTAGAGAGGGGCTGCCCGTTTGCGGGGCCCTGTGGGGGTCTGAACCCGTGGGGGTGCTTCTCGCTTTGCCATGCTTGGAGTCAGGGACCCTGACTCAGGATCGTCACTGCCCGTCCCGGCCCTCCGTAGTCCCAGAGCTTCACTCCACATTCACGTCACACGACGACGATGACTTCTGAGTTTCTTCCTGGTAAAAACAAACGAAAATACCTCCCTAGGCCAGCAGGCACGGAGGTTCGGGCGGCTGGATCCCACATGGCCCACTCTGCGGTTTGAGCCCCAGACTCGGAGGCTTGAAAAATCACACCGAGCGAAGTGTGGATGCATGCCCAAAATCCCAAGGGGAGGCTGGAGAAGGGATTGTGCTGTGGCCATCCCCCCAGGGGGTGATTTCTCACTTTCCCTCTCTCTCTGTCTCTGTGTCTCTTGGTGAGTGCATGCACCCTATGGCAAAAACTAAAAAGGAAAGGAAAGAACCTCACTAGCTGCAATTTTGTATCTGTTAATGTCTCCCTATCACCCCCCTTTCCCTTCTCGTCTCAGCCTCTGGTAACCACAACTCTACTTTCTACTCCCACGAGACCAACTTTTCTTAGCTTCCTCGTAGGCAAAAGCGCATGCAGTATTTCTCTTTATGTGCCTGGCTTATTGTTTATAGTGTATAGTTGAGTACAATGGTTAATACAAAGATGTCGGAGATGATAGATACACTACTGATTGGATCATTACACATCGTATACAGGTGTTGAAATATCACACCCCGCCCCATCAGTATGTACAATTATCATTTGTCACCCTACTGGAACGACAGTTTCAAAAGTGCCTTTGGTGGATAATGAGAGAGACAGAAAGGACATAAAATGTTGCAGTTTAGTAAATTAAAAAAAATACTCTCGGGGGACCAGACAGTGGTGCTGTGTGAACATAAATGTATTCAAGACAGACCCACATGGAAAGTTCTGGATTCACATCCAGAGACCTCCCTGAATATGCGTTAGGGCCCACTGAGGCTGGGATGGATTGCAGCATGAGGACCCAGTGGGGAAGCTGCTTCTGTCTCTCTCTGTCTCTGCTTCTCTCACTCCTGGAAGAAAGATATAAACTTAAAAAAAAAAAGATACCTCCAAGACCTTGAGACAGGTGCGTTCCAGGCGCTGTTCTGACCAGCACGTGTCACTCATGTAACCCTCCCGTTAACTCTGTAAGAGGTGTTTTCCTGATAAGGGCAGTGAGGCACAGAGAGCGTAGTGGGAAGAGCTCGGGGTGGGGAGATGGTCTCTTTCTCATTATCTATAAATCGTGAACAGAGAGACAGAGAGACAGAAAGCGAGAAATCACCCCCAGTGGGGATGGCCACACCGCAATCCCTTCTCCATTCTCCTCTCGGGATCTTGGGCACGCACGCACACACACTCAGCATGTTTCAGGCCACCGGGTCCCGGACTTGAACCATGGTGGACTACATGGGAGTCCAGCAGCATAATCATTACACCATCTGCTGGTCCCTCTCCCCTCTACTCTTCCTTGTTCTGTCTCTGTCTCTGTCTCTTTCTGGTGAGCACATGAGCTCTCTGGCCAATATTTGTCAAATTAAGGTAAAATTTATTATTAAAAAATTAACCTTAATTTTGAAAAGGTCTTTGAAAACAACAACGGGAAAACCCTCAAATGTAGACCACAAGCTTTCCCTTGGAACAGAAACCCTCCAGTCCCCTGCCCCTCCCTGGGTCTCCTTTGGCACTTACTCAGGATCAGCCTGGACCAGGGGCTCAGTGGTGCGGAGCGCTGGTGGGCAGGAGGGGTGTGGCTGCACCTGGGCATGCCGCCACCCCCAGGTGCCAGACCGGTCCCTGTGCCCCCAGCACCGTGTTGTTGCTGAACCCAGTGGAAGTGCAGGCCGAGTTCCTCGCCGTGGCCGACAAGCTGAGTGCACCCGGACACTCCCCGCACAGCACCTACACCACCCTGCTCCTGCACGCCTTCCAGGCCACCTTCGGGGCCCACTGTGACCTCCCAGGCCTGCACTGCAGGCTGCAGGTACGCACCCGGGCCCTGGGCTCTGGCAGAACGCTCTCCAGAGAGGCTCCGTCGCAGCCAGTCTCTGGGGCGCATTGGCCTCCTTCACCCTGAGTGACGTGGCAGGCCGTGGCTGGAGGACTGCCTGGTGGAGAAGGTTCCTGGCATTCTGGGTCCTGAGCAGAGTCGGTGGCACCCTGGGCAGTAGAGTTGGGCCATTGCCTGGTGCCTCTGAAGATGGCATATGCCACCCATGGGAATGGGGGTGAGGCCCACTCTGGCTTCTTGGCCTGGCTCTGTGACAGGTCGGCTATTAATATGTCACCCTAGGCAGCCGCATCCTCTCTCTGGGGTGCAGTGTGGAGCTCTGAAGCCCCTCCCAGCTCTGCAGTGCTATGGCTCTGGCCTTTCTCTTCAGACCATGTTCCTGGGAATGGGGAGGGGGGTGGTGTAGGGGAGGCTTGGTTCCCTGGCCAGCTGTGGGTAGAGGCGGGTGATGGGAGGAGATGGGTCATTGCTCCCCATGGTCAGGGCCTGGGAGCTGGATGAGGCAGGCAACCAGGCCATGGCACAGAAGCAAACCTTGTCTCCTCCCGGAATTCCAGTCCAAGACCCTGGCGGAGCTTGAGGACATTTTCGCGGAGACTGCAGAGGCACAGGAGCTGGCAGCCGGCGTCGGGGATGCAGTGGAGGCCCGCCAGTGGCTCAGGACCAAGCTGCAGGCCGTGGGAGAAAAGGCTGGCTTCCTTGGGGTCTTAGGTGAGGCTCTTGGGTGAACAGGGGCTCCCTCTCCATCGTAAGTCCTAGCCGCTGCGTCGTACAGCCCAGGTTGGCCTGTTGGCTCTGCTCCACACAGTCACTCAGGAGCCCAGGTCTTCATCTTTTTTTCTTTTACTTTATTTTTTAATTTCTTTCATAAAAGAGAAAGACAGAAAGAGAAAGAGAGATGCATCCTCAGCAGGGTCCTCATACCACCATCCACCCCAGCCTCAGCCAGGCCAGATCGCAGGCATAAACACACATGCCCCTGGTGTCCAGGGAGACCCTGGGATGCAAGCTGGGAACCTTCCTGTGGGCCCAGTTGTGCTCCTCTACGTACCATCTAGCCCCTCTTCAGCATCTGGTTGTCCCACCATCCTCTCGGCCACAGTTTCTGTCTTCAGGGTCAGGTTGTGTCATCACCATGTTGGTGCCTTGTGTGGGAAGAGAAAAGAGAGTCCTCACTCAGGGTGAGGGGCGTGGGCTTTCAGGGGAAGATAGTGCAGAAGATGCCCACGTCCTGCCCGCACACGTTCCTCCAAGCCCACCTTAGTCACACGGCCCATCCTGTCCACAAGGCGCCCGGGCAAGGCCTCTCTACCGCTCTGCTGCAGAAGGGAGCGCAGATTTGGAGGAGCAATGAGCAGTCCCTGTTACCATAGTCCTCCGAAGAACTTTCTCAACTAGTACATGATTTCCACATTCAGATGGTGTAAAATGAGGCTTGATGGGCAGGACCTGGCTGCCTTGATGCAGCTGGTAAAGGGCATGGCATCTACACAGGGTGCTGAAAGGCCCTCCGGCCAGGAGCCAGGCAGCCCAGGTCTGCCCCAGCCTTGGCCCATGCCGCGGTGGGGCCGCATGCTGCTGCTTTCCCGACCCTGTTCTCTCAGCTAAGACAAGAGGCCTGCGCTGGCCGTCTCCAAGATTCCTTCCCAGTCTTCTCCCGCCCTCTCTGTTCTTTTTTTTTAGAATCATAAAATACAGTTATTTACTATGTAGAGAAATTATGCATTTGTGTCCCTGTGCACCCTTTATAATATATATTAAAAAAGAGAGAGAGATGGGGGCCAGCAGGTGGTGTGGTGGATAAGGGTGCTGGATTCTCACATGGCCAACCATGGTTCAAGTCCTGGACCTGGTGGCTTGCTTTCTCTCTTTCCCTTTCTCTCTCTCTCTCTCACTCTCTCTCTCTCCCCCCCTCTCGTCAAATAAAGGAAATTAAAAAAAAAAGGAAATAAATAAATAATTCTTTAAAAAAAAAAAGAGAGAGAGAGAGAGAGAGAAAGAGAGGTATTTGCTATAGGGTGTGCGCGCTCGCTGGAGAGATAAACAGACAGAAAGCAAGAAATCGGCCCCCGGGGGGATGGCCATGCTGCAATCCCTTCTCCTCTCTCGGGATCTTGGGCACGCACGCACACGAGCCCGGCATGAGTATTTAAGCCACCGGGTCCAGGGCGCGAACTGTGGCCTTCCACTTAGGAGGCCAGCGACATAACCATTATACCATCTGCTGGTCCCCCCGCCCTCCCTGTTCTTACAGACACTGCAAGTCCTGGGAAGCTCCACACCATCCCCATCCCCGTGGCCAGGTGCTACACCTACAGCTGGAACCAGGACAGCTTTGGTAAGGAGCCGGCCGGGCTCTGGGGTTGGCCCTCACCCCCGGGCTGCCCCAGCTGTCTTTCGGGTCCTGGGCCCACTCGCAATAGCTCTCCCACACGAGCAGGCTCTAAGCAGAGCAGGGGCAGTGCTGTGAGTCCTAGGCTGGCCCCGAGCCCCTCTGCTCCTCCTTGGGCCCATTCTGCCCAAGCTTGTCACCTGCCAAAGGGATGCGGGAGGGGACGCGGGCACTCAAACAGCACTGCACGTGCTCCCCTCAGACGTCCTGCAGGAAATCCTGCTGAAGGAACAGGAGCTGCTCCAGCCAGGGATTCTGGGGGACGACGACGAGGAGGAAGAGGAGGACGACTTGGAAACTGACGGGCATTGTGCTGAGAGGGACTCAGTGCTCTCCACGAGCTCCTTGGCATCCCGCGACTCCACTCTGTCCCTTACCTCCTCCCAGGCCTCAGGGCCAGCCCTGTCCCGTCAGCTGCTGAGCTCCTTTGTCTCAGGCCTCTCGGATGGCATGGACAGTGGGTACGTGGAGGACAGTGAGGAAAGCTCCTCCGAGTGGCCCAGGAGGCCTGGCAGCCAGGAACGCCGGGGCCACCGGAGGCCCGGGCAGAAATTCAACAGGATCTATAAACTCTTCAAGAGCACCAGCCAGCTGGTACTGCGGAGGGACTCTCGGGGCCTGGAGGGCAGCCCGGATGCAGCCCTGCCCCTGCGGCGGGCAGGGAGCCTCTGCAGCCCCCTGGACGACCTGATGCCACCCCCGGCCCGGGCCCAGCGCTCCCACTCCCTGCCCCAGGCCAAGCTCAGCACCCAGGTGCCCAGCTGGCTCCTGGCTCCCGCCTCGCGCCACCAGCGCCGCCGCCCCTTCCTGAGTGGGGACGAGGACCCCAAGGCTTCCACGCTCCGTGTTGTGGTCTTCGGCTCTGACCGGATCTCCGGGAAGGTGGCCCGGGCATACAGCAACCTTCGGTGAGGGCCGTAGTGGGGGCATCGCACGCTGGGATCCGGGCCTGAGGCTTCAGGTCCGAGAGGGGCCAAGGGTTCCCTCTCACCCTCTTCTTCTCTCCAGGCGGCTGGAGAACAACCGCCCGCTCCTCACACGGTTCTTCAAGCTTCAGTTCTTCTACGTGCCTGTGAAGCGGAGCCATGGGACCCACCCGGGTGCCTGTCCAGCCCCTCACAGCCAGACGCTCCCCCTCCCCAGAGACTCCCCCAGGCACCCCAGCTCTGCAGTATGTCCCCACCCCTGGGCCACATGGTTGGGAGCCTGGAGTGGACACAACAGGAGGCGGGTGGGGTCACAGAAAGCACTCTTGTGTTTATGGCACCTCCTGCCTGGCCTTGCTCCCAGCCTCTGCCGTGCACTGGGTGTGACATTTTGGCATGTGACAGAGACCAAGAGTTGGCATGCTTCTGCAAGGCCAGGGAGAAACTCAGCGGGGCTGCAGGGCCCTGGAGCTGGGATGGCCGGCGGTTTGGGTAGCCAGGATGACTCGCGTCCCTCCCCCCAGGAGCTGGGCCCAGCCCCATGGGAGGAGAGCACCAATGACATCTCCCACTACCTCGGCATGCTGGACCCCTGGTATGAGCGCAACGTCCTGGGCCTCATGCACCTGCCCCCTGAAGTCCTGTGCCAGGTAGGGGCCCCCTGGCCAGCTCCCCACGTCCCCTCCCTGGAGTAGGCACGGGATGGGGGACCCAGCTTGCAGCCTCCTGGCAGGTCAGGGAAGGGGGGGCACTAGAGGCAAGGGCTGGGGTCCTGAGGAGGGGGGTCCAGAGAAGGGTCCTGGGGACTGTACAGTTCAGCTCCCTTCCTCCACTCTGGTGGTGTCCAGCTGGGCCCATGTGCACTGAGGGCATGGAGGCAGGGCGCCTCCACCTCCCGTCTCTCTCCCTGACTCTTCTGCCCCGGTATCGCTCTTCTCGGCCCCTGTGTATGTCTCTTGTCTCTCTGTCTCTCCTTGCTCATTGCCCTCTGGTCACCCCCCACCACCACCATGGCCACAGCAGTCCCTGAAGGCGGAGTCGCGGCCCCTGGAGGGCTCCCCGGCCCCACTGCCCATCCTGGCCGACATGCTGCTGTACTACTGCCGCTTCGCCGCCCGCCCGGTGCTGCTGCAGGTCTACCAGACCGAGGTACCCGGCCCTCTCCCTGGCCCCGTGGGCCTGGGCTGCACCGCCAGGTCTCAGCCTGTGCCCTGCAGGCCTGCCCGAGCCACCGCCACCAGCCGCCCCGCGCTGGAGGAGCAGGCGGGCCCCTGCCGGACGGTGGGTCTGATGCACACACCCTGCCCTTTCCAGCTGACCTTCATCACCGGGGAGAGGACGACGGAGATCTTCATCCACTCCCTGGAGCTGGGTCACTCTGCTGCCACACGCGCCATCAAGGCTTCGGGTAGGTACTGCCTGAGCATAGGTAGCCGCAGGCGGGGAGGCGGAGCCCCGGGGAAATGGAGATCTGGGGAGAAGGGGTCCTGGGGAGATGGGGCTGGGGCCCTATGGAGGCGGGGCCCAGGGAGGTGGGGTCCCAGAGAGGTGAGCCTCTACCTGGTGGGGGTACCCAGAGGCCAGCCATGCGGTCTGTGAAGGGCACCGGCGGTCAGAGGGAGTTAAGGGTCCGTCTGTGTGGCGCAGGTCCTGGCAGCAAGCGACTGGGCATCGATGGGGACCGCGAGGCCGTCCCTCTAACACTACAGATTATTTACAGTAAGGTAAGGCGGGGGCTGGGTCCCTTCCCCTCCGGATCTGCTGGGTATCCTTCCTCCACCAGCACTTGGGCCCACTGCCTGACCCACCGTTCCCGGGCCCCAGTCCCCCAGAGGCCGAGAGAAGGTAGCCAGGGGAGGCAGTGGACAGCTCTCCTCTCGGCCTCCAAACCTGGCAGGGTAGTGGCCGAGGGCCTCTGGGCTGAGAGGGTCCGGGGTGCTGCATTTGCAGGGAGCCATCAGTGGACGAAGCCGCTGGAGCACCCTGGAGAAGGTCTGCACCTCCGTCAACCTCAACAAGGCCTGCCGGCAGCAGGAGGAGCTTGGTGAGGGCAACCAGGCGAGCAGCGGCAGGGAGGAGGGGTAGCGGGAGGAGGGGGAAGGCAGGGAGGAGGAGGAGCCATGGGAGGAGGGGGAGTGGTGGGAAGAGGGGGAAAGGCAGGGAGGCCTCTGACCAGGGCTGAGCGGCTTTGCCCTTCAGACTCCAGCATGGAGGCCCTGACGCTAAACCTGACAGAAGTGGTGAAAAGGCAGAACCCCAAATCCAAGAAGGCCTTTAACCAGGTAAGGGCTTCCCTCTCCTTCCAGCCACAGCCCCAAGTTCTTATTGGAGCACACATGTGTGTGTGCATGCGCACATATGTATGTGTATGTACACCTTCTGTGTACATGTGCACAAATTAATGTGTACATTCTGTGCACATGTGCATGATGTTTTATGTGTGCACATGTGTGCACATGTGTGTGTTCTGTATATGTACGTGCATACAAGGATACATGTGTGTACGTGTGTTTGTGTGAGACAGAGACAGGGAGAAAGGAAGGGTGACTGGCGGGGTTTCTGGCTGGTAGAGGGGAGGCACGGTGAGGGGTGTGGCTTGGGCCCACACAGGTGTGCAGTGCTGTGGGTGTCTGGAGGAAGGGGTGCCTATGAGAGCGCTTGCATGGGAGGTCCTGTGGTGGCCACTAGGTGGCGCCCTGAGTCTGAGGCAGAGCACACCTGGTGCCAGGGAACCAGGATGAGGGCAGTGGGCAGTGCAGGGTCTCCTCAGGGGCACTTGCCTCTTCCAGGCTCAGGGAAGGGTAGAGGCTGGAGAAGGTGCAGGGCCTCTAGGGAGGAGGCTGGAAGGAGGCCTTGGGACCCCTCTCCTGGTCGGCCACTAAACCTGGAGAGCTGCCAGCCACACTCTTGCCCTCGCTCAACCCCACACCTCGGGCACAGGGAGGGAAGGAGCCCTGAGAGCGCAGCGGGGGGCGCCGGGCGCGGCTGACCTGGCCTTCCCTGCAGATCAGCACGTCGCAGATCAAAGTGGACAAGGTGCAGATCGTGGGCTCCAGCAGCTGCCCCTTCGCTGTGTGTCTGGACCAGGACGAGAGAAAGATCCTGCAGAGCGTGGTCAGGTAGGGAAGGGGGCCGCAGCTCTGCTCCAGCCATGATCCCAGAGAGGGGGTCTGGGGTCTCCCACCCCAGAGGCCTGGAAGGATCCGGAGGGATGAGGAGGGGGCCTGCCCTTACCCCTGCCCTGCCCCACAGGTGCGAGGTCTCACCCTGCTACAAGCCAGAGAAGAGCGACCTTTGCACGCCGCCCCCGAGGCCCCCCGATGTGCCAACTCCGGCCTCGCCTGACCTCTGCTCCCTGCTCTGCTTGCCCATTATGACTTTCAGTGGAGCCCTTCCCTAGCATGACCCGGGCTTCAGACTGAGCAGGAAGCCTGGGCGGCCGCCCGTAAAGCCTGCTCCGCAGCCATCGCTCCCTGTGGAAAACTGAGAGGCCCTGTTCTGGGCCTGGGTCCTGCTGCAGGCCCTGCAGCAGGCACGGGGGTGGGGGCGATGGTTCCTGGGGCCTTGGGGCTCTGGGAAGAAACAAGCTTCCCTGCCATCTAGCCTCTCAGTTCCTCACGGCAGAAGGGGTGGGCTGAGTTGATCGAAGCCCTGACCATTAGCATGTTCTAGAGCCTTTCTAGAAGGAGATCAGAGACTCTGGTGCTCTGAGGCGTGGTTCAAGTCTCCTCGCCAGCCCTGGGCCCACCCTTACTTTGTCAAAGACTTGGGGAGCCCTGTGTCTGGAGTTTGGTCCTGTCTACTCTGGGCTTGGGTGGTAGAAACATAGATAAGACTTTTGTTCTCTGACTCGCAGTACCATCCCCAACCCCTCAGCCACCCCCACCACCCCACCTCCGCTTTCTCTCCCCCGGATCTTCAGAAATATAGCACTAACACTCAACCTGTCTACTGCCAGGACCTGGTGCAGATTCCCTCCTGAGGATCCGAGACCCAAGAGCCGAGAGAGACAGGACAGGCTCAGATGCAGTAGCAGTCCCGTGCCTCCTAGCTAAACGGCCAGAGGAAGTTGTTTAACTTCTTTGGGCCTTCATCTCCTCAGCACTAAACTCGGGGGGATGAGACCTCCTTAAGGGTTTAAAAGAAATTGCCTGCAAAGCCCCCAGCCTGTGCCGAGCTCACGGCAGCTGTGCGGTGAAATGAGCTCCTTACCCTCTCAATGTCCATCCCCTCATTTTTGGCCACTGGGATACTCTTGGGGACGCCCCTCATTCACTTCTTCCCAAATCACACATGAGGAGGATCCGGGCCGTAGGGGTGAGAACAGATTCATAGAAAGAGTGGCCTTGGTCGTGGTAAGGGGCTGCTCAGGCACCCGGCAGCCCTTCTCTGTCATGTCGGCCTAGTGTCCCCGCTCCATCTCACCCCGCAGGCTGGCGCCCACGGTGCGCAGAATCTTCCATCCCCACCAGCTCACTGCTGGCATGCAGGCATCCAGGCGGGGTCTCGTAGGAGCAGAGGACGGAGCCCAGGGCCTGGTGGGGGAGCTGGGGCTGACATGGGGGACGCTGCTGGTGCACGACGGAGCATAAGAGCCCTGTGTTTGCAGCTGCCGGGTGGAAGTGGTCTGGGAAGGTGGGAGCAACGTGAGTTAGGGTGGAGGAAGGGAAGGCAGGGCCAGGATTGGGTCTGGAGGAGGTGGGGAATGAACCATGAAGCGTGCCAGCGAATCCTGAGAGCCCCTGCCTCCTGGGCATCCCCTGATCCGTCCTACTCGAAGGTCCTAGGCTAACAGGAGCCCATGAAATCCCAGCTCAGAGTGCTTGTGACTGGAGGGAGGTGAGCAGAGCCGCCACTCCTCCCCCGGTCAAACCATCTGTACTCGCTCCAGGCTCCAGAAGTGTCAGCTTTATACCTTACATATATATATATATATAATATACAGATATATATATATATATATATATACACACACACACACACACACACACATATATATATATATATATACTGCAGGAACAAATGGTTGCACGACCAATGTTTAGTACTGAAGAATGAAATTTAATATTATTATTAAAGAAAAACTTGATTTTGTCTTTTATTGAATGACCTGCAGCTATTTGGCTGCCCACCAGTTCACAGAACGACTCCCTGCCTTCTGTGGGAAGGTGCTGAGGGAGGAAACCCACCCTAGGACAGGGATCCTACCTATTCAGCCTGAGAGGGCCAAGAAAGCAACTGTCACCCTGGTGGTTTCTAGCCAGGAATCGGCTCCGGCAAGACCTGGAGGCTACGCGTGCTGGTTCTTGGGAAGTCCAGCCACCCTCCGTCACCGCACCTGCCAGCCCTGTGTCCTCTAGGGCCAGCTTAGTGGTACAGAAGCGACATCTGCAGCCAGTGGTCATTTTTTAAAGACCAATGTCTGGGCCCCAGCCTAACTGAATTGGAATCTCTGGGAAATGTAGCCTGGTGTCCATGTAGGTTTTGTTTAATTTAATTTATTTTATTTTTAGAGAGGTTTTTGCTACAGGACGCATGCACTTGCTGGAGAGACAGAGAGAGACAGAATGTGAGAAATCACCCCCCCCCCAGGAGGGATGGCCATGCTGTAATCCCTTCTCCTCCAGCCTCCTTTCAGGATTTTGGGCGCATACACACATGGACCCGGTGTGAGATTTAAGCTATCAGGTCCAGAACTCAAACCACAGTTGACCACATGGGAGCCCAGGGACGTAACCATTACGCCATCCGCTGGTCCCCACGTACAGAACAGCTATGCTGGCTAGGATCATCCTCCCTGAGAAGGGTCCTCAGGCCAGACTTCAGCACCGATCACTGGGCACCTTCTGGATGGGTCCCCTGTGGGTCACATACAGCCTGGACACAATCACCAGGCTCGGGGGGCTGGCCCACAGGCCAAGTTGGCATAAGTGAAAGGGCTCTGAGACAGACTGTCCCACCCAGTCCAGGAGATCTTGCAGTCGGAGCCATTGGCATGAGGAACGGGGCCCCCTCCGGGGGAAGAACTAGAATCACAGTTGGGTCCAGTTCTTGGCAGGAGCAGGGAAAAAGGGGCTGGACTGCTCACCCTCCCGTCCTCCCCCAGCTAGACCCTCTCCCACGCAGCGGCTTCCACAGGAGCTGAGCAGCAGCTGGCCATCCTCGGAGACTCACCTCACTTGCGCTCCGTGGCGTTATTCTTGCCCTCGGGCCTTCGCCTCCCACCCATGCCATCCCTGAAATGGGCACCAACTTTGGGAGGCGATGAGGAAGTTTCCTTTTGCTAGTTTCTCCTTCCGAGGAGGTTGGGCAGGCCTCAGGGGACAAAAATCAGGCTGTACCTTGAGAGTCTCAGGGTGTGGGACTTGAGAAGGGGTGTTCCTCCAGGGCCTGACAGTGGTGCAGCCGGAAGACACGGAGCTCCGCCTCGGCGAGACTGACCCACATGGGCCTAGTCCAGGTTCATAGCCTGAGACATCCTTCTGGGTGCCCATGGTCCTGGGCTGGCTGGGGTGGGGTGGGTTGCTATGTTGAGAGCCCGTTGGGAGCGGGAGGAGGTGTTGTCTCTCTCTGTCTCTCTCACTTATGGAGAAAACACATAATTAAACTAAACAAAATAAAGATTAGGTGCCTTCTGGCAATTAAAAAAAGTTTAAAAAAGAAGAGGTGTTCCTCCTCGCTCCTCCCCCACGCCAACAATTCCTTGCTCCCTGTGGCCTTAAATCCCCCCTGCCTCCCCGGCTGGCAGTGCCCTCTCTCAGGCACCCTTTGACACTGGGGGACCTGGGAGGTGCAGGCACTGCCGCCACCCCTGCCATGGGACCCTGGCCTTTTCACCACGTCTCCAAGCCTGTTTCCTCGCTTGTGAGAGGGACATGGGTACTATGTGCGGGGGCGTTTGTTGGGTGTGTGAGAGGAAGTGTGTGGGGGGTAGTGCACCTGTTCTCCATGTGCCTGCCCTGCACCAGGGCGTCCCTGTGAGCAGAAAGCCAAGGGACCTTGACCAACTGAGCCCGGGCCCTTGAAGCCTTCCTAAAGAGGGGGCTGCTCCAGAACAATCTCTCAGGCTTGCCTGTTCTCCAGCAGCTGGGTTCTTCCTCCATCACCATTCTCAGACCTCTCCCTGCCTTCCCTGACATCCAGGTCACCCTGCAACCCCGGAGCAAAGTTACGCAGCACCCCCCGGTCCGTGGGAAGCAGAGGCAGCTGAGACGGTCCCAGCCCTGCAGCTGCACACACACCTGTGGGCCCCACCTGCCTGGGGCCTGCCCTGGAGCTCCAGGCTTTCCACTCCCCATCATCACACCCCCAAACTCACTCCAGCACCAGGATGTCCATAGATCCCCTGGGAGAAGGGCTTTCCTTATTCCTTGGAGGATTAGCTAATTCTTTCCCTTCCCCAAGTCCCAGAATCTGTCTCTGTTCCCCAGCCACACCAGTAAAATCAGGATAAAGGAATCTGGCTTTTCTGGGGCACAGTTCACCCCCCATCCCTCTGGGGTAAAGCGAGGCAGGTGGCAGCCTCTTCCTCCCAATGTGCTGTGTATTTTTCTGTTCTCACGTGAGCACGCCTGTGTCCACAGCCCAAGACTGTGCGTGTGATCCCTGGGGAGGCCACTGTGGTCACAGCAGCCGTCTGTGAGCCCCTCTGTGCAAAAGGGGAGTGGGAAGTGGCAGTGCTGATTCGGGGATCTCAGAAATTTAGAGCTGGGAGGCTCAGCCTCGTAGTCACTGCCTGAACGGGGAAGTGTCAGTGATCCTCCCAGCTGGAGCAAAGTGAGATATTAGCACGCGTGTGACACACCCACACACACACACACTTTCCACACTCGCTGTGCCTGTGTCAGGCCTTACACACTTTTGTTAGCTCACCTGTCCCTCCAAACACTCCCATGAGCTAGGCACTACTTTACCTTATTTTGCAGGTGGGAAACTGAGGCAGAGAGAAGCCAAGCAACTTACCCAAGGACAGTGAAAGGGGGAAGTGGGCATTCAAGCCCAGACGGTCAGGCTTGAGTCCCTGCTTCTTTCTTTCTCTTTCTTTTTTTTTCTCTTTAAGTCTATTTCTTCATTTCTTCCATGAATAAGAGAGACAGAGACAGAGAGAGAGTATTTCCAGCAGGGTCCCATGCCGTGTTTCCCCCCAGCCTCCGTCAGACCAGCTCATGGGCACACACGTGTCCGCGTACTCAGGCACGTCTCTGGACTTGAAATGCGGACCTTCTCACGTGGGGCAGCCTCTCAGAGTGTCTTACTGCTGTGCCCACCCAGCCCCCAGAGCCCTTGCTTTTGTTGTTGCTGTGACAAGCATGGCCAGTGTTTTATCCTTCAAAGAACGGCTCTAAAATAGCATGCTAAATCAGGCTGAAAAGTAAGGTTTAAAATAGTTCCCCTCCCCCCCTTTTTTTAAAGAGAGATGTTTGCTATAGGGTGTGTGCACTCGCCAGAGAGACAGAGAGAGAGAGAAAGTGAGAAATCCCCTCTCTCCCCCCTCAGGAGGGATGGTCACGCTGCAATCCCTTCTCCTCCATTCTCCTCTCAGGATTTTGGGCTTGCGCACACAGGTGTCAGGCGTAAGTTTTAAGCCACCAGGTCCGAGATTTGAACCATGGTCAACTACGGGGGAGTAACCATTACACTATCTGCTGGTCCCTAAAATAAACAGTTTTATAAGGATGTTATAGCATATGTAATGATTGTTCACTCTACTAAACCCTTTTTATTTTTTTTTGGTAGAGGTTTTTGCCAAAGAGATAGAGACAGAGAGAGAGAGAGAGAGAGTGAGAGGGAAAGTGAGAAATCAACCCTCATGGGGGATGACCACGCAGCAATTCCTTTTGTCGGGATCTTGGGCTCTAAATATTCACATTAGCACTTCTGGTACACCCCGCTGGTGGGACTGGCTACTGGTTTTCCGAGTAGGCAGTCATCACTCGCTTGTCTGCATCAGCCGCCTTCTGCTTTTGCGTGGTCTCAGAGTCCCTCTGCTTTCTCTAAGAGGTAGTCAAGCTACCCTCTTTTCCTTTCCTTTGCTAATTTCCTGAGTTGTCTTCATGTTTTTCTGGCGGGTGAGTTAAGCGATCCTGCTCCTCAGCTCCATGTGAATGGGAGTAACTGAGGTCCCAAAGGTACAGTTCACACAGACATCTGAGAGGGGTGTCGTCATTACAGTGGAATTCTGGGGGAGCTCTGGTGGCTTCAGGATGGAAGCTACAGTCTTCACACATCTCCAGGAATGGTGGGAGTGGAGAGGTGAGGCTAGGGGCGTGGGTCAGAGGAGAAGAGGGAAGCGGGGCCCAGCGTAGGCTGGCAGGGCTCCAGCCGGGTCTGCGTGTCCACTGCAAGGGGGCGGGCAGCTAGGAAGGAAGCCCTCATGGTGTGGCTCCAGGCCAGGGGCTGACCCCAGGTGGGCCCCTGAGCAGAGCAGCCCTACCCCGCCTCACCCCTACACCCAAGAAAATGAGCCACTCATCAGCAGGGACCAGAGACCTTTTCTGAGCAAAATTGTGCCTGTAAGTCTGTGGTTGTCTTGCGACCAAGGAAGCTGAGGGGGGCTTTGCAAACACACTCTCCAACCCCTCAGGTCACAGATGAGGAAATGGAGGTTGGGGACGAAGGGTGGGCCTGCATAGGGTCAGCCGACTAGCGGCCTGCTAGGAGAGCTCAGCCAGGTTGTCCTTTCGGGTGTGCTGCGTGCGTGTGCATGTGTATGCACCAAAGGCAGGCGATTTGCAAGAGTTGGGGGTCTTGGAATTTTCTCACTGATCTCCTGGTTGACCCCAGCTTTCTGACCTGTCCCTGTTCCTGGTGGGAACTCTCTTGGGAGAAGGAAACAGCAAGTGTGATGGGGTTTTATACAGACCAAGAGGCTCCTAGGGCCTCCTTGACACCCTAGGAAGCTTGCAGACCTGCCCTGCAGCTCAGCTGCTCCAAGAAGAGCCTGCCCAGGGAGGAACCAGTGTTATCAGGGAAATTACTGACTGCCGGGCTGGGGGTGGGGAAGGAGGGTTCACTTGGTCTCCCACTCAAGACTGCCGTAGGGACAGGGGACGTAAGAGGAGGCCAGATGCCACCCTCCAGGGCAGCCCTGAGTTCTCTCTGGCCCCTCATCCCACCCCAGAGCAACTGAGGACACTGAGAGGTGTGGGAGAGGGAACAGTTGCATCTGCAAATGAGAAGCCTCAGGAGGGAGGTCGCAGGTCTTCAAGGGCCGCTTTTGCAAGAGACTGGGCTGATTTTCTCTTTGTTCTTTCTATCTTGAACCATAAAAATGTTGCTAGTCTCAAAGAAAAAAGAAAGTACATTTCAATTAAGAAAAGAATGTAGTTGATCTTTATATACTGATAGATAATGATCTCCAAGTTGCTTAAGCCAGTCGGAAAAAAGTTCTTATGAAGTTCATGTGTATAAATTACTCCAGACTATTAATGGTAATTACCACTGCGTGAGGAGGGTAAATAAACTGGGAAGGGAGAGAAGGGGGCTCTCTTTTTTACTATCCACTCTTAGAATTGTTGGAGTGCTGTGGCCAGCAGGTGGCATGGTGGCCAAGGTGTTGGACTCCCACATGGCCGACTATGGTTCGAGTCCTGGACCTAGTGGCTTCCTTTCTTATCCTCCCTCTCTCTCTCTCTCTTTCTCAAATGGAATAACAATAATAAATTAATTAAATTAAATTAAAAAAATATTTTTAAAAAAAGTACGTTGGAGTGTTCTTTTGTTTTTGTTTGTTTTGTTTTGTTTTGCTGTTGAGTGCATGAGCTCACCGGAGAGTCAGAGAGAGAGAAAGGGAGAAATCAACTGCCAGGGATTGACCACAATACAACCCCTACTCCTCCATTTTTGTCTCAGGATTTGGGGCACACACAGACATACCCCTGGTGTGATTTTCAAGCTGCCATGTCCAGAACCACATAGTTAGCCATGTGGGATCCAGCACTTTAACCTCCACACCACCTACTGGCCTCTGTTTGAGTGTTTTCATTGGGTCATTGGAAAAGTCATGACACATTTTCTACATTTTTTCTGTGCAAAAATGCATCGTGACTTTTCTAATGACCCAATATAATGAAAACAATTACTTGAGTAATTTTTTTTAAACATTGAAACCTTAAAAGAGAAAATAAAGAACATGGATGGTATTCAAAAATCGAAACCCCGTGTCCCTCAGAAAATAAGTATGGCTGAATGGGCAAGTGGCTGGACATTAAGCATAAATCTGCTTCTCATCACTGCCATCCCAATTAATCCTAATTCCGCATCCCACAGCCTGAAGGATGACACTGCTGTGAATAAAGGATGAAAAATCCTCAACATTTGAATGGCTCTTCCCTTTCCACAGCCAGGGCAGACAGTACTAATCGCTAGCAAATCCCCAGGTGATGCTGATGCTGCTGGTCCAGGGACTACTTCGAAAACCATTGGCTTTGGGGCCAGCAGATGGTGTGGTGGTTAAAGCACTAGACTCCCATGTAGTCAACTGCATTTCAAGTCCCAGACCCAGTGGTTTAGAAACTCACGCTGGGTGCGTGTACGTAAAATCCTGAGAGGAGAATGAAGGAGCAGGGATTGCATCATGGCCATCCCCTTGGAGGGTGATTTTCGCTGTCTCTGTCTCTGTCTCTCCAGTGAGTGCATGTACCCTATAGCAAAAATCTCTCTTCCAAAAAAAAAAAAAAAAAAAAAAAAAAAAAAGAAACAAACAAAAAAAAAACCAAAAAGCAAGAAGAAGACCACTGGCTTAGAGCAATGTTATTTTGCCTACCCCTGCTTCCCTGGGCCATGGTTGTAAGGGCTGGAGGGGTGGAGGGGACTGCCAGGGAGATCCCAGCCATGCCAATTACCTTGGTCTTCCTGGGATAATTCAGGATCAAGCTGGCTCAGCTTGCAGGTCTTCCTGCGGTGTCAGGAGAAGTCTCTGGGCTAGAAGGTCTCTGGTTCAAGTCCCGCCTCCACCAGGGGTGTGAGCCTTTAAATTAGTTTACCCATCTCTATAATTGTGCCTAACTCATGAGGCAATTGTTTAAACAAAGTAAACTCTACATATAAAACAGCTGTTTTCTGGTCTGTTACGCTTTATGGCTTTCTAAGAGTGGATCCTACCAACCCGGGAGCCATCTATGTTTTGGGTGACGTTCATGAGTTTGAGGTATGAAAACTGGGAGGTCAGGATTACCATGGAGTTGAAGTCTCCTGAATGCACTTTGAAGAGGACTTGGGACGTGTGTGGAACATCCTGGGAGGAGGAACCAGGAGCTAGTGAGTCAGGATCACTTGGGGAGAAGAGAAAGGAAAAAAGCAAAACACCACCACCCTGCCCTACCCTGGCCTACTGGGTCCAATGGCATGTCATGACAGAGGAGTGTCTGGAAAGTCACCACGGAGGATTCTGGAAGAGTTTGCTAAGGGATGTGTGAGGTACACTCCCTTTATCCTCCTAACGTAAGCATCAGCAAAATTCTACATTGCACAATTGTACATCGTGTGTGTGGAGTCCTTAGGAAACTCAGAGATGATGAACTCTGTTCCTGAGGATGAGTGACCCCAGAGACAACTCCCATAGTTGGTGGAGCTGGAGGGAAGGGCACAGGTGGATTGGGTTTCTCATAGCCACGACACATGCTTGTTGCCTGACTCCAGCACTCAGAGCACCCTGATGCCAGCCCCTGCCCCCTTCCCCTGGGGCTTTGTTCACAGGTACAAGAGGGTTTTGTTCCTGTTTAAAGCTCCCAGCCACTTTGTAATGAACAGGAGAATAGATAGATGTTTTCTTTTTATAGAGAGATGTTTGCTATAGGACATGTGTGCTTGCCAGAGAGACACAAAGAGACAGAAAGTGAGAACTCACCCCCCAGGAGGGATGGCCATGCTGTAATCCCTTCTCCATTGTCCTCTCGGGATCTTGGGCATGCATGCCTACCTGCCTGGCGTGAGTTTCAAGTTGCCGGGTCCAGTACTCTAACGGTGACTGACCACATAGGAGGCCAGCGACACAACCACTATGCCGTCTACTGGTCCATTCATAGATGTTTTTCTGCCTAACAAGGACTGGAGGGGTTCTCCTAGCAAGAGGAATGTGGATGGAACGGAATCAATGGATCCTCAGTGGAAAAGATCGCTAACTTTGTAGCCTCAAGGCAAGTTATATGAACAAATTTCCAAACACCCAGGCTAAGACGGGGAAAGCTCAACAAAGGCCATTACGGCTGTGCCCAGAGGACCAGCCAGTGGGGGCCCCTTGCTTGGCAGGGGAGGGTGGCCAAGGGAGAAGGAGGAGTGGTGGTAGGTGAAGACCATGCTCCTGTATCTGGGGCATTGGTCACTCAGGGACCACTCTGCTTCCAGTAGCTGAGCAGGGACTCTGGGAACCTGTGCAGTTAACACGAGGACCCTGACTCTCGCAGTCCTTGGCCTTGGTGGTGGTGGGAGAGAGGGTGCTGCTAGGACAGTGATGCGGATGGGAAACCCCATCACAGCACAACCTGGACAACCCAGATGACACAAGTCCTAAGGACAGCGTCTGGAGAGGAAAGACGCCACAGGGGTTGGGTGAACAGACAGCACGGCTCCCTCTGTGATGGTGGGGTGGGCTCTAGGGGCAGGAACAGGGCCTGGTCCTTCCTAAATCCGGCTCCTCCTCACTCTCTCCCTTGCTCCGGGCTGGCTACCAACTGGTGCCTTCAGAAATGAAGGCCAGGGGGGCGGACAGGGAGGGTGGCAGGTGGCGTGCTGATTGAGACACTGCACTCCCACATAGCCGACCACGGTTCGAGTCCTGGACCTGGCAGCTTGCTTTCTCACTTTCCCTTTCTCTCTTTGGTCGAATTAAATAATAATAATGATAATGAATACAATGAAATACACAATTATTATTTTAAAAATGAACGCGCCTCAGTTCCTCCTTGCAGGGAGCAGCTCTGTCACTGTCTGCAGTCACCAAGCTGTCCCCTCCGTGCTACCACACCCAGGGCGGTTGCAGAGGGAGCCTCTGATGGTGATAAGAGCCATGCAGCCAAGAGACTAGCGTCAGCTTGTGATTTCCGATTCAGTTAGGCCAGAGCTGATAAGAACAGGGGCTGCCCACGGTAGCCACACACCCGGCGGCGGCTGAGTCTGAACTGATGGAGGTGGAGCTGGTCTTTTCTCCTGTCCTGGACCTTCTTCAATTCATTCACTCATTCACTCATTCACCCATTCATTCATTCATTCATCCATTGGCTTCGTTTAATGAGCCAAACCTTCTCTTATCCTTTGATGGATGGACTAATGGGTAAGACCCAGCCCCTGCTTTATTAGAACTAAAGGGGGAAGGAAGGAGGGGAGAGACAGACATGTGACCAGAACTCCAGCACAGGAGAATGCAAGATGCAAGACAGAATGTGAGTCTAGTCACATGAAGGGGACAAGAGAAAAGTAGATATGAGAGGGAGGCAGAACTATAGAGCAGATGATTTACGTTCCAGATCTTTCCTTGCAAATGGCTTCCTCTGCAAAATGAAAGATCAGAACAGAACCCAGTCAGGTCCCTGCAGAAAAAGAACAGTGACTTCATAGCCCCAAAGCTCTTTTGGTTACAAGTGACAAACACTTGACATTGACAGGTTTAATCCAAAACATGAACTAAAACAAACAAAACCTGGGGACTTTATTGGCTTGTAGAGTTAAACAATCTAAGACTAGATCTAGGTTTCAGGGTTTCAGGCACAGCGGAATCCAGTGCTCAAACAATGCTGTCAGCCATCTGTCTCTCTCTGGAACCATTTACCCAGTAAGCCCAATACTCTGAGTGTCTCAAAGGCCTAGAAATATATTGACGACTCCTTCAAGTAAAGTGATCTAAAGTTGTGAAAAAAATAAAATAAAAAGGAAAGAATATGACAAACTAGCAAAAGTGAAATCTCAGGGTCACCTGTTTTCTCCAACACTTTTCTGTCCCTTCCCAGCACTGCTCTCCCCTTAATTGCTAAGGTCGGCAGATGCTTTTTTGTTTTCTTCATCTGTGTCCTCTCTGCAACTCTTTCTTTTTGGCGGGGGGAGGTTTGCTATAGGGTGCATGTGCTCGCCAGAAAGAGAGAGAGAGAGACAGAAAGCAAGAAATCACCCCCCAGGGGGGATGGCCACGCCACAATCCCTTCTCCTCCATTCTCCTCTCGGGATCTTGGGCACACACACACACGCACCCGGCGTGAGTTTTAAGCCACCGGGTCCGGGACTCGAACTGCGGTCGACTACATGGGAGTCCAGTGACATAGCCACTATGCCAACTGTTGGTCCCCTCTCTGCAACTCTTGACATCATTGACCACCATCTCCTCCTTGACACTCTCCTCTGCCCGGTTTCCACTGCATTCTACTGTTCTCTTGCCTCTTTGACTTGCTCTTCTTTCTTCTGTGTGGAATGAAGGATGATGAGGGGCCAGCCAAAACAAGAGTTGGGAAGAGACTCTCACAACCTGGATCTTAATTAAGGAACTCTGTCCTTCTGGGAGGAGATGAAGTGAGAAGACAAAGCATGAGGATGGAGATTAAAGAGGAGCCAGGTCACGAAGGGCCTTATCAATCACACTGAAACGTTTGGCTGTACTCTTTTTTTTTTTTTTTTTTTAGAGTTTTTTAGTTTTTTAGTTTTTTTTTTTTTTTTTTTTTTTTTTTTTTGCTATAGGGCACGTGCGCTCGCCAGACAGACAGAGATAGAGAGATAGAAAGCAAGAACTCACTCCCCAGAGGGGATGGCCATGCCGCAATCCCTTCTCCTCCATTCTCCTCTAGGGATCTTGGGCACGCACACACAAGCGCCCGGCGTGAGTTTTAAGCCACCGGGTCCGGGACACAAACTGCGGTCGACTACGTGGAAGTCCAGCGACATAGCCATTACGCTAACTGCTGGTTCCAGGCTGTACTCTTGAAAGTAATAGGGAGCCACTGAAGGTTGTAGCAGGGATGCGACATGATCCGATTTGTGTTTCACCAGCACAAAGAGACTTTTGGTCGCTCGGCCTTGGTAGCATAGTTGGAAACATACTAAACTATGGTTCTGGAAGTCACATGACCGACCACGGGTTCAAATCCCCGGCCCTGCTGACATGAAATGCACTGAATGCATGTCAACGTGCCTAGGAGCCTGACTAGGTGGAGGGCTGGGGGGAAAGGATGACAGGGTGACAAGACCTGGTTGAGGGTGCTGCTTTTGTGTCCCCGTGTGCACACCCTCGTGCACACACACACGTGCCCGCTGTTGCAGAGAGAGAGAAAACGAAAGAGCCCTTTGGCTGTGCGGTGGAGGCAGGGCTAGAAAGAAACCTCGGGCTGCTGCAGTGTTGCAGGAGGAAGACGATGGTGGCCGGACAAGCAGCGATGGCCCTAGGCTTGGATAAAAGTGGACGATCCATGAGGTCATAACAGCACTTGGTGCAGTTTAGAGCGACAGGTGAGGGGGAGGGAGGTGTTAGGATGACACCCAGGTTCTGCTCTGAAGTGAGAATCAGAAGTGGCTGGGGGGGCAGTGATGAGGCCGGTATGTAGGTGCTGAGAGTTGGAGGTGCTCGAGGGGCCTCGACTGGGGGCAGGAGCTGGTTGGTCAGTCTGGAGCATGGGAGAGGCCAGGACTCCCGTCCCCTGCCCAGTCAGCACCAGAGGGGTCCCTATAAAGGTGCCCCCTCCTGCCCAACAGCCGGTTGCACCAGATCAAAATAAAGAACCTTCAGTGACCGTGGGTGACCACAGGCGCTTCTTTAGAAATTGGCCTCATCATAGCAGGATGTGTTCTGGGAGGAGCTTTGAGGGCCTGGAGGAAGGGGAAGGAAGAGGAGGGGACAGAGCTGGGCCTGCGAGACACTGGGCTTTCCTCTGCAGATCTGGAGGCTGCAGTGGGGACTACGGACGCTGCAGGGGCTCCTTCAACATGCCTGGTTCTCTGGGGCTGGCAGCCTAAGCAGGACCTGCTGACGGCCTTGGCGAGCAGAGCAGCTGTGGCCCAGGTGAGTGCTGGCTGGGGCCGAGGTCTCCGGGAAGGGAGTTGGGAGAGGCAGATCCAAGCAGAGCAGACGGAGGGTTTGGGGAAGAAAGGGGAGACCCCGAAGGGGCTAAGACATTCCTGGCTCTTTGAACCCTAAGTCTCCAGCAACTGGGCTCAGCCTTTTTGGAAAGGGCTCCTCCAGATGTGATAGTGACTAGGATCATTCTGCCCAGTTAAGGTTGCCCAAGCCGTTCCCACGAGATGAAAGGATGCAGGATGAAAGCCCGCCCCCTTCTCCTTGGAGCCTAATAGAACCACCCGGGCATGCCGGGCGCTGTGAGCACGCCTCATCCCTGCCATCCTCACCAGCAGTTAGAGGCGGGCTGGAAAAGCCTTGTAATGCCATTCTATAGAGCAGGAGACTGAGGCTTAGGGACATGAAGCAAAGCGCCGAAGACTGAGAGTGCGTAAGTGAGGATCAGGGCTCAAAGCAAACCGTCCGAGTCCCTGTCCATGCCCTCCTGGGACCACATCTGTCCAGCCCTCTGCTGGGGGCGTTGGTGATGGTCCTGCGTCAGGCCGATTCTTTGTGCACTCAGGGATCGAGCATCTTCTACACGTGTGGCTGGGGTCCAGCCTCACCAAGGCCTGGTCTCCGTCCTCGGGGAGATGACTGCCTGCTCTGGGGGTGGAGAAACGGCAAGGAATGACTGACATAGAAAGTCCAAGGCACCGGGGTTCTCCGGGAGGTGAGGCGGGGCTCTAGCGCTGGGAGAGAGAGCCCTCCAGGGCAGGGGCAGGAGCAGGGAGGGCTTTGTGGAAGGCAGAACCCGAGCCCAGGCTCAGGCTCAGGGGAGGGATCCCTTCTGGGCCAAGAAGCCAGAGGCATCCCTGCTGAGGGGAATGAAATGTGCAAAGGCTGCGGAGGAATGTGGGTGCGAAGTCAGGAGTTGGGCAGGACAGCTGCACGTTCTCGGTGGCCGCTCTAGTGTCGTTCTGGAGGACTCAGGGCTGTGGACCTGTTCCGTGCACTTATTTAACACTAATAGCGACTCGTCTAGTTCTCACGACTATGAGGCAGGTGCTATTATTAGGTCACCTTTAAAGACAGGGTAACGGAGGCATCCAGGTTGTTTTGTTCGTTCGTTCGTTTGTTTGTTTTTGAGAGGTTTTTGCTATAGGGCGCGTGCGCTCGCCAGGTTTTAAGCGACCCGCCCAGGGTGCCCTGAAGACAGAGAGGACTGGAACCCAGGCAGTCTGGCGTCAGATACTCCTGCCCGCCCTGTGCACACCGCCCCTCAGGAGCGCCCACCGCTCGCATCCACACGCTCAGGATCCCTGCCAGGAACAATGCTGCCCCTCCCCATCCCCTCTGCTCCTTCACATCCAGGTGTTTCCTTCCAGCCTGGTCAGACACCACTGCGGAAACGCCAGCCCCGCTCCACAGGGTCAGCCGGACCACAGCCCGCACCTCGCACCTCCCTGCCCCTCACCCTGGCTCTCCCCCCTCTCCCCTCCGCAATCTGAGAGCCTCCACAGCCGAGCCTCATGGCCTCTCCAGGCTGAGGGCTGAGGGGTTGTTCTCACTCCCACCCCCTCCCCAGTCGCACACCCTCAAACACCGCTGGCAGGTCTGATCTGCCCTGGAGTCCCCACGTGGTGGGTGACCGGCAGTGGGGAGGCAGAGCGTGGTCCTGGGAAGCCCCCTGGCTTTTCTGTCCGGGTTTTATACCTGAAGATGTGACCACAGGTCTGGTGGTGGGTTCTTCTGTATGTATCAACAGCTCGTCCTAGGAGCTGGAAATGGGGAGTGTGGGGTCCTGGGGGCTCTCAGATTGGGGTCTTCACTGCTGGAATGCTGATCCTGACCAGGCCTCCTCAGATCCAATCTAGATCCCCTTTCCTCAGTCCTTGCGACAGCCCCACAGCCCGATGGCCCCACGGACTCTCACACCAGCTGCAGGCCGGGCAGCTGCAGATGGGCTCCAGGTTGCTTCTTCCTGCAGCGTCCTTGGAACCATTGCTGCGGTCCGAGGGCTGGTCCTTGGGCCGTCCTAGCCCAAGGCCAGGGCCATCTGTGTGAGTGTACCGGGCCTGCGATTGCTCGCTCAGGCTCCGAATCCCAGTTCCTTCCTGCCCGCCTTCCTTCTTTGTCTCGGATTTCATCTCTCTGGCTAGGACTGTGAAGGGTCTGATATGTTTACCCTCCTTATAAGGAATAGGAGGGGTCTTCAAAAAGTTCATGGTGAAGGTCTAGTACGACAAACTACACAAGAATTTCAAAAATATTTTGCACCAAAATCAACTCTTATTCTAAGTTCTCCTTTTTACACAGACTTTGGGAACCCCTCTTGTAGGTGAATCTGCCAGGGTCTCTTGGATTCTGGGAGATGACCGAAACTCTAAACTCAGAGACAAAAGACTTCATTACTCATGGCACGACGAGTAACGCCAGTGTCACGTCCACTGGTTTTCTTTCCTCCCAAGCCCCCTGGGGCCGGTATGGAGGCCAATCTAAAGTGGACTCGACGTCACAGCCGAGGAACCCCAAGCTTGGAAACCCCTTTCATAAATGGCAGCAGGCAAACCTGCCATAGCCCTGAAAGGAGACATTATTACACCAGATGGTGAAGAGACCTGCCCTCTGCCCTGGGAAGAGACGCCATCTCCATCTTCCACGGTGTTTGCTACACAGACTTTTAAAAATTTTTTTTAACTCTTTTTTTTGAGAGGTTTTGCTACAGGGCATGTGCGCTCACCAGAAAGACAGAGAGACAGAAAGTGAGAAATCACCTCCCAGGGGGGATGGCCACACCACAATCCCTTCTCCTCCATTCTCCTCTCAGTATCTTGGGCATGCACGCACACACACCTAGCGTGAGTTTAAATCACTGGGTCCAGGACTCGAACCACAGTCGACTACGTGGGAGTCCAGCGACATAGTCATTACACTAACTGCTGGTCCCGCTACACTGACATTTTGAAAAGGTGATGGCGCTCACAGGGCGTGCACAGACACTAACCTACTGAGCACTGACTCCCAACACCCGCCTGTTGACTCTCCATTACCGCACCCCAGCCACACTGTCCCTTGGGAAGACCGAGCCCCTTCCCTCCTCAGCACCTTGCCTCAGTCATTCTCTTTGTTTGGAAAGTTTTCCTGCAGGGAGGTCATGGTTTGGTTTCTTGCCTTCCAGGTTCTACTCAAATGTCACCTCAGGAGATGTACCTTGTCACCTTTTCAAAACTACACACAGACTCAGAGGCTCAGGAGCAATAGGATGCTCTGTCTATTCTGGACCCACATGGGAAGGTCCCAGGTTCGGATCCTGAGGTCTCCTGTACATGCTGGGCACGTGCAGGCATGTCCATGATTTTGGCTGGCTGAGGCTGGGGGTGGATTGAGGCATGAAGACCCTGTGGGGAGTGTCTCTCTCTCTCTCTCTCTCTCTCTCTCCCCCTCTCTCTCTCATTTGTCTTTCTCTCTCGTTTTCTCTCTTTCTCTCTCATGGAAGAAATAAATAAGCATTAAGAACACAGCATACCTGGGGAGCAGAAGCAATAAGGAGATACTGGTCAAAGGGTACAAAATCTCATATAGGAGGAATGTCTGTTCATACAGCATGAGGACCTTAGTTCATCACAGGGTGGTGTATATGTCAAGATTGCTGAGAAAGTACATTTCGAGTGTTTGCACATGAAAAATGTTAGTTTGATTTACTCATTCCACACCATGTACGTGGGATATAACTTCATAAATATATATAATTATGTCATCAATTTGCGATACTTTTTATAAAAAAATATATCTTAAATGGATTTATGGACCTGCAGATGGCGTAACGTCACTGGACCCCCACATAGTCAACCGTGGTTTGAGTCCCAGACCTGGCGGCTTAAAACTCATGCCAGGCACGTGTGCATGTGTACCCAAAATCCTGAGAGGAGAATGGAGGAGAAGGAGCTGCGATGTGGCCATCCTTCTGGAGGGTGCTATCTTGCTTTCTGTCTCTCTGTCTCTCTAGCAAGTACATGTGCTTTATAGCAAAAATATCTCTCTCTCTAAAAAAAAAAAAAAAAGGAATGTTGGGGCCAGCAGGTGGCAGGTAAAGGCACTGGACTCTCAAATGGCTGACCACAGTTTGAGTCCCAGACCTGGTGGTTTGCTTTCTCACTTCCCCTCTCTTTCTCTCTCTGTCTCTTTGGTCAAATTAAAAATAATAATAAATACAATTACGTAAATAATTCTTAAAAAAAAAAAAAACGATTAAAGAAAAAAAGAACCCACACATTCTTCTCCAATTCTGGAACCTCTCATTCCCCCTCCCGGCTGCATTTTCATAGGACTTACTATCTAACATACAATTTAGTTATTTAATTTATCATCTGTTCCCTCTGTCCCCAGGACATACCACCAGAATGCAACCTTTTTAAGAGCAGTCATTTTTGTCTCCTTTAACTTATTGCCACATTCTCACCACTTGGGACAGTGTCTGTGTTACCCTCAAGTGAAAGCAGAGGACCAGTGTTTGAAGCAAAAGAAGTCTATCTGAGTTGAGGGTTAAGGACAAGGCTGATTGTAATCGCTTAGAATATGCACACCACAAAGGCTGGTTATATAACAAAGGGAAGGGCAAGAAGAGGCCAGGTTGCAAGCTGTTTGTCAAGAACTTAAAATAACTCAGGGAACTTACAGGCTGTCGATAATTCCTTTGTCATAATTTCCGGTTGTTGTGGTGGGAGAGGGTCACGCTGTGAGTCTAAGACCACTTGCTTTATCAGGTCATTTACTGTAAAAGAAACTATACATCTGCCTTTAAGCAATTACCCTCAGACATGGGTGTGGGTGTCGTGTATCCAAGGCCTCAGGCTCATGTCTCTCTCAGGATTTTTTTTTTCTTTTTGTAGAGAGATTTTTGCTATCGGACATGTGTGCTCACTGGAGAGACAGAGAGAAACAGAGACAGAAAGCGAGAAATCATCCCCCAGAGGGGATGGTCATGCCCAATCCCTTCTCCTCCATTCTCTTCTCGGGATGTTGGGCATGCATTCACAAATGCCCGGCTTGAGTTTTAAGCCACTGGGTCTGGGACTCGAATCGTGGTCGACTACAGGGGACCAACACAACTACATGGGAGTCCAGCAACCTAACCATTACGCCACCTGCTGGTCCTGTCTCTCTTGGGATTTTAGCAAAGCTCCAATGCCATACACTGCTGCCAGCTGCTGTTCTTTCTCTCCGGCGTATATGATAGAAGGTGCTGGAGAATGGTGGAGTAAGTGAAATAGGGAATGAAAGCTGCAGGCAGTACAGGGGGACAGGCCCGGAGTGGGTGGCCACGGGGCTTCTCCGAGGTTGGGAATCTTCCCGTGTATGCTGAGGCTGGCGTATGGCTTCCTGTCCGTCCATGTTACGTCCTTGCTGTTACTGGGGAGCTAGAGCAGGCGGGGAATGTGAGATGAGCCCCAACGTACCAATGGGGCGGCACCGGGCATGTTGTTTTGTGGCACAAATAGAGCAATCGGACATTGCAGCCTGGGTTGTCCAAGATGAGTCCTGAGAGGGATCGACCACTGGTGACGGAGGTGGCTGCCTTGTGAGTGTGGCAAAGTACCACGTCCTTCTCGCCATCCTGTCTCCCCACTGCCTGTGGGATGGCTGTCTTCGTTCGCATATTCCGAGCACCGATGTAATCTCTGCTTCCTTTGGTGCAGCAACTGTGCCCACCAGACTGCTTCTGTCCCCTAGCTTGAGAGCAGTGTGGGGACAGTGACCCTGTCTTGTCTTCTTATGGCAAGACACGAGCATTCCCTCACTCCACATCATTTACCGAGGGCCTTCTGTGTGGTACAATCAATGTCAGGTAATGGGGACGCGATAGAGGACAAATCAGAGTTCCTGCCTGTGTGGCGTTTACGCTCTAGAGGAGGCAACCAGACAATGACCCAACTCAGCGGGACACACCGGATGTTGTGGAGAAGGGCAGAGGTGTGCCATACATGTTTGTCAAACGACTCATATGAGCATCGTGGAGCAACTCATACCCAGCTCGTACGGGACACTCTATAATTCACTTGTCTCTTTGAGAACTATGACTCAAACCAGTACATAGAACACAGGCCACTGAACCAGCAGGTGACGTGATTATTAAGGCGCTGGACTCTCACATGGCTGGCTCCCCAGTTCAAGTTCCAGACCCGGTAACTTGAAAAACACGCCAGGCTCATGTGCATACATGTCCAAAATTCCCAGAGGAGACTGGAGAAGAAGGGATTGTGGCATGGCCATCCCCCCTGAGGGTAGGGGTGATTTCCTACTGTCCCTCTCTCTGTCTCTCTCTGATGAGCACACGCACCTATAGTAAAAATGAAGAAAAGAAAGTAGCCCGCCAATATGTCTACCTTGCAGAGTCTAGCAGGACGCGTAGTGATGACGCAGAGCTGAGGGTTCCTAGAGTAGTGGTCACGGGCACTGGCCCCAGCCTCTTACTGCAACATGCAGGGAACGGGGACACCAAAGCTCTGGGGAGCAGGCAACACTTCTCCAGGAGCAGCTGCACCTCAGTGCCACGTGGAACTGTAGACCCAGTGTTGCCAGACCTTCCAACTGTCTCTCTTAGATAAAAGCTGGGAATCTTGACTGTTATGTAAAACATGACTTTTTTTGGTACCAAAATAAACTAGTACTTTATTTCTTCTTTCTTCTCTTCTTCTCCTTTTTTTTTTTTTTTTTTTGCTATAGGGCGTGTGTGCTCGCCAGACAGACAGAGAGACAGAAGGCAAGAAATCACCCCCCGGGGGGAATGGCCACGCTGCAATCCCTTCTCCTCCATTCTCCTCTTGGGATCTTGGGCTTGCACGCACACGCGCCCGGAGTGAGTTTTAAGCCACCGGGTCCGGGACGCGAACCGCAGTCGACCACATGGGAGTCCAGCAACATAGCCATTACGCTAACTGCTGTCCCTACATATTCATCTTCATCCTCATCAAGCATTACATTATGCCATACACATTTGATCATGATTCTACTAGTGTCTATTTTTTAAACTCTGTATGAAATCGTCCATATCTTTTACTCTGCTGGGTTAAATGTGGGCCACAGATTTAACCTGTCAAAGACGGCGGCTTCTCCTGGGGAAGGAACCATGAACCAGAATATGGATGAGAAGCGCACTCGTCTGTCGCAATGCGGCTATTTGTGTCTTTCCGGTTTTTATCCTATGTGGGGCTTTTATGTAAAAAGTGAATTTTAAGAATATGCTAGACAGAGCACAGTCTCCAGGTTCCCCCTGTGTGAATTTGCGCAATGGACAGTCCCATGAAGTGTTGTGTCAGTCAGAGTCCTCCAGAGAAACAGAACCAGCAGGAGATACCTATATACGAACTTCAAAAAGTTGGTGGAAAATGGAATTAAAGTATGAGTTTATCTTGGTGCAAAATCATTCCCAAATCCATACATAGTTTTTTCATAATAGGCACTGTCCATGAGCTTTTTGAAGACTCCTTATATATAAACATAAAGAAAGAGATTTATTATGATGGATCGACTCACGCGATAATGGAGATGAGAAGTCCCACGGTCTGCCCTCCACACATGAGGTGCCCAGGAAAGCTGGTGTGGTTTCTGGCCTGAGAACCATGGGAGCCAATGGTATAAACTTCAATTCAAGTTCAAAGACGTGAGGGCAGAAGAAGATGGATGTTTTAGCTCCAGCAAAGAGAGCAAATCCATTTATCCTCCACATTTGGTTTCTATTCAAGTCTTCAGTGAATCAGGTCAGCAGTGCCCAGCATTTTGGCACCAGGGACCAGTTTCATGGAAGACCATTTTGCCATAGGGCTGGGAGGGAAGGAGTTTGGTTTATGAGAGCACACAGCCTAGGTCCCTCACAGGTGCTGTTCACAATAGGGTTCGAACTCCTATGAGAATCTAATGCTGCTGCTGCTCTGACAGGAGGCGGAGCCCAGGCAGTAACGCAAGCAATGGGGAATGGCTGTAAATACAGAGGAAGCAGTCACTTGCTCACCCACCACTCACCTCCTGCTGTGCAATCCAGTTCCTAACAGAACAGGCACTGGTACCAGTCCATGACTGAGCAGTTGGAGACCCCTGGATTAGGGGTCTACCCACACTGGTGAGGCAGATCTTCTTTACTTTGTCTCCCAATTCAAATGCTATTTTTTTTTCCAGACACCCTTGCAGGTATAACTAGAAATAATGTTTTATCAGCTATCTGGGCATCTCTTAGCCCAGTCATGTTGACACATATTAACTATCACAAATATGTTGTGGGCATAGATTTTGTGAGATAATTCCACGTACTAATGATGGGTCAGGAGTGTGCAAGATCTGGTCCAAGGGTCTTGGGAAAGTAGAACCACAATGTGGTCATGAAAAAGTCGGCCAGTAGATGGTCAGCTTCTAAGGGCAAAGGCCATATCTCATTTGTTTATCTATAAACTCTCAGATCGTGAGAATTTCTGCTACACAGATAGTGTCCCATAGATGCTTTTTGATTGGCTCAGCATGCCGGGCACCCAAAACACTGCTAGGAACTAAGAAGAGATAGAGGGGCCTCTGAGTGGCCCAAATAGTTGTTACAAGTTTTATTCTTTATATGGAAGTTTTTTTCTCTTTCCACGGGTTGGTTGGGTTTTCAAGCTTTGTTTCTGTATTTTTTTAAGAATTATTTATTCATTTAATTCCATTTGTTATTATTTTTAAATTTGACCAGAGAGAGAAAGGGAAAACTAGAAAACAAGCTGTCAGGTACAGGACTCGAACCACAGTCAGTCATGTGGGAATCTAGCGCCTTGAACCACCACACCACCTGCTGGTCCCTGTTTTTGTATTTTACATACAAGATGACCACATGTACTTATCTGGCTTCCCAACCTTCCACAGATTGGCAGCTGGGTGGAAAGGCACAGATGACCAAGGCAAGGCTTCAGCCAACTCAGAGAGTGCATTGTTCAGATGAGTCAGAGCCACCCTCTCTGAGCAGACAACCTACACCAAGTGCCTCTCTGGATGGGTGAATAAAATCATGCCCCTCATAGCTGGGTAATTACAGAAGAGCCAGTAGAGTGGTGGGCTAGACCACAGCCCCCACCCGCCCACTGTGCGGAGGACACGGTTGGCACTGCTGAAACGAGGACTCATCCATGAGTTGTCAAAAGGTAGAATGGAGACTGCCCTCCCTACAGCGGCTCCTGAAACCTTGGCTGCTTACAATCAGCTCTCATCCAGATTCATTGAGAAAAGGTTCCTCAATATGCTTTGGTGTTCAAAAGGACAAGCTTCCTTTCCTGAGAAATTCTTCTCATTCCTGAAGTGAAGACAAATGAGATGATGCATTTTGAGAATGAGCTGCATTCTGGTTGTTTGGTTTTCCTGTCTCAGTGCAAGCTTGTCCCCTGAGGGCTCTCTGCCACCAACACCCTCCTCCCCCCTCCCGCACTGATGTGGTCAGCAGCCCAAAGGACAGGAAATAGAGACAGACATCTGTGGCAAGAAGAGTGAGGGGACAACACAAAACATCTCGAGCACCTGCAGAAATACATGTAGACACCGAATAAGTGTGTGATGAGTGAATGAATGAAAGAATAAGTGAATAAATGAGCAAACAGGGAGACTTTCTGACCGATTGTTAAAGCTTCTTAGAATTTTATTTTCAATGAAAAATCAGCCACAATAGTTCCTGCAATACGCACTTCTCTTTTCAGTCGTTAGCGGTGTGATTTCTTTTTCTTTGAGGCTGCTCGATGTTCATTATTGGCTGATTCCACTTAGACAAAAGATCGCCTGTGTGATCCTCTTATTGTACTAGGGCAGAGGGAGTTCTGTGAGGTTTGCCATGGAGAGAGGAAGGGGAGCAGGGAGTAATCGAGGCAGTTGATTTCACACGAGGTTGAGATCTGAGTTCTAGACCTGGTCCCATCAATCCTTGGCCATGTGACTTTTGGCAAGAGTCTTCACCTTCATTCATTTTCAGACTTTTTTTTTTTTTTTTTTTTTTTTTTTTTTTTGAGAGGTTTTTGCTACAAGGTGCGTACGCTCACCAGAAAGACAGACACAGAGAGACAGAAAGCGAGAAATCACCCCCCGGGGGGATGGCCATGCCGCAATCCCTTCTCCTCCATTCTCCTTTTGGGATCTTGGACACGCATGCACACGCACCCGGCATGAGTTCAAGCCACCAGGTCTGGGACACGAACCGTGGTCGACTACATGGGAGTCCAGTGACAGCCATTATGCTAACTGTTGGTCCCTATTTATTTTAATTTGACCAGAGAGGGACAGAGTGAGAGAAAGAGAGTTAGCAAGAGAGAGAGAGAGAAAGTGAGAAACCAAGTCACCAGTCTGGGACTCGAACCATGGTCGACCTTGTGGGAGTCCAGCATCCTTAACCACCACACCACTTGCAAGCCCCTGAAGTTAATTTATAACTCTAGACTGTAGAGCATTAGTACTTTCCCTTTATTAGGAATTCTCACATTCTCTGCCTAGTTTGTTTGTTCATTTGTTTAGATCATTTATATTTAATGTAATTATTGTTATGTTTGGATTTAAGTATAACATTTAGTTATTTATTTTATTTTTTCTGGGGACCAGCAGATGGCATAATGGTTACGTTGCTAGACTCCCGCATAGTTGACCATGGTTTGAGTCTGGATCCGGAGGCTTACAACTCACACCAGACACATGTGAGTGTGTGCCCAAAATCCCGAGAGGAGAGTGGAGAAGAAGGGATTGCATTGTGGCCATCCCCACTGAGGGATGATTTCTTGTTTTCTGCTCTGTCTCTCCAGCGAGCACATGCATCCTATAGCAAAAATCTCTCAAAACAGGCAGTTTTTTTGTTTTGGTTTGGTTTTTGTTTCTCTGACAGAGGGGGGAAAAATAAGGGTTCTCTCCATGTCTTTGGGATTTCTATTTCTTTATTTAGAGAGAAGCATTTCTCTTCTTCAGAATTTTAGGCACCTGAATGGCCACTATCAATCTCCTTCACTGTTGCTGTTACTGCTGTCTCAAACTTGTCTGGGGCTATCACAGAAGACATGAAAGAAAAAGAGGACCATCCCTACCTCTCTAGTTTTAAAGGGGCTTGTTTTTGTTTTTGTATTTTAAAAAAGGGCCTTATTTTATTTCTTTCTATCTGCTTCCAGTGCGCATTTCTGAGTTTCAGGCTGGCTTTGTGTCTAAGTCAGAGCATAACCGAAGGGAAGAAACAGAAAATTCATTGCCAGATTGTTCTCACTTTGAGTTCTGGTTTCCTTTCACATTCTGCCTGCCACTGCTGACTTTTGAGAACTGTCAGATAGCTTTTCTATATATACTATTCAGAGATTTTAGTTGCATTTTTGTAGGAGAGTTACAGTAGAACATGTTTCAATCTTGGAACCAGAACCTCCAATGTCATAATTGCTATTTGCTTTTCCTGACTTTCTTCAATGCATATATTGCAGATATAGAAATATACTTTTTAAAATTAATGTTAGAAATATGGTAACTGTTGTGTTACATATTATTTAGAATTAACATTTTGGGAATTAATTATTTTAAATCCAATAAATATAAATATACCTCTTCATTTTTATTCCATCATATATATTACTCTAATTCCATTGCACAGATACCTATAAATGGATCTTTACATTTCTTTTGTTTTTCCCCACTATATACAGTATTAATGAACATTGTGGTATATACCCATTATCCTTTGTCCAATATTTTACTTGAGACAAGTTCCTAAAAGTGAAATTGCTTGTACAAAAAGTATGACATTTTAAATTTCGATACTTAATTGCTCAAGTACACTCCACAAAGACCATACTAATTTCCCTTTTCACCAATTGTCTGACAGAAAATCTTCTCATATCCTCACCAGCACTGGACATCATTCTTTTATTTTTGCCAATGGTAGCTCACATTTTAAAAAATCATTAATTTAATTTTATTTATTAATTATTACTCTTCAATTTGACAAGAAAGAGAAAGAGGGAGAGAGATAGTGAGAAAGCAAGTCACCAGGTCCAGGACTTGAACCACAGTTGGCCATGTGGGAGTCTAGTGTCTTAACCACCATGCCACCTGCTGGCCCATTAGCTCACATTTTAATATTTGTTCCTATGATTATCAATAGGCTGAAATTATTTTTAGTATCAAGTCTTTGGGGTATTTAGCTAAGTGTGGGATTACTACATTGTATGGTAAATTGAGGTTTAACTTTTTGAGAAACTGCCCTCTCTTCCACAGAAGCTGGACCATTTTGAAGTCCCACCAGAAATGCAACAGGACTCCAATTCCTCCACATCCTCCCTAACGCTTGTTTTGTTTGTTTGTTTGTTTTTGATGGTTGTGTGTGTTGTGTTTGGCCAATGGGCACATCTGATTGAGAGAGAGAGAAATAACACACCCTCATTGGGGCATGGTAATACCATGATCCTTTTTCCTTCATTACTCTGTGCCATCAGAATTTGGGGCACACAGGCACACATGCCCAGGATATTTTTCAAGGCTCTGGAACCAGGATTTGAACTACAGTCAGTCATGTGTGATCCAGCTCCAATATACAGTGCTTAACCGCTGCACTACATGACCAGCCCTTGTTTGTTTGTTTGTTAGAAATTTTTTTGCCTTAGGGCATGTGCGCTCACTGGAGAGAGACAGAGACAGTCAGAGGAAAAGTGAGAATTCACCCTCGGGGGATATGGCCACACCACAATCCCTTCTTCTCCTGGGATCTTGGGCACACATGTATACATGTCTGGTGTGAGTTTCAGGCCTCTGGGTCCAAGACTCAAACCATGGTCAGCCATGTGAGAGTCCAGTGATGTAACTGCTATGCCACCTGCTGGCCCCACTTATTTGTTTATTTTTAAAACAGCCATCCCAAGTGCTTGATCTAAGTTTTAAAACCAGCAGCTTTAAATTTTGGTAGAGCTAAGCTGGATTTTCCAATATGCTGAGAATTTTCTTCTTTCTCTATGTTTTGGAACAGCTTAAATAATAGAGAAATTTCCTTTACTATCCATGTTTAAAAGATCTTGTCAGAGGACCAGCAGATGGCATAATGGTTATGTCTCTGGACTCCCACATAGTGGACTGTGGTTCAAGTCCTGGATCCGGTGGCTTAAACTCACACCGGGCACATGTGTGTACATACCCAAAATTCCGAGAGGAGAATGGAGGAGAAGGGATTGTGGCATGGCCTTCCCTCGGGAGGTGATTTCTTGCTTTCTGTCTCTCTGTCTCTCCAGCAAGCACATATACTCTATAGCAAAAATCTCTCTTAAAAAAAAGATCTTGTTTGGGGCTGACAGGTGGCCTGGTGGTTAGGGTGTTATACTCCCACATAGCCAACCATGGTTTGAGTCCTAGACATGCCGTTTTGTTTCTTTCTCATTTTCCCTCTCACTCTCTCTAGTAACAACAACAACAACAACAACAAAACAACAACAACAAAAAAAAAAACAACAAAAAAAAAGAAAAACAAAAATTAAAGTAAATAAACAACCCTGTAATAAAAAAAAAAAAAATCTTTTTAAAGACCTTGTCAGAGAAGCCATTTAAGCCAGGCAGCAATTTCTTAGAGCTAGTTCTTTGACAGTTTTTTTTATGTCTTCACTGGCTACTAATATATGCAGTTTTTCTAACTCTTCTAGAGTCTTTTTTTATTATCCTAGAAAACCACATATAATAGAGAGGACTTAGATTTTTTTTTTTTGCCACAAATACAAATATCGTAGCTATCATTCCTAATACCGTCTCTGTGTTCACTCTCTCTCTGATAAGCCTCCCCAAGTATATATTTGTTCATTTTCTCTCCAAAGAACGAGCTCTTGGGTTTGCTCAGGGTTCTTGGGCTCTTCGGTAGTTGGGTTGGTTGCTTTGTTAGCAGACTTAGGGAGTACCTCCCCTTGGAACCACGATGGGGCAGCCTGGGGTCATCATTGAGGGCATGGGGTCTAGAGCCAGTTGGTCTGAGTGTTAAGTCTTTATTTAAAAAAAGAAAAAAATGTAAGGTTTTGGCCATAAGGCACATACTCTCACCAGAGAAAGCTAGAGTAAAAGTGAGAAACCACCGCCACTGCACTCCCCTCCCCTGGGCCTTCTCTATCCCTTCTCTAGTCTCCTCAGAAGATTTTGGGCATGCACTCACATGCACCTGGTGTGATTTCCAAGCTGCCAGTTCCAGGACTTGAACCACAGTCGGCATGTAGGGGTCCAGCGCCTTAGCCACTATGCCTCTTGCTGGCCCCCAGTTTTTTTTCATTTTGGGGGTTTCTTTATTATTTTTTTTTCATTGCCAGCGGGCATGTGTGATCACCAGAGAGAGACAGAGACAGAGAGTGAGAGGAAGAAAGCAACCCCCAATGGAGAATGGTCACACCAAAGTCTTCTCCCTCCTGTCAGGATTCTGGGCACACAGAGACATGCACGCAGCGTGTCTTTCATGCTGCCAGGTCAGGGACTTAATCTTCATGGTTGATCATGTGAGATCTGACCTCCTTAATTAGTAGGCCATGGACGGGTGTATTTTATTTTTTTCTTTTTTAAAAAGTTTATTTCTTCTATGACAGAGAGACACCCGGAGAAAGAGAGAAAGGCACCCCAAAGGAGGTCCTCATGCCGAGATCCAACCCCAGCCTCAGCCAGCACAGGTTATGGGCAGGTGGCACTCCTGGCATACAGGGAGGCCCCAGGACATTAATCAAAGGCCCTCCCATGTGGGTTCAGCTTCACTGCCACTGCGCCATGGATGGACCCCCAAGTCCTCACTTCTCTTTCTGACTAGTTTGTTTGAGTTTTGCTTTGTTTTTGTCATGACCAGTTATTTAACCTCTCTGTGCTTCAGTTTCCCCAACTGTAGAATGAGTGGTAGGGTACCTACCTCATAAGCTTAATATTAATATCACAGATTTGATCCTTTCGAAGTGCCTCGGAAAGTCCCTGGCACACAGTCAGCACTAAAACAGTATTATAAAAATAAACCTAGCCTCGCCTCCAGCATGCCAGAAGTCTAGGTCCTTAAGAGCTTCTCCATTTCCCAAATATGTCTTCTCCACCTTCCACCACTTCCACTAACAAACTGCCTCTTCCTTTGCAGAAGCGCCTTTGTGTGGAAAAGCAACCACTTTGCTTTCCATTCTGCTGTCCAAGACGACCGCATCCTTCTCACACCGCTCCCAGGCTTCCATGGAGAGCTCAGGTCAGTGTGGTGGGTCGAGAGGGGACTGCTGCTCTTGTGAGTGAGAGGCCCCCACGGCTGGCAGGACCACTTGCATGCAACCCGGCTGCCAGACCCGAATTCAGCTGCACGAATGTGAGAACATGTTGAGCCATAGACAGCCAAGCCCTTGCGCCCCAATTGCGTGCAGGCTGGGATGCCTGCTCCTAGGGCAGATTTGAATGGGCTGAACTTTTTGTTTTTTATTAGAGAGATATTTGGTATAGGGCATACATGCTCACCAGAGAGACAGAGAGAAAGGGAAAGTGAGAAGTCATCCCCTGGAGGAATGGCCATGCCACAATCCCTTCTCCATTCTCCTCTCGGGATTTTGGGCACACACACACACACACACACACACGTCTGGTGTGTTTCAAGTCAGCAGGTCCAGGACTCGAACTGCAGTCAGCCATGTGGGAGTCTAGCACCTTAACTTTCAAGCCTCAGGCACACATACGTAGACATCTACATGCAATCTCCCCTGGCCATCTCTCTGCTCTCTTTGCCCAGGAGACAGGCAAATGGTCCCATGTAAGAACGCAGCTTTGGAAGAAGAGCATTTGACCATGAGAAAGCTCTGCTTCCAACAGGCTTGGTAAATCAACTCTGCCCCGAGCTTCCTTTCCCCACTTGTAAAATGGGAAGGTGGACTCTGAGGTTCCTCAAGATATGGCCTTCTATGATTGGAGAAGCAATCTGGGACAAAAGTCAGGGTTCTAGACCTGGAATCTAGACAATAGGAAGAAAATATTCTTCCTGCCGAATTTGCAGTACTTGTCAGAATCAATGAGATAATAATTTGGAAAACATTTTGTCTTTTTTTTTTTTTTTTTTTTGGAGAGGTTTTTGCGATAGGGCACGTGCGCTCGCCAGACAGACAGAGAAAGAGAGACAGAAAACGAGAAATCACCCCCCCCCCCCGAGGGGGGATGATCACGCCGCGATCCCTTCTCCTCCATTCTCCTCTTGGGATCTTGGGCACGCACGCACACGCGCCCTCTGTGAATTTTAAGCCACCGGGTCCGGGACGCAAACCGCAGTCAACTACATGGGAGTCCAGCGACATAGCCATTACGCCAACTGCTGGTTCCCAGCACTTTGTGTGTTCATGAATCAGTCAGAGAATGCCATTTGCTGTAACAAATGGCCCAAATGTCAGTGGAGTGACACAACAAAGGCTTATCTCTTTTTTTTAATTATTTTTTCTTAATTTTTATGTTCCTTCACTATATATCTTTACAATATAGAAGATATATTTTCCCAGCATGAATACACTATATGTTAATCCAGTCAAAGATATTACCAGACAAGAGACCAGCAGTTAGCGTAATGGCTATGTCACTGGACTCCCATGTAGTCAACAGCGGTACGAGTCCCAGACTTGGTGGCTTAAACTCATGCCGGGCGCGTGTGCATGCGTGCCCAAGATCCCAACAGGAGAATGGAGGAGAAGGGATTGTGGCATGGCCATCCCCCTGGGGGGGTGATTTCTCGCTTTCTGTCTCTCTGTCTCTCTCTGCCTTTCTGGTGAGCGCACACACCCTATAGCAAAAAAACTCTCAAAAAAAAAAAAGATATTACCAGACATATTTCCATCAGCGGATACTTTTTCATTTTCATTTTTGTGTCAGTTGAATGCTTCAAAGGCTTACCTGTTACTCAACTCACAGTCCAATCTGGGCTCTAAGCAGTCATTCTGAGACTGAACTTCTTCCCTTTTGTGGCACCACCCTTTTCCACATGAACCCTCTAAGGTCACCACAAAATGGGAAAAGAAAGTACGGAGGAGAGCACAGAGGTTTTATGACCAGGCCTGTGAGAGACACACTTCACTGCCTCCACAGTCCACTGGTCAGAATCCGGTCACATGGCTCCCGTAGAACTGCAGGGGAGTCTGGGAATTCCTGTCTGCATGTGACAAATGGTACCCTGTTTGATAAACATAGCATTGTCTCACTCACACCTATGGAGACTATATGTATACACCTTTCAAGTACTATTTAAATGTTAGACAGTAATATTATGATTATTAATATTATAATTAACAATACTTAATAGTAACATCCTATATTCCTGGGTGACAAGGAGAATACTAATGGATGCCATTTGTTTATTGGTAGTGACGTCAGACATGCGTCTCTTATATGAACTAGGCTGAGATTTGTCTTTCTTTCTTTCATGTAGTCGAATCAAATCCAGCTTCAAGATCTCTCATTTTCCAAAGTCAGTGCAAATTCCAGAATCATTCACTTGGGGTGCTTCTCCTCACCCTACTAGCTTGTGAAAAGCCCAGGACTGGGACCAGCAGATGGTGTAATGATTACGTCACTGGATTCCCATGTAGTCCATCACGGTTCAAGTCTCAGACCTGGTGGCTTAAAACTCATGCTGGGCACGTGTGCGTGTGTGCCCGAGATCCCAAGAGGAGAATGGAGGAGAAGGGATTGTGGAGTGGCCATCCTCCTTGGGAGGTGATTTCTTACTTTCTGTCTCTCTCTGTGTCTCTGGTGAGTGCATGCTCCCTATAGCAAAAATCTCTCAAAAAAAAAAAGAAAAAAGAAAAGAAAGGAAAGGAAAGGAAAGAGAAGAGAAAAAGAAAAAAGAAAAGAAAGGAAAAGAAAAGAAAAGAAGAGAAGAGAAGAGAAGAGAAGAGAAGAGAAGAGAAGAGAAGAGAAAAGAAAAGAAAAGAAAAGAAAAGAAAAGAAAAGAAAAGAAAAGAAAAGAAAAGAAAAGGAAAGGAAAGGAAAGGAAAGGAAAGGAAAGGAAAGAAAAGGAGAAGCCCAGAGAAGTCTGGATAGTGGAGGAAATCTGTGGTCTTCCTCGGTGCTGCCGCCACCAGAACGGCTGGACCAGGCTTGCAGGGCCCACAGGGAGACAGGGGCTCCTGTGGGGGACGTCCTCGTGCGCTGGCCAGAGTGGGTCAGGGTGAGAGTCAGAGGCACAGTCCTCATCTGACCTTTGCTGCTACCAGGGAGTGATGTCCCCGCCAGGCCTGGTCTTTGTTCCCTGGAATCCTGAAGCCTTCACAGTCTTTGGGAATCCAATCTCTCAGCCTTGGGTTCAACCAGGCTCCTCTTCAACAGAAAGCATGTGCCTTTGTCTCCACCATTTTTAACATCTATTAAGTTTTATTATTTATTTATTTCATAAAAGAGAAAGACAGAAAGGCACCCCAATGGGCTTTTTTTTTTTTTTTGAGAGATGTTTGCTATAGGGCGCATGCGCTCACCAGACAGAGAGAGACAGAGAGACAGAAAGGAAGAAATCACCCCCCCCAGGGGGGATGGCCACGCCGCAATCCCTTCTCCTCCATTCTCCTCTCAGGATCTTGGGCATGCACGCACACTCGCCCGGCGTGAGTTTTAAGCCACCGGGTCCGGGACGCGAACCACAGTCGACTACGTGGGAGTCCAGTGACATAGCCATTACGCTAACTGCTGGTTCCCACCCAATGGACTTCTAACACAGAGACTTCCTCGCCCCCAGTCTCAGCCAGCCCAAGTCATCGGCCCGTGTATTGTGCCTGTTGTGCTCAGAGATATCGCAGGACACGAATCCAAGACCTTTTCCCACGTGTGTCCAGTTGTGTTACCATTGCACCAGCAATGGCTCCCCCACCCCACTCTCATTTTAGATAATCCGGATTGATGCACTCAATCGGCTGGTTGGGGTCTCAAACTCGAGCCCTCCAGGGCCCAGGTGGAGGATGTAAGTGAGTGACACGAGATGAGTGGGAACAGAACTGGAGAGGCAAGTGCTGGCTCCAGGGACAGCTGCTCTCAGCCCCTGCCAATTGTCACGTGTGAGAAGAGGCAGGTCCAGTTGTCAAGGACTTTCAGATTTGAAGAGATACTGGAAACTCGAACTTCCATGCAAAACCCCCTGATTTGTAAATGTTGTCAGCTAACATTTTTTAAAAAATAAAAACCCTCTATAAGCTCAAACAAAACATGGCGGCAAGCCAGATGTAGACCAAACCCTGAGAGTTCCGGCTGCCCAGACTTTCAAAACAAAATTTGTTTGATGTTGTCTCCTAGAGCTACTGTCAACTTCTCTATTTCTCTCTGAAACATAAAAACTTAACTGCCCTTGCAAAGCAGGGGAACCCAGGGCTCTGAAGACAAGGGCTTGGCTGTCTGCTGAATGAGGAGGAAGGGAGGAAATTCCAATTGTCACAGTTTTAAGTTGTTCTGTGTGGTCGAGAGAGAGAGAGAGAGAGAGAGAGAGAGAGAGAGAGAGAGAGAGAGAACGAGCACAGCGGGGCGGTGTGGTCATGCCACAATCCTTTTCCTCCATTTCTCCTTATCAGTATTTTGTGACATGTGGCTGGCATGTTTTTTTAAGTTGCTGGGACTGGGATTCAAACCACGGTCAGCCATTTGGGCTCTAGCTCCTTTAACCACTGTGCTATGGGGCTGGCCCAACCAATTAATGTTTTGTTTTGTTTTGTTCTGTTTTGTTGGTTTTTTTAAAGAGAGTCTTTTTGCTATAGGGCACGTGCGCTCACTGGAGAGACAGAGAGACAGAAAGTGAGAAATCATCCCCCAGTGGTTGGCCACACCACAATCCTTTCTCCTCCATTCTCCTCTTGGGATTTCGGGCACACACATACACGTGCCCAGTGTCATTTTCAAGCCTCTGGGTCTGGGAGACGAACTGCAGTTGGTCACAGGGGAATCCAGTGACATAATCATTATACCACTGCTGGTCCCACAACCAGTTAATTATTTTTTTAAAAAAAACTCACCCTGCATTAACTCCTGAGAGTTTTGAGGGAAGTGGAGATGGGTAAAGGAAGGATAGACTGTGACCAGCCTCCATGTCAGGCTAAACGATTTCCTCACCAGTCCGGGGAAATGCTGTACTGACCGGCAGAGTGGCCAGGTGGGCAGATGCAAACTGTGACATCCTGCCCCCTCACAGCCTGGAGAATACTCAGGATCAGGCTACGACAGTGAGATCAAGTGAGAGCCAGGAAGAAAGTGAGGCTTCAGAGATGCCAGGTGGTCCCTGTCGACTTCACAGGGCCTCACCCCAGAGCCATGGAGGGGCCAGTCTGTGAACACCAACATGCCTTAAGAGATGCCAGAAATGTGGAGCCAGCAGGTGGTGTGGTGGTTAAAGTTCTGGACTCCCACATGGCTGATCGCAGTTCAAGTCCCAGACTGGGCAACTTGAAAATCATGCCAGGCATGTGTGCACGTGTGCCCAAAATCCCAAGAGGAGAATGGAGAAGGGATTGCATGTGGCCATCACCCCTCGGGAGTGATTTTTCACTTCCCCATCAAATTGCAGGGGAGTCTCACTTTTCCTCTCTCTGTCTCTATGGCAAACACCAATAATAATAATAATAATAATAATAATAATAATAAAAAGATATATATATATATATATAGAGAGAGAGAGAGAGAGAGAGAGGTATGAGGTGCCAGAAACGCAAACTTTTTCGGACTGCAGTCCACTGATTTTTAAATTTTGACCCTACTTATCCCAAAGGAATCTGAGGCAGCGAGGTGCATATGACAGAACAGAAAGCAGGAGCACCAAGGGGAGCGGAGAAGAGAGGTCCCTGTCAGTTGACAAGAGCTGACTTTCCAAGCGGTGTCCTAGGTTGGCTGTAAGTTTCCTGGCAGCCAAGTCAAAAAGGGATACCCTGGGGTATATGATGTGTCATCCTACAAGAGAATACACACTTGCCCGGAAGGACAAACTCTTGTTTGGAGTTCTTGCAGACTAGGAATAAATTGTGTGAGGAGTGTTTCTCATACTTCCTGTCTTAGTCTGGATCCTCTAAGAAGCAGAACCGAGCCAGGGCTAGCCGTTCAAGGATGTATCTGGGGAAACACCTGCGTGACGGCGAACGGAGAGGAGGTTGGGAGAGCGGGCTGCCGGACGGTGGTGCAAGTCAGTGTCCACATGGGAGAAAGACAAGAAGGGTTGGGTGGAACTGTCTTAGCCTGACGGGAAATCCGGAAAAGTTACATTTTAAAAGCTCAGCAGGGGGCCCCCAGGTGGTGGTTAAGACACTGGACTCCCACACAGCTGACTGCAGTTCAAGTCCCGGACCTAGCAGCTTGCTTGCTTTCTTTCTCTCTCTCTCTGCTGAGCAAGTAATAATAATAACAATAGATACAATTAAATAAATCATTCTTAAAAGAAACTTTAGCAGGGCGATTGAAGAATGTTCATCCAAAGTCAGCCATTTGAGAAGGTGTCTCGGGGCCAGCAGGTGGCATGGTGGTTAAGGACGCTAGACTCCCACGTGGCTGACCATGGTTTGAGTCCTGGACCTGGCAGCTTGCCTTCTCATTTTCCCTCTCTCTCTCATTCATTTACTCTGTCCCTCTCTGGTCAAATTAAAACAAATGAGTAAATAAAATAAAATAATTATTTTTAAAAAAGAGAGAAGGTGTCTCTTGGGGAAGGGGCTGCTTTGGAAGGTGGGGAGTGGGGTCAGCACAGCAGTGGGTTTCATGGCACAGCAATGTGGGACCTGGGTCACGCACTCTCCCTGTGGGGGTGGGGGCGTGGGCAGGTGCCTTCTCATGGCACCGAGTTCTCCAAACGTCGGTTGCTTGCTCTTGTACCACTTTTGTATTTCTGCCATGTCAAAGTACTACCATTCGAGAAAAAATGATCCCGATGCTTGTTAAACAGGGAGGAAGAGCCCAGAGGGTGGCACAGCACTGCAGTGTGACTCTGTGTGAGGCTGGCACATGGGATGATTCGGATTTGCTGGAACACACAGGGAAAGTGTCCGCTCGTGGCCCAGGGCCAGCCGGGGCTGGGGGTGGGTTGGGACCTGAAGCCCTGATGGGGTGCTTGTCTCTGCCTCCGCCCTGTTTCTCCCCGTCATGGAAGAAATAAATAAACACTTAAAAACAAACAAACAAACAAAAAACAGTAAAGAAGATTTTAATCTAGACTATTGCAATAAGGGACAAAGGGAGTTCAAATCCACATGGAGAAAAGACATCTGGGGGTTTACAGCCCATGAGCAGAGTGAGGGGATCTGCCTAAGAGGGAATGAACCTACCAGGATATTTGCTAGAGGGAAGTCAGGTCTTTTTAAAAAAATTATTATTATTATTATTATTATTATTATTATTATTATATTTGGACAGAGAGAGATGGAGGGAAAGTGAGTAAGTCACCAGGTCTGGACTAGAACTACGGTCGAGCATGTTGGTCCATTACCCTAACCACCATGCCACCTGCTGGCTCCAGAAAGTCAAGTTGTTTTTTTTTTTTTTTTTGGAGTGGGGGAGAGGTTTTTGCTATAGGGCGCGTGCGCTCTCCAGAAAGACAGAGAGAGACAGAGAGATAGAAAGCAAGAAATCACCCCCGGGGGGATGGCCACGTTGCAATCCCTTTTCCTCCTTTCTCCTCTCGGGATCTTGGGCATGCACGCACACGCGCCCGGCGTGAGTTTTAAGCCACTGGGTCCAGAACTTGAACAGCAGTCGACTACATGGGAGTCCAGAGACATAGCCATTACACTAACTGCTGGTCCCTAAGTTCTTATACTTCCATGGGGAGAGGTGAAGAACGGTCTGCTGTCAAGGGTGGGAGAGTCTCTGGAAACTGACTCAGCAGGACTCTTGCTAGAACTGGGCTGGGCGCCGGCTGGAGACAGGACAGGTGTCAAGGTCAAGCGAGGCTGGAGAAGAGAGCTGCTCAGAGGAGCCGGAGTGAGCTTTGGTCAGGAGAGAGTCTTCGTAACCACCTGTCCTGGTAGTTAGCGAGGTTTCTTTAAATCGACTTTAAATATTAGCTTCAAGCATAGATTGAGGACCTAGTGATAGCCATATTTAAATATGCATTAAAATAGGTGTATAATTATTCATATTTTAAGAGGCTTGTGTACTCCCTTAAATTGTCTTGTGTATTACCAGAATATATGTACAGGGGGAGGGGTCTTTAAACAGTTCATGGAAAATGCAGATTATGAAATAATTATGCATGGAGTTCAAAAAAAATTTTTTTGCACCAAAATAAATTTGTAGTTTAATTCTATTCTATGAACCTTCTGAAGTCCCCTCGTCCAGCACGTCAGGCCGGTGGAAAGGCTGCGTCCCGGCCCTGGCGGGCGGCTGGCTGCCTGCTCTAAATTGTTACGTTGTGGCACTCTTGAGGCTCCTGGATGAGGCTAAAGACATTCTCAGGGACATGGAGGCTGGACAAGGGTGAGGCCAGGTGTGCTGGGCTCCAAAGCTCCTGGACTCAAAGCTTCCCCCCCACTTTGCCCAGATGTGGAGCTGGATCTCCAGAGGAGCGTGCAGGCTGTACTCCGGGAGCTCAGCGCCCAGGCCCCGGCCCTGCAGAGCAATCAAGGTAAGAATTGGAGGCGGTGGCTGCACCTCGGCCTCCCCCGCCCCTCTGCAGCCAGCTCTGCACACACCCGCACACACGCTCGGAGAAAAGTCCCACCCAGCCTGAGCTCCTGGGCTCAGTTGTTACTACAGTGCTAGCAGAATTATAAAGAAATTGCTTTGTCTTCTTAGAGAGATTTTTGCTATAGGGCACTCACTCACCAGAGAGTCAGGGAGAAACAGAGAGACAGTAAGAAAGAACTCACCCCCAGGGGGATGGCCACACTGCAGTCCCTTCTCCATTCCCTTCTCAAGACTTTGGGCATGTATGCACATACGCCCGGCACGAGTTTTAAGCCTCCGAGTCTGGGACTCGAACTGCAGTCGGCTAAGTGGGAATCCAGCAATGTAGCCAATATGCCATCTGCTGGTCCCAAGAGAGTGAGTTTAATAATTCACAGCTCTGGTGGCTGCAAAGCTCAAGGGCACCACAAGACGGTGAAGGCAGATCTTTTAGCAGAGCGAGGTCTGTAACCACGCAGCTCTATCTCTGCCTCCAGGCCTTATTCCGCTGCTTATATTCCTGCCATAATGCAGTCACAGAAACCCTGTCCTAAAAGCGTGGGTTTCTGGGGGAACATCCAATCACTGCCCACTGAGACCAAATTCCAAACCATGAAACTTGATCCAAACCATAACACAAAGGGAGGAGCGTCCAGCCCAGCCTCCTTCCTGCTGGAAATACTGGAGCCTGAAGGACTGAGGAACTTCTCTGCTCTCTGGTTCGATCCACAGCCTACCCCGTACACTGGGGACCTACCACCTCTTTTTTTTTTTTTTTTTTTCCTTTTTGGAGAGGTTTTTGCTATAGGGTGCGTGTGCTCACTAGAAAGACAGAGAGAGACAGAGAGATAGAAAGCAAGAAATGACCCCCCAGGGGGATGGCCATACCGCAATCCCTTCTCCTCCATTCTCCTCTCGGGATGTTGGGCACACACGCACACACGCCCAGTGTGAGTTTAAGCCACCGGGTCCGGGACTTGAACCACAGTTGACTACATGGGAGTCCAGCGACATAGCAATTATACCAACTGCTGGTCCCAGCCACCCTCTTTTTTAACCACCCACCTTCACTAGCTCCCCTTCCAAACAGAACTCCCCTCGGCACCTCAAGTTTGGGACTCAGAGCTGCTGCATTGCTGCTCTGTGGTCCACAGGCACACAGCCGTCCCTACTCAAGTGCCACCTCCTCTCATTTCTGCCCTGGGGGTTCCGGTCCCTTGCATGGCAGAAGCCCACCTATGTGCACCTGGTGCTGAGTGGGAGCTGACAGGCCAACCCTGCCTGTCACTGTCAAAGTCATAGTCTGGGGCGTTAGGGCCCAGGGACCTGGTCCAACGAGTCTCCTCCAAGATTCCCCTCCTGCCCGGGCATGTCGGGCTCCCCTTTCCCCTGCCCAGGCATGGGGAGATGGTCTCTGCATAAGAAGGTCGAGCGAGATCCTGCAAAGAGCCCAGCGCTGGTCCGCATCCTGCTCAGAGAACTGGAGAAGGTGGGTTCCCTCGGCTTCGGGCAGGTAGGCTGGCATGAGAGAAAGAGAAGGGTCATTGGTCGGTGGGGGGTGCTCAGTCCTGTCAGCAGTGTGTCCCCCAGCCTTTGGTCATTTGGACCACCTGCATGATTTTTACCATATATGTCTCTCTTCTTTTATGGAGAGAGACAGGGGAAGAGAGAGAAAGTTAGAAAGCATCTTTCCTGGGGGGGGGGGGGGGATGGTCATACCACAATCCCCTCTCCTCCATTCTCCTCTCAGGATTTTGGGGCATGCAAGCACACATGCCTGGCATGTTTTTAAAGCTGATAGAGGGGCCAGCAGTTAGCGTAATGGCTATGTCGCTGAACTCCCACGCAGCTGACTGCGGTTCGAGTCCCGGACCCAGTGGCTTAAACTCACGCTGGGCGTGTGTGCGTGCATGCCCAGGATCCCGAGAGGAGAATGGAGGAGAAGGAATTGCGGCATGGCCATCCCCCCTGAGGGGTGATTTCTTGCTTTCTGTCTCTCTGTCTCTGTCTCTCTCTGTCTTTCTGGCAAGCACACAGGCCCTATAGAAAACCTCTCCAAAAAAAAAAAAAAAAGCTGATAGAACTTGAACTGCACAGTCAGCCATGTGAGATCCAACTATCTTAACCATCATGCTACCAGCTGGCCCCCAGATACATCTCTTTATTGAGAGAGAGAAAAAGAGACCTCTAACAGGGTCCTCCTGACATGAGCAGATGCTCCCAGAGTGCTCAGAGAGGTCTCAGGTCTTGAACCCAAGACTCTCCCACATGGGTCCAGTTGCATTCCTGCTGTAACACCTTCCCCCATCCTTCATGCTTTTACATAAGTGATATTTGCTTTTATTTATTTATTTATTTTTTTGGAGAGGTTTTCGCTATAGGGCACGTGCGCTCTCCAGACAGACAGAGAGAGACAGAGAGACAGAAAGCGAGAAATCACCCCCCGGGGGGATGGTCACGCCGCGATCCCTTCTCCTCCATTCTCCTCTTGGGATCTTGGGCACGCACACACACACGCCCGGCGTGAGTTTTAAGCCACCGGGTCCGGGACGCAAACCGCGGTCCACTACGTGGGAGTCCAGCGACATAGCCATTACGCTAACTACTGGTTCCCCATAAGTGATATTTGCTTTACACTAACACACATAGCTTTACTTATAGAAACCTGGCTGTCCATGGAAATCCTTTATTACTTTTTAAGAACAGAAGGTGACTGCAAATATCACGAGTCACTAGTACAGTTGTTCGGAATTATCTTCGCACGGCCTCAGTGATCCCCTGCGTCCTTCACAGCTCTGCTTGCGACTGCCTGGGAAGCCCTGCACGCAAGGGGGGGTTCCAAGTGGGGGACTTGCTTGTCACCTTGCTGTGGCTCCTGCCCTGAGCTGATGCTGCCCCTCCTCCACGGAGTTTGCGCACCCCCCCCCACACACACACACCCTCCCAACGGGCCTGCACACCTGTGCTCCCTCCCCGCCCCACCTCTCCTCTACCCAGAGCAGATTGAGAGCCTCCTTCTGTCCCCTGGGCTTGATAGAATGCCGCCCACTCGCCTCTCACCCACCCCGAGTCCAATCTGCCTCCTGCTAGGATGTGCAAACCTGCCAGTCCCCAGACCTACAGATGTCACGTGACCTCCTGTCTTCCAGGCAGAAAGCGAGGACCTGCGACACGTCATCATTCCCTTGCTGCACACGCTAATGTATGTGCTCACTAAGGTGAGCTGGGGACGGGGGTCAAGGTGGGAGCGGTGACTCGACTCACATGTGGCCGGGCCAGACACTGTCCTCGCTCCGGAGTGGACACTCAGTCTCCTCCAGGACGAGTCTGAAACACCCCTGGCTCTCCTGCCTCACGCTGGCATCTAGGCTCTAGCCACGCCCTTTCTCTTCTCCGTGAAGAGAGAGAGCTGGAGACGCAGTGGGGAGGTTGAGGCAGGGTGGGGAAGTCGTGGAGAGTCTCAAGTGGCAGAATGAGCTCCTCTGAGGTGCAGCAGGATTCCCCACACGGAGGGGAGACGGGACCACAAATCTCCATGTCTTGGAAGGAGCACGCAGGAGCCATGTGTAGGGGCAGGGGTGGGAGTGGGCGGTGAGGAAGACCAGGGCCAGGAAGAGCAAAGCTGGTGTGCTGGGGGTCCAGAAGCCGGTGGGGCTTGGCAGAGGGCACAGGAGGAAGGAGGGCCAGGGAGCCTCTGGGGCACTGTGGAGACTCTCGTGCCCAGGGGAAGCAAAGGAGCCTGGAGACGTCAAGGCAAAGTTTGAGCCCGGAGAGCTGTAGACATGGCCGGCCGGGAGGGTGGGTTTGCAGGCGGACCATGGCACAAGTTCCCACCTCAGTAAGGAGGACAGGGGCATCTGGGGTGCAGATGCTGGGAGACAAGGCTGGAAGGGGTGGGTCTGGGGGAGAACTGTCAGACCCGACCTCCCCGCTCCCAGGACCTAGCGCTCCGGGCGCCCCAACTCCTCCTTCTCCTCCAGGCCACGGGCATCACGGAGGAGCTCTACCAGAGGACTTACACCTTCTGCACGAGGTTACTGACCCTGCCCACCCCCTACTGCACGGTGGCCTTGGACTGCGCCATCAGGCTGAAGACTGAGACTGTCGTGCCAGGTTCGAGCGGCCGGGCATCTGTCTCCACAGACAGCTCCGGCACTGCCCAAATTCTTGCCTTTTTCCTCCAGGTTGCTAGGAAGCTCAAAACTCTCAGCACCTCCTGTGGAAAGATGGGGGGCGGGAGGCCGAGACTCCAGGGCTGCCTGGCTGAAGTGTCTGCTTTGCAGGGACCCTGTACCAAAGGACAGTCATCGCGGAACAGAGCTTGGTGAACGAGCTGTATCCCTACCAGGAGAGGTGAGTAGCCGGGAAAGGCTGCTCCCTCATCCCCCTCGAGGTGTTGGTAACAGGGTAGCCGCTCACGGGCAGGTGGACAAAAGAGGAAGCTGGACTGGGGAGAGGTCTGGCAGGACGCCCCGTCCGTGACACCTGTCCGGCAGGGAGCACGTTTGCAGGTCAAGGTGGACAGGCCCTATCTTTTGCCAGAGACCACAGAAAGCAGGATAGGCCTTTCTTCCTGGGCTGGAGTCAGAGTGGCCCGCTCACACATGGAGGGTGCACCCTGGATTTCTGTTCCACCTCCATCCTACTCTTGGCCACGAGGCCACATCACACCAGCCAGCTGGGCAGAGGTGGCTCCAGATTATGCGCTGTGGAGAGGTCGAAGCCACAGTCACATGATGACATCTGGGACTTCCTTCCGTGCGTGTCCAGACCTTGGATAAGATTGCGGGGAGGTGGCTGGCTGTGTGTGTGTGGGGGGGTGAAGTTGGAAGTGCCTCCACCTCCCTCTTCTGCAGATACTTCTGCTGCCTTGACATGGAAAGGCATAGCTTGGTTTGGGGTGCTCCTGAAGGGCTCAGGGGAGCAGAAGGGACCCAGAGGAATTAGCACTGGGGAGGTGGGGGTGACACGACTGAGTAAGGAGAGAGTAGGGGAGGCTGGCTTTCTGGTGCAATAGGGTGATGAGAAAGATGGGATTCGCTCAGGGCTCAGCACTCCAGTTCTGGCAGAAAGGATTTAGGGTCCCTCCAAGAGGGCCCCTTCATCCCTTGATCAGGTTGCTGAGAGAGGGAGCAGGGTTTAGGTTGGAACTTTCCTTGACACACAACAAGGCCTGTGTGGAAACAGTGGACGGTCCTGAATGAACGAGAGCTGCCCTTCTCTAGAAGGGGAATATAAGCAGCATTCTATCAAGGGCCGTGCATGCTCTCGTTAGCCACAGTCCACACCCCTCCCTATTGTCATCCCATCTACAGAATTTTTAATCCGAAGCTCCTCTTTTTTGAGGAATTAGGAACTGGGGGTAGGGGGTCGCTGTCTAGCTTTGCAAGTGCCCATCTAGTGACCCCTCTCTCAGCGTCACCTTCATCGGTTCCCCCCCTGCACACACACCTCTGCCCTCAGAGTGTTCCTCTTCGTGGATCCTGAGCTGGTATCTGCCTCCGTGTGCAGTGCCCTGCTGCTGGAGATCGAGGCGGCCCAGGAGCAGCAGACACCAGAGGCCTGCATGCGCCACGTGGTCTCCCACGCCCTGCAGGCGGCTCTCGGGGAGGCCTGCCAGGCAGGTGTTCTGCACAGGAAGCTGCAGGTAATGGGATGGCTCCGGTCCCTTGTCAATTCCAGCCCCGCCCCTGCACATCTAAGCAGTCTGCTCACTTCGCCCACTCTGCCCTTCCCCCTCTCCCCCTCTGTCTCCTCATCTTTCACCCCCCCAGTCAAAAATTAGGACATGGTTAGTTTACTGAGAAAAATCCAGAACTGCATAGAAGTAAAGGAGAAAATTACTCATAACCCTGCGACTCAGACGTAGTAGCAATGAATATTTTGGTGTATCTCCTTCATAATGAGACATTAATGATAACAGCCACTGCTTCTTGAACGTCTATCGTGTTCTAGACTGTCTTAACATTTTGCATCTATTGCATTTTTAAAGTTTCCTCATAACGTTGAGAAACAGATACAGTTGCCACCTATTTACAGATGGAGAAACTGAGGCATAGAGAAGTTGATAATCTACCCATGGTCACACGGATGCACAACGACTGAGCCAGGGTTTGGACCAGATGTATCTGACATCAAGTTTATGTTTAGTGCCTTCCAGCGCCCAGCCCCCACTCCTTTTTAATAAATGGAAAGACTGAACACTGTACACAGTGTTACATACTGCATAGGTATGTGAGAGTATTCAAAAGTTCACAGGAAATGTGTATTATGAAAAGACTAGGGGCCAGCAGGTGGCGTGGTGGTTGGCAGCGCTGGACTCCCACGTGGTCAACTACGGTTCGAATCCCAGACCTGGCAACTTACTTTCTTGGTTTCTCTCTCTCTGTTCCTCTCTGGTCAAACTGAAAGAAATAAATAAAAATGAGGTTAAATAAGATAATTCTTAGGCAAAAAAAAAAAAAAAAAAAAAAAAGACTATGCATAGACCTCGAAAGTTTTTGCACCAAAATGAACTTGGACTTCCATTACGTTTTTCCATAAACTTTTTGGAGTTCCCTTGAATGCATGCCCCTGCCTGTCATTTCCTCTCTGACCCATCTGCTGTCCTCCCCTCTCATTGTCTCTGTCTCAGATGCACAGGCTTTCTTACCGTTCCTCAAGCGTGTCCCTCTATGTGCGTGCTCGTGTGCCTGAGCCCTCACACCCTGCCCCTATGCTGGCCTAGTCACATAGGGGGGGTCTTTCACCTCCTCGGGTCTTGCCTCAGTTCATTTTTGTGTGGGTAACAGAAATAACCAAGACTGGGCGATTTATAACAAAATAGGGGTTTAATCTGGTGGCTGAAAGGTCCAATGGCATCACAAAATGGCGGAAGGAGGAACTTTGAGCAGAGCAGAGCTAGTCCGTATCCATGTGGCTTTCTCCCTGTTGTCCTGGCCTCATTCCTTCTCTGTCCAAACCCTTCAGAGCTCAGTCATGGAGGCCCTGCCTTACAGACACGGTTATTTCCAACAGCCCCACCCTGGGGCCTCATGAAGAGATTATGTTTTCACGTAACAACACAATTAAGTCCTAACACATGGACTGTGGGGGGACATCGAAATGCTAAAACATGAAGCTTCGAGGGACAGACCGTAATCCAAACCGTAACAAGTCTTGTCTTCTCAGTGAGGCTTCCCTGGTCATGCCCCTCCTCCACCTCCCACATCCTCACCCTCCTGCTTTGCCTTCTCTTTAGCACACATTAATATCTTATTATACATTTGACTTAGCTTGTTTATTATCTGCCCCTCCCATAATAGAAGGTCCATGAGGATGGGAATTTTTCCCATTGCTCTATTCCAGCTCCTAGACCAGAGTACGGCACATAGTAGGAGCTTGATAAACATGTGGTTAACATGTGGTATTTATAAAACGAAGGAACCACACGAGGCAAACTCTGTGCTCCCTTCCAACTCTGATTCCACATCCCTCTAGCTGCTTTTTATGTATTTCCATAGATATCTATTGGCCCTTAGCTAGTTGGAATGACCCTCTCTCCCTTAGCCCAGGAAGCGAAGACCCTGCTCAGCAAACCCCTGGCCCAGAACAGAGAGAGGACGAGGCCCTGAGTCTGCTTTAGCCCCTGCGTCATCGGCGATGACCTGGGGCTAGCTGGTGGCCAGGAGAGGGGCAGTGAAGACATGAGGGAAGACAGCAGGAACTGCTCAGGGTGTCGGGGCAGTGCCCCTGGAGGGCATCATGCCAAGACCACTGGGGGCACCGTGGGAAACGCTCAGATGTGTTTCTGTCAAGGAGAAGGGCCCCACCCTGCACTCGGCCCTAGCCTCTGTCACCTCTGCTAACCAAGCTTTAAGCACAACAGTTTCTGCAGGCCACAGTGCCCTGCTAGGATTTGATAATAGGGCTTTGCGATCATTACATCTCAGTTATTTTCTAGTTACGACAAGTGACACCAGCTTTTTTAGAGTAGCAGTATGAAATTTCCTTTTGAAAAACTTGGAACCCCTAGATTGAACTGAGTGAAAGGAAACTAATAAGTAAATGATAGTGTAGGTGGTGTGTTGAGGTAGTTTGGGAATGACACACGTTTGGAAATACTCGTGTGACAAGGTCTTTTTTGTGTTTATTTCTTCCATGAGCAAAAGACACAGAGAGAAGGTGGAGACAGACAACTCCCTCACCAGGGTCAGGAGGCCTCCATCCACCCCAGCCTCAGCCAGACCCCAGTCATGGGCATGGGCATGCTCAGCAGACTCAGGGAGGTCTCCGGTTGCTCGCCTGGAACTTTATGGAACTTTCCCATAGATAGGGGTCAGCCTTGCAGTTAGTTGTGATTTGCCACTACACCACCACCTGGCCCCAACAAATATTTCATGCATTGGCCACAGGTGGCGTGATGGTTAAAGTCACTGGACTTCCACATGGGTGACCATGGTTCGAGTCCCAGACTTGGCAGCTTGCTTTTTCGCTTTACCTCCTCTCTCTCTCTCTCTCTCTCTCTCTCTCTCTCTCTCTCTCTCTCTCTCAAAAGTTAAGAAATAATAATAATAAATAAAACTAAATAAATAATTATTTTAAAAAATACTTCATGAGCTCCTGCTTTGTGCCAGGACAAAGATGTAGGTGTTATGGAAACGGACAGGACTCCTTACCTTCTTGTTCCCATTCCCGTGGGGACAGAATATTGATCCAGGGCTTGGGGATGCTCTCAGGAGGACGGGCTCAGCTGTCTCCCCTGTGAGAGGCAGGGGGGACCCCTCTTCCAGATTCCCGCAGTTGCAGGGAATTTCAAGCAACACCCTGGCAAGTTACGAGCGTGCCCTGGATGTGGGGTCGAGAAGTCTTCACAAGAAACTCCCTCCTGGCCCCCAGGGGCAGAGGAGAGGAGAGGAGCTGGGGCGGGTGGGCGCTGGGCCAGGACGCAGGCTCAGACGCCCCTCTCTGACAGGCCAGCCCCCGCTGCACCTTGGAGCGCTATTTCCACGCGGTGGTGGCAGCCGTGGAGCAGATGGCGAGTGAGGCCAACCCGAGCCGGGCGGGACACCTGGAGAGGCTGGAGGAGATTTACAGCTCTCTGCTAGGGCCGGCGGCGGCCGCGAGGGGGCGCTGCGGCGGTAAGCGCGGGGGCCAGGTCTGCTGGGGCAGCGGCCCGCAGGGGGCGCCAGAGAGCAGCGCTGGCTCTTCCTGGAGTGGGCGCGCTCCAGGAGCTGCGTGAGGCGGGGAGGCGGCAGCACCGAGGAGCAGCGCCGGGACTTGGCAGGACTGGGGGCTGAGAAGGTGGGCAGTTTGGTCATGATAGCAAGCCAAACTCCCAGAGCACCTGTGCCCCTGTATATTTAAATAGATTACGTATACTAAATACAATAGATTACGTATGTTGAATCGACTTACTCCACAGTAAATTTATGAGATCGAAACTGTTATTATCCCACTTAACAGAGTAGAGAACTGAGTTACAGAAAGGTTAAAAATCTCGCCAAGATCATCCTACTAGTGAACGGTAGAGCCAAGATTCAAATCCAGGCTGTCTAGCCGGTCAGCATTCTGCCAGAGTAACCAAGGGACCTGATCACCTGATCTACCGGAGCCGCTGCAGTGGCACCGTCTCTATCTGGTGTCGCGATTTCTATTTTATGTGAAGTTTATGAGCTATGCTATGCCCTGAGGGAAGCAAGCTCCAGGTGGATGGGGAAATCGGAAATAGCCCAGAGAAGTGTCCTGGAATATGCATTTCCTGGTTGCCAGTAGGGTGGTTCTTGCGTCCTGTTTCATGGTCGTCCAAAGTACCCGAGCGATTTCTCAACCTGCATGTCCCAGAGCACACGGTCACCGGTTGTGTCCCAGAGGACTAGGCACTGGGATAAGGGCTGGGAACCACTGGCGGAGCTCAGCACGCCAGCCCTGAGGTCTGAACTTGGCAGCCCAGGCTGGGTCGAGGCTGCAGAAGTCTGGGAGACATGGCCAGGACAGTGCCTGCCTAAAGACCCCATGTGCTCAGTTTTCTGTTATTTTGGTTTAAAATTCTATCTGGCCTCAGATTACCACATGAAAACGGCCACACATGAAACCTCCCTCCCCCGGGAGCTGGACAGACCCAGTCCGGCGTTTCGGCACTGGGGTCCCACTGGCTGACACTCAGCTGTAACTGCACAGACCAGGCGAGACCTGCAAGACCACTCCTCCCCCATCTGTGCCATGGCCGAGGGCGTCTGTCCCCCACCTAGACTCGCCCTGTGCAGCTTAGTGACCAGCCAGCTCCCAGGGGCCCCCACAGCTGTCAGGGGCGGGATGGGACAGTGGTTACGAGCAGTGCTGCGGGTGAGGGCATGGATTCGGGACTAGGCTACCTGGGCTCAGTTCCTGGCCCTGCCGCTCTCTCTGTGACCTCGGGCCTAATCTCTCTGGGCGCCTGGTTCCTCCCTTGTAAATTGAGGGTAGTAAGTTACCAGTCGCCTGAGGTCACTGACAGGATCTAGAGAGACGGATACCATGTGTGCCAGGTGCGCAGAACAGCTGGGGGAGAGCAGGGAGCAGGTGCTCAGTGATCAGTGGCTGCTCTCCCCCGAGGGCGCTGCAGCCTGGTGAGGGGCGCCACGGCCGAGGAGAGGTTGAACGGGATACAAGAGCCAGATCCTCGGGCCCATGTAGGTGTGCCCGGGGTGTAGACAATAAGGTCTGCTCAGAGGGAGTGACTGTCGTGGATGGCTGGAGTGGCCGGGGAGGTTTCTAGGAGACGCAGGAAAGGGGCTGGCTCTGGTTCTGCCCTGGACTGTCCCGGGTTCCTGCTGCCTTCAGCACGAGGCCCGTGAGTTCTCTTGGGCAGCACCGGCAGGAGCGGATGTTATCTGAGTGTCCACCCCACACAATGACTGGAGGTGGCCCCGAGGAAAACGGAGGTCGTCCTGCCTCATCTGGATGTAGGCAGGCGTGTAGAGACCTGTGGGGACCAGCAGCTGCAGCACAGGGGTAGGCGGAGGGCCCACGGGCAGAAGGTCGAAGCCCCCGCAGCTGCTGTGTGAAGGGCCCTGGAGACTGAGCCCAGAGGTCTGCAGGAAACGGAGTGAGGGCGGCAAGGCTGAGCCCTGCAGGAGCTGCGGGCGGCAGAGTTGGAGGCAGACCCCACCAGGCTGGCCGCGGGAGGAAGAGAGGCCCTGCGGCAGGAGGGCAGAGGGCATCCACAGCCTCTTCTTCAGGGTCTCCACTGCCTGCCTCTTTCTCCAGGTGACCTCCTCCAGGACCGGCCGCCCAGCATCCCCCTGCCCAGCCCCTACATCACCTTCCACCTGTGGACCGACGAGGAGCAGCTCTGTACGTGCCGGGCCCGAGCCCTGCCCCGTGGGGCTGCTGGGAGCAGTGGCGTCTGTGCGTGTGTGCACATGTTTGTACGTGTGCCCATGTGTGTTCATGTTGTCCCTATATATCTGTGTGTGCTCGTGTGTCTTTATGTGTGCCTGTATGTACTTGTTGGTGTCTGTGCATTTGTATGTGTTCGTGTGTGTGTCTTTATATGGGTGTCTGTCTGTGTATCTATATGTGTGTGCACATGCCCATGTGTGTTCTCATGTATCTGAGTGTGTGCATCTGTTGTCTGTGCATGAGTACATTTGTGTGTCTTTATGCATCTGTGTCTGTACATATGTCTGTGTGTGTGTCTGTGTTCCTTCATGTGTCTTCATGTGTCTGTGCACATGCTGTGTGTATCTGTGTGTGTGCATGTGTGTCCCTGTGTGTCAGTATGAGTGCGTGTGTGTCCCTGCGTTTGTGTGCATATACTGTGTGTGCACATGCCCGTGTCTGTGTTTGTGTCTGTGAGTGAGAGCATGTGTGTGTCCCTGTGTCTGTGTGCATATGCTGTGTGTGTGTACATGTCGCTGTGTGTTTGTGTGTCTGTGAGTGAGAGATGTGTGTGTCCCTGTGTCTGTGTGCACATGCTGTGTGTGTGCACATGTCCGTGTGTGTGTGTGTGTCTGTGAGTAGGAGCGTGTGTGTGTCCCTGTGTCTGTGTGCACATGCTATGTGTGCACATGTCCCTGTGTGTGCGTATGTCTGTGAGTGAGAGATGTGTGTGTCCCTGTGTCTGTGTGCATATGCTGTGTGTGTGCACATGTCCCTGTGTGTTCGTGTGTCTGTGAGTGAGAGCGCGTGTGTGTCCCTGTGTCTGTGTGTGCACGCTGTGTGTGTCTGTGAGCGCCCTCCGCATTCTTCTCCACATCACTCTGCGTGTCTGGCAGGTCATTTCTCTGTTGGGAGAGCCCAGTGCTGTCTGGTCTCAAGTGCCACGTGCCATGCTGACACCCACAGCCCATGTCCCCTGGAGACAGGCGGACGCATGTGCCATGCTGATGGCTCCTGGAGCTGGAGGGCCTTTCAGAATGCCTCTCGGTGCCAGTGATCCTGACTCTTCTCCAATGGGAAAGTGAGGGCAGGGATGCAGGCTGTCATGACGGCAGTGCTGGTGGGGGCTGGGTTCAAGTCCCGGCCCTTCCTTCGGCCTGCCGGGTCCCCTTCGACAGGCTCCCTCTCTCTGAACCTCAGTTTCCTCCTGTGGGGTAAAACAAAGGTGGATCCGAAGCCTGGAAGGCTTCCCGGAGCTGATGGTCTGGGTCTGCGTCCCTGGGGAGGCTGTGGAGTGGGGGCTGGGAAGGCACCAGTGAGCAAATTTGGAAAAGAGGGCTCCGGGCTCACCTGCGGTGGTTAGCCTGTCTTTATTTCTTTAAGAGAGAGGTTTTTGCTATAGGGCACATGCATTCTCTGGAGAGACAGAGAGAGACAGAAAGTGAGAAATCACCCCTCAGGAGAGACAGCCGTGCTGCAATCCCTTCTCCTCCATTCTCCTCTCAGGATCTTGGGCACGCACGCACACATGCCCTGCGTGAGTTTAAGCCGGCAGGCCCAGTGCTCCAGCGGCCATGCGCCCTGTGAGAGCCCAGCGAGTCACCGCTAAGCCATCTGCAGCCCTAGGTGCTTCCTTCACAGCAGGACTGCTCAGAGTCTTCAGGACTCACTAGTGGACCCAGCAGGGGGACAGCCGTGTGCGGGTTCTCTCTGTTGACCACACGGCTCTGTTCCCTGTGGAGTCTGCAGGCTCCTGTTTATCTGCAGCGTTTCAGAAACATGGACCCCAGGCTTTTCCTGGCAAGCCCCCACCTCCTGACTGTCCCGTTCTCCCGCCGCAGGGAAGGAACTGGTGCTCTTCCTGCGCCCGCGATCCCAGCTGCGGCTCAGCACCGACCTGGAGGCCTTGGATCTGGGGGGCCTGCGGCCGGACCGGGAGCTGGCCCGGGTGTCCGTGCTGTCCACCGACAGCGGCATCGAGCGGGACCTTCCCGCGGGGGCTGATGAGCTGCCCGCTCCCAGCAGCCCCGAGATGGAGCGTGGGGGGCTACAGCGCAGAGGAGGCATCAAGAAGCGTGCGTGGCCCCCGGACATATCGATGCCGGGAAGCTGGGATGGGCCCCCCGGGCTGCACCGGAGGACGGGCAGGCCCAGCGGGGATGGGGAGCTGCTGCCCGGCATCTCCCGGCTGCACACGGCCCGCGTGCTGGTGCTGGGGGACGACAGGATGCTGGGGCGCCTGGCCCAGGCCTACCACAGACTCAGGTAGGGTCCCAAGGGGGTCCTCGGGGACCGGAGCTGACCAGGGGCAGGGCGGGCCTAGCGGGGGCAGGAGCGGGTCAGGAGGCCAGGCGGTCGTGGGGAGGATGCCGGTCTGCCGTTGCCGTGAGCTCTGTGCTCACCCCGCTGGGGTTGCTAGTCTCATCCCCACCCTGCCGGGTTGTGGTGTATCCATTTGATAGATGAGAAAACAGAGGCTCAGAGTAATGGTGTAAACTACCCAAAGAGCAGAGCCAGGATGCTGGGCCAAGCCTGTGCGAAGGCCACACCCCTGGGCTCACCCCTGTGCTTTGCTCCCGGTTGCCAGGAAACGAGAGACCCAGAAGTTCTGCCTCACGCCCAGACTCAGCCTGCAGTTCTACTACATCCCGGTGCTGGCTCCTGAGGTGACCGGCAGGGCAGGAGCGAGGGGACCCCTGGGCTAGGGAAGGGCAGGCATGCACCTGTAGCCTCAACACCCTCTGGCTCAGGGACTAGAACCACTCTGCGTAGAATGCGGAGCCAGGAGGGATCCCAGGGGCCAGAAGCTGCAGATGGCTGATCTAAGTGCTGAATGTATCAGACTGCCTTCTGCTATCTCTTATCTTATTTTTTTCTTTTTATTAAACAATTATTTTATTCGGGACCAGCAGTTAGCGTAATGGCTATGTCACTGGACTCCCATGTAGTCGACCACAGTTCGCGTCCCGGACCCGGTGGCTTAAACTCACGCCGGGCGCGTGTGCGTGTGTGCCCAAGATCCTGAGAGGAGAATGGAGGAGAAGGGATCGCGACGTGGCCATCCCTCCCAGGGGGTGATTTCTCACTTTCTATCTCTCTGTCTTTCTGGTGAGCGCACGCGCCCTATAGCAGAAACCTCTCCAAAAATTAAAAAAAAAAAAAAAAAAAAAAAAAAAAAATTATTTTATTTAACTTTATTTATTTATTTTCATTTGACCAGAGAGGGACAGAGTTAGAGAGAGCGAGAGAAAGTGAGAAAGAAAGAAAGCCACCAGGTCCAGGACTCGAACGTCGGTCAGCCATGTGGGAATCTAGCACCCTTAAACCACCATGCCATCTGCCGGGCTCCCTCTTATCTCGTTTTTGTAATGAATTTGCATTGCCAGCTTCTCCTCAAACACGGGGCTCCCCCTCTCTCTCTCTCTCACTTCCTCTTTCTCTTCCTCCTCCACGTCGATCCCCCCTCACATAAGAGGCCATTTCTGGCCGTGGAAGCCCCTTGACCTTCTGGAGATCCGGCCGCACTTGCAGAGTTTAACCTATCGCACACCCACTTCTTACCGAGGAACAACTAAGTCAAACACTACTTGTCTTTCCTCGTGGGCTTGTGAAGTTTCAACGTCCCTGGTGAGAGGCCCTCAGCAAAGGGTATTCCAGCTTTGTCTGAGTTTATAACACAGCAGTGATGGGTCTTCACTGGGCAGAAATTGAGCCCCCAAGAAGGCATAGGCTGCTGGCACCTGGGGCCCCTCTGACCAGGTAGAGTGCCAGAGAGGGCCTGATGGGTCTGGCCCTTCCCTTTATCCCCAGGAGTCCGTGACCTCCAGGCATCCTGAGCTGGGAGAGCTGGCTGCGTTCCTGGGACGCGCGGATCCTTGGTACGAGAGCACCGTGAACACTCTGTGCCCCGCCATCCACAAGCTGGCTCAGATGGTAGGGGCAGGAAGGAGGGAGGGGCACGGGGTCTGGGCAGAGGAGGTGGAATCATTTCAGATATTGCACTTGACCTTTGACTGCGAGCGTCAGTCTCAGGGATGCCCAGCGGTGGAGCAGGACTGGAAGGAAATATACAAGAGAGGAGTCCTGGGGCCAGCGGGGGCATGGTGGTTAGGGCGCTGGACTTTCACATGGCCGATTGTTGTTCAAGTCTCAGACCTGGTAGCTTGCTTCTCACTTTCCCTCTCTGATAAGTGCACAAGCCCTGTAGCAAATTAAATGATAATAATAATAATTAATAAAATTTAATAAGTAATTATTAAAACTTTAAAAAGAGATGAGTCTTAATTGGCTAGTAACTTTGAATTCACTCAGAACACTTGGGAGGCACCTCCTTTGGGCCTGACCACTGTGGAAAAGATGAAGCAAAATATCATTTCCTAAGTGTGTAGGCCAATTGTGTTTCTTCTTCTTTTTCTTCTTCTTCTTCTTCTTCTTCCTCTTCCTCTCCTTCTCCTTCTCCTTCTCCTTCTCCTTCTCCTTCTCCTTCTCCTTCTCCTTCTCCTTCTCCTTCTTTTAATTTGCTATAGAGCATGTGCACTTGCTGGAGAGAGAGGAAGAGAGAAAGTGAGAAAGCACCCCTGGGGTCATGGCCTAGCCTCAATCCCCCTTCCTCCATTCTCCTCTTGGGATTTCGGGCACGTACACGTGCCTGGCATGTTTCTCAGGCTGTCGGGTCTGGTACTCGAACCACACAGTCTGCCATGTGGGATCCAGCACCTTAGCCACTCCTGCCATTGGCCAGACCGCGTACCTTCTATTGTGTGTTTCCTACAACCATTTCCCTGTGACAGTAACAGTGATGTTGCCTGAGCACTTGCTGAGCGCTGGGCACTGTCTAAGCACTCCCGCGAGGGGAATAGCTCATTTAATCTTCACAGCAGCCCTGCCGGGTAGGTGCTCTTGCCCACAGGTGCTATTGTTGCCCTCGCCCCACTTCACAGATCTAGCAGCTGGGACCCAAAGAGATAACTCTCGCTCAAAGGGCAGAGTCCCACTGGGCCCTAGGCAGCTTGACTCCAGAGCACGGTCTCCAAACTGCAAATCACAGTGCCACACCCCAGCCTACCGCAGCTGGCTGTGGGAGGGAACTTGTCTTTTACTAATCTGAAAAGGCTTTTTCTTTTCTTTTCTTTTTGCTATAGGGCACGTGTGCTCACCAGAAAGACAGAGAGAGACAGAGAGACAGAAAGGGAGAAATCACCCCCAAGGGGGGATGGCCACACCGCAATCCCTTCTCCTCCATTCTCCTCTCAGGATCTTGGGCACACACGCACACATGCACACACGCCTGGCATGAGTTTAAGCCACTGGGTCCAGGATTCGGATGCGGTCGACTTCATGGGAGTCCAATGACATAGCAATTACACTAATTGCTGGTCCCTCTTTTCTTTCTTTTTTTTTTTTTTTTTTTTTTTAAGAGAGTTTATTTATTTATTTACTTATTGGTGTTTTGTTTTGTTTTGTTTGCTATAGGGTGTGTGTGCTCACCGAGAGACAGAGAGACAGAAAGTGAGAAATCACCCCCCAGGGGGGATGGCCACACCACAATCCCTTCTCCTCCATTCTCCTCTCGGGATCCTGGGCACACACGCACACATGCCTAGCATGACTTTTAAGCTGCCAGGCCTGGGACTCAAACCACAGTTGACTATGTGGGGTCCGGCAATGTAACCACTACACCATCTGCTGATCCCTGAAAAGGCTTTTTATATCCAGGGAATTGTATCCTTTGCCATCATATATGTTGTAGACAGTTTTTTTCCACTTTGTAAATCACTTACCAGTTTTTTTGACTTGCAGAAGCTTAATATTTTCATGTAGACATAGCACGTTTCTGGTGTCTGCCTTTGGAGTCAGGCTTTGAAAGGCTTTCTTCATGCCAAGATTAAATAAATATTCACTGATGATTTGCTCTAACAAATTTAGTGTCTCAGTTTGTACATTTAAATCATTAGCCCATCTGCAATTCATTTTAGCGTTTAGCATGAAGTCTGAAATTTTATTTTTTCCCAATGTTTAGCCAGTTGTCCTCAAGCTATTTATTGCATAAGCCATCTTGCTTATCAGTCTGAAATGCCACTTTTTTTGTCATTTACTAAATTCTTACATATGCTTGAGTTTATTTCTGGATATCTATTTTCTCTCATTGATCTATTCATCTCTGTACAAGTGAGCGCTTCTATATTTTAATATCAGGCAAGGTAAACCTACCTCATTACTTGTCTTTTTTTTTTTTTTAAATCGGACTATGCTTATTTCTTATCTTTCTTGATATACTTTAGAATTTCATTTCATGTTTTTGGTTTTTTAAAATTCTGTTGGGATTTTGACTGAAATTTGGAGGAGAATTAGTATCTTCAGTATATTGAGTTTTTCTGTCTGTGAGCACAGAGAGCTCTTCATTTACTAAAGTGTTACTGCATATCCTTAGGATAATTATACAGGTTTTTACCATCTAGCTTTTACCCATTTCTTGCTGAATTTACTCCTCATGTTTGATACTGTTTCTGTTGTGGATGGTATCTTTCTCCCATTATATTTGAGTAGTAACTACTTTTATTAGAGAGATTTTTGCGATAAGATGTGTGCTTGCCAGAGACAGAGACAGAAAGTGAGAAATCACCCCCTAAAGGGAATGGACATGCCATAATCCCTTCTCCTCCACTCTCCTCTTGGGATTTTGGGCACTCAGACATATGTGCCCAATGTGAGTTTCAAGCCACTGGGTCCGGGACTCAAACCATGGTCAGCCATGTGGGAGTCCAGCGACATAACCATCATGCCATCTGCTAGTCCCTCAAGTAATAACTATGGCTCATATAAGAGGAAGTTATTGATTTTTATCTATTTAATTATTTATTTAAGTTTTTCAAAATCATAGTAAAAAATACATAGCACAAAACTCACTGTCTTTTTCATATTTACTTTTTAGGAGTTATTTATTTAATTTTATTTGTTATTATTATTATTTTTAATTTGACCAGAGAAAAACAGAGAGAAAGAAAGGGAAAATGAGAAAGCAAGCCTCCAGGTCCAGGACTCAAACCACAGTTGACCATGTGGAAGTCCAGTGCCCCAACCACCACATCACCTGCCAGCCCCCATATTTCTTCTTTAACTTGCTACTTTACTGAGTTCTCCATCTTGTTTTATCACTTAACTAATTGGGATGTTTTCTTATATATTTGATTCAAATGAAGGTATTTGGGGAAGGAGTGCATATTTTCTGAGTTATACCTTATCTGAAAATGTCTTTGCATATACACAGAGGTCCATTTAGTTGGGTATTAAAATACTGTTACCTTGAAATTTGGAAGATCGTACAAAAGGAACATTTGATGCAGGCCTCATTGGTACTCCTTTGCTGGTAGATTTTTTTTTTCCCCTGCAGAGACACATGTAAGATTTTGTTTGTTCCCTAGTTCCCTTCCTCTTGGAACAAACAATTTATAATGGCCTTTATGCTTACTCCAAAAGCAGTTTCACATGGAAGAGACTGGAAATACTGTGAACAAGGATCACATTATTGTAATAAGTTCATGATTCCTCCATGTGACCATTTTGAAGGAAACAACATTTCTTTTTTTGCCATAGAATATAGATATTTTATTCCAGCTCTGAGAAATAAAAAAGTGAAACACGTCTTTCCATACACCAATCTAATTTAACTGACATAAATTCAGAAAAGCCAGAACAGATATAAATGTATATATGTATATATGTATGCCATATACATACATATACATAGGGATTATCAGATTTCAGTCTCATTGGTATTTATAGCTTCATTCATTCTGTTTTGATTTTTTAATCAAGACCTTTAAAAGTCAAATGCATTCTAATACTTCTACCTGTGTCTCCTTATCAATCAATTAATATTATTTGGATTGTATTAACAGCTTGTATTTTAATCACTTACATGATGGGTCAAAGTTTATATTTGAAAATGTAACGGAAAGACTTTAGTTATACTCTAGATGGCAGTTACTCATTACATGATTTTTTTCAGCATCATTTGCAGCTTCACGCATCTTGTAGTTCTCGATCCTAACGGCCGCCATATCTATCTGAAGGAAACAATATTTCAACAGGCCAGATGTGAGAGTCAGAAGATATTTTATAGGATTAGATATGACTTATAGGGTGAGATGAACTCTGAGCTTCTTTCCAACTCTGTCACTGTCACACTCTATAATATTTGCCTGACAAACCTACTCATTATTCTTTCCAATTATATGGGGCCAGGAAGGCCTGGAGGACAAAGGCATTAAGTTCATTTCCAATACTACGCAAACATTAACTAGTTAATAGATCTTTAGATCACCAGAGCTGAAAGAGATATCAGATCATATGGTTCAACCTCTCCTTTTCCCTAAGTGGAAACTCAAAGAGCTTGAAGAACTCACTCAAGGATGCCTGACTAGTAAGTGGCCAGCCCAGATCACGGACATATGTTCACATTCAGCACCAAGAAGCTCAGGACACAAGCCAAGGACCTTCCCACGTGGGTTCTGTGCTACCAAGCATCGTGTTACTTATCACCATGACCAACCCAGGCTCTTTTATGATCAGTTATACTCTCAAGTCTTTTATTGCCCCCAGCACCCAACACAGTGCCTTCCACATGGCATACTCAATATCTCTGTGGAATTGAATAAATCAGATTTCCTGGGGAGATGAGGCTCTGGACAGGTATATTTTGATCAGGACTGGAAAACCAGTGATAGCCAAGGTTGAGAATATAGTGAAGGACCTGCAGGATGAGTCTATCGCAGAGAATCTATGTGGGCTTTGGAATTTTCCTGTTAAGAAAATGGCTGTTCCCACAGTAACCTGAAAGAAGTCAGCTAAAGACATTCCCTGTCTCCCTCGCAGCCTCCCTGCCTGGACACGTCCCGAGCTGTGGACCCCTTCATCCTGGATGTCATCACCTACTATATTCGCATGGGCACCCAACCCATCTATTTTCAGATCTACATGGTCAAGGTAAGCATCTCTCCTGGGTCTGCAAGGGTACCACGTGCTGGGTCCCAAGAACCCCCAACCAAAATACCCTAGCTTTGGGGAGACACTGCACACCAGGGTGCATGATTTGTACACATCCTGACACTCCTGGTTAACTTTATCTGCTTAATCTCTGGATGAATCAGATCATTAACTTGTAAGGCCTCAAGTCCAAGCAGAAGTAGATCACCCTGGGACCAGCAGATGGTGTAATGGCTATGTTGCTGGATTTCCATGTAGTAGACTGTAGTTTGAGTCCCGGACCCAGTAGCTTAAAATTCATGTGTGGGGAACCAGCAGTTAGCGTAATGGCTATGTCGCTGGACTCCCACGTAGTCGACCACGGTTCGCGTCCCGGACCCGGTGGCTTAGAACTCATGCCGGGCGCATGTGTGTGCATGCCCAAGATCCCGAGAGGAGAATGGAGGAGAAGGGATTGCGGCGTGACCATCCCCCCTGGGGGGTGATTTCTTGCTTTCTATCTCTCTGCCTCTCTCTGTCTGTCTGGCGAGCGCATGCTCCCTATAGCAAAAACCTCTCCAAAAAAAAAAAAAACAAAAAAAAAAAAAACAAAAAAAAACTCATGTATGGAGTCAGTATGCATGCATGCCCAAAATCCTGAGAGTAGAATGGAGGAGAAGGGATTGCAGCATGTCCATACTCCCTGGAGAGTGATTTCTCATGTTCTGTCTCTGTCTCTCTCTGTCTGTCCAGCAAAAGCACGTACCCTATAGCAAAAAATCTCTCAAATAAAAAGAAGTAGATAGTCTTTTTTAATTATTTATTTTATTTTATTTATTCATTCATTTATTTTAATTTGACCAGAGAAAGACAGAGAGAGAGAGAGAGAGAGAGAAAGAGAAAGTGAGAAAGCAAGCCTCCAGGTCCAGGACTCAAACCATGGTCAGCCATGTGGGAGTGTCTAGCACCTTAAACACCTCACCACCTGCTGGTACCAAGAAGTAGAGCATCTTTAGGTGAGGGGATTCCGCTCGGCCCTCAATAGCTGTAGAGGATTAAGAATCACGGATAGGCTGTCCCAAATTCTATTTTCCAGTCTCTGGTCATAAACTCCTATAGTTCCAAGTCTCTGGCACCTTCTCTCTCACTGTACCTTTCTTTGGCCTCATGGAGGAGACCTGGTCTGTCCTTGTCCTCACTATCCATTAGGTCCCTGCTACCCTGTCAGTCAGTTTCTTATCTGAACTCCTCCTCGACTTCCTGTGGCATTCATTCCATTGCCACCATCTCCCCTCCCAGGAAAACCCAAGCCCAGATCACTGCTATGAAGTGCCTGACCTTTTGCTAAACTTGGGCTTCCAAGCTCCACTTGGGCAAATAAATCAGACGTTTCTCCACAGTCGTGATGTCCGGCCTCAGCGGGGCCCACAGTGATCCTTGACAAGCTCTCTTCTGTCCCAATCTTCACCACCTCTCCTTCACCATTAATTTTATTTTTACCCACTCCACTGGGGAAGGTGAAGGAAGCCATAGGTCACCCTGCTTCAGGTCCATACCCACAAATACACGTAGATATCAATTCAGGTCAAACTCTTTTTTTTTGGAAAGTTTTTTGTTTTGTTTTGTTTTTGTTTTTGTTTATTTTATTATTATTATTTGGTTTTGGCCATAGGGCGTGTGCACTCACCAGACAGACAGAGACAGACATAGAGACAGAAAGCAAGAAATCACCCCCCAGGGTGGATGGCCACGCTGCAATCCCTTCTCCTCCATTCTCCTCCCGGGATCTTGGGCACACACGCACACACGCCCGGCGTGAGTTTTAAGCCACTGGGTCCGGGAGGCGAACCGCGGTCGACTACGTGGGAGTCCAGCGACATAGCCATTACGCTAACTGCTGGTCCATTACGCTAACTGCTGGTCCCCAGGTCAAACCCTTTTAACAATGCCCTTGATTCATCTGCTGCCACCTCCTCCTGGCCCTTCCTTTTTCAGCTTTCCTTTTCACCTCTTCCTCCCCTTTATTCAGACTTGGTAATCCAAGGCAAAGACAGCCTTTCAAGTCTGTGAGTCTGTGCCACCCCCTCCCCAGGGTGTGTGCAAGACAAAGCGCTCAGGAGGGCAGAACATAGGGATCAGACTTTCTCCAAGTCTCAATCTCAGCTCCTGCTTTGTTTTCAAGCACCATACCTTTGTTGGCATTAAATGGTGGCAGAGGATTTGGCATTTTTAAGTCCTTAGGTTCCTCAAAGTAACCAATTCTTCCCAGCTGATATACAAAGAGTCTCTTTTGGAAGACCATGGTTTCTTCCCTCTCTGCTCTAAGACTGACCAGCTTCTAATGACCATTGTCACATTCTTCTTTTTCTTAAGTTTATTTATTTACTTATTGAGCGAGAGAGGAAGAGAGAGAGAGAGAGAGAGAGAGAAAGAGAGAGGCACCCTCCAATAGGGACTCACACTGCAATCCTCCCTTGGCCAGCCACACTTCAGTATGAACTCACACAAACCCAGCAGGTACGGGTCAGCCTAGGAACCGAGCCCCAGTCTTCCATATGGCTTCCAGCTCTGCAGAGCATCACGCTACCTGAGTTGGGCCACCACAGCTGGGTCCATTGTCACTTTCTTAGTGGCCCTTAGAGCAGACCACAGGAAGTAGCCAGTGCACACCTACTTCCTGGCTTTATTTGACCTCATCCCTTAAAGCTCCAGCCTCGCCAAGCTCCTGACCTGAGTCCTGGGGTACAGCAGACATTGTGACTCTACAGTGGGGATCCCTGAATACACAACCAAGGATAGAAGGAATCTCACTGCCCTCCACCCCCTTGGACTCGGCCAGTTCCTCCTTGCAGCCTCTTCACTTGCACATCCATTGCTGGTTCCTGTTTTGAAGAAAATTTTAATGTTGTTATAATTCAAAGCATTCGACTATATCTCTGGTTCATAATTGAACAGATTTACTAGGCGATGTCTTGAAAATAGAAAAGATAATCTTTAGTTAGTAATTCACATAAGAAATAGTACATTTCCATTATCTAAGATTGAGTCATCATTGAGATGGGTTTGATCAGAGAATTAAATATACTGTTGAATGTATGGAATGGCCATGCATCGTATACAGTGTCAACCTGAAATTAAAATATGTAGAGATGAGGGCCAAGAGTCACACAACACTCTGTGATGCTGGAGCCACTTGGGAAAGTCCAGGTGTATGTCCCAAGGCCCCCTTACTTCCACATGGCTGAGCATGGTTCAAGTCCCAGACCTGGTGGCTTGTTTTCTCACTTTTTCTCTCTCTCTCTCTCTCTCTCTCTCTCTCTCTCTCTCTCTCATAAAATTAAAATAAATAAAATTAACTAAATAATTTAATTTTAAGAATTATCTTATTTATCCTCCTCCTTCTTCTTAAGTTTGCAATAGGGCACATGTGCTCACCAGAGAGAGACAGAGAAAAAGAGAGAAGGAAGGTGAGAAAGCAAGTCACCAGGTTCAGGACTTAAACTGCAACTGACCATGTGGGAGTCCAGCGCCTTAACCACCGTGTCACCCACTGACCCAAGAAGTAAATTTTTAAAAATATGTAGAGAAGGCTCTCCAAGTAAAGAGTTTATTTGGAAGTAATATATAAAAGTTAAAATTGCAACTTAGGACCTACACATATAGACTGAATGGTTTCTGATGCATGCCAAGAACAAAGGAAAGGTTGAGGTTTTATTGGGAAAAGAGAAAATCTATGTACGTTGTTTTGAAAGAAGGCTCATTGACTCCAGCTCCTTGGCTTGCAGGAGTTGGTGAGCACTGATTTGTGAGTACTGGCAATAAGTAGGGAAAATCTGACTAAAGGTCACAACAGGCCACTGCTGTTTGGGACTGGACTTGTGAGACAATTCTTGGAGTAGGTGTGTGTGGCCTGAGGGTTTTTTTGTTTGTTTGTTTGTTTGTTTCCCATGGCCCTTTGACTCCATCTTAGTTGGGTATGACAACAATGGCTCTGGCCTGGTTTGGGTAATGGTTTGTTTCCTAAGGGTTCACATGTAATTTTGTCCCTCATGTTATGGTACTTGAGGTGCCAGTGCCAGGCAGGGATGCTGTTTGAAGGCTATGGTAAACCCTATAGGTGAATCCTAGCAGATGCCTTTAGGATTTGGGAGCAAGGCCCTGCCATTATCCACAGGTAACTGCTCAGACTTTTCAGAGTCAACTCTTAGCATGTTATTGGGCTTTCATAGAAAGTGCATTTTATCATAGGCTACCAAGTTACCATGAGACCTGAGCTACCGATCATTAACTGGCTGTAATCTGACTGGCCAAGCCGACCAAGCCGTACAAGTTGGGCCTCCAACCCCCCCAGGGGTTCATGTGTTGTAATTTGATCCCTAATGTACTAGTATTGGGAGATGGTGAGAACTTTAAAGGGAAAACCTACCTTCAATATGGGTGGTTACTTTGCCAGACAAAATTGAGGTGTGAGTCAGTAGCTGAGGGAGGAAGACCCATCTTCAATGTGGGTGGGCACCATCAACTGACTAAGTGTGGGAGGGACCAACAGAGAAAGTGGAAAAGTCTGTCTGTCTCTCTCTTTCCCCCACTCTCTGCAAATGACTGCTGATCCTCCTTCTCAGCCAGAGAAGGAGGATCACCAGAGGCTGCACAGATGCGGGGCCATGATTTTGGACTTTCCTGCCCCCAGAATCATGAGCCAACTAAACCTCTATTATGTATTAGGTACCCAGTCTCAGGTATTTCTGTTTAGCAACACAATTACAGGCTAATTCAGGCTCCACTTTCTGTAATTTTCATAACAGCAATAGGAAATACACTATATAATAATTTACACTCCATTTTATCTCATCAGTAAAGAACACATATGATTTAGCTTTATAAAGACTGTATCTTTTTTAACTTGACAAGACTTATACATTCTTATTTTTATTCTATACATGTTTTGAAACCGTATACATTGTGGAATGATTCAGTCAAGCTAATTAACAAATGTATTACCTCACATACTTATTCTTTTATGGTGATAACATTTAAAATCTCCTTTCATCATTTTTTCAAGAATGCAGTGCCTAGTTATTGACTGTAGTCATCATGTTAAACAGTAGCCCTCCAGAACTTGTTCCTCTGGAATAGCTGAAATTGTGTGTTCTTGGACCGACATCTCCCTAAACACTCCTCCCTTCCCAGTTTTATTTCCGGGAGGGCTCTTTGTTGCAAGTAACAGAAATCCTAAAAAAAAAAAAAAAAAAAAATTAATGGAAAGTTTTTGTTTTTGTTTTTGCCAAACAATTCTGGGCTGATGCGGCTTCAACGAGGCTAGGTCTGAGAGCTCAGTGTCACCAGAGCACCCTTCCTCTTCAGCTCTCATCTTAGGGACAAGTTCCAGCAGTTCCAGGTCTATGTTTTTCTTTTTCTTTTCTAAGTTTATTTATTTATCCCTAGAGAGAGAGGGAGGGAGGCACCCCCAACAGGGTCTTCATGCCACAGTGCACCCCAATCCAGCTGGCCTGGATCACAGGCACCACTGGTAGCTCGTGTGCTCAGGGAGACTTGGGCTGTGAACCCAGGACCTTTCTCGTGTAGGTCAGTTGTGTTCCCACTGCGTTATTGCCTGGCCCCCAGCTCTTTATTTTCCCAGCTTAACAACTCCTGTGAGGAAGAGGCTTCCCTTTTTCAATATCAAGGAAAAGTTTGGGGGCAAGTGCTGATCCCCACACCAAGCACTGCGGCCAACGAGAGCGATCACAGTCCTGCAGCCAAAGGAACGGGGTCAGCCTGGCCGACATCTCCATTTCCTGTGTCTCCCCTGACCCTCACACCACAGCAGGCTGGCTCTTCTAAAACTGTTCCTACCCGTGGCCTCTAATCACGGACCCAAGGATGCTCTCCAGTTCTCTCTTCTGCACCTGACACCGTGGATCACTGCGATTGTGTCCTTTGTCCTTGCAACGAAAACATTTTGGGGCCAGAAAGTGGTGTGGTAGTTAAGGAGCTGGACTCCCACATGGCTGATCATGGTTTGAGTTCGGGACCTGGTGGCTTGAAAAATCACTCCAGGCATGTGTGTGCTATGCCCAGAATCCCGAGAGGGAAACAGAGAAGGGGTTGTGCTGTGGTCAGTCCCTCTGGAGGGTGATTTCTCACTTTCCCTCTCATTGTCTGTCTGTCTGGCAAGCATGCACACTGCCCTATGGCAAAATTTTTAAAAAAGAAAGAAAAAAGGAAAGGGAAGAAAAGAAAAGAAAGAAGATTTTAGCTAGGTTTGTGTCATAGAAACAAAAAGGAAAGCACGTCTCACCCTCTTCATGAAGCCCCCCACCCCGACTTTCCTTTCCCCCATCCTCCTCTGTTGCCTTCAGAGGCGATTTTTGGCCCAGCCAGCCCCTTCATTCTCGGTTTTCTACACATGCTCCGATGCGCTGCGCTCACCTCCATTCTTGGCTCATACAAAGACCTAGGCCTGGAATGCCCATCTCTCCCACATCCTCTCCCTCTTCCTTTCAACTCTCATCTGATAGCAAAACCGCCCTGACCTCTCTTCCTCTCATCTCCAACTGGATTGGGTGCTTCTCCTCGGTGTTCCTAAAATACTCTAGCTCCTTGTCTACCCCTCCTCGGTTAACACCCTGCCAGGGTGCACCCCAGCTCAACTAGGCATCCTTGGAGATAAGGGACTGGGTTTTGTTTATATTTGAATTTCCTATCTCCTGCTGTTAACCGAACAAATTGTGTGTTTGGCCCTTCCCTTAATTTCCAAAATGCGTAGCAAAGCAATGCGAAACAAACCAAGAAAGCCTCTTAGGACAGAAAAGGGAGTAATCATCTCATCTCGGCCATGCAACAGACTCAAGGACTTGGTGTCTGTCAACGCCCCGCACAGCTGCCACTGCAGACTTGGGTTTCCCGGCTCGATGCAGTGCGGGAAAATGCACACCGTGGGGCCTGGGAGGCAGCTCAGCAAGAGGCCCTTAGAAAGGACTCATTCTAGGACTTGGGCTTGTGTTTGGTGAGCTGGAGGGGGCTCCGGAAAGCAGGACTTTGCTCTGGACGGGATGCTGTGAGAATGGGGCTCTTCATCGTAGTTGGTGGGATGCGAGGGTGGAGGCTGGCTGTGCAGGGTTCCAGGTTTTGTCCGTGTGTGGACGTGACTGTGTAGTCTTGAGCCATCTTGTCTCTTGTCTTGAGCCGTCACGGTCACACGGAGGCCTTGCCCAACAGTACTGTCTCTGGAAAGTCGCTTATGGTCGACAGAACACCATGGCCTTGCTGTGGGCCAGGTCGGCTCCCAGCTTTCGAGGTTCCTTTTCTCTTTCTAATGTCCCTGTTCTCAAAAAACTTGTGGCTGCTCTTCCATGTGGCTCAGACACCTCCCTGCTTCCCCATCCTCACCTAGACTCTCCTCTGCCTTTTCCCCAGAGTTCCTCCTCCCAGATTTCCTCTGCAGCTCCCAAGGCCAAATCTCACTCAGCTCCAGGCTTCTCTGTGCCCGCCTGTCAGAGGACTGCAGTCTCCTCTCCAGCCCTGGCTCTCCTGCCAGTGTCCATAGGCAACTCCATCGTCCCTTACTCCTGCCCTCCCCCTTCGCGGTAGTGGTTGCCAGGCAGTTCAGGTGTTCAATGACAGCTTCTTTTACTATTTATAAAAACATTATGTTGTGATATGAGGAGAATTTCAGAAAAAAGTTCATGGGAAAATGGGATTGAAGTCCACATTGTTTCAGTGCAAAAAACATTCTGAAGTCCATGCATAGTGTTTTCATAATACACATTTTCCACAACTTTATGAAGCCCCTTCATCGCTACAGATAGATGCAGACCCAGGGACTCCTTTAATGCTGCCAGGAATCTCCCACTGCGGAAGTGAGGGGAGTGGCGGGGGAGGGGGGGGCACCTGCCTGGCTTTGCATACTCTTCCAGCCATCCACATCCTCAGTCTGTGGGGTCAGAGGGGCGCTTCCTAGCCTCCTCCCTACCTCCCCTCCCTCCCCCTTTCCCTCCAGATCTTCAATGACCTGAGCCAAAACCCTACAGAGGACATTTTCCTCTCCGAGCTGAAAGTGAAGATCCAAGAGTCCAAGCTCCTCAAGGGTGAGCTCCTACTTCCCTTTTGCCAAAGCTTGCCCTGACTCAGTTTCCCCCCAAAGCTCTTCCTCCCATCTCTCACGTAATGCGACCAGAGCTCACACCCTTCCAGTGCGCCCTATCCCGACCTCTGCTGAAGAGCAGGGCTGCTCTGGTAAGTCCAGCAGCCCTGCCAGGCCCTCGGTGAGGTGGGGCGCCAGAGCAGGGAGGCTGGGAGTCTCCCCCTGAAACCTCTTATCTTCCTCAGATGGCTTTTCATCCAAGAGGCGAGGTGTGGCCGAGGGCCCAGGCGCTGAGCTCTCCTTGTGCTACCAGAAGGTCAGTGTGTGCGGGCAGGGCCAGGAGGCAAGGCTGGATGGAAGCAGGCCTGGGGGGCCACGTGGGGATCCAGGGAGTCACACAGAGCCAAGGAACCTTCCTCCTCTTTCTTTTCTTGAGGCTGCCTCTCCGCCCCTCCCCCCACCAGGTTTCCCAGCCTTTGGAGAGTTTTGCAGGGATGGGTGGGTTAAAGTGGACCTTATGTGTAGACAAGAAGGTGACCTGATTTAAGGCTGTCTCACAGCCCAAAGACACCGTCCTCACCAGCTGGCCAGATGCCTGCCCCGGTTTCATTGGAGATTTACTGTTATGAGTCTGGAAGGCTGGACACGGTCTCTGGGGCTAGGGATACTTTAGCCTTCATCTGTGGCCCCTTATTGGCCATGAAGAACATGGGCAGACTCTCAGAGCAGGGTGGAAACCAGGAGAGAGAGGCGACTGTGGATGCAACGTCTTATCCTCAATCCCCCTCTGCAGGGTCTGCTCAGCCACCGGCCCCGAGAGGTGACCATTTCCCTGCGGGCCACTGGGCTGGTCCTGAAGGCCATTCCAGCCAGTGACACTGAAGGTAAGGATTGGAAATGCAAGGAGAAGAGAGAGATGCAGGAGGCGGGAAAGCTGAGGAGAGAGGAGGGGAAAGGACTGAGCGCTAAGGAGCTGTGGGAGCCAGGGGAAGGAGGCCTCCCGCTTCGACCCTGCGATCACGGAACTGCATCTAGGCCCAGGGCTGGGTGCCAGTGCTGCCCTGGATGAAGCAAGGGCCCTGCCTCTTGCTCACTGTCCAGGAATCCTGATTCCGCTGTTGGCCTCTGGACTGGGCCCCTGTAACCTGATGAGACAGGTGGAAGGTGGAGGGACACCAGGGAGGGGCAGGAGTGGGCCTCCTGCCTCTAAACTGGGCCTGCAGGGTTAGTTGTGTTCCCTTTGGAAATTCTGGATTTTGAATATAGTTTAAAAAAACAGATAAGGGCCAGTCAGGTGGTGTAGTGGTTAAGGCAGTTGGATCCTACATGGTCAAGTGTGTGGTTTGAGTCCTGGACCTGGTGGCTTGGAAAATATACCAGGCATATGTGCATGCATGCCCAAAATTTCAAGAGGAGAATGGAGGCAAAAGGATTGCAATGCAGCCATCCCCCTTAGGACCGATTTCTCTCTCTCTCTCTCTTTCTCTCTTTGTGTCTCTCTAGTGAACACACATCCTATAGCAAAAATAAATAAATAAAATAAAACAAAAAATGGATAATAAAAGATACCAATTTACTTGTGTATAGAAAAATTACAAACATTTTTGGGACCAGCAGTTAGCATAATGACTATGTCACTGGACTCCTATGTAGTCCACTGCGGTTCGCGTCCCGGACCCGGTGGCTTAAAACTCACGCTGAGTGCATGTGCGTGCGTGCCCAAGATCCCGAGAGGAGAACGGAGGAGAAGGGATTGCAGCGTGGCATCCCTCCTGGGGGGTGATTTCTCGCTTTCTGTCTCTCTGTCTCTCTCTGTCTGTCTGGTGAGCGCACGCGCCCTATAGCAAAATCCTCTCCAAAAAAAGAAGAAAAAAAGAAAATTACAAACATTTTATATTATTTTAATAATTATCTCTTATGAGATCCATGGTCTCCTGGAATATAAGAGGTCTTCAATAAATTCATGGAAAATGCTAATGAAAAACTATGTGGCTTTTACCTTTTTTTGTTTTTTTAAAGAATTATTTATTATCATTATTCTTCATTTTAACCAGTGAGAGACAGAGAGAGAGAGAGAAAGCCACCAGGTCCAGGACTCAAATCTCATTTAGCCATATGGGAGTCCAGCACCTTTAGCCATGCCACCTGCCAGACCAGTTTTCAACTTTTAAAAAATTATTGCCAGAGAAGAGAAAGCACCCCCAATGGAGCGTGATCATGCCACAATCCTTTCTCCTTATTTCTCCACTCTACTGAAATTTGGGGCACTTGCATACATGCACCTAGTGTGTTTTTCACGCCACCAGGACAGGGATTTGAACCATGGTCAACCATGTGAGATCCAGCTCCCTTAAGCACAAGGCTGGTTCTCAAAATATTTTTTGTACCAAAATAAATTGACACTTTAATTCCATTTTTCCATGAACTGTTTGAAATTCTATCATCATGAAAAAGAGAGCAACATGGAATATGAACCAGCCAGTGTCCTACATTAAACACGTTAACTCTTTTGGGACCAGCAGATGACATAATGGCTGTGTCACTGGACTCCCACGTAGTGGACCATGGTTTGAGTCCCAGACCGAGTAGCTTAAACTCAGGCTGGGTGCCTGTGCGTGCGTGCCCAAACTCCTAAAAGGAGAAGGGAGTGTGGTGTGGTCGTGCCCCCTGGGGGGTGATTTCTCGCTTTCTGTCTCTCTCTGTTTCTATGGTGAGCGCCCATGTCCTATAGCAAAAATCTCTCTTAAAAATATTAACTCTTTAAAGAAAAATATTAAAATATATGAAATATAATATAAAAAATATTAACCCTGTGAGATAGATAATATCAGGATTAACAACTTCTTTAAAGTTTATGTATTTACTTCCTTCATGAGAGAGAGAGAAATAGAGAGCTGGGACTCCCCAACAGGGTCTTCCCACCATGATCCACTCACAGTCCCAGGGCGCAGATCACAGATTCACGTGTGCACCCGGCAGCTCAGGGACGTCCTGGAGTGCGAACCCAGGGACTGTCCCACATGGGTCCAGATGTGCTACCTCTGTGCCACAACCTGACCCCAGTAATAGCCACTTTTTATGGGAGAGGAAACTGAGGCACGAAGAATAACTTATCTAAGGTCACCTCTGTGAGAGAGTCGGACTGGGATTCAAACCCAGGTGTTGTCATGTTGGTGTCCATGTCCCTCCCGCCTGGCCCACAGTCTCCCCTAGAGCTCCCCAATTCTGCAGACCAGGCATAAGGGCTGATACCCAGAGATGTCTGTAGAAGATCATTCCGAGCCAACAAAACAGTTCACCCAGGCAGGAAGACATCTTGCTCACCACCCTATCTATCCCCAGCATCGAGCACATGTCTTGGGGCACAGCAGGTACTCAATAATAAATAAATAAATAATAAATTCACTGACACCAATGTAAAAAAAAAAAAAAAAAAAACAAGAAAAATGAATGCATTTGGGATATTCCAGAAGAAATAAAGGATGAAAATACCTATCAGTCAGGCTGCAATGTTTATGAGGGTGTGTCTCTGAACCCTCCTCTCCTATCCAACTCCCAGTAGTTACTCTGTCTCCGAGGTCCGCTGTGGCTTTGCTAGCACTCCGATTATGACGCCTCTCTGTCTATAGCACATGTGGGTTCTTACGCGGGCACCATCACTTCTCAATATTACAGGCATCTGGCACAGAGAAGAAACTCAAGAAACAATATCATTTCCTGAGGGCCAGCGGGTGGCATGGTGGTTAAGGTGCTGGATTCCCACATGGCCTATTGTATTCGAGTTCTAGACCTGGTGGCTTGCTTTTTCACTTTCTCTCTCTCCCTCTCTCTCTCTGAATTAAAATAATGATAATAATAATAAATCAAATTTAAAAAATACATATCACTTCCTAATAAAGTCACTTCTAGGTAAGCTGAATTTGTGGATGACATGAAATTCTATGCAGCAAGATATTCTTTATGTATATATCTTTATTATAATAATTATCATTATTGCCAGAGGGCATGGGTGGGAGAGAGAGAGAGGAAAGAAAAAAGGGAGAAAGCACCTTCCAATGGGCCGGGATCACACTGCAATCCTTTTTTCTCCATTTCTCCATCATGTCAGGATTTGGGGCATGCATATCTAAGCCACCGAGACTAGGATTCAAAATGAGGTTGTTTGTTGGGACCGGCAGATGGTGTAATGGTTGCATTGCTGAACTCCCACATGACTGACTGCGGTTCGAGTCAAGCTGGCAGCTTGAAACTCATGCCGGGTGCGTGTGTGCCCAAAATCCCAAGAGGAGAACAGAGGAGAAGGGATAGAGGCATGGCCATTTCCCCAGGTGGGTGATTTCTCACTGTCACTCTGTCTCTGTCTCTCCAGCAAGTGCACACACCCTCTAGCAAAAAATCTCTCTTAAAAAAAAGTGGTCTTCTGTGTGGAATCTGGTTCCCTTAACCACTAAGCTATGGGGCAGCTCTGTTTACAGGTTTCTTTTAAGTGTTTTTTTTTTGTTTGTTTTTTGGTTTTTGGTTTGTTTTTTTTTTGTTTGTTTTTTTTTTTTTTTTTTTTTTTTTTGCCATAGAGTAGGTGTGCTTGCCAGAGAGAGACAGAGACAAAGAGAGGAAAAGTGAGAAATCATCCCTCAGGGGAGATGGCCACAGAATCCTTTCTCTTCCATTCTCCCCCTGGGACTCAGAGCACGCACACACACATGATGCACATGAATTTCAAGCCACTTGGACTGGGACTCGAACTGCAATCAGCCATGTGGAAGTCCAACACCCCAACCACTATGCCACCTGCTGGCCCCCGTACTTATAGATATTTAACACCATGAAGGAAACGCATAATTCTGGCAACGACCCATAACCCAGAGGTGATTATAGAGCAGTGGTCTAGAGTGCAGGTTCAAACCCAGAGTTGCCACTTACCCTCCGTGTGAACTTGGGCGAGTGACTCGTGACCTTTCCACCATTATTTCCATTCATGTCTCAAGTGGAAACAATAAATAGATACTAATTTGTGTGCATCTAGGAAACTATACATGTTAGCTCTTATTGTTAAAATCCTGTTCTTTCTATTTCTGCCACAAGACTCTCACTCTAAACACTATCAGGTCTTGTCTGACGGTGCCAGAACCCTCTTTTTTTTTTTTTTTTTTTTTTTTTTTTTTTTTTAAGATAGAGAGAGTTTTTCTATAGGGCACATGTGCTTGCTGGAGAGACAGAGAGACAGAAAGCAAGTCACTCCCTGGGAGATGGCCATGCCATAATCCCTTCTCTTTCATTCTCCTCTCAGGATCTTGGGCACACATGCACACACGCCTGGCCTGAGTTTAAGCCACTCAGTCCAGGATATGAACCACAGTCAACTATGTGGGAGTCCAGCAACATAACCATTACATCATCTGCTGGTCCCAGAACCCTCTTTAATTAGCAGGGAGAGATGAAGCCCGGCAGCATGGCAGCAGTCACTCATTATATAATGCATAGTGTATAATGAATTTAGACTCATTATACACTACTGAGAATGTTAAAGGAAAACTCTAGACCCATTGGGACTGATGCCACCTAACCCCTCAGTCTCTGTGTCCTACACAACATCCTGGGCTAGGCGGGCCTTACAGTCTTAGAATGCCCTGTGGCTTTCAGGAAGTTCAGCAGAATTTTCTTCCTTTGAAAAAGGTTTGTAGGAAGAGATGCGGAAAGGGCGGGAAGGGAGGTGGATGATCAGGAAGGAGCTGAAACTTGGCTAGGACTGACGTGGAATGTGGAAGTGCAAGGGTTAAATTCGGAGAGGGTCAAGATGAGTTCGTGGAGGTCTGCTTAGGACCTAGACTCGCAAACTTCCCCTACCTCCCTGGAGGCCCATTCGCGGCCACCACCCCCCACCTATCTCATTCAGTTTCAGGGTCCCCCCACTGCCTCCCGACTGCTGCTCCTGTCACAGACCACACGTGTCTGAATGTCAGCGTGACTGAGGTTGTCAAGTCCTCCAACCTGGCAGGAAGGTCCTTCTCTGTAAGTACTGGGTCTAAAGGGACGGGGGAGCTAGGTAGGATTTGAGTGGGTGGCCCTAAGGGGAGGGTGCTTCACAGAAAGGGAACTGACTTCCAAGCTTTTCTGAGCCTTTGCTATTCAAGGGTGTCTTCCTATGGGACAGAATCTGCTTTCCAATCCGTCTGTTTGACAAAGTGAGCCCCGCCAACCAGATTGGTGGGGGGAGGGTGGCGGTAAAACATGACACTTGGCAAGGTGGGACCAGAAAAATGTCCTGGGTTTGCAGCCAGAGACCTTCCTATGTATCTGGGTGTGCATGTACCCACACTCCAGGGCTGGCTGAGGCGGGGTAGGGATTGTGGTAGAGACCCTATTGGGGTACTCTCCCTCTCTCACTCATGGAAGAAATAAACAAATAGAGAAGGAGAGAAAGGAAGGGAGGGAGGGGGCAGGAAGACTGAGCACCGACCGGCCTAAGTCGGGCACTCTGACAGTTACAGCCCTGCCGTCCATCCACCGGCCATTTGAGAACTAAGATATAGCCAGGAAACTGCAAACCCCACCCACGTCCTGCCACCCTTGGACCCTACACCACAGCAGGGTTCCTACCAGGCACAGTCCGTCCTTTAACGAATCAAACCTCCATAACCTCTCTGCACTGCTGTGTGCCTTGCCCTTTGCCCTTACTGGTACTTGCTAACACGGCCTGTGGCCCACCCGTGTCCTCCCTCTCCGATGGCCTCTCCGGGCTTCACTTCCCTACTCCGTTTGGCCTTGGAGCTCTGCGCTTAGCCGGCTGTGTCTCCCCAACATCCTCGCCTCTGAAGTAGCCTCCAGGAGGAGACACTCTGCTTTAGAGCAATCAGCCCTGTCTGCGTGTCTAGGTGGCTGAAGAAATCCGTGTCTACACTGGCTAGGGCCTCAGCAAGCGCGACCTGCCCCTCACCTGGAGCCCCGTAGCATCGCTCGGCCCTTCCCTCCTCCATCTCCTCCGGGCTTTTCTCCATCTGCTCCCAGCCTGCTCGTCTCCGCTTGGGCCTCTCCCCCTCCCCATGCCTCCCCGTAGCTTAGTTTTCCCACCCAGGGAAACAGAGAAACTACCCTGCCCAACTGCCTCTCTAGCTACCCGCCGTGCCTTCGTCCTTCCCTAACCTCAGAAAAGGTTCTTGAAAGAACCTTAAAAAAAAATAAAAAACAGAAAATTAAGAAAGAAAGATCTCAGCCAGCTCTGCCTGGGATTGAAGGGTTTCCTAGGATGTGTGACTTGCAACACTAAAATCAGTTCAGTCATAGACACTGGTTACCTTTAAATTAAAAATGTGTGTATTTGAAGTTATATTTACATATTAAGACTTCAGGGACCAGCAGTTAGCGTAATGGCTATGTTGCTAGACTCCCACGTAGTCGACCGCAGTTCGCATCCCGGACCCGGTGGCTTAAACTCACGCCAGGCGCGTGTGCGTCGTGCCCAAGATCCAGAGAGGAGAATGGAGGAGAAGGGATTGTGGCGTGGCCATCCCCCCTGGGGGGTGATTTCTCGCTTTCTGTCTCTCTGTCTCTCTCTGTCTGTCTGGAGAACACACGCGCCCTATAGCAAAAACCTCTCAATAAAAAAAGACTCCAGTGAACTGGCTTCCAGCACTGTCGGAGACTTTCCCCCCACTTTTATCTTGTTTTGGTCAATTCTGAAAGAGTTCTACTACTAGCAGAGAAGCCCTGCCCTCTGAGTCTGCAAACACCCTGAGTCCACACATGCTGGGATGCATTTTCTCACAGTGTTTCTCCTACATTTCTGGTTGTCACTTGTTGGCCTCTTTCCTTGAACTCTTTTTCCTATAGCAGTTCCTTAAATAGCTACCGTTCTCGACTTCTATTCATGGCCCACTTCTTTTCTCATTCCCTGGACTATCAAATTCACCTAGAAGGATTTGGTCTAATTCAGGAAGGACTCCCAGATCTCTAACTCCTTCCCTGATTCACCCCTGAGTTTCTGACTCTTGCCTTCAACTAGGTTAACCTGAACTGGATGGCCCATCACACCTTGACTTGAGATATTTAAAACCAAAGCTGGAGTCAGCAGATGGCATAGTGGTTACGTTGCTGCACTCCCGCATGGCTGACCATGGTTCAAGTCCCAGAGCTGGTAGCTTGAAACTCACGCTGGGCGTATGTGTGTGTGTGTGTGTGCCCGAGATCCTGGGAGAAGAATTAAGGAGAAGGGATTGTGGCCATCACCCCTGGGGAGTGATTTCTCACTTTCCTTCTCACTGTCTCTGTCTCTCTCTCTGGTGAGAACACACACATCCTATGGTGAAGAAGCTCTTAAAAAAAAAGCCATGGGTTGGCCCTGCAGCTGTGGTTAAGGGAGTTGGATTCCAAACAGCTGACAGCACAGCTCGAGTCTAAGCCCTGGTGGCTTGAAAATTACACCTGGGAGACCAGCAGGTGGTGTAGTGGTTAAGGCGCTGGACTCCCACATAGCCGACCATGGTTCAGGCTGATCATGGTTCAAGTCCCGGACCCTGAGGCTTGAAACTCATACCAGGCGCAAGTGCCTGTACACCTAAAATCCCAAGAGAAGAATGGAAAAGAAGGTATTGCAGTGTAACCATCTCCCCTGGGTGGTGATTTCTTGTTTTCTGTTTCTGTCTCTCTCTGTGCCTCTGACAAATGCATGCACCCTATAGCAAAAATCTCTAAGAAGAAAAAGAAAGAAAGAAAAACACACCTGGGGTATGTACATGGGTGCCGTGCCCAAAGTCCCAACAGGATGAAGAGGTGGAGAAGAAGGGACTATGATGTGACCAAGCCCCACTGGAGGTGCTTTCTCCCTCTCCCTTTGTCTCTGTCTCTCTCTGGGGGGTGTACACCATCTGGAAAGTTAGAAAGAAACACCAAAGCCAGTTCCTTCTGATAGTTAAGAGCTCTCTAGAGCCAGACGGCCTCGGTTCAAATCTTGGCTCTGCCACCTACCAGCTATGTGACTTTCAGCAAGTTAGTCAACCTTGCTTTGCTTCAGTCCATGATTTGAAACCGGGGTAAACACATGGCCTGCCTCCTCCAGTTGTTGTGAAGACTGGCTGTGGCAGGTAAAGCTCTCGGGAGAGTGCTGAGTTGGCACTTCGTACAAGGGGGTTTCAGAAAGTTCATAGAAAGAGGGCCACATGATGGTGCAGTAATAAAATGTGATGCCCTGTCAGGCAACCACATGGCAGGGTTACTGATTCCCATCCAGAGACTTCCCTGAGGACACCGAGCACACCCGTGCCCATGAGCTGGGCTAGCTGAAGGCAGGGGCGGTTGTGGTGCCAGGACCCTGTTCAGGGTGCTGTCTCTCTCTTCTCTCTCTCTCTCTCTCTCTCTCTCTCTCTCTCTCTCTCTCTCTCACACACACACACACAGAATAAGTAAATAAAGGTTTTTGTTTTGTTTTGTTTGAAGTTCATGGGCAAGGGGCCAGCAGGTGGCATGATGGCTAGGGTGCTGGACTTCCACATGGCTGACCGCGGTTCAAGCCCCGGACCTGGTGGCTTGAAATTCATGTCAGGCATATGTGTGTAGTGTGCCCAAAATCCCAGGATGAAAATAGAGAAGGGATATGGCATGGCCATCCCCTCTAGGGGGGTGATTTCTCACTTTCCCTCTCACTGTCTCTGTCTCTTCAGAGAGTGCATGTGTCCTATAGCAAAAGCCTTAATATATACATTAAAAAAAAAAGTTCACAGGAAAATGGATGCAGAGTACAGGTTTACTTTGGTACAAAAAGATGTGTCATTCATGTATAGATTTTTCGTAATATTCATTTGCATGAACTTTTTGAAGACACCCCCCCCCCCCACTGCATGTTAGGGGTTGTTTTTATTTTGTCCCCTCCGTCTGTCCCCTCTCTTATTCAATGGTATGGTCACAAACACAGCTCTGCCAGAAACCTGGGCGTCATCCCAGAGGCCTCCTCGTCCTCACTTCCCCACGCCCTGCTGGTTTCCCTCAAGCACTTCTCAAATCTCTCTTTCTCTCTGCCTTCCTTCTCCTGGTCCAACTATTAATAGGTTGACCAACTGTCCCAGTTTTCCTGGAACTGAGGGGGTTCCCTGAATTTGGGACTTGAATGCTAAAACCAGGAGTGTCTCAGGCAAGCCAGGGCAAGGTGGTCACCCTAGGTCCAGACCTGCGTCCACCCCCTTTGCCTCTCAGCCGGGCTCACCAAGACTGAGCTGATGCTCCTAAGTCCACCGTCCACGTCTCTCCCAAAAAAATCTTTCTGTGACAGAATGCTGACATGCCACCCACTCCAGACTTACACCCCCTTGTCATTTCCCTTTCTCCAAGGGCATAACATCCATTGGTGTCACACTGCTGGGCTCCTGCTCTTCTCTGTCGGCAGCTCTGGCCGCTCCCCACAGGCCCTTTCCTCCATGGCGCTGGGATGTGTTCCCAAAGTCACACCTCTGCGCCTTTGCTCATGCCATTTGCTCCACCTGGGACCCAGTCCTCCCTTCCTTTTCCCACCATCTTTGTGTAGGTAGAAATCCCTGTCAGGGAAGGCTCAGTGTCATCTCCCCAGAAAGCCTTCCCTTCACTTCACTCCCCGATGAGCTGGGAGCCCCACCTCTGTGCTCCCATAGACCCTGGGGACACAGCCAGGGAAGCGTTTGTAGCACTATACAGTCAAGTCCTTGTACGTTGATGGCCTGCCAGCTCCCCGGCTCAGGGTCCTCATCTCAGTCTCCAGGCTTGCCAGCACTTGGCCTGGGTCCAGATGTGTTCACCAGGTGTTTGTCAAGTCGCCTCATCCATCCTCCACCGTGTCCCAGATCTCATAGCAGAACCAGAGCTCACCTTTTCCAAGGCAGCCCACACACTCCAGAGAGCTTGGATTGGCTGAGGGGCCTCCTGCCCTGAGCCGAAAGCAGCCTTCCTCCGGGGCACTTAGCTTTGAGCTCCAAGAGGGAAACATTTACCTCCTGTTGCATTTCCTCTTTTGAACTCAGTTCCTTACAGTGGTCTCTGTTGTTAATGATCTCTTTTTTAAAAATTACTCATTTAATTTTATTTATTAAATATTATTCAGTTTGGGGACCAGCAGTTGGCATAATGGCTATGTCACTGGACTCCCATGTAGTCAACGATGGTTTGAGTCCCGGACCCAGTGGCTTAAACTCATGCCAGGCGCGTGTGTGTGCGTGCCCAAGATCCCAAGAGGAGAATGGAGGAGAAGGGATTGAAGCGTGGCCATCCCTCCTGGGGGGTGATTTCTCGCTTTCTGTCTCTTTGTCTTTCTGGTGAGCACATGCACCCTATAGCAAAAACCTCTCCAAAATAATAATAATAATAATAATAAAATATTCAGTTTGACTAGAGAGAGAGAGATAGAAAGAGAGAGCAAGCCTTCAGGTTCGGGAGTCGAACCACAGTCAGCCATGTGGGAGTCCAGCCAACCACTGCGCCACCTGCTGGCCCCATGTTGCTAATGATCTCTTTAAACAACTAGGTCAGGGGATTTGGAAAATCAAAACCTATCACTCTAAGTGAGCTCCCTTTACTCCCTGCACTGACCGTCCGGGGGAAGTTCCCTGTAGCCATGCTTTCTGCTTGGAACCAGGCAGGTCTGTCCAGCTGGATGGATGATAAGCCCCTGGCAGCGAGGACAAGCTCATGGGGGAGCTGGAAGCGTGAGGGCGAGGGCATGGCCAGCGTGGTGAGTTTAAGGGTCAGCAAAGGTATGGCCTTGGCTGGATTGGCAATTTGACATAGAAGACTAGTGGGACACAGAAGGATTGGGGTGTGGGAAGTGTGGAAGGCAGGAAGCTCCCCCGGAGAACAGGAAGGATCAGCGGCATTTTGCCTGTCCCTCGTCTTACTGAGATGGCTGGGATGGCTGGCCTACCCACTGCATTTACTGACTGGAATCCATGCCTCCTGGGTCCTCACAGGTCAAGGCCAAGCAGATAGGGTGTGTCTCCGTGCGTAGACCACAAGGGTAAGCGAAGGGTGTCTGTCTACACTGAGGGCAGGAGGCGGCAGTGCTGAGACTTCACCCGATTGACAAAGGATGGCCTGTCCCTGGGCATGTCATGGAGGCCCGGATCCTGCAGACCCTGGAGCGGGCTGATGCAGGAGAAAGAGCACCAGGCCAGGAGTCAGGGCTGGGCCCACGCCTACCAGTGCACACCTTCCGTGGGTACATTCTGTTCTCTGGCCTGTCTCCTCACCCATGGGGACCACAAGCATACCCCAGTAGATATAGTCGGTTTGGGGTGCCATGCATTAACTCACAAACCAAATGCTCCTGGCTTTCCCCAACCCCCAGCTCCTGGGGCACTCCAGCCCCCTGCAGTCTCTGCAGGTATTTCAGGAAGGTCAAGGATGGCATCCCAGTGCCCACGATCAGCTGTGCAGGCAGTGCCCTCTAAGCTCCACTGCCGGTCCCCCTGACTACCACTGTCCCTGGGCGGAGAGTCTCAGGGCACCAGAGCTGATGCAGGTCCTGTCAACAGCAAGGGGCCATTCCTTCTCCTCCGAGTGTTACCCTCTGTCATGGGGTCCCCTCTCTCTCTGTCTTTACGCAAACCCTCCTGTTCTGATTCACATGAGGCTAAGGACTGGGCAGTGACGGGAGGGGACCTTAGGCTGGAAGATGACTCGGGGGGAAAGAACCCACAGTGTGTTCCTCTCTGACAACTAAGCCTTCATCCATGCTGGGCTCCCTCCTGGAATATTATAGTTAATACTAATAATAAGCCAATATTAATATAGCTCTCCTTAGGTAATTATCTTTAACAGTAATAGCAATAATAATGTGTCAATATTGATATAGCTTTTATATGTCCAGGCACTATTCCAAGTACTTAACATGTACTGTCTTGTTTAATATCCATGACAGTCCTACAAGGTAATTGCTATTATTATTTTTTTTTCCTAAATATTGGGGGATTGGAAAAGTTGTAAGGTATTTTTTCTACATTTTTCTATGTAAAAATTTGTCATAATTTTTCTTTTTTTAAAATAATTATTTATTTAATTTTGTTACCTTTTTAATTTTTATTTTTCGACCAGAGAGAGTCAGAGAGATAGGAAGAGGAAAAGTTAGCTGCCAGGTCTGGGACTTGAACCACAGTCGGCCAAGTGGGAGTCCAGTGCCTTAACCACCACACCACCTGCTGGCCCCATGTCATGACTTTTCTAACAGACTAATAACAGAGACATTAGAAGGAAGCCTAAGGTCACACAGCTCACAAACAGCAGAGCCAGGATTAGAACCTGGCTTAGAGGCTGTGTTCCTGACCATCTTCCGGGAAGATTCTTGCACACTCTGGCCACAGACTCCAGCTTATCCCCTCTACAAAAGTTCAGCTGAAATACCTGGACATGCTTGAGCCCCCCACAAGTCCCCTCCCCAGCCTGTTTAGGTGCTGTTCGTGGCTGTTGTACAATGAGCAAACGGAGTCCCGCCTACACTGGCAGCTTTTTAAAGAATGCCTACACCTGGGCTTGACTCGAGACCACTAAAGTCAGAGTCTCTAACTGTATGTTTTTGCAAGGTGATTCTTGCAAGCGGCCAGGTTGAGAACACTTGAATGAAATGGACTCCGGGGCCTCCAGCAGCCCCAGTGACCTGTGATTATAAATACCTGAGGCTGCCATCTGTGTGTGGAATGGGTCGGCGACCCCGAAAGACCCTGAAAGGCTCCGCCTGGACCCCAGGATGCTCCAGGTTCTCTGCCCCGCAGGTCAGGGGGCCCTCTCTGGAGCAGCCCCTCAGATCCAGCATTACAAGGATGCCTGGGAGTTGCTTTCCTTTGGCCTGGTCTGAGATTTGGGGGTACCTGGCTGTTTTCTAGACATTCTATTTTTGTCCCAGGTAAATAATTTTGTGTGCATTTTCATGCTGAGAACTAGGATCAGAATTTATGAAGCCCCCAAAATGCCCGATAGTTACACACATCATGTGCCTGTCAGATCAAAGGCTCTCAGAAAAGATTTGTTGAATGAATCCACCTTCAAACCAAGGCTACTCTACCACCCAGAATGCACTGTCGTGTGGACACAGTTTGTGTTCAGAATTAAACACGGATTGGGGAAACAGCTATAGGAACAATGTGAGACCCGGGGCGAGGGCAGCCTGGGGACAGTGTGCAGGGCTGTCCCTGCTCTGTGGTACTTGCCAGAAGAGAGCAGGAACTGCCTGCCCCTCCGCCCCGTGTGCTGGGCTGAGAAAACAGACCAGGTTCCGGGGTAGGAGATGGTGGCAGGGCCACCTGCTGGGCGAAGGTGACTCCCTGCCCTGTCTCCCTGTTGCAGATGGTGACGAACACCTTCCGGACGGCCAACATCCAGATCCAGAGCCAGGACCAGAGGCTGCTGACGCTGTCGCTGGACAAGGACAGCCGGCGCACGTTCAGGGACGTGGTCAGGTGAGGCTGAGCGGCTGCCCCTCAGGACCGGGCCCCAGGAGCAAACCTGAGCAGGAGCGTGTCCTCCATCTGCTTCTAGCCAGGGTGCCATGTCAAAGGCAGATCCTGTGGCCAGGCAGTTGTCCCTGGTGGGCCTAGGCTTAGGCCACCACCTTAGGATATGAATCCAGGATGAAGAGGCAAAGGCATGGCTGACACTGGGCAGCAGCCAAGAGGACGTTGCCCAAATTCCTGTGCGCACTCTCGGCCCTCCTGATCCAGCCACCGCATCCTCTGGCTGCTCCCACAGGCCGACCATCCTACGGCTCTGGGGTTAATGGGCCCCTTAGCTGTTTTTTCTGGGGAAGCGTGTTTACTAAAGAAAGTATTCACAGAGGGACTCATCCGGCCCTCTCCTCTCCTGGTTAGCCTCCACCCAGAGTGCTTCTTCCTCCACCCTGGAAAAGGCCCCCTCCCTATCTGACTATGCCATCTTTTTTCTTTTTCTTTTTCTTTTCTTTTTTTCTTTTTCTTTTTCTTTTTCCTTTTTTCTTTCTTTCTCTTTCTTTCCTTCCTTCCTTCTTTCTTTCTTCTTTCCTTCTTTCTTTCTTTCTTTCTTTCTTTCTTTCTTTCTTTCTTTCTTTCTTTCTTTCTTTCTCCTTCTTTCTTTCTTTCCTTTCTCTCTTTCTTTCTTTCTTTTTCTGCGGGACAGCACATGCACTCACCAGAGAGAGAGAGAGAAAGAGAGAAAGTGAGAAGTCACCACCCCCCCCCAGGGAAGACAGCCATGCCTCAATCCCTTCCCCATTCTCCTCTCGAGATTTTGGGCATACACACACATGTGCCCACTGTATTTTCCAAGCCACCAGGTCCAGGACTCAAACCAGGCAGTTGACCATGTGAGATTCAGCTACTTTAACCACAATTCCACTTGGCCAGCCCAAGGATCTACCTTTCTAATGCCTGGAAAGATTGGATCCCGAAGATTGGTCAACTGACCTGGCCTCTCTCCACCACAGATTTGAGGTTTTTCCCTGTCCCGAGCCATGTTCTGGGTCCCAGAAGTCCAAGACGCTGTGGCTCAACTCACAAGGGCAGAAGGAGGTGGAAACAGCCAAAGTCAAGCCCAAACCTCTTCAGATGCCCATCAACACGTTCTCCGGCATCGTCCAGTGAGCCTGCAGGGGAGCCGAAGAGCTGGGTCCAAGAGCAGCAGGCAGAAGAGATGATACACTACCCGATCAAGCCCAGGCACTCCCGCCAAGAGCTGGAGAAGGCCTGGCTCCCCTTGGCAGCTTCCGGCCTTGACTAGGAGCCAGCCAGTGCCTGGGAGTGCGAGGAGGCTGAGCACGGAGGCGTGTGGTGGTGAGGGTCCCATGCGAGTCCACCGGGAAAAGATGCAGCTGCCTGAGAGCACATGCACAAAGTCAGCTTCTCACACCAACGGCCACTCCTCTGTTTATTTTTAAGTCCCACTTCTCCCACCCAAGAGCCCCACCTGGCTCTTGAAACCAAAATTAGAGCTGCTGTTTGGGTCAGAGCCCTGTGGCCTGGGGAAAATGGGAAGCAGGTAAAGGCAACGGCACAGCCTTCCTCCCACGTCTGGTCCCTTCCCGCCGCCAGTCCACTGCCCACCTCACCCATTCCCAGGAAGGGGTTCCTCCCAGTTGAGAGGAAAATGTCAGATTCAATAAATGCACACTAAGGTGTTTCTGCTTTCATCTACTGCCCAGTGGTATTGGTATTTTAATAGAACTTGGGGGGCAGGGTCCAGCCTAGGTGACGGGGTTGGTAGCACATTAGACCGCAATGCTGGAAGCCACACGGCAGCCCCAGGTTCAGATCCCCAACCTGCTCAACCCAGAAGATGGCAGGACACACAAGCCCGTGATCCTGATCAGCAGCAGGGTTGGGGGAGAGGGACTGTGGTGTGATAGGACCCTGTCAAGCACTTCTGTCTTCAGTTTTCTCTCTTTCTCTCTCATGTGCACATCACTGCAAATAAGCTTTGAATCCAATGAATCCACTTAGGCCTTGGGACCAGCAGTTGGCATAATGGCTATGTTGCTGGACACCCACGTAGTCGACCGCGGTTTGAGTCACGGACCCGGTGGCTTAAACTCACTCCAGGCACGTGTGCATGTGTGCCCAAGATCCCGAAAGGAGAATGGAGGAGAAGGGATTGCAGCACGGCCATCCCCCCGGGGGGGTGACTTCTCGCTTTCTGTTTCTATGTCTCTCTCTGTCTGTCTGGTGAGCGCACGCGCCCTATAGCAAAAACCTCTACAAAAAAAAAAAAAAAAAAAAAAAAAAAAAAAAAACCACTTAGGCCTGGTAAGAGTTTTGTGACATACAAGGGGACTTCAAAAAGTTCATGGAAAATGGAATTAATGAGTTTATTTTGGAGGAAATTTTTTTAAAAATCCCATACAGTTTTTTCCTAACGTGCACTTTCCATGGACTTTTGAAACCCTCTTGTATGAACTGGTCTGTTCTGTCCCCCGCCCCTTCCTCTCCTCATTTCTCATTAACTTCTTTTTTAAAAAATCATTTTTTATTTAACTTTTTATTTATTATTATTTGTCTTAATTTGACCAGAGAAAGACAGAAAGAGAGAGAGAAAGTGAGAAAGCAACTGCCAGGTCTGAGACTCAAACTGCAGTCAGCCACATGGGAGACTGGCCTCTTTAACCACCACGCCTCCTGTGGCTTGCATCTGAGTTACCTTGTCAGAGTCCTAAGGCTTCATGGGGATGGGGGTGGGGTAGAAGAATCCCTTTGAAGTTTAGGGATCCAACTGTGAGAGGTGGACCTGTCACCTTTGGCCCTTTTGCCCTGCCAGTGGAGGAAGTCCTGTGGCACTTTCTTGATGGCAAGAAGAGTGTAGGAGGGCCGCCTGCAGTGCTGGGCAGGTGTGCTGGCCAATGGAGATTCTCTGTGCACCACGGGACAAGGAAGTAGACACGCCCAGGGGAGTCTCTGGGGAAAGGGTGCAGAGGTGGGCAGCTGGAGGCCCGAAGGCGAACATGGGCACCACAATGGACACCAGCATGGTGGTGCCTGCCTCCCACGGAGATGAGCCAGGGCAGTCAAGAAGAGGCGGGCAGATGGATGTGCCATCCTCTACGAAAGCTGCCCACTGCAGAGCCCAGGGAGGAGACGGCCAGGGACAGTCCTCAGAGGGAATGAGGCAGCTTTAAGCCTGAGGTGGCGGCAGCAGCGTTGAATCTCAGTGAGTTTACCTGGCAGTAGTTTGGTTTCATTTCTGCTGCCATCGGGGTGATGCAGACGCATTCCTATCACAGTCTTTTTTTTTTTTTTCCTGCTCACAAAGTAAGTGTCGGCAATTTTTTTTAATTACCAGAAGGCTCAGGCACGCTCCAGAGAGAGGGAGAGGGAGAAAGCGTGATCTCGTCTCCGTTTCTCCCTCCTGTTGAGACCTTGGGCACACATGAACATGCACATGCACCCAGCATGTTTTTCAAGCCATCTGGGCTGAGATTTGAACAAGAGTCAGCTGTGTGGAATCTGGCTTACCCTAACCACTAAGCCCTGGGGCCAACTTCACAATGTAGGTTTTAGAAGAAATATTTGTAGCTTTTAACAGATGTTAAGGTTAGGTGAGGGCCCTGGGCCTTATCCCAGCAATATTTCTTTTTCTTTTTTCTTTTCTTTTTCTTTTTTTTTTTTTTTTTTTTGGAGAGGTTTTTGCTATAGGATGTGTGCCAGAAAGACAGAGAGATACGAAGACAGAGAGAGACAGAGAGAAAGCAAGCAATCACCCCCCAGGGGGGATGGCCACACCGCAATCCCTTCTCCTCCGTTCTCCTCTTGGGATCTTGGGCATGCACGCCCACACGCCTGGCGTGATTTTAAGCCACTGAGTCTGGGACTCGAACTGCGGTTGATAACATGTGAGTCCAGTGACAAGCCATTATGCCAACTGCTGGCCCCAATCCCAGCAATATTTCTCCTTCACGATGAAAACACGTCCTAGACCAAATTCTGCTACACAGTCAGACACGTGTTGGCAAGCAGCTCTCCTCCCATTTACAGCCAAATTAGGTGCCCTGAGCAAACCGTGTAGGAAACGTTTATTGCATTCCTGGCAAATCAGTTTGCTCCAAAACACTCAACTATTTTGGAGCAAAGCCGATAGCACCCTTCCAAAGGATTTGGACTGCTGGAAGCTCTAGATTCTTCTATCCTGTTCAAACAAGACAGGACATGCTTCCAAAATAATTACACCCAATCTGTGTGGTTTGGGCACCACTAATTTGTCAGTAAAGAGCTATTCAAATATTTATAAACCTAATTAATGGAGCTCCTTCTGTTGATCTCAGGTTGTTGAAGTGTATGGATTAATTGCTTCTGGAGTGTGGCTTTTTTTTTTTTAATTTTTTTTATTAAATGCCAGCTAACCACCTCTGGAGTGTCTACGCAAACAGGGCAAGGAACCGTGCTTAGGCATAGATTAAAATTATCCTGCAGGGGGCCTGACAGTGGTGCAGTGGTAAAACACAGTCCGCCGAGGCTGACCCACACGGAAGGGTTCCAGATTCCCGTCTGAAGACCTCCCCTAGTACTCCAGGTATATGCGTGCCTATGGTCCAGTCCTGGCATCAAGACCCTGTTTAGGATGCACCCTCTTTTTCTCTCTGGAGAGTGCATGCCCCTTCCATCTCTCATGCAGGAAATAAATGACAAAATAAAATAAGATTAAAACTGTTTTGAATAAACAAGAGGTCTTCAAAAAGTCCATGGAAAATGCATATTACGAAAAGGACTAGGCATAGATTTCAAAATGTTTGGCACCAAAGTAAACCTGTACTTTTATTCTATTTTTTTCTACCAACTTTTTAAAGTCCCCTCATCCATACTGTCCTGGGGTTGTGATGTACTTTGGGATAGGCTGCTGGACCTGCCACTCCAGGGCTGTCAGCCCTCTTTGGGGAGGGCCCAAGAAAAATTGTCACCTAAGGTCACGCCTCTTTCGGGGGCAGCTCTCATGCAGCAAAACGGTTCTATCCCCTGGGGACAAGAATACTGCCTTCCTAGAGCTTGGCTTCTGGGGGAGACCGTGAACATGGTGAGGTGAACAGGGTGAGTGCTGTTAGTGTCAACCTGAGGGACATTCCACAGTTGAGAAAAAGCGGGGAGGGGGAGTGCGTGTGTTCTGGGATTCGCAGCTGGGGTGGACAGAGATGATCCCTGAGGTGGTCACTGACCTGGGGCCATGTGACTAAATACCTGAAGATGAGGAGGGAGCCTCCAAACGACGTGCATTCCATTCTCGAGCCCCACCCCCACCTTCAACCCGACAGTTTCACCTGCCTGAAGCAGTCCCAGGATTTAGTCCAGGTGAGCCTGTGAGGGACCTGCGGCCTAGCTCAGAGCGCACCCTGCAGGCCCCATGACACCCCTGGGCAGGTGGGGAGGAGGCCAAGGTCTCTCCCCCTCCCCCGCCCCGGAGTACTAGAGGCTGCAGGACGTGGCAGGTGAGCTGGCAGGTGCGCGGGCAGGTGCGTCGGCCCCGCCCCCGCCCCGCTGGCCTCGAGGTGGGGCCACTTCCGGGCCGGAGGCCGGACGTGGGGGGTCGGGGCGGCCGTTGACCTGGTGACCGCGGTGTGCCGGAGGCTGGAGGCACGGTCTGGCTGGCTTCTCTCCGCGAGCCCCGGAGCTTTTTCCCAGGGGACATGGGGCCGCGCCCTCTCCCGCCGCCGCGCCCGCCCTGCGCCCAGCCCTGCCCCCCGCCAGCCGGGGTCTGAAGGAGTCGGGAGCCATGAGCGCCAACCCCCAGTGGGACATCAGCAGGGCGCTGGGGGTGGCCAGGCTCTTCCACCTGGTGTGTGGAGTCCGGGATGCGTCTGTGACCCCATACCTGACTCTCTACCTGAGGCAGCTGGGCTTGGCCGCTCCCTGGGTGGGCATTCTAATGGGCACCAAGCACCTGATCGCGGCCTTCTGGGCTCCGTTCTGTGCCTTCCTGGCCAAGAGGTACCAGAAGCGGAGAGTGCTGCTCATAGGCTCGCTGCTTGGCTCGGTGGGAGCCAGCCTGCTGATGGTCCTGGTCCCCCCTCTGGACAAAGACTTGGCATACCGCTCTTGCAACCGGAGCAGCAACCTGAGCTCGGTCCCGCTAAGCGTGAACCTCACCACTGCCGGAGGCGCTGCCTCCAACCACTCGGCAGGGGCAGGGGCGCTCAGCCTCCCAGCAGGAAGGAGCTCTGGAGTCACGGTAGCCTATGGCTTCCCAAATGGACCTGGTGAAAGTGGCCCAGAAACTTTCCATGCCCTGAGTGGCTACCTAGCTCGCTCTGTTGAAGGAACCAAGTTCATGGCCCATGTGTTCCTCCCTCCTGTCACTTCTGGAGTGAAAGCCAATCTCAGGGAAGGTGCTTTCGAAGGGGTCAGTGCTGCCCGCCCCTTGCTTCCTGGAGACACAGCGCTGGGAAGTCCTGCCAACTTGTCAGCGGCAGGGAGGCAAGCCGAGGCCCGGGGGCTCTCCTTGGAAGGGCTGCAGTGGACTTTCATCCTGGCCCTGGGCTCCGTGGTGTTCTGGGAGCTGCTGACCTCCTCTCTGGAGCGGGTGGCTGACGACAGCATTTATGAATACCTGGACTTCGTAGATGCCACTGACCGCTACAGAAGCCTGTGGATCTGGCGGTTGCTGGGCACGGCGGTGGGTGTGTGTGCCATTGCAGCCGCGGCGGAGCAACTGGACTGCTTCCTGATGGCCAGTGGCCCCCGGGGTGTGGTGCACTTCTACGGCTACTCACTGGTCAGCACCCTGGCCTTATTGGTGAGCATTGTCTTTCCTGTGCCCATCTGTCAGCGGCGGGAGCCCAGCTATAGAACCGTCAAAGCGTTGTCTCTGGTCCGGGGCGAGCCCCGCCTCATCCTCCTGGCCTTCACCGTCTTTCTGATAGGCGCTGCCGCCAGCACCGTGCAGAACTTTCTGTTCTGGCACATGAAGGACCACGGGAGCAGTGAACTGGTCATGGGGTTCTCGGTGGCGCTCAGCCTGCTGGGGGAAATCCTGCTTCACCCGCTCAGAGCTCCGCTGCTGCGGAGACTGTCCCGGGCTGGCACGCTGGGCCTGGGGCTGGGAGGCCTCGCCGGGCAGCTGCTCTATTATTCCTTCCTCTGGAGCTGGTGGTCGGTCCTTCCCGCTCAGACCTTGAGTGCCATCAGCAACGGGGCTGTATGGTGGGCAGTGGGGGCCTGGATAGGCGACCTGGCCACGCCCAGCATGGAGAGGCCCCTGAGTGCCATGTTCAGAGGCCACTTTTATGGCGGCGGCTGCAGCCTGGGCAGCTTTGTGGGGGGCTTTGCACTGATGCGCTTCAGCCTGGCCACGCTCTACCAGGCCTGCTGCGTGGTCCTGCTGCTCTGGCTGGCCTTGTTCCTGGCCATCCAGCCCAGGCTGCCCCAGGAGCGCAAGATCAACTACTCCAGGCTGCTGATTGTGGAAGCTAGCGACACCAGCGACTCTGAGCAGGGGTCCGAACGGGACTGGCTTGTGACGGCCATGAGGGAGGAGCACACAAACTGGAAGAGCTGAGAGTCGTAGTATGCTGATGGCCAGTGGCCATCAGTAGAGTGGGACAGATCAGTCTGCTGAGGACACTGTCCTGCCTGGGACTGCTGCAGGGAGCCTTGGGAGAAAGACGGTATGTCTCTACCAAGGACCCAATAGGATCACCTCATTGCATGATTTTCTTCCCTTTTGTAATAAAAGAAGATTTAACTTTTTGCCATTCAATCTTTTTTAAATAATGGAGAAAAAATATGTTTACTAAAAAAAAAAAAAAAAAAAAAACATGTTTCCTTTGTTTTTTTATTTGCTTGTATGTTTTGTCTTTTATTGTTTTAGTTTTGCTATAGGTCACGTGCACTCACCAGTGAGAGAGTGAGAAATCACCCTCTATGGGGGATGCCCACCTCGTAATCCTTTCTCCTCCATTCTCCCCTTGGGACTTTGGGCATGCATGTTCACATGTCCAGTGTGTTTTTCAAGTCGCCTAGTCCCAGGACTTGAACCTACAGTCAGTTATGTGGGATTCAGCCTCAACTTCTATGCCATCTGCTGGCACCAAACACATTCCCTTTGTATTCTCTGTATGATGTACTACTAACTAGTGAAGATCCATTTAGCAGTGGCTGAAGTGATCACTTCAAATTGGCAGCACCAGGAAGGCAGTGAAGACCTGCAGGATTCAGTGGGCAGAGAGGGTGGCTGCCTGGCTGAGTCGGGGCCAGTCCCATGGCTCACAAAAGCCTTCGCTTGTCCTAAAAAAGTCGTGCCGTGGGCAGGTAAGAACGGTGCTGGGAATTGAAATCCTCCCTCTGCCCACTGATATACAAGCACCCTTGCTCACTCCCAAGTTTTAAGTTTCCAACAAGAGAAAATGATGGGCTAGGTACTGTGTGCTGGGAGGGAGTGGTGGTCTCATTCTTACTCTCAAATGTGTGTTCACCAGGGAAGTAATCCTTAGGATCATCTTCTATATTTACATCAGAACAAGAACATTTTCATGTCCTTTAGACTCAGCATTCCCAACCCTTGGACCACAGTCAGCTCCCGTTCTGTACTCCCTGGGGAATCGGGCTGCACAGCAAGAGGTGAGCTTCGGATGAGCAAGTGAAGCTTCGTCTGTATTTACGGCCGCTCCCCGTTGCTGACGTAGCCACCTGAGATCCACAGCTCCGCCTCCTGTCCAATCAGCGATGGCATTAGATTCTCATTGGAGCTCGAATCCTATCGTGAACTGCACGCGCAGGGGGAACTGAATTGTGTGCGCTCGTAAACCATTCTCCTCACCTCCATCCATGGAAAAATTGTCTTCCATGAACCTGGTCCCTGGTGCCAAAAGGACTGGGGGCCACTGTCTTAGACTCACATTTTGTTCTCTCAGCCTGGCAGGATCACATGGAGATTTTAGCTCTGCTTTGATTAGGGTGTGGTGGTCTCCACTGGGTAGGTGCTACAAACACAGCACGTCGCCCCTGTGCCTGGCCACCAGGTGGGGTTTCAGAGTGGCAAACCAATGCTGTTGCCTTCCCAAGGCCTCCAGAACCTTCCTCGACCTGAAGAAAGGGCCCTTTATTCCAGTCTCCAAGAGCCTAATTCTTCTACCTTTCAGTCAGATAAACAGAATATTGGATTTATTGGGTCACCGGGAAAGTCATGACATAGTTTTTTCAGTGCGAAAATGCATCATGACTTTTCCAATGACCCAATTATACAAATGTAGAAAATGTCTCAAAGCCAGAGAAATATATGAATGTTCACTGGATTAGGCATGGTTCTACAATCTTTGTTCTTTTTAAATTCTCCCTGGGAAGCTCTAGGACACACATAACAAAAATAAATAGATAACCTCCACCCTGAGCAATTAGAAATTTAATTGTCTTACATAAGGTATCTAGGGGTAGGCAGTCCAGAGTTAGAAGAGTGTGGGAGGCTGCTCACGAGCGTCTGCTGAGGTTTCTCAGAGAGCAAACAATTGCCATGATTGGTTCCCTCAAAAAAACCTGACCTTCGAAACCTTGCTCTGATTGGCCACTAGAATCCCTCAGATTTGCATATCTGGCACCTCATGATTGGTCCAAAAGCAACCAATCATAACCCACCGTTTACAACCAATCACGGCCCACCGTTTGCAACCAATCACGGCCCACCAGCATGTATATAACCACGATGCCTGGCCCACAGTAGCCAGACGACGACCCTGGAGAGCCTGAAGAGCTGAAACACTGCACAGTCTCCAGACGACCCTGAAAACCCTGAAGAGCTGTGACACCGCGTCGTCTCCATGCTGTGACACTGTGCTGCTTGTTCTGGCTCTCACTCCTTCCCTCAGGAAACCTGTTTGACTGTCCCCCTGGGTCGGGACAGAAGAGCTGCTGAATGATGCCACAGGGACCTAGAATCTAATCTCTTCACATCGTCATAGGCAGTTTGTAAGCCTCCCTCCCATATTTATTCTCTCATAATAACAAAATGGCTGCTGCATCTCCAGACCTTTCATCCACGTTCCAGGCAGGAAGAAGAAAGAGACAACAGGGCAAAGGGGGAAACAGGAAAGAGTGTCTATATCAAGAAAGCAAGTCTTCCCAGTACTCCTCTGCTGACTTTGAAATGAAGTGGGTCCATGGCCACCTCCAATTGCAAAGGAGTCTAGGAAGTGGAGTGTTTTCACATGGGCATAGTTACAACCCAAGCAAAATCAGGGCTGGGTTAGAAAAAACAGGGTTTGCTGTTGGATCATTAGCTAGCAACATCTGCTGCATCATCATGGATCTCACACCTGTGTCCATCTCATGCCAGACAGAGTCTGTGCTCCTTCCAGCCCAGTACGCCAGCTTCCCCCACAGAAATGATGTTAGCAACTTGAGCCCCCCAACGACCCTACAAAGAAATCAAGTTTATTATCCGCATTTTACAAATAATAAAGAGGAGTCTCAGAAAAGTCCCACATTGGGTCACTGGCAGAAACACCACCAGAGTCCTGATTCCTTGCCCCAAATGTAAGGCCTTTTCTTCTATGCTGGTAGCTCTCAACCCTGGCTGTCTGGGCAAATCTAAGGCACATATACCAAATTAGACAGGGTCTCAGGTCCATCAGTCTCTCAGATAAGGCCCAGAAAAATGCTGTGTGTGTGTGTGTGTGTGTGTGTGTGTGTGTGTGTTTAATTGCCAGAGTGCGAAAGTGCTCACCCAAGAGAGAGAGAGAAGGAAAGGGAGAAAGCACCTCCTTCGTATGGTGTGGTCATACTGCACTCCATTCTCCACTTTTCCACCCTGTTGGGATTTAGGACATGCACACACACATGCCTAGTGTGTCTTTCAAGCTATATGGGATATGTTTTGGTAATTAAGTTAATATTTGACTACTTCTCATTTGTAAAGAACTGCACTACTTTCCATGGGGGATTCAAAGAGGAATAAAATGCATAGCCTCTACTCTCAAGAAGCGAATGGTCTAACTAGAAGATTTATTTATATCCATATACACATGTACAAGGAAGCACAGGACAGTGAAAAATGCCACACACACACACAAGTTGTGACATTTACTCTTATTAATTGCTATAGCCAGTAGGTCAGCTAAGCTTTGACAAATCAAAAGGAAACGAAATTCTTAGCTCTCAACCTTGTGGCTATCAGAGATATTGAGTCTGCTGTTCTGACATTTCTTGGTTTCAACCAGGAAAGTAAATATTGAATGAGCCATTAACTGTTTTGTTTTGTTTTGTTTTGTTTTGAGAGGTTTTTGCTATAGGGTACGTGTGCTCACCAGACAGACAGAGAGAGACAGAGAGACAGAAAGCAAGAAATCACCCCCCAGGGGGGATGGCCATGCTGCAATCCCTTCTCCTCCATTCTCCTCTCGGGATCCTGGGCACGCACGCACACATGCCCAGCGTGAGTTTAAGCCACCGAGTCCGGGACTCAAACCGCGGTTGACTATGTGGGAGTCCAGCAACATAGCCATTACGCTAACTGCTGGTCCCGACAAGCCATTAACTGTTAACGCTCAGGTTACGGAGACCATTATTTCCCAAGTGAGTTTTGTAAAACACTTCATCCTAGTGGGGTAGAGGGTTAGGGAAAGCATTAAAAAGGGATTCTGTGGCCAAATCTGGTAAATGACATGAATGGGGACCAGCAGGTGGTGTGGTGGTTAGGGTGCTAGAGTTCCACGTGGCTGACCGTGGCTTGAGTCCTGGACCTGGCAGTTCAAAAATCACACCAGGCACGTGTGCGTGTGTGCCCAAAACCCCAGGAAAAGAATGGAAGAGAAGGGATTGTGGCATGGCCATTCCCTCTAGGGGGTGATTTTTCACTTTCCCTCTCTCTGTCCCTCTCCAGTGATCATGCACGCCCTATGGTGAAAACCTCAAACAAAAAATGTAAATGACTGCCACCTCTTAGAAACTTGAATGTCTGTTAGTGAGTGAAGACTCTCAAAAACACTGTAGTCAAGTTAACTGGATCGGCTCTGTCAGAGGTGGCAGCATGGAAGGGATGAGACACTACGTTTGCACGCGAATTTCATATGAACCTTTGTGGAAGACAACATCAGGGAGATGCGTTGGGATAGATTATGAGTGTCCTACATGGCCACCTTACATGTGATTAAAACATGTGGCCTGGGGACCAGTAGTTAGCGTAATGGCTATGTCGCTGGACTCCCATGTAGTCGACCGCGGTTCGCGTCCCGGACCCGGTGGCTTAAACTCACGCTGGGTGCGTGTACGTGCGTGCCCAAGATCCCGAGAGGAGAATGGAGGAGAAGGGATTGCGGCATGGCCATCCCCTCTGGGGGGGTGATTTCTCGCTTTCTATCTCTCTGTCTCTGTTTGTCTGGCGAGCGCACGCGCCCTATAGCAAAAACCTCTCCAAAAAAAAAAAAAACTCACACAGGATGCATGTGCATGCGTGCCCATAATCCTGAGAGGAGAATGGAGGAGATGGGGTTAAGGCATAGCCATCCCTCCTGGGGTAGGGGGGTGATTTCTCGCTTTCTGTCTCTCTGGTAAGCACACATGCCCTATAGCAAAAATCTTTCTAAACAAAAAAGAAAGAATTATTTTATTTATTTATTTATTTATTTATTTATTTATTTATTTATTTAAACTTGTTTTAGTCACTGGAGAGAGCCGGAGAGAGCCAGAGAGATAAAGAGAGAGGGAAAGTGAGAAAGCAAGCTGCCAGGTTCGAGACTTGAACCATGGTTGGCCATGTGGGAATCCAGCATCCTAACCACCATGCCACCTGCTGCCCCTGAAACTTTTAACTTGTTAAAGTAACTTTAATTAATTAATTAATTGATTTAATACATGATAGATTTATCCCATAAGAGACAAAGAGAGAGAGGAAGAGAGAGAAGCACCTCGCACAGGGTCTTCATGCTGCAATCCACTCCCAGTCTTAGCCGGCCCCAGCTCATGGGCACATTATGCCCATCATGTATGGGGAGGTCTCTGGACTCAAACCCAGAACCTCCCCATGTAGGTTGGTCTTGCAAAGCATTGTGCTATCATCGCAACCACCATCTGACCCCACCACCACCTTTATCTTTTTTCAAGTCTGATTGTGAGATGGCTTGGTGGCATGGATTATACTAGGCTGAAGTCCTTTCCACCCTTGGGAGCCTGTTGTCTGTGATAGGAACGTGATTTGGTGAGATGTCTTTGCCCGCAGAAGTAAAACTTGAAGAATGGCCCCTTGACAATGTCACTTGCCCCACTGGGTCTCGATTTCCATGTGTGAACAAGACCTCAGCGTCTATGGCCTTGCAAGTGCATGCTGCTTGACCGTGACATGATTTCCTCTGTTGAGACAAGGTCATTCCACCTATGCCCCTCTCACCCATCAGAATAGGATGGCATTACCCCAGGGATGCCAGGGCCTTGAATAAATGTTCATCTTCTTACCCCTAAATCTGACATTAAGTCCCCAGTCTATGTGCAGAACCCAAAGCACCAGCCCTATAGCCAGGCTCCAGTGGTAGTGGAATGAGCCAGAGGGAGAGTCTGCAGGAGATGGGACTTTATCCCAGTAGGGTGAGGCCTCCAGTGTGGGGGTTGTTGTGGAAGGGGGAGGTCCAGATAGGCACCTTCAGTACAGGGGACACCATCCTATAGGCATTTCACTGTCCCCTCTGCTAATTCATGCCAACCATCATGGGCTGTAGCCTTGAGCCTTTGCAGCCCTTCTTCCCTTTGCAAGGAGTGAGGGCATCCTCTCCAACCTACAAGTCACTTTCTACCTCCACACAGGACTAGAGGGCTGTGAACTGGGGCTGAAGAGGGCTGAAAGCAAACCAGGGGAGGAAGGGAGGAGATGGCACCAGAAGTTCAGGAGCTTCCACCAGGGAGCATCAGACACACTGGGTAATTCAGATCCTCCATCCTCAGACAAGTCTGGTCCCGGTGCCCTTCTCAAAGCTCCATTCAGAATGAGGTCAGCTCCCTTGAACTCTTAGAGCATGGAACAGAGTGCTGTTGCTGAGCTGGCCCATGATACAGACGGGGTCCAGGAGAGGGGCTGGGAAAAGGGAACAGCTGTGGTGACTGCCATTGAAATTGGCTAGTTAAGAAACATAGGCGGGACCAGCAGATGGGGAACGGTTACATGGCTGGACTCCTATGTGGTTGACTATGGTTGAAGTCCAGTACCCAGTGGCTTATAACTCATGCCAGGTGCGTGTGCCTGCAAGTCCAAAATCCTGACAGGAAATTGAGGAGAAAGGATTGTGATGTGGCCATACACCCTAGGGAGGATATTTCTCACTTTCTCTCTTTCTCTCTTTGTCTCTCTGGCAAGCACATGTACCCTCTTAAAAAAAAAAAGGAAAAGAAAAGGAAAAAAAAAAAAAACATAGGTACTATCAGCCCTGCCAGCCTGGAGAAGCCAAGGGTATCTCTTCTTAAGAACATAGGCTGCTCAGAACCAGTAGATGTCGTAATGGTTATGTCACTGGACTCCCATGTAGTTGACTACAGTTTGAGTCCCAGACCTGGTGGCTTAAAATTCATGCCAGGCATGTGTGCGTGTGTGCCCAAAATTCCAAGAAGAGAATGGAAGAGAAGGGATTGTAGCATGGTTGTCCCCCTACCCCCAGGGGTTTCTTGCTTTCTGTCTCTCTGCCTCTTCAGCAAGCACATGCGCCCTATAATACCAAAAAAAAAAAACCTCTCTCTCTAAAAAAAAAGTAGGCTGCTGGGGCCAGCAGGTGGCATGGTGGTTTAGGTGCTGGACTCCCACATGGCTGACCATGGTTCGAGTCCCAGACCTGGTGGCTTACTTTCTCACTTTCCTTCTCTCTCTCTCTGGTGACCACTTGTGACCTATAGCAAAAAAAAAAAAAAGAAAAAAAAGAAAAAGAACATAGCTTACCTAACGGTGCTTCCATCTTGATCAGAGTGGGTGGGAGTCAGTGTAAACAAGAAGAAACAGAACCAGCTGGTGTCACAGTTGTAACACAGTGCTCTACATGCCAGAGGCCTCACTGGACATGTCACGTGTACGCATGCCCGTCATGCAAGCTGGCTGAGGTTGGAGGCCAATCATGGTGCGAAGACCCTATTGGGAGTGCCTCTCTCTCTCTCTCTCTCTCTCTCTCTCTTCCTCAGACTCTCTCTCTGGCCTTGTCTAATGGAAGAAATAGATTTGTGGTTTTTGTTTTGTTTTATGTGAAGAAACAAGAGAAATGGTTACAATGGTTACATGTACCATTTGAGTTTCCTCGGGCTAAGGAAGGGCCACAGGAAGTTAGAGCTCCAGCCCCCACCCCCTTCCAGGCTGGCCCAAGTCTCACCAGTTTATATGTGGGTGCTCACAGAGGGGCACACAGATGTTTACAAATAGGTCTGAACTCATCATTCGATGAACCCTCAATACAATGGAAAAAAAGAGATTTGTCCCAGAAGACCTTTAAGAAACCCTGAGACTCATGTTACAGTCTCTCTTTTTCTCAGGAAGCAGATGGCATCAACAAACAACGCCTCTTCCTATTGTTCTTGGCTAGTTACCTCAAAATCTGTATGCCCTTTACCCAGAAAGACACTCTACTACTTCCAGAAAATAGTCCAACACTTTCTTTTACCTAAAGCTTCTTTTTTTTTGAGGTTGTACTGGCTCACTTTCTAGGTTTCTGTTTTCTTTTCTCTCTTTTTTTTTTTTGAAGAGGTGTTTGCTATATGGCGCGTGCGCTTGCCAGACAGACAAAGACAGAGAGACAGAAAGCGAGAAATCACCCTGCAGGGGGGATGGCCATGCTGTAATTCCTTCTCCTCCATTCTCCTCTCGGGATCTTGGGCACGCATGTACACGCGCCTGGCGTGAATTTTAAGCCACCGGGTCCGGGACACGAACCGCGGTCGACTACATGGGAGTCCAGCGACATAGCCATTACGCTAACTGCTGGTCCTTTCTTTTCTTTTTTTTTTTTTTTTTTCAGAAAGATTTTTGCTATAGGACATGTGTGCTTGCTGGAGAGACAGAAAGCGAGAAATCACCTCCTGGGGTCATGGCCACACCGCAATCCCTTCTTCTCCAGTATCCTCTTGGGATTCTGGACACACATCTACATGCGCCCAGCGAAAGTTTAAGCCTCTGGGTCTGAAACTTGAACCGTGGTTGACTACATGATAGTCCAGTGACATAACCATTACACCATCTGCTGGTCCCATCACCTTCTAGGTTTCTATCAGAGAACATAGAGATGTTGCCCTTGAGGTGAATCAGATGAGAGAGAGCTATGATCAGATGTCACCAGTAACCTCCCTTACATGAGGTAAAAGAGATGTGAGTGGTTGCCACCAGGAGTGCACCTCTTTTTGTTTTTTTTACAGTTTCTTTTACTTTCTTTCCTTCCTTTCTCTCTCTCTCTCTCTTTTCTTTCCTTATTTTTTTTCCCTTTCGTGATCAAGAGAGAAAGAAAGGGAGAGAGAGAGAGAAACAAGAGCCCTCCACAAGGTCTCATGACACGATCCTCCCCACCCCCTGCCTTCCCAGCTAGCCAGGATCACGGGCACATGTCCGCATGCCTTGCATGTACAAGTTGATCCAGAAACAAATTCCAGTATGGCACATGGCCTCCAGCATTGCAGAATGTTGTGGTACCACTGCCCCCCTCTGACTGGCCCAGGAGCCCACTACTTTTTTTAACTTAGTTTTTATTTTATAATTATAAATTCAACTTGCAATTCAGCTAGATTTGGAGGAGGATAAGGAAAATATGGAGCCCAAAGAACAGCAGCGAAATCGCAGGTTACAGAGACATAGCGAGCAGATGGGGTGGAGGGTGCTCTCCTAAGCTACAGAGGGAGTGGTCTGGTGGTTAAGAGAAAACACAAGTCAAATTCATCTGAGTTGTCCACAGTCAACAATCACGATCTTCTTGCCGGTCTTGCCATTCTTGGACCCAGAGCGCTCCATGACTTCCATTCATGCCTCTTTTACCTTGCCAAAGTCCACATGCTTGCCATCCAACCACTCAGTCTTGGCAGTGCACATGAAAAGCTGAGAACCGTTTGTGTTGGGCCCAGCATTTGCCATGGACAAGATGCCAGGACCTGCATGTTTCCAGATGAAGTTCTCATCAAATTTCTCCCCAGATGGACTTGCTGCCAGTACCATTAGGGAGTGTGAAGTCACCAGCCTGGCACATAAACCCTGGGATAATTCTGTGAAAGCAGGAACCCTTGTAACCCAATCCTTTCTCTCAAGTGCTCAAAGCACAGAAATTTTCTGCTGTCTTTGGAAATTTGTCTGCAAACAGCTCGAAGGAGATGGAACCCAAGGGCCGGCATCGACAGCAATATTGAAGAACATGGTGGGATTGACCATGGCTGATGGCAAGGAACTCAGCCGGCAGCATCTGCAAACCTGGAGCACACTATTTTTAAGGAATGTTCTAAGAGGTATCTGAATGCATTTCCCTTGTACAACATCTGTCTGCCTTCATCTCAGAGCTTGGTTGTCAGCAGCAAATAATATTCACTAAGTTTGTCCCTGGGACTAGTGAGCCAGGCCAACCTGGGGGCTGGGGATGTTTGAACATTCAAAGAAATTCTGCCTTCCACAGAAGGCCAGAAGTCTGGATGATGTCTGAATTTTGTTTAGCATTGTCTGAGATAGGGACGAAAAACTTTTTTTTTTTTTTTTTTTTTTTTTGGAGAGGTTTTTGCTATAGGGCACGTGCGCTCGCCAGACAGACAGAGAGAGACAGAGAGACAGAAAGAGAGAAATCACCCCCCAGGGGGGATGACCACGCTGCAATCCCTTCTCCTCCATTCTCCTCTCGGGATCTTGGGCACGCATGCACACGAGCCCAGCGTGAGTTTAAGCCACCGGGTCCGGGACACTAACTGCGGTCGACTACGTGGGAGTCCAGCAACATAGCCATTACGCTAATTGCTGGTCCCAGGACGAAAGAAAATTTATAAACAAAATAATCAATCCCTTTTTTTTAGAATTATTTACTTACGTTTAATTATTATTTTAAAATTTGCTATAGGGCATGTGTACTCACCAGACAGAGAGAGAAAGAGAGAGAGAGAAAATAAGAAAGCAAGTCACCAGGTCTTAGATTTGAACTCTGGTTGGCCATGTGGGAGTCCAGCACCTTAACCACCATACCATTTGCTGCTCCCAAACAATCCAATTTTTTTTTTTTAAAGAATTAACTATCTTGTGTCAGTTTGTACCTAGAAGTCTTTCTCTTATTATAACCAAAGGAATCTAAGTATGGGCTACCTGGTGGAAAGAAGATCCACCAGTTAGGTATATCTACTACATTTTTCTATTAGCACCATAATTTCAATCTCTTAATTTAGTTATTAATTCATTTGGAGTTTTTTATTTTTATTTATTTATTTTGTTTGTTTGTTTGTTTTGTACATGTTTAAGACAGGGATCCACCTGTATACTTCTCCAATTAGCCAGTTTTCAAAATACTATTGACTAAATAATTCATGTTGATTTTTAACATTACATCTTTAAACTTAAGTCTGTTTTTGAATTCTCTAGTTTCATTAATCTATTAGTTTCTGCACTAAATCACAATTTTTTTAGCACTTAATTTTGTAATGTTTCAGTATTTGGTAGGCTTCTTTCTTTCTTTCTCTTTCTTTTTTTGGTAGACATTTGTCACAGCACTTGTTCGCTCATTGGAGAGAGACAGAGAAGGAAAGTGAGAAATTACTTGGCCATGCCACAATCTCTTCTCCTTCATTCTCCCTTTGAGATTTTGGGCATGCACACCCAGGTATGTTTCTCAAGCTGCTGGGTTCAGGATTTGAACTGCAGAATTGGCCTGTGGGAACTAGCACCTTAACCACCACACCACCTGCTGGCCTTGGTAGGTGTCTTTCCTCTTTGTTCTTTTTCAAGTTTTATTCTCCCTTTTACATTTTGAAATAAGTTTTTATTGCCCCAACCCCAAATCTGAAATTTTTACTGAAATTGCTTTCAATTACATATTAATTTGTACTATTTGTATCTCGCATTTTTACATTCTTATGTCACCTTATCCATGAATATGGTATATCTCTCCCTTTATCCAGGTCTTCTTTAGGTCCTTTAATAGAGTTATACATTTTATTCCATATGATATAGTATTTAGTTTTTATTATTTAATGTTCTAAATACTTGTTAGTTTTTTATGCTATCATGAAAGGTTATTTTATTTTATTTTTCTTATATTTTTCTAATGATTATTACTAGTGCAAATAAACCTTATTGCTTTTTGTATGCTCAGCACAATCTCCAGCAATCTTGTTAAACTTGTTAGTTCTAAGTCTCTTGATTTTGTCGGGCTTACTGTGTAAATGTGATTATCATCTGCAAATAATAGTTTTGTCTTTACTCTGTGGCCACTTAAACCATTTGTTATTATTGGTAGTAGTAGTGGTGATGATGTTTATGGTCTTAATGTGTTAGCAAGGATTTCTAACACCATATTGAATAGTGGAGGTAAAGTAACCATTTTTGTTTTGTTCCAACCTTAAAAAGAATACTTCTGGGCCAGACTGTGGTGTGATTAAAGAGGCTGGATCCCACATGGCCAACCACATGGTTTGAGTCCCAGACCCAATGGCTTGATAAACACATTGAGCAAATATTCATGTGTGTGCCCAAAATCCTGAAAGGAAGAAGAAATGGAGAAAAGATTCCTTGGGGTGGCAGGGCATGCTTCTTGCTCCCCTCTACCCCCCAGTGGGTACACACACCTCTGGAAAAAAATTTTTAAAGATTATATCTAAAGTTTTAGGTATGATGTTCATCAAGGTTTTATTAAGGTAAAGAAGTTCTTTTCGGAGCCAACAGGCAGTGTGGTGATTGAGGCTACTGGACTCTCACATGACTGACCACAGTTCATGTCTTGGACCTGGTGGCTTGCTGTCTCACTTTCCCTCTCTTTCTCTCTTTCTGGTAAGTGCGTGTGCCTATGGCAAAATTTTAAAAATAATAAGAATAAATATAATTAAACAGACAATTCTTTTAAAAAAAAGAAGTTCCAGGGACAATAGGTGGTGTGGTGATTGAGGAGCTGGACTCCCACAGGTGACTGTGGTTCAAGTCCTAGACCTGGCAGCTTGCTTTCTTACTCCCCCCCTCTTTCTCTCTATCTCTATGTCTCTCTGGTTATATTTTTAAAATAATAATGATGATGAATAACATTAAATAAAATCTTTTTTTAACCTGGTTTTGGTTTTGTTAATTTTTTAAAATTTTATTTAACATTTATTTATTTATTTATTTATTTATTTATTTATTTTAATATGCCGAGAGAGAGAGAGAGAGAGAGAGAGAGAGAAAGCAAGCCGCCAGATCTGGCACTCAAACTGTGGTTGGCCATGTAGGAGCATCTGTAACTACCATGCCACCTGCTGGCCCCCAGCTTTGTTAATTTCCATTGGTATTATTTTATTTTTATTTCTGTCATAATCTTTATTAGCTTCTTCATTCTCATTTCTGTGGGTTTACTTCATTTCTTTTTTGTTTGTTTGTTTGTTTCATTGTTTTTGTTTTTAGTTGTCAGGGGATGTGTGTGCTTGCCAGAGACAGAGAGAGGCAAAGAGAAAGAGGGAGAAAGCACCCCTCAATAGGGCATGGTCACAACATAATTCCTCCTCCATTTCTCCATCCTGCCAGGATTTCAGGCATGCACACACGCATGCCTGGCATGTTTTTCAAGCTGCCAGAACCTGGATATGAACTGTGGTCAGCCATGTGGGATCTGGCTCCCTTAATCACTAAGTCATGGGGCTGACTCACTCCATTGTCTTTTATTTAATTTCTTGAGCTGTACACTTACTTAAATTTTTGTTCTTAATATTTTTTTATTTTCAATAAATGTAGATAAATTTTTAATTTCTCTTACACACTGCTTTAATAGGCAGTTTGACATTGTCAGCATAGACTTTGACATTGTTACTTTGTTCTAAATAGTTTATAATTTCCCTTGTCATTTTCTCTTTAGCCTAAAGATAATTTTAATTTTTCTGAGGAATATGGGACTTTTAAAAAGTTTATTTATTCCATGAGATAGTGAAAGAGAGAGATATGCAGCACCCTCAATAGGGTCTTCGTTGAACCAGGATTCAAACCCAGGCTCCCATGTGGTCCCAGCCAGAGCAGAGAATCTTAGCAGTGCCTGCCACCATGGCTTAGCCTCCTTTTTATAATGTGCCTGGATTTTAAAACATTTTGTTTTCCAATTTTGCTTAAAGCTATGTTTGTTTGTTTATTTTTAAGTTTCTTTCTTTTTTTCTTCCTTCATTGAGAGAGAAAGAGAGAGGTAGGGACCCCTGACAGGATCTTGCCACACCATGTTTCTCCCCCAGCCTTTAAGCCAGCCAGGATCAGCCAGGAGTGTGTCATGGGCATGTCTGGTATGTGAATCCCAAGATCCTTCTCATACGGCTCTGGTATTATGCAGTGCACCCTATCATCTATGTCACTGTGACTGAACCGTAAATGATCTCTTTCTGATGGTATATTATTGGATTTTGTTCTTATATCCAGTCAGAACCTTTATATTAACTTGTGAGTTTAATTAATCTATTGCACATTTATATTAATTAATGTTACTTTAGAACTTGTTTTGTTCCCTCATTTTGTGTCTTCTATTTACTGTACTTTCTTTCTACTCCTTTCCATCTTCTTTGAAATGGTTCAAAATTTTCTTTCTTTTACTGAAGTTTAGATTTCCTACTTTCCATTGACTAGGTCAAACTATTTTTAGAACATAACATATTTGATTTATACTCTTACAATGGTTATCCCTAACTTATTATTACCCTTAATTATGTTTATTCTTCCCCTTGTCAATTTGAGTTTAACAACATCTGTATGTTTGCTTAAACAGGACATGTGTCTTAGTATACTCCCATAACCTTCCATCTTTCCTCCAGCCAGCAGCTCCCCATTCCCCTTCCCCAGTCAACCTTCTTGTCTAGGGCTTTGTTTCTGGATTATATATAATATATAATATTTTGTGGCAGGAGACATTGCTAACTTAGGTAATAACATACTTTTCTAAGCTATGTCATTCCCATTACATTGTATACCTTGATTCATCCTGGATTCACTTGCTATCTTACTGGGATATATACCTTTTTAAAGTGTTTTCAAGAGGGGCCAGAAGATGATGTGGTGGCTAGGGCACTGGACTCCCACATGGATGACTGTGGTTTGGCTCTGTAGTTTGGGTTCCGGATCTAGCAACTTGTTTTCTCACTTTCCCTCTTTCTCTGTCTTTCTCTTTCTCTTTCTCTGGTGAGTTCACATGCCTTATAGAAAAGTAATCATCATCATCAACATCATCATCATCATCATCAATTAAATTAAATTTTTTTTAAAGTCAAAAAGAAAATACTTTTAAGAAATGAAGACCGTGGGCCCAGCAGTTAGCATAACGGCTATGTTGCTGGACTCCCATGTAGTCTACCGCTGTTCGAGTCCCGGACCCGGTGGCTTAAACTCACGCCAGGTGGGTGTGCATGCGTGCCCAAGATCCTGAGAGGAAAATGGAAGAGAAAGGATTGCAGCGTGGCCATCCCCCCAGGGGATGATTTCTCACTTTCTATCTCTCTGTCTCTCACTGTCTTTCTAGCGAGTGCATGCACGCGCCCTATAGCAAACACCTCTAAAAAAAAAGAAAGAAAGAAATGAAGACTGGACAGTGGCACAGCAGGAAAACACAATTCTCCACAAGGTTAACCCACATGGAAAGGTTCTGAGTTCACATCTGGAGATCTCCTTGAATACTCAGGGCATACATGTGTTTGTGATCCAGGGCCGGCTGAAGCTGGGGCTGGATTGCAGGATCAAGACCCTATTGAGGGTGCTGTCTCTTTGTCTCTCTTGATCATGGAAGAAATGAACAAGTAAACTTTTAAAAAAAATTCTTTCAAGGGAGACTGAGTTCTGGAAAGGTGAAATGAGGACCTTGGTAAGCCATTCTCTCACAAAACAACAAAAACACTGCCAAAACAACTAAAATAAACCATTTCGAAATTCTGGAAATGTGCCAAAGCCACAGAATGAACTGAAAATCATCTATAAGAGAAAATACTAAGCTTCAATATGACAGCGACGTCTATGGCATTTTAACTTGGGGCTATTCCCATCCTCTCTCCCTCTCATTTGGTGGCCTAAGTCGCCATGAAAAGCCAGCAGTCTCAAAGCTAACAAAGGAAACTGACCACTTCTGGAACTCTGTTAAAAGCCTTATCCCTCGAGCACAGTAAGTATTTTGTCCAAATTAGCAACTACCTGGAAAATCTCCTTTCCCAACGTGTTAGAGATATTTTATTTGACTCACAGCTTAGCTGGAGTTGAAGGAGTTGAAGGGGGTGGGTTTCCCCAGGGCATTCCCCAAAACAATAACAATCTGATGGTAATAGCTCAGCTGCTTAAGGCTGTGATTTTGGTTGCAGCAAACAAGATCCAACCCAACAACAATAAAAGTTTAAAAGGATGTCCTTGAGAACTAGAAAACCACAAGCACTTTTAAAAGTTCCAACATATTCCTGGGCATCTAGAAAGCTGAGCACATGTGCGTGCTTGGGAAAGACCTTGGCAAAAAGAAGGCTGCCTTCATTCGCCTTTGGCTGACCTTGAGTCCCTTTGCAAATAGGCAGTAAAAGCTAAGGTGGTCTTTTAAACTCCCTGAAGTTTGAAAATGTACCTTCAGGTACAGATCCTCTTGGCAAAGGGTGGAAGACCTATAAACAAGGCATGTAGAAAAATCTCCAGAGTAATCATAAGCTGACCACTAAATTATACTGACCCAGGAGTGAACCCTAGGAAACCAGACTTAGAAATAAAAATAAGAACTTTAAAAAAAATGCTAACAGAGAACTCAGAGGCTGTCCATTAGAAAATATAGAATTTAACAGAATTAATTGAGTGAAGTCACTAAACAAATAAGCAGCAACAAGAAAAATAATAACAGCAGCAATAACAACAAACCTTGGGAGAGGGACTCTGATAGATATTGTTATAATATACTATTTAAAATGTACAGCTTTAAACAGAAATATATCAGACATACAAAGAAACAAAACGTTGTGCTATTATATACAGCAAAATAAGCAGCTAATAGGAAGTATCCCTGAGGGCATGTGGATATGCAGTTTAGTAGAAAAAGACTTTAAATCAATGATTATAAATATGTTCAAAAAACTAAAGAATATCATATCTAAAGAGCTAAAGGAAAGTATGACAACAATACTTCACCAAATAGATAATGTCAGTCAAGAAACAGGTGTTACGGAAAAAGAATCAAATAATTCTATAGTTGAAAAGTGCAATAGCTAAAATGAAAGAAAAAATGATAACAAATTTAAGCTGCCAGGTGAAAGAATCAGCCAACTTGAAGATAGTTATCCAGTTTGAGGAATAGAATGAAAAAAGATTAAAGAAAAAGGAAGAGTGCCTCAGAGGCCTATGAGATACCATCAAGCAGGTCAACATACACATAATAATTATCGCAAAAGGATCAAAGAAAAATCGAGGGAAATGAATATTTGAAGATATAATAGCTAAAAATCTCCCAAATGTGGTGCAAACAATTAATGTAGGTATCTCCAAGAAGCTTAACAAACTTCAGGGTGAATAATTCAAAGAGATCCACACCTAAACACAGCATAATCAAACTGGGAAATTCAAAGACAAAGAGAAAATCTTAAAGGCAACAAGAGGAAAGCAGCTTAATATGTACAGGAGGTCCTCAATAAAATTAACATTAACTTCTTATTGAAATCATGGAGGCAGGAAGGAAGGGGAAAAAAATCGTCCAAGTATTGTAAGAAAACTTACAAACCAAGAATTCTAAACTCAGCTGAATTCTCCTTTAGAAATGAAGAAGCTAAGACATTTCCCAATGAACAAATAACTGAGAACTCATCACTAGCAGACCTGACCAGAAACACTAAAGGAAATCCTTTAGGCTAAAATAAAAAGAAATTTGACAGCAACTCAAATTGGCAAGAAAAGGTAACTAAATAGGTAAATAAAAGAAATAGTCTACATTTATTTTTTATTTACAACTCTTCTCATTCTAACTGATTTAAAATCAACTGCATGAAGTAATAATTAGGAAACTATACTGAAGGAGCCCAGTAGGTGACATGGTGGTTAAGGTACTGGACTCTCATGTGGCCAACTGCTGTTCCAGTCCCAGCCTTGGTAGCTTGTTTTCTCAGTTTCCTTCTCTCTCTCTGGTGATCATACGTGCCCTATCACAAATTTAAAAATAAATCATAAAATTAATTAATTCCTTAAAATAAACAATGCTGAAGGGTTTATAATGTATAAAGATGTGATTTTTATGACAATAACAGCCAAATAAGCAGAGATGAAATAGAGATATATTGGAACAAAAGTTTTGTAGTGTATTGAAATTTAACTAGTTTTAACACAAACTAATTTTTTTTTTTGAGAGGTTTTTGCTATAGGGCGTGTGCACTCACCAGAAAGACAGCGAGAGACAGAGACAGAAAACAAGAAATCACTCCCACAGGGGGGATGGCCACACCGCAATCCCTTCTCCTCCATTCTCCTCTTGGGATCTTGGGCACGCATGCACACATGCACATGTGCCTGGCGTGAGTTTAAGCTACCGGGTCTGAGATTTGAACCACAGTCAACTACATGGGAGTCCAATGACATAGCCATTACACTAACTGCTGGTCTCTTTATTATTTTTTTTTTAATATGACCAGAGAGAGAGAAAGGGAAAATGAGAAAGCAAGCCACCAGGTCTGCTAGCCCTGCAAACTAAATTTATAAAGTTAGAATGCTGGGACCAGCAGATGGCATAATAGTTACATCACTGGACTCCATGTAGTCAACCTCGGTTTGAATCCCAGACCTGGCAGCTTAAATTCACTCTGGGTGCGTGTATGTTTGCATGCCCAAATCCCAGGAGGAGAATGGAGAAGGGATTATAATGTGACCATCCCCACCTGGGGATGATTTCTCACTCACTTTCTGTCTCTCTGTCTCTCTCTGCCTCTCCAGCAAGAGCAAATAATTTCTCTCTCTAAAAAACTTAAAATGCTAATTGTAATCCTCAAGGATTGCACTAAAAAAAAATAATTTGTTAAATGATTTCCAATGAAGTCCTGATGTGGTAAACTTTTTTGAAGATTATATGCCTGACAATATTTTAAATTTATGGTCACATTTTAATAGTATTGAAAATGCTTACAAAATTCTAGGTTTTGAAAAGTTCCTATCCTTCAATTCTTTGAAAATATTACTCCATTCTTATCTTGCATCCAGTTTGATGTTAAGAAGTCTGATGTCAGTGTAGTTATTGCTTATTTTTCTCTGGAAGATTTTTGAGTTTTCTTTCAACCACCAAAAATAAATAAATATATATATATATATATATGTGTGTGTGTGTGTGTGTGTGTGTATATATATATATATATATAAATCATAGCCTATCTTGAAATAAACTTAATAAAAAAAGTGCAAGATTTATATGAAAAGAAAATTAAAACTTTGCTGAAGGACACAAAAGAAAACTAGAATAAATGAAAAAGCACCATGATAGGTGTTTCAGTCACACCAATGTCAATTTTCTCTATGTTAATTCATATATTTAACCCAATTCCAATAAAGTCATTAACTGGGTTTATTGTTGTTTTTGTTTAGTTGATTACTTTATTTAAAATTTTAAAAGCTGATTTTAAAGTTTATATGGGGAAAAAGTAAGAAGAGCTTTAAAGATGGAAAAAGAAGCACAATAAGATGGTCTAGCCCTAAAGATAGAATATACATTAAAAAGCTTTATTATATAAAGACACAAGAATAGGCAAATGAACTTAACAGAAAATTTCTGTGAAAAAAGTGACTAGTCAGTAAATGGTTTGGAAGCAGCCATCATCTAGGAGACAAAGTTAGATCCCTACCTCACACCATACATCAGGATAAACCCATGTTTGTGTATAAAAGGCAATAGACGGTCTGAAAGTCTCCTATAACTCTATAACGAAAAGATCAACAAACCCAATAGAGTACGGGCAACAAATTCAGTGGGCAAAGGATATCACATGCAGTTCACAGAAAAGAAAATATAAATGGGTTGACCAAGCAATCCTACTTCTTGGAAAGTATTCTACAGATATACTTGTCTATATGTGAAGTGATATTTACACAAGGTTATTTATTGCAAAAAAAATTTTAATAAAAAAGGGAGTTAGCCCAAATATCTATCAATAAAAAACAGTTAAATAAATTATGGTATATCCACATAATGGAATATTATGCAATTAAAAGTAGCTTTTTGTGTATTGATATGGAAAAATCCCTAATATATTAAGTTAAAAGAAAGGTAAGAGACAGAATAGTGTCTGTTTGCTATCTCTTGTGTACAAAGGGAGAAAAAAAAGAAAAATATTTTTATCTTCTTATATTTGCATAAAGAAACTGGAAATACATAAAAAGTAATAGAAGTGGTTATCTGTTTGGGAGGGTTGGGAAATGGGCAAATAAAATAAATGAAAGTTAGATTTTCCACCATATATTCTTCAATAAAATTTTTGGACTGTGAAAATGAATTGTCTGTTCAAAATAAAAATTTTAATTAAAAGCAATTTTTGGACCAGCCCATAACCTGGTGGTTTAAGCAGCTGGATTCTATATGACTGACTACACAGTTCAAGTCCTAGACCAGCAGCTTGAGAAACATGCCAGGTATGTGTGCAAGCATGCCCCAAATCCCAAAAGGAGGGAGAAATGACAGAGAAGATATTGCAGCATAACCATATACCATGAGGGGTACTTCTCACCCGCCCCCCCATCTCTGTCTTTCCCTGGTGAGCACACATGCCCTCTGGCAATTATTTTTTAAAAGGCATTTTCTTTTCTTTTTTTTTTTTTTGAGAGGTTTTCGCTATAAGGCGCGTGCGCTCGCCAGACAGACAGACAGAGACAGAGAGACAGAAAGCAGGAAATCACCCCCCAGGGGGGATGGTCACGCCGCAATCCCTTCTCCTCCATTCTCCTCTCGGGATCTTGGGCACGCACGCACACACGCCCGGCGTGAGTTTTAGGCCACCAGGTCCGGGACGTGAACCGTGGTCGACTACATGGGAGTCCAGCGACATAGCCATTACGCTAACTGCTGGTTCCCCAAAAGGCATTTTCTATTTGTCTTTGATATTCTTAAATTAACTGTAACATGTTCAGGTATGTCTGGGATTAGGGGATTGTTTTGGTTTTCTCAGATATGAATTATTGGTCAATTTGAGGTCTCTCTTGGAAATTCTTGGTCATTTGTATTCAAATATTTCAGCCTCCTCCATTTTCTTCTAGTAAGATTCCCCCTCTTACTTAGATTTTACACTTTCACTTCAAACTTCACTTCATCTTCCCATTCTGTATTCCAGCTTTTATTCTTCATCTCTTTTTGATGATTACTGTGAGAGTTCTTAGAAATACTCTTCTAGGTGTCAGCAAGTGATACAGTGGTTAAGGCACTGGACTTCCATGTGGTCAACCACGATTTGAGTCCCAGTGGCTTTAAAGTTCATGCCAGGTGCATGTGTGTGCTTGCCCAAAATCCCAAGAGGAGAATGGAGAAGGGATTTTGGTGTGTGGCTAAACCCACCCCCAGGAGGGTGATTTCTCACTTTCTGTCTCTGTCTCTTTCTGTCTCTCCAGTGAGCACATATGTCTATAGCAAAAATCTGTCAAAAAAAAAAAAAAAAAAAAAGTCTTCCACTCACTAATTTTCCTTTTCTGTATCCATCCTGCCATTGAACACATTCATTGAGTTCAGGTTTCATACCCAAGATGTCCATCCACTTTGTTCATCATTTATGTTGCTTTTTCTTCACATTTCTGATATCTGTCCTCTCATCTCTGTGAGGATATTTATTATGCTTATTTTATATTTTATTTTATTTTATTTTATTTTATTTTATTTTATTTTATTTTATTTTAAACCGCCAGAGGGCTTGGGGGCTTGTCAGAGAGAGAGAGAAAGAAAGAAAACCCCCAATGGGGACTTGTCATGCTGCAATCCTTTTCCTCCATTTCTCCAGCCCATCAGGACTTGGGGCATGCATGCACATGCATCTCATTGTGGTTTTCAAGCTACTAGGACTGGAATTCAAGCTGTAGTCTGCCATGTGGAATCTGGCTCCCCAGGCAGGGTGTTTAACCACTGCACTATGGAGTCAGCCTATGCTTATTTTCTTTTAAGCTTTGACTTATCTATTTCTCCAACGGGAGAGAGACAGAGATAAAGACAGAAGAACAAGGAGATGGGTATCTGTGATAGGGTCTTCATGCCACAATCCACTCCCAGCTTCCAGCAGTCCTTGATCATGGATATGCACCTGGCATACTCAGGGAGGTCTCTGGACATAACCCAGAACCTTCCCTTCTGGATCAGCCTCACAGAGCATTGTATTACCGCTGTGCCATGGTCTGGCCTCAGTTAATCTCATCTTTAAATTCTTGTTCTATTAATCCATTGGATCTGTTTCCTTTGATACAGGTTGTTCAGCCTGTTATCTGTCTTGTATAGCAATTGCCCTCCTCAGACATCCTATTGCTTGTCCTTGAGTTCGTGCATCTTGGCAACCACCAGCCACCTTGGTTGCCAGTGTGTACTTGTCCGCTGATAGAGCCTCTGCTGTTGCAGTCAGAAAGCAACTACTTCCCTTTGGCATTCCCAACCAGGCAGTATGTCTCCAGGGTAAATCTTCCAGACCCCACCCCTCCACACACCCCGCTCCAGCATTGTTCTTTTCCAAGGGCTGCCTACCACTGTTGCCACTGCCTGTCCCATTATATTCATCTTCTCTGGCTGCTGTATTTTGTCATAGCAAAACCATAGACTGGCTCTGTTGTGGTTGCCCACTCTGCCAAAATGCTGTGCTCCTCAGACTGGGATAACATGGTGGCCCAGGTTCCATTTTGCACCAACCTAAAGGCTGGGTGTGGTGACATGCACCTATAATCCCAGCACCTTGAGCAGGCTGAGGCAGCGGGATTGTGCATTTGAGGCTGTCCTAGACAATATAGCAAGGCCTTTCTGAAAAAGAGCCAGGGACGGTGGTGCGTGCCTGTAGTTCCAGCTAGAGGCTGAGGATGGAGGATTGCAATAAAGAAACCATGTCTTTAAAAAACAAAACCACAACCAAAAAACCTCATAGACTGGGTAGTTTAACAAGAGAAATGTATTCTCTCATAGTTCTGGAGGCTGAGAAGTCCAAGACCAAAGTGCCAGCAGGGTTGGCGTCTGGCAAGGGCTTCCCTCTTGGGTTACTGACACATGCATGTACAGAGAGGGAGTGAGAGCACTCTCTGATGCCTCTTCTTTTTAAAAAATAATTATTTTATTTTATTATTATTTGTTGTTTTTGTTTGTTTGTTTTGTTTTGTTTTGACCAGAGAGAGTGAGAGAGCAAGTCGCCAGGTCTGGGACTCAAACTGCAGTTGGCCATGTGGAAGTCCAGCACCTTAACCACCACGTCACTTGCCAGCCCCGGTGCCTCTTCTTTTTATTTATTTATTTATTTATTTATTTATTTATTTATTTATTTTATTTAATTTTATTTATTCATTCATTTTTTAACTTGACCAGAGAGAGACACAGAGAGAAAGAGAGAAAGTGAGAAAGCAAGCCACCAGGTCCAGGACTCGAACCATGGTCGGCCACGTAGGAGTGTCCAGCACCTTAATCACCATGCCACCTACCAGTCCCCCAGGCCTCTTCTTATAAAGACATTAATCCTAGGGGACCAGCAGGTGACGTGGTGGTTAGGCGCTGGACACTCCCACATGGCCGACCAGGGTTCAAGTCCTGAATCTGGTGGCTTGCTTTCTCACTTCCTCTTTCTCCCTCTCACCCTCTGTCTCTCTCTGATCAAATTAAAAAATAAATGAATGAATAAATAAAAATAAAATTAAATAATTTTTTAAAAAGTTTTAAAAAAAGAAGACATTAATCCTAGACAATCAGGGCCACCCTCATGACCTCACTTAATTACTTCCTAAAGACCCTGTCTCCAAATACAGTCACACTGGAAGTTAGTGTTTCAACCTACTATAGGGCTTCAAAAAGTTTGTGGAAAATGCGTGTCACAGCATAACCATTTTTAGATTTCAAAATCCTTTTGCACCAAAATAGACTCATACTTGTTCCATTTCTCCACACACATTTTGAAGGCCCCTTCATGGAGAGACATGATTCTGCCCATAGCACACACGGAAGACACTCAGGTTTGTCCCCACTCAGTGCCCTGCACCTGTACCAACGCTGCTCCCTTCTCTCCCCGCTGCTCTGGGCTGGCACTGGGCTGGTGCTGGGTTTTGGTCACACATGGCCACAGCATGCGCAGCCATCCTGCCAAGGCAATAGGAAGGAGAGAAATGGCTCCGTCCGACTCCCATCCACAGTACCTGTCCCTCTTCTGCTGCAGGTGCCATCGCGCACACACTCACACGCACACATGCACTCACAGAGGCATCTGACCACTTTCTCCCTCCCAAGGGTTGCCTCTCGGCTCTTGTGTCCCAGTACCCATCAACCTCCTCCTATGTCTGCAGCATCTCCGGGGCCAGAGGCCAAGACCCTTCCTGGCTTACAGTCTTGTGGGAAACCTCAGGGAGCCTCGTTTCAAATCCCAGCTTTGCATGCCTTTCCTTCTATTTAATAAGTTTGAAACAGCATGAAAACCCTGTGATACTGTGTGGTAAGTGAAGAGGTGGCAGGTAAAGGACATGGAAGTATTTTAAGACTAAGGTTTCCAAGGAGATAAAGAGACATCATGGGGGAATACCCAACACGAGAGCCTTATTAGCATGAATAGATGTCAAGTTTAGAGAATGGAATGTCAGCCAGGTTTCAAGGAAGAGAAGGGGGAGGTTGTTGGCAGAGGTTCACGAGGAAATGGGAAAACCACAGATTGAAAGAAGTTTAGGCTGGTGGCCTCAGTGGCTCAGCAGTAATGCAATGCTCCATGATGCCGGGGCCATGTGGGACGGTCCTGGGTTTAAAACCAGAGGTCTCTGGGACCAGCAGGTGGTGTAATGGTTAAGTGGCTGACTACTACATGGTTGACCACAGTTTGAGTCCCAGATCCAGCAGCTTAAAACATCACACCAGGCACATGTGCATGCCCAAAATCCCAGGAGGAGAATGGAAGAGAAGGGATTGAGGCATGGCCATGCCTCCTGGGGGGGTGATTTCTCACCTTCCTTCTCACTGTCTCTCTCTGGCTCTCTCTGGAGAGTGCATGGGCCCTATGGCAAAACCCCTAAAGCAAAACAAACAGGTTAGAGATCTCTCCTAGCACTCCTGGTGTGTGCCCATGTGCGTGTGCTCTTGCTGGCTGAGGCTGGGGTCAGATCACATCATGAAAGCCCTGGTAGGGATGTCCCTCTCTCTCTCTTCTTCCCTCCCTTCCCTCTCTCATGGAAGAAATAAATAAACGTGAAAAAAAGAAGTTTGGAAGAGAATCGGCAAATCTTGGGAGTGACAAAAAAGATCAACTACATGGGAACAAATGCGATATTTTCCTTTCAACTTATTGTTAAGTATTTCAGTCATATCAAAAGGTAAGCAGAATAAAGTAGTGAGCACCAAGTCCCCAAAGCTCAGTCTGAAATTGTACTCATTACTGATGGATAGTAACTCTCCCTGGCTCTATGTCCTTCTCTCCACTATTGTCCCAAATTTGTTGTTTATCATTTATACTAGCATTTTACACTCCTACGACATATGTATGTATTCAGGGGCAATGTTTTTCTTTTTTAAAAAATCAAGTTTGAGGGTTGGATGGGGGCACAACACTCTGCAAGGCTGACCCGTGTGGGAAGTTTCCAGATCCACACCCAGAGATCTCCCTGAATACGCCAGGTACACACATGCCCACAATCCAGGGCTGACTGAAGCTGGGGGTGGACCAAGACTCTTTGCGGTTGCCTCCTCTGTCTCTCTCACTCTTAGATGAAAGAAACTTTCTTTCTGGGACCAGCAGTTGGCGTAATGGCTATGTCGCTGGACTCCCATATAGTCGACCGCGGTTTGAGTCCTGGACCTGGTGGCTTAAACTCACGCCAGGCGCGTGTGCATGTGTGCCCAGGATCCTGAGAGGAGAATGGAGGAGAAGGGATTGTGGCATGGCCATCCTCCCTGGGGGGTGATTTCTCACTTTCTGTCTCTCTGTCTCTCTCTGACTTTCTGGCGAGTGCACGCACCCTGTAGCAAAAACCTCTCAAAAAAAAAAAAAAAAACTTTCTTTCTTTTTTTTTTTTTTTCCTAATTTTTGCTGTTGGGTGTGTGCACTCGCCAAAGGCAGATAGAGAGAAAGGGAAAGTGAGAAAGTATCCCCCTGGGGAGTGAGATGGCCGTCCCACAATTTCTTCTCCCCTATTCTCATCTTGGGACTTGGGCTCACAGGCACATATATCCAACATGTTTTTCAAACTGCTGGGTCTGGGACTTAAACTATGCAGTCAGCCGTGTGGGATCCAGCCGCCTTAACCTACTGGCCCTGAGAGAAATTTTCAAAACACATTAGATTTGATATTTGAAGACTGAGAAATATGAAGGCCGAAATGCTTGAGGTAAAGCACATTATCCTCACTGAGGGCCAGGCAAAGAGAATCATCAAATGGCTGGTGTAACTTGGATCTGAGTCTGAAGAAGCTTCCTCTTACCCGCGAGGGCTCCGCTAGGTGGTGAGATCATTGGCAGTAGCTTCTGGAGATGGATGGAGAACATCTGCCAGTTTCCTGACCAGGGAAGAGAACCGCCCCCTGGGAACATCGAGGTCAGAAGGAAAGGAGTTTCCTCAGCGACTGCCTGCAGAGCTGTTACGGACCAGCGGGAACCCCCAGCTTCGGGAGATCGGGCACCAGAACAGAGCAGGGAGTCATTTCGCACGCCAGGGGCAAGCCGTGAAGCAGGCGGAGGTCTGGGCCAGTCTCCAGGGTGACGGGTGGCCCATGACTGGCCAGTGAAAAGAATCGAATATCCTTTCCCTGTAAGTGGCCTTTGAAACTGCCTCTGAGGGGGCCGGACACCCGCAGCCTCGGTAAACTGGCCAAGTGCATGACGGAATCACTCAGCAAGATGGCTGGGTTGAGGGAGACACTGACCTCGCACGTTCTATCCGTGAACACCTTCCTGAGCTGTCTTTACGCAAGGCAATCCTGCAGGGAACCTCATGAGACTCCAAAAACTGCCATAGCAAACAGACTAAAATGCCCTCCTGTCAACATTCAAAATAATTTGTTGCAGAAAAATATTTTTATAATTTTGCTCAAAATTATTTGTCTGAGTAACTCATTTGATTCACAATTTGCTTTGCCTTTTTTTTTCTTTTCAAAAAATCTGCACATAATTGGGAATTCTTGAGAAGTGAAGAAATCAAATTCACAGATGACTTTCAAATGTGTGAGAGGCTGCAGAAAGTCTACAGTAAATGATTCATGAAGCTGGGGTGCTACTTTTGTATGCAGTTCATTAAATGTTTATTCTTTATTTTGTGGTTTCCTTTTGTATATTTTAGAGACAATAATAATTTTCAGGCTTCAGACATTGTTGTAGGCTTATATATATCTCTTTTAAAGAATTATTTATTTTTTAAAAAAGAATTATTTATTTAATTTTATTCATTCGTCCATCTTAATTTGACCAGAGAGAGAGCGAGAAAGCAAGCCACCAGGTCTGGGGTTTGAACCAGGGTTGGCTATATGGAAGTGTCTAGTGCCTTAACCACCATACCACCTGCTGGCCCCCTATTATAGGCTCTTGAAAATCTCATAGGCTCTGAGCCCTGGGTCCACAGGCTCAGAGGAAGATTTTATGGGAGGAGCTTATATCTGTGAAAAGCAACTGGTTTCTTTAAATCAACTCCCTGTGCATCCCCATCCATGGTGACTCCTGATGGTAGTAAGGACAGTGCCCTAAAGACAACTTCCCCACATGTAGTCCCTAGTTTATTGCTTGATTTGTCCTCCTGGGTGCTGTCACCAGTGGGGACCTTGTGCTGTCCATTGCTAGCTCCCCAGACTGGAAGAGTGCCAGACACACCACAGACACTTAAATATTTGTTGAGGGACCAGCAGATGGCATAATGGTTATGTCACTGGACTCCCACATAGTGGACCATGGGTTGAGTCCCACACCCAGTGGCTTAAAACTTACACCAGATGCATGTGCATGTGCATGCCCGAAATTCTGAGAGGAGATCGGAGGAGAAGGGATTGTGGCATGGCCATCCCCCACCCAGGGGAAGGGGTAATTTCTCTCTTTCTGTCTCTCTGTCACTCTGGCAAGTGCACATGCTCTGTAGCAAAAATCTCTCAAAATAAATAAATTAATTAATTAATTAAAATAAATATCTGTCAAATGCACAGTCACCTCTTGGAAACAGGCTGGGGTGGTGGACAAAGAGGGCTCCATATTGTCTAAAGTATAAGACGAACGTATTCACTTATTGCCCCTCTCATTCAAAAATAACATAATTGTGTGGAGCTCGCATGTAGCGTGGTAGACTCCCACATGGCTGACCATGGTTCAAGTCCCAGACATGGTGGCCTTGCTGCCTTTCTGGTTCTCTCTGGTGAGTGCATGTGCCCTATAGTAAGATTTTTAAAAATAATGATAATGATAAATGGTTCTTGAAAAGAAATAAAATAACATAATTTTGCAGAGAGAAGTCATCAGTTGCCTTCCCTGTCCGTTGTTGCATACAATGAGGGTCCAAGCCACTTAAAAATGCTAGAATACAGGGCAGCAGTTGGCGTAATGGCTATGTCACTGGACTCCCATGTAGTCGACCACAGTTCAAGTCCCGAACCCAGTGGCTTAAACTCACTCTAGGCACGTGTGCGTGTGTGCCCAAGATCCCGAGAGGAGAATGGAGAAGGGATTGCGGCGTGGCCATCCCCCCTGGGGGGTGATTTCTCGCTTTCTGTCTCTTTGTCTCTCTCTGTCTTTCTGGTGAGCGCATGCACCCTACAGCAAAAACCTCCCCTTCCCAAAAAAAGTATTTGAAGAAGTAGAAGGGAGCATCAAAAATGTAGGATTACTAACCACAATACAGAAATATCTTCTACAAATCAATAAAAAAACAAAACAACTCTTTCTGAAATGTGCATTGACTCTGAACAGGAGACACATGGTTATTCTGGATGTATAACTTCCACTTTAAGGGATTGGTAACATCTGAGGATGGTAAGTGTCTTTGTTGGTTGACACTGCTGTAACAAGTTACCAGTGACTAGGTGACTTCAAGAAATGATGTGCAGTAAATAAACGTAGATAAATACATTTAAATTTAATTTTTTTTATTTTAAAAAAGAATTAACATTTAGGGAGTCAACAGGTGGCATGGTGGCTAAGGTACTAGACTCCCACATGGTCAACCACAGTTTAAGTCCTGGACCTGGCAGTTTACTTTCTCCCTTTCCCCATCTCTTTCTCTCTCTCTCTCACTGGTCAAAATTTAAAATAATAGGGCAGTCATTTTGGCTTATCCCAAGTTCTGTCAGATGCTTCGGAGGGTTGAGTGTAACCGAGGTGACGAGATGGACAGAAGAGGGTTGGAGCCTCGGTGTCGCCACCCAGATGACCAGCCCAGGCCCAGGACAGGGCCGGCCCCACAGTGTCAGATGGCTGCAGCCGCACTGAGGGAGCCGGTGTAGCTTCCCATGACTGCAGACTCGTTTATGGAATGGAAACCGATCCCCTTCTACTGGCTACTCTCCAGGCTCAGAGTGCGCAGTCTGAACAAAGAACGTAGGCATCTGTGAAAGATCCTCTCCCTCGGAGGCAAGGGGCAGGCCTTCAGAAGAAGACTCCATGGCTCCTGAGAACTAGTGATTTCAGGGAAAAAAGAGAAATGAAGATTTTCTACTGATAATTCAGTCTATAGCCCACAAACTCAAATGATAGGGAGCCCCTCTAGCCTTCTCTCTGTCTTTGTCTTCTCACTTTTTTGTAATTTTTCCTTTAAAAATTTTTTAAAGTATTTTCTTGGCTTTTAGCCCTGCCTTTATCTTACTAATAATCTAATAATCTCCTTTCCCCTTCCACCCAGGAGAGGCAAGGGGCAGGCCTTCAGAAGAAAACTCCTCTATAGCTCCTGAGAACTAGTAATTTTTTATTTTTTCCTTTTTTAAAAAAATAATATTTTTGGTTTTTGTCCTTCTTTTTCTCTCTGTTTCTTTGTTTTGTTTTTGTTTCTTTTTCTTTTTCTTTTTTCCCCTCTCTCTGTTTCCTTTTCTTTTTCTTTTATCTCATCACTTTGCTCCTCAATCTCCAATCTCTGTGGTTCTAGATGGATCTAAGGGGATCGTAGCAAACATCCAAATACTATTAGGGTTAACATATTTGCAATATCCACTGAATCTGCTGCACAATGGGATAAAAACGGAACTGCAAAGAGATTCCAGATCACGCTCCTAAATGCTCAGATTGAACTTCAAGAATTAGGAAGAAATACACCATCCATCAGATGACTAGAAATTACCATAGGGTCACAAGAAATATGGGAACGCAAGAAAATACCTCTCCTCCAAGGGAAAAGAATAACTCCTCTTCATCCACAGACAGTTCAATGGAAATCATGGAAATGTCTGATAAAGAATTCAGAATATTTGTAATGATGAAGCTAACAGAGATGGAAGAGAAGAGAGACAATGAACTGCGGAAGAGGCAGGAGAAAGGAGCTGATGAGTTCCAGGAGGTGAGGAAATTCTTGCAAGATCTAAAAGAGGAATTACACACTTTAGAAAGAATCAAACAGAACTGTTAGAGATGAGGGCTATAATACGGGAAGTCAAAATCTCCCTTGAAAGTATTAAAAGCAGACTAGATCATACAGAAAATAGAATCTCAGACATAGAAGAGAAAATTGCTGACCTAGAAAAATCCACCACAAAGACTGAGAAAATTGCCCCCAAAAATGAGAATAATATACAAGAAATACTAGATACCATCAAACGTCCAAACATTTGGATAATTGGTATCGCAGAAGGCAAAGAGACTCATAAGAGCATTGATAATCTATTCCATGAAATCCTGCAAGAAAACATTCCAAACCTAGGGAGGCACTCAAAGATCCAATCCCAAGAAATAAAAAGGACCTCAGATAGAATCAACCCAAGAAGATCTTCTCCAAGACACATTATAGCCAGATTGACCAAAATCACAAAGACAAAATACTAAGATTGGCAAGAGAAAAATGGCAAGTTACTTACAAAGGATATCCCATCAGGCTAATAGCAGACCTCTCGTCAGAAATAATGTGAGTGAGGAAAGAATGGGAAAATATTTTCAAAGTGTTAAGGGAAAAGCAATTCCAACCAAGAATACTGTACACAGCAAGATTATCCTTCATATGGGAAGAAAAGACAAGAACATTCTCAGATAAACAAAACCTGAAAGAATTTACCAGCACCAGACCAGATCTCCAAGAATTACTCAAGGGAGTGCTATACCAGGAAAATTAAATACAGACACACAGAAATAAGAGTTCAAAAACTAAGAAAATGGCCAGCTTAATCGTAGGGACAAGTCTGGACTTGAGTAGTATATCCCAGAATTTAATTGGGAAGATCGAACCACAACAGAAGATAAATTAAGTACATAAGACTGAACTGGTGAAATAGCATTTTATGAGTTTTGACATAAAACATTGCTGATTTTCTTCTAGGCTTTGTTTTCCAGTTTTAAGGATGTTTGTCTTGTCTTGAGTTGTTGATAGGTTTGTGTACCTACTATTTGAACAGGATCCTAACCTGTTTCCTGGCTTTAAGTTTTAAGCACAGTTCCTTAGCATTTCTTTGATTTATTAAAGTTAAAAATGCTTTTCTTGAAAAAAAATTTAATCATAATAAAATTAAATAAATAATTATTTTTAGAAAAATAATAAACATTTATTTCACAGCTCTAGAGGATGGGAAGTCTAAGATCAAAGTGCTAGAACAACAGGCCTGCTTCCTGGTTTGCAGACGGCGGTCTCCTTATGGAACCATCATGTTGCGGAGAGCACAGAGAGAGAAAGCAAGCTCTCTTGTGTGTGTAAGACTAACCCATGTGTTGAATGCAGCCCCTCTTCATGAGGAAATTCCCTTCATGACATATCTCCGAAAGGCCTGATATCTAAGCACCATCACATTGGGGACTATGACTTTAGTATATGAATTTAGGGGCACATGAACATGTAGCACATAGCAGTAAGGACGCAGGGAATTAAACCCTCCTAGTGCTCTCTGTGGTCAGAATTTGAACTTGTAAATTAGACTCAAAAGGGAACCAGCAGTTAGCGTAATGGCTATGTCGCTGGACTCCCACGTAGTTGACCGCAGTTTGCGTCCTGGACCCGGTGGCTTAAAACTCACGCCGGGAGCGTGTGTGTGCGTGCCCAAGATCCCGAGAGGAGAATGGAGGAGAAGGGACTGCGACATGACCATCCCCCCTGGGGGGTGATTTCTCGCTTTCTGTCTCTATGTCTCTCTCTGTCTGTCTGGCAAGCGCACACGCCCTATAGCGAAAACCTCTCCATAAATAAATAAATAAATAAATAAATAAGACTCATAAGATGTTCAGAGACTCAAATAAGACCGGAACTTGATAGCATTGTGCCTCTATTTAGGCAGCTCCCTCTCCAGGGGCAGAAAAACAGATAATTATCGTTTCCGTTGTATATCCTGCTATATAATTTAGTTTCACATTTAGCTCATATCCATTTGGAATTTAATTTGCATATATCTTTCTTTTTTTCCAAATACTTAGTTATCTCAGGGCCAATTTTTTCTTTGTTTTGTTTGTTTTTAAGAGAGATTTTTGCTATAGGGTGCGGGTACTCGCTGGAGAGACAGAGAGACAGAGAGACAGGAAGCAAGAAATCAGCCCCCAGGAGGGATGGCCATGCTGCAATCCCTTCTCCTCCATTCTCCTCTCAGAATTTGAGCATGCATCTACATGCGCCTGGCATGAGCTTTAAGCCACCAGGTCTGGGACTCAAACTGTGGTTGACTACATGGAAGTCCAGCAATGTAACCATTATGTCATCTGCTGGTCCCAACCACCATTTGTTGAATAATCTATACTTTCTCCACTGGTCAAAGGCCATGATAGTATATAATGCATCATTACATAAAATTTGGGTCTTTCTGGGTTTTCTGTTCTTTTTCATTTTTATCGAGAATCACAGACTGGGGCCCCATGAGCCCATTCAGTTCTCCTGATATGTGTTGTGTCTTATTTTGGTTTTGGCCAGAAGTGTTTCGATTGTTTGTTTTTAGTTTTTATTTTAATTGCCAGGAGGCATATGTGCTCACCAGAAGGAAATGGACAAAGAGAAAGAGAGAGAGAGAGGAAGAAGGCATCCCTCCATGGGACATGGTCATACCACAACCTTTTTCCTTTCATTTCTGTACCCCATCAGGATTTGAGGCAGGCACACTCAAACATTTATCGAGCCACTGCAGCTGGGATTCAAACCACTGTTAGCCATGCGGGACTCAACTCCCCCAGCCACTAAAATGGTGAATTTTAATGCTTTTAGGCAGTTCACAGAGTCAGGCCTGCCTTAGACTATGTTACTTACCCAACCCCTTAGAGATGTGAGTTTTTTATGCCTGGAATGACACCAGCCACACATTGTTTTAACGTTTTCATCTTTAGAACACATTTAAGTGTTTAGCAGTGGGCATTCCCTCTCATTCTTCTTTCTCAACATATTCTTATTTTATCGGCTTCTGGGGGAAAATATCTTTCTGGGATTGATCGCAACCACATTCAAATTCCTAAATTATGTGAATGGAATTCAATCTTTACAATACTGAGCCATCATTCAGAAATGTTGTCTCTATTCAGTCTTCTTTTGTATCCCTCAGTTAAGTTTTTTTAAATTTTACTTTTAACAGTCCTACATATTTCTTGTTAAATTTATTTCTAAGAATTCTCTTTTTTTGCTGCCTCCACAAGTGGATATTATTTTCTATTATTATTTTTTTAAACTATGAAAGTCATACATAATCATTATTTTTTAAAAATCAAACAGTACAGGAATACAAATAATAAAAAGTGAGAAAACGTTCAAAACTACCTCTCCGACCCCGTGCCATTTCTGTCTCCACAGGCAGAGTAATATCCTTCTAGAGCTTTTTCCATACTTTTTTTTTTTTTTAAGAGAGATTTTTGCTCTAGGGCACATGTGCTCACTGAAAAGACAGAGACAGAGAAAGAAAAAGTGAGAAATCACCCTCCAGGGAGGATGGCCACGCTGCAATCCCTTCTCCTCCATTCTCCTCTTGAGATTTTGGTCACCCATGCACTTGCGCCCAGCATGAGTTTCAAGCTGCCAGGTGCAGGACTTGAAACTTGGTTGATCACGTGGGAGTCCAGCGCCTTAACTATTGTGCCATCTAATAGCCCCACTTTTTCTATACTTTAACACACACACACACAGACACACACACACACTGAATAGAAGACTTTGTACATACTGCATTTTGCTTTTGTCACCTAGCAATCAATCATAGATATCCCTCCATGTCCATGCATATAAATCAACCTCATTCTTCTCATAAATTGCATAGTATTACATTAAATGCCAGTCACGGGCCGACCCTGTAACACAATGGTTAAGAGATCCAAATCCCACATGACCCACTAGAGCTTGAGTCCCAGCCCTGGTGGCTTGAAAAACACACTGGGTGTATGTGCACACATGCCCCAAATACAGACAGGATGGAGAAGTGGAGGAAAAGGACTGGGGAGTGACCACACTCCATTGGGGGGGGGGGTGCTTTCTCTCTCTCTCTTCTCTCTCTCTCTCTCTCGCATGAGCAAACATGCCCTCTAGCAGTAATATTTTTAACAACTTTAATTATTTTCATTAATTAATCATTCTCTTGGGTTTTCACAGGACATGGTCATAGCAACAGCCATGATATAAAATCAGAAAAGAAAAACTTAATTTTATTGTGTTTTCGTAACAGCTCATGCATCCCAAACAGTGTTAAACGACAGTAATGACAACAGAAAGTTTGTTATGCCCTAATTTAAACAAGAATGTCTTTAATGTAAATGTTAATGTTATCTGCTGGGTTCTGATCATTTTTATCATGTTAATAAAGTGATTTTGTATACTACTAATTTTGGGGGGGAGGGGGAGTGGAGAGGTTTTTGCTATAGGACATGTGCGCTTGCCAGACAGACAGACAGACAGAAAGCGAGAAATCACCCCCCAGGGAGGATGGCCACACCACAATCCCTTCTCCTTTCTCCTCTCAGGATCCTGGGCACGCACGCACACGCGCCTGGCATGAGTTTAAGCCACTGGGTCCGGGACTGGAACCATGGTCGACTACATGGGAGTCCAGCAACATAGCCATTACACTAACTGCTGTTCCCAATGAATATTGAATTTTTCAATGCCACGTTGGCACCTATCACAATAACCATAATCTTCTGTCTTTAAAGATACTGACAGAATTAATTTTGCTAATGGATTTCCCAATAATAAACCATTTTGTACTCATGGCCCTGGTAAGTCCTCCTTTTAATGTTGCACTAAATTCAATTTGATAATACGTCCATTAAGATCGTGATTGGTTTTTTTTCTTTAATTAGCTAGACAATGATTACTTTCTTTATTAAGCTCTGCTTTCTGCTTATTTCCAAATACTTGTTATTAATTGCTGGAGGGTGTGTGCACTGCCAGACAGAGATATAGAGAAAACCCCTCAATGGGGTGTGGTCACATCACAATCCCTTCTCCTCCATTTCTCCATCCTATCAGGATTTGGAGCACACATGCACACATGCCAAGCAGGTTTCTCAAGACACCAGGTCTCGCTCGGTCTTGAACTGTGGTTAGCCATGTGGGATTCAGTTCCCTTAACCACTAAGTTACAGGGCCACCACCCAAACACTCTTTTAATTCTCAAAATGAGCACAGAACAAACTGGTTTGATGCTCATTGAAATAGTTCCCTCTTTCTGGGCCCAGCAGTTAGCGTAATGGCTATGTCGCTGAACTCCCATGTAGTCAACTGCGGTTTGTGTCCCGGACCCGGTGGCTTAAAACTCACACCGGGCGCGTGTGCGTGTGTACCTAAGATCCCAAGAGGAGAATGGAGGAGAAGGGATTGCAGCATGGCCATCCCCCTGGGGGGTGATTTCTCACTTTCTGTCTCTCTGTCTCTGTCTGGCGAGCGCATGCGCCCTATGGCAAAAACCTCTCCAAAAAAAATAAAAAGAAGAAATAGTTCCCTCTTTCTAGGAACACGACTTCACCACCACCTTACAAGGGACTGGAAATGGAACTGCAAACAGTTCCCACTAGAGATCTACGAATGGCAGATGTGGTGAGTTTGTTAAGAACAGAAGGACCTGGGACCAGCAGTTAGCATAATGGCTATGTTGCTGAACTCCCATGTAGCCGACCGCGGTTCGAGTCCTGGAACCAGTGTCTTAAACTCACGCTAGGCGCGTGTGCGTGCGTGCCCAATATCCTGAGAGGAGAATGGAGGAGAAAGGATTGCAGCGTGGCCATCCCCCCTGGGGGGCGATTTCTTGCTTTCTATCTCTCTGTCTTCCTCTGTTTTTCTGGCGAGCACACACGCCCTATAGCAAAAACCTCTCAAAAAAAAAAAAAAAAAAGAACAGAAGGACCTTTTCTGTGGGGTCTATCCTTCCCCTTCCACAGAGACCTTGGAGATCACTGATGAATAGGATGATGCTGTAAGACGGAAGGGACTTCAATCCCTGATCACTGCTTGGGAGAGAATCAGGGGAGCTGCCCCTCAGAAAATCCACACTGGATCTTGTTAAGCCATTGAGACTCGAGGTTGTTTGTCGTTAGTCAATATGCTTGACCTACACAGGATTTCCATTTTCCATAATATCCATTTTTTAAAAATGTATTTTATTTATTTACTTATTTTAAATTTTGCTATAGAATACATGTGCTCGCTGGAGAGAGACAGAGAAAGTGAGAAATCACCTCCACACTAGGGGATATGGCCACGCTGCAATCCCTTCTCCATTCTCTCAGGATTGAGGAATGCATGCGCATGTGCCCTGTGTTTTTGTTTTGTTTTGTTTTGTTTCTTTCAAGCCTCCAGGTCCAGGACTCAAACCTAGGAGTCCATTTTATGGGATCTAGTGCCTTAACCATCATGCCACCTGCTGGCTCCGTAACACCCATTATGAAATGTATTGAACATAACTTACCTGCCTGGCTCCACTTACATGAATTATGAATGTAACATTTATATGGAATGGAATATGAAATAATGGGCAAAAAGTGGCTTCCTCACACCCAATACTCACTCATTTAGTACTCAGTAAGATGGCCTCTACTGTGTTCGTGCATTCTGCTGGTCTGTGTGCCGGGATAGCTTTTTGAGATATTAACTTGTATCTCTTTTCCTGATATTCCTTCCTGCCTCTCTTCTAAGCAGATAGCTGTCTCAGAGGAATGATAGGACAGGATAGAAAATGGAAAGTGCTTGTTGGTTTCCAACAACCCAAATCCAATAGACAATTGGACTAAATCCATTTGGTCAAGAGATTTGTTGCCTCAGAAGCAAAAATCAGATAGAAAAGGGTGAGTGGAGGTTGGGAGAGAACAGGGGTTTCAAAAAAGCAGGGCTCGAGACCAGCAGTTAGTGTAATGGCTATGTTGCTGAACTCCCATGTAGTCAACCATGGTTCGAGTCCCAGACCCGGCAGCTTAAACACATGCCAGGCGCATGTGTGTGCGTGCCCAAGATCCCGAGAGGAGAATGGAGGAAAGGGGATTGCGGTGTGGCCATCCCCCCTGAGGGGTGATTTCTCTGTCTTTCTCACGAGCGCACGCACCCTATAGCAAAAACCTCTCCAAAAAATAAAAGCAGGGGCATGGCTGAGAGGGCACAAACTTCTGTGAATCCGAGTCTGCCCTGTGAGCTGCCCCCACGACCCCTAGGAAGGCAGTGAGGCTCCAGTGAGGCCCCAGAGCGGATGGCAGTGCTCTGCAGCAATCAAGACTGTCGTGACTCAGTCACCAAGTGAGGCAGCAGAAGGAGCTTTCAGACAGGAGGGGGTGACCAGGCTGGGAACATGGTGTCTCAGCAGCTGCCTGCACCAACCCGCCTGGCCCTGGCCGGTCTGGTTCACAGATAGCCAAAGGTGCGTCTTCTACACCAAGGCAGTGGGACTCCAGACACAGCCCTCTCCTCAAGAACTAGCTTCAGACAGCACCCAGAAGGAGCTACGAACTCCAGGAAAAGGGAAGGATAAGCAAAGGAGAGCCCCACCCTTTCGAGGACTGGGATCAACGTTGGTGATCTCACTGTGGTTCTGTGAGCCTGTTGCTGGGTTTTTAAATCGCTTTTTTTTTTTCTTTTTGGAGAGGTTTTTGCTAGAGGGTGCGCACACTTGCCAGAAAGACAGAAAGAGACAGAAAAGGAGAACTCACTTCCCGCGGGGGAATGGCCACACTGCAATCCCTTCTCCTCCATTTGGTGCGATTTTAAACAACTGGGTCTGGGACTCGAACTGCGGTCAACTATATGGAAATCCAGCAACACAGTCATTATGCCAACTGCTGGTCCCCCTGAAGCCCTGTTTCTCTAGGGTTTTGAGGTGGAGACCCAGCTCTGATTTAGGGACTAAGGGTGGGGTTCGGATGGCGAGGGGGCGTGGGTGTGGAGTGGGTAGAGACTGCCTGCTGAGGCCCCGGGGCTGCCTGGAAGCGACATGCATGTGTTATGTCTAGCCCTGGATGGGAAGCGCCCGAGGGGGCGTAGAGGGGCTGGGTGGGCAGGACTCTCCACTTTCTCCCTCCTGGACTGAGATTTAGAGCTGGACAGGTGGCCAGCAGAGGGCACCAGAGGACCATGGGCGATGTGGCAGGAGTGTGCTCGCTGAGTTTGGGGACATCGTCCTGGTGGGAGACCCCCACCCACCCTGGGAGACCCCCCACCCACCCTGCCTGACTCCGACTCCCCACCCTGCCTGACTCCAACTCCAGGAGAACAAGCTCAAGGTCACGGCCGGGGTCCAAACCCGCACGGGGCCCCGCAGCGGCCGCCGCCTCTCGCAAGATCTCCGGTTTAGACGTTGGACCTCAGCCTGACCTACTGGGGAAGGCAGCCTCGCGAGTGAGGTCGAATGTGGGGCGTTCTGCACCTTGTTTGACAGATCTTTGTATTTAAATTTTCTGCGAACCTCCCAAACTGGCCTAGTCTACCCTCCCGGGATCCTCTCCAGGTGCCCAGGGCCCCTTAATCCCCGGGGTCTTGCCCCAGGCCGGCTTTCAGGCTAAACACTTCTCTTTCTTCCAGGCCGCTGACACCCCCTGCACCTTGAAGGACGCCCAGGAGCCTCCCCAACGGACAAGGCCACCGAAGCACCCAGGCCCCAGCACCATGGCAACTGCTACTATCCTGCTCAAACTTCTTCCCAGAGTTCTGAAGGGGAAAGGGCAGGCGCAGAGAGTCCAGCAAGAGTGGGGTTGGTGGGGTTAGAGGTCAGAGGGCAAAGCCTAGGTTCCACTTGTGGCTGTCAGAACCAGGCAACCTGTTGCTAGGTAACAAATCTCCCATCAGCACCCCAACTCCTCATCAAGCTGTGGGTCCTCAGCCTCTGGCCTTGGACTGCAGAGTCTCCAGTGCCCACCCTCCGCACAGCCCTGAAAGCAGGAGAGGAGAAGCAGGAACCCGACCACACCCTGTTGCCTGTGGGCCTGTCGTCTCTGTCACTCACCCTTTCACTGTGCAGTCAGCGGCCTGAGCCGCTAGCTCGCTGCCACCATGAGTCTGGGCATCATGGAGGAGGAGGACCTGGCCGAGTACTTCCGGCTGCAGTACGGGGAGCGGCTGATGCAGCTGCTGCAGTGAGTGTCCCAGGGCCTGGCCAGCCCATCCGCTCTGGGCCTGGGCCCTCCCACCAGCCCCATGCCCCTTCCCAACCTGTCCCTCTGCTCCTGTAACCAGCACTCCAAGTCACCCTGGTGCCAGCCCACCCCATCGCCCTGACCCCCCTTAGCACACCACCCCAGCTTGTCCCAAATGCCGGCACGGCCCTGTCCTTCTCAGCATAGTATTCCCTTTGCTCAGACTGGAGAGAAGACCCTCCCCGCCCCCTGGCTGTCTATCCCCATGGGCCACCCCCAACCCCAGTCTGACCAGCCTCGAATCCCACGGACCTCTCTCTTGCCTGTGTTTTGGGCAGGAAGTTCCCCAGCGTCGAGGAGCAGTCGGAGTCTCCATCCATCCGACTGCTGGAGAAGAAGAAGGAAGCCAAGGTCATGCATCTTGCGATGGAGCAGAAGAAGGAGGTGGGATGGGGGTTGGGGTGCAGGAGGGAGGGTGAGGGGGCTGGGGCTCAGGGAGAGCCCTACCTATGATAGGTGGAGGCTCGAACCCCCAGTCCTGGCTGGTGGTTCTGGAAAGGATCTGAGTCTTGGGGGTTCTAGTGTCCTAGGACAGGACACTCTGCTCTGAGCCAGGCCTGTATGGAAAGTGGGAGGCCTCCTGTAGACCCTCCAGACCTGGGATAGAGATTTGGGGCAGGAGCCACCCGGGTCTTCCTCAGTATTTCTGTCAGGGGCCCTCCTGACCTCTCTGCTCTCCACCCCCGAAGACATTTCAGCGCAGGATGGAAACCCTGAACCTACGCTGGGAGGAACTGGGCGTCAGGGAAGCCCAGCTGAAGGCCCACATCCAGAAGTTTGAGCAATTCATCCAGGTCTGAAGGGGTCGGGGCTGTTGCAGTGGGCGGGGCTGGGGGGAGCACGCTCTGCCGGGGCACAGTGACCCTCCTCCTCCTCACTTTGCTGACTCCTCCCCAGACTCCAACAATGCCTTGAGTGTCCTTCCCCACCCCTCCCCTTCCTACTGCTCAGTTTGTAATTTCCTGTTTACCCATGAGCCTCTGCCTGTTCCCTTGCCAGTATCCGTTATGTAGTTTATCCAGTGAATGAATGAATGAATGAATGAGTGAGTGAACCACAGTCAGAGCTAAGCACTTGAAGATACCACAGTGAATAAGACAGGGTTTTAGCTCCTCACCCTCCCACCCCTCTGCCCTCTGAAGGTGCAGGCAGGGAACAGCTGAAGGACCAGGCACCAGAGTCTGTTCTGAGACAACCTCTTTCAGTCAGTCCTTAAAAGAGTGATTTAATTATTTTAAAATCTAAGTATCCATATCTTTTTTCTTTTTTCTTTTTTTAAAGGTTTTTGCCATAAGTGTGTTCATCACTGGAGAGAAACCATGAGAGGGAAAGAGAAGTCACTCCCCCAAGGGGGAAGGCCACACTGCAATCTTTTCTCCTCCATTCTCCTCTTAGGATTTTGGGCATGCACATACATGTGCCCGACATGGTTTTCAATCTGCCAGGTCCGGCTCAAACTGTGGTCGGCCATATGGGAGTCCAGCACCCTAACCACCATGCCACTTGTTGGCCCCAGAGCATTCATATTTTGTAAAAGCTCCCCAGGCAGTTCTGATACACAGGGGGATCTGAAACTGCTGAGTTAAGACCCCTGAGTCTTTCCTGGGATTGGAGAGTGGAGTACGAGTCCTTGTGTTCCTTCCTTTATGTCCTCCACGTGCCACCATCACATGTGCCCCCATGTGGAATCACAGAGCCCCCTTGGGAGGAGAGCACCTCACGAGTATAGTTCCTGGGGTGGGCTCTCCCCAGTCTTGAGGGAGGGCTTTGCAGAAGGAAGAAGGCAGAGTCTGACCAGTCGCAGTAGCTGGGCCTCGTTCTGTCTTTCTGGGCATCAAATCACCTGCTCCATCTCCTCCAGTCCCAGCCAACACCGATCTGAGCTCCTAGGAACATGCTCCCTGGAACGGCCTTACCCTACCAGGTCCTCTGGACCACACATACCTCCTATTCACTTCCCTGTAGCTTCAGAACTGGAAGAGAGTAGTGCCTCACATTTCTACAGCTGGAGAAACTGAGGCACCACATACCAAATCAGGAGAAAATTCAGGCCTCCCACACCAGCCCAGGAATCTGCCCCATGACGAATGGCTACCACGAAGAACAGAAACAACCAAAGCTTTGTCAGAAGGGCTCCCACTTTTCCAGGCCTCCGCAGGACTGAGTTATTTCCAGACACCAAGCCCAATGCAACATGGGTGCTCCCAACCCTCTCATCACCTGAGTTTTCCCCAGCTCGCTCTCTGCAGTCCAGAGCCAATGCCACAGATAGACTCCCTGCCTGCTCCCCAAAGTCACCCCTATATACCCAGTTCCTGAGCCCCACCTGGGTCCGTAGAAGTAGCTTCAAATAACCCTGGGGAGCCTTTTCCTCCACACCTCCTCTCCCACACGGGAGGCCCAGAAACCTCTGCCCATCCTTATGTGGTGTAGGCTCAGCAGGCCAAGATGACCACCAGCCCCCGGCAGGCCTGGGTGTCAGGGAGGGCGGGGCGAGGCTGCCTGACCACCGCCACCTCCCGCGGCCCCAGGAGAATGACCAGAAACGGATCCGCGCCTTGAAGAAAGCCAACAAGGAGCGAGAGCTCAAGAGGAATCGCGTGCGGGACCTGGCCAAGGCCAAGCAGGAGATGGCAGCCCTGCGGCTGGAGCAGCAGAGGCTGAGCAACAAGCTGCAGGAGTACTCCATCTTCAACAAGTACCTGGAGAAGGTGGTGGAGAACTCTGAGGTGAGCGCCGGGGAGAATGCAGGCCAGCCTTCCTCAGCCCCGCCCCCTCCGCCCCAGAGCCCAGGGCTATGGGGTGGATTCATTCTCAGCTCCCTGGGACCTGGACCGACTGGATGCCTGGGGGTGCTGCAAAGATGATCTGTCTGTCTGTGGAGATGGGGCAGGCCCTGGAGGACAGCGAGAAGGAGGACAGCCTCCCTTGTGAGGCTTGATGTGCTCCTGGGACGGGCCTGATGGTGTGTCTTTGTGTGTCTGTGTGAGTGTGTGTGTGATTTGCATGTTTATGTGTATGCATGTGTGTTGAAGGAGGTTTTGCAACACAACGACAAGCTTCGCCTGTATCAGTCTGCGGCAACACCCATCCCTGCTTCCCTCTTCCCTGGTGTCTTCCGTTCACCTGGGCGTAAGCTGGGAAGAAGAAGGGAGAGAATCGGGGCAGAAACACCCGACCTACTGCAGGGCCGGCGGGCTTCGGATGTGCTGGGCGCTGGGCTTAGTGCTTTACACGCTGATGTCATCCGGGCCTCTCCTGAGTCCCAAGAGGAAGGCAGCCTTGTTCTCCCTTCATAGAGGAGGAAACGGAGGCTCAGAGAGGGTAGGTAATCTACTCGAGGTCTCCAAGCTGGTAAATGACAGACTTTTAACCACTCCTCGGTGGGTCCCGCAAGCCTCTGACAGCTGCCCTTCCCGGCCTCCCTGTAGCCGTGGCCAGAGCTCAGGGATCCTCAGCCCTTAGCCCTCCTGCGACTCTCGCAGCATTTGGGAAACATGCTTTGCTCTTGCTTCTGTGACACCTCCCTGCTCCTGCCTCTGAATCCCCTGGGGTCCTTCTTCCCAGGCCCTTCCTGGGTCTTTGTCTCAGACCCTCTGGTTTTCACCCTGAGTAATTCTCAGGGCTTCCAAGGATGCCACCCATGTCAGTGAGCGTCCACCCCGTCTCCCACTCCGTGTGATCAGAAGCATGGTGGAGGGCCCACATCATGGTGGGGTGTGATACCCCCTCAAGGGATGCGGATCCAGGTCTTCTGAGAGAATCAGGGAGACAAAAGACTGCTCTTGAAAGTCCGCACAATTTCCATGTAGAAACACTAACCTTATTTATTTATGTGTGAGCCCCAAATCTGTGTGACTGCCTCCATTCTGAGGTACTACCAACTGTATGAAAAATTGTTCATTTAATTATTAGGGATTTGTGGTGGGAGGGAGAGAAGGACAGATTGTAAGCTTTGTCTCAGATTGGGAGTTGGTAAAATACTTCAAAAACTTCATGGAAAATGGAATTAAAAGTTCAAGTTTAGAGGCTAATGGTTAAGGTACTGGGCTCCCACATGGTTGACTGGATAAGCCTCAGACCTGGTGGCTTTAAACTCATGCTGGGCCTATATGCATGCATGTCCAAGATCCTGAGAGGAGAATGGAGAGGAAGGAATTGCAGCATGGCCATCCTCCCTGGGGGTGATTTCTCGCTTTCTCTCTCTTTGGAGAGCACACATGCCCTATAGCACAAATCTCTAAAATAAATAAATTAAATAAAAATGTACGGGTTTATTTGGTGCAAAAAAAATCTTTCAAAATCCACACATAGTTTTTCTATTATGCACATTTTCCATGAACTTTTTGGAGAACTCCTTCCTCTCCCCCTCATTCCATTGTGTATCTTAGAACTGAGGAACCCGGCCAGTGTCTTCCCTCTATGCTTCAGACTCTGTATCTAATTCCTCTGGTCTACAGTGATCTCTCCTTCCAGCTGTCCCCAGGCCAGCCCTGACGCTGGCATGTCCTGTGCTGCTGAATGGCACGGCCACCCACCCGCTGTTTTGCCAGAACTCAGTCTTCATGCTTGACTCCGCCCCTGACTCAATCCCGCAGCCATCCATCAGCAGATCTGGTTAAATCTGCCTCTGAAGTATTCCTGGAATCCAGCCCCTGCCCGTCCTCACCCAGACCACCAGCGTCTCAGAGGGCGCAGCTCCGCAGGGCCTACTTGACATTCTGCAGCCAGCGCGGTCTCCCTTCTCTCTCTGCCTTTATTATGCTCAAAATATTGTCAGCACAGGAGAAATGCAGAGAAGCATGGAACAGCACCCAAGCACTGGCTCACAGCTCTGTCAAATCTGTGTTGCTCCTGTTTGCCCACGATTATTTTTTCTTGCATAAAACACTACATGTGCCCTTCCAAATCTTCTTCTTTTTCTCCTCAGATATCACCGGTATCCTGATTTTTAAATTTCTCATTTCATGTTTTTCTTCTGTCACATATTACAAATGCACATGTAATGTCATTGGGTCATCGGAAAAGTCATGACATATTTTTCTGTTTTTCTAGGCAAAAGTGCATCATGACTTTCCCGACGACCCAATATATATTCTTCTGTAACTTGCTTTTTCCAATCAATAATTTTGTTTCCCTCTTATTGCCAGCCGGTGCCTATGCTCACCAGAGAGAGACGGAAGAACAGAGAAAGAGGGAGAGGGAGAAAGTACTCTTCGATGGGGTGTGGTTGTGCTGCAATTCATTTTCCTCCATTTCTCCATCTTGTTTGTAATTTGGGGGCACGTGCCTGATGTGTTTTTCAAGTTGCCAGCACTGGGATTCAAACCTCAGTTGGTCATGTGAGATCCCACTCCCTTAACCACCAGACTACAGGGCCAGCCTGAATCGATAATATTTTATTACTATGGTTATATATCACAGGATCTCGCTATGATGTGGTCCTTCCTTAGCTTCCCAAGTAGCTAAGACTATGTGCCCGCCACCCTATCCGGCTTCTTAGGGTGGACTGAGAGTGGACTCCAGGCCTCCCAGGTTGCCTCAGCCTGCCAAGTAGCAGTGTCTACCAGCACATGCTACAAGGCAGGCCCTCAGTGATTTTTTTAAACTTTTTATAATGAAAACCTTCAAGCATATGCAAAGGAGAAAGACTAGTCTATTGAAAGCCCATTACTCATCATCCCCTTCCAACCATTATCAACTCATTGTCATGTCCCCCACACCCTCCCACCTCTGCCATTTTAAAGCAAATAACATTCCTTCCATCCATAAGTATTTCAGTATGTATGGCTAGAAGATGAGAGCTTTTTTATTTAAAAAAACTTTTTTACTTATTTACTCTCACCTGATGAGAGAGGTAAAGACAGAGCTACAGGTGCCCTCCACAAGGTCGCCATGCCGCAGTCCACCCCAGTCACAGCCAGCCCGGAGCACGGACACCCCTGCATGTGCCCCACACACCCAGGAAGGCCAACCCCATCAATGTCTAAATTTCCCCAGTGATTGCCAAGATGCTTTCTGTATCGTTGGCTTGTTCCCCTCAGGGCCCAAACAAATCGCCCCACACAATATTTGACTGACATGTTTCTTAAGTGTCATAGACATTATCCTGAGGGGGGAAAAAAAAGCTAGACAAAAAAGATTATACTGTATGAGGATGGTCTGCAGTGCAGAGGTTAAACACAGTGAATTGGGAGCCCGATTCCACATGGCCGACCATGGTTCAAATCTTGGTCCCAGCAGCTTGAAAAACATGCCAAGTGTGTGTGCCTGTATGCCCAGAGTCCTGAAAAGGTGGAGAAATGGAGGAAAAAGGATTGCAGTGTGACCACACTCTACTTTACAGTGCTTTCTCTCTCTCTCATGAAAGCACATATTCTTTAGTGATTTAAAACTATACACACACACACACACACATATATTTAGATAGATAGATAGATAGATAGATAGATAGATAGATATATGCCAGCCCATGGTCTGGTGGTTAAAGCAGCTGGATCCCACAGAGACAACCAAGTGGCTTGAGTCCCATACCTGGCAGCCTGAGAAACAGAAGTCTCTCTCTGGCGAATGCCCACACCCTATATCAAAACTCAAAAAGAAGGAAAAGAAAATCTTGTTCAACACTTGATCCTTTATTTGCAGTTTTCAGAATAATGAATTTATTCTCCAGGCTCCTCCCTAATTGTCTCTAATGCTTTTAGTACCGTTATGAACTCATGGAATTTAACTTATTTGATACATTTCAATTACTTGCACTTAGTCTTACTGATGGGCTAATCGTCCCATCTTTGGGCAACGGGCACTTCAAGATGGCCCCCGAGTCCTTTTGACATCTGTGTGAAGTCTGGGAGATTCGCTCCAGTCGTGCTGATGCGGTCGGTCCCCATGAACTGCCGTGCACCGCTGTGCTGCGGATGACCTCTCGGAAATGCGGACCACTTCTTCCAGTCAGTTCATGAATAGGGTCCACACTCTTTTCCAGGACTTCCTGGGTACTGTTTTCTGCTTCAGGGCAATCTCTCTCCTGCCCTCCCCCCATCTTTTTTTTTTTTTTTTAAGTTTATTTCTTTATTTCTTGAGAGAGAGGCAGATACAGAGGGAAACACTCCCAACAGAATTCTTCATGCTGTGATCCACTCCCAGCCTCAGCCAGCCCAGGTCACAGGCATGTGAGCACAGCCCTCCACCCCTACCCTGGCATGTGCAAGGAGGCCCTCAGCCACGAACCTGGGACCTTCCCATGTGGCTTCAGCATCACGGAGCATTACCACTATGCCATTGTCCTACCGAACAACTGTACCTTGAACATCCTGAACAAGCCACACGCACCCCATTTATTTTTACCCAGGCTGTTCCCTCCACTGCAATCCTGCCTCAGCTGCCCCCGCCTGCTTCTGGCTGGCTATTTTCTATTCAATGTCCAGTTTTGTTCTGACCACCCCAGGAAGTCTCTCTGGACTGCTCCTACCCCCTCCCACACTGGGTCGAGTGGCCCTTCCCCACAGAGGCATATCTGGGGAAAAGCCAGAAGGGCAGTTCCTGGGACACCAATCTATCTCTGGAAATGTCACGAGGTGGAGAAAGCACTCAGGGAGTGTCCCCTGAGTGACTGGAAGGCACAGTTTGATAAGCCCCTGGGGAGGTGAGTTGGCATCAGGGAATGTTCTAGAGGGTAGGTTGTAGGTAGGTCTTCTGTCCCGCTACGTGGGGCCTGCAGGTTAGGGCCAGAGTGGCAGGTTCTGGACCATGCTGGAGGATGAGTGCTGCTGGCAGGCCACCTGCCCCACTCATACCTCTCCAGCCCCACTTCTCCCTCAGAGACGTTGACCGGAGGCATCACCCACGGGCCGGCCACACCCCCTACTCACAGATAGGGCTTATCACTCTGTGTTGCAACTGCCCGTTTCTTTGTCTGTCTGTCTGTCTGTCTGTGCTCCCTCCACCCCTGCCCCCAGAGAGGGCAGGTTCTGGCTCTCTTATCTCCTACCATGTCCCTTGCGTTTAGCACAGCTCCTGGCTTATAAGCGGTTCTTGGTTCCTTGGAATAGGAAAACTACTACCTTAGGAGTCATCTCAAATGTCCTCCAGAAGCAATTTGCAACTCTGGCTCTTCCTAGATTGACCTGGAAGACCTTCTGCAGAATTCAGAGGCCAGGGGCCCCCTCAGACCTGCTTATTAACCAGAATGTCTGGATCTGAGGTCTGCAAGTGCCCTTTTGAAAGTGTCCTGGTGATCCAAACATGCAGCTGGTCCTGTCGTGTATTCCCTCAACACACGACCTGGGCAACCCAGAACTGGGGACCCCAATGTCCTCACCGCCTCTGCCCTGGACTCTGGCCAGGAGCCTGCCTGTGCTGGTGTTCAGGTGTCCAGGCAGGGGTTGGTGGGTTGGGCCACCTGAATCAGGTCCCACAGGCCCGCGGTGCAGTGACCCAAGTCCCCGGTCTGTCGCAGTTCGAGGAGATCCACGAGGTGATCGCGCGGTACAAGACGCTGGTGAGCATGCACCATGACCTCATGCAGTCGGCGCAGGAGGGCCAGGAGAAGATCGAGCGTGCCAAAGCGCGGTTGGCCCGCTACATGGAGGAGAAGGACGACGAGATCCTGCAGCATAACAACGAGCTGGCGCGACTGCAGATGCGTTTCGACCGCGCCCGCAGCGATGTCATCATCTGGGTGAGAGGGGCTGGGATGGCCGGGGACTCCTGGGCTCTGGGTAAGTGAGGGTTATGGACACACACACGTGCACATCTAAGCCTCACTCACAGCGCGCCCTCATCCTGTCCCCAGGAATCTCGCTGGGCACACATTCAGAACACCGCGGCCAAGAAGACCCTCCTGCTTGGCACCATCAAGATGGCAACACTGAACCTCTTCCAGATCGTCAGCAAGCAGCTGAAGGAGACGACCAGCGTGGCCCTGGATGACACTCACAAACAACTGGACATGGTAGGAGGAGGGACAGGCGCTGGGGCCCCAAGGGGATCCAGGGAGGCTCTCCATTGGTTGAGTGGAAGAAAGAACCCACTGAGCAGGGGCTTGCCATCCATCCATCCATTCATTCATTCATTTTAGGGTTTTTGCCATAGGGCATGTGCATTTGGAGGAGAGAGAAAGACAGAGGGAAAGTGAGAAATCACCCCTCCCTGGCAGATAGCCGCCACAATCCCTTTTCCTCCATTCTCCTCTCTGGATCTTGGGCATGCCAGCAGCACAGGCTGCCATGATTTTCAAGCCACTGGTCTGAGACTCAGACTAGGGTTAGTCATGTGGGAGACCAGCACCTTCACCACCGCCATCTTCTGGCCCTTGGCTTTCAAATTTTGCTAGCATCAGAATCCCTGGGGAGTGGCAGTATTGCTGGGATTTCTCCCAGAGACTCTGACTCAGTGACTCAGTCGCTCTGAGATGGGATTCCAGGAATCTGCCTTTCAGCAAGCCCCCAGGCAATGCTGCAGTTAGGGGTTCCACACCTTGAGAACCACTGCATTAGTGCTGAGATTGTTTTGTCTCCAAACCACACACACACAGCAGCTGGTACTCACCTCTGAGTTCATTAATTGTGCAAAACAGTCCTATTGCATTATAGTGAGAGGCTGGCTTTCTGAAGTCGTGAATTCAGGGCCCACTCTTAGTTAAAAAGGGAAACTGTCAAGTTTAGAGAAATGTTACAGTCTAGTAGCACCTACCGGAGAAATTCTCTGAATTGAAAGAACATTGAAAAGGCATTTGCTTTTGCACTGTACAATCGAAGTTACTGACTGCCACCCCTGTCCGTGAGCCACCTAAAATCATGGCCACAGGTGCACACACCCCACATTTCAGGAACACACCCCAACAGAGGCACTGGAGTGCTTCTGACATGCAGAGGGCCACGACTGAATCACGGCTTGTTTCTGCGACAATGGCCTTCAGCTCTGCTGTGAAATACTAGAAAGCTAGCTCCTGGAGGTGAGAATGTGTGTGTGCTGTTCCCTGCTATATCCCTGGTGGCTAGAACAACACTCAGCACCTAGTAGAAACCCAATAAAGATTTGGTGAATCCGTACAGAACACACACTAACAAAAGCAATTGACTGAGAGTCACTTCCCTACTGAAAATTAAAAATTGCCAGTAGGTGGCATAGTGGTTAAGTCACTGGAGTCCCACATGTCTGACTGCAGTTCTAGTCCCAGACTTGGTGGCTTGCTTTCTCACTTTCCCTCTCTGGTCAAATTAAAAAATAATTATAATAGGAACCAGAGGATGGCATAATGGTTACGTCGTTGGATTCCCACACTTAGTCAACCATAATTTGAGTCCCAGACACAGCAGCTTAAAACTCATATTGGGGCGCATGTACATGAGTGCCCAAGATCCCAAGAGGAGAATGGAGGAAAAGGGATTGTTGTTCAGAGCGTGTTAATGCCGAGCTGGTCCCGGTAGATTGTGGCATGGCCATCCTCCCTGTGAGGCAGTGATATCTTGCTTTCTGTCTCTCGGGCAAGTGCACACACCCTATGGCAAAAAAAATCTCTCTCCAAAAAATAATAATAATAAATAAAATTAAGTAGATAATTCTTTAAAAAAAAAAAAAAAAAGAAAAGAAAGAGCAGGGCAGGAGGTGGTGTGGTGTGGCTGGACCCACACGGGAAAGGTCTTGGGTTAGTGTCACAGGACCTCCCTGGGCACACCAGGCCTGCACACATCTGCTTTGCATTTATTCTGTGTGATAGTACTTGTCATGGGAACCTCACTCTGGTAAACACCACTGTGTACTCAAAAGAGAATAACAGTAAAAAAGATAAGAGTGAAGAAAAAAAAAAAATAACAGGGCCCAGACGGTGGTGCATCAGCAGTGCAATGCTCTGTGAGGCTGACCCACGTGGGAACATCCTGGTTTGCTTCCAGAGACCTCCTTGAACGTGGGCGTGCTGCGTGCCCATGATCCAGGGCTGGCTGAAGCTAGGAGTAGACTGCAGCCTGAACACCCCAATGGGCTGCTCATCTATCTGTCTGTCTCTCCTTCTTGTTCATCATGGAAAAAAGAATGAAACTTAACAAAAAAGACAAATAACCTCTTAGTATGATTGTGAAAGAATTTTGGCTTCATGGACCCCTCTCCCCCACAGTAGGATCTAAGAGACTCCCGGGGGTTCTCAGACCCCCGTCCTTTCACTGTCAGGAAGAAATGTGGCATGGGAGGTGGCAACCTCTGGCTCCTTGCCCCCAGGGGCATTTTCTGCTGAGACCTTGGTTTTCAATCTGACTACTCCAAAGTCTGAGCTTTCTGAATCTTTCTCTGCTTTGATTTGCTTCTTTAGGAGTATTTCGTATTGCCCAAAGTTTTTTAAAATATTCCTTTTTATTTCCATAGGATATGAGCTTACTGACAGAAATACACATGAATAAGTAGACTGAAAAATTAAAATACGAACTTGGGAAAATATAAGTTAAAGTCAGAGATCAAAGGGCCAGCAGGTGATATGGTGGTTAAGGAGCTGGACTCCCACAGGGTTGACAGCAGTTCAAGTCCCAGACCTGGTGGCTTGCTTTCTCACTTTCCTTCTCTCTCTCTCTGGTGCACACGCATGCCCTGTGGCAAATTAAAAAGTGATAATAGTGATAAATAAAAATTAAATAAACAATTATTTTTAAAAATATATTTAGGGGTCATTAGGTAGTATGGTGGTTAAGGCACTGGACCTTCACATGGCCAACTGTGGTTCAAGTCCTGGACCTGGTGGCTTGCTTTCTCGCTTTTCCTTTCTCTTGCTCTCTCTGTCTCTCTCTCTCTGGTCAAATTTTAAAAAATAGTAATAAGGGGCTAGCAGAAGGCATAATGGTTACATTTCTGGACTCCCACATAGTTGACTGTGGTTCGAGTCCCAAACCTGGTGGCTTACAAGTCACGCAGTGTGCATGTGTGTGCATGCCCAAAATCCTGAGAGAGGAGAATGGAGGAGAAGGGTTGGGGAGTAGTCATCCCTCCAGGAGGTGATTTCTCACTTTCTGTCTCTCTCTGTCTCTCTAGTGAGCACACACACCCTATAGCAAAATCTCTTTCTAAAAAAAAATAGTAAAATAAATTATTCTTTAAATATATATAATACATATATGCATTTTTAAAAGTCGGAGATCAAAGCTAGAAAGTGAAACACAGACTGCTAATTCTTGGATTATAATGACCTTCAACAGGGACAACAGCTGGGCTTCCTTGCAGCCAGAATGCAGTAATAAATACGAGGGATTTCAAAATCTTCATGCCAAAATGGGATTAAAATACAAGTTTATTCTGGTGCAAAAAAATGTGAAATCCGTGCAGTTTTTTCCTAATAAGCATTTATTTAATTATGAGAGAGAAAGCACCCCCTCCCGCCCCCATGGGATGTGGTCACACTACAATCTTTTTTCCTTAATTTTTCCGGTTCATCAGGATTTGGGGCATGCATGCACATGCACCTGCTATGTATTTCAAACCATTGGGCCCGGATTTGAACTGTAGTCAGCCATGTGGTATCTGGCTTCTTCACAGCATTTAATGTATGCTATGGAGATTGGGGAGGGTTGGGGGACAGCCCATTGCATACATTTTTCATGAACTTTTTGAAAACTCCTTCACAATTCTTGTATGAAAATATAAATTTTCCTCAGAAGGAGCGTACCTTTCCCAGGCATGTAGTTCTAATCAAATTTCTCAGTGAGGCTTCTGAGACACTTGGTAATATTCTCAACAACACCCCCACAGCAGATGCAGCTGCTTCCACAGAACTGGGAACATGGTACACAGTACAACCTAGGGAGAACGAATCTGCAAACAGCTAAGAGCTCTGCATCTAAAATACCGTATCATGAGAGGCCCAGCATAATCCTCAAGTAAAAGCTGAACTATCTTTTTTTTTTTTTTTCTTTGAGAGGTTTTTGCTATAGGGCACATGCGCTCGTCAGAAAGACAGAGAGAGACAGAGAAACAGAAAGCAAGAACTCACCCGCCAGTGGGGATGGCCATGTCGCAATCCCTTCTCCTCCATTCTCCTCTCGGGATCTTGGGCATGCACACACACACGCCTGGTGTGAGTTTAAGCCACCGGGTCAGGGACTCGAACCACGGTCGGACTACATGGGAGTCCAGAGACATAGCCATTACACCAACTGCTGGTCCCAAAGCTGAACAATTTTGAACAGCATTTTCCAAGTCCTGCTTGGCCACTCCTCGAATCCTAAAACAGTGTTTCCTATGGAGGAATAAATGAACTAATAATACATTTAGAAAACTCTGTGTTAAACCAGAGAGTGACAGAGAGAGAGAGAGAGAGAGAGAGAGAGAGAGAGAGAGAGAGAGAGAGAGAGAAAGTGAGAAAGCACCCCTGCACACTTCCAGCAGAGATGGCCTTGCAGCAATTCCTTCTCCTCCATTCTCCTCTTGGGATTTTTGGGCACGTATATACACCTATGGGTCCAGGACTTGAACCTCAAAGTAGACCATGTGGGATCCAGCACTTTAAACACCACACCCTCTGCTGGCCCCCCCTTATTATTATTATTTTTTTCCTAATTGCCAGAGGGTATGTGGGCTTGCCAGAGAGAGACAGACAGAGGAGATGGTACCCCCTAAGAAGACATGGTTGCAACAAGGTCCCTCCCTTGTTTCTCTGTCCTGTCCTGCTGTGGCTCTCTCTTTTCTCTTCCCTCTGCCCTCCGTGAGAGGGAGGGTGACAAAACATGTCACCCATGTTTTGTACTAAGGGTTTGCCTCTAGGAGTTCTCAACCCCATCCCTATTTATTGCTTTTAATCTTTAAACCTAGTATTCAACCTCACCTGTAAACAGTGTCAAATGAGAGAAAATGGCCTCCTCAAGAAGTCAGTCACAGGAAAGTGACCAATTCTTTACATGTTAACTACCTGGAGATGCTCCGTCTGGGATGACGAGGGAGGCCTCTGGCTGGGTGGGGTTAACCCTGGTTCCCTTGCCTTGTTAGATCCAGCAGTTTATCCAAGACCTGTCGGACATCTGGGCAGAAGTGAAGAAGAAGGAAGCACAGCAAGTCCGGGTTTAAGGAGACAGCGTGGTTCCAGAATGTTCTGAGATAGAGACTGACAGAATAAGTCAGTGGAGCTTGTGGTCCAGTCAGCCCGGTCCAGCCTCGGTAGACCCCGTGCCTGTCTTGCCATTTTCTCCTCGGGCCTTGGTCCATCCCAGCCCTGAAAACATTAAATTTTGTAAGAAGTTTGTTCCTCAGTTCTATTTTTGGCAGTTAATTCCTAGGGAAGAGAGTCAATGATAGGAGAACCCTAACAAGTGCACCCTCTCAAAAACAGTCACTTAGGCTGCCTAAGAGCTAGGGACATCGTCTGAGGCTGGTTGTCTCCTTGGCTTTGTCTTACATGCTGTGAGTGCTCCGGTGGGTAATTACATAGGCCCCTTCCCTCCTCTACCATTTGAAAAATTAAAAAAAAAAATAAATTAGTGTTATCTACTGGGTTGTCAGCAAACTCATGATGCATATTTGCATAGAAAACAAAAACAAAAACAAAAAAAATATGTCATGATTTTTCCAATGACCAATAATTGCGACTCACAAGAAACTGTGAAGGCCGCTTCCCAAGTCCAGTCTCCAAAGGTGCTGGATCAAAAACTCCCCTCTGACCTCCAGAGCAAGCCCTGCTCCCCAACTCTCCATGCACCCCAAAGTATGCAACGTGTGCCAGCAATGCTAACGAAGGAACAGCCAGCAGGCTGCTCAGGAACTAGCCAGGGGCCACCGATGTACCAAATGAAAACCTCAAGGCCCAGGAGTACCTTAGCGGGCTGCAATGCTGGAGTAAAACCAGCAAAACACACCTGAGTGGAGGTAAGTATGAAGCCTTGAGGGGCTGAACTGTGGCACAGTGATAAAGTGCAACCGACGCTGCGAGGCTGATCCAGTGGGAAGGTTCTGGGTGCCATGTCTGGAGACCGCCTTGCATATACCAGGCATGCAGCGGCCCATGATCCAGGGTTGACCGAGGCTGGGGGTGGAGTGCAGCACCACGACCCTGTTGGGTGTGCTGTCTCTCTGTCTCTTTACCTCTGTCTCTCTTGCCCATGAATTAAACATTTTTTTTAATTGTCAAAGGGTGCATGTGATTGCAAAAAAATGAGTGATGGGGGGAGGGCTAAAGCAAACCCCAGTGGAGCGTGGTCATGGGCAATCCCTTCTCCACTTCTCCGTTCTGTCAGGATTGGGGGCACACATGCACAGGCTCATGGCATGGTTTTGAAGCCACCAGGTCCAGGATGCAAACTATGATCAGCTCTGTGGGATCTAGTTCCCTTAACCACTAGCTGGGCTACAGGGCCAGCCCTAAATAAACTTTACATATATCAGCCTCCTCCTCTCTCTCTCTCTCTCTCTCTCTCTCTCTCTAACCAGTGGTCAGTCAGAGAAGCAGATTGATATGTAGAGATATATAGATCTTTTAAGTTTATGTATTTATTTCTCCCATGAGAGAGAGAGAGAGAGAAAAGGAAAGAAAGAGACAGGTATCCCTGAAAGTCTTCACCCCTGGTCCACCCCTAGCCTCAGTCAACTTGGATGAAGGAATAACAGGACACATGCGCACACCTGGCATGCCCGGGAAGACCTGGTGTGACCTCAGGACCATCCGTGTGGGGCCTGCAACACGGTGGGCTACGTTTCTGCTGTGCCACCATTGAGGGTCCTAATATGTGCATGTAGACATAGACAGATGTGTGTCTTCTGGTACATGTACAGGATGTCCCTGTGGGTACTTGACCTTGGGCAGTTGCTGGAACTTCAGGTTCACAGGGAGGTAGCTGGGAAGGGACAGAGTTAAAGTGCGTGTGTGTAGGGGGGAATCGGAACAAGTCGGAATCCGCAAGCTTGAACGGGAATCCCTGAAGACAGACACGAACCCATTCAGTTCTTGCTGCTCTGAACTCGGCCACAAGGTTGTCCTACAGAAGCCAGGATCCTTCCCCATGGAGTTGAGCACACGCACCTGGCCCAGGGGCTGGAGAAGCCAAAGGAGCATCCAGGAGAAGACAGGCAGTTGCGTCTGGTCACTGCCTCCCCTTCGGTGAGGAGGCCTGTGGGCAGAATGGAGACTGTGAGACTCGCTGCAGCTGCTGCTTCCCTTTGGCCCTCAAATCCCACCCCACTCCAAGCTCTTCATGACCTACCTCACAGGAAACACCCAGGACAAGGAATTCTGGGGACTGTCATTCGGGTCACACTGACAAAGCCACCAAACCACCTTTATCTCCACTGAACAGTTGGGAAAAAATAAATAAATAAATAAATAAGGAGACAGCCTGCTTTATTTTTTTATTTTTTATTTAAAATAAAAATGATTTTAATTGCAGGAGTGTGCATGCGCTCACCAGAGAGACAGAGGAAGAGGGAGAGCGAGGTGTTTCACGCCACAGTCCCTTCTCCATTTCTTCAACTCGTCAGGAGTTTGAACATGTATGCACACATGCCCGGCATGTTTTTCAACCACAAGAGCCAGGATTTGGTCTGTAGTCAGCCATGTGGGATCCAGCTTCCTTTATTCACTAGGCTATGGGTCAGCCCTGAGTCTCCTTCAGAAAAGAGAAGTGGTTGCAGACTGGCAGGTGGCGTGGTGGTTAAGGGGGCTGTTGCAGGCCCCACACAGATGGTCCTGAGTCCATACCAGGTCTTCCTGTGCACGCCAGGTGTCCACGTACTTCCCCTTATTCCATAGCCAAGTTGACTGTGGCTAGGGGTGGAACGGGGATGGGGATGAAGCCTCTGTCAGGGATGCCTGTCTCTTTCTTTTCTTCTCTGTCTTTCTCGTGGGAGAAATAAATTAATAAACTTAAGGATCTATATATCTTTTTTTTTCCAGACAATAGATAATTTTTATTGAGCCTTTTAGTTTACAATATGAGGTAAAAGGAAAAACAGATCTCAACCAATATTTTACACAGCTGTAGTAAAATATTTTAGACTTTAGCGATTTATAAGGGATTACACTTTTCAAAAGTTGAGATAAGTTATGAACAGATTCTAACTCTTTGAATTTTCCAGTTGAGTCTTCCCTTACAATAGTAACAAGCTCTAATTTGTTACATAAGTTTCTTCAAGGCCAAGTTTATTGTTGTTGATGTCTTTAGATCTAAAGAACTGGTATTTCAATCAATATCCACTAATTCCACTTCAAAGAAAAGTTTTGCATTTGGTGGAATTTTGGCATCAGGCTGTCCTTTCTTTCCATAAGCCCATTCTGGTTCAATCTCCAGTCAAGCCTTTTCTCCTTTACTCATAGTCAAAAGTGCTTCATCCCATCCTCTGATAACTTTGCCTACTCCAACCTTAAAACTTAAAGGCTTGGCACTCTTTTTCTTCTTTGAACTTGTTTGAATATTAGTATCAAAAACAGTCCCATCTTGTAGTGTTCCTGTATACCAGCAGTGAACAACATCTCCCTTTTTGGGAAAGTAGGTTTTATCTCCTTTTTTAAGAATAGATTTTGTGTATTTTGGTGGACCCTCATCCTGAGTCTCTTCAGATTTGGTTTCTTTGGGTTTATCTTCATTAAGCTTCACATTTTTTACTTGTTCAGATACTTTACTTATACTTTCAGTACCCTTGAAACGCTTGCTTTCAAAAAGATGGTTATATGCTGTAACCAAATGGTCCTTGTTAGCTGTCTTGGCGACATTTTTAATGTTTCCTAGTAATTTATGTTCTGCAAGAAACGAATCTGAACCGTGTTCCTGCAGAAACTTGATAATGTCCTTCTTGGGCAACTGCTCGCTGCGCAGTTGCTCCACGGTCCACGCCCGCTGCGGAGCACCGGCCGCCATCTTCCAAGGATCTATATATCTTGACATATCAATCTGCTCCCACATGGCTGACTGCGGTTCAGGTTCCGAACCTGGCGGCTTTACTTTCTCATGTTCTTTCTCTCTCTCGTTCTGTCCCGCCCTGGTCAAATTAAAATAAAATAAATGAATAAATAAATAAAGTTGGATAAAATCATTGTTAAAAAAGAAAGAAAGAAAAGAGGAGTAGTGCTGAGTTCACATCCAGAGACCTCCCTGAGTACACATCAGGCACAGGTATGGCTGTGGCCGGAGGCGAACAGTGGCATTGAGACTCTGTTGAGTGCTCTCTCTCTCTCTCTGTGTCTCTCACCCATGAAATAAGTTAATTAATTTAAAAAATAGAAGGGGAGGGGACCAGCAGTTAGCGTAATGGCTATGTCGCTGGACTCCCACGTAGTCGACCGCAGTTCGTGTCCCGGACCAGGTGGCTTAAACTCACGCCGGGCACGTGTGCGTGTGTGCCCAAGATCCCGAGAGGAGAATGGAGGAGAAAGGATTGCGGCGTGGCCATCCCCCCTGGGGGGTGATTTCTCGCTTTCTATCTCTCTGTCTCTCTCTGCCTGTCTGGCGAGCGCACGCGCCCTATAGCAAAAACCTCTCCAGAAAAAAGAAAAAAAAAAAAAATAGAAGGGGAGGCCAGCAGGTGGTATAGTGGTTAAGGCACTGGACTCCCATATGGCCGACCACAGTTTGAGTCCTGGGCCCAGCAGCTTGAAACACAGTAAGCGCGTGTGTGTGCCCAAGATACCAAGACGAGAGTGGAAGAGAAGGGACTGCGGCGTGGCCATCCCCCTTAAGGGGTAATTTCTTGCTTTCTGTCTCTGTTTCTCTGGGGAGCACATGTGCCTTGTAGTAAAAATCTCTTTAAAAAAAAAAAAAAAAAGAAAGAAAAAAGAAAGAAAGAAAGAAAGAAAGAAAGAAAGAAAGAAAGAAAGAAAGAAAGAAAGAAAGAAAGAATGGAGGGGTGGAGCTGGCTGTCCCGGCTAAACCCCCTCCTGGACCCTTGTGGAAAGGGTTGGAGGGCAGAGGTTATTGCACAAAGCTGGAATGAGCCAGGGCCAGGGTGGTGCTCAGAGGGAACGGAGGAGTCAGGTTTGTGGGTGAAGGATCTGCCACTACAACAGCTTCCCCTGACCTTTATGCCTGCTGGGCTGGGTCCTGGGAGGCAGGAGAGGGTGAAGGACAGATAGCTCCCCCCAGCTCCAGGATACACACGCTCCCCCACTAGTCTCCTGCCTCCCTGGGAGGTGGTGTTTGAGAAGCTCAGCCTGTTAGACAGAGCACACTTCCTGGTGGGCAAGGCCCCTGAGCCAGAAGCCAGACCCTCCTTCTGCCTCCCTCCCTCTGCCTCCCTCCCTCTGCCTTCTCCCTCTGCCTTCTCCCTCTGCCTCCCTTTCTCTGCACTCCCTCCCGGGCTCCACAGCATCAAGTTTCCTGCTTGACCAAAAGGGGACTCATAAAGGGTGATGCTTAGAATTCCTGTGATCACACACGGGCTCATCTGAACACACCCGTGTTTACTCACGTGTGTATAATTCACTCCCATACTATTGCATTTTTCAGTCTTAAAAAGGAACCCGGCCCTGGGGCAGAAGAAATTCTGTAGGTCTAGGCAGATTTCTTAAATACAAGACGAGCCACAAATCCACAAATGCATTCCCAAGCCACAGAAAGCGGGAGAGCAAATCCAGAGGTCTGGGGGTTCTCAGGAGCCTGAGCCAGCAGGCTTCCTGTTAGAGAGGGCCTGGGGGCAGCCGTCACAGAAAGGGTCTCATTCCTGACCCCTGAGCCCGGCTCCTTCTCAGCATGGCCATCCTGGGCCCAGAGTCCACATGAAGAAGCCCACCCCTGTCCAGTCCCAAGAGATCTGGAAACCCAGACACACGAGATCACCTTCCAAGAACAGACGAAGTTAGGGCCTGATTGGAGTTTTCCCAGCAAGAACAGTCTAGCTTGCTCATTAGAGCACAAATAACCGATTCCAGAAATGAATGTTTCCCATCAGCAAAGGCAGGAAGCAGGGCTCGGAGTATCTTATAGATAAAGGGAAGGAAGAGGAGGGCTGCTCTTCAGGGGCTCACTCTCAGGGCTGAGCACCCCGTTCCCAACAAAGCCTGGTAGTGTGTGTGTGTGTGTGTGTGTGTGTGTGTAACTCCTTTTATGAGGGGGTGGGGGAAAGAAGAGATATAGAGATAGGTTTTCAAATATTTTCCACATGATCGGATACGGAGGATCTATTGCTGAGTGAAGCAAGCCAGGATATGAAAGAGTCTCCACTTAATATATACCGACTATCCACACTTCATGGTAGAGGTCCAAACATTGGAGGACATAAAAGCAGTGAAAATAGTTAGGGATGCTGATGACAGTGTGGAACAGGGCGGGAGAAAGGATGAGTACAGAGAAGGATAGTGTGAAAACAAATAGAGATGCATGACATTTGTGGGACACAGAAATGGTTTATTACCTGTTGATGATAACATTGGATAGTATTCTCAACTGGACTGGTCTGAGAAGTATTTCATATTAGGTAAATTCTCTTTACAAGCAAAATGATCCATAGTGATCGAATGTTTAAGAAATAATGAGGGGACCAGTAGTTAGCGTAATGGCTATGTCGCTGAATTCCCATGTAGTTGACCACGGTTCGAGTCCTGGACCCGGTGGTTTAAACTGATGCCAGGCGCGTGTGCATGTGTGCCCAAGATCCCAAGAGGAGAATGGAGGAGAAAGGATTCTGGCGTGGCCATCCCCCCTGGGGAGTGATTTCTTGCTTTCTGTCTCTCTGTCTCTCTCTGTCTTTCCGGTGAGTGCACGCACCCTATAGCAAAAACCTCTCCAAAAAAAAAAAAAAAAAAAAGAAAAGAAAAGAAAGGATGAAAATAATAATAATCTGGGAAAAAATGATGAAAAGTGATTTGATGATGATGTGGATAGTAATGTCTTTGTCTTGATTGATATGCAAGGTATTCCTTCTGGAAAAAGAAACATAATACACTGTAAAGATATATGTGATTCAATGTAATATAAACAAGATTACAATAATAATAAATAAAATTAAAAAATATTTTTTTTCTCCACATGAGAAGATAGGCACCCGCAATAGAGTCTTGATGCCAAAACTCTCCCCTGACCTCCGCAGCCAGCCAGGATCATAGGCAAGCCCCCAGGCGCACCTGGCATATTCAGGTGGACCTGATATGTGATCCAAGCCCCTTCCCATATGGCCTCCAGCATCATACAGCAGCACCCGCCTACCGCCACCCCACCACAGCTGGGCCAAGACATCAATAGGTATTTCTGACAGGGTCTCAGTATATCACAGTCCTTCTGTACCCTCCTCCCAGTTAGCTAGATCACAGGTGCAGGCCGCACAGGCGCACAGAGCCCGATGTGTTCAGGTGGGCCCAGGAACCCACCCCAGCCTCCTATGCAGCTTCCAGCCCTCCAGGCAGTGGAGCTACCTGGGCACCACCACAGCTGGGCCTGTCAGCTCTTCCTGACAGAAAGGCCTAAAGAAGGGAAGGAGAGGCAGTAGGGTCCCACATGTGCAAGCAGCCAGGTGGACAGATATCCCCATAGCTGTCACACATGCCATGCCACACACACAGCTTCCCAATAATTTTGGAGTACCCAAAAGCTGTTTGTGAGGACAGGACTAGAGTTGACAACTCTTCGAGCGATCTCTGTCTCTGGAGGGCATAAAGTCCTTGCTTCTATATGGGATTCGTTTCTAGCCCTTGGAATCAGACCCTTCCCTCACATGCTTTTACTCAGAGTCCTTTTCCCAGGCTCCCAGCCAGGCTCTCACATCTTACCGACAAAGCTTTTAGCCCCAGGAGGGGCTACAGAAACTTCCACCTCTCATTTCAAGGCATGCAAGGGTTGCTCGTGCAGTCCCTGAGTGAGCACCTCTGCTCCTGAACTTCCAATCTCAGCGATATTACTGAAGTGCTGCTGACAGTATGCAGGGTGCTGAGCCCTGGTGGGGTCCAGCGAGACCTCCACTTTGGGCAGCTTCTCCTCTCCTGGGAGATAAGAGCCCACCGAAAGCTGCCACACTGTGGGCGTCACAGCAGCGTCCTTTTCTGCTGTGGTCTGAGACTCCCCTTGGCTTTAACTTTGCAAACTCAAGGGCGAAGACCCCCATGTATCCCATGGCGCCAGAATAAGAGCCAGGCTCAGGGGCATCCAGAGAATGGGGTCCCCCTTAATGTGTGTGTGTGGGGGTGGGGGGAGCTAATTACTAATTTAGGAATTTTTCCAACATGCATTATCTTTTGTGTGGGGGGCACAGTGTGGTTCTTCACAGCATGGGTCCAGTGTGTCATTATCAAATCACAGACACAGACCTGCTCATCTTCAACACTGAGCATTATTTTATGTCGTGCATTTGGTTTATCTCTGCTAGTGCTTTTTACTTTTTTGAAGTACATATTGAGTAGTCTAGAAATATCCAACAGAATGACAGCGTGCTACATAGCGATGCAAGACTGGTTGTATTCATTTTCTAGTCAGTGTAAAAAACTACTACAAGGGCCAGCATGGGCGTGGTGGTTAAGGGTGCTGGATTCCCACATGGTAGACCACAGTTTGAGTCCTGGACCTGGTGGCTTGCTTTCACTTTCCCTCTCTCTCTCTGTCTCTCTCTGATCAAATTAAAAAGTAATAATAATAAATGGACTTTAATAAATAAAAATTTATAAAAATTTTTTAAAAAAAACTACTAGGAGCTGTGGCCAGCAGGTGGTATGGTGGTTGAGGCACTGGACTCTCACCTGGCCAGCTGGGGTTCAAGTCCCAGACCTGGTGACTTGCTTTCTCACTTTCTCTCCTGTCTCTCTCTGGTGAGCACACGTGCCCTATAGCAAAAAAAAATTTTTTTAATTAATAAAATTAAATAAATAATTCTTAAAAAAAAAATAACAAACAAAAAACCTACCACAAACTTGGAATCCTTAACCCATGCCCACTCACCGTCTTTCAGCAGCAGAAGTCAACATGGCTGACTGGGTTTCTGCTCAAGATCTTAAAACGCTGAAATCAAGATGTTGTTGTCTAGAGTCTCATCTCTCTAATCACGGAGAGAGGGAAAGTGAAAAATCACTCCCTGGGGGAATAGCCATGCTGCAATCCCTTCTCTTTCATTCTTCTCTCAGGATTTTGGGCAAGCACGTACATGCGCCTGGTGTGTTTTTCAAGCCACGAAGTCCAGAACTCAAACCATACAGTTAGCCATGTGGGATCCAACCACCTTAACACAAGCCACTGGCTAGCCCAAGATATGTGTGTGTGTGTGTATTTTTAACTTCCTGAGGGCTTGTGTGCTCCAGAGAGAGAAGGAGAGACAGGCACCAGCAATTGGCGTAATGGCTATGTCGCTGGACTCCCATGTATTTGACCATGGTTTGAGTCTTGGACCCGGTGGCTTAAACTCATGCCGGGTGCGTGTGCGTGCTTGCCCAAGATCCCGAGAGGAGAATGGAGAAGAAGGGATTGCGGCGTGGCCATCCCCCCTGGGGGAGTGATTTCTAGCTTTCTGTCTTTCTCTCTCTGTCTTTCTGGAGAGCGCACGCACCCTATAGCAAAAACCCCTCAAAAAAAAAAAGAAAATTAAAAAAAAAATTGGAAGAGAGATGGAGAGACAGAGAGAGGAAGAAAGTACTCTCTAATGGGATGTGGTCATACTATAATCCCCCTCTCCTCCATTTACATATATATATGAAAATATCTTAAAGGTTTTATCTAACTCATCACTTGAGGGAAACAGTGCTGTAAACCCCTGTTCAAACAAGAATCTGCAGAATGAACACGTACACAGACAATCAGGAATGCTGCAACTAATTCGTTAATAGATGCAAAAATGATGTCTTCCACCAGGCAGAAATCAATTACGTCTTCCCTGTACAAACCTCATTTGAATTTCTATGTACAAGAAGTGTTTGCATCATCTTCAAAATTAACTTCCGTCTCTATAGAGCTCAAGGTTGCAAAGTGGTAAAAAGAATAAAGGAGGGGCCAGGCCAGCCAGTGGTGTGGTGCTTAAGGCACTGAACTCCCACATGTTCACCCACAGTTCAAATCCCAGACCTGACAGCTTGAAAATCACGGGGATTGCATGTGCGTGCATGACCAAAAGCCCAGGGCGAGAATGGAGGAGAAGGGATTGCAGCATTGGGGGTGATTTCTCAGTTTTCCTCTCACTGTCTCTCTCCAGTGAGTGCATGTGCCCTATGGTAAAAACAAAAAATGAAACAAAGAAGAAGAAAAAGGAGGAGGAGGAGGAGGAGGAGGAGAAAAAGAAGAAGAAGAGGAGGAGGAGGAGGAGGAGAGGAGGAGGAGGAGGAGGAGGAGGAGGAGGAGGAGAAGAAGAGAAGAAGAAGAAGAAGAGAAGAAGAAGAAGAAGAAGAAGAAGAAGAAGAAGAAGAAGTAGAAAGGAAGGAAGGAAGGAAGGCATAAACACCTCTGTAATCAGATAAGCCCAGAAGGATCCTCTCTAGACAACACCATTGAAAGGAAACCTAGTAATATTTTTGTCTATTTCAATGCCTTTTCATTATTACTGAAATCTGAAACCACCATTGTGGTCTAGATCAGCCTGGACTTGCGCAGAGGAATATGTGAAACAGAGTCGGGTGGGTGCTGTGGTTGGACTGGAGTGGTAGGGGTCCAGAGAATCCCTTGTCCCTGGCACACGGCTCCTGAGATGCCACAGGAACCCTGGGACTCTTTAGGATTCACTTTGAAACTTTTGACCTCGGCATTTCTTAGGTTCCTGCCTGCTTAGTTACTTGAATTTACTTAGTCCATAAATCTTACTTTTGATGAGTTGCATTATTTGTTTATTTATTTATTTGTAGTTTTGCTATAGGGTATGTGTACTTACGGGGGTGGTGGTGAGGGACTGGGAAATCCCTCCGTGGGGAGATGGCCACGCAGAATCCCTCCATGCCACCTGCTGGCCCTGATGATTTATATTATTTAAGGACCACCTCCTACTTGTATTTAGATTAAAAATGGTAAAGATTAATTGTGCAATTGATTTTTTTTTTTTTTTTTGGCAGGGTCTCATTATGTCCTGATCCTCCTGCCTCAACGTCCCGGCTGGGACCACATTAATGGATGGCCATGCCTAAGCTCTTTCAGACAGTGTCTTGGTTTGTTGACCAGGCCACCCTTGAACTTGAAACCTCCTGACTCAGCTTTCCAGGTCTCTGGGATTACAAGTAAATGGTAAATCCATCACCTCAAACCTCTCTCATAACTTTCTTGTGTTGTCAGCACACAAATAGCTAGAATTTGTTTTACTCCCCCAAACATTTACTTATTTATTATTTATTTTAAGAATTATTTTACTTAACTTTATTTCTTTACTCATTTTTTAAAAAATCTGACCAGAGACAAAGACAGAGTGAGAGAGAGAGAGAAGGAAAGTGAGAAAGCAAGCCGCCAGGTCCAGAACTCGAACCGTGGTCAGCCATGTGGGATTCTAGCACTCTTAACCACCACACCACCCACCAGCCCCATCTATTTATTTGTTTGTTTGTTTGTTTGTTTGTTTATTAGAGAGATTTCTGCTATAGGGTGTGTGCACTTGCTGGGGAGACAGAGAGACAGAGAGACAGAAAGTGAGAAATCACCCCTGGGGGTATGGCCACACCACAATCCCTCCTCCTCCATTCTCCTCCTGGGATCTTGGGCACACACGCACACGCACCTGAAGTGAGTTTTAAGCCACTGGATCTAGGACTTGAACTGCAGTCGACTACCTGTGAGTCCAGTGATGTAACCATTACGCCATCTGCTGGTTCCTTTGCTTAAACATTTAAAAATAAGTCTTCGCATTATGGCTGTTCACCTCTAAATACTTCAGCACATTTCTTCTAACAATGACACCTGTCTTAGCTCAGGCCACCATAACAAAATACCATGAACTAGAGGCTTAAACGGTGAAAATGCATTTCCAAAGGGATCATCTGGTAGCTTAGTCCTTAAGGGAACTGGATCCCGCATGTCCAAGTGCAGTTCAAACTCAACCCCAATGACTTGAAAAACATGCCAGACCCATGTGTGTGCACACCTGAAATCCCAACAGGATTGAGACGTGGAAGAGTATAACTGTGACTCATTGGAGGATGCTTTCTTTCCCTCTCTCTGTCTTTCTCTGGTGAAAGAAAGGAAAGAAGGCAAGAGGAGAGAAAGAAAAGAGAAAGAAAAAAAATGTATTTCTCCTTTCTGAAGACCAGATGTAGGTATAGTTTTGAGGCCCCTTCCTGTCTTATAGGCGACATGTGTGTTCACATGTGCTCAAAGAGAGTGATCTCAGGTCTTTTCTCCTCAGAAACATATTAAACCCACCATTAGGGCCCCACCCCCACAACCTAATTTAACCCTAAGGCCTCGCCTCCGAACACTATCATACTAGGGGTTAAGACTTCAATGTAGGGGGCTGGCAAGTGGTATGGTGGTTAAGGACCCTGGACTCCCACATAGCTGACCAAGGTTCAAGTCCTAGACCTGGCAGATTGCTTTCTCACTTTCCCTCTCTCTTTCTCTCTCTCTGTCCCTCTCTGGTCAAATTAAAAATAAATAAGTAAAGTTAAATAAAATAATTCTTAAAAAAAAAACTTCAATATATTAATTTTAGGATTAGAGACACAAATATTCAGTCCATAGCAACATCCAAGAATTGTACTACAATATATACAATGTAATTCTTCAAAAGCAAGATTTAAGGCCTAAGAAAGTTAAGGTAACATAGAGTGCTAAGCAGGCAGGAATCTAAGAAATTGGGAATTACTAGGGACTAGCAGCTGGCATAATGGCTACATCGCTGAACTCCCATGTAATCGATCAGGGTTTGAATCCCAGACCCAATGGCTTAAACTCATGCCGGGCGCGTGTGCGTGTATGTCCAAGATCCTGAGAGGAAATTGGAGAAGGGATTGCGGCGTGGCCATCCTCCGTGGGGGGTGATTTTTCGTTTTCTGTCTCTCAGTCTTTCTGGCAAGTGCACGTGCCCTATAGCAAAAACCTCTCTAAGAAAAAAAGAAAGTGGGAATTACTATAGCCAATCACTTTGATACTGATTAAATAATATATCTAATGAATAGCATATTTAAATTTCTCCACTTGTCCCCAAAGCATATTAATGGCTCCTCTTTCCACTCAGAGTAGAATAAAAAAAAAAAAAAATCCTTACAGAGGCCATAAGGCTTCCATGGTGAGCCCCTACCCCTGCCCTGTCACCTTTCTGATCTCAGTTCCCCCCTATTCTCTCCTCTTCAGCCTCATAGGCCTCCTGCACGTTCCTCCAATCCACCAGGCACATTTCTACCTCCTGGCCTTTGCGTTTGCTATTCCCTGTGCCCAGAATATTCTCGCCTCCTTAATCCTGACTAAATGGCTCAAATGTCACCTCCTCAGTGGGATCCACTATGGCTACTCTCTCTTAAATTCCAATGTCTGCCCTTGGCGTTCCCATCTTCTTGCCTCATATCATTTCCCATTAAACATATCCTCTGCTAACACACCACATGATTTACTTGGTTCTGTTCCATGTCTGTCTCCTCTCTTACGAGGTAAACTGGGTGAGGGCAGGGGTTTTCATCTGGGTTGTCGGCTGCTGTGTACACAATGCCTGGAATGGCGCCTCATGCAAGCATCCATGGATGGATAAATGATGGAATGAATGACCTAGGGAAAACGCCTCCTGGTGCCAGCAGCTGAGGTGGTGATTAAGGCACTGGACTCCCACATGACTGACCGCAGTTCCAGTCCTGGATCTGGTAGCTTACTTTCTCACTTTCCCTCTCACTTTCTCTCTGGTATTGCATGTCTCCTAAAGCAAATTTTTAAAAGATAATACTAATAAATTAAATTAAATTAATAATTCTTTTTTTTTAGAGAGGTTTTTGCTAAAGTGCTCATGTACTTGCTAAAGAGACAGAGAGACAGAAAGCGAGAAATCACTCCCCAGGGAGGATGACCACACCACAATCCCTTCTCCTCCAGTCTCCTCTCGGGATCTTGGGCATGCACGCACACGCGCCCAGCGTGAGTTTAAGCCACTGGGTCCAGGACTTGAACCGTGATCGACTACATGGGAGTTCAGTGACATAGCCATTACGCTAACTGCTGGTCTCACATTTTACTTTTTTTAGGAGAGTATAAAAATGTTCTAAACAAGAGGGAATATAAGATGTGACACAGCACACAGGTGAAGGGATTGCGGCCTGGCCATTCCCCCTGGGGGGTGAGTTCTTGCTTTCTGCCTCTGTGTTTCTCTCTGTCTCTTTGGTGAGCACACACACCCTACTGCAAAAACCTCTCAAAAAATAAAAATAAAAACATAAAATGCCAAATGGTGCATGTGCTTGGCAGAGAGAGACAGAGAGAGAGAGGGAGAAAGCAGCCCGCTTGGGGTGTGGTCTCACTGTGTCCCTTCTTCATTTCTCCATCCTGTCAGGATTTGGAGTGCACATGCACACATGTGTGGCATGTTTCTCAAGCTGCTGGGTCTGGGTTTGAAACCACAGGGTCAGCCATGTGGAATCCCGCTACCTTAACCACCAGGCCAGGAAACCAGCTCTATATTCTCCTTTAAGGAAGAGTTTAATATTAATGTTATAGAGAATGTTTGCCATGTTACAGGCACAGTGCACAACACTTTTTTTTCCCCTTAGATTTTTGCCATAAGGCACATGTGCTTGCCAGAGAGGGAAAGAGAGAGAAAGTGAGAAATCAGCCCCCTCAGAGGGATGGCCACACTGCAACCCCTTCTCCTTCATTCTCCTCTTGGGACTTTGGGCACACATGCACATGCACTCAGCATGATTCTTAAGCTGCTTGGTCCAGAACTCGAACCATGGTTGGCAGTGTGGGATCCAGCACCTTAACCACCATGCCACCTGCTGGCCCCTGACAGTGCCCAATATTTTAAATCCAGTGCCTCAATCTTCTCAACAATCCAACAAGACAGATATTACCATAAATCTTATTTCATAAATAAAGAAAAAAATGATTCCAAAATTTGGCTTTTAAAGTTAATATTTAATTTATTGAAATTATAATTTTTAAAACCTAGGTTTTCTTTGAAGTTCCAGTTTATAAATCTCATTCTATTTGTGTACCACATATTTAACTGTGATTGATTGATTGATTGATTGATTGATTAGAGAGGTTTTTGCTATAGGGCGTGCACTCTCCAGAAAGACAGAGAGAGACAGAGAGACAGAAAGCGAGAAATCACCTCCCCCCACCCCCCAAGGGAGGATGGCCACACCACAATCCCTTCTCCTCCATTCTCCTCTTGGGGTCTTGGGCACACACACACAAGCACCCGGCGTGAGTTTAAGCCACTGGGCCCAGGACTCAAACCGCGGTCGACTACATGGGAGTCCAGCAACATAGCCATTACGCCAACTGCTGGATCCTTAACTGTGATTTTTTTTTAAGGATTTTGAATGTTTATTTCAATTACAAAGTTAAACTCCTTTTAAACATTTTAAGTTGCACTTAGACATAAATTGTGTGTTTCCTTGTCTGTACTTTAATGGTCTGACTCAACAAATAAAATCCTTCCAAGTATTTAAATTTAGATTATTCATCCAAGAAGTTAAACTTATAAATATGATGACCTTTTGGTTCTCTTAAATGTCCCAGTACTATATGTAAGTTTTGGAAGTTTTCAGTTTAAAGCCATAAGTCTGAATCAGTTATATACTTAATAATTTTCAATTGGAATTTTGAGAGTTTTGCTCTATGTAAGCTCAATTCTATTAAGCATACATATAAAAATATGCATAGATTCTTTAACCTAAGAACATTAATACCATGTGGTTTGTTTCCCACTTATTTATTTATTTATTTATCTATTTATCTGTTGTGATTTTTAAACCACTAGGTCCAGGACTTGAACTGCAATCAGCCATGTGGGAATACAGCACCTTAAACCACCATGCTACCTTCAGGCCCTTGGTTTGGGTTTCTATACTTAATTTTTAATTTCCTTAGGGTTAAAAGATTCTCACTCCCCAAGGAACTGTAATGTCATTTCTGGTTTGGGAAACTTCTTGACTCCCCTGAGATTACATCGCAACTCTTACATCCTGTCTACCATTGCTGTGTCAATGACCCCATAGTTCAAAGAAGGTGACACATAGCCAGAACACCTACATCTAGTTTGTACGTGACGCCCCTGCCCAGGAAGGTCTGTGCCTGATTTGGTTTGCTTGCCTTTGCCTTTTAAGATTGATAAAGTCAGGATTAAACTGTGGTGCAGTGGTAAAATGTGACACTCATGGGAAGGTTCTAGGTTCATATCTGGAGACCTTCCTTGAGTATACCAGGCATACATGCCCATGATCCAGAGCTGGTTGAAGCTGGGGGTAGATCACAGTATGAAGACTCTGTTGGAGGTGCTGTTTCTCTCTCTCTCTCTCTCTCTCTCTCTCTCTCTCTCTCTCTCTCTCTTGTCTCTCTCATTCATGGAAGAAAATAAAAAAGATTGATAAAGTCATTTCTGTCTAAACCTAGCTAAAGATCTTCAAACTAGGTGGAAACCTGCATTCTTTCACATTCTGCTGTCTCTTCAGACTACACAAGTTTTAGAGACAGTAAAACGACATTCAGTCAAATCATGGCTTAGGAATCAGCTGGGTTTTACTCAGCAGTAAAACTTCAGCCCGTGCCCGCCATGGGAACAGACCTGAGGGGTTCTAAGTTCCTTCCCGTCTTGTAACATCACACCCTATAATTTCACATCCTTCAAGGTCAGCCAGCTCTTAGGACAGGAAATAGGGAGACTTCCTCCAGGAGCCCTGCGTTGGGTTCTCTCCTGTCCTAAAGTGCAAAGGTCACACAGCCGGAACCGGGAAGACACAGAAGCAGCAGATCTACAGTAAGATACCCTCCGAAAGAAGCACGGAGATGCCTGAGTGCTTTATTCATCTTTTTTTTGAATTATAACAGCATGGTTAGGCCAGTAGGAAAGGCAGCATTGTTCTCATTTTTCATTAAATCATTCATTCATTCATTTTTGCCTATGTATGATGGGCAAGGTGATTGCCTTCAAAGAGTTAACCATCTCACAAAGAGAGGTCCCAGCTAGAGTTCTGGACTGAATACAACTGGCATGGTGGGAAGGATATTGATAAACCACAGTAGGGGTAGAAGAAGAGAGGGCCATTAGCCACCTAGTATATTGGCAATCACAGAAGGCTTCATGAAGGAGGAGATACTTGACATTTAAATTTCAATCATGTTTACTGAGTACCTTCTATAATCCAGACACTGTTGCAGAGAAGCATTTGAAGGTAAACGAGAAACAAGAAAAGAAATGAAGCAAGGTAATGTTGGACTGTTAGAAGCTAATGTTTTTGAGGGCCTACTGTGTGCAGACACTGAGTGCTTAAAATAGATTGACTTGTTCAGTCCTCCTGGCCTTTCTGTGAAGTAGGGATAATTATTGTCTCCATTTTGTAGATGAGGAAATGGCTTTAGTTATTCACTGCTGGTTGATAATCAACCCCAGAGCTGAGTGGCTTAAAACAATCATTTTTTTAATTTTAAGTACTCATTCTTTTTTAAAGTTTATTCATCCATTTCTTCCATGAGAGAGAGAGGCAGAGAAAGAGAGAAAGAACACCCCCAACAGGGTCCCAATGCTACAGTCTACACCCAGCCTCAGCCATGCCCAGATCTTAGGAATGCACGATCCCAGCATGCCCAGATCTCCCTAGATGCCAACCCGGAACCTTCCCACGTGGGCCAGCTACAGAGAACATCACATTTTGCTGCTGCGCCATTATTCAACCCCCTGTTTATTTTTTCCCAAATCAAGGGGTCAGGAATTCAGGCTGGGCTCAGTAAAGACATCTCATCTCCACCCCACAGTGTTTGTGAGGGCGGAAGCTGGAGGATCAAGATGACCTTACTCCCTTGACTGAGGTCTTGGGTTTAGTCATCAGCTGAAACATTTGGGTTGCCCTTTATGCGACCTCTCTCTCTAGCAGGATAACCAGGACCTCTTTATATGGTGACTGGCCTCCCAGAGTATGAAAGAAGAAAGTACAAGCGACATAGCTTCATGTCTATTACATTCAACTGGTCAGTGAACATCACAGAACCTGCCTGGGTTCAAGTGGAAGGGAAATTGACATGCAGAGTGGCAAAGTCACCTTGCAAAGGGCATGCAGGGTGGAAAGAATGACTGCGGCCATCCTTGGAAACTATCTTCCAAGTCATGGAGCTTCAGTAACTTGCTCAAGGTCACCCGAGGGCCATCAAAGTAAAGGTCAGCCATGAAGAAATGTGAAGAAGGATGTGCAGACTCAATGGTCCGTGTGAACGAGGATCTAGTGGCGTGAAAACCTCAAGTGCAACTATTCCATTTGCTGGAAGAAGTAGGCAGACAAGAACGAGGCAGAAAGGATAGGCAGGTCCAGACGGGGGCTGACCTTGAACACCAGGCTGAATGATTTGAACTTGATTCTGTGAGCAGTGGGAGCCATAGAAAGGTTTGAGCAGGAGAGAGACTCGAGCAGGACTATGTTTTAGGAAGGTTGATCCAGCCCTGCATATTCAGGATGAATCGAGTCCCCCAAAACCTGGAGACTCCTGCAGGAGCAACAGACACCTGATGTAGGTAGCATAGGTGGGAATAGGGGATGGAAGGAAATGGGGGGACACACAGGAGTGGAGTAATAATACAATACTCTGCAAGCCTAACCCACATGGGGAAGTTCCTGGTTCCCAAAGACCTCACTGAACACCACAGCCACAGGCCCATGGTCTGAGGCTGACTGAGACTGAAGAAAGATGGCAGTGTGAAAGACCTTGTTCTCTCTCTCTCTCTCTCTCTCTCTCTCTCTCTCTCTCTCTCTCTGTCTCTCTGAGCCATAGAAGAAAGAAATAAACTTTTTGTAAAAAAGAGTAAATTTTTTTTAAAACGTAGGGAACATCACATGGGTGGATTTTGCACTTGCTGTGTTTTTTGTTTGTTTGTTTTTTGTTTTGTTTTGTTTTTAAGAGAGAGATTTTTGCCATACGGTGCATGCACTCGCCAGAAAGATAGAGAAAGACAGACAGAAAGCAAGAAATCAGCCCCTACGGGGATGGCCACGCCATAATCCCTTCTCTACTCTCCTCTCAGGATTTTGGGCATGCACGCACATGCACCCAGCATGAGTTTTAAGTAGTCAGGTCCGAGACTCAAACTGTAGTTGATGACGTGGGAGTCCAGCCACCTAAACATTATGCCATCCGCTGGTCCCTGCACTTGGTGTTTTGTAGGCAAGGAAACCGTGGCTCTGAGAGTGAGCGGTCCATGATCTCTTCGCAGTGCAAATGGCCAAGGCAGATGGTAAAAGCTTGGTTGGTAAGAGGAAGTGGTGCGTGCGGCCCAGGCTGGAATCTGTCCAGGGGTCCCTAGCCCATTCAAGCTCGTGGTAGAGAACAGTAAACTCAGTGACTCCGTGACCGACCTCTAGGGAACAGTTACATTAGCATGGTGTTGGAGTCACTCCTCTGAGTCATCCAGTAAGAAATGACTTGGAACCAGCAGTTAGCGTAATGGCTATGTCGCTGGACTCCCACGTAGTCAACCGTAGTTCGAGCACCGTACCCGGTGGCTGAAACTCATGCTGGGTGCGTGTGCGTGCGTGCCCAAGATCCTGAGAGGAGAATGGAGGAGAAGGGATTGCGGCGTGGCCATCCCCCGGGGTGTGATTTCTCACTTTCTATCTCTCTGTCTCTCTCAGTCTGTTTGGCAAGCCCACGCGCCCTATAGCAAAACCTCTCCAAAGAAAAAAAAAGAAGGAAATGATTTGAGCTATCAGAAGGTGTTTGTTCTGGTGGTGACCTGTATGCTTCTTACAGGAAATGAGCCTGTCCATGTGGGCTTAGCCCGGGGGTGAGTATGGCGGGCGAATGGAGCTTGAATTTTGCCTCTTCTACATACACCCTGAGATGATTTGGGAGTCTTTCTGCATAAGAAAGAAAATTAATATGCTAGCATCTCTTCGCAGTTAGCCATTTTATTTTATTTTATTATTTAGTTTTGCCATAGGCACATCCACTCACTAGAGAGGGCTAGAATGAGAGAGCTAGGGAAAGTGAGGAATCAGCCCCCCAGGGGTGATGGCCAAACCACAATCCCTTCTCCTCCATTCTCCTCTCAGGATTTTGGGCACACACACACATGCACCTGGTATGTCTTTCAAGTCACTGGGTCCAGGATCCAACTACCTTTACCACCACTCCACTGGCTGGCCTAAAAAAAAAAATTAAGTTTATTTTATTCGTGATAGCATGTGTCCATACATGAGAGAGAGAGAGAGAGAGAGAGAGAGAGAGAGAAGCACCCTCAACAGGTTCTCATCAAGCTGCAGTTGTCTTTCCCCAGCCCTCCCGTACATCAAGACCCAGGGCATGTTCCGGAAATGTTTTCAAGCCAGTCCAGGGATCCAAACCCATGGTCAGTCATGTGGCTTCCAGAACTACAGTTCAGTCCACTACCAACTGTATCACCAGACTGGGTCACTGAGTAAGAAAAAATTCAAAAGGCAACAGAGAAGAGAAAAGACAGGATGTGATGTTCTAGTCTTTCAAAGTTCTTAGTTCACAAACACATTATATCTGCTGGTATTGTTTTAAGAGCCTGGTTTGGGGGCCATCAGGTGTGCTGCTTGAGGCACTGGACTCTCACTTAGCTAGCCATGGTTTGAGTCCCAAACCTGGTGGTTTACTTTCTCACTTTCTCTCCCTCTGTTTCTCTCTGGTGAGTGCACATGCCCTATAGCAAATTAAAACATAATAATTAGGATAAATAAAGTAAGTAATTCTTTTTTAAAAAAATCATGGTTGTTCTCATTATTAGCATGTCTGACTGGAAGGAGGCTCTTGCTCCCTCTCAACTTGTTGCTTTTTGGGATTTGTAACTTCTATTCTTCTGACACACTTCATGTGAGGAAAACTCATTTTGGCTTCTTCAAAAATTGACCTCTAAATTTAGAATTGGTCTCAAAACTTCTGATCTTTGAGCTCAACTTGTCTGGGTTGGTCCAGCCCACAACAGCCACCTCTTATCACTATTCATGTTGCTTCTATTTGCTTCCCTGGTTGTCTTAGAAACATGGGTTGGTATGATCTGTCACAGCCAAGAAGTGCGAGCCAGAGCCCACCAGTCAGCCCGGGTAAGACCCTGTCCTGTTCTTCCCTTGTAAATAATGCTCTCTTGGCACAGATAACATTTCCCCCTCGTCTTCTAAGAGCTGGGCCCCTTGGGTCCATTCCAAGTTCCTTCTGGTCTCCCTTCCATCTGTCAAAAGTCCCTCCCTGCCTTCTCATCCCTGGAATCACCAGAAAAAGGAGGAAGTAGTCCTTGGTTTGCGCCTCGGCCCAGCTGCTTGCCATCTGGACCCCTGACCTTTGCCCATGACCTTTGACATATAGCCATGTCCAGGCAAGAAGCCAAAAGCCAAGAGGCATCCCAGTACCCACCCGGTGGTCCTTCATATGCTCAGTTTTAACCTCAGAGCCCCACAGGATCCATTCAACATCCAGTAGCTGGTTCCAAGTTCTTGACCCTGCCCCTTAACTTCCATATGTCCTTGGGCAAGTCGCTTGATTGCTAGTTTTTTTTGTTTGTTTGTTTTGTTTTTTTTAATTGTAAAATGAAGAGGTGGAATGAGCCGACCTCTAACCATCGCACTTAAAACATCCCATACCTGCATGACCATGGCCAGTTTCTGCAGGAGAAAGGGTTTTTTGTTACTTTGTTTGCTTTTTTGCCACAGGCATGTGCACTCACTAGAGCAACAGTGTGTGTGTGTTGGGGATGGGGGAGGCAGGGGGAATCACTCCCTCGGGGGTGGCCACGCCACAATCCCTTCTCCTCCATTCTCCTCTCAGGATTTTGGGCACACACACGTCTGGCATGTTTTTTATATCACCGTGTCCAGGACTCAGACTGCAGAGTCAGCCATGTGGGATACAGTATCTTTTTTTTGTTTTGTTTTGTTTTTGGGGGGGAGAGGTTTTTCGCTATAGGGCGCGTGCGCTCGCCAGACAGAGAGAGACAGAGAGACAGAAAGCGAGAAATCACCCCCCCCCCCGGGGGGGATGGTCACGCCGCAATCCCTTCTCCTCCATTCTCCTCTTGGGATCTTGGGCACGCACACACACGCGCCCGGCGTGAGTTTTAAGCCACCGGGTCCGGGACGCGAACCGCGGTCGACTACGTGGGAGTCCAGCGACATAGTCATTACGCTAACTGCTGGGATCCAGCATCTTAACCATCATGCCGCCCATTGGCCTCGAGAAAGGGTTTTTTAGCACCTTTTTTTTTTTTTTTCCCCACAAGGTCTCAGTAATTTTAAGATTCACATCAACTTTAGATTCAGCTAATACATGCCATCACATCACTGACCATAAAAACAAGCTCCAGGACTCGAACCACAGTCATTAGCCATGTGGGAATCCAGCACCTTAACCTTCACGCCACCTGCCGATGCTTTAGCATCTTAAAGAGGAGCATCCCACAATGTGATCTCCGGCATCCCTGCAGAGTACACTGTCATGAACACATTAGAACGTTTCCACACCTTCGATAAAATCCAGAGCCATAACCTCCCCAGATCCAACACAGAAGGATTCTACAGGAGGCCAAAGCCATCTGGATCTCCTCTGTGGTAGTTCTGAAGGTCCACAGTGATCCAAAGATAAAACCAGCATCTCCAGTGCGGTGTTCCCCAAACTGCTTCCCATAGACTGAAAGGATCTGGGGGACCAGAGGTTGGCATAATGGCTGTCGCTGGACTCCCACGTAGTCGACCGCAGTTCAAGTCCTGGACCCGGTGGCTTAAACTCACTCTGGGCGTGTGTGCGTGCGTGCCCAAGATCCTGAGAGGAGAATGGAGGAGAAGGGATTGCGGCGTGGCCATCCCCCCTGGGGGGTGATTTCTCGCTTTCTATCTCTTTGTTTGTCTCTGTCTTTCTGGCAAGCACACGAGTCATAAAAACCTCTAAAAAAAAAAAAAAAAAGGAAGACGAATACAAGCATTCGGGGAGCATTTGTGACTCCCAGACCTATTGCCACATTAGTTTGAGAAAAGCTGGATTTCTCAGAGCCTTTAAAAGGCTAATGTGGTCTTGCAGCTTGGAAGTGAAAGAGTGGGATTGGAAATCAGATCTGTCCGAATCTAGAGCCCATGGCCCTAACGCCATGCTACAAGGCGGTCTTCAAAGAAGTTCATGGAAAATGCATCTTATGAAAGAAGTACACATATGTTTCAAAAATTTTGCACCAAAATAAATTCCTTTCTTCCGTGAAGTGTTTGAAGTCCCTGCGTGTATTGTCATTTCACGTTCGCTCCAGGAAGAAGTTATTGGCCCTGAAATGCTGCCATTGTCCCAGCTGAGATCCCTCAAGGAAAATGGAGTGAAGGGCAGGTTTCTGGGGAAGAGGAGGAATAGTGAAGGGGTGCCATTTCGTATATATAAAATCTTGGGCATAAGGACCTGTAACTTCCCTGGGACCACTCATTGGAGTTTAAGGACTCATAGATATCCGTACTAACATTTCAAATCAGTCTCTGGAGTAAGTCAGGTAAAAGAATGTCATCTTCTTTACAAGAAAAGACACACAAAGACTTTGTGGCAGTTCCAAGGTAGTCGTTGTAGAGAAATCTAGTGTTTCTCCCAGATTTGTGTCACGTAACTCCACTCCCCACCACCCCCGAGCGTCAGCCCCTCAGTGGCCAATCTGCTGGGCATCAGACCCCGTGTTGAGACTTTGAACTGAGAAATTCAGGGGGTCAACATTAGTTACTAGTCACTCATTCGTTCTTTCAGGTCTCTAGGAAGTACTTGACCATGCTGTGCGAGGCCTGGGAGACACCACGGCAAGAAGCCCATCAGCTGGCTCACAGAAGAGATAGGCCTTACTTAACCAGAAGCAATGCCCTCGAGGGGTGCCGTTATAACCCAGAGAAGTTCTCTGAAAAGAAGGAGCACTGTCCTATGGCAATGTGTGTCTACAGAACATGATCGGTTTAGAGAGATGTCATGTAGCCATGGAGGGGAACTATGCACATGTCTCTTCAAGAGACTCTTCTGCATGGGATGTGATTGGGTGACAGTCTCCAACTGCCACGCCTTCAGACCTGCCACAGGGCCACACCAGGGCTACTCCTCCCCCCGGTAGCATAAGCCAATGACTGAGCAGAGTGAAGGTGTCGGAATTGGGCCTCTGAGCCTGAGGCCCGACTGCCCAAAGGGCAGCTTTGTCCTGGGGCTCTGTTTCAGCTTGACTGAGCCCTTCTCAGAGTGGCATTGCAGTTAAAAGTTCTTTCTAGCCAAGCCTCCTTCCTGCCCCTTCTCCTTCACAGGTTTCAGACCTGATGGCTCTTCCCACCTACTCCCATCCCTTCAATCCCCTTCATCTTCCACACCACTTACTCTTAACAAATCTCTTGTACGTAGAATTCAGTTTTGGCATTTGCTTTTCAGAGGACCAAAACCAACCCAGAGGTTAGGGGAAGTGCTTCCTGGGAAGTGATTCAGAAAGATAAGAGGACCTGAAAGAGAACAGCTGCACAAAAACAGGAGGGGGCGGGGGAGGAGCAGGTCATTTGGGGCCAACAGCAGGTGCAAAGAGTCTGTGGCAGGAGGTGCAGTGCAAATGCTACTGGAGCGCAGTGAGTGAGGGGAGACTGGCTGGTGGGCAGGACCAGAGAGCACAGCCCATGAGAGAGGTTTTTGGCCACTGGGAAGAGCAACCGGAAGCTATTGGAGGTGCAGGGGGTTGGCGAATGATCAGACTGGGGTATTTGCAACTTTCCTCAGGCTATTGTGTGGAGCACAAACAGGGAAGGGGAGCCAGATCGAGTGGCGAGACCAGCAAGGAGGCTGCTGTGTGCTCGCTGGACACAGGTGTCCAAGGGCTGGTTCAACAGATGATGCTCGCCCCTATAGCAGGCTCTCGAAGCGACCAGGATGTTGAGGACATATCTGGTCAGTGTATGTACACTGAAAGGGAGAGAAAGATGGGGTCCCCAGTCCCTCTATCCCTCTTGAACCATGCAGAGGCTTCCTGACCCCAGCCTCTGTGGTCAGCTCAGAACAGCTGCGCTAAAGGAGGAACCACAGTTCCCACAGGCGAGGAGGGAACTGTGTGAGCCAGTGCACGGCGGGGGGCACTGGTGACGCCATGCAGACAGGCAGACACACATCCTGAGCAGAGCTGTGTCTGGGGAAGGCTGGGCTACTGAGCCCTGCTTTGCTGCCTGCCCCCACCTCTGCTGACCAGCTATCCCCCCTCCGGTCTGTGTCTCCCCCAAGGGGGGAGCTGGAGCATGCTAGAATGTCCCTCCCCTTGCAATAACCACCTCCTGGCTCTCCAGCCCACACACTTCCCACTCCCATCTCCCCTCCCTGGTCTGGGCCTTCACCCAGGCCTGCCTTCCCTCCTTGGTTCTCATCAGAACACCATTGTTCTTTTCTTCCATTTTGCCAGACCTCCTTGCTTATGTGATGTAGCACCGAGTGTGCGTCTCTGTGCACACTGAGTGCATGTGAGTGCGAGTGGGTGTTGAGTGTGTGTGCATGTGTGTGCCTGACATGGCCCAGAGGTGTATGCACATGCAAGAAGTGGTGGGCTGGGCTGGGAGACAGGAGGCTGGAGAGGTGGGCAAAGGGCACTCCTAGCAAAGGCCTCCGTGCCTGCCTCTTTCTCTCAGATCTCTCCACACCCTGAGGAACTCGCCCTGCTCAGGGTCTCTCTCCCCTCCGCCTAGGATCTCCATTCCTAATCCCCATCTGTCATTAGGCTAACTACTGCTTGTCCTTTAAGACTCAGCTCAGGGGTCACCTCCTCCCAGAAGCTTCCTTGAGTCCTCATTCCTGGCCAGGTGCCTCATCTGACAGACGTTTGTGACCTGAATCTCCCCCAGGGTGAGCCACTCAAGGGCCAGAAACTTGTCCACACTGGTCACCTTTCCCCAGCATCAGTCACAGTGCCTGGCCAGAGAGAGAACTCACTGTGGAGTGGTGAACGGAAGGAGGTAGGGCAGAGGAGAAGAAAAAGAATTTAGGGGAGAAAAGATCAATGAGGAAGTCTTCTAGAAATTCATGAATAATGCATGCTATGAAAAAACTATGCATGGATTTCAAAACTTTTTACACCAACATAAATTCGTATTTAAATTCCATTTTTCCACAATTCTTTTTAAGTCCATGAGTGTGTCTGTGTGTATGTCTGTGCAAATTTTATTTTTTCCTCCCAGCTAAGCTAGCTGGAGTGAACCTTTTTTCTGGAGGGTTAAAATTCAAGGAATTGAAGGGATGTTGGAAGCCATGGGGTTCATTTTATCCTTAGAATTGGAGGTGGACAGAATGCAAGTCGGACTGCCGGTCCCTACACGCACTGGCACGACACCAGGCTGCTTTCTGGAAAGAATGTGAGTTATCATTCAGTTTCTAATCTTCTGGTTTAAGGCCAGGGTCAAACACTCACGTACCACCCTCCCCACCGCAAACAAACCTTCAAGTCAACCCCGGGCTGAGCAATTGGGACAGTGGCCCCGCCCCCTTTTGCCTCTTCCAGCCAATCGCTGAGCCCCTTTGGTTTCCGGAGCAAGGATGGGGACCCGGAGGCCGAGAGTGGGGCTGGAAGGGGTTTGGGGCCAGGCAGGCTGCGTGCTCCAGAGGCTGACGCAACTGGAGAATTTGGCTTCTTTTTATCACATATATCATTTTGCCATATATGGTCACCGAGAGCTACTGGCAGCGAGGCTCGGGTCCAGATGGTGGGCTCCCAGAGTGAAATGCGCTACATACCAGCCCAGAACAAACAGACCATCGCTCACTCTGCCCGACAGGTGGGTGGGCCAAGAGAGCGGTTATATATAGTTCTGGTCACATTCCTTCGCTAATGCATCTTGGCCCCCAAATGCACAAACAATCTCCATTTCTGGCTCTTTTTACTGAATTTGCTAATTGCTATTCTTCTATAACCAAGGGAACGAAAAAAATTCCAGGAGGAATGTGGGGGAAGCGCTCTGCTGGCCTCTTTTCCCTCCCTTGATCCTCCGGCCCCCTCCCCTTCCCCACTCCCCTTCCTCCCCTCCCTCTCCTGTAGGTAGGCCTGAAGTCTTTTCCATCCTCATCACCCACCGAGGGCCTCATTGCTGGCTCTCCACCTTCTCCCATTATGGACATCCCCATTCTTCCCTGTACCCCTCCAGCCCAGGTGAAGCTGGTTAGCTGCAGATGAGCCCCTGAGGCCGTGCAAGATTCAAAGAAGCATGGAGTCACAGCAGACAAGATCCCCCTGCTTCCAGAACCTTCCCTTCTCAACTGCCTTGACCAAGCCAGAGACGCTGCCCCCAGCCTCACCAGGTGCAGTCAGACCTGAACTGAAGGGAGCAGACACGGACACAGGAAGCCGACTGAGAGTCTAAGAGACTCAAATTAATACTGGCGATCCCCACAAGTCCCATGAAAAATCCTGTCTCACTCTGGAGCCAGCGCTCATCCACCCTCAGGATTTCACATTCTACCTCTAGCCTGGGACAGCCAGGATTTCCAAAGTTGACACCTCCAGCCCAGGCCTTCTCCAGAGTTCCAAACGAACAGGTCAGAGGGGGCACCGTTGCCTCACCAGGGCGGCAGTACAAGTCTAAAGCACGGTTTAGACCAACTCATGAGGGGAGGACAAGCTTGAGGATGCTTGACGAGCTGTGGGACCAATGTCACAACTGTCAGCCTCTCCCCCAGGTCGTGAAGCCATTCTCAGAGCACACCCAGGGTAAAATGTGACTTCAGTGACTCCGTCTTTTTATTTATATATTTACATTTGCCAGAGGGTGTGTGCGCTCTCCAGAGAGAGAGAGAGAGAAGGAGAAAGCACACCCCCACCTCCGTCAATGAAGCATGGTCACGCCACCACTCCTTTTCTTCCATCGCTCCATCCCGTCAGGATTTTGGTACCAAGTTGTTCAATCCGGGGTCAGGATTCAGACTATGTGGCCGGCCATGTGGGATCCAGCTCCCTTAACCTCTAGGCCACAGAGCAGACTCAAATGTTCACTGCCTTCTAACTTACTCCCAACAATAGATACTAGGCCTTCCAGCGTCGCACTCCTGGTGCCTTGAGCACAGATAGCTCAAACCTGTACATGTAAGACACACAGGGGAGCTTTAAAAACTTCCTGGTATCTGAGGCCTGTCCAAGCAGTCTGATGTCAGGGTCTGGGGTAGGTGTCAGACATGTGATATGTTATGTGTCTATTCCCCCCAAGTTTTCCTGGTGATTCTGCTGTGTGTGCAGCTGCAGATCAGGCTGACTCCATCTGGAATATTGGATCTGAGCCCACCAGCTCTTGATTCCTCAACCTGGGGCAGCCTCAGGCCCCCAAGCAAACTGCTGGCCAGAGGGCTGAGGTCTTGTTGTGGATGAGAATGAGCCCTGGCTAATTGTTGGAATTCTGGGTCCCGCCTGGCTCTGTCCTAGATCATCAAAGACCCCCTACTCATACTCCTAATTTCTTTTCTCTTCTTTTCTTTTCTTTCTTTCTTTCTTTTTCCTTTTTTTTTTTTTTTAAGAGGTTTTTGCTATAGGGCACGTGCACTCACCAGAAAGACAGAGAGAGACAGAGACAGAAAGTGAGAAATCACCCCCCAGGGGGGATGGCCATGCCGCAATCCCTTCTCCTTCATTCTCCTCTCAGGATCTTGGGCATGCACTCACACGCACCTGGCATGAGTTTAAGCCACCAGGTCCAGGACTCGAACTGCATTCGACTACATGTGAGTCCAGCGATATAGCCATTACGCCAACTGCTGGTTCCATAGTCCTAATTTCTTTTTCTTTTTTAAGAATTATTTATTCAATTTTATTTATTTATTCATTTATTTTAATTTGACCAGAGAGAAAGAGAGAGTGGGAAAGCAAGCCGCCAGATACAGGATTCAAACCGTTGTCGGCCTTGTGGGAGTGTCCAGCGCCATAACCACCATGCCACCTGCTGGTCCCCACTCCTAATTTCTTAAAACCCCGTTTCTTCAACCGCAAAAGCAGGATGTAGAGAAATTTTATGAAGATCGATAAGATTATATACATGACAGTAAATGAACAACTGCTCTGCACCCTCAACATGCTGGTCCCTAAAGACATGTTATTTCACATGGTCCTACCAGGGGACTTCAAAAACTCCATGGAAAATGGAATAGAAGAGTGAATTTATCTGAGTACACAGAATTGTGAAAGCCATACATAGTTTATTTCATAGTACGCTTTTCCATAAACTTTTTGAAGACCCCTCATATTAGCCCACTCACTGTAAAGAGGGGAGAACTGAGGTGCAGAGAAGCTAAATCACTTGGCCAGGAACTGCCATGCAAGGAAGCTAAACCTGGATTCCAGAGTTGCATGCATGAACGAGTCAACGGCTATACACACTAGTCCACCGTGAAGGAACTTATTGCCGTCTGTCTTCTCCAGGAATGTCAAGGCCAACCAAGGAAGGACAACGCAGGGAGGTGGGGGAAATATCACAACTTGCAGAGAAATGCTCCTGGGACCAGCAGGTGGTGTGGTGGTTAAGACACTGGACTCCCACATAGATGACAGTGGTTTGAGACCTAACCTGGCAGCATGAAAATCTGAAAATCACACTAGGTGTGTGTTTGTGTGTGTGTGTGTGCATGCCTGCCCAAAATCCCAGGAGGAGAAGGGATTGCAGCATGTCCCCCCCCGCCCACCTCGGTGGGTGATTTCTTGCTTTCCCTTTCACTGTCTCCCTCTGTCTCTCTCCAGCAAGGCATGCACCCTATGGGGGAAAATAGAAATGCCCTCAGCACCCTCCTTGATGGTAGCCTGAGAGCAGTGTGGTGTTTCCCTTCCTTCACTATGGGCTGCCCAAGTGTGGGGTTCCACATTTGTGTCTTCATTTAATAAGAGCAAAAATGGTGCAAAGGTGACTTCAGTTGCAGAGTGAGAACAGCAGCCACTCTCTGCCCAGCAGGAAGGGAAAATAACCAAGCAGGATGTCTGCTCAGGGGGCCAGACTCCAACCCGGAAACAGGCAGCTCGTGGGTTCAGGTCTCCCTTCCTCCTGCCCCTTCACTTCCCATGACCTTTTTTTTTTTTTTAGAAGTTTTTGCTATAGGGCGCGTGCACTCACCAGAAAGACAGAGAGAGAGAGAGAGACAGAAAGTGAGAAATCACCCCCCAGGAGGGATGGCCACACCACAATCCCTTCTCCTCCATTCTCCTCTTAGGATCTTGGGCACACACACACACACTCATACCCAGCGTGAGTTTAAGCCACCGGGTCCGGAACTTGAACCGTGGTCGACTACATGAGAGTCCAGAGACATAGCCATTACACTAACTGCTGGTCCCCCCCCCCCACGACCTTTTGAGCAAAATCAGAACGAAGGCAAATTCAAGCTTAGAAGAGGGTTGTAGATGAAGTTAGGGCCTTGAGGGAATTAAAGGCAGAAACAGCCTGAATCAGAAAGCTGGGGTATGGGAACAGGAATTGCTGAGAACTAGAAAAACCAAGAGGTGGGCCAGCAGGTGGTGTAGAGTTTCAAGTGCGGGATCCTATATGGCTGACCGCACAGCTTGAAAATCACACCGGACACACATGCAGACATGCCCAAAACCCTGAAAGGAGACTGGAAGAGAAGGAAGTGTGGCATGGCCACTCTCCAGACTTTCTTTCTGTCACTCCCTGGCAAGTGCACACAAAACTAAAAAAAAGAGAAAAAGAAAAAAAGAAAGAAAAGCCAAGAGACCAGGTAAATGCTCAGAGAAATGTTTTTGTCTGCATGTGTTCATTTTTTTTTTAAAGGTTTTTGCCACAGGTCATGAACACTTTCCAGAGAGAGAGACAGTAAGAGGGAAAATGAAAAATCACCCCTCCGGGGTGGGGATGGCCAAGCTGCAATCCCTTCTCCTGCATTCTCTTGGGATTTTGGGCATGTGTGCACATGGGCCCAGCGTGATTTTCAAGCCACCAGATCTGGGACTCAAACCACAGTCAGCCATGTGAGAGTCCAATGCCTTAACCACCACGTCACCTGCTGCCCCCTATGGCTCTTTTTGGTGGTTGTTCCATGAGAGAAAAAGAGAAAGACAGGCAGGCAGGCGTTCCCAACAGTCATCATACCGAGATCCACCCCCAGCCTCAGCCAATCTGCAGCTCGCTCAAGGAGAACTCAGTACGTGAACCCAGGACCTTCCCATGTTATGGGCCCAGGTACATTATCAGCACATCACTGTCTGGCCCCTTAGGGGCCAGACTCAACACAAATCCAGCTCCTCTCCCTGATGATTTCAGTGAGAGAAAACCTTGTCTTTTGATTTCACAGCTTGCTCCAATGACTACTCCCTTCTCCCATCAGAGGTCTTTGTGACTCAGCTCCAACTGCCTTTGGAATCCACATCCCTGCCATTCCAATCCAGCACGCTTCTCTGGCGCCACTGATGGAGTTGATGCAGGGGAGAGCCAGGCTAGCTTTGAAGGTTGGTGACCCTGCTCTAGGACTGACACCCAGTTTCACTGTACTGTATAAAGTGTCTTGATCCAGTCAAGTATATCCTAAAGGAAATAAGAACCTACCCAAGAGAAATGCCCATAATGCCCAGGTGAGGTTAGGGTCAGGAAAGCCAGACTTGGGAAAAATTAGGTCTCTAAATCCTTATAGGTAGTAATCATTCTAATAAAGTATTTATTTATTTATTTATTTAGCTCATTATTTATTTATTCATTTATTTAGATCTGGTGTGTGTGCTTGCCAGAGAGACAGAAAGAGAGAAAGAGAAAGTGAGAAAGCACCCCCCAGGGGGATGGCTATGCTGCAATCCTTTCTTCTCCATTCTCCTCTTAGGGTTTTTGGCATGCACACATGCCCAGCATGTCTTCCAAGCTACCGGTCCAGGACTCGACCTGCTCAGTCAGCCGTATGCAACCCAGACACTTCAGCCATTATGCCACCAGCTGGCCCTTAATTTTTATTATTGGGGCCAGCAGATGGTGTGATGGTTGGGGGGGCTGGCCTCCCACATAGCCAACCGCAGTTCAAGTTCCGGACCTGGTGGCTTGCTTTCGCATTTTCCCTCTCTCTTTCTTTCTCTCTCTCTCTCTGGTGGGCATGCATACCCTGTAGCAAATTAAAATAATAATAATAAATAAAATTAAATAAATAATTATTTAAAGTATATTTTTATCATTGAAATTTTCAAACATAAACAAAAGTAAATAAAATAGTACAATGAACACCCTTAGACTTAGCACTCAGTTTCAACAGTTATCAATACTCTGACTTTTTTTTCTTTTTCTTTATTTTTTTTTGGAGAGGTTTTGCTGTAGGGTGCGTGCGCTCGCCAGACAGACAGAGAGAGACAGAGAGACAGAAAGCGAGAAATCACCTCCCAGAGGGGATGGCCACGCTGCAATCCCTTCTCCTCCATTCTCCTCTCAGGATCTTGGGCATGCACGTACATGCGCCCAGTGTGAGTTTAAGCCACCAGGTCCGGGACTCAAACCACGGTTGACTACGTGGGAGTCCAGCGACATAGGCATTACGTTAACTGCTGGTCCCAATACTCTGACTTTTTTTCATCTCTTCTTTCCACATGTTTTGTTTCGTTTTCTGAAATATTTAAAAGCAAATTCAGATATAGACTTAGCCACTGTGGCATGGCGCCCCATTGCTGGAAGCCATATGGCCACCACTGTTAGGATCCCAGGTTGGCATAAAAAAACACACACACACACACCAGGTGCCCACAGGCACTTACAGTCCTGAGGAGCTGGGGGGCTGGGGAAAGGAGATGGCATTGTGACAAGAGTCTATCAAGGGTGCTTCTCTCTACCTCCCTCTTTTTCTCCCCTCTTCTCTCTCTCACACGTGGGCACACATGCTCTCATAAAACATTTTTTAGAGCTATTATTTCTTGCATAAATAGTTCAATATTTATCTTTTAATAGATAAGGACTTTGTTTTTTAACACAGCCATCATGCCAATATCACATCCAACAAAAATAATTCCTTCATATCAAGTGATCTGTGCTCAGGTTTCCCTAATTCTCTCAAAAATGCCTATTTTCAGTCTGTCTGAATTGAGATCCAAACAAGGTTCATACAGCGCCTTTGGTTGACATGTCTCAAATCTTTTCATTTCCAGCGTTTTCCACTCCTTCATGGCATTTATTTGTGGAAGAAACTGGGTCATTTGTCCTATAGAATTAGTCACATCGCCTGACTGTATCCTCATGGGGTCGTTGAACTGCTCTCCACAGATAAGGTCGTGTGTTAAAATTCAAAACCTGGGGTAGGTATTCTCCACTCTGACTGCATGCTGGTGTCACCTGGGAAGATCTGAAATATTTCCGAATCCCTGGCTCTCTGCCTGGCGACTCTGATTCTGCAAATCTAGGGTACAGCTCAGAACTGGATTTTTTTTTTCAAGTTTATTTATTTCTTGAGAGAAAGGGAGACAGGCACTCTCAACAGGGTCTTGTCATGCCATAATTCTGCCCCACCCCCAGCCTTTCGAGCCACCAGGATCATAGGCGCCCACCCAGCATGTACAAGAAAGCCCAGGAACCAAACCTGTGATCTTCCACATTGATCAGGCCTTGCACACGGGTGCCTTACCACTGTTCCACCACAGCTGAACAGGAGTTTATTTTCTCAGGCTGCCCAAGTGTTTTTTTGTTTGTTTGTTTGTTTTGGAGAGGTTTTTGCCACAGGGCACGTGAGCTCGCCAGACAGAGAGAGACAGAGAGAGACAGAGAGACAGAAAGCGAGAAATCAGTCCCCAGGGGGGATGGCCACGCCGCAATCCCTTCTCCTCCATTCTCCTCTCGGGATCTTGGGCACGCACGCACACACTCACGCCCAGTGTGAGTTTAAGCCACCGGGTCCGGGACTTGAACCGCGGTCGACTACGTGGGAGTCCAGCGACATAGCTATTACGCCAACTGCTGGTTCCCCCCCCCCACACACAAGTGTTTTTGATGTGCATCATCCACCAGTTGAAAACCACTGACCTCAGTAGTTAAGCTTTCTCAAAAAGGCTACTGATTATCCAGAAATAATAGTAATATAAAAAGGAACCTAAGGAGGAAAAAAAGGAGGTGGAGGAGCAGGAAGAGGAAGAGAAGGAAGAAGAGGAGAAATGTGTTGTAGATCAATAAGCACGGAGCACTAAATGAGATCAGGATAACTTAGATTGGGTTGGCATCATTGAGAATGAAATAAGAGATTCATCTCACAAGTTTGTAAGGTTAGACCAGGGAACCCAAACTTTGATTAAAAAAATGCAACAGACTTCAAGTTTAAGATCTAACCCACGTTTCACTCTCAGTCCTCCAAGCAAACATAACTGAGAAACTCCAGACCCTGGATGAGAATAACAAGGTGGTGGGAGTTAGACCCTCTGCCCAGAAAGGAAGGGATCCTCCCACAGACCCTGTGGCTCCTGATCTCTCTCTGTTCTGAACTCCCTGCCCTGAAGATGAATTTCATGTCCTGTGGCCAGATCCACCCCTCCTCTGGGAGCCTACTTGTGAAGAATACAAGACTGAAAGAAGATGGTGCCAAGGAAGTTCAAGGGCTTTGTTACATTAAGCACGCGGGAGAAATCCCTTATCTGACACATCAAGAAAGCCCTATTTCCTTATAATTAAAAGAAAAGTAGCTTTTTTTCTTTCTTAAATAAATGTTTAACATGCATTTGAAGACTATCAATTTGAAAAGATACCCTTTATGGTTGAGTATGATAACTTTCTCATTATTCACTGAAATTGGAAAAAATAGAGAAAAGACAATAACTTTGATTTATTAAAATAAAACTTGGGAGGGACCAGCAGATGGCATAATGGTTATGTCGCTGGATCCCACGTAATTGAACACAGTTTGAGTCCTGGACCCGGCGGCTTAAAACTCAACTCAGTACATGTGCATGTGTGCCCAAAATCCTGAGAGGAGACTGGAGGAGAAGGGATTGGAGTGTAGCCATCCCCTCTTAGGGAGATTTCGTGCTTTCAGTATCTCTGCCTCTCTGGTGAGTGCAAGAGTCCTATAGCAAAACTCTCTATCAAAAAAAAGAAAAGTATGTGTGAGTGTGTGTGTGTGTGTGTGTGTGTGTGTATAACTCGGGTAATGCAGACTAATAAGATGCCAAAAACAACGTTAAATTAAAAGCAACAAGTCAGGGCTGCTGGATGCTCAGGCAGCAACCAGTGCTGGGCCACAAGGGGCTGGATGCCAGGTCCAGGGAGCATAACTCTGAGGCTTGCTGTGGAGCCCAAGAGGGAGGTCCGAGGTCCTGAGGACACCCAGAGCCCTGGGCATTGTCTTAGGCCCCCCAGGTAACTGAGGTGGGATGTTCAGGCCCTTGTAGGGATCCGGGTGGCCTCTGGGGTATCCCTGGGATGCCTGAGGACCTGGCTGCCCAGGTCTTGCCCTTGAGGTGCGGGAAGTCCAAGGTTCCACTGACTGCGGTTAGCCTTTATGCTGGGCGCTTTACCTGGGTTTTCATGATGACCCTCTCAAATCAGGGGGAGGTGTTGTTGCAGAAATGTCAATATTGCTTTTAAAGATCAACAAAAAATAAACAAATTTGCACAGAATACAAGTAGAATCACAGAGCTAAGAGAAGAAACAGAAGTAAAATGTAGAAGATGTTTATGATGACATCATACTTGCAGATGATGACTGCTTACTGATACCTCATCAAATTGGTGTTTTCATCGGCCATTCTCAAGAAAAAAACTCTTTTTCTTTCAGAAGAAGCAAAGAAAAATTTGCAAGAAGAAACCGACACCTTAGACTCCATAGTGGAGTCAGTCCAGCGGGGGATAACAGATTTGAAAGTCCAGTTATATGCAAAATTTGGAAGCAACATAAACCTTGAAGCTGATGGAAGTTAAACATTTTAGAAAACTTCTTAAAAATTTGTTTAATAAACTTGAATATTGCAAAAAAAAAAAAAAAAAAAAACGAGTTAGGAGTAAATATTTCCAAAATAATTCAAAATTTCCTACAAGTCAGTAAGAAAAATACAAGCAATTGAATGGAAAGGGGAGAAGAGAACAAAATACATGAACAAGTAACTACCAGAGAAAGATTTCCAAATGCCCAAGAAATAAAGCATAATAATAGCAGTAGTAACCAAAGAAATGCAAATTAAACAGCAATATGATACAATACTTTTACCCATAAATCAGATAAAAAGTTGTTAATAGCATGCATTGACAAGAGTATGAGGAAGTGGATTCTCTTGTATGTTACATGTGGAGGCATAAATTGACCAAACTGCAGGTCAATTTCATAGCATCTATTGACATTTTAAATGCTTACATCCGTTGACTAGGCACTTCTGGTATCTAACTTGAAGAAACAATAGCATATATGACCAAAAACCATTGACAAAGATGATCTTCATCCATCCATTCAGTCAGTCACTATTAAGTACCTTCTGTGTACCAGGTGCGATTTTAGGCACAGAGGAAAAAGAACAGAAAAAGGTTTTGCTTTAAAGAAAGGGAAGTTCCATTTGGTCTAGACAGAATAATGATCAAAACGATCTAAGAAACACATGACTAACTAGGATAAAATCAAGCAGTAGTAAGTTCTATGAGAGGGCCAGCACATGGGCTAGTGGTTAAGGGAGTTGGCTGAATACCAATAAGACTGAAACACAGTCCAAATCCTGGCCTCAGTGGCTTGAATCTGGCAAGTACACTTGCCCTCTGGCAAAATTTAAAAATATAAAAAACAGGGGCTATCAGGCGGCATAGTGGTTAGGGTGCTGGACTCCCACATGGTTGACTGCAGTTTGGGTCCCAGACCTGGCACTTGGTTTCTCACTTTCTTTCTCTCTCTTTCTCTCACTCTGGTGAGTACATGTGCCCTAGAGCAAATTAAAAAAATAATAATAATAAATAAAATTAAATACTTTTTTTTTTCCAGTAGGGTGCGTGTGCTCACTAGAGAGACTAAAAAAGACAGAGAGACAGAAAGTAAGAAATAATCTCCCAGGAGGCATGGTCATGCTGCAATCCCATCTCCTCCATTCTTTTCTCATGATCTTGGGCACGCATGCACAAGCACCTGGCGTGAGTTTTAAGTCGCTGGATCCAGGACTTGAACAGCGGTTGGCTGAGAGTCCAGCAATGTAACCATTACGTTGCTGGCCCCAAAATTAAATAAATTTTTAAAAAACATTTTTAAAAAGTGCTATGAGGGGGCCAGCAGGTGGCATGGTGCCGGACTCACACATGGCTGACTGTGGTTCAAGTCCCAGACCTAGTGGCTTGCTTTTCACTTTCCCTTTCTCTCTCTCTCTCTCACTTTTACTCTCACTCTGTCCCTCTCTGGTCAAATTATGAATGAATGAATGAATAAATAAATAAATAAATAAATAAATTCATTTATTTAAATAAAATAATTATTTTAAAAAAGTGCTATGAGAAAATATTTAATACAGCATGATAATGAAGAAAAATTGAAACCCACTTCTATGTCCCTCAAATGGGAAATTGTTTTTTTGGGTTTTTTTGAGAGTTTTCTGCTATAGGGTGTGTGCGTTCGCCAGACAGACAGAGAGAGACCAAGAGACAGAAAGAGAGAAATCACCCCCCAGGGGAGATGGCCATGCCACAATCCCTTCTCCTCCATTCTCCTTTCGGGATCTTGGGCACTCACGCACACACACCCCGCGTGAGTTTTAAGCCACCGGGTCCGGGACGCAAACCAAGGTGGACTACATGGGAGTCCAACATAGGCATTACGCCAACGGCTGGTCCCAATGGAAAATAGTTTTAAATAAAATATTCATATTCCATATCCTATGGAAGATTATATAGCATTTAAAAAACATGAAATAGGTCTATAAGTACTGAGTTTTTTAGGACATAAATTTATTTCAGAAAAAAACAACACGGGCCAGCTCCCACGGTTGCTGTTAAGGAGGCTGGATCCCACATGGCTGACTTCACATTTCAAGTCCCAGACGTGGTGGCTTGGAAAGCACATAAGACATATGTGCATGCATGCCCAAAACCCTAAAAGGAGGGAGAAATGAAAGAAAAAGGATTGCAGCCAGACTGGTCCCCACGGAGGCAGGGGTGGGGCTGGGGTGGTTCTCACTTTCCCTCTCTCCTTTCTCTCCAGCGAGCACATGTGCCCTCTGACAAAATTAAACACGCACAGACACATACAAAACCCCAAAACTTGTCATTCAGTATGTAGATTTCAATCCTACTTATGCACAAAATATCAAATGACATACATGTATTTTTATGTACAGAAGTAAAAAGCCCTGGAAGAATACAACGCAAATGGTTAACAGTGATCATTTCTAGGCAAGGGACTAGGATGCGAAGGAGTGGGTAAGGGGAATTTTTGCTTTCTCTGTAGGTTTGAATTTCTACAATGAGGTGTTTTTTTTTTTTAATAAATGCCGCACATATTCAAAAGAATAAAATAATTGCTACAGAATATTTTTAAAAGATGGAAAGCTTCCCAATTCAATTTACAAAACTAACATAACTTTATATTGAAACCTGACAATGTTAGCACTAATAAAGAAGACTGGGGATCAGTTTCACTCACGAATATGGATGGAAAATTCCTACGTAGAACACTGGCAGACGGAGTCCAGCAGTATATAAAAAATCCATGACTAAGCAGGATTGATTCCAGAATCCCAAGGAGGGATGAGTATCAGGAAATCTAGTAATGCAATCTATCAAGACGATCAGCACTGCCCTTGGACATGAGCAACAAGGCCCCACCCTGACTCATGCCCTCCTTCCTCCAAGGGTGTAAAGGAGTCCTCTGAGCCAAGGACATTCATCCTGTATTTCTCTCCCCTTTTAGACCATACTGCAGGGGCCAGGACCCCAGAATTCCCTGCCCAATGGCTCCAAGTCTATTTCCAGGGCCTATCCAAACCTGTTCCCTGCTTCCATGCCCTCCAGAGTAGATCTTGCACCAGAATAACACACATCTCTGGGCCTGAGGGATGGCCAAGATGAAGATGTTTAGGGTGGATGGAGAGGTAGGAGGGTGCAAGCTAGTTGGGACTGGGGTGTCCAAACCTGATGTCATCTCAGAGCCCCCCTCCACTCTTCCGGGGCATTTCAAAGGCTAGCCCTGAGCCGGCATTTTGTTTCCAGTTGAGTCAAAATTTCCCTGGGGCAGTCATTCTGCCCTCTAACTGCGTAAGCTCAGGCCTGTGCACTCAACTACAGAAAGGCCGACAGTCTTTGATCTCCAGCCTCAGGACTTCCTGGCAGGTACCTTATTTCCCTGCTCCTAACAGTAGGGAAGGCTAGCAGACCTTTGATCTCTAGGTCCCTAAACATTCACCCTCCCTCCCCAGTGTGGCAGCGAGCTCCTCAAAGGTTGCAGCCTGCTGGGGAGCAGGGGAGCCACTGAGGCCAGAGTGGTCGCAGTTGGGGGGCATGCTGTGTGCCTCCGCATGCACCCACCTTGCCGACGTGGGGTGGGGAAGCCTTGGAGCAGAGCAAGGGAGAGATGGAACCCGCAGTTGTAGTGAGAACCAACCTACCTGATCTTTCTGGTGGGAGACAAATTGAGAGGAAGAAGAGAACATGGAAGAGGGAAGACGGGAATGGAGACTTTCTGGAACTCCATCAAAGTGCCTTCCCTTGGCTAGGAAGGGTGGAGGAGTAGAGAAGAGACCCTACAGAATTTTTGAAACTTTGAGGCAGTGAGAGTGGGGACTATTATCTAAGAGCTGGGAGTGACTGTCTCTAGAAATGGAGATTTCAATTTCTATTTAGGGCCAACTGTTTCTATTACGGTTTGTTTTGACAAAAATCACTGGATTGGACCCTTTATTGCTTCACAATAAAATGGTACCCATCCCTTGTTCTTAGAGAAACTGTGAGGTCCATGGGACCAGCAGTTAGCGTAATGGCTATGTCGCTGGACTCCCTTGTAGTCGACCGCAGTTCGCATCCCGGACCCGGTGGCTTGAAACTCACACCGGGCACGTGTGCGTACGTGCCCAAGATCCTGAGAGGAGAATGGAAGAATGGAGGAGAAGGGATTGCGGCGTGGCCATCCCCGGGGGCTGATTTCTCACTTTCTGTCTCTATGTCTCTCTCTGTCTGTCTGGTGAGCGCATGCGCCCTATAGCGAAAAACCTCTCCAAAAAAAAAGAAAAAGAAACTGTGAGGTCCCCACAACCTGCTCGGATGTGGGGACTGTTCTGGTTTCCTCCCGCAGATCTCGGTGTCTGCTGAGTCAGTGTGTAAGAGGTGCCCTTACGCAGACTACAGAGAGGTGACCTTGTGTTTATTTTTTAAGCTGGACTTGATTTCAGGAGATAAGAATCTAGGAAAAGAGCAGAAGAGGACACACTAAAATTTCTAAGTGGTCTTCAATCTTGTACCTTGCCCCAACCTCTTACTTCATTTTCTACACAGAATCATTTTTTAAAAAAAGTTTTATTAGGCATAACTTAGCTATCAAAAAATTTGCCCAAGTTTTATTAGGTTGTTGGGAAAGTCATGACATATTTTTCTATGGTTTTCTAATGACTTTTCCGACTCCCCAGTAATAAACCCATACAGTTATGCAACCATCCCTGGAATTCTGTTTTAGAGTATTTTTATCACCTTGAAAGCTATCCTTTGGGGTCAGTCACGGTGACGCAGCAGTATTAGAATGCTCTGGATACCTGGGCCGCAGATGCTGGGTTTGTGTCCGGAGCGGGGCTGGCTGAGGCCAGGTATGCAGACCCTGTTGGGAAGACTGTCTCTTTCTTTCTCTGTCTCTGTCTCTATTTTTTCTTCTCACTCTCTCTTTCTACTCATGAAATAAATAAACTTTAAACAAAAAGATATTTTTTTGTGTCCATTTGGAGTCAGTCCTTGCTCCAGTCCCAGTCCCCAGGCAACCATTTCTCTGCTTTCTCTCTCAATCCTGTTCCCCATTCTCCTCTCAGGACTCTGGGCACACACGCACACGTGTCTGGCATGAGTTTCAAGCCGCCAAGTCTGGGACTCAAACCACAGTGGGCCACATGGGAGTCCAGGAACTTAATGATTACACTACCATGGGCCTCACCTGGTCAGTGTTTCTATCTAGACACATGGGCAGATGCTCCAGCCTCCTTTCCTACTTTCGTTTTCTAGCTTTCTCCTGCCTCACCACTACTGAATAATATTCCATTACATGATTATGCCACATTCCTTGATCCATCCGTCAACTGTCAGACATTTGGGTTGTTTCCAGTTTTTGGCTATTATGAAAAATGTTACTATAAATATTTGCTGCAAGTCTTTGTGTGGATATATGTTTTAATTTCTCTTGGGTATATACCTAGGAGTGAAATTGCCAGACCATGAGTGTGTGTTAAAATACAATATTTACACAGAAATATAGGATTGTCTATTGGTAATAACATGTCTGATAATATCTTCAACTGGAAATAATTTTAAATAAAACGAATAAAATAAAATATAGTATTTGAGAGGCTGCCAAAGTGTGTTCTAAAGTGGCCACCACATCATTTAAATTCGCACTAGCAATGACTGAGAGTTTCAGTTTCCTCACATCCTCGCCAATACTTAAAGTCTTTTTTTTTTTTTTCGGAGAGGTTTTCGCTATAGGGTGCGTGCACTCGCCAGACAGACAGAGAGAGACAGAGAGACAGAGAGACAGAAAGCGAGAAATCAGCCCCCAGGGGGGATGGCCACACCGCAATCCCTTCTCCTCCATTCTCCTCTCGGGATCTTGGGCACGCACGCACACGCGCCTGGCGTGAGTTTTAAGCCACCGGGTCCGGGACACGAACCGCGGTCGACTACGTGGGAGTCCAGCAACATAGCCATTACGCTAACTGCTGGTTCCCAATACTTAAAGTCTTGATGACAGAATGGGGAACAAGGACTGGACTAAGAGTATGAGTTCCTGACCTGGGTAAAGTCATTAGTGGGCTAGATACTCCCCACTCCCAGCGAGAAATCCCTAAGAGCTGTGAAGATGAGAATAAGGTACCCAGATCTGGGTTTTGAGCCCCGACAGAGTTTCAAAATCCTCTAAAAGACTGTGATTTCAAGCCTTTGTATTAAAATATGCCTTATCAGCCCTGGCATTGGCTTACTCATTCTTTTCTTTTTTTTTTCTTTCCTTCCTTCCTTCCTTCCTTCCTTCCTTCCTTCCTTCCTTCCTTTCTTTCTTTCTTTCTTTCTTTCTTTCTTTCTTTCTTTCTTTCTTTCTTTCTTTCTTTCTTCCTCTTTCTTTCTTTTGCCTTTTTTTTTCTTTTTGTTACAAGATACATGGGCTCACCAAAGAGAGATGGGGAGAGGGTAAGAGGATGGTGGTATGAAAGCACTTCCCAGGGGGATGACCATGCTGCAACTCTTCTCCTCCATTCTCCTTTCCAGATTTTGGGGAGGCATGCACATGCAGCTAGCATTTTTTCTTAACAGGTCCAGGACTTGAACCATGCAGTTGAGTCATGTGGATCTAGCCTCTTTAAACACCTTGCTACCTGGCTTGCCCCACTCATTCTTTTTTTTTTTTTTTTTTTTTTTTCCTTTTTTTGGAGAGGTTTTTGCCATAGGGCACATGCGCTCGCCAGACAGAGAGAGACATAGAGACAGAAAGCGAGAAATCAGGGGGGATGGTCACGCCGCGTGAGTTTTATCGACTACGTGGGAGTCCAGCCTGGCTTGCCCCACTCATTCTTATAGAAACATTAAAAATAAAATCTCGGGGTAAGGTGAAAAAATACAACACCTTCCTAGGCTGGCCCACACGGAAAATTTCCAGGTTCACATCTGGAGACCTCCCTGAGTACAATGGATACTTGTGTACCCAGGACTTGAACCTCAGTTGACCATGTGGGAATCCAGCACTTTAACCTCCATACCACTTGCTGGACCTGACTTAAAATGTTTTTTAAAAATTTGAAATATAGGGGCCAGCAGGTGGAATGGTGGTTGAGGCGCTGGACTCCCACATGGCCAACCATGGTTCAAGTACCGGACCTAGCAATTTGCTTTCTCCTTTCTCTCTCTCTCTTCAAAATTCTTTTTTTTCTTTTTTAGAGGTTTTTAACTATAGGGCACGTGCGCTCGCCAGACAGACAGAGAGAGACAGAGAGACAGAAAGCAAGAAATCATCCCCGAGGGGGAATGGCCATGCCACAATCCCTTCTTCTCCATTCTCCTCTTGGGATCTTGGGCACGCACGCACATGCGCCCGGCGTGAGTTTAAGCCACCGGGTCTGGGACATGAACTGTGGTCGATTACACGGGAGTCCAGCGACATAGCCATTATGCTAACTGCTGTTCCCTCTCTTCAAAATTTTTAAAAATAATAATAAATTTTAAAAAACAATTTGAAACGTGGGTCCAGCATATGGCAAGTAGTTACATCACTGGACTCCCACATGGTTGACCGTGGTTCGAGTCCCAGACCTGGCAGCTTAAAACTCACACCAGGCACATGTGTGTGTGTGCCCAAAATTCTGAAGAAGGAGGAAGGATTGTGGCATGGCCGTCCCCGCTTTCTGTCTCTCTGCCTCTGTCTCCCTGGTGAGCACACATGCCCTATAGCAAAAATCTCTCTAAATTAATTAATTAGTTAAAATTAAAATTTGAAACAATCTCAAATTTGCAAGTATGATAAAAATCTTGTTTTCCTAAATCATTTGAGAGTGGTTGTTGATATGATGCTCTAGTACCTCTGAATGTTTTCGTGTGTAATTCCTACAGGACATTCTCTGACATAACTACAATACAATCAACAAGATCAGGAAATTAACACTGATATTTTTACACCATTCAAGTTTATTTATTTATTTATTTTTTAGAGATTTTTTGCTATAGGGAGTGTGTGCTCACTGGAGAGACAGAGAGACAGAAAGCACCCCCCAGGAGGGATGGCCACACTGCAATCCCTTCTCCTCCATTCTCTTCTTGGGATTTTGGGCATGCACGCACATGCACCTGGTGTGAGTTTTAAGCTGCCAGGTCTGGGACTTGAACCACAGTGAACTACATGGAAGTCCAGTGACATAAGCATTATGCCATCTGCTGGTCCTTACACCATTCAAGTTTTACCAAGTGTCCCAATAATGTCCTTTATAGCAAAAGGGCCAATTCATAATCACATGTTGACTTTAATCCCTTGCAGACTAGAATACTTCCTCAGTCTTCAGTCTCATACCACAAAGATCACAGGCCATCAGTCTTATAGGATGTCCTTAATTTGGAATTGTCTGATGATTCCTCATGCATAAATTCAGGCAATGGACCCTTGGCTGGACTAACACAGAAGTGATGCCTGATCTTCCCAATGTATCTGTCAGGAGGCACACATTACTGACGACGGGGCCTGCAGGTGGTATGGTAGTTAAAAGTGATGGACACCTTCATGGCCAACCATGGTTAGAATCCCAGACCTGATAGCTTGCTTTCTCACTTTCTCTCTTGTCTTGCTCTGGTCAAATTAATAATAATAATAAATAAAATTAGCATATAATTCTTTTTAAAAAAAAAAACCCTTTACCAATGTGGTAGCCACCAGGATTCTCTTCTGTAAAGTTAAGTTTTTTTCTCTTTGTAACAACTGAGCTTTTTGTAGGGAGGCACTTTGAAACTATGCAAAGGGCTTGTTCTTTATCAAATTTTCGGTTTATTCATTTTTTAATTTGCTTAAGTTTATCTGTTTATTTCTTCAATAAGTTTGTTGATGGAAATAACCAGGCTCTGCAGAAATCATAACTAATGTGGTTTATTCTAAGCACAAAATTGAGTGACTTAAACCTGGAGAAAGGCAAAAGTGTTTCTCGTGGTGCTCAGAGTATGTCCTTTGATTTAATTTTGAGAATGAGAGACACAAAGTTTGCAAATCAGTGTAGGCAGTCTTTACATTGGTCTCACCCAAAAAGGTGGGAAAATCTGGAAGCAAGAGCTTATAGGTGATAAGTGGGTTTAGAAATTCTTAGATTAGTAATTGGTTAAAGAAAAACACAACTTTTTTGTTCCCAAAAGAAAATCAGCAGAGGAATGCCTGCGATTCACTTTGACAGAGATAAGAAGGCTTTTATTATGCACCATAAAAACACTGGGCCTGGGACAGGATGTAGCAAGTATGTCATTATCAATGGACCAAAGTGGCCTGTTAATGTTTGTAGGCGTGACTCCCACCAGGCCCTTTGGAAAGAATTTTGGAACAGGAAAAAGTAGTTAGACTTCTGTCCTCAAGTTCTTCCAGGCTGACAGACAAAACAGGGCCCTTAGGCCACAATCTACTCTGTCTCAGCTAGTCACACCTGTGCGCCTTGCTGGGCACATCTGTGTCCACGTACGCTTGGTGTGCTCAGGGAGGTCCCAGGACACCAACCCAGAATTCATCCTATGTGGATCCAGTAGGCTACCACTACACCACTGCCTGGCCCTTCAATTTATTCATTCTTTAATTTATAGACTTGTCATTTCCTACTTTATTTCTATTTAACTCTTTTTTTTAGAGCTATGTGAAGGTACTCAGTCTTTTAAGAAATTAACTTTTTTCAAGAATTATTTTCATTTAACTTCATTTTTTATTATTGTTATTATTACTATTTTTCAATTTGATCAAAGATAGAGAAAGAGAGAGAGGAAAGTGAGAAAGCAAGCCAGCAGGTCCAGGACTTGAACCGTGGTCAGCCATGTGAGAATTCAGTGCCTTAACCACCACATCACCTGCTGGCCCCAAGAAATTAACTTTAAAAAAGGAAGGGGCATGAGGTCTAAAACCTCCACTGATTATGTGGCTTCAGTGAATTCACCATTATTCTTTGCCGAAGCCTGTGGCCTGAGGTATCTGGTGTGTATGGGGGTGGGGGTGAGTGGAGGGTTTAACCCCCATGGGACAAGGGGAGTGGAAGCGGAGAGGGCTCTTTCCCAGAAGAAATAGGCAAGGGTTACCAAAAGCAGGAAGAACGGAAATTGGACATCAGAGGCAATCGGTATTGAGAAGTCCCGAAATGGATGTGTGAACAACAGAGCATGAAAACGGAGGCTGTGACCACAGGACACTCAGAGTCTAGCTTTGGAAAATAGATGTATTGGAATGGAACCGCCTACTAGCAAGTAAAAGAACAAGCCCCAAAGCTCAAGGGTGATCCCAGGGACAGTAAAGTCCCCACTTGCTGGAGTTGAGCTTTGGAAGCCAGCCCCATTTCCATGGAGCTGAGACCCAGGTAGGGACAGACAGTGGCAGCACCTGGCCGAGGGGGCTGTTCGGGAGTAGAAGACCAGCTCTTAAGAAGTCCTGACAACATTTCCAAAAGAGTCATTTGTTGTGGTGAGACACTTTAGATGAAAAAACAACCCGTGAATTTGCTAGTATTTCTTCCCAGAGGTGGACGTCTGCCCGGCGTTTGAGCTCTGCCAGTGATACTGGTCTGAAGAAAGCATTCGGCAATTGCTGACCCTGTAGACTTCATTTTTTAAATGCAGGAAGTATCTGCCAAAATTACACGAATTATGCTTAATGCCACTCATTCTATTCCTCTCCCCCAGGCTTTTCCTCCCTCCACCTCCCAGCCACAAATCTATGGAGTCTGCTTATCATCCCTGCCTGTGCGGGATATTTTAGGAAACTGTACGTTGGCAGCTGTCCCTGCCCAGAGCACACCTCCGCAGACAGACACATTCTACAGATTTCTAACAAAACAAATATGTTGATTTTGGCGTAGGTTAGTCCCAACGTATCAGGCTCTATTGCTTGGTTGACTAGGAGAAAATATCTAGGGAAAACACATTTTATGACTCTAATTGTTATTATAGGTGCTTTCAAAAAATAAATCTGTGACCTGTAATATATTTAAGTGAAAGAACTCACATCTGGTTCTGATTAGCTCTGGAGTCTGCTGGCTGACATAGCCCGGGAGCCTGTTCTGGAAGTCAACTCTGCGTCTAGTTCTGTTTTCACCAGAGACGTACAGTGGTGACCTTGTTCGAGCACAAAGGCATTAACTGTTAGTGTGACCCCCTCATGAACATGGCCATGCTAATCAAAGACCTTCAAGTCAGAGTCCATCCCAGGGGACCGAGACAGGCAAGTGTGAAGGCAAGGGTGGACTGGACAGAGAGAGAATTCCAGAACAGCACAACAGCCCTGGCGTTAGGCCTTGCCTGCGTTCACAAGGACCAATAGGAGCTTTGATAGGGACAGTGGCATGTCTCACCCTTACTGGGGGAAGAGGACAGAATCAGTAATAAACAGCATGGGGAGCTGAATGGGGCACAGCGGTACAACACAATGCTCCGTGAGGCCGACCCACGTGGGAAACTTCCGGGTTGGCATCCAGAGACTTCCCTTAGTACACCAGGTATGGTGTGCCCATGATCCAGGACCGGCCGTCTCTGGGACTGGCTGCATTGTAGAGACCCTGTTGAGGGTGCTATCTCCAGTCTCTTCTCTCTCTCTCTCTCTCTCTCTCTCTCTCTCTCTCTCTCTCAAGAAATAAATAAACTTTAGGGCCAGCCCCATAGTGTAGCAGTTAAGCACTATAAAAAGAAAGCCACATGTCTAACCAGAGTTCAAGTCCTGGCCCCAGAGGCTTAAAATTCATGAGAGGCTTGCCCATGTGCATGAGCATCCCCAGATTCTGATGGAATGGAAGGGTTGGAAGAAAAAGGGGTTACAGAGTGGCTGGGGCGTTTTCTCTGTCTCTCATATGGGTGCACGTGCCCCCTAGCGTAGAACATAACAATAATAACAATAAACATCATGGCATGTCTCACTTCTTTTTTTCTGAGGTTTTTGCCATAGGGATGGAGAGAGACAGAAGGAAAGTAAGAAATAACCCCTGGGGGGATGGCCATGCTGCAATCTGCTCTTCCATTCTCCTCTTGGGATTTTTGGCATGTGCACACACATGCAGGGCATGATTTTCAAGCCACCAGGCCTGGGATTCAAACCATGGTTGGCCATGTGGGGGTTTGCCGCCTTAACCACCACATCCCCGCTGGCCTCCCATGTCTCACTTTCAGTAAGAGCTGGATAGCACAATCTACAACTGACATCCTGAAAAAATTGGCTTTCTCCTCATGTTGGCTCATCTCACGTGCTCTCTGGGAAAGAGGACAGGACTTATTATGAAAATGGGGATGAGAAAGCCAATACAGCCAGTGTTACACTGGGGCCTGTAGACTCTGACTGTCCCAACTTCCAAGAGGAGATGCCTCTGGCCTGATTCCTTGTAAGGTTCCTAAATCTGTGAGCAGTAGTGATTTCTGGCTAGAGGGGTGTCACAGTTCTTCCTTAATCCCTCCCCAGGTGCAAGAAGAATGAGATAGCTTCACCCTCCAATTCCTCCTTCTCCAACCCACATTCCCTCCATGGAGCATGGAAGCCACAAAACTCATCCACCCCAGTGCCTTGTGGGAAAATAGCAATCTGCCCCGCTCCTGGGGCAAGAATGGGTCTCCCTCGGGGCGGTCTCTTCTCACTTCTCCACATCCCCGGCCCTCCCTCCCCAGGAACTCCCTACACGCCGTGAGCTTCACCTTTGTTTTAGCTGCACCTGTGCCACCTCTCAAAGGAGGTGAGGGGACCCATTTTCGCCAGTTACTCCATGGAATAGAGTGAAGTCACAGTGACCTGGAACAAACCTGACTTGATGGAGCAGGACAGCTCCTTTCCCGCTTGCACGCACGTGCACACGGAATGGACTTTAGCCTTCATAAAACCTTTGAGGAGTAGCCCTGTGTAGGGTTTCATGAGTCATTGGATCATTGGCCACTGTATGTCACAGATAGGGAGCCACTCTATGGGCAGGGATAAATAGGTACTCCTCTAGATGGAAACGCCTCTTTATGTATCTACTAATGTATCTTTACATGGATGATCATCTTTACAATAGCCAATGAGTGTTGAGCTCTTATTATGTACAAGACATTGCTCTAAGACATCACCAGTATTTTTTTCTTATTCTTTTCTTTTTGTTTAGGTTTTTACCATAGGGTACAGGTGCTTGCCAGAAAGAGACAGAGAGAGGGAAAGTGAGAAGTCACCTCCCAGGGGAGATGGCCACACCACAATCCCTTTTCTTCATACTCCTCTTGGGAATTTGGGCACACACACACACACACACACACACACAGGTGCCTGGCATGAGTTTCAAGCCACCAGGTCTCGAACCTGAACCGTTGTTGGCCATGTGGGAATCCAGCACCTTAACCACCACGCAACCTGCTGGCCCCAGCCATTACAAGTATTAACTCATTTAATCCCACCATAGCTCTCTTAGGGAGGTATCGTTATAATACCAGTTTTCCAGATGACAGAACAGTTGCAAAGAGATTAAATAACTTGACTGATATAACTCAGCTAGTTCTAGAACTATGGTTAGTGATATTATCACAAGTTATTTAGGTGACAGTTAAAATCTCATTGGAATGTTTGTGAATGGCACAAAACACAGGATTGAAAAATCCGTGAGAATCAACTGCAGAAAGATCCTGTTAGTTTCCTGGTTACAGTGTTGGCTCCCGCCTTTAGTCTCCTGACAGCTCCGACCCTACGTCATCCCTCAGTAATGTTCCCTCCTTTCCAGGCCCTAGCCATCATCCTGACTCAGGCCTTCACTCTGTCTGCCTTGAACTCTTCTAATGACTCTTGACTAGTCTCCTGGCTTCCTGTCACCTCCCTGCTCCGATTCGGTTATCACCTCCCTGCCAGATTAAATGAGCATAGTACAGCTCTGTCTAAGCCTCAGCCAGCCCAAAGCCCATGGAGAGCTGTGTTCAAGGCCTCCCATGGCATACAACGGCCAACATCTCCAGGGTTACCTGAGTTCTGCTCTTTGATCCAATACATTTTTGTTGCGTATCAACCTTGAGGCAAAGTGTTATTGGTAGGTTATGAGAATTCAAAATTGAGAGGACAAAGTTTTAGTTCTCAAATGGTCTGTCGTGGGGAGAAGCCAGACTTGTAAACAAATGCAAAATCATAAGATTCTTGTTCCAATGCAGAAGTGAACAAAGTACGGCAGGAGAAGACGTTCCTACATCTGTCCAGAGATTATCAGAAAAGGTTCATGGAGAAGGGATCCTTGAGCTAAGAACTAGTGGGAATTCCTGGGTGGACCAGCTGGAGAAGCGAATTCCGAGTGGAGAACACAACACAGAGGACAAGGGGGCAGAGTGTGTGTCCATGGACGAGCGAGCAGCAAAGTGTCCTTGGAGTGTGGAGTTGGATGGGGAGGAGAGGAGTTGAGAAGACAGGTGGCAGAGGCCTTTCATGAGCTGACCTGTCTGGAAGCAATTCTAACTCCATGATTTAAAAGACTATCTGGAATTCTTTTTTTCTTTTTTCTTTTTCTTTTTTTTTTTTTTTTTTAATAATTGTTCTTATTTTTATTTATTCATTCGTTTATTTTAATTTGACCAGAGAGAGACACAGAGAGAGAAAGAGAATGTGAGAAAGCAAGCCACCAGGTCCAGGACTCAAACCATGCTTGGCCATGTGGGAGTGTCCAGCGTCTTAACCACCACGCCACCTGCTGGTCCCATCTTTTTCTTTTTTTTTTTTTAAGAGAGCTTTTTGTTGTAGGGTGCGTGCGATTGCCAGAAAGACAGAGAGAGAAAGAGAGACAGAAAGCAAGAAATCACCCCCCAGGGGAGATGACCACGCCACAATCCCTTCTCCTCCATTCTCCTCTCAGGATCTTGGGCAAGCACGCACACGCACCCGGTGTGAGTTTAAGCCACCGGGTCCGGGACTCGAACCGCAGTTGACTACATGGAAGTCCAGCAACATAGCCATTACACTAACTGCTGGTCCCAAGATTATCTGGAATTTTAAGTGTGAGAATTGCCAAGAAGTTTGTTTTGATTTGTCTTGTTTGCCATAGGGTGTATACACTTACCAGAGAGAAACAGAGAGACAGAAAGTGAGAAATCACCCTCTAGGGGGGATGGCTATGATGTAAACCCTTCTCCTCCATTCTCTTTGAGATTTTGGGCATGCACACATACACACCCAGCATGATTTTCAAGCTGCTAGGTCTGGGACTCACACCGCACAGTCATTAGGATCCAGTGCCTTAACCTCCATGCCACCTACTGGTTCCACCTAGATATATTTAAAAGAAGAATAATAACAAGAGACAAAAAGAGGGCCAGCAAGTGGCATAGTGGTTAAGGTGCTGGACTCCCATGTGGCTGACTACATTTCGAGTCCTGGACCTGGTAGCTTGCTTTCTCACTTTTCCTCTCTGTCTCTCTCTGTTCAAATTTTTCAAATAATAATACCAAATAAAATTAAATAAAATAATTCCTTTTTAAAAAGAAAAATCTTTGTTTTACTAAACATTGAAATACATTGTAAAATTACTATGGTTGAAATTGTGGTCCTGGTGAGGAGCAGAAAGACAGAAATAGAAATAGAATGGGAAGCACAGAAATGGATCCAAGTATATGATTGAATATATGATTACAAAAGTGGCCTCTCAGATCAGGATCAAAGTAATGGATTATTTAAAAGATAGGATGGAGAGGCCAGCAGGTAACATAATGGTTAAGGTGCTGGACTCCCACATGGCCGACTGTGGTTCAAGTCCTGGACGTGGCAGCTTGCTTTTTAACTTTCTCTCTCTCTTCCTCTCTCTCTCACATGTGCCTTGTAGCAAATTAAAAAGATAATAATAATAATAATGATAAATAAAATTAAATAAATAATTCTTCAAAAAAAGATAAGATTGAAACAATATCTGAACTATTTGAGGAGGAATAAAAAGGATTCCCTACCCTCCCAGCTGCCCAGTAGACTTTCTGCAATGATAGAAATATCCTATACCTGTGCTGCTCAGGTCATTTAAAGTAATGCTAAGCCTTTTTTTTTTTTTTAAGAATTATTTATTTATTTATTTTCATTTGTTATTGTTATTTTTTTTCTTTATTTGATGAGAGAGAGAGAGAAAGGGAAAAGGAGAAAGCAAGCCACCAGGTCCAGGACTTGAACCATGGTTGGCCATGTGGGAATCCAGCACCCTTATCCACCACACCACCTGCTGGCCCCAGTGCTAAGCCTTTTAAAAGGGTCTAGTGCATGGAGGAACCACGTATTTTATTTTAGTTGATTGAAATTTAAGTTTAAATAGCCACTTGTGGTCATACCTACTATATTAAATAACATAGTTCTAGATGAACTAGCAGTTCTAAGGTAGGAAAGAAACTAAAAATACTAGAATGAAATATAAGTAAATATTTATATACCTTTTGAGTGAAGGTCTTCTTCAGTATAATATCAGAAGCAGAAAGCATAAGAGAAAAGATAACTTTGTCTATCTAAAAATATAAAAGTTCAGGATATGTGCAATTCGGTAAGTTAGGAAAAAAATTCACATCACACATGACAGAAAAAGGATTTGCATTGTTATAAATAATGAATATGAATTTATAAATTAATACAGTTTTAAATTAAAATTGAAAATTAATTTAAAAAGTTAGGAAGCCTTAGAAAAATAAGCAACAGACATAACTAAGAAAATCACAAAAGATGGGACCAGCAGGTGATATGGAGGTTAAGGTGCTGAATTCCTCATAGCTGACTTCACAGTTCAAGTCCTGAACCTGGTGGCTTGAAAAATCATGCTGGGTGCATGTGCACGTGTGACCAAAATCCCAAGAGGAGACTGGAGGAGGAGGAATTGTGGTGTGGCCATCCTGAGGGGTGGTTTCTCACTTTCCCTCTCCAGTGAGCACACACACCCTAGAGCAAAATCAAACAAACAAAAAAGCAAAAACAAAAAACACACACAAAAGAAGAAATACAAATGTCCAGTATATATATGAAATACATTTAACTTTGCTCTTCAGAGCAACAGTGAAATATTGGGTTGTCGGAAAAGTCATGATGCATTTCCACATCGTGACTTTTCTGACAACCCAATAATTCCTTGAACTAGTGATACCATAAAAAAATGTTGCCATATGGGCTGGTTCCATGGTCAGAAATAACACACCACTCAGGAGAAGCCAATCCCACACAGTGACCCTGCATTTGAATCTCTGGGCCCTGTTAGCCCAAAAAATGCAGGGCGCATGTGGGAGTTCCCCAGGTCCAACAGGCTGGCAAACCGGAAACAGGGGATTTCAGTGTGACCAGACCCTGTGGGGGGTGCTCATCCCTTACTCTCACTCTCCCTCACTTCACCATGAATAAAGGGGGAAATTTTTATTTTTAATGTTGCTGAAAGATTGTGGATAGGGGCCAGGAAGCCGGCACTTTCCTACAGTGCACATGCAAGTGTAAACTGATGCAATCTTTCTGGAAAGCAATCGGGCAGCAAAGATCATATTACACATTTTAGGCTAATTTTCAAATGTTTTTATGTCCCTCATTTTATTGTACATGAAAACCCACCTCTTCAGACCCCCCAGATCTAGGCGCTATAATGGCCACAGTCCAGGTCCCGTCTCAGTATACTTGATGTCTTCCTGGGGTGAAGGGGAGCCATGGAAAGTGAGACGGTGTGTTGAAGGCTTAAGAAAACCATAACCAGGATTGGCAGGTGGCAAGGTGGGACACTGGACTCCCACATGGTTGACCACGGTTCACTTCCCGGACCTGGCAGCTGGCTTTCTCACTTTCCCTCTCTCTCTCTGTCTCTCTCTGATGAGCACATGTGACCTAAAGCAATTTTTTTTCTTTTTTTCTTAAATTTGATTTATTATCATAATAATCTTGTTTATATTACATTGAATTGCATATGACTTTACAGTGTATTCCATTGCTTTTTCAAAAGGGAATGCCATGCATGTCAGTCATACGGAGACATTAAAATCCCCACTTCATCATTCAATCTCTTTTCATTGTTTTTCCCAATCATTATTATTATTATTCTAATTTTTTTAAAAACAGTCCATCACTATTTCTCATTTTGCTTGTAAAAAGACTTTACCCATCATGAAATACTTCTCAGACCAATTCAGTTGAGAATACTATACACGTCATAAGGTAATAAGCCATATCTGTGTCCCACTAATGTCATGCCTCTCTATTTGTTCTCTTGCTATCTTTCTCTATCCTCTTCTCTTTACCCCTCCCCATTCCACACTGTCTTATTCTTGTTAAGTAATTTCACTGCTTTTATGTCCTCCAATATTTTGCTCTCTACCATAGAGTGCGGATAGTCGGTCTATATTAAGTGGATATATATAATATCTTTCTTTCATAGCCTGGCTTACTTCACTCAGCAATAGATCCTCCATATCTGATCACTTTCTATCAAATGCCAGGGTCTTGTTATTTTTTATGGCTGAGTAGTATTCCATAGAGTATATATACCACACTTTTCCAATCCATTCATCAGTTTGTGTACATTTAGGTTGGTTCCATATCTTGGCAATTATGAATAATGCTGCAATAAACATTGATGTGCAAGCACTTTTCCAACTGAGCATTCTCCTGTCCTTTGGGTAGACACCCAGAAATAGGATTGCTGGGTCAAATGGTAGTTCTATTTGTAGATCTTTGAGGAGCCTCCATATTGTTCTCCACAGTGGTTGAACCAGTTTACATTCTCACCAACAGTGTAGGAGAGTTCCCTTTTCACCACATCACTGCCAACACTTATCACTTTTTATATTCTTAATCTTTGCCATTCTGACAGGGGTTAGGTGGTATCTCATTGTGGTTTTTATCTGCATCTCCCTTATGATGAGGGACGTTGAGCATTTCCTCATATGCTTTTTGGCTGTTTGTATGTCTTCCTTAGAGAGATTTTTGTTCAGCTCATTTTCCCATCTTTTAATTGGGTTAATCATTTTTTGAGTTCCTGTGTATTCTAGTTATCAGTCTTTTGTCTGAGGCATATTTAATAAAAATATTTTCCCATTTTGAGGGTTGTCGGTTCACACTTGTTACTGTGTCCTTTGCTGTGCAGAAACTTCTTAGTCTGAGATAGTCCCACTTGTCTATTTTAGGGATTATTGCCTGTGCTTTGAGAGTCTTATTTAAGAAGTCTTTGCCTACTCCAATGTCTCCCAGAGTTTCCCCAGCATTTTCCACCAGTAGTTTTATTGTTTGAGGTCTTAGGTTCAGATCTTTGATCCATTTTGAGTTGATTTTTGTTAATGGTGAAAGATGGGGGTTCAGTTTCATCTTTCTGTAGGTGGATACCCAGTTTTTCCAGCACCATTTACTAAAGAGGTTTTCCTTTTCCCAATGGATTGACTGATATACTTTGTCAAGCTTTGGGGGTTATTTCTGGGGTCTCTAGTCTATTCCATTGGTTCACATGTCTGTTTTTGTGCCAATACCATGCTGTTTAGTGATCACAGCTTTATAGTACATCTTGGGATCAGGGAGTGATATGCCTCCTACTCCATTCTTTTTTTTTTCTTTTCTTTTTTTTTTTTGGAGAGGTTTTTGCTATAGGGCGCGTGCACTCACCAGACAGACAGAGACAGAGAGACAGAAAGCAAGAAATCACCCCCCGAGGGGATGGCCACACCGCAATCCCTTCTCCTCCATTCTCCTCTTGGGATCTTGGGCATGCACGCACACACACCAGGCGTGAGTTTAAGCCACCGGGTCCGGGACTCGAACGGCGATTGACTACATGGGAGTCCAGCAACATAGCCACTATGCTAACTGCTGGTCCCTCCTACTCCATTCTTCTTGCATAGGATACCTAAAGCAAATTTTTGAAAAATTTTTGAAAATTTTGGTGTACCTAGCAGTGTACAGTGTATGCTACATCGCACTGAATTCTCACAGCAGCCATGTGGAAATAGATAAAATCTCCAGTTTACAGATGTGGACACAGACTCAGAGAAGTTCAGCTCTGTTATCACTCAGACAGAAAGGCAAAAATTGAAGCCAAATCTGGGACTCCAAGCTGTGGTTCTACTTTTGGCAAGAACTTTGGAGCCATAGAGAGCATCAAAACCCCTTTGTGGCAAGCCTGTGACCAGTAGCACCACCCTGAGAAGCTATGGCCTGGGGCCCTCCTGATTAGGAGCAATGGCCTACCAAGGAAGCCAGGCAGACCACTCATGGGACTACGATACACAAGTAGCCTAATGATCTCACAGACACCTCCTTCCTGTGTTCTGAAGCAGAGAAATTAATGCATAGGCAGGAGCAGGGTTTTACAAAGCTGAAAAACCTCTAATTTGTTGGGGTCGAGACAGGCTAGAGCTCTCAGGAAAGGAATTTGGGGAATTGAGTGTCCTCAGACTTTTCCATCTGCTCTTTGACAAGGACCTGCCAAGTGACTACGGAATGCTGTGTGTGTGCCCAGCCTTGTCTTGGCTCATCCATCTAATGTGTCGGGCCGGGGAGGCGTGTTTTCCAGCTGGGGAGGGTGGAGGTTGGCTTCTTGGGGAGGGAGAACTGAGAGGAGGCTGCCCGCTTCATCTTGCAGCGGAGTTCAAGCCTAAGATTGTCCGGGTGTTCAGAGGGAAACAGGGTGGGCGGGGAAAGCCAAGCACCATGTGGTCTCCATCAGTGCTCAGAAAGCAGCTTAGATCAACACTGTAGTCAGAATTGGGTCTATCACGAGGAAGATGGCAGTGGAGACATTTTCCAGAGTGGCTGGACCTAGCCAAATGAACAGGACAAGGGCTGCGGAACCCAAGGAGACTGGTTTCCACTGGACAAGAGGGAAGGGTTGGAGTAGAGTCAGTGGGATGAGTAGAGGAGTAGAGGTCAGCTTTTCTCTTTTTTTGGAGAGGTTTTTTACTATAGGGCACATGCGCTCACCAGAAAGACAGAGACAGAGAGATAGAAAGCGAGAAGTCAACCCCTCCCCCTGGGGGATAGCCATGCTGCAATCCCTTCTCCTCCATTCTCCTCTTGGGATCTTGGGCACCCACACTCACCCAGCGTGAGTTTAAGTCACCGGGTCTGGGACATGAACCGTGGTCGACTACATGTGAGTCCAGCAACATAGCCATTATGCCAACTGCTGGTCCCTGAGATCAGCTTTTATTTTAAGGATTACAGACCTGCTACTTTCCTCAAGAAAGGGAATATTGTGCTTTTGTTTCTGTGTTTAAAGCCGTTGAGAAAAGTAGCTGTGTGAACTTGGATGACCGTGTTAGCACCGGTGAGCCTCAGCTGGAGTTGAGATCTAAACCAGGTGTTCTGTTAGAATAGCTTTTAGTGCCATCGTCGGGGGCTCACACTTCCTCCAGCGTAGGATTTCTTGGGACATTTGTTTTTTGTTTTTTGTTTTCCTTCTTCTTTTTTTTTTTTTTTTTTTTTTTGAGAGGTTTTTGCTATTGGGCGTATGCGCTTGCCAGACAGACAGAGAGAGACAGAGAGATAGAAAGTGAGAAATCACCCCCTAGGGGGGATGGCCACGCCGCAATCCCTTCTCCTCCATTCTCCTCTCGGGATCTTGGGCACGCACGCACACGCACCCAGCGTGAGTTTAAGCCACCGGATCCGGGACTCGAACCGCGGTTGACTACGTGGGAGTCCAGTGACATAGCCATTACGCTAACTGCTGGTCACGGGACATTTGTTAAAAACACTCCTGGATTGGCTCCATCCACAGAGGTAATGTGCTGCTCAAAAGAAGCCAGATCCCTCTTGGCAACCACAGTTAGAATCCCCAGCCCAGTCAGCCTGAGCTACCCCAGGCGTGTATGAATTCTGAGAATCTGACAGGCCAGAGGACTGGACGAGGGGGCTCAGCATGTGACAAGATCCTGTGGAGAGTAGCCCTTAGACAATCTTTGTTTCTCCCTCTCTCATTCTCATGTACATCCTATCATGAATTTAAAAAATAAGTTTTTGTTATAGAGCATATAAGAGAGACAGAGAGAGAGAGAGAGAGAGAGAGAGAGTGAAATGACCCTCCAGAGGGGATGGTCAAGCCACAGTTCCTTCTCCAGTCTCAGGATTTGTGGCACGCACACACAAGTGTCTGGGACTTGAACAGCATAGTCTGCCATGTGGGACTCGGCTCCTTAACCTCCATGCCACCTGCTAGCTCTAAAGAAAAATAAATATATACATACTCCCAGAGGCCAACGAGTGGCATGGTGGGTAAGAAGCTAAACTCCCACATGGTAGAAATGGCTCAAGTCCTAGACCTGGAGTCTTGAAAAATCACACTGTGCATGTGTGTGTGTGTGTGTGTGCCCCAAATGGAGAAGGGATTGCAACATGGCCATCCCCCCTGAGGATGAGTTCTCACTTTCCCTCTCACTGTCTCTTTCTTTCTCTTTTCATCAAGTGCACATGCCCTATGGCAAAAACCTAAAAAAAAACAAAACGAACAGAAAAACACGCATTCCCACATTCTGTCTCAGATCTACTTAGACTCTTCAGAGGCCTGGGAATATTTATTTCAATCTGCACCCCAGATAAGTCTTACATCAGGAAAATTCTGGAATTGCTGGTAGGCAACAGGATGTCTCTAAGCTTCCTTGGCCGTATTTTGGAGAAAGGAAAAGAAAAGAGAGTCTAAAGCTCGTAGCGATGGCCTTGAAGGAGCCTGTGGTGCCTGAGCCCTTCTATCTTCTATGGTGTCCCCGACTTACTGTGCCCCAGAGTTCAGAAGTTCTCCCTGACCTTACCCAGATGTCTAGGCATCTGAAAGGGACCACAACGGAGCACCATTCTGTTTAGGGGACACAGCCCGGAACCAAGTTTAGGAAACTGGGGTTCTTACTTGGCTCTACTATGATCTTAGATGAGTAGCTTTGCAGGAACTTGAGCCAGGGCTTGACTTTTCTGGGTCTAAGTTTCTTCAGTCAATAAAATGGTGATAGAAAACTAATAAGCTCATTGATTGTCCAATAGTCAACAAATATCCCTGAGGTCTGTTACGGAGTGGTCTTTCAAGCCTACAGAAGTTTCCAGTGAGCTTTCAGAAGAAAAGTCCTGAATAGCATGAAGCTCTCTGTCTGCATGTCCCAAAGAGTGCCCCATAGACTCAGACTGTCACTAGTGTGCCTCAGAAAATAAAAAGGGTTCTGCACTCAGCTAAGGAGACGCTTGATTAAATTGAATTGAATTGTTTTTTATTTCAGAGGTTTTTTTTAAGAAAATAATTATTTTATTTAACTTTATTTATTTATTTTTTAATTTATTTTAATTGGACCAGAGAGGACAGATGCAAGCAAAAGAGAGGGAGAGAGAAAGCAAGAAAGCAAGCTGCCAGTGGGAACCAGCAGTTAGCGTAATGGCTATGTCGCTGGACTCCCACGTAGGCTACTGCAGTTCGCGTCCCAGACCCGGTGGCTTAAAACTCACGCCGGGCACGTGTGCGTGCGTGCCCAAGATCCCGAGAGGAGAATGGAGGAGAAGGGATTGTGGCGTGACCATCCTCCCTGGGGGGGGTGATTTCTCGCTTTCTGTCTCTATGTCTCTCTCTGTCTGTCTGGCGAGCGCACACGCCCTATAGCGAAAAACCTCTCCAAAAAAAAAAAAAAAGTATATCTGACTTGAAGATGATCACTCAGGGCATTACATGGTTTCGCATTGTTGCACAGCTGTCATCCGTCTTCACATGCTCTCATCTACTCACATTGAAACTCTGGACACAGAGAACAGCTCCTCGTTCTTCCCTCCTCAGATTCCTGGCAACCATTACTCTGCTTTCTGTTTTGATGCATCTGACTCCTCTAGCTACCGTTTATAAGTGGAATCATACAGTACTGGTCCTTTGGCAACTGGCTTATTTTCATTTAGCATGTCCTTAGGGTTCATCCAAGGTGTAGCATGTGCCAGAATTTCCCTCCAGTTAAAGGAGGAATACGTTTCAGGCTGGAGGTGTATACTGCAGTCTGTTGATCCATTCACTCGCTGACGGGCATTGGGGTTGGTTCCATCTCCTGGCTGTTGTGAACCATGCCGCTGTGAACAAATGCTTATTGGAGACCCTGTTTTCAATTCAGAAGTGAAATTGCCAGGTGATAGAGCATCTCTTGGGCTAGTGTTCTGTGGAACACACTTTGGAAACATTGCTCTTTATAGCTCTCAAGGAGCAGAAGGAAGTGAGAGGGGCCGGCAGGAGGTGTGGTGGTAAAGGCACTGGACTCCCACGTGGCCAACTGTGGTTTGAGTCCCGGAGCTGGTGGCTTGCTTTCTCACTTTCTCTCTCTCTCTCTCTCTCTCTCTCTCGCTCTCTCTCTCTCATCTCTCTCTGATGAGTGTGTATGCCCTAGCAAGTTAAAATAATAATAACAAATAAATACAATTTTCAAAAAGAAGTGAGAACATTCTTGAAATTTCCAGGGATGTTCCTGCCCCGAATGACGCGGTGGGAAAACATGCTGCGTTAGGAGTTAGAATCCACATTCCTCCCTGACTTCTTCTGCAACGGTTAAGTAAGTGTGATAAACTCTATGATCTTTTGAAATCTAAGATTCTTTGAGCTAATATAGTCATCCTCCCACAGAGACACAGCATCAGGGTGGAGAGTGAAGGATGAGGGAAGTGAGGAGGAGAGTCTGAGAAGGAGATATCAGCATGCCATGAGGGATAATGTAATGCCTTTGTCCTTCAACCTAGACATTTTGATTTTTAAACCTATTTTCTTTCTTTTTAAGAATTACCTATTTTGGGACCAGCAGTTAGCGTAATGGCTATGTCGCTGGACTCCCACGTAGTCGACCGCAGTTCACGTCCCGGACCCGGTGGCTTATAACCTACGCCGGGTGTGTGTGCGTGTGTGCCCAAGATCCCGAGAGGAGAATGGAGGAGAAGGGATTGCGGCGTGGCCATCCCCCCTGGGGGGTGATTTCTCACTTTCTGTCTCTCTGTCTCTCTCTGTCTGTCTGGCGAGCGCACATGCCCTATAGCAAAAACCTCTCCAAAAAAAAAGAATTATCTATTTTAATTTTATTTATTCATTCATTTTATTTTAATGAGAGAGACACAGAGAGAAAGTGAGAAAGCAAGCCACCAGGTCCAGGACTCGAATCGTGGTTGGCCATGTGGGAGTGTCCAATGCCTTAACCACCATACCACCTATTGGTCTCATAAACCTATTTTCTTTTATGAGCTATGTAGCTATTTCCTCACTTTTATGCTTTGGAATCCAAATACTTGTGTGTTTTTTGTTTTGTTTTTGTTTTTAATTTTATTTATCATTATTATTACTTTTAAATTTTGTACTAGGCACATGAGCTCACTAGAGAGAGACAGAGAGAGAGGGAAAGTGAGAAAGCAAGCCGCCAAATCTAGGACTTGAACCGTGGTCGGCCACATGAGAGTCTAGCACCTTAACCACACCACTATGATACCTGCTGGGCCCTGTTGTAAGTTTTTTTTTTTTTTTTTTTTTTTTTTTTTTTTATCACCAAAGGGCACATGTGCAAGAGAGAGAGAGAGAGGATGTACTCTTTAATGGGGGGCAATCCTTTCTCATCCATTTCTTCATCTTGGGTGTGCATATACACACACCCCTGCTGTGTTTTTCAAGTCACCAGGTATGTGATTTGAACCCTAATCAGCTATGTGGGGTCTGGCTCCCTTAACTACTGGTCCAGGGTCCAGACACTTTTTGCATAGTTTTCTCCAGAGCTGGTAGCATAGGTGTGGACTTCTCTGTTCCTTTGGTCTTGCCCTCCTCAATCAGTGTAGTGACTACTGGGGAAGAGGAAAGTGCTGTGTTTTCTTTTCCAACTTTTCTCATGGAAGATTGCCTTTTCTTTCCTTCCACTATTAGAAACACAAAAGAAAGTTTAAAAAATAAATGAAGTAAGTAAGGAAATGGGCCAGCTAGTTGCATGGTGTTTAGGGCAGCTGGATCCAACATGGCTGACTGTGCAGTTCCAGTCCTGGGCCTGGTGGCTTGAAAAACACACTAGGCAGGTGCATGTATGTGCCCAAAATCCTGAATGGAGGCGGAAACGGAGAAAGGATTGTGGCATCGCCATCCTCCATGGGGAGTACTTTCTTTTTTCTCTCTTTCTCTTTCTGTCTCTCTCCAGCACATGCTCTCTAATAAATTAAGGAAAAGGAAAAAAATGTAAGAAACACAAAAGAAAGAGTAGTCACCTACGTTTGTCTCTCGGTCACTGAGGATGAATCTCAGGAATTACCCTTCTCCATGTAAGATGAGTCATTTTCCACCTTCCTCTTCAAAAGGAGAGTCAGGAGAGATTTCTGACTGCTCCTTGAATGTTAAATACAATAACCAGGTTTATACATTAAAAAAGCTTTGCCTGTTTCCCTTAGCAACTGCTCTAACTTGGAGAGCTTGCCATAGCGTGTTCTAAAGGAACTTGCACATTTCATTATAATAACGTCTCACTGATCCAGAAGGAAAGAAATTTTAACCTTTCAGAACAATGAAAATCTAACATCAAACTACAAAGCAAAACAAAACCCTACATTCCCCCTTCACAAAGATCCATCCTCAAGACGAGATTTACTTGTTGGAAAAAAAAAAAATCTTTAGAACCTGAAATTCCATTTGCTCTTTCTTAACTCACTCCTCTCAGCAGTGAATAAAAAGATGGGGAAGAGCCACTAGAGACAGTGACACAGGAGTGTCAAACTATCTGGTAGCCTGAGGGCAAAGGACAGAGACCTTTTTTTACAGATTGCAATCAGAATAGATGGGATAAACTTTGGTTATCTGGAAAGTTCATTTTTGGTTTGTTTGTTTTTGAAATAATTATTTTCCACACAAATCAAGCTGCATAGTTGTAGCATCATTATGTTTTAAACCAAGGAAAATCAGGGGCCAGCAGTGGCATGGTGGTTAAGGCACTAGACTTCCACATGGTCTACCATGGTTTGAGTCCTGGACCTGGTAACCTGGTTTTTTTTACTTTCCCTCGCTTGTTCTCTGTCTCTCTGGTAAGCACATGTGCCCTATAACAAATCAAATCATGATGATAATGATGAATGAAATTAAATAAATCATTCTTAAAAACCCGTAAGACCTATCAAGACATTCACGTGGATTTTGAACAATGTATGCATTGGCTGAATCATCAGTGATGTGTATGGGGGTGGGGGAGCAAGTGAGGTCTTGGCTAAGTTTGAAGGTTTAGATTTATTTTTAGTTTATTTATTTTATTCATAATAGAAAAAATGCATATGAGACAGACAGACAGACAGATGAAGAGAGAACCACCCCTGATGGAGTCTGATCAGGCCACAATGCCCAGTCCCCAGCCCTCCTGCTTGTCAGGATCTTTGGTGCCCACATATGCACTAGGTTTGTTTTCAGGCCAACCATGATCTGCGGGCCGCAGTCAGCATGTGGCTTCCAGCTCTGCAGTTCAGTTTGTTATCAACCACTCCACCAGGCTGGGCCGGAGGCCCTGGATTTTATGAAAGTTCTGTGTAGGAAAAACTGACATCTTAAATACACAAACTGTCTTGATGTTTAGGTAGAGGTTGGAGTTTTAGCCCAAGGCAACTTGCAGTGTTGATTTAGGGAAAGATCCTGTAAAGGCAGAGTAAACATCCCGTAGTGCAATGGAGACGGCTCTGCTCTGCACAATAATGTCACGATGTCTTCCCCAGGGGTGGAGCGAGAACACAGCCTTGTTTCTGAAATGGCGATTTCTTCCCGGAACACAGCCTTGTTTCTGAAATGGCAATTTCTTTCCGGAACACCTGTGGCAGGGTCTTGTCTAAGACTGGGAACAAAAATCACAAGAACCAGGGAAAAATGCTGGGGCCAGATCTTCTCCACAGGCCGGTGGAGGTCCCCTCAAAGCAGCAGGTCCGGAATGGCCCGAGGCAACCTGGATGCTCTTGCTGAGGTTCTTCCAGGCTGGGTAAGAAGAGCTATGCACGTGGAGAAAATGGACCCCTTCTGCACTGTTGAAGGGAATGTAAATTAGCACAGCCATTATGGAAAACTTTACAGCGTTCCTCAACAACTTAAAATTGGAGGCCATCGGGTAGCATGGAAATTAAGGCAGCTGGATCCCACATGACCGGCTGCAGCTTGAGTACCAGACCCAGTGGCTTGAAAATCATGTCAGATGTGTGCACAGGCGTGCCCAAAAATCCAGGGAGGAGGTTGGAGGAGAAGGGAAATCACCCTGGGAGGTGATTTCTCACTCTTACTCCCCTTCCCCCATCCTCTGTTTCTCTCCACATGCCCTATGGCAAAAAACTGAAAACAAAAAACACCTAAAAATGGAATTACCAAATGATCCAGCTAGCCCTCCTGAGAATTTTCCCTGAAGATTTACCATCAGTTTGTTGAAAAGATGCCTGCACTTCCATATTCATTGCAGTACTATTCAACAGCCAAATTATGGGCTCAAGCTAAGTGCCCATCCACAGATGAACAGATAAAGAAAATATGATCTACGTACACAGTAGAATACTATTCCGCCTTGAAAAAGGGGGACATTCTGTTTTAACTGAAATCCCTAAGCTGAGAACATAGGATATTAGGTGACACTATATCTTAAAGCAGGGCTCCCCAACCCCTAGGCCATGGACTGGACTGAAAAAACATGACACTGAGTACAAGAAGCCAGACCAAAAAACAAGTACATACTGGGGCCAGCAAGTGGCATGGTAGTTAAAGGCCACGTGGCCGACCACGGTTCAAGTTTCAGAACTGGTGGCTTGCTTTCTCACTTCCTCTCTCTCTCTGTCTCTCTCTGATCAAACTGGAAAATAATAATAATAATAATAAATAAAGTTAAATAAAATAATTTTTTTTTCTTTTTTTTCTTTTTTTGGAGAGGTTTTTGCTATAGGGCGCGTGCGCTCGCCAGACAGACAGAGAGAGACAGAGAGACAGAAAGCAGGAAATCACCCCCCAGGGGGGATGGCCACGCCGCAATCCCTTCTCCTCCATTCTCCTCTCGGGATCTTGGGCACGCACGCACACGCGCCCGGCGTGAGTTTAAGCCGCCGGGTCCGGGACTCGAACCGCGGTCGACTACATGGGAGTCCAGCGACATAGCCATTACGCTAACTTCTGGTCCCAATAAAATAATTTTTTTAAAAAGTGTACATACTTTCACTGCCATTTCTATAAAATTCTAGAAAGTATAAACCAATCAGTAGTGCTTCCAGTAGAAAGGTACTGTGGTGTCAGGAACTGGGCTGCACAGCAGGAGGTGAGGTGGCGGTAGATCGAAGCTTCACCTGTATTTGTAGTCTCTCCCCATGGCTCACATCACCACCTGAGCTCCACCTCCTCTCAGATCAGGGGTGGCGTTGGATCTCATAGGAGCGTGAGTGACCCCGATCGTGAACTGCGAACTGCTCATGTGAGGGATATAGGTTGCTCTCATAAACCGGTATCACTCCCAGTCCCTGATGCCAAAAAGGTTGAGGACTGCTGCCTTTAAAAAAGGCTCCAGACCAGGGCCAGTAGATGGTGTGGTGGTCAAGGTGCTGGACTCCCACATGGCCAACAGGGGTTCAAGTCCCAGACCTGACGCGTTGAAAATCATGCCGGGCACGTGGGTATGCATGACCCAAATCCCAGCAGGAGACTGGAAGAGAAGGAATTGCGGCATGGCCATTCCCCCCGAGGGGTGATTTCTCATTTCCCCTCTCCCTGTCTCTCTCTGTGTCTCTTCAACAAGCACATGCACTGGATGGCAGAAAAACAAAACAAACAGAAAACAGGAACAGCTCCAGATCATCTATGCAGAAGTCCTGAAAGAATCGTACAAAGGCCAGTCCTACCTCAGAGGTTAAGGGAGCTCTATCCCACGTAGCCAACCACGATTTGAATCCCACTTCCAGTGGCCCCAAAACTACTCTGGGCATGTGTACATACCTATGTGCCCAAAATCCTGATGGGAAAGAGAAATGGGGGAAAACAGACTGGCATGACTGTGTCCCATTGGGTAGTGCCTTCTCTCTCTCTCTCTCTCTCTCTTTCTCTCTCTCTCTCTCTCTCTCTCTCTCTCTCTCTCTCTCTCTCTCTCATGCACAACTCTCTGGCAATTGGAAAAAAAAAAAGAGAGAGAGAGAGAGAGTCACCTTAACAGCCAGTCTGGAGATTCTCAGAGCACCAAGCACTGGCTGCTGTAGAGAAGGAGCCAAGGTACTCACCAGGAGATTGTAAGGGGTGGGGCTGGGGGTCCCCCACATCATCAGGATGTGGTGCAAAGGCCAGGAGGAGGTGTTCCTTAACCCAAGCCAAGTGAAGCAACCTTCAAGTGCTTGAAGGGCCTAGCCTGGGTGTCCTGGGGTGGCCTCTCCCAGAAGCCTGCCATGCCTGGAAAATAAAGCTGGAGCAGGTGAGGGCAGCTACCTGGGAACAGGCAGCACTTGCATCGTGTGACAGGACACACACGGACTTTCCCATGGGCTCAGTGCACTCATGGAAAGTGGCTGAGCTTAAGTTATCTGGAAAACGTCCTCATGCTGATAGATTGAAAATGACTCAGTACAAGAAGCCAGACCAAAAGAGACTACATACTCTTCCTGCCGTTTATATAGAATTCTAGAAAATACAAACTAGTCAATACTGCCAGAAAAGGGCCAGCCCTTGGCCTGGTGGTTAAGGTGGCTGGATCATACGTGGTCAATTGCATGGTTCAAGTCCCAGATCCAGAGGCTGGGGAAACACACCAGATTGTATGCATGTATGCCCACAATCCTGAAAGGAGGGAGAAATGGAGGGGAAGAAATTGTGGCATGGCCATTCCCTATGGGGAGTGCTTTCTCCACTTCCCTCTTCCCTCCCTGTCAGGGGAGAGCATGTGCCCTCTGACACATTAAAAAAGAAAGAAAGAGAGAGAGAAGATAAAATGCATATGTATGAAAATAAAGATGAGACATTGTATTTACAATAATGATGATGATGGTGATAATGCCAGTTAGCAGAGCAGCGTGGCCTGAAGATGAGGGGTAGACAGGTGAGAGGAATTACTGAGGCCCACTAGGAAATGTTTCAGAGTAACGGAAATGTTCATTGTCTTGATTATGGTTCCCAGACCTCTTCAAAAGTCAAAGCTGGGGGCCAGCAGGTGGCACGGTGGTTAAGGTGCTAGACTCCCACATCGTCAATCACAGTTCAAGTGTCGGACCTGGTGGCTTGAAAATCATGCCGTGCATGTGAGTGTGAGTGTCCAAAATCCCAAGAGGAGAATGGAGAAGGGATTGTGCTGTGAGGGGTGATTTCTCACTTTCCCTCTCCCTCTCTCTCCCTGTTCCTCTCCCTCTCTCTCCCTGTTCCTCTCTCTCTCTCTCTCTCTTTCTCTCTCTCTCTCTCTGTGCAATAAGCACACGTGCCCTATAGCAAACAAAAAATGTGCATGTGTTTCAATTTTTTGCACCAAAACAAGGTATTTTTTTTAACAATCATTTTAAAGTGACCTCCTATCTTCATAAAGCTGTTCAATTAGGAAGGGACTACATGTAAAAGGGCTTTCTGCCAGGAACCAGGCTACCTCGGAAGGAAATGGTTGGATATAGAAGTTGCCAGGGGTGGGAGGTGCACCAGTCATAAGTGGCCAGCCAAACAGTGCATTGCCTGGGCCAGGCGTGGTGCGCTGGGGTGTCCCAGCAGGAGATTTCCTGGGGATTCCACAAAAGAACCCTTTGTAGCGGCCAGACAAAACAAGACTCTCTGTGAGGCTAACACATGGGAAGGTTCCAGGTTCCCATCCTGAGACTTCCCTGTGGGTTTGCAGCCACACAGATGCCCGTGGTGAGGGGCTGGTGAGGCTGGTGGGGGGGGGGGGGGGAGAGTTGCAGTTTCAAGACCATGTCAGGGGTGCTGTCTTTCTCTCTCTCTTTTGCTGTATCTTTCATGGAATAAATAAATAGACATTTAAAAAGAATTAAATTGGGACCAGCAGTTGGCATGATAGCTATGTGGCTGGACTCCCATGTAGTCGACCACGGTTCGAGTCCTGGACCTGGTGGCTTAAGCTCACACCGGGCACATGTGCATGCCCAAGATCCCAAGAAAAGAATGGGGGAGAAGGGATTGCAGCGAGGCCATCCACCCTGGGGGGAGATTTCTCACTTTCTGTCTCTCTGTCTCTCTCTGTCTTTCTGGAGAGCGCACACACCCTATAGCAAAAACCTCTCCCAAAAAAAAGAATGAAAGCGCATTTGACCACCTATCACAACCATGGGCACTAAAGCCAAGTAAGACTTTTCCTGTCTCTTATCTCCCATCTCACCCCAGGTCCCATTTTGTAAGAGCTGGTGCGTGGAGGAGGAGTGGAAGAGTTTGTAGAGAAATAAGGAGGGGTCTGACCGGAATGCCCCTCCCTATAGCAAATTCCCAGCCTGAGAGCAGGAGAGCAGCTTTCAAAAGGTTGAGAGACTGGAGTTTGTTTTAACATCAGATTTGATCTCTGTTTTTAAATCTCGAAGGATGAATAGCTTGCTAATTCCTGCAAGACTGCGGTGCGGGAAAAAATTAAGTTGTTTCCTGCTTTGCATGCTAACGAGTCTGGCTCACTCAGTAACCAGCTATGTTGCATTAAACAGAGTCCACCTACCTGGCCTACTGTGCCTGCCAAAGATCAGGTGATCTACCAATTATTCTTAATTACCTCCATGGGAAAAGAAGGAAAACAGCACATTGCCAGCTAAAGGAGTTTTTTGGGGGCTTCTTTGGGGGGTTGTTTGTTTTTGTTTCTGATTTTTTTTTTTCTGAGTGAATGTTTTACCATTTTATTTACGTGTTAAAGGAGTTTTTTGTTTGTTTGGGGTTTTTTTAGAGAGTTTTGTTATAGGGTGCATGCGCTTGCCAGAGAGACAGAAAGCGAGAAATCACCCTCCAGTGGGGATGGCTACGCCACAATTCCTTCTCCTCCATTCTCCTCTCAGAATTTTGGGCATGCACGCACACACACCCAGTGTGAGTTTTAAGCCACCGGATTCAGGATTTGAACTGCAGTCAACTTCATGAGAGTTCAGCGACGTGACCATTACACCATTTGCTAGTCCCCAGCTAACGGAGTTTTAGAGGAAAGCAACAGACACTTTCCGAGGCAGCATAGTGAAGCGGTTGTGAGAAGCCAGGCTGCCCGGATGTGAATCCTGGTTCTGCACTTCCTGGCTGTATGATCTCGGGTGGTTTGCACACTTCCTGGCTGCCTTGATTACCCAGTTTGTGAAATGGGGATGACGATACTAACGGTCAGCTTAGGCTGGTTCTGTCACAATAGCTCCCCAAACCCAGTGGTTTCCAGCCATTGTAGAAAGGCTATTTCCTCCTTGTATCCTGTGTGCTTCGCAGGCTGACTTTGGTTGTTCCCTCTGGGGCAGCCTGAAGGAGCAGCCCTCACCTGGACATTGCTGGTGTTGGGGATGGCAGGAAAAGACAGGAAGATGAGTCCATGCAATGGCTGTTAAGGCTTCTTCTTGAAAATGACAAAGGCACAAACGCAAACTTGTCTATGTTTTCTCAGCCAAAGCCAGTTACAGGGCTGAGCTTGATGTCGGCCTCCTGGGAGAGCACTATTCTCCCAGAAGGAGGGGCAGAGGGTATTTGAGACAATGACACAGTCTACTACAGTAGCTACCTGTGTACAGTGTTGCAAACAACACCTGACCAGGCCTTGGAAGTGCTATCTGATACTATTTTTTAATTACCAGACAGGACATGCACTTACCAGGGAAAGAGAGTGAGAGAACTTCCCAATGAGGCACGACCACACCACCTCTCCATTTCTCCATCCTACTGGAATTTTGAGTATGCATGCACAGATGCCAGGCATGATTTTCAAGCCTCGGGGACTAGGATTTGAACTGCGGTCAGTCACATGGGATTCCCTCAACCACTAGCCAAGGGGCCAGTCCCATTATTATTAGTTTCACATTTATTTATTTATTTCACATGAGAGAAAGAGACGGAGAGACACTCCCAGCAGGGTCTTTATGCTGCCATTCACCCCAGTCTCAGTCAGTTCAGATCACAGGCAGGTGCACCCGGCATGCCCAGGGGGGTCCCAGGACACACACTCAGGACTTCTGCCATGTGAGTCCCATTGTCCTACTGCTGTTCCACTGCCTGGCCCAGGCTACTACTAATGATTCTTTATTTCTCTTGGATTCATTTGATCATTTTCCTAAGGAGGCTAGTTGTCCTCAGACCCTGGATTAGAAATAATCTCTGCACTGGAAACTGCCCAATTTTGCAAGAACCACCAAAACACCAGAAAGAAATCTTTCTTTTTTGCTGGAGGTTTTTGCTATAGGGTGCATGGGCTCACCAGAAAGACAGAGAAAGACAGAGATAGAAAGTGAGAAATCACCCCCCAGGGAGGATGGCCACGCCACAATCCCTTCTCCTTCATTCTCCTCTCGGGATCTTGGGCACCCATGCACACACGCCCGGCGTGAGTTTAAGCCACAGGGTTTGGGACTCGAACTGCGGTCGACTACATGAGAGTCCAGCCACATAGCCATTATGCCGACTACTGGTCCTAGAAATCTTAACTAAGAACTAGTTGAAAACTGGACTTTAGAGTCTGATTTCTTCATCATTCTAATGAAGAGGGATAAACAATGCTATTTTTCCTGGACAGTGTCTGTAAGTCTCTCCCTGGAAGACAGGCATCAAGGTGAGGGGCAATTATCTCAGCTATTTCGGGATGACTAGGCTGATGACGCTCAGCCTCTGCAAAGCTATTCTTAACTCACTTGTCTTGAGGCAGACGGCACTCACTCCACTTCTGTCAGTTGTGTAGACGCTGGAGGGGGTGTGCCCAGGCTCTGGGCCAATCTGTTTCCACTTAGTGCTGGGTCAGCAATATCTGGGTGTAGTGGCTGGCCGGCAGCTTTCTTGTGAAACTTAATGGGGACACAGACTGCCCCACTGGAGGTCTGACGCGGAAGGGCTTCCTGATAGGGGTTCGATGTTTGTGTTTCCCATTGAGCAGTCAGAGCCTGGGGCTAGAGGCTATCACTGGTTCAGAGAGAGGTTTTTTTACCATCATCCAGCCTAGAGACCAGAGCCAGGACAGGGGCATTCCTGAGTCTCAAAGACTCTTAGGTCCTCAGAACATTTCAAAGTCCTCCCATGCAAAGGATGTAAGAGCCCAAAATTACAATTTTTAAAAAAAGAATGATTTATTTCATTTTATTTATTATTATTATATTTTTGTGATTTGCTACAGTGCACATGCACATACCAGAGAGAGATGAAGAGAAAGAGTGGGAGAAAGAGGGAAAGTGAGAAAGCAAGTCGGCAGGTCCAGGACTCGAACCACAGTCACCCATGTAAGAGTCCAGCACCTTAACCACCACACCACCCTCTGGCCCCAAGACCAAAACGCTCTTGCAACTGGGATGCTGAGGCTGATGAGCTACAAAAAATTGTGATCATATTTTAGTTTTCATTAGGACAGACTTAATTTTATTCTCTTTCTATTAATGGCTTGCAAACCATTCCAGAATACACCACATAGTTCTCTCTTTCTCTCTCTCTCTCTCTCTCTCTCTTATCTTTCTTTTCTCCTTATCAGTTCAATTCAAAATGAAAACCATTTATAGATTACTTTCTGATGAGTAAAATATGTACTAAGGACTTTAGACCATACAGACAAGGTTCAAATCCCAGTCCTGTCATTCACAAGCTCTAAGTAAGTTCACAAGGGTCTCTACTGCAGGGCCTAGGGTGATAAGGCTGCAGCAGAGCTCAGGAGCTCAGGAGCAGGAGACATTAGTGTTGTAGGGCTGGAGGCTCCCTGGAGGAGGTGACACTGCAACTGGGCTTTGAAGGATGATGTCATGGGTCAAATTGTATCTCCAGAAAAATGTGTTCAAGCCCTAACCCCTGATATCTGTGAATGTAACTTTATTTAGAAATAGTGTCTTTGGAGCCAGCAGGTGGCATGGAGATTAAGGTGGCTGAATCCCACATGGCTGATTGCACATTTGGAGTCTGGACCCGGTGGCTTGAAAATCACGCCAGGCACGTGTGTGTGTGTGTGTGTGTGTGTGTGTGCCCAAAATCTCTAGAGGAGAATAGAGAAGGGATTACAGTGGGACCATCCTACCCCCTCTTCCCGGGGAATAATTTCTCATTTTCTCTCTGTCTCTGTCTCTCTCTGGCAATTGCACATACCCTATAACAAACTAAAAGAAAAAAAAAATAGGGTCTTTGAAGATGTAATCAAGTTAAGATAAAGATTATATTACAGTGGGCCCTAAACCAGTGACTGATGTACCTTTTAAAATGTTTTATTTATTTATTTATTTATTATTCTTTTTCAGATTTGTTATAGAGCACACGTGCTCACCAGAGGGAGACAGAGAGAGGGAAAGTGAGAAAGCAAGCAGGTCCGAGACTCAAACCATGGCCAGCCATGTGGGAGGCAAGCACCTCAACCACCATGCCACTTGCTGGCCCAAGACTGATGTCCTTTTAAGAAGAAGGAAATATGGACACAGACACAGGGAGAATGCCATGTGGCAGTAGAGAAGAGGTGGGAGCATCGCATCCACAAGCCAATGAATGCTGAACATGGCAGGCAGCCACCACGGCTATGAAGAAGAGCAAGACAGGCTTCCCGAGAGGACTCAGAGAGAGCCTGGCCTTGCTCACATACTAGATGAAAACTCTCAGCCTCCAGAACCGTGAAAGAGTACATTTCTGTTGGTTTAAGACACGCTAGCGTGTGGTCATTTGTTTTGGCAGCCATAGAAACTAACTTTGAGACGGACTTTGAGCTAGGACTTTGAGACGGAGGAAAGGTCTCCATGCAGACAGCTACTATGAACAAACGTCACCACTTTTGAACGCATATGGGGTCTTTGGGGAATAATTGGTAATTTGATGTGACTGGAGCAGAGGAGGTGGAAAGGGAGATGGAGCCAAATATAGTGGGAGGTGAAGATGGAAATACAGACATGGCCTTCAGTATTGGGTTAAGGAGGCTGGGCTTTATCCTATAAGGGACAGGAAGCCATGATTGTACTGGGTTCTGATCTGTCAGGGCTGAGACATGGCCATCCTAGTGTGACTCTAAGTTTCTTTTGTCCTTTTTACTGGTTTGGGCCCCACTAATGTTGGATAGTGCTAGACTTGGGGGCAGCCAGGTGGCAGAGAGGTTAGGGTAGCTGGACCCCACATGGTCAACTGTGCTGTTTGAATCCTGGACATGGAGACCTGAAAAACATGCCAAATACATATGCTTGTGTGCCCAAAATCCTGAGAGGAGAATGAAGGAAAAGGGACTGCAATGTGGCCACCCCCACTGGGGGAGGTGCTTTCTCACTTTCTTTCTCTCTCTCTCTGTCATTCTCTTGTGAGCACATGAGCCATATAGAAGATTTTAAAATAGGGGGACCAGCAGTTAGCATAATGGCTATGTCACTGGACTCCCACGTAGTCGACTGCAGTTCACGTCCCGGACCCGGTGGCTTATAACCCACTCCGGGCGTGTGTGCGTGCGTGCCCAACATCCCGAGAGGAGAATGGAGGAGAAGGGATTGCGGCGTGACCATCCCCTCTGGGGGGTGATTTCTCTCTTTCTGTCTCTCTGTCTCTCTCTCTGTCTGTCTGGCGAGCGCACGCACACTATAGCAAAAAAAAAAAAAAAAAAAAAAAAAAAAAAAAAGAAAGAAAAAAAAAGAAGAAAAAAAGATTTTAAAATAGAAAAAAGTAGTGCCAGGCCTAATGTCACAAGATGGATGACTTGAGGGTGGGACACTGTCTAATTTGTCTTTGCATCCTCAGTGCATAACTCAGGGTAGGTATTACTCAAGACTTTAGCTGTACTTAAGAAAAACATAATTTGGGAACCGAAAGATGATGTAATGGTTATGTTGCTGGACTCCCATGTAGTCAACCATGGTTTGAGTCCTGGACCTGGCAGCTTAATTTCACGTCAGGCGTGTGTGTGTGCATGCCTAAAATCCTGAGAGGAGAATGGAAGAGAAGGGATTATGGCGTGGCCATCCCCCCTGGAGAGTGATTTCTTGCTTCTGTCTCTCTGACGAATGCACATGCCCTATAGCAAAAATCTCTCTGAAAAATTTACAAAAAATAAAGAAAAATATAATTTCACTTAATTAACCAGAAAATTCATTGGCTTGCAAAATGGGAGAAAATGAGAGGGTATCTTCATTTCCTGCTACTGCTGTCACAAATGACCACAAACATGTGTAGCTTAAAACCATAGAAACTGGGACCAGCGCTTGGCATAATGGCTATGTCGCTGGACTCCCATGTAGTTGACTGCAGTTCTGGACCTGGTGGCTTAAACTCACCCTGGGCACATGTGTGTGCGTGCCCAAAATCCTGAGAGGAGAATGGAGGAGAAGGGATTGTGGCATAGTCATCCCCCCTGGGGGGTGATTTCTCGCTTTCTGTCTCTCTGTCTTTCTGGCAAGTGCACGCACCCTACAGCAAAATAAATAAATAAAATAAACAAATAAATAAAAGTTCTCAAAAAAAAAAAAAAAAAAAGTAAGAGAGTAAGCTCTCTTACTGTTCTGGAAGTGAGAGGTCTGAAATCAGGTGTCAGGAAGGCTGGCTCCTCCTGGAGGCTCTCGGGGACATCTGTGCTGTACCTTTCTCTTTGTTTCAGGTGTCACCAGCAATCTAGGGCATTGGCTTCCAAACTCACCACTCCAATCTCTGCCTCTAGCATCACATGACATTCTCTATGTCCTTGTCTCTGTGTCTCTCCTCTCTCTCACTCTCTCTCTTTGCTAGAAGGCACATGCACTCATGCACTTGCCAGAGGCAGAGAGAGGAGGAGGAAAAAGCACCCTTTCTGGACAATGGTCACACTGCAATCCCTTCTCTCATCTCTTTCTCCTTTCGGGATTGGGCACGCATGTTCATGTGCCTGGCTATTTTTCAAGCCTGAGTCCAGGATTCAAACTACATGTTTGACCATGTGCAATCCAGTAGCCTTAACCAACAGGCCATGGATCTGACCTGACTCTTTTCTTTTCTTTTTTAATTCTTTTTTATTATATCCTATTATTATTATTATTATTATTATTATTTAATTTGCTATAGGACACATGCACTCACCAGAGAGAGACAGAGAAAGATAGAGTGAGAAAGCAAGCCTCCAGGTCTGGGTCTTGCACTGCTGTTGGCCATGAGTCTAGTACCTCATTCAGCACACCACCTGCTGGCCCCTCTCTACTCTTCTTATAAAGACATCATTATATTGGGGGACCAGTAGTTGGCATAATGGCTATGTCGCTGAACTCCCATGTAGTCGAAAGCCATTCAAGTCCCAGACACGGTGGCTTAAACGCATGCCGGGCGCATGTGCATGCATGCCCAAGATCTCGAGAGGAGAATGGAGGAGTAGGGATTGCGGCATGGCCATCCCCCTGGGGGTGATTTCTTGCTTTCTATCTCTGTCTTTCTGGTGAGCGCATGCACCCTATAGCAAAAACCTCTAAAAAAAAAAGACATCATTAAATTGGATTTGGGCCTGCCGTAATCGAATATGACATCATCTTAATATGGTTACATTTGCAAAGACCATATGTGCAAATAAAGTCATATTCACAGGTACCAGGGGATAGAACTTCAATATATCTTTTTTTTTGTTTTTTGGGGGTTTTTTTTTAGAGGTTTTTTGCTATAGGGTACGTGTGCTTGCCAGGAAGACAGAGAGAGACGGAGAGACAGGAAGCGAGAAATCACCCCCCAGGGGGGATGGCCACGCCGCAATCCCTTCTCCTCCATTCTCCTCTTGGGATCTTGGGCACACACGTACATGCGCCCGGCATGAGTTTAAGCCATCGGGTCCGGGACTCGAACTGCAGTCAACTACATGGGAGTCCATTGACATAGCCATTATGCTAACTGCTCATCCGAAATTTCAATATATCTTTTGGGGAGCACAATTCAACCCACAACAGAAGGCTAGCTGACTTCAGGGGCCCAAGCAATATCATCAGGGCTCCGTCTCTGAAATGTTCAGACAGGTTCTGGGGCTGATGGCTGCCAACAGCCCAAGGATGTAAGTACACAGCGGTGGTACCCGTGGGGCGGGGCAGGAAGTGGCCAGAAACAGCTCTTGGGTTTCACAGTCATGGAGGCCGAGGACGAGCAGGACAATGCGGTGGGAAGGATGAGAGCAAGGTGTGACTGGTAAGGAAGGGCAGTCTGGGTGTGGAGCAGACACAGCAAGGGGCGGTGCAGGCGGAGTGGAGCGATATTGGGTCCTAGACAACAATTTATTACCAGGACGGGACAGGTCTCTTTAAAGGTCCATGAGGGAGGGGCCTGCGGGTGGTGAGCTGGTTGGAAGAGCTGGACCCCACATGACTGACCGTGGTTCAAGTCTTGGACCTGGCAGGTTGCTTTCTCACTTTCTCTCTCTCGTTCGGTCCTTCTCTGGTCAAATTTAAAAATTAATTAATTAATTAAGTTAAATAAAATGATTCTTTAAAAAAAAAAAAAAAAGGGTGTTCAATAGGGAACAGCAACCCAAGCATAGGCTTCAGGAAAAGCACTCTAGTTAGAGCTGGGTATCCCCTGCCAGGAGGGGTGAAGTGGGATCTGTTGTTTTCCTTATCCAACTTCCATTCCCCATTTCTTTGGTGACAGCACATCTTCCTCCTTGGGGATGAGCCCCCACCACCACCGCCACCACCAGCATGCTGGGGTCTTCAGATAGCTTGGAAAGGGTCAATCAGGAGAGTCCATCCCATGAGCCACAGTGATGGGCTCAGAGAATGACTGACCTTCCATGTGTCTAGTGAGACTCACTCCCTAGACTTTTTCTGGAACTACCGGGAAAGAAAGGCGCTCTTTTCTGTGGGGAGGTTGCTAAACTGGTGGGATGTACTTGTGAGGCTGCTAGGAACCATCTGTGCCACCACATGGGAAAGCCTGCCTGCGAAGGAAAACACACCAGAAGACAGCAGAGCTGAGGGTAGAAATGCAGAGTCCCCAAGGCCTGGGGGCACAGGTCTAGCAAATGCCTGAAGCAGTGTCTTCCTGGGGACTTGCCATAACCCACGCAGGCTGGTGGGTTCCCTTCTCTGCTTCAGCCAGTATGAGCAGGACTTTTCTCGCCCACAGCAGGAGTCCACTGGGTACCACTGGGCTGCTGCTCACAGGCACCTTGGCCTTCCATTGCAGTGGACCCCAGGCAGCCAAAGGGGCCCCAGGACTTGGGGCAGAAGGCGATGTGGAGTTCTGATTTCCCCTGTTGTCCTCATGTGTTTCATTAGATTGAAAACGGGCTGGATCGGTGCTCCCATGAGTTGCACTGGTCTTAGTATGCCCGGTATTCCCCCAGGATGTGGCATGGGGACCACTCTGAGCCTCTGAATTTCTTGGCCTGCTATGGCTAATACAGAGTCATATGCAGTCAAATCAGTCACCTTTGCTAAAAAAAAACTTTTTTAAGTTTTTATTTTATTTATGACAGAGAGGATGTGTGTGCACAGATGAGAGAAAAAAAAAGAGAGAAAAGTACCTTCGACAGGTCTTGTCAGCACCACAGTCCCCTTCCCCCAGCCCTCAGCCTATCAGAATCTTGGACACATGCTCAGGCATCCAGCGTGTTTCAGGCCCACTGAGCTGAGGATCCCAACACATGATTGGCCACGTGGCCTCCAGCACTGCAGCGTAGCTTGCTGCCAACTGCACCACCGAGACCAGGCTTAAAAATTGGTTTTATTTAGGGGCTAGCAGGTGGTATGGCAGTTGCCCACATAGTTGACCACAGTTCAAGTCCTGGACCTGGTAGCTTGTGTTCTCACTTTTCTTCTCTGTCTCTCTCTGGTCAAATTAAATAATAATGATGATGAATACAATTAAATAAATAATTTTTAATTGATTTATTTAATTCCACCTGGAATTAAAGAGAGGCAAGACCTGCATTATAACTATTGTTATTGCCACCAACATACAGAGGCGGAAGCCGAACCCATGGTTTATAACAGTACCTGACTGTTGGGTGATTGTTGCTGAACACAAAGAAGTGAGGCAGAGCCCTGTTCACCCGCTGATCCACCTATTTGTCCAACGATATTCATTAAGGACACATAAGAGCCAGGTCCTTCGCTAGTTTCTATAGTGAGCTTAAAATAGTGAATAAAATGTAAATCCTGCCTTGCTCTATGAGGAATGTTAAAGACACTTCCAGGGCCAGACAGTGGTGGAATGGCCCTGCAACTGGATACACATGGAAAGGTCCTGAGTTCGTGTCCTGGGACCTCTCTGAGCATGCCAGGTGTTCATGTGTGCCTGTGATCCAGCTCGGCTGAGACTAGGGGTGGGCTGAGACGTGAAAACCCTGTTGGGGTTACCTGTCTCATTGCCTGTCCCTCTCCCTCTCTCTCTCTGTCTCTCTGTCTCTCTTCCTCCCTCTCTCCATTCTCTCTCTCCTTCTCTTTCTGTGTCTCTTTATGAAAACTGAACCGAGTGATGCAGATGGCGGCTGGAAGAATAGGAGACTGAATTTAGGAATCAGTTTTACAGGCAAGAAGTTATAAGGTCCTGAATATGATAATGTTTTGGTTATTTATTGTTGTATTATTAACTTATCACCCCCAAAACGTCATGGCTGAAAATGACAATCATTATGATCTCACACTACTGTGTAGACGGGGGGTGTGTGTAGGGTTCAGTGGGCCGTTCTTTTGTTCCGTACAGCATTACTTGGAGTCATTTAATGGCACTCTGCTGACAGGCTGGAGTGGTCTGGAGGGTCCAGGATAGCCTCCCTCACATGCCTGGTTTCTTAGAAGAAATGACTGGAATGCTGAGGTCATTTGAGTCTTTCTCTGTCTCCATGGGCCTCCTTTCAGGGCCTCTCCAGCAAACAAAGGGTCTATGAGCGAGGGTTCTAAGAAAGGAGGTAGAAATTGCAGATCTCTTCATTCCTTGGCCTGAAGACTGGCACACCCTCAAGTCCATTATAGTTATTGGTCCGTGTAGTCACAGAGCCCACACAGATTCATCTTTCAACGGGAATGTTTGTGTCTATCTTTTATTCACCACAGGTTAATAACAATGAGAATGAACAGGGGCTGAAAGAAGGTAAATTATGGAAGGAGAGGTCTCGAGACTTGGCTACTGCTTGGAGTCATTTATTCCTGAAATATTTATTGAGCATTTGCTTTGTGTCAAGTAAAGCTATTAACACTGAAGACACAGCAGTGAACAAAATAAATGGAAACTTCTGCCCTCACGGAGCTCAAATGCTAGTGGACTGGCAAGTGAAAGACTGAGATTTTCCAGTCTTCCTAGTGCCAGGGTGGTGCAATTATCAGATGTAGGGGGCCCGGGAGGCCAGTTTGAACTCTGATTGGACAGCAAAACCATGTGCTTAATTGTCCTGGCACTTGAGCTGAAATCATGACCACAGGAACAGCTCTCCAACCCCAAACTATTGAGGAAATGTAGGATTTTTTTTTCAACCACAGTCAGTGCTTTGAGATTACAAAGAGAAAGATACATTAACAGCCTTGTAGATTTCCTAGCTTCCTCAGACAGGGAAAGCCTGTGGAACCATGCAAATCCACAGTTCACCACACCCCAGGAACAGGGAGAGAATTCACACGTGGCATACTCAGCTGCATTCTGCATGCGTTTTTACCAGAGAACCACTTTATTGACCCCCTACTTAAAAAAAAAAAATGGAAGTTTCTGGCTTTAGAAAACTATTTTGGGGTTGAGGCTAGCAGGTGGCATGGTGGTTAAGGTGCTGCACACTCCCACACGGCTGACCACAGTTTGAGTTCCAGACCTGGTGGCTTGCTTTCTCACTTTTCCTCTCTCTCTATGTGTCTCTCTCTGGTCAAATGAAAATAAATGAATGAATAAAAATTTTTTTTAAAAAAAGAAAACTATTGGGACCAGCAGTTAGCGTAATGGCTATGTCGCTGGACTCCCACGTAGTCGACCGCGGTTCGAGTCCCGGACCCGGTGGCTTAAACTCACGCCGGGCGCGTGTGCGTGCGTGCCCAAGATCCCGAGAGGAGAATGGAGGAGAAGGGATTGCGGCGTGGCCACCCCCCCTGGGGGGTGATTTCCTGCTTTCTGTCTCTCTGTCTCTCTCTGTCTGTCTGGCGAGCGCACGCGCCCTATAGCAAAAAAAAAACCTCTCCCAAAAAAAGAAAAAAAAAAAAAAAAAAAAAAAAAGAAAACTATTTTGGGGACTTTGGAAACTCAAGTTAGTTTTATTACAAAGTAGATTAAAATGCTCATATTACATTATTGAGCTTTAAAAAAAGAATTATTCTATTCAGTTTTATTCATCTTTATTATTTCTTTTAATTTGACAGAGAGAGACAAAGAGAGAGAAAAAGGGAAAGTGAGAAAGCAAGCCAGCAGGTCCAGCTCTCGAACCACAGTTGGTCATGTGGGAGTCCAGTGCCTTATCCACCATACCACCTGCCAGGTTTATGCCTTTATTAAAGAAGAATTATTCATTTAATTTTACTTATTATTATTATTCAGTTTGACCAGAAAGAGACAAAGAGAGGGAGAGAGAGAAAGCAAGCCACCAGGTCCAGGACTCAAACCATGGTCAACCACCTGATGACCCTGATTTTTATTTTTTAAAAAGCAATTCATAGGGACCAGCAGTTGGCATAATGGCTGTGTGGCTGGATTCCCATGTAGTCGACAGCAGTTTGAGTCCCGGACCCGGTGACTAAACTCACGCCAGGTTCCTGTGCGTGCATGCCCAAGATCCTGAGAAGAGAATGGAGGAGAAGGGATTGTGGTGTGGCCATCCCCCCGGGGGATGATTTCTCGCTTTCTGTCTCTCTGTCTTTCTGGTGAGTGCACATGCCCTATAGCAAAAACCTTTCCAAAAAAAAAAGCAAGTTAGAGAGTAATAGATATAACTTAACATTTTTAGAAAAAAGTAATTACGTGTATGCATTTGTGCTTATACACACATAGCAAAGGTGTGAAAGGATACTTATCAGTTGGGATAGGTAAGGTTATATCCCTCAAAAATCTCAGTGTATGCCACAATACAATCTTGTGTGTCAAATACGCTAATGTCTATCATTTTTCAGGTTGATTTCTTGTGGTAATGCTTATGTTTTTCTGTCCTTAGTTGTGGCTGTGTTGTCTGTACTCTGGGATCAAGCTTTCTGGAACATTTTGTGGTGTAGAGAAGAGAAACTATAGCAAATCCAACTGTGTTCTGGCTTTTAAAGAGTCTACTCAGAATCAACTCTAGTAACTTGCTATGTTTTGGATAGTGGTTTTCCCCCAAAGCTTCATGTTTTGGAGTTTGGTCCCCAGTGTAATGGCGTTGGGAGGTGGTGAGATGTTTAGGAGCTGAAGCCTCATGGGTGGTAACTGAAGTACGGAGGCATCACTCTCACAAATGGTGTCTTGTGAGACCTAGTGAGTTCCAGATCTTAAGGAGGAGTTAGTTGGGGACCAGCAGATGGCGTAATGGTTACATCACTGGACTCCCATATGGCCAAACACAGTGAGAGTCCTGGACCCAGAAACTTGAAACTCATGCTGGGTGCGTGTGCATGTGTGCCCAAAATTCTAAGAGGAGAATGGAAGAGAAAGGATTACAGCATGCCCCCCCGCCCCCCCGGGGTGATTTCGCACTTTCCCTCTTACGGTCTCTTCTTCTGTCTCTCTGTAAGTGCTTGTGCCCTATAGCAAAAATATCTCTTAAAAAATAAAGAGGGAGGACCAGCAGATGGTGTAAAGGTTTCGTTGCTGAACTCCCATGTAGTCAATTGTGATTCAAGTCCCGGACCCAGCGGCTTAAAACTCAGGTTGGGTGCATGTATGTGCACACCCAGAATCCTGAGAAGAGAATAGAGAAGGGCTTGGGGGTGATTTCATGCTTTTTGTCTCTCTATCTCTGTCTCTTGGGCACATGTACACACTGTATAGCAAAAATCTCTTTCTAAAAAAAGAAAAGGGTTAGTTGGGGCCAGCAGATGGCATAACAGTTGTCAGTAGACTCCCACATGGGCAACTGCAGTTCAAGTTCTGGGTCGATGTCTTGAAAATCAAATTGGGCTCACGCCCACGCCCAAGATCCTGCTAGGAGAATGGAGAAGAAGGGATTGTGGCATGGCCATGCCCTCTGGGAGGTAACTTTTTACTTTACCACTCACTTTCTCTGTCTCTGGTGAGCACACGTACCCTAAGGCAAAAGCCTCTTTTAAAAAAGAAGGAATTGGGACCAGTAGTTGGAGTAATGGCTATGTCGCTGGACTCCCATGTAGTTGACTGCAGTTTGAGTCATGGACTCGGTGGCTTATACTCACGCCGGGCACATGTTCGTGCGTTCCCAAGATCCCGAGAGGAGAATGGAGGAGAAGGGATTGCAGCGTGGCCATCCCCCCTGGGGGGTGATTTCTTGCTTATTGTCTCTCTGTCTCTCTCTGTCTTTCTGGCAAGTGCACACACGTTACAGCAAAAACCTCTCAAAAAAAATGAAATAATTTTTTTTTTTTTTTTTAAAGAAGGGATTAGTTCTCATGAGAGTGGTTTATTATAAAAGGAAGATGGCTGCCCCCAGGTCTCTCTGCACGTGCCTACCATCCTCTCTGGTCCTGTCGGCCATGATAGTTGGTGTGACGCCAGCCTCATGCTTTTGGGCTTTCCAGGCACCGGAATCATGAATCAAACAAACTTCTATTCTTTGCAAATCACCCAGTCTCAGATATTTCTGTAACCAACAATAGCAGACTGAGAGGTTCTTCTAGGAAGTTCTTCTAAGAGCTCCTTGGCCCAGTGAGTCACGTGGCTAAGCCTGAGGTCAGAGGGTGGAGGAGCTGCTCCTCAGAGCAGCAGAGTGAGCAGCTGTGAGCAGTACTGCGGAAGGCCGGAAGGCCGGCAGACGCCTTCTTAGAGATTAATGCTGGGGGTGGGCGTATGAAGGAGGCTTTACCTTTCACTTTATACATGTCAATATTACTTTAATGTCTTTCATTACCTTTTAGGTCTTATTTAAAAAAAAAAAAAAAAACCTTTTATTATGGAAAAACACAAACATATGCAAAAGAAGGTAGAATAGTGCTCTGGTTCAGTGTCCCCTAAAATTCATGTGTTCAGGTTGAGTGTAATGGGATTAAAAAAGTGAAAAACTCAAAACCAGCAGATGGTGTAGAGGTTATGTTGCTGGACTCCCGTGTAATCAACCACAGTTCGAGTCGTGGACCCGGTGGCTTAAACACATTGGTGCGTGTGTGTGCATACTCAAAATCCCGAGAGGAGAATGGAGGAGAAGGGATTGCAGTGTGGCCATCACCCTGGGGGGTGATTTTTGCTTTCTGCCTCTCTGGCGAGCCACGCGCCCTGTAGCAAAAAGCAAAGCAAAACAAAACAAAAATACTCTCCTAAAAAAAAGAAAAAAAGGTAAAAACTCACTTCAATGATTGTGTTGAAGGGTGAGGTATTTGGTAGGAGATAAGTGACTAGTGGTTAAGATGGGACCCTTAGACCGAGTCCTGGTGGATTTAGGAGAGGAAATGAGACAGACAGAGGCCCACGTGTGTATGAACTCAGTCTGCTCTGTGCTGTCTCCTGCTCCCCGCCATGCTGTGGTGTAGATGCAGACCCCGGCCCTTGGACCTTACAACTGTGATCTCTGTTCTCTTCAATTACCCAGACTCAGGTACTTTTCTGTTATTAGCAATAGAACAGACTAGGACAAGCAGCATGATGACATGTCCATCCCCTTGCGCTCCACCAATTCTTAATGCATGGACCATCTTGTTTCAGTAATAATTCTATCTATTTTCCTTTCCATAAATCCTGGATGCTTTGTTTTATCTTAAATATTTCTGAAATATCTCTAGCTATAGGGACTTTCAAAAACCACACAGTATCATTATCATCACAGAAAGCAATAATTTATTAACATCATATAATTTATTAACATCATATATTTAATCAGTGTTTAAATTTTCTTCATAGAAAATATAATATATAACACACCTGCTGGACCCAATTTTACCTGTTTTTAAACTCATGGAATTGCTACCTTCTCTTCAAAGTTAACCAGTGAATTAGCTTTTTCAGTTTTATCATTATGAACTCATATTTAAGCATATTTACTATGTTTCCATTCATTGCAATTATCATCATTATGATACTTTCATTGTGACTTCCTTCTTCTGCCAGTGGGAGCCTCTCCATGTCATTGCCTGAGCCCTTTTATCACAAGTTAAGTCACTTTTGATATTTTGTTTCCTTGCTTTCTGTTATGACAAGATGTTCTAAGCTCAATTTGTTTATTTCCTGCCTCGGACCTAGGCTTTGCTATTTCTCTAAGGAGTCTGGGCTTCATTAATGGGAAATAGCATTTGTAGATCACAACATAGGGCAACTGAGGTGCTTATTGCTCTAGGGGTGTTCATTAGTTCTAGGTCTTTTCAGTGGGCAGCGCTTGGGAATACTTTTTTTTTTTTTTTTTTTTTTTTTTTTTTTTTTTTTTTTAAAGTTCATTTCTTTCTTTCATAAGAGAGAGAAGAAAGTACCCTTGAAAGGAACTTGTCATGCCACAGTCCCCTCTCCCCAGTCCTCTGGCTCTTCAGGATCCTGAGCACCTGCATCTATACCCAGCTGTGAGATCCAAACCTTCAGTCACGTGGCTTCCAACTTTGCAGGGCACCTGCCTTACCACTGCACCACAGTGGCTGGGTCATACTCCTTTTTTTCTTTTAATGACAAAATATTATCACCAGTTTATACTGAAATATTCAGTTCAAATTCAGTACTACAAAATTTTTACTTAACTTTATCTAGTTTGTGTATACCTTCTTTCTCCTCTCCTGAAACTCCTGGTTCTAGGCAATAAAACAGAATCACTCATTTGCTCTATTCCACAGTACACCCATCACAGTTCCAGAATGACACTATCACCAACAACATGATTTCTTCTTTCCTTCTTTCCTTTCCTTCTCTTTTTCTTTTCTTTTTCTTTGTTTTTGTTGGTGCTGTTGTGAGTTCTTTTTGTCCTTACAATATATCCTATTAGGATTGCACCTTCAGGTTTCTATGCCATAAAATCCTTTGAAATAATTTTTTAATGATTTATTTTATTTATTATTAAAATAATAATAATAATAACATGTGTTCACCAAAGAGAAAGGAAAAGTGAGAAAGCAAGTTGCCAGGTCTGGGACTCAAACTACAGTTAACCATGTGGGAGGCCAACACCTTAACCACCATGTTTCCTGCTGGCCCCTGGAATAGTTTTTCTCAGTGTAATTATGCCTCCAATTGGATAAAGAGTTAAGTTCCTTTTTTCATTTGCTTTAGATTTTGGGGGATGATCCTTTTTTAAAACTTAAGTTTTCAAGGCCAGCAGGTGGTGTGGAGGTTAAAGGCACTGGGTTGCCACATGGGTGATAGCAGTTCAAGTCCCAGACCTAGCGGTTTGCTTTCTCTCCTTCCCTTTCTCTCTCTGTCTCTGACTGGTCAAATTAAAAAATAATAATAACAAATGGAATTAAATAAACAAATAATTAATAGCTATATATTTTTTTAAATTACATGGTTCCATGTATATTATTTGTTCTATCTATAAAATAAGATATATTCAGAGAAGCCCAGCTTCTATCCTTCTCTCTCTTACTTCTCTGTACTTATAGATAATTTTTTTAAAAAAATTATGGCTTACTTTTTGTTCTAAAAATAATGCATGCACATATCTCCTTTCTTTTATTATTTTATTGATTTATTTTTAGTTTTTTGCCATAGGACAGGTGAGGAGAGACACAAAGACACAAAGAGATACAGAAAGATTGAAGTGGGAAATCACCCCTGAGGGGATGACCGCACTGCAATTCCTTCTCCTACGTACTCCTCTCAAGATGTTGGGCACACACACACATGTGCCCGGCATGATTTTCAAGTCACCAGGTCTGAGACTCAAACCTCAGTTGGCCATGTGGAAATCAAGCTGCTCTAACCATCATGCCACCTGCTAGCCCCCATAACTCTTTTCTTACATTCTATACATACTTCTTTCTAGCTTGCTCTCTCTCTTTTTTTAAATGATTGTTTTATTCAACTTTATTTATTTGTCATATTTATTTATTTTAATTTGACCAGAGAGAGACAGAATGAGAGAGAGAGAGAGAGATGTAAAGTGAGAAAGCAAGCCGCCAGGTCCAGGACTCGAACCATGGTCGGCCATGCTGGAGTCCAGTGCCCTTAACCACCACGCCACCTGCCAGACCCCTAGCTTGTTTTCTTTATTGGAGATGACTCCAAAACATAACATCCCTTGCAACTTGGCAAAGGGGATTTCTACCGTGGGTCTCTGTTCTACACCCCATGTTTTAGGGGTCATCCACAGATGACAAACGTACACTTACAAAGAAACCACAGGTGCTCCCAAATGCTCAGCCACCCACTCAGCACTGGCACAGTGAGATGCCGGGCTAAAAACATCCAAGCTCGGGACCAGCGGGTGGCATGGTGGTTAAGGCGCTGGACACTCCCACATGGCTGACCACGGTTCGAGTCCCAGACCTAGTGGCTTGCTTTCTCACTTTCCCTCTCTCTCTCTTTCTCTGTGTCTCTCTCTGGTCAAATTAAAAAATAAGTGAATGGATAAATAAAATTAAATAAATATTTTTTAAAAAATCCAAGCTCACAACTAACCAACTCCATTCAGGCCCCTGGGAAACACTTTTCTTTGCCCTGCATTTTGGAACCACGGTGACCATGTCTAACGCCATGAGTATGTGCGAGCTGTGCCGCCAGCCTTGGAGGTGGACACAGCTTTGAAGTACGAGAACAAAGTCAAACATGTAAACCACCTTATCAGACCCTTCCATTCAGTGCAGATGCAGATTTTTGCTTAAAAAAAAATATATAGTAATGCCAAGCCTGCCCGTTTCTCTAATGCCTTGCCAGAAATATGTTATAAAACCTTTGGGTTTTGGCCAATCTGATAGGTTAGAAATAGTATTTAGGGGCCAGGAGGTGGTATGGTGGTTAAGACACTAGATTACCATATGGCCAACCATGGTTCAAGTCTCGAACCTGGCAGCTTGTTTTCTCATCTTCCCTTTCTCTCTCTCTGTCTTTCTTTTTCTGGTGAGCACATCTGCCCTGTAGAAAATTTAAAAAACAATAATGATAAATAAAATAGATAATATTAGAGAAATAGTATCTAGCAGCCGGCAGGAGGCCTAATGGTTAGGGTGCTGGACTCCCACATGGCTGACCATGGTTTGAGTACCAGATCTCATGGCTTGCTTTCTCGCTTTCCTTCTCTCTTTCTCTGTTTCTCTCTGGTCAAATTTTAAAATAATGATAATAAGGGGCCCCCAGGTGGTGTGGGGGTTAAGGCACTGGACTCCCACATGGTTCACCACAGTTCAAGTCCCAGACGTGGCTGATTAATTCTCTCTTTCTCTCTCTCTCTCTCTGTCTCTCGCCGATGAGCACACATGCCCTGTAGCAAGTTAAAAGACAATAATGATAATAAATAAAATTCAATTAAAAATAGTAATGATAAATAAAAATTAAATAAAATAATTTTTAAGAATTATTTTATCCTTCTTTCTTTCTTTCTTCTTTCTTTCTTTCTTTTTATTTGACATAGTGTGAGAGAAAGAGAGGGAAAGTGAGAAAGCAAGCTGCTAGGTACAAGATTCAAACTGCAGTCAGCCATATGGGAGTCAAGTGCACTTAACCACCATGCCACCAGCCAGCCCCTAAATAAAATTTTTTTAAAAGTTTATTTATTGGGAAAGCGGGTATAGCCATCTTTCCTTTCCGTAGGCCCTGGTGGTTGCTGTCGAAATGGGCAAGTTCATGAAACCCGGGAAAGTAGTGCTGGCGCTGGCTGGACGCTACTCCGGACGCAAAGCCATCATCGTGAAGAACATTGATGATGGCATCTCAGATCGCCCCTACAGTATCCCCGCAAAGTGACAGCTGCCATGGGCAAGAAGAAAATCGCCAAGAGGTCAAAGATCAAGTCTTTTGTGAAGGTTTAAAACTACAATCACCTCATGCCCACAAGGTGCTCTGTGGATATTCCCTTGGACAAAACTGTGGTCAGCAAGGATGTCTTCAGAGACCCTGCTCTTAAACGCAAGGCCCGGCGGGAGGCAAAGGTCAAGTTCGAAGAGAGGTACAAGACAGGCAAGAATAAGTGGTTCTTCCAGAAGCTGCGGTTTTAGATGTTTTATGTTTCAGTCATTAAAAAGGTGGAAAAAAAAAAGTTTATTTATTGGGGCCAGCAGGTAGCTTGGTGATTAGGGTGTTGGACTCCCACATGGCCAACTGCAGTGTGAGTCTCGGATCTGGCAGCTTGCTTTCTCATTTTCCTTTTCTCTCCCTCTGTCTCTCTCTGGTCAATATTTTTCTTAAGAATTATTTACTTATTTAATTCCATTTGTTATTATTATTTTTTAATTTGACCAGATAGAGTCAGAGAGAGAGAGAGAGCAAAAGAGAAAGCTAGAAAGCAAGCCTTCATTCAGATACAGGACTCAAACCACGATTAGCCGTGTGGGAATCCAGCATCCCCTATCACCAAGCCACCTGCCAGCCCCCTCTCTGGTCAAATTTTAAAAGCATAATAATAATAATAAAGAAAAATTAAATAATTAAAAAAAAAAAAGTTTATTGCCCCATGAGAAAGACAGAGACAAAGAAACAGGCCTTTCTAACAGGATCCCCATGCCGTGATCCACCCCTAGTCTCAGCCAGCCTGGATCCTGGGCATGTGCACATGTGCTGAGCATGCTCAGGGAGGTCCTGGGACATGAACCCAGGATCTTTCCCATGTGGGGTCCAGTTTTATTACTACTGCACCATCAACCTGCTGCAACATTTTTTTTAAAGGTTTATTTACGTGTTTGTTTATTTATTCATGAGGGAAAACCATAGAGAGAGAGGAAGAGAAGCACCTTCAACAGAATCTCATGCCACAATCTTCCCCAGCCTTCCCAGCCATCCAAGATCACAGGTACACACACATATTCAGGTCAACCCAAGAACGGAACCCCAACCTTCCATATGACTTGGACATCACAGAGCAGCGCACCACTGTGCCACAGGGGTTGAGCTTAATCATCTTTTCGTGTATGATTAGGACCATTTGCATTTCTTTTTCTCTGAGTCATCTATCTATTCATATCTCTAGCCCATTATTCTGTGACATTTCTGATTTTTTTTTCTTCTTTTCTATTTTGCGAAGCCTCTTTCAAACAAGGATATGAACCTTTTGTCTCTTAAACACCTGGATCCTTCTCTGTACTAGACTCTAGATTAGGAGATTTGGTGAATTTAAAAAAAATGAAAATAAGGCCTCCATGTCCTCAAAGGAGCTTTAAAAAGCTAAATAACAAGAGATTTAAGTAACTTCATGAAAAAGGAAAAGAAAGATCTCATAGGACTGCAGAATTGATTGCCGGAAGTTTGAAGAAAGGGCATGATCAGGTTATACTGCACAGAAGACCTTACTAAGGCGGAATTGGATTGAAGTTGGATCTTGAGGAAACCACTGGAACCATATGAGAGAAAGTTGGAAGGCGCAAATCCCACCCCTGGTGGGTAGCAGAGTGGGCGGAGGAGCGCAGTCTTTCTGGGTAGGTCACAGGAGGAAGAGAATGGCATGTGCCGAGATATCAAATGAGAGACCACGTAAGACATTACACCAATGACTTGAAACCCTTCTCTCTACTGTAAGATGGAGTGAGTCATAGGCCTTCCTAAGTGTACCCCAACACCACCCAAGGGAGAAAAGCAATATGGAGGCAAGTTTGGGGGCAGGTATGAGGTGGTGGTTGGGGGAGCAGTGAGGAGGGAGACAGTCTAAGAGACTGAATATTTTTCTTAAAGAGAATGAGCATTACCTAGAAGGACTATGAAATGATCAGATCAGAAAAGATTCTAACTGGGGGCCGGCAGGTGGCATGGTGCTTAAGGGCGCTGGACTTCCACATGGCCAACCATGGTTCGAGTCCTGGACTTGGTGGCTTGGCTTCTCACTTTCTCTCTCTCTGTCTCTCTCTGATCAAATTTTAAAAATAATAACAAACGGGATTAAATAAATAATATTTTAAAAATAAAAAAGAAAAGATTCTAAGTGGGGGACCAGTAGTTGGCATAATAGCTATGTTGCTGGACTCCCATGTAGTCGACCACGGTTTGAGTCCCAGACCCGGTGGCTTAAACTCATGCTGGGCATGTGCGAGTGCATGACCAAGATCTCGAGAGGAGAATAGAGGAGAAGGGATTGCGGAGTGGCCATCCCCCCGGGGGTGATTTCTCACTTTTTGCCTCTGTTTCTTTCTGTCTTTCTGGCAAGTGCACTTGCCTTATAGCTAAAACCTCTCTCAAAAAAAAAAAAAAAAAAAAAAAAAAAAAAAAAAAAAAAAAAAGATTTTAATTGGACTGGCCCCTTAGTTCTTTCTACACCGTCATATGTGAATGAAGGGGGGAGTGAGGAAGAGGGCCAGATAAGTGGTAGACAAAATAAAACACATTTTTTTCCATCTCAGTTGCAGTTTGAGCTAATATTTTTTTACATTCATTTATTTCTTTCTTCAATAAGAGAGAGATAGGGTCTTGACACCATGATCACCCCCAGCTTCAGCCAGCAGGACCACAGATATGCCCAGTGTGTGCAGGGAGACCTCAGGATGCAAACCCAGGACCCATGTGGCCTCAGTATAGTGGATTGTGTTACCACTATGTCACTGCAGCTGACTGAGCTAACTTTTATTTATTTATTTATTTTAAAGAATTATTTTATTTAACTTTATTTATTTATTTATTTTAATTTGACCAGAGAGGGACAGAGCAAGAGAGAGAAAGTGAGACAGCAAGCCACCATGTTTGGGACTCAAACTGCAGTCGGCCATGTGGAAGTCCAGCGCTTCTAACCACCACGCCACCTGCCGGCCCCTATTTATTTTTTTTAAAGGCCCAACTGCTTCGGCACAGTAGTGTGCTACTCTGTGGTGATGAAGCCATATGGAAAGTTGGGGTTTGGTTCTTGGGTTGACCTCGATCTTGGATAGCTGGAAAGGCTGAGGGAAGATCATAACGTGAGATTCTGCTGAAGGTGCTTCTGTTTCTCTCCCTGGTTCTCCCTCATGAAATAAATAAACACATAAATACATTTTTTTTTAATGCTGGAGCAGGTTGATGGTGCAGTAGTAACAAAACTGGACCCACAAGGAAACATCCTGGGTTTGCTGCAGGGCACATGTGCTCGCCAGAGAGAGAGAGACAGAGAGGGGAAAGGGGGAATTCACCCCACCAGAGTGGATAATCACACCGCAACCTCTGTTCCTCCATTCGCCTCTAGGGATTTTGGGTGTGCATGAACACGCACCCAGTGCAGCTTCCAAGTTGCTGCATCCAAGACTCCAACCGCGCAATCAGCCTTCCCCTCCATGCCACCTGCTGGGCCATCGGTTAGCATTGTTGTCCGTGCTACGTAACAGAAATGCAATGGACAGGATGTTTTCGCACCACCACCCTGCTCCTGTTTAAAAAAAACATTAGGGGGACCAGCAGTCAGCGTAATGGCTATGTCGCTGGACTCCCAAGTAGTCGACCTTGGTTCGCATCCCGGACCTGGTGGCTTAAACTCACGCCGGGCGGGTGTGCGTGCGTGCCCAAGATCCCGAGAGGAGACTGGAGGAGAAGGGATCGCAGCATGACCATTCCCCCCTGGGGGGTGATTTCTCGCTTTCTGTCTCTCTGTCTCTCTCTGGCGAGTGCATGCACCCTATAGCAAAAAAAAAAAAAAAAAAAAAAAAAGGCAAAAATCTCTCCCCCCCAAAAAAATATTACATGTTGAAATCCACTCCCAATGTGATGATATCAGGAAGTGATTAGGTCACGAAAGTGGAGTCTGCATGAATGGGATTAGTGTCCTTATAAAAGTGACCCCTCTCGCTCTCTTTCCACGTGAGAATACGAGAAGAGCCTCACCAGCACCTGATTAGGCCGTCACTGTGGTCAAGGACATCCAGCCTTCAGAACTGGGAGAAATACACATCTATGGTTTAAGCCACCCAGTCCCCGGTGTTGTCACTGCAGTCCAAATTGACTAAGATACATACCTATCTCCTAGGGCCATGGAGAGGATGACACGAGGTCGCCCACAGCAGGTGTTCAGCTTAGTGCCTGGAGCGTGGTCAGTACTAAACACTTGTTAGCTATTAGGACGAGGTGATTAAAATAGGTGCTGAGGGAGTGAATGAAAAACACAAAGGGTGAATGACTGACTGACGGGCTGCAGTCCTTGCTGGCAGTGACAAAAGCTAGGAGGGTCAGAGAAGGTCAGGGACCCATGCACTCCTGCCAAGAGCCAGAACATCCCCTAACTGGGTCCACACTTGCCCCCAGCTAGCGCCAGGGCTGGTCTGGCACAAGGATTCCTTGGCCGTGTTTCTCTGACAATTAGAACTGAGGAATTTGGCATATTTTGGGTGAAATTCCTGGAAGTCCAAGTTCAGATCTCAGTCTGGGCAATACGGCCACATTTTCCAATGAGTAACTCCCTCCAATATAAATCCTGGCAAACGAGCCCGTGGGCTGCTGAGAGAACGTGCCGTCATGCATGGTAAATAGCAAGACCACTGTGGCGGGGGCTGGACTCATGTGTCGCAGAAAGGGTATTTTGAAAGCTTGACCTCATTTGCAAACATGTGTTTGCACATACCTTTGGTCAGATGCAACTTTTCCGTTCCCGATTTAGCTTGTCCGAATTTTCCCTGAAATCAAAGATGTGAGTAGGAAGAGAGGGAGGGAGCTTTTCAGCGGTCCTGACTCCAGGTGTGTTCTAAGGGAGCTTATCTGGCTCTGAGTCAACTTCCTGTTGACTCAGGGCCCAGGACCAGGAAGGCAGAGAAGGAAAGTACCAGAATGATCACAGCTGCCATTTATGGAGGGGTTACCTGTACACCCAGCACCACACTCACCGCTTGATCTTTAGCGCTTCACATGCCGTCGTGCCCCTGCCATGTAGGAAGTAGAGACCCAGATAGGTTAAGTGACTTGTCGGAGGTCATGGGCAGGGGACGAACTCAGCCTGCCTGTCTCCAGAGCGGCTGTGTTTAACCACCGCGCTAGACACTATCTGGGTACTATCTGCCTTACAGCCTTAGCCAAGAGCCTGTGGTTGAGGTCTGGTAAAGCCGTGGGGGCACTTCCACAGGCTTCCAGGCACTGTGGGGAAGAGAAGGTAACTGGAGGCCTCTCTGCGATTCGTAAACAGATACTTTGGGGAAGAGTGGGCAGCCTCTACCTAAGTCTTCTCCTGGCTTCTGGGTCTGGCTTCCCATCATCGGGGCACCCTGTGTCCTCTCCACACTCTGCCTGAACTACTCACACGCCCTGTGTTCCTGTTTGTCTCTCATCACTCCCAACCTACCACCACCATCCCTGCCTGAATCACACCAGCACCTTTTTTTTTTTTTTTTTTTTTTTTTTTTTTTTGCCAGAGAGAGACAGAGAGAGACAGTGAAAAGAAAAGTGAGAAGTCACCCCCAGGGGAGATAGCCAGACTGCAATCCCTTCTCCATTCTCCTTCTGGGATTCTGGGCACACTCACGTACGCACACAGGCCTGCCGTGAGTTTCAAGCCACCAGAGCCAGGACTCGAGCTGCAGTCAGCTATGTGGTAGTCCAGCACCTGAACCACATGCCACCTGCTGGCCCCAACACACCAGCATCTTTTGAATTTTTTTCTGTATTCTATTTCCAGCGTGTAACAGAGTGCTCTGCACATAGTAGGTGCACCCCGAATTGCCGTGGCTGACAGGGATGACTCACAGAGAGAGAACTGTGCATGGAGAGGGCAGGTGGTTTAGAGCTGAGTCCTGGCTCGGGTCTGATTCCTGGGGTGACTTGGGCTCAGTACCTCATCTGTCAAATCATGACCCAGTGGCTTCCATAGCTTCTTCCATCTGCAGAGGTCTGGGTTTTGATTCCCACATGCCCATCGGAAGGGCAGGCTCGGGCTCTGGAGTCCTCTGAGAGAGCCTCTGTTCTGGGGCCTGCCAGCCAACTTTGACATACCGGGTATGGAAAACAGTGCTATTATTAGTGGGCTCACCACCATCGATGTTTTTAATAGAAGGAAATTGGGAAATCTCCTTTCATGAGCTCATTTAAGGACAGAGCAGGAAATGCTATTTCCTAATGCACTGAAAACTCGGCACAACCAACCATGAAACTGAGCATAAAACTTGGGGGTTTGGGGCCTTTGCTTAAATTCTCAATGACATTCTTATTACCTGCAAGATTCAGGCAGCCTTGGAGCAAAGGAAGTCCCCCTGACAGGCTGAGCCCCGCAGCCCCTTAGGAGAGCTTCCCCATCATCTGTGGCTAGACGCCTTCCAAGAAGAAAATTAGCTAACTGGACTGAAATATTCATCCTCGTAGATAAACGGGATCCTGGAGAGGGCCATCCTCTCACTCCCAGGTGACATGTACATCTTATCTTTTTTTTTTCTTTTTTTTTTTTTTTGACAGGTTTTTGCTATATGGCGCATGCGCTCGCCAGAAAGACAGAGAGAGAGAGAGAGAGAGAGAGAGAGAGAGAGACAGACAGAAAGCGAGAAATCACCCCCGGGGGGGGGGATGGCCACGCCGTAATCCCTTCTCCTCCATTCTCCTCTCAGGATCTTGGGCACGCACGCACACATGTCCAGTGTGAGTTTAAGCCACTGGGTCTGGGACTCGAACTGTGGTCGACTACATGGGAGTCCAGCAACATAGCCATTATGCCAACTGCTGGGATATACATCTTATCTTGCGGTGACAGTCCATTCTTCTGTCTAAGCCAGAGGATTCGCTTGAATGGGGGAAAGTTTGGGGCAGATAGATGGGCACTGCCATGGCAAGACACCACCTCTGTCTTCATGTGGAGTATTGTCGAGGTCCCAGTCATGATCCCGAAGTGCCTATAAAATGTCATTTGCCCTGGCAGGTCTAATGTTGGCTGCACTATTGGGTCAAGGGTCATGGGCAGTATTGAAAGAGATCAGGACATAGCCCAGCCTGATAAAAAAAAAATAATCCAATGTGTTGTTCCAGCCTCCACCACAGTTGCCTCATAAATACCCCACAATTTTTGGCAACTGCACAAACTTGAAAACCATCTTTTGATTGTTTCTCAGTAGAAAAGAATTGAAGAGGAATACTGGGAAAACTAGTATGAGCCAAGATCAGGTTTTATATAGCCAGGGGTTAATTAATTACATGATTATTTATTTATTTGGAAAAACGCTTTTTATATATTTAATTGTTGTGATTTTTCAAGCTGCCAAGCCCAGGACTCAAACCACAGTCTGTCATATGGAAATCCAGCACCTAAACCACTACACCACCTGCTGGCCCCAATTCTGTGATTGTTTTCAGTGAATTTATTTCTTCCATGAAAAAAAGAGAGACAGAGAGGCACCCTCAGCAGGGTCTTCACACCATGATCCACCTCCAGCCTCAGCCAGCCCAGATCCTGGACATGTGAGCATGCCCAGTGTAGACAGAAAGGCTCCAGGATGTGAACTCAGGACCTTCCCATGTAGACCCAGCATTGCAGAGCATTTCGTTACTACTATACCACCAACCAGCACCTAATTACATGATTATTAAAGCCAGCCTATAGCAATCATCCATCAGTCAACCCTGGCTCTGCACAGCAAATATTTTTTGAGAAACTACCCTGGGTAATGCCATGAGGGATGCTAGTTAAACAAGATGTGCTTTTCCCTTTAAGACAATCATAGTCTAGAAGAAAATATGCCTTGTTTATAAATAATGTGACCACCACAAAGATTACGATCAGTGTGAGGAGAAAGGAACCAGAGCAAGAATTGAACCTGGGTTTATGAGCCTCCTTTCCCAAATCAACTATAACACTGTGTATTCGCATATGTGGGGAGGGAAGAAAGGGTCCACCGCTTTCGTGAAATTCTTAAAGTGATCAATGATCTTACCACCAACACCAAGACATACTGTTTTGGAAAGTAAAAGAAGAAAAGGATTACATTGGGTTGGGCTGCAAGCAGGCTGGGGAAGAGAGGTGAAGGAAGGCTTCCAGGGCCAGCAGGTGGGATACTGGTTAAAGTACTGGACTCCCACATGGCTGACCGTGGTTAAAGTTCCAAACATGGCAGCTGGAAAATCATGATGGGCATGAGTGTGGGCATGTCCAAGATCCCAGGAAGAGAATGGAGGAGAAGGGACTGTGGTATGACCATCCCCCCAGAGGTTAGTTTCTCATTTTCCCTCTCACTGTTTGTCTCTGGAAAGCACATATGCCCTATGGCAAAAAAGAAAACTTAAAAAAAAATTTTTAATAAATAAAGTAGAAAGACTTCCTGGAGGAGGAGGACTTTTCATTAGATAAGTTTTCAAGAATGGGTTGAATTGCAGTAGATGGAGATCTGAGGAAGGCCCTGGCAGAGAAAGTGTTGTAACCCAAATCTGAATGGGAAATCACGGGCGTGTGCAAGGGACTGGCCTTAATCCATTTGCTGGAATCTTCAGGAGAGGGATGAGATGAGACTACAATGGGAGGCGAGGCAGATTTAGGACCACCAGCCAAACTTTGCTATTGCTCACACAAGAGGGGCCTTGGGAACCAGCAGTTAGCGTAATGGCTATGTCGCTGGACTCCCACGTAGTCGACAACGGTTCAAGTCCCGGACTCGGTGGCTTAAAACTCACGCCGGGCGCGTGTGCATGCGTGCCCAAGATCCTGAGAGGAGAATGGAGGAGAAGGGACTGCGGCGTGATCATCCCCCCTGGGGGGTGATTTCTCGCTTTCTGTCTCTATGTCTCTGTCTGTCTGTCTGGCGAGCGCACACGCCCTATAGCAAAAAAATCTCTCCAAAAAAAAAAAAAAAAAAAGAGGGGCATTCAAAAAGTTCATCAGAAAGACTTATGAAAAAACTATGCATAAATATTAATGATGCTCTAAAATAAACTTGTGCTTTTTTTTTTAAAAGAGGTTTTTTTGTTTGTTTGTTTGTTTGCTATAGGGTGCCTGCCCTTGCTTAAGACAGAGAGAAAGACAGAAAGCAAGAAATCACCCTCAAGGGGGGATGGCCACGTCTGGTGCAATCCTTTCTCCTCCACTTTCTGCCTGGGATCTTGGGCATGCACCACACACACGGTGTGCATTTCAAGCTACCAGGTCCAGGACTCGAACCGTGGTCAGTCATGTGGGAGTCCAGTGATGTAACCACTACACCATCTGCTGGTCTCTAAATTCATACTTTAATTCCATTTCCCACAAACTTTTTGAAGACCCTTCGTATTTGTTAACTGCCTGCTCTGTGCCTTGCTTTCAGGGCAGGAAGGTCCTGAAAAAGCTTTTATTTTAGTTTAAAGGGGAAAAGCTGATCAGGAAGGAAACACACCAAGTAGAATAGAGATTCAAAGAAATTTTGGGTGAAGTATTCAGAGAAGCTTCAAGGAGGAGGGGAGCTCAGAGCTCAGTCTTGACAGGTGGCAAGGATGTGGGTGGAGTATTTGTCAGGAAGGTCACTTCCAGTGGCAAATAGTACAAGCAACAGGGAGAAAACAGCAAGAAAGACAAAACAAAGGTAAGAAGAAAGGAGAAATGATTACTGGGAGATAGAGTTGTGTTCACGGCAGGAGACATGAATTTGAGGAAGTATGATGACACCAGATTGTGGAGTATTGTGAAAATCAAACTGAAGAACATCTTACTTTCTCCAGGACTCAGTGCCCTTTCCTCTAGAATTTATATGCTCAGTATAAGTCATCTCAACAGAAGTGATCTTATGGGGTGGGTGCAGGATCAGTAGCACAGTGGTTAAGCCCTGTGTGTAAGATGTCAGATCCGGGGCCGGCAGGTGGTCTGGTGGTTAAAGGCGCTGGATTCCCACATGGCCAGCTGTGGTTCAAGTCCTGGACCTGGTGGCTTGATTTTGCACCTTCCCTTTCTCTCTCTGTCTCTCTCTAGTCAAATTGAAAAAAAAAATAATAATAATAAATGGAACTAACTAAATAAATAATTATTTGAGGGGGAAAAAAGATGTCAGATCCCACATGGCTAACTGCAGCTTGAGTCTGGTCCTGATGATTGAAAAACACAACAATTTGATTTCTGAATCAATATCCAAGAAAAGATCCACACATTATAATTGGTAGGGGCTAGCAGATGACATGGTGGTTAAGATGTGGACTCCCACACGGTCAACTGTTGTTTGAGTCCCAGACCCAGGGCATGTGTGTGTGTGTGTACCCAAGATCCCAGAAGGAGAATGGAGGAGAAGGGATAGTGGTATGGCCATCTTCCCTGGGATGTCATTTCTCACACCCTATGCCAAAAACCTCTAAAAAAAATAGTTGATAAGTCTTTTAAGTATGTCTCTCTTATTAAATTTTTTGTGGTGTGTGTGTGTGTGTGTGTGTGTGTGTGTGGTGTTTTACACAGGGTCTCACTGTGACACGATCCTCAGCCACCAGAGCAGCTGGGCCCTCAGTCACATGGTGCCACCACGGGCTCTTTGAGATAGTGTCTCACTGTGCTGTCCATGCTGGCCACAAACTCAAAGTGCTCCTGCCTAAGCTTTCTGGTAGCTGGGCTCCAGGTGCATGCTGCTGCACCTGGCTTTCTAGAGTGGACCAGAATCGAACCAGGGCTTCCTGTGTGGCTTCAACCTACTGAATAGCAGTGTGTGGTGAGACCTACTATGGCGGGGCCTTCAGTCTCTTTTAATCTACAGCATAGTCCCTTCTTTAGGTGTTGTTTCTTTCTTCATAATTTTTTAGTTGAAGAAACCAGATTGCTTGCCCTATGATGTTTCCGGTAGTCTGGATTCCGCTGATTGTATTTCTTTTTTTTGTTGTTAATTTATTTCATTCCATTTGTTATTATTATTATTTTAATTTGACCAGAGAGAGACAGATCAAAAAATGGTAAGCAAGAAAGCAAGTCACCAGGTCCAGGACGCAAACCACAGTCGGCCATGTGGGAGTCCAGAGCCTTAACCACCATGCCACCTGCTGGCCCCTCAGCTGATTATATTTCTCTGTTGGAGTTTAACATATTCCTCTGTCCTCTGTATTGGTAGTTAAATTCAGTGGCTTGGTCAGATTCAAGTTTTAGCACTTAAGAATGGCTAGACATTATTGAGAAGACTTTCTAGGAGACCTGTGGAGACCAAGACTTTGCATGCACTGTCTTATTTAATCTTTAAAGCAATCTCATTGAGTCCATCCTATCATCATTACTACTTTTAGGGATAAAGAAACTGAGGACTTGAGAGGTCATATCACTTGTTCAGAGTCACATAGTTGCAAGTGATAGAGCCAATTTAACTGGTTGCTAAGTACGGGTGTTTCTCCACAGCGCCACACAGCTTACTGTGGAAGTCCCTGCAAGTGATCAGGCATCATGAGTATCGTGATTATTCTTCATCCTTTCACATCTCTTGCTTAGATATGCAGAGTAAATGCACTGAAGTACACTCAGGTCTATGTCTATCAGAGTGAACCTTTTATGTAAGGGCTATGGTCTATGCATCTATATAACTTCTAGTTAGCACTTTTTTCTTGCCATAGGGCTCATGAGATCACTGGAAAGACAAAGGGAGACAGTGAGAGGAAAAGTGAGAAATAACAACCTCCCCCCCCCCCCCCGTGGGGGATGGCCACACCCCAATCTCTTCTCCTCCATTCTCCTCTTGGAATTTTTTTGGCATGCACACACATGTACCCCAAATGAGTTTCAAACCACTGGATCCAGGACTCAAACCATGGTTGCCATGTGTGAGTCCAGTGCCTTAACCACTATGCTGCCTACTGGCCCCAGCATTGTTTTGCTGTCTTCTATTTTTTTTTACTTTTTTAGAAGAACTTTGATAGTCTTATGTTATTTATTCTTTAGCTATGTAATTTTTGTTTGTTTATTCAAGATGGAGCAAGTATGTGTACACAAGACAGAATGAGAGAGAGAGAGAGAGAGAGAGGGAGAGACCCTCCATGGGGGTCTGGTCATGCTGCATTCCCCTTCATTCAGTCCTCCAGCCTGTCAGATCTTGGGCATTTGTGCATGCATGCAGCCTGCCTAGGCGAACCAGGCTGGTGATCCAACTGCAGTGCAGGATCCAGCCTCTCTCGATATGCTAAGCCACAGAGATAGCCTGGTTAAGTGTTCTTCTGTATCATTTAAAACCCCAAGCAAGAGGGACCAGCAGTTGGCGTAATAGCTATGTCGCTGGATTCCCATGTGGTTGACTGCAGTTCGAGTCCTGGACCCAGTGGCTTGAACTCACGCTGGGTGCATGTGCATGTGTGCCCAAGGTCCTGAGAGGAGAATGGAGGAGAAGGGATTGTGGTGTGGCCATCCCCCTGGAGGGTGATTTCTCGCTTTCTGTCTCTCTGTCTTTCTCTTTCTGGCAAGTGCATGCGTCCTATAGCAAAAACCTCTACACACACACACACCAAAAAACAAACAAACAAACAAACAAACAAAAAAAAAAAAAAACTCCAAGCCAGGAGCAACACTCTTAATAATATACCACAGAAAATAATGCCAGAGTACTACAAGCTTCCTCTGAAAGGCTGTGTACAACTGTAATGATAATGAATAGAATAGAAATAATAAAGAACAGCACTTCATTGATTGCTAATTTGTGCTAAGATCTTTCCAAATGGCACCATGTTAAGATCTTTACAAGTATTATCTCATTGTATTTAATCGTTACAGTAACCTAGGAAATAGGTATTGTTATCACTGTTTTGCAGACAAGTAAATTAAGGCTCAGAGAAGTTATATACCCAATATCATGCAGGATGTTCTAAACAAGAAAAGTCTTTGATAAAAATATCTTTCAAGAATATGACTGATTTGCATTTTCAAAACAATCTCACAACACTTTTTTGTCTGAAGAGTCACATCTATTTTCAGCAAATCTGAGGCAATTTCTCAATTTTCTCTAACACATGGTGTGTAGGAATGATGTGAAGAAAAGCAAACCAGTTTTGGCTCTTTAAAGATGAGTTGGTGGGGAGACCAGCAGGTGGCATGGTGGTTAAGTCACTGGACAGTACCACATAGCTCACCATGGTTTGAGTCCTCGATCTGGTGGCTTGCTTTTGTACTTTCTCTCTCTCTCTCTCTCTCTCTCTCTCTCATTCTCTGGTTAAATTTTTTAAAATAAACAAATGGATAAAAGTAAATAAATAATTCTTAAAAAAAAAAAAAAAAAAAAAAAAAGGTGAGTTGGTGGTGGGACCAGCAGATGGCATAATGGTTACATCGCTGGACTCCCACCAGGTCCACTGCAGTTTGAGTCCTGAACCCAGAGGCTTGACACTCACATCAGGCGCCTGTGTGCATGCATTCCCAAAATCTCGAGAGGAGAATGGAGGAGAAGGGACTGTGGTGTGGCCATCCCCTCCCCCCCATGCAATGGTGATTTCTCACTTTCTGTCTCTCTGTCTCTAAGGTGAGCACATGTAGCAAAAATCTCTCTAAGAAAAAAAGAAGATGATGAATTGGTGAACCAGCCCCACAGCCTAGTGGTCATGAGAGCTGGATCCCACATGGCCAACTGCAGCCCTAACAGCTTGAGAAACATGCCGTGCGTGTGTGTGCATGCCCCAAATCCTGACATGATGGAGACATGGAAGAGACGGGATCGTGGCAAGACCGTGTCTCATTGGAGGGTGCTCCCTCCCTCTCTCTGTCTCTGTCTCAGCTTGATATCAAACTTGGGCCCTCTGCACCAATAAATGGCTCTGCACAATCCTGCCAGGCCTTATCTCTCAGGGAACCACAGAGGCTCTGAGTCCAGTTGCCCTGGTTCCATCTCTAACCATCAATCCTGTGATCAGACGTCAACTTCTCAGGCTATTTGCCTTCAGTGACTTGTTCCTCCTTTCATCAGCCACCATCAGTAGGAAGATGACATCCTGGCCCTCTGACAAACTTGCCTGTCTTGTCATTTGCCAACATTAAAACCAATGATTGTCACCACTTTGCTAACCTTTTTCTTTCTTTTTGTTATTCTTTTCTAGTCTCTGTTATACTTCCTTTTACTTCTCTTTTCATCCGTTTTTTCCTTTTTTTTTTTCTTTTTTGGAGAGATTTTCACTATAGGGCGAGTGCACTTGCCAGACAGTCAGAGAGAGACATAGAAACAGAAAGCGAGAAATCACCCCCCAGGGGGGATGGTCACGCCGCAATCCCTTCTCCTCCATTCTCCTCCCGGGATCTTGGGCACGCATGCACATGCACCCGGCGTGAGTTTTAAGCCACCAGGTCCGGAACGCAAACTGCGGTCGACCACATGGGAGTCCAGCAACATAGCCATTATGCTAACTGCTGGTTCCCCATCCATTTTTCAAATATTGATGGAAGGAAATTTTTTTTGAGAGGTTTTTTGCTATAGGGCGTGTTCGCTCACCAGAAAGACAGAGAGAGACAGAGAGACAGAAAGCAAGAAATCGCCTCCCCCCCGGGGGGGGGCGGATGGCCACGCCACAATCCCTTCTCCTCCATTCTCCTCTCAGGATCTTGGGCACGCATGCACACGCGCCTGGCATGAGTTGAAGCCACCAGGTCCGGGACTCAAACCGTGGTAGACTACTTGGGAGTCCAGCGACATAGCCTTTATGCTAACTGCTGGTCCCTTGACAGAAGGAAATTACACTGGCACTTGGGAGTCCCTTGATGGATCCAGAGCTTTTAGAAAACTCCAGGCTCGCAGCCTACCTTCTTTTGTGCTGCAGGTAGTGCTTTATTACTTCTTACAACCTCCTGCGATCTTTCCCTTGCCTTTGCCCATGCTTTGGTTCCATTCTCAGCTGGGGCCATCCTGCTCATCATTCAGGCTCAGCTAAAATGACATCTCCTCTCCAAAGCTAGAACCTCCTTATCCATCCATCCTGCCATCTATCCACCCATCTGTTAATTCATCCTGCCATCCATCCATTCATCTTTCAGTCTGCCCTATCATCTATCCATTCATCCGTCTACCCCAACATCCATCCATCCTACTCCATCCATCCATCCATCCATCCATCCTGTTATTCATCCTGCCATCTTTCTATCCAAAAAGCATTTAATGAGCATCTATTATGTCAGCCACTGAGCTAGTTCCTGGGGATACAACCTGGCCTTGCCTGTGAGGAGTTTAAAGTCTAGCCTTGTGCTGTCTTATATGGTAGCCATCAGCCATATTGAACACTTACAATGTGATTAGTCTGAGTCAGCATGTGTTGTAAGATTAAAACAGACAGCTGGCAGGTGGCATGGTGGTTAATGGCCGACCACAATTCGAGTCCCAGACCCGGTGGCTTGCTTTCTTGCTTTCCATCTCTCTCTTTCTCTCTCTCTCTCTCTCTCTCTCTCACTCTCACTCTGTCCCTCTCTGGTCAAGTGAAAATAAATAAATAAAATAAATGCAATTAAATAAAATAATTCTTTAAAAAGATCTAAAAAAAAAAGAGACAGTAGGTTTTGAACACTCAGTATGAAATAAATGCAAAGCATCCTATAATAATTTTTTTAAAATGGTTATACATTGAAATGCAATATTGTATATTTATTAGTCATGTATGGTTAAAATGAATATGAATGATCTCTGTTTACTTTTTAAATGTGGCTACTAGGAAAATTTTAAGTAATACATGTGGCTTGCATTGATGGCTTACATTCTATTTTTGTTGGACAGTCTAGTCTTTTTTTTTTTTTTTTTTTTTTCTTTTTTTGGAGAGGTTTTTGCTATAGGGCGCGTGCGCTCGCCAGACAGACAGAGAGAGACAGAGAGATAGAAAGCAGGAAATCACCCCCCAGGGGGGATGGCCACGCCGCAATCCCTTCTCCTCCATTCTCCTCTCGGGATCTTGGGCACGCACGCACACGCGCCCGGCGTGAGTTTAAGCCGCCGGGTCCGGGACTCGAACCGCGGTCGACTACGTGGGAGTCCAGCGACATAGCCATTACGCTAACTGCTGGTCCCGGACAGTCTAGTCTTAAAGGAGGGCAAAGGCAGGTCTTAGAAGAAAAAGTATAAAAACTTTTTTATAGTTGTCTTTTATGAAAATATGTGTAAGGCATACATGGTAAATTTTTGTAAGAGAGATTTTTGCTCACTGGAGACACAGTGAGAGACAAGAGAGAGAAAGTGAGACATTACCCCCCCCAAGGGGGGATGGTCACACCACAGGCCCTTCTCCTTCATTCTCCTCTCGTGATTTTGGGGATGCACACCCACATGACCGATGTGAATTTCAAGCAACCAGGTCCAGGACTCAAACTACAGTTGGCCATGTGGGAGTCTGGTGCCTTAACCACTGTGCAACCTGGTGGCCCCAGGATGGGGTTGTTTTTAATCCAGGAGGCCATGAGAAGAAGTCCATTTATAACGTGTCAAGCATCGTACTAGGCACTAAGATAGCCCGATGCACTATAGTAGGCGCTCACATCCACGTATCGACTTGGTGCATTAAACATCTCACTTAATCCTTGTGACAGCCACCCCGCAAGCTCACCATGTCGTTCCCACCTGCTGGCCTCTCCTTAGTCCAAGCCACCATCTTCTCTCAGCTGGACCATTTACTGTTAACCGGTGTCCCTCATACCCCTTCAGCCCATTCTCCATCTTTCGTCCAGAACGGTCCTTCCGAAACATAAATCTGGTCACGTTACCTCCCACATCAGAGCTCTCCCATGGCTCCCCTTGTCTTCTGGAGAAAAACCCAAATTCCACCTCATAGTTCACACATGGGATCTGGCCCCTGCTACCTTGTCAGATCCATCTCTCTTTTTCTCTTCTCTGTAATGATTCCAAACATCTTTCTGGCCATGGATAGCCCTACACACTTTCCTGTATGTGTTGTTTTTTCCTGAAGGAATCTGCCCTTTATTAGGGTGGCCTGGTTAACATCTTCTTCTTATTATTATTATTATTGTTATTTTTTATTATTGTTATTATTTTAATTTGCTAATAGGGCACGTGTACTCACCAGGGAGAGACAGAGAGAAGGAAAGTGAGAAACCAAGCTGCCAGGTCTGGACTTGAACAGTGGTCAGCCATGCGGGAGTCCAGTACCTTAACCACCACACCACCTACTGGCCCCATTATTTCTTTCTTTAAGAACACTTTCTAGGGACCAGCAGTTAGCGTAATGGCTATGTTGCTGGACTCCCACATAGTCTACCACGGTTCAAGTCCTGGACCCGGTGGCTTAAACTCACACCGGGTGCATGTGCATGTGTGTCCAAGATCCCAAGAGGAGAATGGAGGAGAGGGGATTGCGGCGTGGCCATCCCCCCTGGGGGGTGATTTCTTGCTTTCTGTCTCTCTGTCTCTCTCTGTCCGTCTGGCGAACGCACGCGCCCTATAGCAAAGAAGAAGAAGAAGAAGAAGAAGAAGAAGAAGAAGAAGAAGAAGAAGAAGAAGAAGAAGAAGAAGAAGAAGAAGAAGAAGAAGAAGACTTTCTAGAATTTCCTCCCACCTCCAGCTCATCGCTATTTTGGGCTAAGAATCTCTCTTGCTAGCCCTGGGACCTGGCTGTGCTTCCCATAATGCGGCGTCTGTCCAACTACCCTGCACTCTCTCACCTTTTTGCTTCAGCAGCCTCTATAAAATCTGCTCCAAGCTGTAGATTTCCTCCCCAGGAAAAAGAGCACATGGTTCATTTTGAACACAATTTCAGATTTTTACATTTTATGTATTTATTTATTTAATGATAGAGGGTGTGTGTGTGTGTGAGAGAGAGAGAGAGAGCACACCTCAATGGGCCATGGTCCCATTGCAATCCTTTTTCCTCCATTCTTCTTCCTGTAAGGATCTAGGGTACAGACATGTACCCAGTGTGTTTTTCTTTCTTTTCTTTTTTTTTTTTTGGAAGAATTATTTTATTTAACTTTATTTATTTATTTTAATTTGACCAGAGAGTGACAGAGTGAGAGAGAGAGGGAATGTGAGAAAGCAAGTCACTAGGTCTGGGACTTGAACCATGGTTGGCCATGTAGGAGTCCAGCGCCCTCAACCACCACACCACCTGCTGGCCCCCCCTCAGTGTGTTTTTCAAGCCACTGGGGCAGGAATTCGAACTATGACCGGTTATGTGGGATCCATCTCCCTATGCACAGCACTCAACTATTGTACTCTGGGGCCGGCATTCAGGTCAGCTTTAAGATACATCAAGGAGTGGTGGTAACTGAGGCATGGGACTGAGCCCACGTTTTGTCTAAAAAGGAGTAGCCGCTAAGGTATCAACAAATTATTGCCAGTTTCCAGATGTTCTCATTTTTTTCAAAGGAAGCTGGAAATGTGGACTTTCATAAGATAGCTTTTTCCTTTATTTTTAAAAATATAACTTTATTGAGAGCAGCAGATGGCGTAATGGTTATGTCACTGGACTCCCACATAGTCGACCAAGGTTTGAGTCCAGGACCCGGCAGCTTAATACTCAGGCCTGGTTGGGGGCTGGCAGGTGGCTTGGTGGTTAAGGGTGCTAGACTCCCACATGGCTGACAGTGGTTCGAATCCCAGACCTGGTGGTTGCTTTATCACTACCCACCCCTTTTCTTCACTGGTCAAATGAAATAAATAAAGTTAAATAAAATAATTCTTTTTTTTTTTTTTTTTTTTAAAAAGCTCAGGTCTAACATGTGTGCGTGTGTGCCCAAAATTCTGAAAAAAGAATGGAGAAGAGACTACAGCGTGGACATCCTCCTCCCTCCAGGGAGTGATTTCTTGCTTTCTGTCTCTCTGTATCTCTCTGTCTCTCTGGCAAGCACGTGTGCCCTATAGCAAAAAATCTCTCTCTCAAAAAAAAAATATATATACATATAACTTTATTGAGGTATTTTTTGTAACCTATATACTTCATGTGATAGCTCTTTTTTCTTTATTTTTAAAAATATAACTTTATTGGTAGGACTATTTTGAGAATATAGCAGTGTTTCCATATCAGTGGCAGAGCTCAGCGTCTTCCTCTTGCCAAGTCCAAGTCAGCCTTGTATAGATGTTAGTTTGCCAGTTCTGGAGAAGGGTCTGTTATAATTCCTTCTGAGGAAAACAGGGCTCCCTTTTTCCTCTTTCTCTCTATTGTTTCTCTCTAGTGAGCACACCTATAGTAAATAATAATAATAATAATAATAATAAAATTAAATAAACAAGTCTAAACACAAAAATGTTAAAACCCCAATAAATCCTCCCATCTACTTTGCCTGATAAATATCAGCTCCTAAGACCCTCATTCCAGAAGTGTCCTGCCCAATACCCTGGAGGAAGAAATGCTGCGGAGAGAAAGGAAGAATCTAAACAGACAGGCCTTGCCGGGTTTCCCCACTCTGTCTGTTTCCATTAGCTCAGACGCTTTTTGTACAATCACATTTCTGCATGGCTGTCCCTGCTTCATCGACCCTAAGCATGAAAACAGATAGTTTCACTCCTGCATCTTTGGTCCTTCAGTCTGAATGCTCTGTGTCTTTGTGTATGAGTTAAACTAAGCTGTATGCATTTTCTCTACTTAATCTGCCAATCATCAGGGATTTTCAAAGGACCTCTGAGGAGGAATTTTTTTCACCCTATGCTGGTGTGAGTTTTGAAATATAACTGAAGGAATTGGTTTGTGGGGGCTGGCAGTCTGGAAGGTTTTATAGACCTGGCTGGCAGGTGGAAATCCAGGGGTTTGGGGGGCATGCATGGAGTGTTTTTCAAGCCACTGGGTCTAGGAGTTGAACTGTGATGTCAGCCATATAGGGTCCAGAAGCCCAACAAACATACCACTTGGCTGGCCCCAGAGAATTTCTTTATGGCCAACTCTTACACAGAAAAGCCAGAGAAAGTTAGAGCATTGTTTTAGGTTTCTTGATGTTCTAGAGTCCTACAACTGCGGGGTGGGCCAGCAGCCTATCTTGATGTATGATGGTTAGCAAATTCCTCAAAATGTGTTATGCAACTTGAAATGGTTCCTAGGAAGCCTTCCTCAAATAGCAAATTCAATGGCTCCTTTTTTTTGTTTTTGTTTTTGTTTTTGTTTTTGTTTTGAGAGATTTTTGCTATAGGGCATGTGCACTCACCGGAGAGACAGTGAGAAATTACCTCACAGGGGGAATGGTCACTCCGCCATCCCTTCTCCTTCATTCTCCACTCAGGATTTTGGATATGCACGCGAATATGCCTGGCACAAGTTTTAAGCCACTGGGTCTGGGACTCAAACCACGGTCAACTTCATGGAAGTCCAGCAACATAACCATTACGCTATCTACTGGTTCCTCAATGGCTCTTTTAAAAAGCAAATGTACCAGGACCAGCAGTTATCGTAATGGCTATGTCACTGGACTCCCACATAGTCGACCGCGGTTCATGTCCCGGACCCGGTGGCTTAAAACTCACACCGGGGCGCATGGGCGTGCGTGCCCAAGATCCCAAGAGGAGAATGGAGGAGAAGGGATTGTGGCGTGGCCATCCCCCCCCCGGGGGGTGATTTCTCGCTTTCTGTCTCTCCGTCTCTCTCTGTCTTTATGGCGAGCGCACGCACCCTATAGCAAAAAACATCTCCAAAAAATTTTAAAAAAAGCAAATGTACCAAGTTGTGCAAACTGTAATCAGTTTTAGCACATTCTTGCCACCCCAGTAAGACCCCTCTGTATGGTTACTGCTAATCCTTGTTCGTCCCTCCTCCCCTCACCCAGGCAGCTCCCATTCTACTGTCTGGCCCTGTAGCTTTGCCTTCTGTGGCCATTTCACATACACGGGACACTCCAATGCGTGGTTTCTTGTGTCTGACTTCTTTCACTGAGTATGTTTTCAAGATTGATTCTTGTTGTCATATGCATCCATGGTTTATTCCACTTTATTGCTGAATGGATTTCTATTGTATAGGTAGTCCACTTTTGTCTTTCAATTTGCCAGTTGGTGAGCATTTAGGTTATTTCCATCTTTCAGCTATTGTGAATACAGCTGCGATGAACGTTTGTGTGCAAGTCTTTGTGTCTGCATATGTTTTTTTTTTTAATGGTAAATCACATGGTAATTTTATGTTTAATTTTTTTTTTAATTTTTAGTTTTTGCTATAGAGCATGTATAGTTGCCAGAGAGAGAGAGAGAGACAGAGACAGGGAGGCAGCGGGAAGAGAAATCAACCTCCCCTGAGAGACGGCCACAAGCAATTCTTTCTCTCCTCCATTCTCCTCTTGGGTGTTTGGGCACACACATGTGCCTGGCATGATTTTCAAGGGGCTGTGCCTGGGCCTCCAACCACGAAGCTGGCTGTGTGGGTTCCAGCACCTTAACCTCCACACCACCCTCTGGACCCTGTGTTTAAGTTTTTGTTTGTTTGTTTAGGTTTTTGCTGTAGGGTGTGTATGCTTGCCACAGAGATAGAGAGACAGAGAGATAGAGAGAAAGTGAGAAATCACCCCCAGGGATGATGGCCATACTGCAATCCCTTCTCCATTTTCCTCCTGGGATTTTGGGCACATATACACATACTCCTGCATGATCTTTTTTTAAAGAGAGATTTTTACTATAGGGTGTGTGCACTCCCTGGAGAAACAGACAGACAGAAAGTGAGAAATCACTCCCCCCAACCCCAGAGAGGTTGGCCATGCCACAATCCGTTCTCCTCCATTCTCCTCTCGGGATTTTGGGCATGCATGCACACACGTCCGATGTGCGGTTAAGGCACAGGTCTGGGACTTGAACTGTGGTCAGGAATCTAGGAGTCCAGCAATGTAACCGTTATGCCATCTGCTGGTCCCCTAGCTGGCATGATTTTTCAAGTCATCATGTCCAAGACTCGAACGACGGTCAGCCATGTGAGAGACCAGCACCTTAACCACCACACCACCTACTAGTTCCATGTTTTGTGTTTTAGATTTTGCTTTAGAGCTCAGGTTCTCACTAGAGCAAGACAAAGAGAGGGAGAGAGAGAAGGAAAGTGAGAAAGCACCCCCAGGGGCGGGGGTGGCCATGTCCCAGTCTCTTCTCCATTTTCCTCTTGGGTTTTTGGGCATGTGCACACATGTGCCTGGTGTGTTTCTTAAGCTGCCGCGTCCCAGACTTGACTTGTGCAGTTGACCACGGAGAATCCAGTCACTTTAACCACCATGCCACTGGCTGACAGTATTAATTTTTTCTTAATGAGAGAGAGAGAGAGGAAGAGAGATCCCCAATAAGGTCTAATGCAGAGATCCTCTCTTCTGCTCTGCCAGTAGCCCTGGCAACAAGAACAAAGGGCCTTCCATTATGGTTCCATCCTTGGGCACGTACTGCCTATGCCACAGTGATGGTGCCTAACTTTTTTTGTTTTTACTGTGGCCCAAAGCATAACTATTTTTCTCTTTCTCTCATTTTTTTTTTTTTTTTTTTTTTTTTTAAGAGAGAGATTTTTGTTCGCCAGAGAGACAGAAAGCAAGAAATCATCCCCCAGGGAAGATGAACACACCGCAATCCCTTCTCCCCCATTTTCCTCTCAGGTCTTTGGGCATGCCCGCACACACACACACGCTGCATGAATTTAAGCCACCAGGTCTGGGACTCTAACCACAGTTCAATTCATGGGAGTCCAGCAACATAAGCATTATGCCATCTTGTGGTTCCTTAACTTTTTAAAAAATAATTATTTAAGGGGCCAGCAGGTGGTGTGGTGGTTAAGGGCTCTGGACTCCCACATGGCCGACTATGGTTCAAGTCCTGAACCTGGCAATTTGCTTTCTCACTTTCCCCTTCTCTCTCACACTCTGTCCTTTCTGGTCAAAAATAAAGTTAAATAAAATTTATTATTATTTTAAAATTTGCTATAGGGCACATAAGCTTAACAGAGGGACTCAGAGAGAGAGGAAAAAAAGGGAAAGCGAGAAAGCAAGCTGCTTGGTCCAAGACTTGAACCACAATTGGCCATGTGGAAGACCAGGGCCTTTAATCACCATTCCACTGCTGGCCTCATATTGAGCTTTTTAAGGAACTGTCAAACTTTTTCTAAAGTGGCTACACCATTTTTTACACTCTTGCTTTCAGTGACTGATGGTTCTTACTTCTCTACATCTTCACCAACATCTTTTATTATTGTTTTTTTTTTTTCAATTTCAGTCATTCGAGAGGGTGAGAAGTGGGATCTCATTGTGGTTTTTTGATTTGTATTTCTTTAATGGCAAATGATGCAGGATAGTTCATTTTTTTTTTAAGATTTATTTACTTAATTTTATTTGTTATTTTTATTTATCTTTTATTTTGACCAGAGGGAGACAGAGAGAAAGTGAGAAATCAAGCCACCAGGTCTATGACTGTCGACCATGTGGGAGTCCAGCATCTTAACCACCACGCCACCTCCCAGGAAAGTTCTTCATTTTTAAATGTTGGGGGTTTGTCAGGTAACATGGTGGCTAAGAGTGCTGGATTCCCATATGGTTGACTGTGGTTCAAGTCTCAGGCCTGGTGGCTTGCTTTCTCATTTTCCTTTCTCTCTCTGTCTCTGTCTCTCTGTCTGGTCAAATAAATAAATAATTCTCTAAAAAGTTAATGTTGGAATTAATATTTTAAAAATACTGCATATCGGAATGATACAGATGGAACAAATCAAGTTTGTTGGCCGTAAGTGGCCTGACGAAATGAGTTTGTACTTCTAACCCAGACCCTGCAAAACAATGGTCTGTGAACTTTTTCTTTTAGGGGTAAATGCAGCCTAGACTGCGAGCCAAACTACTGTGGACAGAGAAGAGAAGGATTTCTCACCCTTTGCAATAAACTTATACATTAGGGATAAAACGACAATATTCCATTTATTTCTTTATAATGCCACATTAAAAAAATATATCGTCACGTTATATATTTGTTGAATGGGTCCTTTAGTAACATAATCGTATGCCATTTTTAAATAGATGGTTGGGCCAGCACCCCACCACCACCCCCCCGACCCCCCAGCCATCCTAGTGATTAAGGGCGTTGTATTCCACACAGCCAACTATCTTTCAAGTCCCAGCCCCAACCGCTTGGAAAACGCTCTGGTGTGCAGCATGCCCATCAAAAATGGTGAAGGTGCTCTCAATGAGCCAGTTCTGGATGGAGAAAGGGGAAGAGAAGGGATTGTACCATGACCACACCCAGCTTGGGGTGCTTTTTCAATCCCACTTCTCTTTCTCTCTGTCTCTTATCTCTCTTTCTCTCTGGCAAGCACATGTACCCTTCAGGCAATTAAAAGAAAAAGGTGAGTCCAGTGGGTAGCTTGGTGGTTAAGGTGACTGGATCCTACATGGCCAACTGCTTCATCTGGCAGCTTAAAAAACATGCAGGGAAGGGACGAACAGACGGTGTAGTGGTTATGTTGCTGGACTCCCACATGGCTGACCGCGGTTTGAGTCCCTGACCCAGTGGCTTGAAACTCACGTCAGGCACGTGTGCATGCGTGCCCAAGAACCTGGGAGAATGGAGGAGAAGGGATTGGGGCATGGCCATTCCCCCCCATGATTTCTTTCCCTCTCACTGTTTCTCCCCAACCCATACTCCCCTTCCTCATCACATGTGCCCTAAGGCAAAACCTTCCACAAAACAAAGAAAACATGCAGGGCATGTGCACGTGCACACCTGAAATACCAAAAGGAGCATGAAGGGTTGCAGCATGGCCATCCTCCCTGGGAAGGGGGTGGGGTAGTACTTTCTCACTTTCTCTCTCTCTCTGTCTCCAGTGGGCTCATGCACCACATAACGAAATTTAAAAAAAGAGAAAAAAAGGTGAAATTAAGCAATTTGTCAAGGGTTCAATGCCTAGTAAATGGCATGGTTGCATCCAAAGCTAGGTCTATCTAGTTTTAGTTGCTAGGTTTCCACATCAAAATGGCATTGCATTCTGGAGTGGGATTGGCGTCAGAGGAGCCCACCTGGGAAGGACGACAGGGATGGAGGGGAACTAGGTATCAGAAGCAGGGGGGAGGCAGCAGTCAAGGAGGTTTTGAGACTGTTTTCACTAATAAGAGGTAGAGATGAGTTTGAGTGGAGATAGGGAGAAAATAAGTGTAGGACCTATCGCTTTTGCAGTTTCCCTCCCTCCCAGTAGAGATGTCTAGCAGACAGTCAAGAACGTAGGGTCCAAGAGCAGAGATGCCAGGGCTAGAGACATATTTGGGGACATTCTCTTTATTGTTGATTTCTCATCAAGATCAATGTCTCCATGAGGTTTAATTCTGGTGGACTTCTTCCCCTCCTCTTCTGATGGTCCACTGAGTTTGTTTGAACATTATGAGAAACCACGGAAACTGGTGGCTGACAGGGCTGTTTGTGTGTCGCTGCTCTAAGCATGAAATGCTGCCTTCAGAAATGACTGCAGTGGCTGACAAAGCTGAGACTCTGGCCTTAGATAAGGAGTCGCTGGTCTTCTCCAAACCATTTAGAAATTCAAAAGGGGAGGGTTAGTAAGTGGCATGGTGGCTAAGACGGTGTGCTTGTACATGGACAACCATGGTTAAGTTCCCTATCCGGAAGCTTGAAACTAACACCAGGCGCTCGCATGTGTGTTCAAAATCCTAAGAGGAGAAGGGATTAGGCAGCAATCCCCCTGCACCAACCCCTCTCCCACCCCCATGAGTTCTCACTTTCTCTCTCTGTCTCTCTTATTAGTGCATGTACCCTATAGCAAAATTCTCTCAGAAAAAAAATTCAGAAGAGTATAATTTACTATTTTGTATAGTTAACTTGTTGTACTCCGATACAGAATGCATTCTTGAGTGCAGTATCAAGACACCAAAAGGTAGCTGGGGGTGGGATGGCGGGTGGGGGAGGGAGCTAGATGCCCCAGGACAAAGGACAATACAGAGCCTGATTCTGACTTCCCCAGGAAGGACTCTGCACTCAGCTGCCTTCTCTGAATTCCACCAACCCTTCCTTATCACTTCCTGCCTTGTTTTTTTAATTTTTTTTTCATTTTATTCACTTTTTACCGGGCCAGAAGTTTCCCAGGCTTAGCATATTAAAATACACCATATCCAAGAGTAAGTAACTATATATTGCTGTAAATTTGGGGGAAGGATTTTGATAATTTTCAGGTTTTGTAAGAACAAATAATTAGTTTTTTTCTTGTGACTTAGGATTTATTATTTTTATATATAATTATGGAAGTTGCATTGCAGTTAGCTAGGTCCTGCGGATATTTCACTACTTATTAACTTCGATTTTTCCAGTTTCCTTTCTTCATTTTGGAGTCATTATTTTCAGTCTCACACGTTTTCTAAGGTCACCGAAAAACTCATAGGCCCTAGAGGATGTGACAGTACTGCAGGAATCCAGCCTCAATAACTAAAAGCTCCTCACAACCCTTCACATAGGGAGTTCTATTTGATGGATGAATGAATGAATGAATGAATGAATGAACGAACGAAGGCTTTTTCCCAAATCTTCTAAGGCCAATTCCCTTCTCATTCTTCTGGAATCTCAGCCCTGCCTGGAGGCTGGGCAGGGAAGCCCCACCCCTCTCTAATACCAAATTGCGGCAGCGAAGGAAGGTGTCCGGCACTCGGCAGGGCAGCGTACGGCTGGACAGGGAAGGATCACCCGGGCCGGGACAGTGGCCGGAATGTGAACCGCCGCCCCGGCCTCCAGCAAAACCGTGCGCAAGGGTGGAGCTACCCCTTTCCCCCTGCTTCCCCTCCCCCACTGCAGGTGAGCCGCAGAGCCGCGGCCCCCACCCCCAGCAGCCCCAGGGTGACGTCAGGCCTCTGGACCGCGCTCCCGCCCCGCCCCTGCAGGCTGCGCCGGGGGCCCGCGACTCCGCGGTGGAAGCCGGTCCCACTGCGGGACACGCCGGCTCCGGCAAGTAGAGGAGGTGGCCGGGCGCTCCGGTGGGCTACAGCTGAGGCGCGACACTAGGGCGAGGCGTGGCCAGTTGGATCTCAAGGCTCCTACTGCAGCACACCTGCCCCACTGTCCACACAGCCCGGGGACAAGCGCTGCGCGCGGGCCGCTGCAAAGTCCGCACCCGCTGCCTCGCGGGACCGCGGGGCGCTCAGCCAGCCCCAGCTGTCCATCTTCGCCCGAGTCAGCCAATCGCCCGCTACTGCCCCGGCCGCACCTCCCGGAATCTAAGACGGACATGAGGTCCAGCCTATAAAATTGGGTCTTCGCTGGCCTGGGCTGGGAGTGGGAGCCAATGAGCATCATTCCAGGTGGGTGGAGGGAGTCAAGCTCGGGAAGGTAGCTTCGTTCGGGTTGCTAACGTCTTCCCTTGGAGATGGGCGCGCAAACGGACCAGTGGGTCTGGGGGCGGCGGTGATGGGCGTGGAGCTGGCCCAATGAGGGTGGGAGTGGGTGGGGCAGTCCCGAGCAGCAGTGCTAAAGGAGCCCGGCGGAGGCAGCGGTGGGTTTGGGACTGAGGCGCCGGATCTGTGGTCGCGGCTGGGGACGTGCGCCGGCGCCACCATCTTCTGCTGAAGGTGAGAGGTGCGGCTGCCAGGGTCCGAGTGCGGCGGCCGGGATGTGAGGAGGGTTTGTGAGGGGCGGGAGGGAAGGGAGATGGTTCCCAGGCTGGGGGGAACAGGGCGGCTCTGGAGGGCAGGAACGGAGCTGAAGCGGGACCTGGGGAAGACCGAATGGGCTCTGGACGGGAGGGTTTGTGCTGTGGGGGTGACCTAAGGTTCTTGCGAGCTAGGAATCTACGCGGTTCACCCCCGTTCCTGGAGTAATGGGACGCCAGTGGATGGAGATGGAGCGACCCCCGGGAGGGGCGGGGAGGAGGTCCTTGAGCGTAAAACCCCTGTAGAGATGCGGGCCGGGGTTTGCGGGAGGGCAACCCATGGGGGGCTGGGGATGGAGATCTGCGGTTGGGGATGTGGGAACCAGGTTGTCGGTGTGTGCCCCTGTTGGGCATGGGACTGCGGAGAGGGGGGACGATGGTGACCCAGTGTGGTCCTGGGGTGCCCCGCGGATCTGTGTCTACCTTCCGAGAAGGGAGGTGGTCCTGGGGCGGACTGGAGAGCTGGACCCCAGTGGGGGAGGGTGGGCACTGGACAAGAAAGGCCCTTGGGTGGGTGGCTGGGTTGGTTAGGCCGGGCCCGGCCTGGCCCCGGGGCACTGTAGAGGGGTTCGCTCGGAAGGCGGGCGGCGCGCGCCGGACCCGTGGGGTGGAGGGACCGGAGGACAGAGACTCTGCACGGCTAGGGGAGCGCGCGGGTGAGGGGCTCCGAACCGGCCGCAGGCGTGGGGAGGGTCAGACTCTGCTGGCGCTGGGGCAAGAGAGCTGGGGGTGGGGGCGTCATATAGCGCAGTCTGTGGACCGCGGGGGCCGGGGATGGACGCCCGGCGAGGCCGGGCGGTTTAGGGGGGCGAGGCGGGAAATGTGGCGGGGGCGCGCTGCGGCAAGGCGGCCGGGGGGAGGAGGGATCCCTTTATTGTGTAAGTGATCTGGGAATGGCTCGCCGCAGAGTCTCTTCCTTGGCTTCTGCAGTTGGGGTCACACCCTGATCCCATAAAATCGGAATAGGTCCGGGAGGGAGTTGAAGCCTCGGAGTCTTGGCATTTGCGGGGGCTTTGTGGGCCTGCGGTGGGCGGATGCGGCCCAGGCACTGGGAAGGCCCCCAGCCTGGCCTGCCTGGGAACTAGGGCCTTAGGACTGAGGTTGGCCACTCGGCGGGTCTGACCCGGGCTGGCGAGGTCTGGGTAACGTGGCCTCTGCCTACGACCGTTATCTTCGTTTCTTAGGGCCTCTGCAGCTCGCAAGATCACTGCGGAGAGTGGAAGGGGGTGGGGTGGGCTGGGGTGGGGTAGGGGGGAGCAGGCGGGGTAGATCCAGACTGCAGATGAAACAAAGACTGCTGTTTTCGCTGAATAATATAATACTAAATATAATACTTGGGCTTTGCCGAGATTTTGTTTCTGAACATTGAAACTGGGGGTTCTTTGAGCCAAGCTGAATTATTCTCGATAGTGTCTCACTCTGGAAAATTCAGTCATCTATTTATTGTTTCAATCCCTTCCATCAATCTGCCTGTATTAATTATTCTTTGAGTCCCATGCTTTTGATGTTTAAGTATGCCCTGTCTGTCTCGGGTTCTGGAAAAGTGGCCATTTTATGCATCTCCTTACTTCTGCATCTTAAATTCAGTTCTTGCCCGTCCTTATCTAGGGAAAGCATATGGTATAATTGTGCGATATAGTACAGGCTTTTGCAGCGAAGGGATGTGACCTGTGAGCTTGCCTTTTTACTTGGGCTCCTTAGGGAAATCATTACAATGAAGGCAGACTGGCTGGAAGGTGAGATGGAGGAAATTTTGAAGGGCACGTGTTGTATGGGGAAGACTATATGCTTCAGTGGTTTATGTATTTTATCACGTTTCAGGAATTAAAATTCCTGGTATTGGATTCAAGTTTTGGAAATATTTGTCACAGTGTAAAGATTTTAATTAGGAGATGGCACAGCGCATAGATAGTGATGGTGGCCTTTTGCATTTGGTTTGAATTTGTGGTCATTTTAATAAATAACAGATTTGGCACAGCCCTGTAATGTAAGTGACCTCAGTGGTAACATTCCACCAATTGGCACAGTTCTATTTTAGTTTATCTGTTTTAGAAGATTCTCTTGTGGATAATTCACCCATAGGTTCTGTTTGCCATTTTATATACAAGCTAATCTTAAAATTAAGCTGTTTTTCCTCTGTCCACACCCTCAGTAGGTGCTAGGAGGCAGTTGAGAAGTTTGCCGGTGGCATTTAATTGGAATCCAAAAATGTCCTGGGAGGGTAGAGTCCCAGGGCTTGTATGTATAAAATCAGGGTGAATGGAATGGGAACTTTGGCTCTGTAGGGGGCTAATTCATACACAGATAAAGGATTTTATTCTAATTAGGCAGTTATGTCACATGACACCAAGAACCTTCAGATTATCCTTGTGTCAACCACAAAGAGGTTCCTGTTTATTTCTTTTTTTTTCCCCCTACGTATTTTTTTTTTCTATAAAATCTAAAGCCTTTCCAGATGGTGCTTGCCTGTTCTATACATTGGCTAAGCCTATGGTCTTGAAGCCAGTCATCGATAGGGTTCTTATGGAGTAGGCTCTTGCCCTTTAGAATTCCCTCCCTTCGCCTTTGTGGTAGCACGCACTCTGAGCTGAGTCTAACCCCGGCTCTGCTGTTTGTTAGCTGTGTGACCTTGGGCAGGTTATTGGCTTTCTCTGTACCTCAGATTCCTCATCTGTAAAATGGAGATATTAATAGTACCTACCTCACAGTGCTGTTGTGAGGATCAAGAGTTGATGTGTGCCAGCTGCTTAGAATAGTGCCTGGCTGTAATCAGTGACATAGAACATCAAGTGTTTTTTTTGTTTGTTTTTTGGCTAGAGGGGTGGTCCACTCACCAAATAAACAAAGAAAGGGAAAGTGAGAAATCACTCTTCCAGGGGGATGGCCACACCTCAATCCCTTCCCCTCCCTTCTCTTGGGATTTTGGACATGCCATTCACGTATGCATACACACTCGACATTTTCTTTCAGACCTCTGGGTCTGGGATTTGAACTACATTGTAGTTGGCCATGTGGGATCTAGCTGCCTTAACCACCATGTCACTGGCTGGCCTGGGTATTTGCTATTTTAAAAAATTGGAGTATTAGCCTTTTAGCAAGGCAAAGCATTTTGGCGTGGTAGACTTAAATATTAGTACCATCAGGATTGGATACCATATGTCCAAGTGGACAGTTAAACTGAACAAAACCTCTTCACTGACCTGGTGAAGCCTCTCAGTAACTGGCAGTATGAGCTCCTCCTATCTGCTAAGCCCTCTGTGCAGTGCAAGGTAGGGCGAGAATGCCAGGAGAACAGTACAGAATGTTAGGAGAAGGGGAAGGAGAAGGATTAAATTGCCAGGTTGACCTGAAAAGAACTTCTGAAAGGATGGCATTTGGGTCAGGAGTTGAAGGAATAAGTAGGGTTTTGGTTGTGAAGAAGTTATAGATCACTATGAGAGAAGGAGTCATTTCTATAATATGGATGAGGGGGCTCGATCCCAGTCTGTTAAATCCCAAGGACTAAGCTAAGTGCTTAAGGAACCGCCACCTGTCCTTACAGTGTTCAGTTGTACAAAAACCTGAGAAAGTAAAAGTAATTTGTAATCCTACTATCCAGGAAAGACTCAGTGATACTTGTTCCATTAAAAAATAAAACATATATATGTAATTGGTCCCTCACAAAATTATAATTACACTTTTGTGGTCTACTAGGGTTTTTATTTTTTCCTTATATTAAATTGCAAACATTTCTTCACCTGGCAAAAAGTACTCATAAATTTAAAGTGTCCTGATTTGATACAATAATTTTTTAAATATATGTGGTCTACTTTTTCAGATTGCTCTAGAAATGACCTGTTAAGTTATTCTAGTTTATAGTCTCCTGCTAAATCGAAGCATATAATTACATGCCAATGTAAAATTAAAGGAGTGTGTGTGTGCCTAGCGGCGGCAAGGCACTTCCTCAAGCCCTGAATAGGATATACAATTTACACCTAATAAGAGTAGTAACTTATTATAAAATTTTGTTATGTTTGTCTATTTTTTCTTTTAATATAGACTCTGTCCTTCCTAAAGGCAGTGTGTACCCTAGTGTTTGTCCTCAGATTCAGAAATAGTAGGAGACTTGTCTTCCTTTTTATCAGTGTGCAGTGTTTTTACGTTGGAAAGACAGAAGGTTGTTTTTAGTTTAGTGGGGTTTTTTTGTTTTTGTTTTTTTTTTAAGAGAGGTTTTTGCTATAGGGCACATGTGCTCGCCAGAAAGACAGAGAGACAGTGAGACAGAAAGAGAGAAATCACTCCCCGGGGGGATGGCGACGCCTCAATCCCTTCTCCATTCTCCTCTCGAGATCTTGGGCACGCACACACACGCACCCAGTGTAAGTTTAAGCCATTGGGTCTGGGACTCCAGTTGCAGTTGACTACATGGGAGTCCAGCGACATAGCCATTACGCTAACTGCTGGTCCCTGTTTTTAGTTTTTGCTATAAAGGCACATGTGCTCGCCAGAGAGAGAGAAAGTGAAAAATCAACCCCCCCCCCCCCCCCCGGGGCATGCCCATGCTGCCATCCCATCTCCTCCAGTCTTCTCTTGGGGTTTTAGGTATGCGCTCATAAGCACCCAGCATTATTTTTTGAGCTTGGGGGTCTGGACTTGAACAGCAGTCAGTCATGTGGGATCCAATGCCTTAACCTCCATTGTACCTGTTGGCCCACAATTTTTAATAGTCTTCTTAGACTAGTCCCTAGAAGTAATGATGGGCTTTTGAAACCATTCTTCAGAATATACGTGTATCTGTGAATATTTCCTGTATCATATATTGTATATTATATTGAGTATTTTCCTCATGCAGATAGATATCTAAGAAGACATGCAAATTTACTTATAAAGCATGTTAACAGTTTTATTAGTAGAACTCTTTAATAACATCAGGCACATGTTTCTGAATATTTTTCTGAGGGGAGTCATTTTGTTTTGTTATTTTTGTTTTATCCAAGCCTATAACCTTTAAAAATATAAGCAAGTTCTTTTTTCTTTTCTTTTTTTAGAGAAAGATTTTTGCTATAGGGCATATGCACTTGCCATAGAGACACAGAGAGACAGAAAGCGAGAAATCATCCTCTATGGCCACACCACAATCCCTTCTCTGTTTTCTTACTGGGATTTTGGGCACGAATACACCCGGCATGAGTTTCAAGCCACTGGATCTGGGTCTCGAACTGTGGTCGACTATATGGGAGTCCAGCAACGCAACCATTATGCCATCTGCTGGTCCCCCAAGCATATTCTTCACATTGTGTTGTGAGTTAGTCTAGAACATTGACTTCCAGCCTCTTTTTCTAACCCAACATAACCTGCCAGCAGCAATGGCTCACCATAGCAACCAGAGAACTGTGGAGCAGTGGCTCTTGAGTGTGGCCCGGGGCCAGTAGTATCAGCCTCATCTGGGAACTTGCCAGAAGTGCGGGTTTCTTGGGCCGGCAGGTGGTGTGGTGGTTAAGGGCTCTGGATTTCCACTTGGCTGACAGTGGTTTGAGTCCCAGACCTGGCGGCTTGCTTTCTCACTTTCTCTCTCTCTCTCTTTCCCTCTCTGATAAAATTAAAATAAATAAACAAATAAAGTTAAATTTAAAAATCTTAAAAAGAAAAAAAAGAAGTGCAGTTTTCCAAACCCTAGCCCAGTTCTGCTAAGTGAGAAACTTCAAGATGGGGGTCCAACAATCTATTTAGTTTCATTTTTATGTTTGTTTATGATAGAGAGAGCACATATATGCGAGAGAAAGAAGCTCCCTCGATGGTCTCATCATGCCATGATCCCCCTTCCCCAGCCCTTCTGTTCCCTGGGACCCTGGGCACATTTGTAAGCCAACCCAGGGAATTGAACCAGCACTGCAGGGCATTTTTGTTACCACTGTGCTGCAGTGGCGGCGCCACAATCTGTATCTTAATAAGCTTTCTAGGTGCTGCTGCTGATGACAAAATTTGAGAATTACTGCCCTACAGCATGGGTGTTGGTAAGCATTACATTGTAACGGATCATTTCTGAAGAATCTTACCTGTTTGATTCTAGTAAATTATTATTGGGGTTAGGTTAGTATCTGTGCCCAGTATCAGTGGCTAATCTTTTAGGACACAGAGCCCTTTGAGAATCTCAAGATGGTTATGGTTGTTTCCTTAGAAAAGCACGCATATGCACACATTAATTCTACATTGCTGTGCCATTGCAGTGATTTCATGGACCTTGGAATTTGTGTTCTCAAAGTTAAGAATCTCTTAACAATTTTGGACAACTTTATAATTTCCTTTGCAGCCTACAAGAAATACCTTGTATCTAGCCTCTTGCTTGTCTTTTCTGACAGGTTGGTGAAGGAGGGGAGGGGATGTTTGGGAAAGATGATTTCTTGTGTTGAGTTGGATGAAGTTATAGAAACTGAGCTAATGAAATTGTAATGACCTTGGGGCCAGCAGGTGTCGTGGTAGTTAGGGGTGCTGGACTCCCTCATGGCCGACTGTAGTTCAAGTCTTGGACCTGGCAGCGTGCTTTCTCACTTTCCTTCTCTCTTCCTGTCCTTCTAGTCAAATTAAAATAAATAGATAAATAAATAAATAAAGTTAAATAAAATAATTCTTTAAAAAAAAGGAATTTGTAATGTCCTGGAATTTGGAGTAGTAGCAAAAATGTTTAAGATGCTATCAAATTCCAGGACCAGCAGATAGCATAGTGGTTATGTTGCTGGACTCCCACTTGGCTAACTGCGGTTCAAGTCCTGGAAATGGTGACTTGGAACTCATTTTGGGCGAGTGTGCTCAAGATCCCAGGAGAAGAGATTATGGCGTGGCCATTCCCCCTGGGGGTGTGTTTTCTCACTTTCCTTCTTACTGTCTCTGTCTCCCCCACCCCTGGGCATACGCCCTAAGGCAATAAACCTCTTAAAAAAAAAAAAAGATGGGACCAGCAGTTAGCGTAATGGCTATGTCGCTGGACTCCATGTAGTCAACTGCGGTTCGCGTCCCGGACCCAGCAGCTTAAAACTCACACCGGGCGCATGTGCATGCGTGCCCAAGATCCCGAGAGGAGAATGGAGGAGAAGGGATTGTGGCGTGGCCGTCCCCCCTGGGGGGTGATTTCTCACTTTCTGTCTCACTGTCTCTCTCTCTGTCTGGCGAGCGCATGTGCCCTATAGCAAAAAAAAAAAAAAAAAAAAAAAAAAAAAAAAAAAAAAATGCCATTGAATCCCAAAAAGATATTGTCAGGCAGAAATGACAAGTCACATCTGAAAGGTGAGTGGTGAACATAAAATCCCATTATTTGATACAAAAAGTCCATTACACAAGTATGAGGAGATACAATTAGCAGCGGTGGGAATGGAGCTTTTGCTGTAGCTCCCTTATGAGCCAGCAGTGAATGAGTGATAAATAAACCAGTTAGGTCTTGAGATACATTAATTGTAAAAGTCACAGAACTCCTACTTTCCTCAGTGGCTAAGGTTGTGGTTTCCTTATTTTTAGTTTTTGCCAGAGGGTGCATGCACTCTGCTGGAATGAGACAGGGAGACAGGGAAAGTGAGAAAGCACCCCCAATGGGGGATGGTCACGCCACAATCTCTTCTCCATTTTCCCAGCCTTTTGGAATTTGAGGCATACGCACACTTGTGCCTGGTGTGTTTTTCAGGCCATTGGGTCCAGACTCAAACCATGCGTTCCGCCATGTGGGATCCAGCAGCCTTAACCACCACCATGCCACCGGCTGCCCTGATGTGGTTCCTTTTTCTTCTGCACTGGTCAGACCATATCTGAAATATGATGTTTGTTTTGAGCCGTCCACTCTACAGGAAAGACATTAGCACGGTGGAGTCTGAAGGTGGGAGGTCAGGGTAGTGTGCTGAGCCTTGATGGGTGGTGGATGCTGATGAGGAGAAAGGAGCAGGAACAGCCGAGGACGGGCCGAGACCTGAATCATCTGTCACTGACTCGAAGGCTGTGGGTGAGGCCAGGTTACTTTTGTCTTTTGTGGCCCCCCATTTGTTAGATTAAGATGGTGTGGGTTGTCTCTCTCCAGGTGAGTACACATGCTCTATAGCAAGAACCTAAAAAAAGAAGAAGAAAAAATCTTTGAAATTATATCACTAAAAGTTACCTAGTACCTATACCCAGAAATGACCATCTGCTTACTTGTTTATATAATTCCATACTTTCTTTCTATGCACATTTAATATATATATATATATATACCTATTATAAAACATATTCTTTTTTTTTTTTAAGAGGTTTTTGCTACAGGGTGCATGTTCTCGCCAGAAAGACAGAGAGAGATAGAGAGAAATCACCCCCCCAGGGGGGATGGCCACGCTGCAATCCCTTCTCCTCCATTCTCCTCTTGGAGTCTTAGGCACACACGCACATGCGCACGGTGTGAGTTTAAGCCACCGGGTCTGGGACTCAAACTTCAGTCAAATACATGGGAGTCCAGCAACATAGCCATTACGCCAACTGCTGGTCCCTATAAAACATTATATTCTTTTTTTTTTTTTTTTTTTTTTTTTGGAGAGGTTTTTGCTATAGGGTGCGTGTGCTTGCCAGACAGACAGAGACAGACAGAGAGATAGAAAGCGAGAAATCACCACCCAGAGGGGATGGCCACGCCCCTATCCCTTCATCCTCCATTCTTCTCTCGGGATCTTGGGCACGCACGCACACGCACCCGGCGTGAGTTTAAGCCACCGGGTCCGGGACTTGAACCGCGGTCGACTACGTGGGAGTCCAGCGACATAGCCATTACGCTAACTGCTGGTCCCAAAACATTATATTCTATGTACTGCTTTTTAGCTGGAAAACATAGACTTGGAATTATTCTTTCTCATTTTTGGTTTAAGAAGCCAATGGATTTAAAATGAGAAGAATTAATCAATAATTAAGTGGAGTTATACCATTCAGATGAAAGAAAATTTATGACCATAGTTGATGTACTGTTCTTTTCCTTTTTTTTTTTTGGAGAGGTTTTTGCTATAGGGCGAGTGTACTCGCCAGAAAGACAGAGAGAGACAGAGACAGAAAGTAAGAAATCACCCCACCCCCAGGGGGGATTGCCACACCGCAATCCCTTCTCCTCCATTCCCCTCTCAGGATCTTGGGCACAAATGTACACACGCCCAGCGTGAGTTTAAGCCGCCAGGTCCGAGACTCAAACCACGGTCGATTACGTGAGAGTCCAGCGACATAGCCATTACACTAACTGCTGGTCCTGATATACTGTTCTTCAGAATACTATAAATAATTTCCCCCCAGAATATATTGAGATGAGGGATATATTCATTGTTTATTTTAATCCCTAATCAAATGTTCAATAGATATATAACCAAGTGAAATAAGTTTAAAAAAAGTATATTGCTATTACTTTAAAGTATTTGGGGATGGAGGCATTATATTATCTGAAAACTTTATACATATATTATTAAAAATGTTAAAAGCAAAAAAAACAAGTGGTGTGGCGGTCACAGAGAAGCTCAAGGGGGACTGTTTTGGGGAAGAACTTAAGTCTGTTATCTGAAGGTCGAATGGGGGCCAGCTTGACGGTACAGCAGTAACACGCAGCTCAAATGAAGCTGGACCCTGGTCAACCTGTGCACTCTGGCTGTATTTGTGCGTCACCTTAGCTGGCTGGAGAAGATGGTGGGGGTGTCCCCTCTGCCATCAGACTGCCTCTCAATCTCATGAAAGAAATAAATAAACTTAAAATAACGAAGGTGAATGGGAGGCATGTTTCAGACCCGATGCTTGACTCTCCTGGCATCACCGTACATTTTTGTAGGTATCCCTGTGATCACACTAATTTGGTACCACTCCATGGACCTTTCCTTATGCATCTTTGTTTGCTTTTTCTTCTCCCTCCTTGCCCTTCTTAACTCCCTGTTTAATTTGTGGTGAGAGTGAAAGGAGAGAAAAAAGTCAACCTGGAACTTTGCTTTTCTTTCCTCTGCCTGCTTTCAGCCCTCAGTAAGTAAGGGCAAATCTAGAGTGGTCGTCAGATAACCAGAGTCATAATTTGTGGTCACCCCAACATTTACCTTGGAGACGGTTGGTATGGCTGTGAAGAGGAATGCTTCAGCTCTTTAACTCGGAGTTGTGCTTTATGTTTACCAAATGTTTTAAGTTTTTTAGGAAAGTGAAACTCGTAAAATATTTTTTTAAAGTTTTTTTTTTCCTTTTTGCCAAAAGGCATGTGTACTCTCTCTAGAGAGAGAGAAACAGTGAGAGGGAAAGTTGAGAAATCACCCACCTAGGGGGGTGGCCATGCTACAAGCTCTTTTCCATTCTTCTCTTGGGATTTTTGGGCACACATGCACACATGCCTGGTGTGATTTTCAAGCCACCAGGTCTGGGACTCAAACTCTGGTCAACCTTGTGGGAGTCCAGTGTCTTAACTACCACACCACCTGCTGGCCCACTTGTAAAATATTTTATATTTCTTAAATGTCTCTAACTTTGCCCTTCTCTTCTAGGGGCGATTGCTCTAGGATCCTTCTGTTTACAATGGCACAGAGAACTGGACTTGAGGATCCAGAGAGGTATCTCTTTGTGGACAGGGCTGTCATCTACAACCCTGCCACTCAAGCTGATTGGACGGCTAAAAAGCTCGTGTGGATCCCGTCAGAACGCCATGGTTTTGAGGCAGCTAGTATCAAAGAAGAACGGGGAGATGAAGTTATGGTGGAGTTGGCAGAGAATGGGAAGAAAGCAATGGTCAATAAAGATGACATACAGAAGATGAACCCACCCAAGTTTTCCAAGGTGGAAGATATGGCGGAATTGACATGCTTGAATGAAGCTTCTGTTTTACATAATCTGAAGGATCGCTACTATTCAGGACTTATCTACGTAAGTACTTCTGCCACATAGTCATGTGAAGTAGTGATTAGGGATTCATGTAAATATGCATGTCATACTCAAATAAGCTTTGGGAATACCCTCACTCTGCTTAGCGTTACTTTTGTTGAAGATAGAAGGATTGTCTTTTGCTTGCCATGTCTTACTTTAACTCTTATCTCAGTAAGTTTAAATATTCCAATCTGCATTCAAATGTAAAAAATGGTGTTTGAAGATGTGTCAGTGGTGCTCTAGAGCATGGGGTGGTAGAGAGCCTATGGCAGAAAGACCTGGAGGTTTGGTAGATAATGAGAGTTGCATCCATAGAAGGACACAGGAAGCAAAATGGTAGAAAATTAAATGTGTGTCCAGGAGTATGAAGTGGAGAGGGAACAAGCTTAGTGGTTTCAGTGACGAGCCAGTATAGCTTCCTTGGGTTCAGGAAAGATGAATGCTGAGATTTTTTTTAAGAGGAAACAGTTCAGGGTGAGATTGAGGCTGGGGTTTTCTTGTGGTTAGCAGCGGACACATATATTACAGTCTTTGCTGCTAACCATGTAAAAGTTATTGACAATAATAGGTGGGCTTGGCCCTTTAGCGTAGTGATTAATGGGAGCTGGCTTCCATATGCTGATCAGAGTTCACATTCCAGCCCTGGCAGTTGGAAAAACGTACCAGGCACACATGTCTGTCCAAAATCCTAGCAGGGTGGAGAAATGGAAAAGAAAGGATTATGGGATGATTTTGACCCATCGGGGCCACTGTCTTTCTCTCCCTGTCTGTCTTCTGGTGAAAACACACGTTCTTCTCGCAATTAAAAAGGAAAAACAAAAACAAAATAATTAAGAGATAAGGGAGAGAAAAAGAGTGTAAGCCAGATACTGAAGAAAGTCTCCAAGGACCAACTAAGTTTGAAGGGCTGGTAGGCAGAGGTGGCAGTGATTTGAAGGTGGCCTACATAGGATTTAGAATGAAGAGAAGTAGAAAGAAAAGTTAACAGTTGTGAAATTGGGAAAGGGTGGTTGATTTTATTTTACTAGATTTTTGGTCATAGGGCACGTGCACTCAACAGAGAGGGAAAATGAGAAAGCACCCCTGTGGGAGGATGGCCAGGCTGCGACCCCTTCTCTGTTCTCCTCTCAGGATTTTGGACATGCACACACAAGCACCCTGGCATGATTCTCAAGCTGCTCGGCCTGGGCCCTGTGGGATTCAGCACCTTATCCACCACGCCACCTGCTGGTGGTTTGAGATTTGTGTAAGAGTTGTACTACTGGAACTCCTAATTCAGAACTTCAGTTGTTACACTGATTTTCCCATAGGAATTAGTTTCTTAAAGGAATATTTACTAAACTACTGTGTTCCAAGTACTAGGTTAGTGCGGTACAGGACAGGCAGCTACGTCCCTGCCTTGGTGACGTGTCCTGTGATGAAATGAAATAGGACTCTATTCTGGAATAGAATAGGTAGGAGAATGGCTTTCCACAGCAGGAAAGCCAGTGAAGGGCTCTTTGAGAAGGTAGCAGTTGAGCTGGAATCTGCCCATTTGGAGGGAGACACCCATGGGAAGAGCTAAGAACTGAGGGACCAGCAGATGGTGTAGTGGGTATGTCACTGGACTCCCATATGGCTGACTGGTTCAAGTCCCAGACCCATTGGGTTCAGACTCACACCGGGTCTGTATGTGTGCATACTCAAGAATCCTAGAAGGAGAATGGAGGAGAAAGGATTGCGGTATGGCCATCCCCTAGGGTGAATTCTCACTTCCTCTCACTGTCTCTGTCTCTCTCTGGCAAGCGCACATGCTCTAAGGCAAAAAACTCAAAAAAAAAAAAAAAAGGCTAAGAAATAAGTAGTTCATCATGACCTTTGCCACAGTAGTTTTAATCAAGCCTGATAGCCTCCCTTTTTTTTACCTCTATGAGGTACAATGCAAAGTAAGAAAGAGCAGAGTTGGGAAGGTGGCTTGAGGAGAATGAAAAAGGCTTGGAAAAGAGAAGTCAAGGATAAAAAAATCATGGGAGAGCAGTGTGGAGAGTCCAGCTGAGTCTGGATGCATGTGTAAGGCGATGGCACTTTTGTTGGTTGTGTGGTTTTTGCCAGGCTGTAGGATTGCTTCCGGCCTGTGAGGGCAGGGAACTCTTTCCGCCAACATTGCTAGCCCTGCCACGGGTAATTGGTTGTCCCTGGAGTCCAGGCTCCATAGGAATGAAGCCTGCAGGGCTGATGATGGATCAAGGCCTGGAGGTTTTAGTGATGTTGAAGAACAGGGTTTACGGGAGAGAAAAAACTGGAGAATTCAGAGTCTGTGGTCAGGTTACAATGCCAACCTCTAAGAACTGAGAGGTGGGTCAGTTTTGGATGAAGCCAGTGTGGGCGAATCGTGAAAGTCTGGCACTGATGGCACGACCGAAAGGCTGGACAACTGGAATGTGGGAGGGAGCCAGAGCTCCTCCTAGACACGATGGACATTTTAGGTAGTTGCAAGGAGGGAGCTGGGAGATGAAGGGAATAGGGAAGGAAACTGGTCAGGGGAGAGAAGGAATAAAAGAATGGACAATTTATCTATTCATTTATTTATTTTTAGATAGATTTTTGCTATAGGGCATGTGCGCCCTCTGCAGAGACAGAGAGACAGAAAGTGAGAAATGACCTCCTGGGGGGGATGGCCACGCCGCAATCCCTTCTCCTCCATTCTCTTCTCCAGATTTTGGACGCACAAGCACACGTGCCTGGCTTGAGTTTTAAGCCACCGGGTTTGAGACTCAACTGTGGTCAATTGTGTGGAAGTCCAGCGATGTAACCGTTATGCCATCTGCTGGTCCTGGGCATATTTCTATAAATAAGATATAGTATAGGTTCATTTAGACAACTTAAGTTGCAAACAGATTCAGTTATGTTCTTTCTTTACACTTTATTTGGATTTATGCTCCTTGACCTTTTAATCAGATAATTTCCTTTTTAAAAAAATAATTATTTTTAATTTAATTTAATTTTTTTATTATTATTACTAATTATTTTCCAGTTTGATCAGAGAGAGATCGAGAGAGGGGGGGGAGAGAGAGAGAGAGAAAGTAAGTGAGAAACAAGCCACCAGGTCTGGGACTTGAACCACAGTCAGCCATGCAAGAGAACGCCTTTAACCACCATGCCACCTGCCAGTCCCCAGACCATTAATTTTCACATTCTTTCCTAGTAAACCAATTTAAAACTATAAACATCTCCTCTGATACTGTTTTAGCTTACCTCACAAGTTTTTGTTTTGTCTTTTTAAGTTTTATTTATTTTTTCTGTGAGAGAGAGAAAGACAGGAACCACTAACAAAGTCTTCATGCCATGACCCAACCCTAGCCTTAGCTGGCATGGATAATAGGCACATATATGTGTGCCCAGTGTGCTGAGGGAGGTCCCAAGAAGCAAACCCAGGACCATTCCGATGTGGATCTAGTTGTGCTACCATCATGCCACTGCTTGACTCTCACAAGTTTTGATACGTAGTTTTTTTATTAATCAGTTCTAAATATTTCCTAATTCTTAGTATAATTTCTTCTCTAACCCATGGACCATTTAAAAGTAGACTTTTGGGGTCAGCAGGGGATGTAGTGGTTTAGGTGCTGGATTCCCACATGACCAACCATGGTTCAAGTCCCAGACCCAGCAGCTTGAAAATCACACTGGGTGCATGTGCATACATGCCCAAAATCCTGAGAGGAGACAGGAGAAGGGATTAGGCATTGCTATCCCCATGGAGGATGATTTCTCACTTTTCCCCTCTGTTTCTGTCTCTCTCCAGTGACTACACGCACCCTATGGTAAAAATCAAAACAAAACAAAACAGATAAAGGTGTACTTTTAGGGCCAGTCCACGGCCTGATGGTTGAGACGGTTGGCTCTCACATAGCTGACTATGCAGTTTGAGTCCCAGACCCAGCAGCTTAAAAAACATGCCAGGCTTGTGCATGTGCATGCCCAAAATCCTGCAAGGGGGAGAGATGGAGAAGAGGTTGTAACATGACCATGCCCTATGGTAGGTGCTTTCTGTCTCTTTCCAGCAGGCATGCATGCCCTTTGGCAAATTTAACATAAAAGTAAACTTTTTAAATTTCCAATCTTTTTTTTTTTTTTTTTTTTTTAAGATTTGTTGTAGGGCATGTACAATTGTCAGCGAGACAGGAAGACGAGAAAGCAACTCCCCCAGGGGGGATGGCCACTCTGCAGTTCCTTCTTTTCCATCCTCCTCCTGGGATTTTAGGCAGATATCACATGCGCCCTACGTGTCTTTCAAGCCATCAGGTCTGGGGAGCAAGCTGCCTTAAACATCACGCCACCTGGCTGGCCCCCAAATGTTGTTTTTTAAAGGTTGTTTTTTTTTTAAATTATTTAATTTTTAAAAATTATTCATTTATTTTAATTTGACTGGAGAGAGACACATACAGAAAGGGAGAAAGTGAGAAAGCAAGCCACCAGGTCTGAGACTTGAACCGTGGTCAACCACACAGGAGTATCCAGCACCTTAATACCATCCTTCCTGCTGGTCTCCAAGGTTTATCTTTTTATTGTTGATTTTTAAAATAATTACAATGCAAAGATTTTGTTCATATGATTTTTAAAATTACTTGTTTTATTTTATTTTATTTATTTATTCATTATTAGTCAATTTGACCAGTGAGAAACATAGAGAGAGAAAGAAAGCGAGTAAGAAAGCAAGCTGCCACATCCAGTACTCGAACCACAGTCAGCCATGTGGGAGTCCAGCACCCTAATCACCATGCCATCTGCTGGCCCCTCATTCATACAATATTATTTCTTGTTTTTGTCAAGGCTTTCTTTGTTAGTATATTGTCAGTTTTTATGTGTGTTCTTGTATGTGTGTGAAAAGTATAAGATTGTATATGTGGCTATTAGATTAAACGTTTTAATTGTGTTATTTGAATCTTCTGGAGCCTATCTGATTCTTGTCCACTTGACCCATTAATTACTGAGAAAAGAATATTAACATCTCAGCATGGTGGCCCAGCCACAGTGGCAGCCAGCAGAGCACCACAATGCATTGCTGGCCTTGGGTCTGCCTGAAGACGTTGAGTGTGCCACGGTGAAGACCCTGTCAGGATTGCTTGTCTCTCTTTCTCTCTTACATGGAGCAAATAAATGGATAACTTCAAACAAAACAAAACTTCCAGTGTGTTTTATATCTAAACAATATAGTTCTCCATGTTTTGAATTTTTGTATAAATGAATTTTGTAGTATACAGCCATTTGTATCTTAGTTTGTTTTTGATTTTTTAGGGTTTTTGGCTCAGCATTGCTTTTTCTTTTTTTTTAAGAGAGACTTTTTGCTATAGGGCGCCTGCACTCGCCAGAGACAAGAGAGACAGAAAGTGAGAAATCACACCCCAGGGGGAATGGCCACACCACAATCCCTTTTCCTCCTTTCTCATCTTGGAATTTTTCCAATGTATGCACACGTGCCCAGCTTGAGTTTTAAGCTGTTGGGTTCAAGATTTGAACCACTGTTGACAACTGTGGTCAACTGTGGGAATCCAGCAATGTAACCATTACTCTATCTGTTGGTCCCAGCATTGCTTTTCTTCTTAAAGATTTTTGCCATAAGCACATGGATTCATCAGAGAGAGACACAAAGAGATAAAGAGGGGGAAAGTGAGAAATCCTTCTCCAGAGTGGATGGCCATATCACAATCTCTTCTTCATTCTCCTAACAGGCTCTTGGGCACACATACACATGTACCCGGTACGTTTTTCAAACCACTGGGTCTTGAACTCAAACCATGGAGTCAGCCATGTGGGATCCACCTTCACCATCATGTTACCTACTGGCCTGTAACATTGCATTTTTACATAAGTTTGTTTGTTTATTTCATGGGAAGGAGGACTCCCAACAGGGTCTTACATACTGTGAACCTCCTTGCAGCCTTTCAGGCAGCCAAAATCATAAGTGTGTTCAGGTAGACCTAGCATCTGAACTCCTGGCCTTCCCATGTGACTCTAGCATCACACAGAAGCACCCTACTGCCTGCACCAACCACCACGGCCTCAGCATTATATATTTCAGATCCATCTGTGTTGTTTGTGTTGGTGTAATTCAGCAGTTCTTAGAGTGTGGTCTATGGACCCCTTTGGTTTCCCTAAAACCATTTCAAGGTATCCTCCAGGTCAAAACTATTTTTATAATACAAAGATGTTATTAGCTCTGTTCACTGTTGACATTTGTACTAATGGTAGAAAAGCAATGATGAGGGACCAGCAGATAGCGTAATGGCTATGTCGCTGGACTCCCATGTAGTTGACCGCAGTTTGAGTCCTGGACCCAGTGGCTTAAACTCACACTGGGCATGTGTGTGTGCATGCCCAAGATCTCGGGAGGAGAATGGAGAAGAAGGGATTATGGCATGGCCATCACCCTTGGGGGATGATTTCTCTCTGTCTCTCTGTCTTTCTGGAGAGTGTACACACCCCATAGCAAAAAAAAAAAAAAAGAAAGAAAGAAAGAAAAAAAAAAAAGATAATGAATAAATAATAAATAATAAATAATAAATAATAAATAAATGATGAATTCCTGACCCTTTATGAGTAAAGGCAGTGACCCAAAAGTGTGCTGGTAATTATTCTGTTCTTTATCGCCATTTATGGGCTGTTTTTAAAAATTTCCATTTTGGGGATACCCCGCACAGCAATTAAGAGAACTGGATCCCACATGACCGATTAGAGTTTGAATCCCAGCGCTGGCAGCTTGAAAAACTCACCAGTGTATGTCTGTGTGCGTGTCCAGAATCCTGATGGGAAGGAGAAATGGAGGGACAGGGACTGTGTGGTGACCACACCAGTCCAGGGTACTGTCTCTCGCTCTCTCTTTATGGTGAGTGTACACACCTGGCAATTAAAAAAAAAAAAATCCAGTTTTGCTCCTTTTTTTCATAAAGCAGGAAAAATTATTGAGTTTATTAAATCTCAACCCTTGAGAGCATATCTTTTTAACATTCTGTGTGATGAAATGGTAAGTATGCATATCGATGTATAAGGGTTGCCTGGCGGAAAAGCATGTGTAGAGTTATTTGAATTGCAAGTAAACTTGCTTTTTTTTTTTTTTTTTTCTTTTTGCCATAGGGCATGTGCACTTGCCAGAGAGGAACCCAGAGTGACAGTGAGAAATCATCCCCCAAGTTGATGGGATTTTGGGCATGCATACACACACGCCCGGCAGGATTTTCAAGCTACTAGGTCCAGGACTCAAGTTATGGTCGGCCGCCTGGGAGCCTAGCACCTTAACTACTACACCACCTGCTGGCCCCTCTTTTTAAAATAGAAGACCTATTTTTATTTGTTAGAATGATTGGCAGATAAATTATGATTAATCACATAGAGGTATCTGACAGACATTTTCTTGAACATGAATAAGATATGCATGACACTTCAAAGAAAACAACTGTTCCTATTTGTTGCCAATGATAAAATTCCAGTTTTACACGAAAATTAGAATTTAAAGAAACTTGTATCTACTGCCATGAACTTGATAGCTTGCAAATACTTTAAGATATTTGTGATGTGATAGATGGTGATGATAATAATGATTTTTGATGTTACATAAGAAAATGCCATCATTTGGAAGCCTTGCATAATTCAGTGAGCTGGTGTTTGCCAAATGCTGTGTGTGCACTATTATGAAATCATGCATGGGTAAAAGATTCATGCAACATGTGCGGTAAGTCCATGGGTTTTGATATCATAGCCAATAAGAAGTTCACTGTTAGGGTTTGAGATGACACATTACATCTCATCTTTAGAAAATTGTCACCTGTTGGGGGCTGGCAGGTGACATGGAGTTTAAGGGTGCTGGACTCACATGGCCGACCACGGTTTGAATCCCGGTCCTGGCGCCTTGCTTTCTCACTTTCTCTCTCTCTCATTCTGTCCCACTCTGGTCAAATATAAGTAAATAAATAAAGTCAGATAAAATAATTTAAAAAAAAAAAAGAAAATTATCACCTGTTGAGGCCAGCAGATGGTGATTAAGGCATTGGACTCCCACATGGCCGACTGTAGTTTGAGTCTCAGACCTGGCGGTCTGGAAATCACACTGGGTGCATGTGTGTGTGTGCCCAAAAATCCTGATTTGGGAAGAAATTGCATCATGGCCATTTCCCTCACCAGTGCTGTTTCTCTCCAGCAAGTGCACACACCTTATGGCAAAACCTAAAACAGAAAAAAAATCGCTTGTTAAGTTTTAGTAGTGTTGTGGTTTTTTTTTCCCTTTGGAGAGGGTTTTTTTTTTTTTTTTTTTTTTTTTTTTTTGTGTATAGGGTGTGTGTGTGTACACTCGCCAGGAAGACAGAGAGACAGAGACAGTAAGCGAGAAATCACCCCTGGGGGGATGGCCATGCCGCAATCCCTTCTCCTCCATTCTCCTCTTGGGATCTTGGGCACGCACGCACACGCACCCGGTGTGAGTTTAAGCCACCGGGTCCAGGACTCAAACTGCAGTCAACTATATGGGAACCCAGCAACATAGCCATTATGACAACTGCTGGTCCTAGTAGGTTTTTTTCTTTTTTTTTTTTAAAGAATTATTTTATTTAACTTTATTATTATTGTCATTATTATTTTCCAGCTTGATCAGAGAGATACAGAGAGAGAGAGAGAGGAAGTGAGAAAGCAAGCCATCAGATCCGGGACTTGAACCGTGGTTGGCCATGTGGGAGTCCAGCACCTCTAACCACCATGCCACTTGCCGCTCCCTTAAGACAGATTTTTGCGGGACGCAGTTAGCGGAATGGCTATGTCGCTGGACTCCCACGTAGTCAACCGCGGTTCGAGTCCCAGACCCGGTGGCTTAAACTCATGCCAGGCGCATATGCGTGCGTGCCCAAGATTCCAGGAGGAGAATGGAGGAGAAGGGATTGCGGTGTGGCCATCCCCCCTGGGGGGTGATTTCTCGCTCTCTATCTCTGTCTCTCTCTGTCTGTATGGCGAGTGCACGCGCCCTATAGCAAAAACTTCTCCCCCCAAAAAAAGAAGACAGATTTTTGCTGCAGGGCATGTGCTCACCGGAGAGACAGAGACCAAAAGTGAGAAATAACCTCCCGGGGGGTGGTCACACCACAACCCCTTTTCCAGTCTTCTCTTGGGATGCATGCACACAGGCCCACGCCCAGCATGAGTTTTAAGGAATCCAGGACTCGAACTGTGGCCAACTATTTGGGAGCCCAGCAATGTAACTATTATGCCGTCTGTTGGTCCCAAGTATTAGTTTTAAAGAGGAATATCCACAGTTATCTGAAAAGGCTGTTAAAATTATGACTCTCTTTTCCTACTTTATATCTGGATATCTGTATATGATATCTGTATATTCTTCATAGATTTCAACCAAAACACCATTCCGTAGTAGATCAAATGCAGAAACAGAAAAATTGAGCTGTTTTCTATTAAGCCAAACAATAAAAGTTTTACAAAAATATAAATCAGTGCCACTTCTCACTTCTCTCTTAGAAAATAAAGTTATTTTTCAGTAAGAAATATTATTTATGTTAATGCATAGTGTGTTATTTAAAAATAAATGCATATTTTAGAGACATAATATATATGTGTGTGTATGAGGGGGTCTTCAGAAAGTTCGTGGAAAATGCATATTGTGAAAAAACTGACTATGAATTCAAAATATTTTGGTACCAAAATAAACTTAAATCCATTTTCCCATGAACTTTTCTTTAAAAAAATTATTATTTATTTAATTTTATTTATTATTATTATTATTTTTAAAAATCTGCTATGGGGCATACACACTCATGTTGAGAGAGGAAGCCTCCAGTTCCAGAACTTAAACTGTGGTCAGCCATGTGCGAGTTCAGCACTCCAATCACTGTGCCACCTGCTGGCACCTTCCTATGAACTTTTTGAAGTTCCTTGTGTTTGTGTGTGTGTGTGTGTGTATGATAAAAGGTTTTTGGTATCTTTCATAATTTCTAAGAATGTAAAAGGCTCCTGAAATGAAAAACAAGCGTGAATGAACAATGGTTTTCCTCCAGTTTGGTGTTATTGTGAACATTGTCCTCATTGTATACCTGGTACACACCAGCATGCCGTTCTGTAAGGTGTATAACTAGGAATAGAATTCCTGGTTGATGGGGTATATGTACCTGTAACTCATATCCTCAACTTTTCTATCAATAGATAATGCTTGACTTAGTCAGGGTTCCAGTGGGAAACACAGGTCTCTCAAATGAGAGTTTAATAAAGAGAAGGTTTACAAACATGGGTAGTTTGGCAGACAAATAAGTAATAGTGCCATGTCCCAGTGCTAATGATGGCTGAGATCCCTGGGTTCATCTTGGTCTGTAAAGGAACAACAGGGGGAGCCATTATCTCCACTGAGAGGGTAGCTGCGGGAGGGAGCTACCTGATAGGAACTCTGGCCTCCCTTAAAGGGATGCAGAGAGTCCATGGCAGTTGGCAGGAAGAAAGTCTGGGGAATAAATATCCTGACCACCTCCTCTCACCTTCAGCCTCTTGATGCTGCCGTTGCCTGTACTCAGTTTGAAGCCAGAGGAGGGAATTTGATGATACTCTTCTGAGGGTCACCCTCAATTCCATCTGAAATCAAATTTTGGATATGGTGTGAGATAGGGATAAGGTTTTATTTTTCCCTTTTCCAAATGGCTATTCCGTTGATCCAGTGCCATTGACTGAAACAGTCCTTTTCCCACTGCCCTGAAGTGCCACCTTGTCATAAGTCAGGTGTTATAAATGTGTTCTTGATTCCTTAATTCTTTTAGGTCGTCAGAAAATTCATAACGTATTTTCCTATGTTTTTCTTTTCTTTCTTTTTTTTTTTTTTCTTTTGGAAAGGTTTTTGCTATAGGGCATGTGTGCTTACCAGAAAGATAGAGAGACAGGAAGTGAGAAATCACCCCCCAGGGGGGATGGCCACACCACAATCCCTTCCCTTCCATTCTCTTCTCGGGGTCCTGGGCATGCATGCACACATGCCCGGCATGAGTTTAAGCCACTGGATCCGGGACTCGAACCGCAGTCGACTACATGGGAATCCAGCAACATAGCTGTTACGCCAATTGCTGATCCCTCCTATGTTTTTCTATGCAAAAATGTGTTATGACTTTTCTGACGACCCAGTATTTATTTCATGGGTCTGCATACCTACTTTTGGGCTAATGTAACATTGTCTTAATTATTACAGCATTATAATATGTCTTAATATTCAGTGGTAAGTCCTCGCATTTTGTTTTTTAAAGATATGTCGATGTATCTTATACCATATTCTTATTTATTTTCATTTGACCAGAGAGGGACAGAGTGAGAGAGAGAAAGGGAAAGTGAGAAAGCAAGGCGCCAGGTTCAGGATTCAAACCACAGTCAGCCATGTGAGAATCCAGCGCCCTTAACCACCACGCCACCTGTTGGCCCCTCATTTTATTCTTTAGGATTGTTTTGGCTATTAGGTCCTTGGCATTTCAGTATAATTTTAGAATCCATTTGTCAGTTTTTCACACACAAACCTTGGCTGGAATTTTGATTGGGATTTTATTTAGATAAATTTAAAGGAGAAATTAGATCCTTACTATATTTAATCTTTAATTCCTTTGTATACTCATTTATTCACTTATTTATTTATTTAAATTTTTTGTAGAGTATGTGCACTCAACAGAGAGGCAGAGGAAGAAAGGAAAGTGAGAAAGAACTCTGGGGGAATGGCCACACCAAAAATCCCTTCTCCTGCATCCTTTCTCTTCTTGGGATTTTGGGCACACATGCACATGTGCCTGACATGTTTTTCAAGCTGTTGGGTCCAGATCTTCAACTGTGCAGGCACCCATGTGGGATCCAGCCATCTTAACCCCATGTCACCTGGCTGACTCATTGATTTAGTTCTTAATTTTTCAACATTTTTAATAGTGTTTTTTTTTTTTTTTTTTTTTGTCAGAACTGTGTCTATGTTTTGCTATATTTATATTTTAGGTATTAATTTTTTTCTGGATACTATTTAGATGGTGTTATAAAATTTTATCCTGGAGACCAGCAGATGGCATAATGGTCATGTTGCTAGACTCCCACATGTTCTACCACAGTTTGAGTCCCAGACCCGGCAACTTGAGACTCATGTCAGGCTCATGTGTATGTGTGTATAGGATCCCGAGAGGAGAATGAAGGAAAAGGGACTGTGGCATGGCCATCCCCCACTGGGAAGTGATTTCTCGCCTTCTCTCTCTCTCTGCCTCTCTGGTGAACACAGTTGCGCTATAGCAAAAATCTCTTTAAAAAAATGTATCCTGTAGTACATATGGTATGCACATAATAGGTACATAATCATTATAATTTTGTAGAAATACTATGTTTTTTTTTTAGAGAGTGATTTTTGCTATAGGGCACATGCACTCACCAGAGAGACAGAAAGCAAGAAATCACCCACCAGGGGATGGCCATGGAGCATTCCCTTCTCCATTCTCCTCTTGGGATCTTGGGCGCGCACACTCAAGCACCCAGCGTGAGTTTTTTAAGCTACCAGATCTGAGACTTGAACTACGGTCGACTACGTGGGAGTCCAGTCACGTAACCATTATGCCATCTGCTGGTCCCCCCAAGTACTATATTTTTTATGATTAATTCTTATATATTGACAATATTCAGGGACCTTACTAAGTTTACAAATTGGTTATGATAGCTTATAATTGGTTATAATGGCTGATGATTCAATGTGATTTTCTATAAGGTACTTGTGTTGTCTCCAGATAATGATAGATTCATGTTTTCCTTTCCAGTTCTTATGCATTTCTTTTACTTTATTTCATTGTCTAGAATCTTTAGTATGTTTTTTGAATAGAAGTAATTGGAGGCATCCTCCTTTCGTTCCTGATGGCAACATTTCGCCATTAAGAATGATACTTGCAGGGGCCAGCAGGTGGCGTGATGGTTAAGGGCACTGGACTCCCAACATGGCCAAGTCTTGGACCTTGGCAGCCTGCTTTCTCATCTCCCCTCTCTCTCATTCTGTTTCTCTCTGGTCAAATTAAATAAATAAATGAAGGTAAATAAAATAATTCTTTAAAAAAATAGTGATACTTGCTATTGTTGACTTCTGTTTTTTCTTTATTAAATAAAGGGAAGCTTCATTCTATTCCTAGTTTTTATTTTGAATAGGTGATTTTTTAAAAATCCTGTTTAGAGGGCTGGCCCATAGCATGGCAGTTCGGTGCTATGAGTGAAAGCAGGGTCTCGCAGCTGACCGCAGTTTGAGTCTTGGTCCTGACGGCATTGGAATCATGCCAAGTATGTATGTATGTATGTATGTGCATGCCCAAAGTCCTGGTGAGATAGAGAAATGAAAAAGGGAGATTATTGGGACCAGCAGTTAGCGTAATGGCTATGTCGCTGGACTCCCACTCAGTCGACCACGGTTCGCGTCCCAGACCCGGTGGCTTAGAACTCACACCAGGCGTGTGTGTGCGTGCCCAAGATCCTAAGAGGAGAATGGAGGAGAAGGGATTGCGGCGTGACCAATCCCCCTGGGGGGGTGATTTCTCGCTTTCTGTCTCTCTGTCTGTCTGGCGAGTGCATGTGCCCTATAGCAAAAACCTCTCCAAAAAAAGAAAAGGCGGGATTATGGTATGCCTGCTCCTCTTTGGAGAGTGCTTTCTCTCTCTTGGATGAACACACACATCCTCTGACATTCAAAAAAAAATCCTGATTGGCTGGATATATATTTTTCTGATTGGCTATTAACTTATCAAATGTTTTCTCGTTATCTAATGAGATGATAATGTACTTTTTCTTGTTATTTTATTGTGACAGAATATATATATATATATTCTTCATTCTTGATAGAGTACATGTTAAGAGTCAGAGTGAGGGGACCAGCAGGTGGCGTGGTGGTTAAGGCGCTGGATACTCCCACATGGCCGACCACAGTTCGAGTCCTGGACCTGGTGGCTTGCTTTCTCACTTTCCTCTCTCTCTCTGTGTCTCTCTCTGGTCAAATTAAAATGAATGAATGAATGAATGAATAAATAAATAAATCTTTAAAAAAAAATGAGTCAGAGTGAGAGAGTGATGAGCACCCTCCACTTTTCATCAGAGGGCCTGCTGATTCCTGCTGGTACTCTGATTAAATCAGGCCTGGTCATGACTGGAGGACAATCTTGCAGCCCTCCATCCCTTTGGATCTTGGATATTTACAAGCTTATTTCAGGCTGACCAGGTCAGGGATTTGAACTTCAATTGTCATATAGAATCCTGGTTCTTCTGAGTGCTGCATTACTTCTGACCATGGAGCCAGCCTAAAATATATTTATATATCCTTTTTTTTAGAGAGATTTTTTGCTATAGGGCATGTTTGCTCACCAGAGAGACAGAAAGTACATACGCTCAGCACAAAGAGACAGAAAGTGAGAAAGCAAGCCGCCACATTCAGGACTCAAACCACAGTCAGCCATGTGGAAGTCTAGCACCTTAATCACCATGCCACCTACAGGCCCCTCTGACAATATTTTTAAACTAGTGTCTACTGTATATACCTGTAATGTGACGAATGATCCATTTCAGTTTAAATCTGCCATGGGATTAATTGCTTTCTATTTTCCTACCTGTTCTTCTATCTTTTCACCTCTTGTCAGTTACACATCATTACTGTTCTCTTAGCCTCTTTTAGTGGGTATCTATTCTAACGTGTCCTTGGCCTATTAAAGACTGATATAGAGTAAAACTGTCACTCTTTGTGGATAATGAAAGGGTGTGAGAACACTTGAATGTTGTCCCATCTTAAATGCTATCATTTTATAATTTTCTCTATATTGTAACGCCCACAAAAGACTTTTTTTTTCTTTTTTAAAGAGAGGTGTTTGCTATCAGGTGCATGCACTCACTAGAGACACAAAGAAGGACAGAGAGACAGAAAGTGAGAAATCACCCCCAGGGGGATGGCCATGCCATAATTCTTTCTCCTTCTATCTTCTCTCCAGATTTTGGCAGGCACACACGTGTCCAGCATGACTTTTAAGCCACTGGGTCTGAGACTGGACTGTGGTCGACTACGTGGGAGTCTAGCAATGTTACCATTATACCATCTGCTGGTCCCAAGATTGCTTTTTAAAAGTCAATATTCATTTAGTTTTATTCATTTACCTGTTTCTTTTCTTTTTTCTTTCTTCTCTTTCTCTTTTTCCCCTTCCTTTCTTCCTTTCTGTTTTTTTTCCCCCCATGTCTCCTGGCTTCCATCTTTCCTTTAAAAAGAGTTTTTGTTATGTGCCAGCCAGTGGCATGATGGTTAAAGGTGACTGTATCACACATGGCCAGTTGAGCTGTTTGAGTCCCAGACTCAGTGGCTTGAAAAACACACTGGGCACGTGTGTGTGTGTGTGCGCCCAAAATCCCAAGAGAAGAATGGAGGAGACTGGGTTGTGGTGAGATGATCCCTCTGGGAGGTGATTTCTCTCTCTCTCTCTCTCTCTCTCTCTCTCTCTCCTGCATCTCTTATGGGTGAGCCCATGTACCCTATAGCAAAAACAAACAAAAAAAAGGTCTTATTATCTGAAAGCATCAATTTCTTCTTTATCTTTGACGCTTTCTCATTTTTGTTTCTGCTGGATTTGGCCTTTAAAACCCACAGTTGTCTCCCGTTGGCACTGTGAAGGTGCGGGTGCATTGAACCCTGCCTTCCACCTTTTCCTGTTGACTTCAGCCTCTTGCTTCTATTATGCTGATCTGTATTTTTCCCTCCTGCTGGCTGTTTCTTAGTTTTTTCTTTTTGGTTTTCAACAGTTTAACCATGGCGTGTTTAGGTAACGTGTTTTTATTTATATATATATATATATACATATATATATATATATATATATATATATATATATATACACGATATATATATAGACGTTATAGTTATACACACGCACGCACACACACACTCATGTATATTAGATAGACAGATAGATAGATAGATAGATAGATAGATAGATAGTTTGGAGTTGGAATGTTTTCAAGTCTGTAGTTTGATGCCTTTTGTCGGTTTTAGAAAATTTTTAGCCATTGGGCCAGCCGGTGGCATGGTGGTTAAGGCGGCTGGATCTCACATGGCCAGCTGTGCTGTTAAAGTACTGGACCTGGGGGCTTGAGAAACACCATGGGCATGTGTGTATATGTGCTCAAAATCCTGAAAAGAGAGTGGAGGAGAAGGGATTGTGGCATGACCATCTGTGGAGGGGTGCTTTCTTTTTGTCTCACTGGCAAGTGCATGCATCCTCTGGAAAAAGCAAACACAAAACACAAGAAAATTCTCAGTTGTTGTCTCCTTAGATACTCTTCTGTTCCATTCTGTCTTTTCCCCTTCTTTTTATTCAGACACTTCATGTGTTAATCCTTTTTACTGTATCTCAGATGGCTTGCCATATTTTCATCCTGGTTTTCCCTCAAGCTTCAGTCTTGATATTTGCTTCTGATTAAGACACCAGGTAACTAAATCTTTCTTCAACTGTATCTAATTTGCCGTTAAACATAGCTGTTGAATATTCAATTTCAGTTACTGTTTTCAGTTTTAGAGTTTTGTTTATTTATTCTTTCAGAGGTGGAGGCACCCTTAATGGGTTCTTCACTCCATGATCTACCCCTAGGCAGGTCCTCAGCCAGCCAGGACCACAGCACACACATGCACTCCTGTGTGTGTGTAAACGGAGACCCCCCCCCATGGGAACCTGGGACCTTCCCATGTGGCCTCTGCCTCACAGAGCATTGTGTTACTGTTGTGCCACTGTGCCTGGCCCAGTTTTAGAATTTATATTTGAGTTTCCTTTTAAGAGTTCTCAATTCCCTGCCAGAATTCTCAATCATGTTTTTTTTTTTTTTTTTTTTTTTTTTGGAGAGGTTTTTCGCTATAGGGCGCGTGCGCTCGCCGGACAGACAGAGAGAGACAGAGAGACAGAAAGCGAGAAATCACCCCCCAGGGGGGATGGTCACGCCGCAATCCCTTCTCCTCCATTCTCCTCTCGGGATCTTGGGCACGCACGCACACGCGCCCAGCGTGAGTTGTAAGCCACCGGGTCCAAGACGCGAACCGCGGTCGACTACGTGGGAGTCCAGCGACATAGCCATTACACTAACTGCCGGTTCCCTCAATCATGTTTTTAATTACTTGAAGGTATTATAACAAGACAATGACAATAGACTCATAGGGGAGCCAGGGATGGTCTGGGATGTTAGTCATGCTTGCTGCCTTCTATACGGATATTGTATGCTAGAATTTGCAAAAGCAGTTCGAGGATCTGGAGAACATTAAGCTTATTCTGGATTTTTGCTTTTGGCAGGCAGTTAGGCTGAGTGGACATAGTTCAGTTGTCCTTCCCAGCTGGACTTCAGGCTGTGTGAGGGATAGACTATTCCTGGTATAGTTTTCTTTTGTTTAAGAATTATTTAATTTCGGGACCAGCAGTTAGTGTAATGGCTATGTCACTGGACTCCCACGTGGTCGACCACAGTTCGCGTCCCGGACCCAGTGGCTTAAAATTCATGCTGGGCGCGAGTGTGTGCGTGCCCAAGATCCCGAGAGGAGAATGGAGGAGAAGGGATTGCAACGTGGCCATTTCCCCTGGGGGGGTGATTTCTTACTTTCTCTCTGTCTCTCTGTCTGGTGAACGCACGCGCCCTATAGCAAAAACCTCTAAAACAAAAAAAAGAATTATTTAATTTTGTTTATTATTACTTAATTTGCTATAGGGCCCATGTGCTTACCAAAGAAATAGAGATAGAGTGAGAAAGCAAGCCACCAGGTCTGGGACTCAAACTGCCGTCAGCCATGTGGGAGTCCAGTGCCTCAAGCACCATACCATAGGGTTTAGTCTCAGGGTCCCAACTGAAATCTTGGGGTGCTTACTACTCCACATTCACCTGGGTAGGCTGAAATGCCAGCCCTATTTCTGTTCACTTAGATTTGTGTGCTGCTGAAAGCTCTGCTTAGCTTCTTGCTTCTCAGCAAGTTTTGGAACTTTCTAACCATTAGCTGTCTAAAAAAATATTATCAAACATGCAAACATGTCTTCTAAATATCTTGTAAGTAGTTGCTCTAGTCAACTCAGGATCCAAACAAAGGTGAGATACTGTTATTGGTTATTCCTTTTCTAACTTGTGTGTGTCTCCTCCCTTTTTTAAAATTTCCAGAAACAAAATCAGGTGTTTTATAGAATTTCCCATATTCTGGATTGTGTTGATTGCATCCCTCTGGTCCTTCCCATAACCTGGTAATTATATCCAGAGGCTTAAACAGATTGGGATTTGGGAACACCTGATGTCAAGTTGACCCTTGCTTTATGATGTTGAGACCGATCAGTGAGTTGGTCGTGGGTCAGCATAGGCTTTCCACCTGGGTCTGCATCGGGAGTGTCCTCATCTGTCAGTCACCCGAGGGTTTTCCCAGCCAGTGGTGAGCACTGTCCCGACCCAGCATTTCACCGGGTCTGCAGTGCGGTGGGAGGCTTGTGCCATCAGTCCCTCTGCATATGGTAGTCAGGTGAATTCTTTTTAACCCAGTATATATTCCTCCAGTGCATGAATTTTTCCCCAAGTTTACTTTTGATTATTGACTTTCCTTTTTTGTTTGTTTACAGAGGTTTGGCTTTTCCCTCCAAAGGAGCAGTAGCAATCAGTATTGTTATTGCCGTTTATACTCATCGGCCCTCTGTGTATTATTACTTTACTTATTTTTATTTATTTTTGGGTCATTTTTGCTGTAGGGCACACACACTCACCAGAGAGGGGAAAAGTGAGAAATTACCACCTGGGAGGATGGCCACACTACAGTCCCCTTCTCCTTGGGATTTTTGGGCACGTGTGCCCAGCGTGTTTTTCAAGCCATTGAGGCTGGGATTTGAACTGTGTGGCCGGCCATGTGGGATCCAGAGCCTTAACCTCCACGCCACCTGCTGGCCTGTATTATTACTCTTTATTGGTTTTACCATTGTAACTTCTTTTTCTTTTTTGATTATTGCCATATGGCTGGCACATGCACTCATTGGAGAGAGATAGAGACAAAAAGAGGGAAAGTGAGAAATCATGCCCCTGGGGGGATGGCCACAGTGTAATCCCTTCTCCTCCATACTCCTCTTGGGATTTTGGGCACGCATGCACCTGGCGTGGTTTTCAAGCCACCAAGTCCGGGGTATAAACCAGTTGACTATGTGGGAGTCCTTCATATTAACCACTATGCCACCCGCTGGCCCCTTTCTTATATTCTTTTACCTTTGCTCTGTTGTTTTCTAAGAAGGATGCTGTCCCAGAATAAATGTGTCCTTTCACTTGATTTCCTGAAGTAGCCTTCTCTTTATTTTCTCCACTGTGGATTTTAATGTTATTATCTCAAATGATTCCTTACAGCCTGCTTTTGCCTTCCTTATTTTTTTCCTGTGTATTTCCCTTCTAAGATGTAGAGTTCATGTTACAGTGCATTCTGTTGCAAATATAAATCTACTTCCTAAAGTTTTTCTTTTTGCTTATTTTGTAGATAATGCTCATTGGTAAGTTTATCTCCAAATCCTTCGAAGATTTATATTTTACTTATCACGTAAGATTTTTTTTTAAAAAAAGCATGTGAATTTTGTCTAGATGCAACAGTTACAGATGTACAGGTGAATGATTCTTTCTCTTTCCCCTTCCTTCTGGGTGGTGGTCTGATCTCAGAGCTGCAACGGGGCAGGGTTATGTGATGTTCCCAGTGGCAGACTGTTATATCTCTGTTTCATCACACTGGCATTTGCACCTGCCTCTCGTTCCTAGTTCTCTAATCCTTTCAACTTAGGAAACAATGCATGCGCCTATCCTTTCTTTCTTTTTTTTTTTTTTTAATTTGCCAGAGTGTGTGCACTTGCCAGAGAGAGGTAGAGAGAGGAAGAAGGAAGCATTTCCATGGGAATGGTCATTCAGCACTTCCTTTTCCTCCATTTCTCCCTCCTTTCAGGATTTTGAGACACACACACAGTGCATGTGTTTTTGAGTTTTTATTTTCTTAAAGAATTTTAAATTTTAACTTTATTTATTTATTTTTAATTTGACCAGAGAGGGACAGAGTGAGAGAAAAAGAGAGGGAAAGCGAGAAAGCAAATCACCAGGTCCAGAACTCGAACTGCGGTCAGCCATGTGGAAGTCTAGCGCCCTTAACTACCATGTCACCTTCCGGCCCCCACACTGCATGTTTTTAAGCACTTGGGTCTGGGACTCCAGCCGTAGAGTTGACCCTGCAGGGTCCAGCTGCCTTAACCATCAGGCAGCAGGTTGACCCTATCCTTGCTTTCTTTTCTTTTCTTTGAGAGATTTTTGCTGTAGGGCGGTACATGTACTTGCCAGAGAGAGGGAGAGAGAAAGTGAGAAATCACCCCTCAGGGAGGATAGCCACTCTGCAATCCCTTCTCCATTCTCCTCTTGGGATTTTGTGCGCATACACCCTAACGTGAGTTTCAAGCTGCCAGGTCTGGTACTTGAGATGTGGTTGGCTCTATGAGAGTCCAGTGCCTTAACCACTATGCCACAAACTTGTCCCTCAAGCCTTTACAGATCTTCAGAATTCCCTGTGGCTCTGGCAGTCCAGTATTTCCAGCTGCTCACTGGGCATCCCTACTTGACTCACCTACCACACCACAATCTCGGAATGTTAGAAGAGTGTTCGTGGGGCTGGACCGTGGTGCAGCCATAACACCTGACACTCTGCCAGGTTGACCCACATGGGAAGGCTCCAGGCTCAGGTTGGGAGACGTCCCTGAGTGCCTGAGGATGCACATGCCCATGATCCGGGACTGTCTGAGGCTGGAAGTAGATTGCAGCACTAAGACCTTGTTAGGGGTGCTTTCTCTGTCTTTTTTTTGTCTTCCTACATTCATGGAAGAAATAAATAAATGAGGAGGGTTTTTTATTTTCCTCTGAATCTAATGATTTTTTTCCCCTTCTATCTCTACCTTTTCCAATCTCTAAAACTTGAAAATCCCGAGCCCTGTTTGGCTCAGTTAGAAGTTAGCTCTGTAAGAACTTTCATATTTCCACTTAAGCAGTTATTGTTCCTCTTGGGCAAATACAGGATGCTGAAGATGACTTAACCTCTTAGTTTTTGATGACTTCCTCATATTTGTGAGATTTACTCATCTCTGTAACCCTAGTCTTCGGGAAAGTGCCCAACACGTGGTAGACACATTTGGAGTTATTTTTCATGAAGTATGTCACCGTTGTGACCTGTTACTGCCATACAAGCTATGGGGTGGGAAACTGAGCTATTGTATTTTAACTTTCTTAGGTTCTTTTTTTTTTTTGCCAGTCTAACCTTTTCCCATTAAAAAGTAAAGTGCAAAATCTTTAGTTTCATGATAGGCTATGATCTAATTTGTTGAATGAAAAAGTGATGCTGTGTATGTGAGCGTTTGTCAGTGTATGATTATGATGTGTTAACTTTACTGTATGTAAATTAAACTTAGTAAAAAGGAGAAGTATTTAGGTTGCCTCTCCATAGTTTTTCTCGCCCTTAATGAAGTCTTTATTTTTTGTCTCTCACTGCCTTTTTGTCACATGGGTGACTGAGAGAGGCTGGACTAGTTAGAAAGGAGACCTGGTTGGGAGAAAGTGCAAGATGGCGGCGATGGCCTGGGAAGCCTAAGGGTAGCAGGGTTCTCCGAGGTGTGCCTCGAACGTCTGAGACGGCCAAGAGTCTGAAGACATCAGTGGTCAACAAGCAGTCTGGCCCCAGGCAAGCAAGGGACAGAGCCCATCTGGTCAGCCCAGAAGCGAGGCATTACCAGTGGCCCAAACTGAACCTACAGCGGGTGCCCTTTGCTTTGTGTCCCCTCTGAAACCTCTAGTCTGGGCAGAAAGTGCGTTCCACATCTGAGCCTGGAGTGTGAGTGAAGGGAAGGCACCAGAAGAGCAGCCTTTCATGCTCTTGCTTTAGCACTTGTAGCCAGTATTCAAACCAGAGTGGTCTCTCGAGGGCTTTCTGGTGGCAATTGCCAAGGGTTTCATTCCTTATGAACGCAGCTGTTAGTTAGAAATCCCCCTTATCGTTCCCTGGGGAAGTGAGCCACGCAGCCAAGTGCTACCAGCCCTCTGGCCTTTTTTAGTGTCCTCTTGCTTTTAGATTTTGGTCTACCCAAATCACCTTTAACAAAAGGACTGTTTCATAATACACCCAAGTGTCCTTTCCAAATGTCTTCAGTCCCTCAGAGGGCCTGGGCATCTGGCAGCAGTCCTAACTGCTCTTGTTTGCCCACAGTTCCCAGAGTCAATTTTGTAGAATATTTTCAGAGATCCTTTTATGTAAATTTAAAAAACCCAAAGGCTGTAAGTGTTCCATAGTGTCACTTTTTTAAAATTAAAGAATTTCATTTTATTTATTTATTATTATTATTTTTTTTGGAGAGGCTTTTGCTATAGGGCGCGTGCGCTCTCCAGACAGACTGAGAGAGACAGAGAGACAGAAAGTGAGAAATCACCCCCTAGGGGGGATGGCCACACCGCAATCCCTTCTCCTCCATTCTCCTCTCGGGATCTTGGGCACACACGCACACGCACCCGGTGTGAGTTTTAAGCCACTGGGTCCGGGACGCGAATTGCGGTCGACTATGAGGGAGTCCAGCGACATAGCCTTTACGCTAACTGCTGGTCCCTCATTTTATTTATTATAATTACTTTTTATTTTGACCAGAGAGAGAGAGAGAGAAAGGGTAAGTGAGAATGCAAGCCACCAGGTCCGAGACTTAAACCGCAGTTGGCCTTGTGGTAGTCCAGTGCCTTTAACCACCATTCCACCTGCAGCCCCGATAGTGTCACTTCTTAATAATGACTGTTGTACTATCTGGAAAGATTAGTTATCCTTTAAACTAGCTGCTCTTAAACATTATCCAGGACCCTAAAGAGCTCTTATTTAGGTGGGTTATGTTTTCTGTATTAGAAGTTAAAACAAAATTATTTCATTTATTTATTCATTTTTGGAGAGGGATTTTTGGCTATAGGGTGTGTGCGCTTGCTGGAGAGACAGGGAGAGACAGAGACAGAAAGTGAGAAATCACCCCCCCGGGGGATTGGCCATGCCATAATCCCTTCTCCATTCTCCTCTCACGATTTTGGGCATGCATGCATGTGTGATAAAACAAAAAAAATTTAAATATGTATTATTTTTCTTAAAAAAATTAGGAAACTCCTAACAAGTTAATATAAAATATTTCATGGAAAAGCTATATTTTCCCAAAAACAAATTTTTTTTCCAAAAATAAAATTAGGGGCCAGACAGTGGTGCAGCTATAATACAGTACTTTACAATACTCATTACATGAAAGGTTCCAGGTTTGTGCCTGGATACCTCCCTGTGTGTTCTGGGCATGCTCATGCCCATGATCCTGGGCTGGCTGAGGCTGGGAATGGATAGTGGCATCCAGACCCTGTTGGGGGTGCTGTTTCTCCATCTCTCTCACTCATGGAAGAGATCAATAAACCTGCCTACATTTCTGTATATCTTTAACATTTTGGCAAAAGAGAGCTGATGTTCATATCTGCCTCTGTATTCAATTTGTCATAATATGTTTTGGTTGAAGTCCATGGAGAAAATCCAGTCTTACACAGATGTTGGGAAAGGAGGGGTATTTTAATAGCTTTTTCCAATAATAGTGGATATCCTTCTTCCATACTACACCCATACTTGACAAATGGTATTTTCTTCAAAATTAGTTGCAGCATGGCATCTAAAATTATATTAATGACCTCCTTTTTATATCTTATATACTTGTAAGAAAATGAATATGAAAAGATAAATATTATATAATTTGAACTTTGTAAAATCAGAAGCACACATCATTTCTATTGAGTTGTCGGAAAAGTCATGATATATTTCATGATATATTTTTCTATGCAAAAATGCGTCATGACTTTTCCAACGATCCGCCATTTTATAAATGAAGTTGAGTCCAGAAGAGTCCCACTTAATAAACTGTCGGAGAACTACTTGAGTCCATGTGAGGAAATTGCCCATTATGGGCTAGATTTAATTTGGGGACCAGATTAACTAAAGGATAAAGATCTCCCGTTCACCTGACTGTTGTTTGTCTCCCAATTAGATCCTGACTGATAATTAATTGCAGGATTTTTTTCTGTTTATTTTCTAATGCTATTTTTAATTTTTTTACTCTAGACTTATTCTGGACTCTTCTGTGTAGTTATAAATCCTTACAAGAATCTTCCAATTTACTCGGAGAATATTATTGAAATGTACAGAGGGAAGAAACGCCATGAGATGCCTCCACACATCTATGCTATATCGGAATCTGCGTACAGATGCATGCTTCAAGGTAATTGAAATCTAGAGTACTAAATACTCTGAATTTCTTCGCTATAATGTAGTGTTTTTTAATGTCTAAGCCAGTTTCACAAAAGGCCTTTTCTTTTTTTAAACAAAGATTAAGATAAAAGTAAGTAAAAAGTTTATTGAATTCTTGAGGCTGGTAGGTGGTGTGGTAGTTGAGGTGTTGGCCTCTCACATGGCCAACCATGGTTTAAGTCCTGGATCTGGTGGCCCCAAAATTACAACCAACCAACAAATAAATAAATAAATGTTTAAAAAAAAAAAAGGAAAAAAAAATGAGTTCTTGAGATGGCATAGATACTATGGCCATTTTCTTTACTTCTTTTTTTTTTTTTTTTTTTTTTTTTTTTCTGAGAGATTTTCACTATAGGGCGCGTGCGCTCGCCAGACAAACAGAGAGAGACATAGAGACAGAAAGTGAGAAATCACCCCCCGGGGGGATGGTCACGCCGCAATCCCTTCTCCTCCATTCTCCTCTCGGGATCTTGGGCACGCACGCACACACGCCCGCGATGAGTTCTAAGCCACCAGGTCCGGGACGCGAACTGCGGTCGACTACGTGAGAGTCCAGCGACATAGCCATTATGCTAACTGCTGGTTCCTGAGAGCTTTTCTTGCTATAGGGCGCATGCACTCTCCAGAGACACAGAGAAAGACAGGAAGTAAGAAATCACCCCCCAGGAGGATGGCCACGCCGCATTCCCTTCTCCTCCATTCTCCTCTCAGGATTTTGGGCATGTACATACACATACACACACAGCATGAGTTTTTAGCCACCAGGTCTGGGACTAGAACTGCAGTCAACCACATGGGAGTCCAGTGATGTAACCATTACACTATCTGCTGGTCCCATAATTTTTTGTATAATACACATTGTTGTCAACTTTTGAAGGTTCTTTATACTACACAACACAATAGGGTCAAACATTAGCCAGGACAGTCACACAGTAGCCTGAGCAGCTGCTACTGAAGCTCATGCCCATTTCATTTTTGTTTTTTATAGGTTTTTGCCATCGGGTTCATGCACTCACCAGAGAGACAGTGAGAGGGAAAGAAATCACCCCCAGCCCCTGCCCAGGGGGACGGCCATGACACAATCCCTTCTCTTCCATTCTCCTCCAGGGATTTGGGGCACATGTGCACATGTGCCTGGTGTGAGTTTCAAGCCTCCAGGTCCAGGACTGGAACCTCAGTTGGCCATGTGGGAGTCCAGCTGCTCTAACCACCACACTACCTGCTGGCCCTTCACATACCTATTTCTTTTTTTTTTTTTTTTTTTTTTTTTGGAGAGGTTTTCGCTATAGGGCGCGTGTGCTTGCCAGACAGAGACATAGAGACAGAAAGCGAGAAATCACCCCCCAGGGGGTATGGTCACGCCGCAATCCCTTCTCCATTCTCCTCTCGGGATCTTGGGCACTCATGCACACGCGCCCGGCATGAGTTTTAAGCCACCGGGTCCGGGACGCGAACCGCGGTCTACTACGTGGGAGTCCAGTGACATAGCCATTACGCTAACTGCTGGTTCCCCACATACCTGTTTCTGATGCTGATCAGTCTAGTCTTTCAATTACAAAGGTGAGCGGATTGTTAACTGCCACTGGACCCGTGAAGAGGATCTATAGCTTGAGAGAGAACCAAGTGGTTCTCAGAGCATATGGTCCCACTTAACTATTTTGTTAACATTCGATTCCCCATCCAAACTGTTAAGATCTTTTAAATTTATGTTGTGTTTTTAAATTAAATGCATGTATCATCCCTCCCAGTTTCATGTCATGCATAAGTTTTTGGGGCATGTCACACCTTCAAGTATATTGACAAAAATATCAAGAGATTCATTTTTTTGTTTGTTTTTAGTTTAGGGCATGTGGGTTCACCAGAAAGAAATGGAGTAGGGGGGGAAATCACCCCCTAGGGTGATGGCCTTGCTACAGTCCCTTCTCCTTCATTTTCCTCATGCTTTTTGGCATGTGCACACACATACCTGGTGTATTTTTCAAGCCACCAGGCCCAGGATTTGAACCATGCAGTCGGCCATGTGGAATCCAGCCTCCTTAATCTCTGTTCCACCTGCTGGCCCGGTTCACTTGATTTTTTAATTCCATAAAATAGAAGAGTGTTGGGACCAGCAGGTAGCATGGTGGTTTAGGACTGGACTCCTACATGGCCAGCTGTGGTTCAGCTTCCAGACCTGGTAGCTTGCTTTCTCATTTCTGTCTCTCTCTCTGGCGAGCACATGTACCTTATAGCAAATTTAAAAAAAAAAAAAAAAAAAAAAAAAATGATGATGAATAAAATTAATTCTTTAAAAAAAATCCAGAATATTGCTTATTCTTTTCTTAAGTTTGGATTCTAGAGGAGACACCAACAAAATGCAGTGTGTGCCTAGGATACGGTAGTTGTCCAATAAATACTTGTTGAATGGATGAATGAAGCAGAGTTCTTTGACACAAACTTGGTAACAGAAAATAATATGCTCAGGAAAAGCAAGGAATGGCAGAGTTGACATAGTCGGAACTTAAGCAATGAAATAGAGTACTATAATGCAGATTCAAAAGAAACCAGTAGAACTGATGAGAGAAAGAGTAGGAAATGTCGAACATGCTTCAAGACTCAGGTTCTGGTAAAGAAGTGATATTTTGAAAAAAATTCATCTGAGCTGAAGACTTAGGTTTTCAGATCGCAAAGTGCCAGGCAGGAAGAGGACACCTGCCTCATCTTACCTAGCTTAGTGGGTGGGGCAAAATTAGATGATGGCAGCGAAAGGGGAGTCATTGTCATCAGACTTCCCACCTGCCGTACTCTGCCATCATCGGAAGCTGAGCACTAACATCAGCGCCCACCCTGTCCATTGTCATTAGCACTCTCTTAGCTAAGATGCCCACAGTCCCGCTCACCACCCAGGTGGGTCTTCCTTTGCTCCTCCCTCCTTCCTGTCCAGCCAGTCTCCATTCAGTAGCAGGCAGTCAACGCTGCCACCTACCTCAGCTGACCTAGACAGATAGAAAGGAAGGTTTTACTGTAATTAACTGCAGGGGGCACCTTTTGGGCCACCGTGAATATTTAAGACCTGAGATTCTGCCATCTTCCTGGTGTCCACACTTCCTTGTTCTGTTTTGTTTTATTTCCATATTGTTTCTTTTTCACTTTTTGCATTAGATAACTTCCACTCTGATGTGCAAACTTCTCTTTTTTAAGAGGTTTTTGCTATAGGGCACGTGCACTCGCCAGAAAGACAGAGACAGAGAGACAGAAAGCGAGAGATCACCCCCAGGGGGGGATGGCCATGCCGCAATCTCTTCTCCTCCATTCTCCTCTCGGGATCTTGGGCTTGCACGCACATGCACCCGATGTAAGTTTAAGCCACCGGGTCCAGGACTCAAACCACAGTCAACGATGTGGGAGTCCAGCAACGTAGCCATTACACCAACTGCTGGTCCCTCATAGTCTGTGTCTTCAATGAATGTTTTCTTTTCCTCCCTATTTTCTTTTTCTTTTTTTGATGAGATTTTTACTATAGGGCGCGTGTGCTTGCCAGACAGAGACAGAGATAGAAAGTAAGAAATCACTCCCCAGGGAGGATGGCTACTTCACAATCCCTTCTCCTTCATTCTCCTCTCGGGATCTTGGGCACACATGTACACACGCCTGAGTGAGTTTTAAGCTGCCGGGTCTGGAACTCGAACTGCGGTTGCCTATGTGGGAGTTCAGCGATGTAACCATTACGCTACCTGCTGATCCTGCCTTTCAAGTTTTCTGAAACCCGGCTTTCCTCTGAGTGTGGGATTCAAGCCCAGTCAGTGAGGAGTGCTCATCACTCAGATCCTATGCAGTGGGAGATGGGTTAGTGTCTTTCCTCGCCAACGTCTGCTCACCCATGACTCCTTACCTCGTGGAAAAGCTGCACTTACTCCAGCTCCCCTCATTCCTTTCAGCAGCAGCTTTCTGCATAGATCTTTACTCCTTTATGGCTTGGCCTCTCTCTGCCTTCAGCCTTACCATTGATCTCTGAGGTTCTTTTTTTTTTTTCCATCCAAAATACACTGTGTATTGGCTCAATCAAGCACATCAACATACATGTTTTCAACAAATAATTTTCCAATTCTTATGTCTTGTATCCTTTGTTTTTGTTTTGCCATCCTTGATTCCTTGTCCCTCACCCTCTGCCATGTCCCACCCTCCTCCCACATTGTCTCTGGTATCCGTGGTTGCTTTCTATGCCTCCCCCCCCATTTAATTGATTTGCTAATGAACTTAATTAGTCTAAATATATCCAATAGCTAGCACAGCTGATATATACCTATACATGAACCCAAGTCTGACTTTAGGCATAAACCCCAGTGAGTAGAATGAACATATTATAAAGTAGTACCCAGCTGGGGCTATATAGCTTACTGCAGTCATCAAATATGCATTTTTTTAAAAATTGATACAAACAGTTATACCGTTTTTTTTCCTCCTGCAACTTTTCTTTTTATAATTACTTAACATTCATTGCCTGAGCATCATCACAACGTACTAAATGTGGTTTCCCATCTAGAATAAACTGCATAGTGGTTTAATCAAGCATGTTATCATCGATAATATTCCATTTCTCCTTTCATACGTATGTATACGTATATATATGTTTTTTACCCCATGTTTGACCCTCTGCCCTTTCCCACTCTCTTATTACACTAATCTCTGCTATATACAGTTGTCTTCCATTCCTTTTTCCCCAACATTTTGTTGACCACACAATATCATAAATAATCCAACTACTTTCAGCAGATAATTTCAAGAAGAGTAGTTTTGAACTGGTAATGATATTTCTTTGAAACTTAAAGCCTAGAAACAGGTTAGTATTCTGTTCAAATAGTAGGTACATGCACCTATCAACAGCTCAAGACAGGACAAAAATCCTTTAAAACCAGAAAACAAAGCTTAGGAGGAAAGCAGCAATAATTCAGTCAAGTCACAGAATGTTATTTCATCAGTTCAGTCTCATGTACTTAATCTTTCTTCTGTTACGGTTCGATCATCCGGGGAACCAGCAGTTTGCGTAATGGTTATGTCGCTGGACTCCCACGTAGTCGACCGCGGTTCGCGTCTCGGACCTGGTAGCTTACAACTCACGCCGGGCGCGTGTGCGTGCGTGCCCAAGATCCCAAGAGGAGAATGGAGGAGAAGGGATTGCGGCGTGACCATCCCCCCTGGGGGGTGATTTCTCGCTTTCTGTCTCTATGTCTCTCTCTGTCTGTCTGGCGAACACACGCGCCCTATAGCGAAAAACCTCTCCCCCCCCCAAAAAAAAAAAAAAAAAAAAAAAAGGTTCGATCTTCCAGCTTGAATTCTGGGATATAATATTCATCTCCAAACATTGTCCCTACAAAGTTGCCCATTTTCTTAGTTTTTGAACTCTTATTTCTGTGTGTCTGCATTTAATTTTACTGACATAGCACTCCCTTAAGAACTTCTTGGAGATCTGGTCTGGTGCTGGTAAATTCTTTCAGGTTTTGTTTATCTGGGAAAGTTCGTGTCTTTTCTTCCCAAATGAATGATAACCTTGCTGGGTACAGAATTCTCGGTTGAAATTGCTTTTCCCTTAGTATTTTAAATATATTTTCCCATTCTCTCCTCGCTCGCATTGTTTCTGATGAGAGGTCTGCCGTTAGTCTGATGGGATACCCTTTGTAGGTAACTTGCCTTTTTTCTCTTGCCAGTCTTAGTATCTTGTCTTTGTCTGTGGTTTTGGTCAATCTGGCTATAATGTGTCTTGGAGAAGATTTTCTTGGGTTGATTCTATTTGGGGTCCTCTGTATTTCTTGGGACTGAATCTTTGAGTGCCTCTCCAAGTTTGGAAAGTTTTCTTGCAGGATTTCATGGAATAGATTATCAATGCCCTTATGAGTCTCTTCACCCTCTGGGATGCCTATTATCCGAATGTTTGGACGTTTAATTGTATCTAGTACATCTTGCATATTAGTCTCAAATTTTTGGGCCATTTTCTCAGTCTTTATGGTGGATTTTTCTAGGCCAGCCATTTTCTCTTCTACATTAGAGATTCTATTTTCTGTATGATCTAGTCTGCTTTTAATACTTTCAAGGGAGATTTTGACTTCTTGTATTATAGCCTTCATCTCTAACAGTTCCATCTGATTCTTTTGTAAAGTGTGAAACTCCTCTTTTAGAACTTGCATGAATTTCCTCACCTCCTGGAACTCTTCAACTCCTTTCTCCTTCCTCTTCAGCAGTTCCTTGTCTCTCTTCCATCTCTGTTAGCTTTGCCATTATGAATGTTCTGAATTCTTTATCAGACATTTCCATGATTTCCATTGAACTGTGTGTGGATGAAGAGGAGCTATCCGTTTCCCCTGGAGGTGAGGCATTTTCCTGCTTTTCCATATTTCTTGTGGTCCTGCAGCGATTTCTAGTCATCTGGTGGATGGTCGTTTTCTTCCCAAACTTGGAAGTTCAATCTGAGGGTCGGGGAGTATGCAGAAATGGAAGCAGAGGGAGGGAAACAATACCAACAACAGCAAAAAAACAGACAAGAAACAGAGAAAAAGAAGAGAAAAACTTTTGAATAAATCTAAAAAAGAAAAATTAATATTCAAAAACTTTCAATAAAAATCAATAATTAGAAAACCGCGCGGCGTGCAAGCGCGCCACGCGAAATGGCTAGATCTCAGGAGCCATGGAGCAGACTGTCTCTTGAAGAAGGGCTGTTCTGGGAGGAGGAGAGGGGATTATTAACAAAATAAAGGCCTAGGAGGGAGGGGCCAAAGGGCCCTGTAAAACGCCTCACCTTAAAAAATTCTAAAAAGCAAAAATTTAAAAAAAGACACAGAGAGAGAGGACAGAGACAGAGGTAGAGAGAGACAAAGATTGATTCAGAGACAGGAGACTTGAAAGGGGTTTTCCTACCACGTGGGTTTTGTATGCTGGAGGCCCAGTTAGGAGTGGGACATCTTTCTTTCTCCCAAAATGGCTAGATCGCAGGAGCCATGGAGCAGACTGTCTCTTGAAGAAGGGCTGTTCACGCGGGTTTTGTATGCTGGAGGCCCAGTTAGGAGTGGGACATCTTCCTTTCTCCCAAAATGGCTAGATCGCCGATCTCTGAGGTTCTTAATCTCTTCCTTTCTCTTATTCCACCAACTTCTATAGTGATGTTCTAGAAAAATCTAAAACAATTCTTGAACTTACCTGATTTTTCAAATAATAGTTCATAAATTCTACTGCAGTGTTCTCCCATATTGATAATCCAATCAATAACTTCCCTGAACGTGTCCTTGCCTCCAGGGGGATCCCCCAGACCATTAGCTGTTCTATCCCCCTTCCCCCCACATTAACAATGCCCCCCTATTTTTTCTCATATAATCTGGATTTCATTTCTCTCTCTCTCTCTCTTTTTTTTTTTTTTTTTTGTTCTCCTCTTTTCGGCTAGAGGTTGCATGCACTCACCGTAGAGGAAGAAGAGAAGCACCCCTACAGTAATGGTCACTCTACAGTCCCTTCTCTCCAGTCTCTCTTCCTTTTGGGATTTTGGACATGCATCTATGCATACCCAGTGTGTTTCTCAAGTCTCACCAGATCTGGGACTCGAACTGCATACTCAGCCATGAGGGATCTGGCTATCTTAATCACCATATATGGAGCTGGTTCTCATGACCCACATTTCAGTAGTCTTCCATCCATGTCCTAAACTCTTTGTCCCTATTTATTATACCTGTTGACAGATTCTTACTCTGGATAAATTAAGATATTTGTCTCTTTTAACACTCTGGAGTTCCATTCACATACGAAACAGATGGACACTTGTGTAACTGCATAACCTTGAGCCCTGACTACTCTTAACCTGACTTGCTGATCCTACCTCGTTTCTCTGGGGAGGCAATTATCCCACTGTCTATACTGACTTGCAAACCTCTTCAGATCTCCATCTCCCTACAAGTTCCTCTACTCCTCAGCTAATGGCTTATTTCCTATTCCACAGAGAAACAGAAGCCACCAGAGAGGAACCATTGTCTCTGTTCCATTCCTGTCAACAGCCAGTCTTACCGCTCCTTCACCTCCCATGTTAATCAGCCTTCTAAACTTCTCAGGAATCTCAGCGTTGATTATTCTGAGTTCTGTGTCTTCTTCCCCTCTTTTCACAGGCTGTTAACACCAGCATTAAATTTACTAGTAACATACACATCCCACATTTTGTGGGCAACCCATAGGGGTGGCTTCTCACTTTTCCTCTCTCTCTGGTGAGTCTGTGTGCCCTCTGGCAAAAAATAAAAACAGGTTAATATGTATCTTAGGATGAATAAACCTTGAAAATGTAGGTTGAAGGAGGTTTTCGAAAAACTGGATATAAATTTCCTATGTTGGAAAAAATAAAAGCAAGGAAAACAAACTATCCTCAGAAACAAAACACACAAAGTAAAATAAACTGGCTAGTCCTGTGACTTAGTGGTGGAAGGGAGCAGGATCCCTTATGGCTGACCACAGTTCGAATTCCAGCCCTGCTAGCTTGAAAGCATGCCAGGTACCCATGTATGCATACCTTAAATCCCAATAAGATGGGGAAATGGAAGAGAAGGGATTGTGGTGTGACCACATCCCATTGGGAAGTGCTTTCTCCCTCTCTGTCATTCTTTCTCTCTGTATGTGTACTCTGGCAATTTAAAAAAAGAATATTGAAGGAGGCTTTAAAGCATCAGAAAATGTATAATATCAAGTAAAATAGTTATGACAATAAATGTTAATACAGCTGGCCCTCTGTGTCTTTGGGTTCTGCATCCATGAGTCAAACACCCATGGATTGAAAATATTCAAAAAAAAAAAAAAAAATTTGACTGAGTCTGTACTGAATACATACAGACCTGTTTTGTTTTGCTATAGGGCACCAAAGATGCGCAGACGAGATGGGGAGAAATGAGAAATCAATCTCCCTTCTCGCCTCCTGCCAGGGGGGAATGACCACACTGTAACCCTTTTCCTTTTGGAATTTGGGGCACACATGCACACACATCCAGTGTGTATTTTAAGTCACCAGGTCCAGGACTTGAACTACTCAGTTGCCTGTGTGGGATCCAGCTGCCCCAAACACCAGAGTGCAGGCTAGCCCAGACTTTTTTTCTTGTCTTTATTCCCTAAATGGTACAATATAACAACTATTTACATAACATTTACATTATATTAGGAATTGTAAGTTATCTAGAAATGATTTAAAATACAAGGGAGGGTGTGCATAGGTTATATGTAAACTGCATTATTTTATAGAGGGGCTTAACATTCATGGATTTGGTGTCTGTGGGGGTCCTGGAACCAATCACTGGAAAATACCGGGGGATAACACTCTTATTAATCAGCCTAACCCAGTCATATGCCATTTACAAAAAGGCATTTCAAACAAAGTAGCAAAATAAATACAGGATAGATGGGCAGATGCCTCAGCCACTAACATAAAAAAAGAAAGCTCTCAGGTCAGTCTAAAGTAAACTTCAAAGCCATAATAAGAAGAGCATCAGCTTACAACAAGAAAAGGAATGTTTGTAATGAATTAGTTGTCTTGGATCTATGTATCGAATTTTCTAATGTGAAAATAAAGACATAGGAAACATCCTTTCTCACCCTATGAAGTTGTAAAGTATAGTAAAACCCTTCTGGTGACAGAGAAGTATTATCTCATTGGGGACACAAAAAATAGAAACAGTATTGAGTACTAATAAATACTAGGGGAAAAAAAACTTAAGAAAGGGTAAAGGTGGAACCAGCAGATGGCATAATGGTTATGTTGCTGAACTCCTATGTGGTCAACCATGGTTTGAGTCCCGGACCGGTGGCTTAAAATTCACATTGGGCGCACATGTGTGTGTGTGTGCATGCCCAAAATCTCAAGAAGAGAATGGAGGAGTAGGAATTCTATCACGACCATCCCCTTGAGGGCAGATTCCTCACTTCCTGTCTCTCTGTCTCTGTTTCTCTTGCAAGCGCACATGCCTTATCACAAAAATCTCTCTTTTAAAAAAAAAGAGTAAAGGGGGCATGGTGGTGCCCGCCCTATGGCAAAAAAAAAAAAAAAAAAAAAAAAGAGTAAAGGTATACAAAATAAAAGACTTAGGAAAGGGATGAAGTGGTGTGTTCCTAGGGTAATTTGTTTTAAAATGTACACAAATTAGTAGCCCTCTTATATATTGCCAATTATCCTTTACTGTAGCCAAAAATAAATAAATGGTGGGAATAAGTACTATGATTTTGTCATTTCCAGAGCGCCATATAATCACTCACAATTTAGCCTTTTTTTTTTTTTTTTCTTTTTTTTTTATTACAATTTAGCCTTTTGAGTGTGGCTTGTTTTCGTTCACATAATGCTTTCGAGATTCATTTACCAGTAGCTATTCCTCTTTAATGCTGAGTGGTAGTCCATTGTACACATTCCACAGTTTATAATGTCTTTTTCCTGGTTTTAGTACCAGTATAAGGCTTGTCTCTTAGATTTCGTGAAGAAATCTTTCTTCCTCTTTAGGTTTCTGAGGACTTTGTAATGAACTGGTTTCATTTCTTTGTAAATGTAGAATTCGGCAGTGAAGCTATGTTTTCTTTGTGAGACTGTTGTTAATTACAAATTCAATTTATTTAATAGATAAAAGGGCTATTTAGGTTATTACTTCTGTGTGAATATCAGTGGTTGTGTTATGTTTTTTTTTTTTAAAGAAATTGCCAACCCACAGTGTGATGGTTGGAGCGACTGGATCATACTTGGCTGACTATGCTGTTTGAGTCCTGGACCACATGGCTTGAGAAACATGCCAGGCACATGTGTGTGTGTGTGCTCAGAATCTCGAAAGGAGGGAGGAATACTGTAGAAAGTTTGTGGCATGGCCATTCCCCTAAGTTGGGTGTTTTCTCGCTTTCCCTCTCTCTCTTTCCAGCAAGTGCATACACCCCTGACAAATTAAAAAGAAAGAAAAAAAAAAATAATCCCTTTCATCTTAGTTGTCAGATACTTTGGCATGTGTAGTTCCTATTATTTCTTTAATGTCTATGGGACCTATAGTGATATTCCCTTTCTTATTCCAGATGTTGGTATTTTGTGTCTTTTTCTGATCACTGTGACTCTAGAAGTTTATCCATACCATTGATGTTCTCAAAGAATCTAGTTTACTGATTTTTTTTAACCCATTTTTCTGCTTTTTGTTTCATTGATTTCTGTGCTTCATCATTTCCTTGTTCTACTTTCTTTGGATTTGATTTGTTCTTTTCTAGTGTTTTAAGGTAGGAATCAAAATTATTGACTTAAAACCTTTCTCTCACTGTTGAAAATAGGGACTTATTGAGACCTCTTCAAGTGATGTGTGGAAAATATTTACCTAAAGAGTTTCTACTCTTTTTGGGACCAGCAGTTAGAGTAATGGCTATGTCGCTGGACTCCCACGTAGTCGACTGCGGTTCGAGTCCCGGACCCGGCGGCTTAAACTCACGCCGGGCGCGTGTGCGTGCGTGCCCAAGATCCCGAGAGGAGAATGGAGGAGAAGGGATTGCGGCGTGGCCATCCCCCCTGGGGGGTGATTTCCTGCTTTCTGTCTCTCTGTCTCTCTCTGTCTGTCTGGCGAGCGCACGCGCCCTATAGCAAAAACCTCTCCAAAAAAAAAAAGAGTTTCTACTCTTTTGAAGGCTGATTGTGTTTTTTTTTTATTTACTTAATTTATTTTATTCATTCTTTTTTTTTTTTCTTAATTTGACCAGAGAGAGAGAGAAAGAGAGAAAGCAAGCCACCAGGTCTAGAACTCGAACCATGGTTGGCCATGTGGGAGTGTCCAGCACCTTAGCCACCGCGCCACCTGCTGGTCCCATGGCTAATTGTGTTTTGAAAATGAAATTTCCCTAATCACCACAAGGTTGTATGTGATTACATTTATAGGTTTTTAGAGTACAATGGTCACTGTAAGTCGTCATAGCACTAAAGTTGATTCTTGAGGGACATAGAGGGTTCAGTGAAGCAGAAAGGAAGAGGAATGTAATCAGAGTTAGAATGTGGAGCCCATCCCCCTTGATTTATTGATAAAGACAGCAAAGTCCAATGTAAAGTAGAGGATCATATAGACCGACAATGAGAATCAAATAAAGGGGAATCAGTCTAGCTTGAAGAGTTGATTTTGTTGAGGTGTGAAGTCGGGAGAATGGCAAGAAACGTGGGGGGATGAAGTGTGGAGCATATTTGAAGGAGAGATTATTTCTGTGTAGGTCTCAATTTCCAGATGGACAGTAGCACATACTGATACAGGAAGAAAGCTGGGTCCATTAGTAGACAATTTAATTGAGTTAATTTTTAAAAAAATTCTTTCAATATGTAACCCAGTTCAGAAAGTCTTAAAGTAGTGGAATTAAAGTAGTAATTACTTAAGAGTACTGCAATTCTGTAGATATTACTCAAATGAGAGCTTTGGGATCTGAAGGTTCATATTAAAATTGAGTAAGGGGGACCAGCAGGTGGCATGGTGGTTAAGGTGCTGGATCCACAATTTGAAAAACACTCTGGTTGCATGTGCGTGTGTGTCACAAATCCCAAGA